>OY728166.1:547967218-549307218 GCA_963277665.1 Viscum album | reverse complement strand
CATACAAATTAACTCAAAGAGATATCCTTGACTATAATGATCATTAGTGTGGTTTTATTCATACATTTTTCCATCATCTAGTAGAATAGTAACATGGAAAGAGATATATGAAATAAGAAAAAACATATATAATGAATCCATATGATGACTAATAGTGATTGTAAAATTTATATACCATTGTTCCTTATATGTATATGGAAAAAAACCATTTCCTTGTATTTATTATAATTTCATACTAAAAAATTGCTTGAATCCCTTGTATTCAACATCCAACAAACCTTTTATCCAACATTCATGAATTGAATATCATATCTTAATTAAAACAATTACTGAATATTTATAACAACATATAACATGGGTTATGGGTGTAATATGTATACATAATGTATTAAAATTTGATGTAATGAATTTAATTGAATGAAAAACACAGTATCTAACTAGTTTTTTTAGAAAAATTGATTCAAAAAATTTGTTTACAATGATCATGGACTCAAGAGGATAATATTTGTAATTTATATAATAATTTCACCAAATAGCATATAGAATTACATTCCATTGATAGTTTTGAAGAATCCTTATAACCAAAAAAATAAACAACTAAAATAAAATAAGGATAGATAATCTATAATCCAATCCATGATTTTGAAATCAATAAAACTAGAATATACCACTATTAAAAACAAATACACACCCCAACCCCATTACACCCAATGAAATTAAAAAACCCTTTAATTTTTATCAATTATATAAGAATGATTGTTACCCACTTAATTACCAATAATATATTACAGTCCCAAAAATTAATCTCAATTAATTACATTAAGCTATGGTATAAAACATTAAACAACAACATCTACATTATCACATTTAAGGGTTGGAGGATAAAATGGATAATATAACAACCCAAATAAGTAGTGTTGTGGATCTTTGTTCAAAAATACCTAGAAAAACCCATCATGAATATTGAAATAAATATACCGCTTCTTGATTTCATCCATAAAATACCAAAATATTAACGATTTATCATTGAAAATTGTATAAAAAACTGAATTCATCATGGAATGAAATGATTATTTTGTGGAAAAGTTTTTAATCTCTTATCAAACTATCATTACCAAAAACTATTATTATTAAGGGCCCTTATCTATTACAAATGGAATTTATATTTAATATTTTATAATCATTTGTGTGATTAATTATATTTTATAATTTTTTTAACTTCCTATATGGTTAAAACATTGCAGATGGGAGGCATGCAACCCTCAATATTAGTGGTACAATAAAAACATAGATTCACTATTTATACAACATGAGTTTATGAAGACGTTATGGTGGGAGATAGATGATTGATAGTCCCATGTGACTTCATTGTGATTACTATGGAGTAAGATAGAGCATGAGGATTTCACCCATCAAATTAGGAATACATTTCTTATACATATCTAGGATAATAATCAACATACATGAAGGGACCTTCACCATAGTGTTTGGTGAAATATGTATCCACTTTAATAGTTGTTACTCAATGTGGAAATCATTTGAAAATCATTTACTTTTCAACACCAATAATGTTAAAAATATTTACACTAAATATGAACAAGGTATCTTTCATGGATTTTACACCTTAAAAATATATTATTTATTATAAGAACTGTGGTTGATAATGATATTCAAAAGTACATAAATTCCCTAAAATATTATTTTATATTTGAAGAAGAGGTGATATATATTTTGTATAATAAATAATTTGATTTTATTCAATAATAAAAAGATGATAATTACAATATGAATACACAACCCAAATTGGGGCTCGAGCCATTTCCACCTCGTGCCCACATCCATAGCCTAGGTGTGGCGACAAGCATCAAAGTCATAACTAACTCAGAGATGAAATTTCATAATAACCTGTTCAAACAGACACGACTAACTCAGTAAAAAAATTTAGTTAGATAATGAATTAGATGAAACACTTTTATAAGGTAAGTGAAAAATGCATAAACCACTATAAATTAAAAAATTACAGTAGTGTAAATTGAAATGAAAATGAAACAATTACACAACCAATAGAAATATGTCCCAACATAAAAAACCAGAAATGTTTAAATAGCTGATAGAGTCCATCTTTTGTATACCAAGCTACTTCCACTATACATTGTCTATTTACCCAGAACCTCTAATACCATCTAAGGGAATGGTCAAACTGTCCTTTTTCAAAAAAATACACTATAGGTAAAGCCCATGCATAGGTGATTTTAAATGTACATAATATAATGCCTCAAAATGGGAAACGAGGTATCATAATGAGATACAACTGAATAGGAATATAGTAGATAGAACATGGTATTGTAAGTACACATCAACATAAAAATAAATTGAATGTAAACTCATCCAAATAGAAGGATCTCAGCAGGGTTAGATGATGAACATCTCATTGAGTCTTTGATACTTATTGCCAGAGAGTACGGTCATCCAACCATGTAAAACTAGACACATAAAGAACAAGGCATACCATGTGTGTATTTGAGTCTCCTAGATGGAGAGTGATAAAATCCCAAGGAGTGGTTACTGATGAAGGATATATATATAATCATAGTAAAATAATCCATAATGAGAGAATAAGGAGATCATTAACCCACTTTTTAGTCCAAGAAGAAGAGTAACAAATAGTTCTAGGATTATGTACATATATCATTCCCATCATCTCATACTTATACACTGAATACACAGGTCTAATTTACCCAATCAACATTCCTTATACTATCCTATTGTGGTAGCACTAACTCACTCGCATGGTTTCAGGTCACGTCACAAGAACACATCTCGTTGGGTAATGATTCCCAATTCTTTGTGATTCAAATATTATAACTAACTGTTTCAAGTCACTATGATGCATAATCGAGGCACCATAAATTCTAGTTAAGGATCTCATTCCCTTGTAGGAAAAAATTTTCCCACTATAATAATTAGTGAGGATCTATAATAACCATATTGTCTGGAAGCATACTCTCAGGAATGTCATTCGGTATCGATACTACCAAATCATAGTGGCAGGTAATCCCATTCAGTGGTAATGGAACTCCACTACCTAGCCCAGCTAGAGGGTTACTCTTGGATGATGTCATTGGATAACTCCACTACCCATCCCTGGTTGAGGGTAAGCACAAAAATATAATAGTGGAACTCCACTACCCAACCAAACTTGAGGGTATTCTAGAATGTCAAGGAACCCCGCTAAACAGTACTACAACAGGGTAACACAAAAATACCATCACGGAAATCCACTAAAAATCCCTACTAGATGGTACTTCTAGTATTGTACATTGGCGAACTCGACTGCCCGTCTCTTTTAGAGGGTTATGCCCAGGATTCCTGGGTGATTCTTTATGATCGTAGTCATCATCAACATTCCCTTTAGCATATTCCAAACCTATAAAATTTTACATAGTATCTCGAATGAAACTTTCGATGGATCCATCAAATTATATGTACAATAAAATTTCTATAAGATACTTGTCGGAAACAATTTGAGCTCAAAATAAAGAGATATGAATTTTTAATGTTCTATCACAAGATATAATGGGGGACATGAAGTGTGAGTGGACCCACAAAACGTGTGGTGACACTCCATTGCTTTGTTATGTCCATGGATGGCACACAGATCCAACCTATGTTGTATAAAAAGCTGTCAATGTGGTGTATATATTGTGTCTTATCTAACATGGATTAGAAGCCTTTCATTTGGTCATGTCCGTGTACCATGGTACATATCATGTGGCTTCACATGGGATGCTTCCCATGTTACCTAGTCATGTTTGTGTACAAAGCACATGGTGTGTCCTTTGTCTTGGGACCTATCAAAAAAATACTCACATGGATAAGGAATGCATGATGCATCAATGTATATATATTTCATTCCATATTATAGATTTCCAAAACTAGAGCGCCACTACTGAAACTGCTTCAACCCATGTTTTATTAGTTTTAAATGATTTGTAGTTAGGATTTTTCTAGAACTATCAAAATTTTAGATCTGGTCTCTTCGTATCGAATCTAGTAGATCCACCATATATTCCACTAAAATTTCATAAGTAAACTACAAATATGGCCATGCATCATGACTTGGGTTTCATTGTCAACAAAAAGTACCTCCAGACATCGGCAAGGGTTTCATTCATCATTCTTAAAGCATCAACGGCTTCATCCTCTGATCACATGTTGTTTGAAAACCAAATTGGGCATCCATATGCCATGAATATTCTAAATATCTTATTAGATCATGAAAAAAATCATTATTTCATTTACCCACTATGAATTCAGGTACATAATCGAGCTCATGTCACCTAACAACGTTTGAACTGGGAATCATGAGATACCATCATTAATGAACCTGATGAATGAGGGGAAATCACCAACAACAATGGTTTAGAAAATCTGAAACCAAATTTTATATGATGATGATAAAGAACATGGAACTAGCATAAATAACCATTATTAAATAATAATAAATTTGGCACATGCGATCATGAAAAGGCCATGCATGGTAAAAAATCAGTAGAAGAAGTAAAATACCCTAAAAATATTAAATAAAAGTTGTAAAAATCACTAAATATGAGTCCTAACATTATTTTGGATAGATCATTGGTGAAGGATGTGCCTGTAAAACAATTGGGAGAAGTTGTTGTTTTGGGCGTTCTTTAGTTCTCGTTGTTCTAGAGGTTTGTCATTGATCATCAAAAAATTGACCAAAGGAGTAGGGGAATGGATATTTTCCAATGGTGGGGGTAATTATGATCAAATCCTATAAATTATATATATGTAAGAATTCATTTTATTTTATTAGGTATGGTGAATTTAATAAATAAATAAATCAATTCACTTAAATGTACCACCAATCCTTGAAGGGTATGAACGTTCAACATTTCCATATTTTGTGATATTAATAGGGAAAACACCATGTTATCATCCCAACAGCGGTCTCTGAATTCTGATCTGATCAACCATATTATATTTATCTAATTTTCCTTAATTAAATGTGCACACAAAATATATAATGCATTCATTATTATTATAAAATTAGTTTCAAACTCACTAGGCCATGGAATCACACACCTTCTCATATCCTATATCCAAAAATATAATATTAAATATTTATAAGTATTATATGGAAAAAACTAGGTCTCTACATATTTTCATCCTTCAATATTTTCTTCCATAAAAATTAGAACTACTAATAAAACATAGTATATTGATCCCTCACATGGAACTCCCTATCATAGGAACTCTCCTATAAATTTTTTTTCTACTACAACCCATGAAGCAATGGAATTATCATTCCACACAATGTTGACTCCAATAGGTCCATGATCACCACTAGGTTACCCTCAAAGGTGGTCTCATCCTAGATGTGCAACGTTACTTAGTAAAATACTTTCATAGGATCATGAACGTATCATCTCAGATGTGACACATGGAATATGTTATGTACATAATCTGGTTATGGGGGTAGGGTGAGGCGGTAGGAATCCTCACCGGCCCTCTGCAAGATCATGAACGGCCCGATGATCCTCAATGATATCATGCCTCCCCAACTGGACATCCTTTTCCCCATCATAGTGATACTCTTTAAAAATAAGGTATTCTTGCTCTCTCCAATGACCTATGATGACAATATGTGTGGGATTTCTATCTACCCTAGGCTATCCTCATCCACACATGGATGAACATCACATTCACTATTTGTTACTACACCAAATATGATCTCAAAATATATGACTCTCCAATATATTTCCTTCACAAGGGAATTATTCATGGTCTCTTATTTAGGGCCTCAGAAGGTGCCATTCCAATGGTAGAGTGGTAGATGTAGTTGTATTCAATCTCTACTAATGACATGTTATCTTCCCTATTATATCCATATTCCAACGCACATGCTCTCAAAATATATTCTATCATATAGATAGTGTCCTTAGTCTACCAATCTATTTTGGGGCTAATGTCTTTACTCCTCCACGTCTAGTTTCATAATTCATGCTATAATTCTCTCCACATTCATGACATAAACCACACATCATGATCATAAAAAATTGTTAAGGGTTCTCCATGAAGGAGGACAAGCTGTCGCGGAAGGGGGGGGGCACGCTGCCCCCCTGATTGAAATGGAGGCCCCGTGTGGGGGCCACTCCTTTGGCCAGCCAGGGGTTATGACCCCCGGCCTTCTCATATCGGCCAGCACGGTTAGCCGACCTTGCTGCCGCCACGGGACCATATGGTCCCACCTCTCCGTATTGCAGGAGGTCGGTGGTTCCTGTAGCCACACCCTGCTCCGCTGCGGCCTTGGTCCGACCGGCGCGGTACGACAGCGCCGCAGCCTCTTTGTGGTTCTCCTTTGCGACGCAACGACGCTGTGTTACTTCACCGTGGCCCGACTCCAACAACGGTTTAGTTCGGACTCAACGACGTGGCGTGATGGCGCCATGCTTCCTTGTCGCATTTTTCTTTTTCCCACGTGGTGCCATTGCACCACGCCACCTTGGATCGAGCCATAACGATCACAACAAAAAATGGGGGAGGAGGGACGGCCATTTTCGTGCGGTATTACCTCCTCTCGTTAAATTTATAACATGTGGCCCCATGAAATAGTCGATGAACGGCAAGGAATATTCACGAACGAAAATCAAACCCCTACTTCGATAACGAGTTGATGAGAGAGGATCGTCGCGGGAAAAGGCATCGCGGAATACGGCTTCGCGGAAGAGGATCGTGGGCGTCGTGGTACACGACGTCGCGGAGAAGAGTATCATCGGTGTCACATCGTCAATCTTCGAGGAACTAGCGTTCTTCACTGTCTTTCGTCAGATGTCGGGGTTCTCCGTCGTTGTTCGCGTTCTCCAACGAAGAAGATGAAGATTCGAAGGCTTGATCAATTCCTCTCTAATCCTTCTCGCACAACGAAATAACCCACAATTAAATAAGACTTTGTCTTATTTTATTAACACTCATAAGGCATCATTGAATTCAAAATTCAAAAGAAATCACCAATTAATTACATTCGATAACTTAATCAATTATTTATTAAGAGAGTTGACTTGCAATAAGTGGGGGTGCGGGTGTGTTACTCAAATAATGGGGGGTTGTGAACATAATGTTTGGTTTTGAGGAAGTTGAAAAGGTGAGGCTCATATGGGGCCCACCTCACAAATTTTCTATCAATAGGGGTTAGGACTTAGTGGATCCCACCTCAACTTCCATACGTTGGTTTTAACAACATAGAAAATTAAATAAAAATTGTTGCACAAATTTTTATTTTATTCATTAGTTAACCCTATTTTTTAATAACCACACCCGAGCAAACACAAATCCAGAAATGTTGTTCATAAGAAATTACTAGCGCTGCGGTTTCTGCGGTGCCCTCAGATTTCTATTCCGAACACCGGTTCAAAAGTTAGGAAAACTCACTCAATCGTTCGTTGAACGTACATGAGATAAACTTGGAAAACTGATTCTGGGCACACCGGGCCTCGGAATCCGGTGTCGTCAGAAACTGTTTACTCATAAATTTCAAAGAAAAATTAAAAAAAATTCCCTTGAATTTTACAGGTCATTACATTACTCCCACCTCAGGGCTTTACATCCACATAAAGATACATCACAAACAAGAGAAACAAATGAGGGTACTGATCACACATCTGAGCATCCCGCTCCCAAGTGATCACCTATAGGTTCATGTGCTGCCATCTAATGCGCACTAGGGGAATCGACCACCCATGTAGGACCTACTCCTATTGATCATTGATCTCCATCGGGACCTCGGAAAATATAGCCTCATCGTCAATGTCCTACTCCCGATGGTCGAGGATATGCATTGTGTTGTGAACGTATCTCCTCAGCAGAGATACATGGATGACGCCGGGCATCCGGTGCAACTGAGGTGGTAGAGCCAGTTGATAAGCCACCTCTCCTATTCTACAGAGAACCTGGAATGGTCCGACAAAGCATGGAGATAACTTGCTGCCCCGGCCAAATCATTGTAATCCACGTCAAGGTGAGACCCTCAAGAAGACGTGGTCGCCATCATCAAACTCTAGTGGTCTCTACATCCTGTCACCATAAGACTTCTTCCTTCATTGAGCTATCCTCATCCGCTCCTGGAGGACCTGGACCTTCTCTATCGTGGCCTGGACCATCTCTGGCCCTACAAGTGCTGAATCTCTGGGGTCTGTCCAGCACATAGGTGATCTGCAAGGTCGGCTGTACAATGCCTCATAAGGTGCCATCCCGATGGTGGAGTGTTATCTGTTGTTGTACGCAAACTATACCAAGGGTGGGTGGTCCTCCCAACTGCGACCATAGTCGAGGACACATGCACAGAGCATTTCCTTGAGAGTCTGAATGGTCCTCTTTGTCTGACCATCTGTCTGAGGGTGAAAGGCGGTGCTCAGACGTAGATGCATCCCGAATGCCTCCTGAAACCCCTTCAAAATCCAGGAATGTAAAGAGAGCATCTCCATCAGCTACGATAGATGATGGAACACCATGAAGCTGTACAATCTCCTGAATGTAGAGACGTCCCAATCTGACAATTGATCCCTGCTCTCTGATGGGTAAGAAGTGGGCTGACTTGCTGAGTCGGTCGACAATCACCCAAATGGAGTCGTGACCTCTGGAAGTACGTAGAAGTACGGTCATGAAATCCATATATATCTTGTCCCACCTCCACTCCGGGACCTCCAAAGGCTGTACCAAGCCGGCTGGTACCTGGTTCTCCGCCTTCACCTGCTGGCAGGTGAGGCATCGAGAAACGAACTCTTCTACAACCTTTTTCATACCCGGCCACCAGTGATGTCATCTGAGATCCTGGTACATCTTCACCACTCTTGGATGTACCGCTAAAGGGGAAGTGTGAAACTCCCTCATCACCTCCTTCAGTAAAGCAGCTGGTACCATGGTACGTCCTCTGAAAAGGACATCGTTCTCTCCTCCTATAAAGAATCCACCAGGTGCCTATCCTGAGGATATGTGTGTACACCGTGTGTCACAGTCAATGTCCCCACGATGTGCCCCTCTAACCCGCTGTAGTAGTGGAGGAGTGACTGTGAGTGACTGAAGAAAGGCTGCCCCATCTCTATCGATGAAGGATATCTGCAAAGTAGTTAGCTTCTCTATCGTCTCTCGAAGTAGTTGAATGCTCGTCCTCCTGCTGAGAGAATCGGCTACTACGTTCCCCTTTCCAGTAGTATAGACTATCTCAAAGTCATAGTCCTAGAGAAACTCGCACCATCGCCGCTGTCTCAGGTTCATGTCCTTCTGTGAGAAGATGTACCTGAGGCTCTGGTGGTCAGAGTAGACTATAAAGCGCTCGCCCATCAAATAGTGTCACCACATCTTCAGAGCAAATGCCACTACTTCCAACTCCAAGTCATGGGTAGCGTAGTTCTGCTCATGCTACCTCAACTATCATGATCCATATGCGATCACTGCTCGCTCCTGCATCAAGACACATATGATCCTGGTCCCTGATGCATCACAGTAGACTACGTACTCTACTCCCTCCTCTAGTATCCTCAAGATAGGTGCGATGGTCAACCTCTATATCTGCTCCTAGAAGCTCTACTAACTTCTATCTGACCAGACGATGGGTTTCCCCTTATTTATCAAAGATGAAAGTGGTGCCACAACTCTGGATATATCTTGAAAAAATCTCTGGTAGTACCCAACTATACCAAAGAAACTCTGCACGTCAATCACGCTCCTCGGTGGCCCCCAAGCTAGCACTGCCTCAATCATCACAAGGTCCATCGCAACTCCCGCCTCAGAGATGATGTGTCCCAGGTAGTCGACCTCAAGTAACCAGAAGTGACACTTCGAGATCATACCATAGCGTTGGTGCTCTTATAGTGTATCCAGTACAACATGCAAGTGATAGGTGTGCTCCTCCTCATTGGTCGTGTATATCAATATGTCGTCAATGAATACCACGATAAGTCATTTGAGGTATGGATGAAAGATCCTGTTCATGAGACCCATGAACAGTATTGGAGAATTGGTAACACCGAATGTCATAACCAAGAACTCATAGTGTCCATACCGACATCTGAAGGTCGTCTTCTGTATGTCCTCATCCCAAACATTGAGCTGATGATAGCCTGATCTGAGGACTATCTTCGAGAACCACTGTGCTCTCTTGAGCTGATCGAAGAGGTCTTCAATCCTAGATAGTGTGTACTTGTTCCTCACGGTCACCTGGTTTATGTGATGATAATCGAAACATAGTCTAATGCTCCTTTCCACCTTCTTGGAGAACAATATCATGGAATCCCAGGGTGAAACAATGGGTCAGATGAATCCCTTGCCCTGCAAGTCCTCCAGCTGTACCCATAGCTCTCGAAGCTCAGCAGGAGCCATCCGATATGCTGGAGTGGATATCGGGGCTGTCCTGGGGTATATGTCAATATAAAATTCTACCTCTCCATGAGAAGGTAGTCCTGGAATGTCATGAGGGAAAAAGTCTGCATACTGATCCACCATAGAAGGAAAACTAGGACTTTTCACGTCAACTACTCCTTGGATGAGGCTAGCCAACTTATGAGTGATCGGCTCTCCTCTCCTCTGCGTGAGTCCATCATGCGCTGCTAAGGCTCCCTTCTTGCCGGTGAGGGTGAACCTCCTCCAATCGGTGTGAACACATCTCACCTTGCGCCTAATATTGTCAATCTGATCATGGATTGTAGATAACCAATCCATGCTCAAGATGACGTCATTAGGCCTCGACGCTACTACAAGAAGATCCCATCCAAAGCTCTCGCCTCCTAGAGTAAGCTCACACTGCTGGCACCAGTGCGTAATCATCGAGTTTTCTCCCGTAGGAGTCTCTAGCCGCAAGGATCGAGCCCACGGCTCTGTCAGAATCTCTGAGCTCCGAACAAGGGCAGCGAAAATGAAAAATGACTTGCTCCTGTTTCTATAAGAACTACAGAAAGGGTGGAGAAGACACAGATAGTACCTCGAATCATCTCTAGTGCATCGTGGTCGTAGGCCTCCCCTGCTTGAATCTGAACCTGTCTCTTCCCACAAGCTCCCTGGGGTCAGGGTGGACCTCCGGGTGGTGGTGGTGGTAAATCCTCAAATCGTCACCCACCACCAGCCACTCGGCCATCTCTTCTTCCTCGTCTTCCTGATCCCTGCGGACTACCATGGTCCACCCTCTGCCTCTACCTAAGTGGCCCTTCAACCATTTGGTGCTCCTCTGCACGACGAGTTGGGCAGTCACGGGCCATGTGGCCCTGCCCGCTACATGCGTAGCACTGTCTGCTCCTCGGAATGATGGCTCTACGGTGTGTTCCCCACACCTCTAAGCCAGTGTCCTGAGGTCTTCTTCCTGATGGTCTAGTCCTCCTGGACCCCTGTGACGTCCGTCGACTACCAGCTGTAGACGACTCTGCTACATGCCACCCTGCGTTACGTCTCACTGCTGGTGTAGGCTCAGTAAGAAAGATCTCTACAATAAGGACTCGCTCTAGTACTCCTGCCTATTTAAGAATGCTGATGGAGATTTTCGATGCCCTGATCTCATGCCTCATTCCATGATCGAAGGTCTGTGCCCAGAAGAATGGGTCTCGTACCATGTTCGCTGAATAGAGCGAGAGATCGATAAATCGCACAGAGTACTGGCCTACCGCCATGCTGCCCTGCCACAGCTGTAGTAGCTCTTGAATGCGCACTGTATGGAGGGTGGCTGGGATGAACACTGAGAGGAAGAGGCTCTCAAAGCCTATCCAGAGAAGAGATGTCTCGTCGTGAACCTGGAGCATCAAGCTCCACCATCTGCCTACTTCAACATGTAGGATGCTCGCTCCAAGAATCACCATGGGTTCAGCTGGTGTCCCAACTAACCTGAAAACTCGAACAACCGCATCCAGCCGATCCTCAACTACTTGAGGGTCCGTCTCGCCACGGAACCTGGGCGGTCTCTGATGCTGAAACTCGTTCAGTTCACTAAGGCGACGTGCACTCTCAGTGGCTGGGGCTGGTGGCATCGGTGGCTCGGCAGGTAGTGGTACCGCCAGTGCCTCCACTGAAAAAGGGCCATGCACTGAGGCCTCATCGCTCGGTGGGCTGTCGTCTCTCACAAAGCTCGGAACCCTAGCTGGCAGCCATCATTGAGCCATCCTGAAAAGAAACTGGTGTTCCATGGTCAAAACAGTATACCTGGTGAGCTAACACAAAGTAATCATAATGAAAACATTTGAAACACACATGGAATCATTGTTTTCGTGCATTGAGTCGGAAATCCGAAGTCAGGGTCCTGGTGTACAGATACGTCGGCCGCTGCACCAACACTGGACTCCTTGGACTAATAACCACACCCAATACCCTTAACACTATTTCTTCACCTAGATGAAAGATCAGAGTCCTGAGTTCTGCGGTAGAAATAAACTCATTTGATACCAATTTGTCATAACCCTTCCTCGGTGCCCATGCCATGACTACCCCAAGCCCACATCCCATAGGCCACGGGCTGGCGTCTAGAACCAAAGGAATAAATCATGAAAAATGGGAAGGAATTGCCTTTATAATGTAAACAAACACAACAGAGTTAGCCAGTAGAAGTAAACACTAGGTAAAACATGGTACAAATTTAAGTGCGAAAAGTAAATGGGTCAGAATAAAAACCCAAACTGAAACTAAAGTACAATTGGAAAGGAAGTACAAAAAATTAAAGTAAAGTAGTAACGTTGAGCCGTCCACTGGATGTCCCACTTGAAGGGTGGGTACAGATAGCCTCCTCAACTCCTCGGGTCTAGCCGTCCGCTCCGTGTACGTCCCGCCTAGTGGTACACCTCCAAGAACCGTCTTGCTCCACAAGCCTCAACCATGATCAGCGTTGTTCGTCGTCTGCATCCAACACAACATAGTGCGGGCATAGCCCATGCAAGGGTGAGTATACGCTACTCAGTAGGGACCGCAATACCCCGAAGGTCTCCCATAATCCACAAAATATAATCCAAAAATGAAAGATACAATCACAATGTAACAACCAACACTACTTAGTTATATTCCCATACATATAACTAATTCACCAATTCGAGTTCGGTTCCAACATCCAAGCCCAAGTTTGATCTAGTCCACACAGCATAGTACAACCAACCAATTCAGGATAACACAAGCCAATCCACATAGGAATGAAAGTCAATCATATCGAAGATAATGATTGAAAGTCAAGACTCATCTAACACGGCTATACTTCTTCATAAGGTGATAGAGATTATCAGATGTAGCCAATGATTCATCTATGATGGGACCCACGTAGGATACTAAACCAGCTAAGCTCTCAGTCCCACATAGGATACATGTACATCTACTCTATTGGACCCACGTAGGATACTACAACAAAGGTCAAATACTGCCGGACCCACGTTGGATACAAGAATAGTAATACTGCCAGACCCACGTAGGATACAAGAACAGTAGTCATCGCTGTCGAACCCATAGAGGATTTCAGTATGGTGTTTATTATTGCCGACCCCATGGAAGATTTCAGTGCAATCGTCATCACTGCCAATCCCATGGAGGATTTCAGTTCAGTCGTCATCGTCTTTGCAGTCAGTTCTAGTGTTCCCGCACACATCATTCTCGTTTCGAGGAGGGTCCGCTCCAGAAGCCAAGGTTTCGATACATCAACTTAAACGTATTCCGGTTTTGATGTATCCAAATGTTCTGCCTCGTCAATAGGAGCTCAATGTGACAGACGGCGTGTCAATCAGACGCCCGACCTGAGAGTTATGAGCTTTTTCGTCTTAGGGGCTCAGTTGGTTTTTATGTCAAAACCAACCCAACCATACTCCAACTATGTCCAAAACTCGAGCACAGTAAGCCAAAAAGCTCATCTCACTAATAAGAATCCAAAAAAGTCAACAGAACGTCAATCGGATGTCCGTAGCTCATGTTATAAGTGTTTCTGCACCGGGGGCCCGATTGGTTTCATGTTCGAAAAAATCTGGTCATACCCGAAGTACTCCGAAACCTTGAGTGTAATATTCCGAAACGACCGTCTTGATTCTAGGATCACATCGCAACTTAAGATGCATTGATCGGAGGTCTGTTTCCCATGTTACCGGCATTTAAACGATCTGTCTGGTTTTTAGGGGGTTTTGGGCCCGGACCGACCCGGCCCAAGACCCCCTGGGTCGGCCCAAACTGGTTCCGGGTCCAGCCCAACAGGGCACGACCCGGCCCGGTCGGCATGGCCCGGCCCGGTCGGCGCGGCCCGGCCCGACCTGCATGGCCGGCTCGGCGCTGGCTGCGCTGTCATGGAAGGGGGGGCGGGCACGCTTCCCCGTGATTAAAACGGCGGCCCCATGTGGGGGTCACTGTTTTGGCCAGCCGTGGGTTACGACCCTCGGCCTTCTCCGATCGGCCATCCCAGCGGGCCGGCCGTGCTACCGCCACGGGACCCTGCGGTCCCGTCCCTCCGACACGCCGGTGGCCGGTGGTTCCGGCCGCCGCTCCCAGCTCCGCCACGACCAAAGGCCCCGGCCATAGTCCGACCGGCGTGGCGCGACGGTGCCTCGCCCCACTACCGCAGCCTGCTCTGGCCGCGACATCTTTGTGGTTCTCCGGCGCGCCACGACGGCGCCGCGCCCCTTCTCCGTGGCCAGACTCTGGCCGCGGTTTCATTTGATCTCAAAGGCGCGGCGCAATGGCGTCGCGCTACCTTGCCACATTTTTCCTTGTTCCCGCACAGTGTCGTTGCAACACGCCGCCTTCGTTCGATGCATAACGATCACAACAACAACAAAGGGGGGAGGAGGGTCGTCCGTGTTCGTGCGGTCCGACCACCTCCCATTAAATTGATTACAAGTGGCCCAAAGAAATAGTCGATGAACGACAAGGAATATTCACGAACGAAAATCAAACCCCCAATTCAATAATGAGTTTACGAGAGAGGGTCGTCAAAGGAAAAGACGTCGCGAAAGACGACGTTGTGGTAGTGGATCGTGGGCGTCACGGTATACGGCGTTGCGGAGAAGAGGATCGTCGGCATCACGTCGTCGATCTCTGAGGAACTAGAGTTCTTCATCGTCTTTCGTCGGAGGCTGACATTCGCCGTTGTTCTTCGCGTAATCCAACGAAGAATATAAAGATTCGAAGGCTTGAGAAATTCCTCTCCAAACCTTCTCGCACAACAAAATAACCCCCAAAGAAATAATACATTGTCTTATTTTTTTTAACACACACAGTCCATCATTAAATTCAAAATTCAAAAGAATTCACGAATTAATTACATTGAATAACATAATCAATTAATCATTAAGAGATTTGACTTGCAATAAGTTGGGGTGCATGCGTGTTACTCAAATAATGTGTATTTTTCAACATAATGCGGGGTTTTGAGGAAGTTGAAAAAGTTGGGCTCATGTGGAGCCCACCTCACTAATTTTCTATCAAGAGGGGTTAGGATTTGGTTGATCCCACCTCATCTTTTATACATTGGTTTTAACTACTTAGAAAATAAAATAGAAATTGTTGAACAAATTTTTATTTTATTCATTAGTTAACCCTTTTTTTAATAACCACACCAAAGAAAGCACAACTACAAAAAAGGTGTTTCTAAGCAATTAACGACGCTACAGTTTCATCGGTGCCCTCATATTTCGATTCCAATCACTGGTTCAAAAGTTAGAAAAACCCGCTTGTTCGTTCACTGAACGTACTAGAGCTAAACTTCAGAAACTGATTCTCGGCACACCGGGCCTCAGAACCAGGTGTCGTAAGAAACTATGTACTCGTAAAATTCAATGAAAAAAAAATCCCTTGATTTTTATGGGTCTTTACAGTACAACCATAAATCCCACCACACAAGCGATTTAAAAAATTGTCTCTGCTCTTATAGGGACACATAGTCAAGCAACATGTTAACTACTAACCATGAACCAATCTTGTAGACTTATATATTCCCCAAAAAATGAGAGGTTTTTTATTTTAATTAGCCCTAAAAATCCCCAAATCAATAATTAAAACAAGAATCACTTTAAATATAATAAAAAAGTAATTATAGACTAAATTTTAATGATTAATTCTACATAATTTATTTAGAGATGTTACAATAAACCCTAAATAAAACTACTCTTCATTGAGTTTCCCTTTGGAGGGTCTCTTCAAATCATCTGAAAAAATCTCTGACCACTGATCTTGTATACTGACTTCCCACTACAAGTCATTATTCTATTAACAGATGTGAGACCATAGTACACATACGATATGAACATAAAAACCCATGATGGAATTTTAACTATGATCGATGATACATTTATGATGATACAAAAAAGGAAAATCAACATCCAACTGAACCTTATCAGGCATAATATTATGAGATGGGTCTGAATGGTGATTAGATAACAGATATACATTGAATAATAATTCATTGATTAGTACCAATTTTGTGACTTCCACATATTTCCTTCCATCCCATCCCCCATATATAATCTCAAAAGAGTCTATTTAATGAGGATAAAGTGGAATGTTCACAAAAATTGTTTAATTCTATTGGAATATAATCATATTAGATATTTGTTTCCCAACCTAATATTTCTATTGAGGAATATTAGAGTGATAATGAGGGGTGGATCCCATTAGTAATTGAAATGGAGATAAGATCTTATTTTATTGAACCCATTGGGGTAGGAATACTCATGAATTCGAATATGTTTTAGAAACTAAAAAAAATATAACTAGGGTGTAGTTTTAGATATAATTAAGGTATTAGGATAAATTTTTGGGGTTTATGTGAACGATATTATCTATCCTTATGTGGTATGATCATAAGATCTATGATTTTAAGTAATATGATATCACTTGTTTATTAAGGTAAAAAACTAGTTCTAATTATGAGGTATCTATTCTTTGGTTTGGATGTAACCAAAATCTAAACACATGTCCTTAGATTCTGTTGCAGGAAGTGTCATAGGATATTCTTTATAGCATAATCTACTCCAATCAGGTAATTACTGGTCATCCAAACTTCCCTTAGTTAGGGTCTCTTGAACGAATTGATTGGAAATTTTTTTTATCATGATAACTATTCATATGACTTCCAAGTTGAAAATTTATAGATTTATTAAATTTAAAAACCCCTACTCTTGACCTCTACACTCGGTGGTTTATCTAGTAATTATATAATTGGTTTAAAACATATAAATAATTGAAATAATGCATTACATGTTAATAGAAATTGACATTTAATAATTGAAAAACATGCTACAATTCAGGATAAACAAATTAATATGTATTCAATCAAGAATGATAACATTAAATATCAAATCAAAAAAAATTCTATTAACTATTTTCTAGAAATAGGAATAGGAACACGTGCATCAATGGTTCATTGATGATCGAGGATCACGATGATTAATGTACGGAGAATAGTGTTGTTGATGTAAAAATGGATGAAGAACAATGTTGAAATCAATAAAATGGATTTTATAAAAGTAAAATAGTTAAAAATATTCAATAAATCAATGTTTAGGTCTATGGAGTTTAATGGAATCAAGGAATAATGATTAAAACAATGACTACCCAGCCCAACCAATCCAATGCGTGATGACTGTATATATATATGGGAAATTACATGACATGTAATTGGTATTCACATCATATAATGATGATCTAAAGATTTATCTTCTAATTTTATATATTTTGATATCTCACATGAATATTATCCATGATTTTAAATTTTGACTCCCATTATGATGTGTAACTGGTGGTCACATTTGGAAACTTCTCTCTACTAGATCATTTGAGAAGGAAATATGATTTTAATGGTACATGTTGTAGATTGAAGATACACATTATGTATGTATAGTTCAAATCATGTATTGGGGATTAGGGTGGTGTAACTTACCAAGAAATTGAAATTATTCATTAATTAGCTTCATGGATTATATCATGAGGTGAAATGATATTACAGGTCATGTAATGATGTTTCAAGATTTGTAATATCCAATATTTATCTTTTTCGACATGTTTTTCCATTGATCCTTGAATTCATATTCCCTGCAAAATTCAACACATATCTTGTTATTTTACAAGTAAATTATTTAAAATCATATATAAGTTGACATAAAAAATGTATATATGATTTAAAATTATAAAATTCCACTACACACAAACAATTTATTTTCCTCAATTCGAATGATTGACATATGGATTCAAAAGTGTGATCAATTTTTTAAATAGGAAAATTACATTATATCTAGAAAAATTAAAATATTTGTAATAATAATAAGTTTTTTTCTAGAATCATCCATGCATAAAACATTGTTCATGCCTCATAGCTTAGTTATTTATTCAAATTCATAGTATTTTAATAAAAATTTACTAATTTTTCCTTTAATTCTATAACCTCTTTCAATTTACCTCATAGGGAATTTTCAATCAGAACATGGGATGATTTGAAACAAGAGTTATGCTTCTACCCTAATTACATGTTCCAAAAATAGGATTGAATTGGTTCTATCTTCTACAATACATGATGATAAATATAAAATCAATCATTATGTCTTACAAAATTATGATGAAACAACTCGAAGGATGTATCCATGTAGGTAATTAGCGATAATAAGCTCCAAAAAAAGAGGGTAGTCTCTAGAGTATAATGCATAAATGTCAAGAAATGTGTTATAAATAACTCCTCAATAAATAATAAATTCCAAATTCCCAAAATTTCATGTTAGATATATATATATATATATATATATCAAGTGAGTGAAAAAAGATATTATATTCCATTCTTATTTTTCATTGAATTTTTAATTTTGAAATTCATGTCTAGGACTGATCTCACATACATACCATAACCACATTTAATCATTTAGGGAATTCATCAGTCTAGATACAGTGATTTATTACCATCCTAGTACACTAACAAAATATTTTTATTTTCATATTATTGTTTAAAGGAAAATGATATATGTGAAAAACTATAAATTACAGAATGATCACAATCAATCGGTCTGATGAGAAACATAATAAACTTCCACAGTAGAATCACCTTACATTGGATGAAAAAATCCCACAAACTTGTTCAAGGTAAAGTCATTATTTATACAAAGAGCAATGTATGAAGGTATAATTTTCTTGGAATAGATATATTCTATAAGTTCATAGAGGGAAACTATGAGCATAATGACAAAATGATGTAGAGTGGGAATTATGAAAAAGTTGATCAAAAAATATTGCACCACTTATTATAAAATTTAATTTATTTAGTCATATCATAAAAAACATCTCAATGCATGTTATGATAGGTTTTCATATCAAATATATCACTCATGAAATATTCTAAGAAATGATTATGCAATTTTAGGGCTATAATCCACTCATGAACGAGAATTTATAATTAACTAAAAATCACTAATGGTAAAAAACGAATTAATAAGTCAATTAATGCATTTTTTGGATTTTTTGTTTAATTTCATAAATTCATCAATCATTATAAAAATATTCATTGGAAAAAAAATGGATTACCGAAAATTTTCATATTAAAAATTTCCTTTATTTAAATATATATATAATAAGTTTCAAGTTTAAATAATTCTACACAGATTAAAAATGTCTCCTAGAAAAATACGATAAAGAAAAAGTTCAACAATCATAGATGTGAAATTCATTAAAAAGTCCCCCATACATAGAATGATAAGCTTTACAAAATATCCATGAAATTGTTATGGAAGGTTTATGGATGATAAATAATAGATAAATTAAATAGAAATAGAGTAATTAAATACTGATGGAATTGATAACTACCTATAATAAGTGGCATGCCATGATGAAATTTGGGACATTTTATATATGAAATTGGGTTACTTGAAAAATGAGTTATAAATAAAAAATCTACACAAGATAAAGTATAAATCAACATGTTTTAAATAATTTGAAATAAGAAATAAGGGTAGGTGAATAGTATGAATAGTAATTGATCTAATTTTATTTAAATGTATAAGGTCTCTAAAATGATGCTATAAGTTAATCATGACATTAAGGTAAAAATAAAAACTATGTAAAATCAACATAAAGACTTTAATGTTAAAATAGATGAAATATGGATAGCCTCACATAATGTAATAACAAATGATGTTATCCACCACAAAAATGGCATAATGTATCAGGACGTTTTTTCCATCTTCTCAGTGTATCCTCCATCATATGCAGCAACACATTGTAGTGTCCTCTTTCTCTCATGGACATTTGGAATTGTTGATCACTTAATGAGAATATCAATCATGTACCTTTTTTGTATGGAAGGTTATCTGCGATCATGGTGGTTTCTAGTGAGCATGAATATTAAGGTATTTCTCTTGGAGCTAACAGTCATCCTGGAATAGGTGATGAGTCACTTGTCGAACTAGAATAGATGGTGGAAGAGGTCCATTGAAAACTATAGATGAAATATAGGATCCATGAATATATATAAGAAATTTATAACCATTTGAAAAATTATACATTTAATATGGAGGAAAATATATTTCCATATATTGATAAGGTGTAATAATACAAAATAAAGGGATGCACATACTGAATAAAAAGCCAACAAGAAAGATACATATAACCAAAATAGTGAATGGCATGGTGATCATATAAGATAAGATAAAAGACATAAAAATCACATTGAGAATCCACACATTATTATAGGGTGGCTATAGTTATCCAACCTAGTTAGTTGTAGTGATAGAAGATGGGGCAAGTGGATCAGTAACTAAGGTAGGTGTTGTGGTGCTAGAAAGATTCCTCATGGTAGGTGGTGGAGAGGTTTCAATCCTTATCAGGTTTGTGTGACTAGAAATTGGAATGAAATGGAACCATGGTATATGTGGTAGTGTTTATTAAATTTCCCAATTAGGCCTTCTCTTCAAGTTACTTCTATTGGGCCGCAAGATTAGAACAAATTAATAGAAGGTATGCATCAGATATTGGTGGGGAGGGAGTGGTAGAAGTGGAGTGGTCGACCAGATCTAGTGGTGGATGAGATGCAGAGGGAGATGAAGGTGGTGGATGGGTGCTAAAATGGTAAAGCACTACAATAGAAATGATAATCTGATTTTAGATCAGTATAAGATTCTCCCAAATGAAATTTTCATGTCCTGGAGGTATATAGAGAAGGAATAGGTGGTTAGAGAATTAATGAATATGGTGGTGGTTGGGGTTGGGGATAAGGGTGGGTGAGAAGGTGTAGGGTATGATTCATGATCTTCTGGGTCTTCATCAGCTTCCTCATGGACTACCGACACCTATAAGTAATTGTCAATATCCATAAAAAGGGTGTTCGTTTTGTGCCACATCATGAAATCTATGAACTACTACATTCCTAGTGAGGTGAGCGGGAGGGTTTCAGTGATTACTCAAAGATGGAGGTCTACATGGGTGATGATGGAACCACCCATAGATGTGCTTCTCATCGACTAGGAATGGGATCAATAATAATAAGTGAACTGAGAATCCATGTTTGTGGTTGGGATGACCATGGATGATTCCTAGATCATGATGTCAAATTATCTCACAGATCCATAATACATAGTCCTAGAATACCATTCAAGAGTCAAGGATAGATGATGGATCATGAATTCTAGGTTGTGGACCTGGGTCGACTTAGTTATCCAGTGGTTGTTCATAGTTTTACCATCCCATATGATATTTTTTAAAAGTATCTTTTCATCGAGCCTGGGAGGCTAGAGATGAAGGGTTGGAAAAACCTCAATTTTAGCGATGTCTTCAGAGTTATTACTAAGTAATATCCAATTTTTGTAAAATTAATGCTCATGAGGTATGATTCTCAATCTGAAGTGATGTTTTCCAAATATGACCTCTTATACAGAGAGAAATTCAGTGAATGTGTCTTGGTACGTCTCCTCACTTTCCAAAATAATGACTGAAATATGAATGTTCTCAAGAAGCTTTAAGACCTCCTAGCTGTTATGTTGGAAGTCGAGTATGGCCCTGTCAATGTTTTTTTTTCATCCCCATTGGCTTTTTCTGAATCCGGTAGAGGGCAGTATGATTTTGGAGGATAGAGAAGTATATTATTGTGATCGCATAGCAATTCAGAATTCAATTTCACCCATACACCACAGTTTTAAAGTAGTTTTGTTATGAATATTCAAAATAAAATAATAAATTTAACTTCATGTATTATTTTATTAATTTATTTTTATCACTGTTAAAATGGGAAATTATACTTTTTTTGATATTATCATTGAAGGGGCAGGTGATTTGGAGGCCTGAAGAACATCCAAAAAAAATAGGCCAAAATGGATGGAATCCCATGGATATTTGTCCACTGTTTTGAATGGTACGAGACTTCAATACACCCATTTAGAATGAGACATTTTAGGGTCTCCATAACATAATGGGATACAACTCTTATTAAGAAAACCAAGACTAATTAGACGATAGGATGGCCCATCTGAACCATTCTGTCCAGGGGATATAATCTACACGAATTCGAAAGTTTATTTCAGTCATTTGAACATATCTCCCAATACAGTTGTCAAATGGGAGCCAAATTCAATAGAGAGACATTAAGGAGGCCTTCCAAAAATACTTTAATTTTGGTCAAGTCATGATAAGTATTTCTAATCTTCCAAAACTGATTCAAAATTGGTATCTCAAAAGTACGGTGCCCAAAACCATATCACATTTTTTCTATAAAAAAGAACCATGGGAACCTCAATTGAATGTTTGGCCATGATGTGAATCTCTACCATTTTAATGTCCTATAGTAGTATCCTCCTAATCCTTTAAGTTTTTGAGTACCCTATCCTCATAGGTAGATTAATAATGAAGAAGGAGTTCCACTCGAGCTACCTCCTCCCCCCGATGTTGAGCTAAACAGTGGGTGTTCGTTGTGCGGGAGCTACGAACAAGTCAAGGGAGTTCTGATTATTATTTTAGCAATTGGTTTGGTGTAATTTGGGTGTGAAAACATTTCATTCCATTTATCTTATTTAATTCAATATATTGATTTTGGTCATGATGCATGTGATTGATATACTCTTAATTTTAACCTGATCGTTGTGAGGTGTTGAGTGTGTGAATTGTGTTGTTGTTAATGGACATCACAAGAATCATTTTCATACCCACATTCTTGAGAATTCAATCTGATTTTTAAGATCTTATACCATGAATATGTTCTGAAGCTTGACAGTATGATTGTTATGTCAATGTTTGGTTCTTTAAGAAATGAAATAATGTCTTAAGAATTAATCGGGATTCGAAATAATTTCACCCATAGAATTACTAAAAACATAAATTAATCTCAATGAAATATGAACATGAAAGTGTGTAGTGAACTCAAAATAAACCCTTTTATTTCATAATTATAAAACACTACATTTACTTGTTAACTATTAAACTCTTTAATTAAGTCATTTTTTTTAAAACAATTTTCAAAACCTCCCCCTCTTTTAGTAATCATTATACAAAACACACACTCTAATAAAAAAAGAACTTTGAGAGATGACCTAGTGTCCTACCTAGAAAATAAATCAACCGTAAATTCATAATCAGTTTGACATATCATGATAGCGCGGTAAAATTTTGGCACCGTTTTCATGTAGTGCTTTGGTTTTTAGTGCATATTTTTATAAGGTTTTTGTAATTTTTGTGAATATTTATGTCTTTTCTCTTATACCTTTTCAATACCTTTTAGTTTTGATCATATTTTTCTGTAGATTTTTTGCATGATTCTTTCTGCTCTGGGAGATTAATCACTTTTCTAACCTGAACAGAATTGGACCTTACATAAATGACACCAGGACACACAATACAACACTTTGAAAGATGACACACCACACATTGAAACCCTTCTTCAACATTTATCATCTTCTAGAGCAGACATAAAAACTGAAACGAACATGTATAACATGGATTAAAATAGTTTAACACTAAAATAACTAACCTCAATTGATGTTTATATACATCTCACATAAATTCAATTGCATGTTGAGGCACCCTATTTTGAACTAAAATATAGATTACTTCATCTATTACCAAGATTCAACGGACTTCTTGGAGAGGATCCACAAAATCACATAAAATAATTTTATACTATTTTTTCTAAATTAGAAACATCAAATGTGGATGATGAAAAATCTTAGCTCAGAACATTACCATTTTCATTATAAGTCACTTCAAAAGACAAGCTTTACTATGTTAATTCACCTATTAGGGGATGGGAATACATGAAACACCTTTTTCTTGAAAATATTACCCAGCCTCTCGAACTGAAACTATAAGGAATGAAATGTGTGGTTTATGTCAATCACAAGGGAAAACATGACATGAATATTGGGAATGATTAAAAAGGTTATGTTATAGTTTCCCACATCCCCAATTATGTGATCAACTTTTAATTCAATATTTTATGATGGTTTAATTTTTATTGATTGAAACATGATCGATGCCTCTATAGGTGGTTCATTGGTAAATAAGACCCCAATTTCTGCATGAAACATGATTGAGAATATATCACAGAAGACTCAAAAATTCGGTACAACATCCTATGTTCCCATTTTGAGGTTTCCATGAGGTGAAAAGTAACGAATTCGAGAAGAAGGTGGACATGAAATTCAAATATGTAAGTACCCTTCGTCAACAACTTTCTCCTTCCCATGGGAAATCCCAATATCCTCCTCTCATATAGTGTGGTATATGTTCTTCTAACACCCACTACTATGTCCAATTCCACTAATTGAGAGAAACTTCTGTGAGTTGCGAGGAAATCATTCTAGGTTACCCCTATAACCAACCCTTTAGGCAAGAAACATACTATCCATCCAACCCTGGGTGGAATGAAAACCAAGAATTTTGGAAATTGGAGTATTCAAACTAGCCTCATCAACCATGGAACCAACAATGTCATAGTAGTCATCCACCACCACCTCCTGGAAATCCAAAACCACCCCAAAGGATTTTCCAAATGCCCCCTCCCAAAAATGAGACAAGCCTTGAAGATATGATTAAGAAAATAAATAAAAACAATATCCAATTCCAACGAACCCTCCAGGTAGGCATACAAGTTTTCAAAACCCGATTAAGACCAATTTCTAACTCGGTGGGGGATGCTCAAAGTCATGGGTCGGGTAAAATACATCCTCAACCAAGAATTTACCCTAGGGATAAAGGTAATGTTAGTTCCATCACCCTTAAAAGTGGGGAAAAACTTAAAACCCAAATGAAACATCAATTAGATTTATCCAATCCTCAGGAAACCACCATCTCAAATACTAAAAATGGAACAAGAGAAGAAAATCATTGTCTGAAGAAAAACCTTCTAAATGAAAGAGTGTGTATTTTGAAGGCTCACCTAGACCAAAAATTCCTCTTCAATTTCCCCAAAGGACCACCCAACCATGAAAACAAAATGAAACATAACATGATAATGAAATATTGTAATCTTTTAAAAAATATCGGGATAACATTCCTTTGATTGATGTCGTGAAGAAAATTCCAAGATATTCCATGTTTCTAAAATATATGTGTACACACCAAAGGAGACTTAGATGTAATGAGAAGGTAATCTTAGGGATGAATTTCTATGCATTGATAGATTCATCACTTTCTACCATATGCAATAATCCAAGAACCTGCTCAATTCCATACACCATAGGGGAGTATTCATTTTCCAATGCTATGATTGATTTAGGTGATTCTATAAAAGTGATACCTCACTCCATTTACTCTTCATTGCAAGTTGGGGAATTGAATCCCACTAGAATTGGTGTTCAACTGTCCAATGGAAGTACCACACACCCTTCTAGTGTGTTAGAGGGTATTCTTATGAGGGTGAAAATATTAGTTTTTCCATCATATTTTAATTTACAAAAAATGGAAGATGATATGATGAATGGACATGCCCCAATTATATTGGGGAGACCTTTCTTAAAAACTTCCAACTCCATAATTAATGTATATAATGGTACATTATCTTTGGAATTTGGTTGTGCCATAGTTCATTTCATCAACCTGGATGGCAGGAAGCACCCCTCAAGAGAAAATTCTTCTCTCTCTGTTAATATAATTGATTTACACCATTCCCCAGATAAAATAACTTTTCATTCCCTGGATCCCCTTTGTGAATTTTCATCATTGATTGTAATTATAGGTAATGAATCTTGTATTGATTGTTGTAGTGGTCTAGAAAACTGTTGTGCATGTTTATTGATTGATAATTTCTTTAACAATGAGGATCTACTAACCATCTATGATACTGCAAAGCTTGAAAAAGCTCCTTCATCACCTAAGGATTATACCATTAGGTATGGAAACAAGTTTCTTGTCATCATTGTGAGTTATCTCCCTCCTGATAATGAATTACAACAGGTTTCTCTTTTCAGGAATATAAACATGCTTTGGGTTGGACACATTTGGACATTCCTGGTATTATACCATCAGTTTTTACACTTCATATTTTATTAAATGATGAGGTTAAACCTGTGAGGATGGAACAACATTGACTGGTCAAAATCCTTTTAGATGTTGTAAAAAATGATGTAAAAAAATTATTTGTTTCTGGAATCCTTTACCCCATTTCTGATAGACAATGTGTCAGTTTCATTCATGTTTATCCTATAAAAAATGGTCTTATAGTAATTAAAAATTAAATTAATTAATTGATTCCAACTTGTGTGCAGAATAGTTGGAGTATCTTCATAGACTGTCGCAATCTAAACCAACACACTAGGAAGGACCATTTCCCTTTTCCATTCATTGAAAAAATTCTAGAGAGGATTGCAAGTAAGTCCCATTACTATTTTCATGATGCATATTATGGATACTTTCATATCTATATTTCCCCCTAGGATTAGGAAAATATGACCTACACATTCCCCTTTGGCATATTTTCCTATAAGAGGATTCTATTTGGACTACGCAATGCTCCGAGTACTTTCTATCGAAGTAGGGTTGGTATTTCTTCGGAATACATTGAGAATTGCATTGTTGTTTTCACGGATGATATCACTATTTATGGATCATCTTTTGTTGAATTATTTTGTAGTCTAGATGTATTCATATGTCACTATATTGAAAATAATATTTTATTAAATTATGATAAATTCCTTTTCATGGTGATACAAGGTATAGTTTTGGGGAATGTCATTTCTTGGGATGGTATCCAAGTAGATAAATTAAAATTTGATGTCATTTAATCCTTACAACTCCCAAAAAATGTACAGGATGTGCAGTCTTTCCTAGGTCATGCTGTAATTTACTGTCATTTCATTCGTGAGTTTATTAAAATTTCACTCTCACTCTCCTGGTTACTCCAAAAAGAAAAAGATTTTTAAAAACAATTTTGAGGAAACTTTTAATAAGTTAAAATGGAGTCTCACATCACCCCTAATAATTCAACCACCTCAGTGGGAATTTACCATTTTTTCTCATGTGTGATGCCTCTAACTATACAGTTAGGGCAGTTTTGTCACAAAGGGTCGATCGAGCTCCACATGTCATTTCATGTGCCTCAAATACCTTTGACCATTTCTAATAAAACTACACCACAACTGAAAATGAATTCAATACCATTGTGTTTGCCTTGAAAAAATCCATGTAATACCTTTGGGGGTCTAAAGTCTTTGTGTTCTCAGACCATACAACCCTCTGATATCTCCATATGAAACCCAAAGCCAAACCATGTCTCATTCATTGGATAATCCTTCTTTAGGAATTCAATTTAGATATTAGAGATAAAAAAGAAGCATAGAATGTGGTGGCTGACTATATCAGCAGGATTCCTTAATTATTGGACATTGACTCATCCCACCATATTCCTATAAATTATATGTTAACTGATGAACAATTATACCAAGTTCAAGATGATATTCTTCGGTATGATGAAATTGTAAATTATTTGGAATTATCATCCCTTCCTACTGATTCCAATAAAAACAAAGCTAGACGTCTAAAACATGATTATAGTTGGTACATTTGGGATGACACCTACCTCTAGCACTCATGTAGTGGTCAATTCCTTATGCATTGTGTCCCCCATAGTGAGTTTCAGTATTTCATAAGATTCATCCACACTCTTCCTTGTTGGGTCCACTTTAGTCTCCAATGGTTTATCTCAAAATCCTTGATTCTTGCTTCTTTTGACCAACACTTTTTTGGGATGCCCGTGTTTTTTGTAAATCTAATCATAATTGTCAAAGAATGGGTAATGTCTTAAAAATAAATGAAATTCCACAACTAACATTTCTCGTTCATGACATTTTTGATGTAGGTGGAATTGAATTTATGGGGCCATTTCCCAATTCCTTTTGCAAAATGTACATTTTTCTCATAGGTGATTATGTCTCTAAATGGGTAGGGTCATGAGCTATAAAGAATGATGATTCTAACGTAGTTGTATAGTTTTTGAGAACCAAAATCTTATGTAGGTTTAGATTACCTAGATTCATTATCAGTGACCAGGGTTCTCATTTCTACAATCGAACAATGTAATCACTTTTTCGGTGGTATGGGGTCAGTCATAGAGTGTCTAATGCATATCACCCACAGATCAATGGTCAAGATGAGGTGTCAAATAGAGAGTTAAAAAATATTATTGAAAAATAATGGTTCATCTCTATGGAAAAGATTGGATTCTTTGATATGATGATTCATTATGGACCTACTATACTGCTTTCAAAAACCCCATTGGAATGTCACCCTATGAGTTTTTGTTTGGAATGAGTTCTCACCTCCCTATTGAGATTGAGCACCAGGCCTACTTAGACATAAAAAAATGAATCTATAATATTTTTGGAGCATGATATCAAAGGAAGCTCCAAATTCAGGTGATGGAGGAAATGATAAAAGATTCATATGAGACCTCCAAGATTTATAAGGAGCGTACCAAGGATGAACATGACCATCTTATAATTCATCGTTAGTTCCACATTGGACAGAAGGCCCTCCTTTATAATAAAAAGTTGATTTTTCATCAAGGTATGCTTTGTTCCCGCTGGTTTGGCCCATACACTATTATTAATGTATCTTCATTTCGATTTTTCCAGTTCAAAATAAAAAAACCAAGGAAACCTTCACTATCAATGAGAAGCAACTAAATCACTTCCATGAAGCCCTTCCGTAGGTCCCAATGTAGGATCTCCATGTTCTTGAAGAAACATACTAGTGAAACACACAGGATTTTATCCATCCTTCTCAAATTCTCAATTATTACAGTGATGACACTTCACATTCTAGGTGTGGGGTATGGGTACATTCTTGGGATAGTCTGGAATTTTCATTGTCCTTTTTATTTCATCTTCTTTTCACCTTCTTTTTGGTATATTTACTTTTCCCCGTATTTCTAGGTTCATTTGGATTTTCATTGCATTTTTTCGTTATCCTCTTTTTTGGTTTCTTTATTGTATTTTCACTTTTCCCCATCATTCTAGGTTCATTAGGATTTTCAGTTTATTTCTTCTTTCTTCTCTTTCTCTCCTTTCATATGGTATTTTCACTCCCCCCCCCATATGGTCACAAAATCATGGAACATACTGAAAATGCATGTTGAAATTTTTTATTCTTTTTTGATTTAACATTTGATAAGAAAACTTGTATCTGTATTTGATTTAATGTTTGGATGAATTTAACACCAAAGAGAGATTTTTAGTGAATTGTTTTTTTTCAATGATATAAATGGTTTTATCACTGTGAAACATTTGAGATGATTTATTTCCCTTGTGTGAGTATTTTTTAGGAAAACTGTTTCACTAATATCTCCCCACATTTTTTCACCAAACCAAAAGGTGTAAAAATTTCTTACTAAATATAAGATAAATGAATTATAGGTTAATATTTTTCAATCATTAAATTATATTTTCAAACATTCCATCCTTATCCGATCTATTTCATTACTATACCAGATTGACCTATGTGTGGGTACCTAATGTCCAACTATTGTACACCCTCAAAAAAAATTGGGTTGTATCTAGGTTATGTAAAAAAACACACCACCTCAACCTTTTACATTATTATAACTATTTCAATTAGTGTCATGAGGAGATCAAACAAGGGTTGAGATAAGAGTGTGAGATTTTTTTTCAAAAGAAACTTCTAAAAAACAAAAATAATAAATGAGGGGAGTGATGAAATGTGCAACATATGGGGATATCTATGATGAGATCGTATTGTTTGAGTTCTATGAATTCTTATGTTAGTGGGTCTTGAAATATGATTCTAATGGATGTAGGGTGGGTTTGGTGAAAAAAATCATTTAAAGATGAATAATGTTAAAATAATGAAAATTTATTGGATAAAAGTGGAAAGAAGAGCATGGATAGGTTTTCACACAAACACATGGATATTTAGTGGAATGGTTTACTTTTTAATTCCTTTCTAAATTTGGTTTCATAAATATTAAATAATTTCATTGTGTATGATTTATGAGACATATTTTTCCATTTTCATTAGTAGTAACTCCTTGGTGTGGTTTGTGCATTGATCACATAAATTTAATAAATTAAAATTCCATCAAATGTAAAATCTTCACGATGTTAAAAATATATACATGCATCATATTTTTTATATCTGACTTTTCCCAGGAGTACACATGTTTAGGTGTGGGGGTATGATTGCATATCAATTCACTATTCAATTCCACCCTTACACTGTTGTTTTAAACTTGTTATGTAATGAATATTAAAAATATAATAATAAATTTCTATTCATGTTTTATTAAATGAATTAATTTTTATCACTATTAAAAAGGACAATTATGCTTTTTTATATTTTCATTGAAAGTGGTGGTGATTTGTTGGCCTTAAGATCATCCCGAAGAAAAATGGGCCAAACTGCATGGCATCCCATGGACATTTGTCCACTGTTTTGAACTGTACAATAATTATGTGCATCCAAATGGCTGTAACTTTTTTGGACTCTCCAAAACATCATTTTATACAAATTTTATTAAAAAAAATGCCTAATTATCACATCTATTTTCCCATCTGAACCATTCTGTTCAGTGGACATAATCTAACTGAATTCTAAAGTCTGTTTCGGTATTTTGACCATATCTCCTAATACATTAGTCTAATGGAGGCCAAATTCATCAAGAAGACCATCAAGAGGCCCACCAAAAACTATTCACTTTTTTTCAAGTCATGGTATGGATTTCTACTATTACAAAACAAATAACAAAGGTTGCATCTCAAAAGTATGTTACCCAAAACCATGTCCCATTTGGATATAAAAAGGAACCATGGGAACCACATTTGTATGTTTGGAAAAGATGTAAATCTCTACCATTTTGAAGTCCTAGAAGAGTCTTCACCTCATACATTAAGTATTGGGGGACCCTATCATCATAGTGGGATCAATAATGAAGAAGGAGTTCCACCTGTGAAACCTCCTCCTCCCAATGTCGAGCTAAACGATGGGCGTTCATTTTGAGGGAGCTACGCACAAGTAAATGGAGTTCCAATTCCAATTTTAGAAACTAGTTTTGATTAATTTGGGTGTCCAAACATTTCTTTCTATGTGTATTATATAATTCCATTTTTTAATTCAGCTTTTTATTCATGAGATTGATATACTCTTACTTTCTAACCAAATGGTGTGAGGTTTTTAGTGTGTAACTTGTGTTTTTCCGATTGGACATCACAAGAATAATTGTCATACCCACATTCTTGATATTTAAATCTGATATGGAAGCTTTTATACTATTATTATGTTCTGGACCTTGACAATATGATTTTTATGTGAAGGTTTGGTTTTTTAAGAAAGGAAATAAAGTCTTAAGAATTAATCCGGATTCAATTTTATTTCAACTGAAAAATTACTCCAAACACAAATTACTCTCCAAGAATTAGAAACTTGAATGTGTGTAGTGAACTCACAATGATTCCTTTTCTATCAATATAATAAAACACCACCATTCCTTGTCAACTATTAAACTATTTAATTAAGTCATTTTATTTTTAAAACTGTTTTCAAAACCACCCCCAATTATAGTAATCATTATTAAAACACACACTCTAAACCGACAAATGCTACTTGAGAGATGACCAAGTGTCTAACATAGACTATAAATCAACCTAAAAATCATAATCAATTTGATGTTTCATGATAGCGCAGTCATATTGTGGGATAATGTAGGAGGCCATTACAAAATTATTCACCAAAGATGATATGAGTGTCTTCCTAAATAGGGAGCTTGGCATGAGAAATAGTGGGATGTGAGGGTGATTCTACCTAATGTGGTGGGATTTTTGGCAGTGCATCACCCCATGGAAGCATCACTGGAGGTGGATCATTGTGATTAGATAAAGACTCTATAGGGTTTGGGTGAACAGTATTCGATAGTACTATTATGAAAGTAGGTTGGAGTCAGTTGTGGTTAATAGGAGGGTTTTAGGTTATAGGGTTGCAGGATGTTCATTGATAGGAGAGAGGAAAGATATTTTGGGGTGGTGGGTCTGTGTGATGTAGTATATAGGAAAGTGGGGTTCATAGAAATGTATGGAGGGGATGTGTGGGTGGGTTTTGTGGTCAAGAGGGAGGAGAGAAGGGATGGGAGGAGGTCTCACGATTGAGATAGAGAGAAAGACGGATTTTCATAGCTGAATGGGAGGGATGGGAAGGGTTGCAGGAGGCTGAAGGGTTTTTTATCATTGAACCCTTGGCTCATGACCTATTTATTTAAATTGGCATGAGGTATTACACAACATGTTGTTAATATTCATTTAATAAAAGACTGATTTTTATGAAATTTTGGCTGTAAAAAGTACACTTCATGAAATATGTTAATTTGCTATGTAATTTACCTTTTTGATTTGTTTTAGTTCAAACCCTAGTACTTTGCTCTCTGCATGTCCTATGATTCCAAATTATTATTCTAAAATAATCTACCCTATGGTGATATATCCTTTATTTCAACCCAACCAACACTTTCATTAATTTGAGATCCCGACACAATGAAGATTATATGTATTTAAGGATGAAGAAACAACCTTAAAGTAAAGTTTCTTGATAGATTCTTAATCCATGAACATCAACTTTGAATGGTAATCCTCTTACCTTCTGAATTTTAATGGCCCCATAGGGGAAAAAATAATGACTATAAATGGGCCTGACCATCTAGATTTCAGATTCCCAAGGAACAATTATAAAATTGAGTTGCATAGTAGGACCTGATTTCCTAGGACAATGATGTGTCTTGAAATTCCTTGATATTACCATTTATTTTTTTTCATTATATATCAATGTATTTTTATTGGAATATTTTTATATTTATTCCAATTAATCATATTGTAGCATTCGATCTTCTCAATAAAATTTATATTCCAAATTTATCATATTAATTTTTAAATATGAGTGATTTTCTAATTCAAATGGATAATGGAATGGTTTTCCATAAACCAATATTAATGGTGTGGTACCAATGGGTGTTTTCTACAAAGAGTGGTTTTCCCATAGTTAATCATAAATTTTTATACTCCAGTCATTTCTACTTGTGCTCAAATTCATCCCTATGATTTTTTTGATCCCCTATTTGACAATTCAACGTGCCCTTTTTGTGAGCGATAGGGAGTACCTGGGTTATAACAGATTCCATATTTCTACAATAGTATTTTGAAAGAATGATTTGTAAAATGTATCCCTTAATAACTGATGAGTAATCTATGATATAAAAATTGTTAGAACACAAATGTTTTTCAGAAATTCATGACCACTTTTGAGGTGTAATGTGTTGTTGCTTCATACTCTTCCCATTTTGATACACAATCAACATCAAAAAAATGTTGGGCATTCCATTTGAATTTTGAATTATTCCCATGAAATATATTCCCTATTCTTAGATGATTTATGCATCAATTATAGGTTTTTTATGTATTTCATTTCATTTTTGGATGGTTCGTTTTTGTTGTCACTAATGAAAACATTTAAAATAATACCTTGAATCTTGTTGTAACATGGTCCAAAAATTACACCATGGAGGATTCCTTCAAACATGAATCTTGTTCCACAATTTCCTATTGTTGGTGATGTATTTAACATGTCTATCACATCTGGGATTTTATTATATGGAATGAAGTGTCACAAAAATACATCTACATAGCACATAAACATGAGTGGTTCATCCCAGTAGTAGTTTGATGATTTAGGTAAAAATATTATTTATTGTTTTTAGGATATGTCTTGGGGTTAAAAACTTTGGGTGAGAATATTTTTAATATCCAAAAACCATGGTTGTACCATTATGGTTAAAAGGGTTTCCATATGGAATTCCACAATGATTTTGATTGTGTCATCATCAATTATGAGTGGCATTGGAAATGAAGATAGATGATCATTGATCACGTTTTCAATACCATTGTTATCATGTATCACGATGATGAACTGTTGGAGAATACTGATCCACCTTATCAGTTTTTCCAAGGGATTGTTTTTATTCATCAAATATTTGATGTCAACATAATCAGTGTGCACAATCACCTTTGAAAAAACTAAATATGAATGAAATTTATTGACTGAATACATAATTTCTGAAATATCTTTCTCTATTGGTCTATAGTTGTCTTGATATTCATTCCGTCCTAGACTAGAATAGTTTATAGGATATAATATGTGACCAACATGATTACCTAAAATAGTGCCATCAGTGAAGTTTCTAGCTTCAACAATAAATTAAAATTCATTATCTCAATTAGGTGATATGAGTACAAGAGCAGCTATATGGTTTTTTGAAATCATTGAATAACCAATGATAATATTCGATGAACTGAAATAGAGTTTTCTTTTATAAAAGGTTCATCAAAGGACAAGAAATTTTTTTTGAATTCTTTTATGAATCACATATATAATCCTTAATGTCTCAAAAAATATATGTATTCCTATGAATATTGAAGGATCATATAAGTCTCAAATCACATTAGTCCTACATGGACAAACTTCCATGCCATTCCTGGAAATTTTATGTCCAAGGACTATGCCACCTTCGACTATAAAGTAATAGTTTTATCAGTTTAAAACAATTCACTTATCTTTACTACACTATAAGAATAGCTCAAGATTGATTTGGTAGAACTCTAAAGATCTTACATAAACTAAAAAATCATCCAATGATATTTATAATAATTCAAATTCCATATTACGGAATATATGTTTCATGAACCGTTTAAAGGTAATTGGTGCACTTCACATATTGAATGACATGCACTTTTAGGTAAATGTTCCAAATGGTCATGTGAACGTTTTCTTAGTGTAATCATCTATGTTGACTGCAATCTGAGTGTATCCGCAGAATCACTTCATAAAATAATAGAATAAATTCTCTTCTAGACTTTTCAAAATATGATCTTGTAGGATAATGTAAAATGATATTATCAGGTTTCATCAATACTTTTTTTTGTCTAGACATACTCTTCATATAGTATTTGTGTGACTAGGTACTATTTCTTCTTCATCATTCTTTTCAACAGTGACTCCACCTTTACTAAAAAACATGCAGTGGGTTCACCCACTCAATATCAGAGACTGAAAAAATTATTCAAACATCTTGATGTTTTAACACATCGTTTTTAACATCCTCATACCTCAGTGGTGTGAGTTTCCTCTGAGGTTGGAATTTTTTTTACACCATCAAAAAAATCATTGTGTATCCATGAAGTAGGACCAATTCCTTGGATATCATCCACTCCCCATGATATTTAATGATTATTAATTTTAATGATTTTATTCAATTTTTCTTCTACTGAATGTCATATTTTAGAGTTAATTATAACTAGTTGTGCAGTAACAATAATTTTAAAAGAATACATGAGTGTGATAATAATGGGGTTCAGTTCTTTTTTGGTGGAAAATGATTGAGGTATGCAATCACTTGTAATATTATCTATGTAGTTTACATGTTCAATTTAATTTCCTTCACATTAAATAGTGATCAATTCATCACATTCTTCATTAATGTTTCTGAAAAATTCTCATTGATTAGTTTGAAAATCGCTTGACAATAAAAATTTTCATATTTTTTTTGTTTTATTCACATGATCAAACACAAATTGTTCTTAACTGACATGGAATATGATTCTTCCTTAATTCACATCTAGATGTTCCTTTGTAATGGAATTTAATGGTCGAACTATGATGAATTGAACATCTCCTTCAACTTTTATGTCAAAAAGAGGAGGTACTATATAAATATTAACTTTTCTACTTTAATTATGTTGTCCTTGAGAATTCCATGGAGATATTTTACTGATCATTTAGATAACTGGAGTGCTACACTAGTTGGATTGAGTTCTTCAACACCTAGCTTGCAGAATACACACATTGGCATATGGTTGATGCAAGATCCTAAATCACACAGGGCTCTTCCAAATTTATATTTCCCTATTATGAATGAAATTGAGAATCCAGCAACATCACTCTTTTTTTGGATTTTATGATTAACAACATCAAAAAAATTATTCATTTAGTGCAATGACACCTACATTTTACAATTATCTTTAAATGAATTTATCTGTGTACGTTTCCATATATGGGAATATAAGTGATTCCCTTAAGAAATGAAATTTATATTTACAATTCCTTAAAAATTTGAAAAAAAAATTTTATTGACCTTCAATTATTCTTTTATTTTATATTTATAGAAAATGAGTGGGGGTTTATACAGTTGTGGAGAAACATAAACTTCTTCCTCGGGTTTCTCATCTGTCTTTGTTTTTAGCGGTGCTTCTTAATTAGTTCCATCAACATATTCTATTAGGAATTTTGTATACTTTTTTACTTTATCATATTTCCTCTAATTACCTCTCATGGTTTTTGAAAATTCCCCAATTTTCCACTCCATAGAACCACTACGTTTTCCTCTGCAATTGTGGTTGTTTCAATATTACCATGTAGAATACCTAGAAATTTCATTAACAAAGTCTTTGAGATTTGAACAATTTTGATGATCAATGATTCAATGGGCTACCCATTTATTTTATATTTTTTTTTCTTGGGAGATCATATATTTAACATACTTTTTGAAAAATAATGACATTATATATTCCTAATTATTTTGAAATGTACATCTTGTTTTTGAGGTCTTGGTGGAGATAGATGGAATTGTTGTTGTTCTCATTGAAGAAAGGATTTTTCTTCTTTTTATTATCATTTCCATGGAACATGATGTGTTTATAGATATCATAGAGGTACTTTATTATAAAAATAAGTATGAACACTTTTTTATGTAAATCCCATGATTATTCTACTAGTGTTTTTCTATAGGCCTCCACGGAAAATATTATTGTGGTTATTAGAGCTATTGATTTTTCTGATTGTAATTATTAAAACTACATTCTTGATTAGGTTGTTTATATATTCTTATAGTGTAGTCTTGATAGATGTGTGTCCAAACACACATTTAGTTAAATTGAACTACTTTTTTAGAAGAATTACTAGGAGGTGGTGTTGTAGGTAGATGATAAGATTCACGCTTTGTGGTCATGGATTCTACTTTTGTATATAGTGGAGAAATCTATTAGACTTGGTGGATACCATGATATGATGGTCCATGAGAACTCAGTCATAGGATGTATTTAGGTGAAACTTCATCCAAAATTTCCATTCGTACTTTATGTGTTTTGAATATAAGCCCCCAAATGGTGGTAGAATCAATAAATTTTTATGTGGCTGGCTGGAGGACTTGGTGGAAGGTTAGGAGATGCATCCACATTTCAAGTCCATGGTGTGATTAATTTCTCGTCATTTCCATGAAATGACTCTAAACATCTCATGTTGATTCTTCATCATCTTTTGAAATGGTTTTTATAAGGATTTGGAGAAACTAACTCAGGATTAATGGAAATTATTAATCAATAATTATCTTTTCTAGATCATAACACGTTGTTATTGATGTGAGATCTTGAATTTGGATCCAATCATTAGCTATGTATCATGGGGAGAAGGGAAAGTGATGAAGCCTTGTTGTATCATAAGATACCCCCAAAATTGTGAAATGTATAAAAAACATCAAGTATGTTTGAAATGTGTTTATGGGGATCGTCAAATAACATCCCACTGAACTAACACATTTTCTAGAACATATGAATGACTTAGGGTTTTATTTAAAATGTTTATTCTTGAAAAAGAGGGAATCCAACACACATCTATAGACCAAGGATTGATGTGATGACATAATCCATGATATTGAATTCTTGATTTGTTGATTCCTCTATATAAAATAGTTGTTTCATGTTTATAAGGTTTGGTTGGTCGGGTCCCACTAGAGTTTTTATATTAGTCATGTTTGACCGATGACAGAAAAATATATAGCTCTTGAATTTTGACTTTTAGACAAGCTTGATGCTTAAATGAGTAAAGGGGCCATGATGGATACACTATGCTGCAAGAAAATAAAGGAAACAGTTGCTCCCAAAGAAATGGAAAAGTAAAATGAAATTTAAATGATGAAATAGAGTGATAATCCCAGGTTCTTTGGATATAGGTTACCATGAAAATCTCGGAAAATCTATCCCCAATAATGATTCCTAAAATTGACATGCCTGTACCTATTTATTTATTCACATGAGATATGGTCATATTATATTATTTTTTCCCAAATTACACTTACTAATAATGTATCATATAGTGATAGTGCACATTAATTCCCATATAAAATTGAGGTACTGATAAGAACATATTTATTTTAATCCTTTTGGATTTAAATCCTACTGAGTTTGAAAATGTTTGGGAAAAAAATCTAAGATACCTAGGTTTTAGAATCATAGATATGGAATGTATTGAGACCAATTTTGGGGTATTATGTAAAATATAATCTATATCCAAACATGGTATGGTCCTGATATCTACACTTCTAAGAAAGAATATATCATTGGGTGACTATAGTAATACAACATGGTCTACTTACAAAGAAGATATTCCCTATTCTAGAAGTAAAAAAGACCCCCAATGCATTTTTCTTAGCTTAAAAAGATGGAAGTGTGAGAGGATAATATTATGATCATAATATACTCTAATTGGGTAATGTTCAATCAATCCAAAATCCCATGATTAGGGTTTCTCAAATAAATTGGATAGATATTTTCTTTTTAACCTAATTATAATATTTGGAATTACAAAGGTAAGAATATAGAGGTTTATTAAATTTAGAAACCCCTACTCTCCACCCCTACCATATTTGGTTTATCCACATAATGTAGAATTGATTGTAGATTAATAAGGAATTAAAATCATACACAATGTGCCAAAAGATATTGAGAATAAACAATTGGAAAACATGAAACAAATATGATTAACCGATTAATTATTATTCAATAAAGAACCATAAATTTCAATATCAAATTTAATTGAATTCAAATAACTACATTCTTGAAATAGAAATGGGAATGAAATGGTTCATTGATGATTGATGATCACGAATGTGAATATACAATGTGAAATGTTGGAGATGTTAAAATGTATGAATAACATTGTATAAATCAATACAATGTCTTGTATTAATGTAAAAAAATGAAAAATATTGATGAAATTAATGTTTTGGTAGATGGAGTTAAAGGTAACGAGGGAATAATGAATGAAACGAAGACTGTACAACCTCTCAAATCCTATGCGCGACAAAAGTATATAGTGATGGGAAATTAAATTTTGTGTAATTTTTTTCTCATCATATAATGATGATAAGGGGTTTTCTCCACGAATAATGAATTTATGTGTATCCAATGAAAATCTCATCTGGGATTTGAAATTTGTACTCCTTCCATGATGTCTAACTGGATGTCACATCCGGAAACATTTATCATCTTCATGATTTGGGTATGATATTTAATTTAAAAAGATATACATCATGAACTAGTGATTCACATCATGTAAGGTTGTTTCATTTCATGTAATGATGATTCTAGTCCAGTAACATTCCACAGCTTTGAAATTCATCACGACATAGATTCATGGCTTGCAGTATGTGGTAAAATAATATTACATATCATGTAATGAGGAATCATGATGTATAAAAGACAATTTTTTTCCTTTTGACTTTTTATCCTCTTAACATTTAAATATTGTTCGCTATAATACTCTGTACATACAAGCTTTACTACCGAGTAATTCATTGAAAATCATAAAAAACAGGAATGAAAAATGTATATATTATTTCATCTTACTATAAGGCTTACACTATATCATAATCCATCTATGACCCATCCCCGAAAAAAAAGATAATAATAATCAACCCACAACCCTGAAATCTAATGTTCTATAATGGAAATCGACATTTGACATATCCCTGGACTAAGCTGTAGACATATTCATCACGATAATTAGTACCTTCTCCAATGTCACCTGAATGAGGTTAGCACCCAATAGTGTTTCCTCTCTCACCTCTAACCAGCATAGGGATGAACAACCAAACTTACCCTATAACACCTCATAAGGATCGATTTATATAGTCTCTTGGATGTTGTTTTTGTACGAAAACCCATTCTGTTGTAACAATATCTTCCAAAATACTCTAAAATCAAGGTAACGTTCTAAGAGAATCTCCCCTAATACCTATATCATACTATTAGACTGACTTTTAGTCTATGGGGGACATTCTATACTCAATAGTAACTTTGAACCTAGTTCCATCTACAACCCCTACCAAAACAAAGTCATAAAACTAGAATCTCTATTTTATGTGTTAGTATGTCATAATATATTAATTTTTAGGGCCTCTCTATCATATATCCTTCCTATGAATTCCCCATAAAATTTCGTTCGAATAGAAAGGAACTGGGTGTCATTTTTCTATCAATCTAAAATAACCCAAAATTTTTCATAGACTAGTGGTGACCAAGGTAATTCCCATAATAAAATCATAGTCGAAACATCCAATTTCTACTCATTATTGGGAAATGAATCTAATTTCCATAACATCCAATGGTGTTCCTCCTTTATCTATTGATATAAGGAACACCATGTAGAAATCTAGGTATCTTCCCTATCAGACTAGGAATCCAATATTCTCGACATAAATCATGGTACATATTTATAATCCCAAGATGTACCTCCGAAGTAAAATAATGATATTCTCTCATTAATTCCTATTTTATGTCTATTGGAACTCCAATAAATTCATGAATATAAAATATCAAATCCTCATCAATGATTCAACCAAGTGGTGGGTCCTCGCTAAAAAATATCTATCATAGGAATAGACCTTTGGAATTAGAAATGTGTGTAATCCTGTCCCTATCCCAAATTCATGTGTTCAATGAAAATGATGTGAGTATAGGATATCAATAATGGTACTAAACCCTAAAATGATTCTAATAAAATTGAACAATTGACTACCAATCACTACATTCCAACTAAACAATTTCTGTCTAATTCTTCCAGAATTGAGCATCCTCAAAAAAAATTTGATTACTCTAATTATATTAAATCATAATGATGAATGAATATAGGTATTCGAACCATATACCCTTAATTATATTCATGTCAATTTTTTAAATACATATTTGATTATTTTATGGTATATCTGCATTACTAATTGCTCTCCAAAGAAATATTGGCTCCAATTACTAAAGGTAAGATACCTGTCATTTAAATTCAGATCATGTGTTGAGTAATTATTCTTATCAGGACCCACTATTGAGACTTTTACATCCTAAATCAATATCCCCATATAAAAATGTCTATCATACTGAATCCTGACACATCATAATGAATAGTGTATAATGTTCTTGGATAATTTAAAATCTTGATGGGTGTTGATGTCATTATCCATTAAGGATCATAAAATTATTTCCTAAAGGCTTTATACCATATAAACTTTCACCATACGTGGTCAATATTTTGAGTGGTTTTAAAATAAATTAGAAACACAATAAATTGTTTTTGTAATACCCAGCCATCCCCATGAATCTTTTTATGTTAAATACATTCTATGCTGCAATAATGATACAATGGATCTAACATTATCAAGGAGAACTACTAATCCTATGATTGAGATAATACAGACTAGGAAGTGGAATTTAATGTTCCAAAAGTAAAATATGGTGAGGTTATCACGTAGTTTTTTTCTATTAGTGTTCATAAAATATTATGATGTTTGTTGGGTTTTTCGTAACCTATGTTACAATACCAAATTTTTTTTTCATGAAGGAAACTACAAATGAATATAGACACTGGTGGATGAACTAATTCATCAAATCCAGTAATATTATATGTGTATTTTCATAACCAAACAACATGTCAAAATAATCATACAAGATATTTCTCAAATGGAATGTTTTACATTATATATTACTAGTATAATATTCACATGAAGTTATCCAGACCTCAATTCAATCATATATCTATCCCACACTCTATAGATATGGACATCTATATGGGATATTGGATACCAGTTCTAAACTATATGCTGGTTCAATTGAAATTTTACCATACGACGAATAAGGCTACCATCCTCTATCATGAAAAAAGGACTACATAACCCCAATGGGAAGAACGAGCCCTTATAAAAACTGTAGATTAAAAATCCACTAGTTTCCTATTGAGATCCCACAACTTATTATTGTCCATCCTGTAAGGAGGAATGGATACCTAAGTTTCTCTTGGAACTAGATCAATAGTATAATCTATCGTTCTCTCTAAATGTTATGGAAAAAATTTATTTGAAAGTACATACCAAAACTAATATATTATAAGATGAATATTATACTAACGCATTCATTAATATTCCCCATATTGGATTAAGATTTGGGCTATCACTCTGCACATCACACGATTCTTTGTTACATCTCAACATTCCTTGTCATTTTATTCATCATTCTTTGTATAACTATAACCTTATAGTAAAGTGATGGACCCCATACGATAATATAAATTGATGTAATCATGATAAGGAAACAAAATAAACATCTGGATAATAAATTAAAAAGTTATCATATATCGGAAAAAGATGTCACATAAGAAATGATACCCACCAATTTCAAGGTGTTAGTCCTTTCACTAGAATACCCTCTATAATTGAATTCCCAATACTATATAAATTCCCATCAATCTATAGAAATAATCATATTTGTGGCCACAACTCTATGTAATTTAAAAAAATAAAAATGAGTAGGAATCACCTATATCAAATAAACCAGAAACAATAGTAGATACTACAATGATATCACCAACAACTATAGATGGACCACCACTCTATTGCTCCATGTTGGATTTACTATATATAACTAATAATTTCAATGGACTTGTGATAAAACCTATTTACCATGGGTATTCCCGCAGTGTTGGAAATATAAATATAGGGTCTATCCCCCTTGGCCATGACTATCCTATCAACATGTATTGATAAAATTTCTCCATCTCCCAAACTACTGTAGAACTATAGATCCTACTCATAAAATAAGATATGGGACAAATCCTTTCTTATTATACATAGTTCGAAGGGTTCTATAGAATAACTAAATATTCGTCCTCTTACTATAGACTATAAACACAACCGGTGATCTATCATAGTAGGGATTCATAACCACCAATTACCTTAGAGATATAATATTACACGGACCACATGATTAATGATATGACTACTACTACATCATTGAGAATACCCCATGAAATGATTCTTGTAGCAAGCAAAAAGTGTTTTTAGTCTATGAGTTGAACCACCATTACTCACACCCACAACCTCTCATAGTATATTTTTAGTGATAATCACTTGATTTTCTATCATATATAATATAGTTAGTAAAAAATTCATCATTATCAAATGGAATTTCTAATACCATGCTCAATTATCGTATTCCTTGTTAAATAATCACTTAGTAGAATCAGTAAAAAACAATTGACCACTATAAAATTTTAGGAGAAGTCTATAACTAATATTATACCCCTTTCTATGTGCAAAAATTATATAGAAATTTCAACACTCAATGTCTTTAGCTATAAATAATCATTGAATTCTATTAAGAAATAAATACATGCCATATCTCAGTCATGATCAACCATAGTAGTAATAACACACCATCACCTAGATGAATGTACTAGTATTCACAAGGAGAATTTTACTCTCCACTCGGGAGGTATATCAAGATGCTCTAAAATAGTTTGCATGGCCACCACCCATGACTTCAGAACCTTTGTACCTTCATTCTCCAAAAAATGTTGCATATTATACTCCTTAATTTCTTTTAGGATCTTTGATAGGGGATGTTTTAGTGTCTCCTTACACGTTCTTCATGATCAAAATGAATTCCTCTTAAGACAGAGAGTTTGTGCCCTAGTACTGTATAAGAAAAAGTATCTCAAGTGGTAGTAGATGTGGTAATATTGGTGGATCAGGTCCCACTACATATAGGGAATGGTCATCACCACCCTCTTGGAAAATGAATCAAGGAAATAGAATGGGTGTATCACTAAATTTTCCATGAAAATATCTCAAATTATTATTTTAATAATAATATAAATCACAAACATAATCCTAGGTCAGAATAAGACTTCCAATGTTTGAGTCACACCCCTTTTACGACAACAATTTTAGGTTTTGGTCACTTGTGATCAAAACATATACAAGAGACACTAACAAAATCACACTCCTCGGGTCAAGTCATTGTTATGGTCTATATTACATATCATAGGATCTGATATACAATGACTCAATTAAATGTTCTAGGGGAAAAGATACCGTTACATTATGATTGGAATCACAATTTAAAAATAAAAATTTCATTTTTCTTTAAATAATAAATAGATTTTAGTCAATTATAAATATAATTATATAGTTATTGGAGTTTCCATTAACAGGTTATAACATAGTACACATTACAAGTTACATTAAGATTTTCATTTCATTACGATCAAAATTTTACCATAGACATTAGAATGAAACAATTCCTTGTATTATTATTATATTATATAATCTACCCATCCCAGTTTATTAATGCCTATACACTTTAAAAATTAATATCGATATAAATATAATTAAACCCAGAAATGTTTCATAATATGCGACCATTTGTCCATGGGTCAAACATGTGGTAATTTTTTAATTATGCTTCCAACATCAATCTATATGGTAGAACACAATTTACATTAATGTATAAACATTATGAAAAAATAGAATCTCATAACTATAACAATGAGTTATATCAAAAATTAATAATACCAAAACTATTTAAAATAATCATATAAGCATAGTATATATATATATATATATAAATATTACATAATCAGTTAGTTATGAAATAAAATCAAGATGGAATGAGATATTATGGGAATGTCAGTTTTGATATTCCTACAATGATTCATGTATTAATACATCAAGTACATATCATTCCAATGTTTTGGATATAAAAAATGATAATAAATGAAATAAAACATGTGCATCACCAAATGGTGAAATCAATACATCTTTAATTGGAATGATCAAGGACAAAACGTCATTTACATGGTAATTTTGATTTTCCCAATATGTGGGTTAACTACTCCTTGGAACTGGATAATTACTAATCTATGAAACATTCAGAGACTCCAATATAAAAACCCAAATAAAAATATATATAGGAAAATAAGGCTCTGATTCCACTTGTACCACCCTAGGTTATCTTCACTAATACGAAAAAAACGGAGTGCCACCTTATAACAACCCTTACATTGTAAGAACGAATTTATTGATTTATTACAATGATTAAAAATAACACCACTTGTAACATAGATATGTATAGTGTCTTTGGGTAATTAGGTACATTACAAAACAACATAAAACATGGGACACATATCCATTATTGAAAAGTACCTTAAAATGGCCCAAATATTTCATCACGCATAAAACTACATGTTATAACAAGTGGTCACATATAGCAATGCTGTCGCATATGAATCCCAGTTAAGGAATAAACATGGAATAAAATGAGGAATTTAATACATGTTAGACAATATAAAATTAAATTGGACCTACAAATAGTGAAAATAAAAAAACATGAACAAAGAGATATGATATATTATGATAAAAAAACTACATTACAATATGGAAACAACATTTGTCATGACATCATAAGAATAGCACAAAGATGAACTCCATGACATAATAAGATGATGGAAAATTTCTAATGAAATATTAGGTTCCATCCCAAATCCCTTTGATGATATGTCACGAGACTAAAATATACCCTAATGAATTGGATCACAATATAATTCTGGGGGAACTTGTCACTTTCATATCATATATATTAATATATGTGCCACGTAAGTCATTCAACATATGATCATATTTCAATATATATAATTACATGATCATAGAATGTGGAAAACATGGATTTTTCATGAAATGTTTGCAGGTATGTCATGGTGAATAACCATCAGGGGAGTGTGGAGGTTGGGAGGGTCTATCATGTCTTATTCCATAATCTTTTACCAATCCGGGATTAATACGATGATAAAATCTAGTATCCACAGATTAAAATCTATGATTTAGACAACGGGATGAATCATACCAGACCCTAGAAATAGGATCTTGAACACCATATTTATAATTAATTTATTAATTTATAAATAAAATAAATACCTGGTCTTTTGGTACATTCGTCATTGAAGATCATTGAACGTCTAGAATGAACCTTATGTCTTGTATTTATTTTACTCATGGTGATCCATAGTAGAATAAGATGATATACATGTGCTCTAATGGTTTCCAAAAAATGTTACTCATTCTTTGAGTGCTAGCGTAGAGAAGAAAATGTTTTGCATCGATTGTTCTTGGTCGCTAATGTGAAACATTTTAATATTTTTAGATTTTGGATGCATGCATTTTACTATATAGAAATATACCTTATTTTCTTATAGGTTCATGTATAATCATCATCATTCAGGTTACTGCATATAGATTGTATTATATTCTAATCCTAATTATTTATTAGTCGTCTTCTTGTTTTACTAATTTTTCTATTAATTGTTATTTACTTCATTATCATACACTATAATAATTAAGTAATAGTTTTCCCAATGATAATCCTATACCCTAGATACTATTCAGTTGCATCTAGTGTTTGGTAGATATGCTTTAGGCGATCAGGACAACTGGGCTCAGGAAACTATTGAGTGACATTTCAGTCCAGGGCATTACATCTCCTCTCAAAATAAGTAGGCCAATCCCGATCAGGATCAAAATTTCATTAAGAACGTATGAAAAATAATTTTATAAAGATGTATAATTATATATTTCATTATAATTTTTATCATTTTATAATAAATATTCTAGTTATGATATTTATTCCTTCATTAATATAATAAAAATGTATTTTTTTGTTATGAATAAGAAATCTTATAACCAAAGTGGACATATATAGTGTTATTAATGTGCTTCATTTGTGTTTTATTCATCAAAATGTATTCTCACAGGTTTATTCCTTTATAATTTTTAGAAATGAATAACCAATGGATAGAGTAATATACGAAAAAATATTATTCATGATAGTATATATTGTGATAATTCGTTTCTTTTTCTTTTCCACTCACTCTATTTTTTTCCATATTAATTTTTATCACACACCAAAAAAATACATTCATATTTGTATTCTAAATTAAAATATAAACATTCTCTTCAGAAATCTATTCTACAACCATTTCCCCTTCACCCCATATTTACTTCTTATATTTTGATCTATGTTCTAGATCATTTCACTGTAGAATGGGTGTCTATAGCATGGCCAATAAGCTATGGTGTTAATGCACCTCTCTTTTTCAAAGTATCATATTCTTTTTATGAGACCTATTCTCCCTATTTTAAAATAAAAATTATCCTTAACTATTTTTTAAATATTAATGAACATATTGATAATAATATAGAAAATATATTATCATTTGATAGTGAACTCTCTAAACCATTGAATTTACATATTATAATTCCTAGAATATTTATATACATTGACTCATATTGCACCTTAGATGACTCATATATATATTTATAAGAAATTAATGTATATATCTCATACAATAATCTATTAAATAATCATACAAAAACTAAAAAATTATATATATACAACATTATGTGATATGTATATGGTATTTTTTTTCTCATAAATGGAATAGAAATTGTTGTACATGACTCAAAAGCTCAATTACACTACTTTTATAATTGTAAATGTGACTGATACCCTTTTAACAATGAATTCTAAACATTTAACTACTCATATTATGAATCATGATGCCTCGTATGTTGAGTCTTAATGACTCATATAAAGAGTTAAATACTCATAGACAAGATTCATATATCATAATTATTCACCATATCATTAAAAAAATATTTAAATTATGGCTTATATTACTCATATTGGGTCATTAATGATTCTTTAATATTGAGTATAAAATTCCAATTAGATTCATACATTCCGCAATACTTTTCTAAAAAAATTGACATGAGCATTGTAATCCTTATTCAATTTGGATGAAATAATTACATCATAATTAATTACATAAAATTTCACTACAAATATTCCAAAGTATCATAAACATTATGCTATGATAAAAAAAATAATATCATGTTTTAAATGAAAATTATTTTTTGAACAGAAAATTAAAAATAAATTCACATCCACCACAACATATTCATTTATTCTTCTGATAAAATAAAAAAATTCATGTTGAATATATATTATCGAAATAGTCTCACTGAATATATAATATATTGCACCAAAATAATTGGCTTGAAAAAAATATTTTAAATTGGATTTTGTGTTTTTATCAACATTTATTATATGTTTTATTAGTGATTTTTGGTATAATTGGTCATTGAATTAGCCTTATAAATAATTACTTTAGTATTTCTAAGTATTCGGTGGATGCTTGGAGTGGACCACCACCCTTAAATTATTGTTTTAAAGTCGAAGGGACACCTGATGCATTTTTAGTTGGTTATTCAATCATGGGAACATTGGATTAAATGTAATATTAGAAAGTTAATAGTTTTCTAGAAAAAATATATCAACATTTTTTATCATAGGGTGTTGGTGTGAGCCTAAATATTATTATATTACATTGATTTCAGTTAGCCTCCATTACATTACATTTCCTCTCACTAATTTGGTGATGTCATGATCATGTCATATCATTATGGTTATTGATGGAATGATTTCATCACGTTGGTGATATCAATCCATTAAATTGGAGGTGTTCTCATTAGTATAACAGTCAACAATGATTATAAATCCTTCCACACTTTTGACATTTGTATCTGTGAATGGATAATTTCTTTTCGCATATTGTATAATTTTTTGGTTGACTGAATTAGATTTCAGAAATAAATTTCATTTTCAATTTAATAATGAGATATAAAAAATGATTTAGATACAAATGTAATCTAAATGTAAAATGTTTAAATATATAGAATATTTTTCAATTTTTATTTCTAAAATATTTTTGGGGGGTAAAGGAAAAATAATTTAATTATGATTTCTTCTTAAGTATTAACATGAGTAAATATGGAATATGTTGAATTTTTAAATGACTTGTAAATATTATATTAAAATATTTTTTAATGGAAAATAAATCAATTGTTTTGGGATATATTTATTTCTATCCATCCCCATGTGAAAAATTCACAATTTTAATAGTTTTATTTCAATTACCATACTTTTTTATAATGATTTTATAATATTATTTTCAAATGTTGATTTAATGACTTATTTAATTGGATCCTTATGTTAAACCATATCATTTCTGATAAGTTGTAAAATAGATTATAGATTCTTTGTTAGGTATCAATTTTAAATGTATCATAAGATCCTAGATATTCTTTTGGTAAGGGTAAGGGTTATTTATAATGAATGAATGATGAGGGAGATGTTTTCCATTTTCAATTTTTAATACATCTGTATGTTTTTTAATTTTATACGCATCTTCATTATTATGGGATAAAATAAATGTAAGCATCTAGGGTTAATCCTGGAGTTAGCATTATTTTTCTTGATTGATGTCATTATACATGATTACTATATAAGATTTCAATATAAGAATGATCCCTATAATTTATTCTATTAGGTGATAGTGAAGGATTGAATATGTGTTGTGTTATTCAGAAGAGGATGGTGAGTTTACATATTTATTGATATGTTTTAATCTCTTAGAAGATGTATTGACATAGAAAAGCATATGGATTATTAATAATATGTGACAAACAAGTAGATTGTGTGTTAGTATATATTATAGGATTCATCAATATTGTGTTTCAGTTAATCAAGTTTTGTGGAAATGTATATGGAATTGATAATTCAATATGTATTGACCCAGTACAAGGCCCCAGCCTTAAACCTTACTTAATATTGAATTATTACAAGATTACACATTGATGATCTTTTTAGGTTTAGAGATTTAGAGAATTATATCATAAAACTTGCATTACATTCAACATTTAATCAAAGTGGTTACATAAAAGATAGTATTCATTTTCCCATCAATAGAAACATATTTAAAATAAAACATGGATTCATTCTTGACACTTCTTTGACACTATCATCATATCATGTACCAATCCCTTGACCTAAGAAAACATTTCAAAAACTTGGTTTGAGCATAAAAGGCTCAGTAAGGGTTATAAAAAGTATGGAAATGAAACATGAGTGGATATATACATAAGAATGAAATCATACATTACCCATAAAACATAAGCACTATAACATACCTCATAAAATCATGAATAAATCATAGAAATAATAAGACATAAAGGTAAATTGAGGCATTCATAACATTCTTACATAGGGAGTAACCCTCTTGGTTACATTTGGAATACCCATCACAGTATATTCCCTAAATCTCTTCGGAGAAACCTTAACGTTTAACCTCTTTGTGTTTCCCAATGCATTGGAGAGCTATATCGGGCTCACCCACACTTAGTTTATCACGGAACCACCCGTCTTCATAACAATGCCCAAGAACCATAACATAATCATAGAAAATAACTTAAGCATAAAGGAAAGATAATATTACCAAATTTCAATAACAATATAACATTTTAAGATATTGAAATAATGAATCCATTCTAAAAACCATTTTCAAACCATTTAAAACATTTAATAAAGAGATTTTTAAATCAAAGTGTCCCATACCACATTGAATATTTTAAAATTTTAAACCATTTATATCCATATGAATAAATCTTTAAAACCATTTTGAAAACATGGATATTAATGAGAAATATTTATAAGAATTAATCATTAAAACATTAAAAATGATATTTAAGTTAAAGGGTTTTTAACAAAATGAGAGAAACTTGAATACAATAATTGAGGAATAACACTTAATCAAAACTTTATAATATCAGGATAATAAAGGGATTCATGATATAATATTCCAAATCAATGTATATACACCATATAAGTGTGAATTAGGGCATAATAACAATGAAGTCCCAGTGCATATGTTAATTGAGATGAAATCCATTATAAAGATGGTATCCTTAAATTAAGGATAAATAAACCTCATAATTATTTGCGACAAATATAAATACACCCAATATTAGTGTATATTAAGTGTAAAATAATCAAAGGCCATTCACACATATTCAAAGGATTACATATTCAATAACTACATGTTGAACCCAAAGAAATCGAAATTGGGTTAAGAAGTTCCCTTGATAGCCTAACTGTGTCACATCAAATTTTAGAAAAAGAGTTGATGAGATAAATAAAGGGTATCTCATCACTTGGAAATAAAATTTACGGAAATAATGATATATAAGAACATATCCTCACTTAATAAGATGAAAATTAAAAGACATAACAAAAGAAGTCTTTTAAAAATAGGAGGGTGAAAGGTTCCCTTACCGATTTTGGTAACATTCGAAATGTACCCCCATCAAAGAATGATTATACAACATTGATGTAAACACTAATAAACGAAATTATGTTAAAGAAAGAGTAGAATAATGGGCAGTACATACACCAATAAGAAGGAAATATTGGCAAATGTAGCATGAATCTCATGAAAACACAAAGTGAGATAAAGAGCCCCTTACGAAATTTCGGCAGCCTAATGGCGCCAATTAAAACTTCCAAAATGGATTGATGAGAGAAAATAGGGTATCTAATCATATGAACATAAAAAGTACAGTAATATTAATATAAAATAACATCCCAATCATAAGAATGATGAGCTTAAATGGAATGACATACAAGAGTGTATTTAAAAAGAAAGAGAGGGGTAGGATCCCTTACCTCGGGTCCGACTTGACTCGTTCGTTATTTATCCTCCTGAATTATAAACTTGAGTTAATTTCTACTTGCATAGGAACCTTTTTCAAGTTCATTATTCCTTTTATATCACTTAATACCATACTATGAACACTATGTAATTATTTAAGTTAATAATGGTTGTTTTGTAGATCATTGCTAATTGAGTCAAAAAAATAAACTCTTTATAATTACAAGATGTTCATGTGGTAAAATATATATTATATCCATAATTATATTAATTGTTTAGATATCATATATATCATATATATCCATTATATACATGCATGTATAATGTTACAAAATATTTAGAGGTAAGAAATGAAATGCACCGTTCATGGAGATGGTAAATCGTACGTATGCATGGACGCTACTTCCATTTCTATTTATTATTTAATGGAATTAAAACACAATGATACATCATAGTATTATAATTCCAGTATGGTATCATATATATTATCATTAAATTTATCCTTTATATGTACCACATATGGTATTAACGAATCAAATCACTTTGAGGGGGAGGTAGTTCACACTTCCTAAAATGAAGATATCACGTTTAACCATAATGGAAACCATAAAGGTATGAAATAAATGAAAAATAAAGAAGAATATGTAAAACATAAAAATATTAAATATAATATATAAATATAGTGACATCTTAATGGAGACCTTTGAGGGTGTTAAAAGAATATTGAACAATCATCGTTTCGTGAGGCAGAAATTCACCATCCACAGATACAGTATGTTCTTTAACCATTAGATGTCGGTGTCTGTAAGTGTAGCTTGAATAATTATTATAACAACATCCTAGTATATTTTAGATACTGGAGTTGTTACAAAAGAAATGAATAAAAAGAGTTTAGGGGGTTGGAAAGCGAAATAAAACAAAAGAACACAAGTGAAGACATTACCTTAAAATCGGGTATCTCTCTTGGATTTGAGCTCAAAGGCTTCCTTGGGAAGACTTCTGCCCAAAGTGAGGATTTTAGGAGTAAGAGAGGGATTTTTAGAGACAAAAGGAGTAGGTTTTGGCCGATCCAAAGGCCTGAGAGTTGTGGGTAAGGTGGTAGAGGTGGGGGCCTATTATAAGAGGATAGGAGGGGCACTCTTGGAATGTTACAAAATGTTACTTTATTTTCAAATGCGTTTCAGATTTTAAAGGTCCCAAATTGATTTATTTTGAGGATAAGGTGGTAAGGGTTCGAAATATACTCATACAATAGGTATTTGAAAAGTTTATGTTATTGTTTAAACATTATCATTTCATTTTATTTAAATCCTTTATTAATGAGGTAATTGATGCATCATCATGATGTCATAAATAATTTAATTTATTTAATGTCTAAAAATTATTAAAAAACTATCATGATGTAGGAAATCGTTTTAGATTTTTAATTAATATTTATAGTCTAAAATATGACTTGTATAAACCCATTTAAAAATTGTTTTATTAAAACAACTCATGCTAGTGGCATTTTTATTTTAACTTTAAATAAAAAGTTATTTATGTCATTTTCCAACTAAAGTGGCTACATGGGGTCCCCAAGTTGACCCATGGATTTTATTGGTCGTCCATTACACATACAATTATGGTAGGACATGTGTCTAGGTCATTTCATATTATTATAACATTATTTTTACCTTAAATTACAATAATTACCTCTAATCGCGATTAAAACATAAAAGTTACTATTCACCATAAAAATTATTTTAATCCCATTGAACCAATTTTTACATAATAATGATAACCATGTATGTAGGATTTTTTAAATTCAAATCAAATAAGTGGTAAAGATTCATTTAAACGAAAAAATAGTTTTTAAACTACCACTTAGTGGTTTCACTATTCATCAAAAATTGAAGTTTTTCAGAAAAATACCAAAAATTCACTCTAAGGTATATTTGATATTCTGAATTCAGAAATGATGTCTATTTTACAAAATTCAAAACATATATGTTTGATTATTTAATTTAATAATTAATTCCCGATGTCAAAACAAATAGCGTGTTTTTAAGAAACAATATCTATTAATAGATTGACACTTGTTTAAGTCCAATGTCAAAGTGAAATTAATTCCAATGACCACCATTAGATTAAATGGTTAAAATATATTCTAAATACACTCTAATATAAATTAAAAAAATAATATATCAATATAAATAAATTAGATTAAAAAGACGTTTTGAATTAAAATGCTACATTTTCAATAAAAATGATCTTTATCAGAAAAATCACAAAATTTTACACAAAGTAAATTTTGATGTCAAGATTCTAAAGAAGGATTTTATTTTGTCAAATACAACATATAAAATTGTCAAAAGTATATTTAAAAAGGGTTATCCCTCAAAAAGCGGTTAATCGACCTTTTAAAGAATATTAGAAGATTTATGCTTAAAATAAGATTCATTTGCATTTTAAGCCTCCATAATTTATTGGATAAAAGTAAAACTATTTGACAAACATATATAATAATTAATTAGATAGTTCCATTCATTCGCGCCATTATAACATCTAGGCATTAACTACCTTTTAAAATAATATTATTTTATTATTATAGAGTAACATAATATTTCTAAGAAACTCGTTGTTGCGTATTGGGTACTCCCTCGAGCATAGAATTCCCATTAAAGTAATATTAATATTTTATTCTAAAATATGGATAAATATGAAAATTTCATATTATTTATTTACCTGGGGTATTACATCCTTTCCCCCTTTTTGGAATTGAGTCCTCGCAATTTTAAAGTTGGGCTTGGAAGCTTCATTGAAAATCCCACATAGGAACAAGAGTCAGTAAAACTACCACCATAAAAGAATGGGAGAGAAGTCCAAATGTCACACGAGTTAACCCATAATAGGATTCCATGTATGAAAACATGGATATGGATGAGAAAACAAAGGGTCATGTTCTGATGGGGAGTGATATTAAACATGTCTAGGAGAAAGTTAACAATAAGAAAATCACAAACTTGTGATGGGTTAAACGGTATTTGATTCCCCAGTAGGAAAAATTAACAGACAACATTTTTGTTTTAAGTTACTTTTCATTGAGGAATTTCTTTATGAGCATAACTAAAACATTATGAATCAATCTTAATTGTCATGTTTACTTTCAAATTTTACTATATTTCTTACACTAACTCATATTTTCTCCAAAAGACAAATATTTAGGATGACTTGTTCACATTAAAAGAGTTATAATCAACTTCTAGAGAATCACCTAATCCACAAAAGAGAGCTATATACTTCCCATGTCTTTAAACCTTAACCAAAAATAAAACCCAAATATCATCAAATACCATTCAATAAACATATATCCATAAAAATTTACAAAGTAAACCAAACTAATATTGAATCCCAATTCTCTGAAGGATTTAACCACATAGTATCCAAAGATAAATTTTAACATTTTTCTCCAAAATAACATCAGTTACTCTTACAGTATCATACTAAAAAGTAATTAACCTATTCACATATCCTCCCTGATAGGATAATCATTTCCATTGATAACAAAAAAAATCAACTTACTCTTAATTCATAAAATAATCTAAGTAAAAAGAGTCATTCAAACTAACCAGGGACTTCACGTAGTCTAGTGGTAGGCAATAAATACCACTTTCACTTTGGTTGTGGGTTCGATTCCCGCGGCTTCGTATGACGCGACGGGTTTTCACATGGTCTGCGTCTTGTCCCTTTTCAAAAACTATATAATTTTATAACATTAGTCAAAAAGAGATAAATTCATCAAAAATAACCATAACATATTTTAACCACAAAGGTTTTCTGATAACTTCCATTTTGCATCCCAAAATGTATTAACGAGTAATTTCCTCAAATTCAAGGATCATATAAAACCAAATGGTTCTTTATAACTACATCTACAAACGAAAGGATAATTATTCCTTGAATAAAAATTTCAAATATCAAACATCAGGGTTACTATAAAAAGTCTTCTAATGTAACCCCATCATAAAAAGGGACTTAATACATCTAAGAATTTCACCATCCCAAAATCTACCATAACTGTTGAATCTCTTATATGATGACTTCTTACTCATTCATCATTCTTCATGATCCATTAGAGATTCCTTTTCAGCTTATTCTGAAATAATTCTTTCCTACAACCAAAATCATGAATCATATCCTAATATTCCAATAATAGGAAAACATATGTTATGAAATAATTCTTACATTTCATTCTTCATTGTCTGTTTCTTCATCCTCAATCAGAATGGCATAAGGTATTGGTAAATGAATATTTGTATGATCTTGGTGACCCCATTCCCGAATCTTCTTCGCAGTACATGTGTTTGTATAATGACCATCCACACCACATTTAAAACATTCAATTGATCCTTCAGAACAAACTTCTTTCCCTTTCATAGAGTCAACTAGATGCTTCCTTTTTCCATGGAAGGTTCTTCCTTTATGACCTTCATTTCCTCATTTATAGCATCTTTATGTCCCTTTGAAACATTTTCTTATGTGTTTCATTCCACATATTTGACACATAGGTTTTTGAACATACTTACCTTTATGATTATTACATGAACTTCCATAGGGATTTTTTTCTCGCATACACAATGCCTTATAAAAATCACTAAGGTTCAGGTGGTCAATCATGACTCCAGATAGTTGGTTGAGGATAACCACGAGAGTTCTCATTGCAGCTCCCATATCATTCAGTTGTTCTTTCATAAAACCGTCACAGTTTTCTTCAAATCCACTATTACTTTGGTGCCTCCTAGATCCATCCATTTACTAAAACCAAAAAGGCAAGTGTGAGTATATCAGTAAAATAATCATATAAATAAGAGGGAGATAAAAACCAAGATATACTTATCCAAGTTATCTCAAACTCATTATAAAATTCAAAAAAATGATGACTCCATCTAATATACTAACCATTGTGGATATACAAAAATTGTCACTTTTTCTTAAACAACACTCTAACCTCTAAAGTTATCTAAACCGACCACTGATACCCACTATAAGGCCCCAGCCTTAAACCTTATTAAATCTTGAGTTATTACAAGATTACACATTGAGGATATTTTCTGGTTTACAGTTATAGAGAATTAGATCATAAAACTTGCATTAAATTCCACATTTAAACAAAGTGGTAACATAAAAGATAGTATTCATTTTCAAATCAACGGAAACATATTTAAAAGAAAACATGGATTATTTCTTGACACTTCCTTGACACTATAATCATATCATGTACAAATCCCTTGACCTGATAAAACATTTCAAAAACTTGGGATGAGCATAAAAAGATTAGCAAGGGTTATAAAAAGTATGGAAAGGAAACATGAGTACATATATACATAAGAATGAAATCATACTTTACCCATAAAACATAATCACTTTATCATACCTCATAAAATCATGAATAAATCATAGAAATCATAAGACACAAAGGTAACTTGAGGCATTCATAACATTCTTACATAGGGAGTAACCCTCTTGGTTACGTTTGGAATACCCATCACAGTATATTTCCTAAATCTCTTTTGAGAAACCATAACGTTTTACTCCTTTGAGTTACCCAATACATTGGAGAGCTATGTCGGGCTCACCCGCCCATAGTTTATCACGGAACAATCGGTCATCATAAAAATTCCCAAGAACCATAACATAATCATAGCACATAACTTAAGCATAAAGGAAATATTATATTCCCACATTTCAATAACAATATAACATTTTAAGATATTGAAATAATGAATCCATTATAAAAACTATTTTCAAAACCATTTAAAGCATTTAATAAAGAAATTTTTAAATCGATGTGTCCCATACCACATTGAAGATTTTAACATTTTAAACCATTAATATCCATATAAATAAATCCTTAAAACAATTTTTAAAACATATATATTAATGATAAATATTTAAAATAATAAATCATTAAAACATTTAAAATGATATTTTATTTAAAGGGTTTTTAACAAAATGAGAGACACTTGAATACAATAATTGAGGAGTAACATTTAATCAAAAATTATAATAACATGATAATAAAAGAATTCATGATATAATATTCCAAATGACAGTATATACACCATATAAGAGTGAATTGGTGCATAACAACAATGAAGTCTCAATATAAATGTAAATTAAGATGAAATCCATTATAAAGATGGTATCCTTAAATTAAGGATAAATCAATCCAATAATTATGTGTGACAAATATAAATACACCCAATATAAGTGGATATTAAGTGTAAAATAATCAAAGTTAATTCACACATTTTCAAAGGATGACATATTCAATAACTACATATTGAACCCAAAGATATCGAAATTGGGTTAAGAAGTTCCCTTGACTGCCTAACGACGTCACATAAAATTTTAAAAAAAGAGTTGATGAGATAGATAAACGGAATCTCATCACATGGACATACAATTTACGGCAATAAGGATATATAAGAACATAGCCCCAAATAATAAGATGAAAATTAAAAGACATAACAAAAGAATTCTTTTAAAAAGAGGAGGGTGAAAGGTTCCCTTACCGATTTGGGTAACTTTCGAAACGTACCCCCATGAAAGAAAGACTATACAACATTGATGTAAATACTCATAAACAAATGTATTTTACTCAAATAGTAGAATATTGGGCAGTAAATACACCACTAAAAAAGAAATATTGGCAAATGTAGCATGAATCTCACGAAAACACAAAGTGAGATAAAAAAGCCCCTTAAGAAATTTCGGTAGCCTAACAGCGCCAATTAAAACTTCCAAAATGGATTGATGAGAGAAAATAGGGACTCCCATCATATGAACATAAAAAATTATAGTAAGAGTAATATAAAAGAACATCCAAATCATAAGAAGGATGAGTTTAAAAGAAATGACATAAAAGAGTGTACTTAAAAAGAAAGAGAGGGGTAGGATCCCTTACCACGGGTCCGACTTGACTCGATCGTTCTTTATCCTCCTGAATAATAAACATGAGTTAATTTATAATTTTTTAAGAACCTTTTTCAAGTTCATTATTACTTTTATATCACTTACTACCATTCTATGAACACCATGTAATTATTTGAGTTAATAATGGTCGTTTTGTAGATCATTGCAACTTGAGTCAAAAAAACAAACTCTTTATAATTACAAGTTGTTCATATGGTAAAATATATATTATATCCAAAATTATAACCATTATTTAGATATCATATATATCATATATATACATTATATAAATGCATTTATAATGTTACAAAATATTTAGAGGTAAAAAATGAAATGCACCGTTCATGGAGACGGTAAGTCGTACGAACGCATGAACGCTACTTCTATTTCTATTTACTATTTAATGGAATTAAAACATAATGATACATAAAAGTATTATAATTCCAGTATGGTATAATATATTATATCATTAAATTTATCCTTTATACGTACCACATATGGTTTTAACGAATGAAATCACTTTGAGGGGGCGGTAGTCCGTAATTCCTAAAATGAAGATATCATGTTTAACCATAATGGAAACCATAAAGGTATTCCATAAATGAAAAATACAGAAGATTAAGTAAAACATAAACATATTATATATCATATATAAATATAGTTACATCTTTATTTCCACCTTTTAGGGTGTTAAATGAATATTGAACAATAATCGTTTCGTGAGACAGAAATTCACCATCCACAGAAACAGTATGTTCTTTAACAATTAGATGTAGGTGTGTGTTAGTGTAGATATAATCCTTATTATCACAAAATACTAGTATATTTAAGATACTGGAGTTGTTACAAAAAAACAAGTAAAAGGATTTTAGGGGGTTGGAGAAGAAAAATAAAACAAAATAACACATGTGAAGACATTACTTTAAAATCCGGTATCTCTCTTTGATTTGAGATCAATGGCTTCCTTGGGAAGCCTTATGCCCAAAGTGAGGCTTGTAGAAGTAAAAGAGGGATGTTTAGAGGCAAAAGGAGCAGGATTGGGCCGAGCCAAAGGCTTGAGATACGCGGGTAAGGTGGTATAGGTGGGGGCCTTTTATAAGAGGAGAGGAGGGGAACTCTTGGAAAGTTACAAAATGTTACTTTATTTTCAAATGATTTTCGGATTTTAAAGGTCCCACATTGATGTATTTAGAGGATAAGGTGGTAAGGGTTCGATATATACTCATCCAATAGGTCATTTACATGCGTAAAATATATTTATAACATTATCTTTTCATTTTATTTTAATCATTTATTAATGAGGTAATTGCTACATCATCATGATTTCATAAATAATTTAATTTATTTAATGTCTAAAAATTATAAAAAATAGAATGATGTGGGAAATATTTTTATCTTTCTAATAAAAATTTATAGACTAAAATATGACTTGTATAACCCCATTTAAAAATTATTTTAGTAAAACAACTCAAGTTTGTGACATTTTTATTTTAACTTTAAATAAATAGTTATTTATGTCATTTCCCAAACAATGTGGCTCTATGGGGTCCCTAAGTTGACCCATGGATTTTCTTGGTCGTCCATTACACATTTAATGTGGGTAGGACATGTGTCTAGGTCATTTCATATTATTAAAACATTATTTTTACCATAAATTACACTAACTACCTATAATCGTGATTAAATCTTAAAAGTTACTATTCACCAAAGAATTATTTTAATCCCATTGAACCAAATTTTACATCCTAAAAAAAACCATGTATGTCATATTTTTTAAATTCAAATCATTGATGTGGTAATGTTTATTTAAACGAAAAAATCAGTTTTTAAACTACCACTTAGTGGTTTCACTATTCATCAAAAATTGAAGTGTTTCAGAAAAATACAAAAAATTCACCCTATGCTATATTTGATATTACAAATTAAAAAATGATGTCTATTTTAAAAAATTCAAAACATATATGTTGCATTAATTAATTTAATAATTAATTCCCGTTGTCAACACAAATACCGTGTTTTTAAGAAACAATATCTATTAAAAGATTGACACTAGTTTAAGTCTAATTTCAAAGTGAAATTAATTTCAATGACCACCATTAGATTAAATGGAAAATATATATTCTAAATAAACTATAATATAAATTAAATATATAATCTATACATATAAATAAATCAGATTAAAAAGAGGTTTTGAATTAAAATGGAACATTTTCATTAAAAATGATCTTTATCGGAAAAATCAGAAAATTTTACACAAAGTAAATTTTGATGTCCAGATTCTAAAGAAGGATTTTATTTGGTAAAATACAACATATAAAATTTTCAAAAGTATATTTAAAAAGGGTTCTCCCTCAAAAGGTGGTTAATCGACCTTTTGAAGAATATTAGAAGATTTATGCTTAAAATTGGATTCATTTGAATTTTAAGCCTCTAACATTTATTGGATAAAAGTAAAAATATTTGACAAACATATATAATCATTTTGTAGTTAGTTCTGTTCATTGTTTCCATTATAATGGCAAGGTGTTAACTACCTTTTAAAATAATATTATTTTATTATTAGAGTGTAACGTAAGATTTCTATGAATCTCATTGTTGCGTATTGGGTACGCCCTTGAGTATAGAATTCCCTTTAAAGTAATATTAATATTTTATTCAAAAATATGGATAAATATGAAAATGTCATATTCCTTATTTACCTGGGGTGTTACACCCAGAACCCCTAAACTGAGAGCCATTTTCAACATTACAACATTTTTATATGATACAAATAATTAAATCCTGTAGGAACAAATGGATTTGTGGTCTTGGAAAACTATACACATACTTAACTTTACATTACATTACAACATAAATCACAATATCCTCACAAAATATTTTTTGATTCCATTGTTAGTTCCATTAACACACCCCTACAAATGTATAATGACCGAGAAAACTATAAATTAAATTTACCTTCTTATGTTCACATCATATAATATATATCATATATAAAATAACCTATATAACACAATATAAAAATCATTAAATAAGAATGAATGAAATAATAGGTAATTCTAGATGTTAAAGAACCTATACTGATGTAATAATAACATGTCATTCAGAATATTAATGTGGACCTTATGAATAGTATACCAAATAATAAAATAGTAACCTCACCAATGAATATATATATAAAAGTTTTTCATTCTATATATGATGTTATCGTTTAATTTTATCATAATGTAATTAAATGAATATGTAAAAAATTAATATTTAAGGGTTGGTATTTTTTTAAGTCATCAATGTTTAATTAAAATATTATTACTCACTGAAAATCATTTTTTTCATTTTCTGCAGCCGGTTTAAGGGGTTGCCGGTACCCAAGGTACAACAAAAAAAATTAAACCAAAAACAGACATACCAGGATAAGGCAACTTAACAACACAAACTTACATATCATCCAAGTCAAAATTGTCACCGCTTCTCCATCCTGACTCCTCTTCTCCGGTAGCCGTGGCTGTTTCCCATCCTGGATCCCTCCAGTAGTGAACACTATTGACACGGTTCCTGAGCTGATCTAAGACATGATAATCTGATGCTGACTCCTTAATCTCACTATTCTTTGCACACTTTAAATACAACACTTCCTTCTTCTTTGAGGCGGAGCGAGTCCGCATCGGCTGCGGGAGACCCGAGTAATCCTTCCTTTGTCGACGCTTAGAAATGATAGGAAAAGGTCCTTCCCCTGAAGCGGACCCCTGCTTCCCACATTGAAGCACTTCACTGAAGGAACGTTTCTCCCCTCCTTTACCAGCCTGTTCCCCCGAGCCCAATACAGGAGAACATGCAGAATGTACCCTTTCAAGAGACACAACCCCCTCAATAGTCTCATCCACCAGCAGAGGAAATGGTACACCCTCCTCCACGTCCTCAGTCCCCGCATGATTCAGCACCAAATGGGGTGGCACACCCTCTGCAATCGTCTCACTCATAGGCATCGCGGGAAGCTCCTTCACACTACCCTCGACCTGGACACTTCTGGAGGCCCCCAAACTAGGACCCCCATCTTCTGAGACAACACGCAAAATAGGATCAGAATCAACGTTACCAAGGCAATCAAACCTATTGCTTAAAGACACAAAGGGTCTGGCCTTAGGATTTAGGCCTCCATTCTCTTCTGTACAGTTCTGAGATGGACTAATTTCCGCAACCCCCAGTGAGTGAACCAAAGCAGGTGCTTCCTCAGCCCTCACCCTATTATATAAGTTCTTACCACCTTGACCATACGCATCCAGAGTCTTGTTAGGACCAACCAAATTGTTTTCCCTCACTGAGGATTGAACAAACTTCTCCTTTCCCTTTGTACTCTTCTCCACAGGAATAGAAGACTTCCTTTGGGTTGAGTACTGGGGCTCCTGACGCCGAGACATCATCTCCTGATGTGAGGCAGGCCGACATCTCTCCGAATTGTGTCCAAACCAATTACAATTCGAACAAAAAACAGGCCATGTTTCATAGATCACATGTTGTTTACACCTATAATCCTCTCCAATTGTAATCCAGACAAAATCGAAAGGGACCATAGAGGGATCAATTTCAACGCAGACCCTAGGATTGATCGGATGGAAAACTGCTTCAGTCCGAGAGTCCGAACACAAAAATCTACCCACTATATTACCCAACATTCTAATAATAGCGGGGTTTTGAAAAGGTAAGGGAAACGTCGGGAAACTAACCCATACCGCTGCTGAAGGTGGGTCGCGATTCATGTGGAAATCGAATGACCAACGAAGGAGGAAGAAACGACTTCCATTGCAACTCTGAGGAGATCTTGACCAAGCTTTGATAAGATCCTCTTTCGATGCAAAACGAATCATAATGTGGTACCTGTCGAGTAAACCAACAGTCGCCCGTTCCTGAAGGTCCCAAGCGGAGAAGACGAACCTGTCAAAGGAGTCGACAGATGGTCTCCTTTGTCTAAAACGAGCAACCAAGGTAAGCTTCAACAGAGAAGCCGATTCCGTGAACTCAGCAGACGAAATCTGAAGATTAGGGGTTCCATCCACATGATCTGGCACTTTAGGGCTCACGAACACCTTCGGAAATGGCGGAAGAAAATCAGGGTTTGAGAAAGGTTGAAACGAGGGCCTTGCCATCCCGGGAGACGATGAACTCCCCTCCCCCGTAAAGGGGGGAGGATCCGGCCGAGCCTCCATCGTCACCAGCTACGGGAGAGCGTGGAAACCCTTCCAGGAAATTGATTTAAAATATAATTAATTTCACTTCAAATTATTTTTAAATCAGTAATTTTTTTTATGATTTTAGGATTATTTTATGAGACCATAGTTTATTTTTGAAGATGATATAAAATCAGTTTTATATTTAAAATTTTATTTTTTTCAGTATATATTGATTTTAATTTAAAATTTCATTTTTCATATTTAGAATAATATTTTCTTATAATAGATTATATTTTTTAATTTTACATGTAAACATATTTTTAGGTATAATTTTGGGTATTTTTCTAAAATACTTTACGTTTTTGGTGAATTTTAAAATAAGATAATTTGTGATAAATGATAAATACATGATTTGTTGAGTCAGAAGTGATGTTTGGATGATGTGAGACATCTTGGTTAGAACACAAGAGCACATATTATTATTTTTATTTACAAGATTCAATATTATTGTTTTTCTTGAGAAAAATAATAAAATAATGAATAGAATAATGAGAAATCTTCCCTCTCCTCCACTATAAGAACAACCCCCAGCCCTCTTCTATTCACATCTATAAGCCTCAAAACTTGTAAAATTTCAATCAAAATACTCTTCTCTAGTCTCTCCCCACATCCAATATCTCATGTTCTTATCAATAAACCAAAAATCCTTTCCCTAAGGAGGTTCTCAAAGAGGTTAATATCAAGATTTAAAGCCTCAACTATTTTCTTTTAATTCAATTTCAATTTATTTCCTTTATTCTTCTTTTTCTATCTCCTCTATCCAAATGATAGTGATAATTATGGTATCATCTATCTAATAAAATTATGTCATGTTAATGGATTATCCAAAATCAATATCCATACTCTCTCTCCCTCTTTTAAAAAAGTAAATCATTGCCCAAGAGGTGCCGATTTATAACCATCGTGGATGATGAACATTTGTTTGTAAATTTGTCCTTAATGGATGGCCATGATGTGATTATTATGGTTTAATCATATTATATATCATTCCTTATATCTTACATATGTTTTTGCAACCATTTTATATTCATTATATTAATTAATAGAATAATACTACTTTAATCTCATCAAAAAAACCACTAAAATGTAATCTAAATGATTATCGTTAACATGATATATAATGATTTATCCTCGTATTTGAAAAAAATAAATAAATCAAATTATAATTATTTTTTTCATTAATAACATTGAATTCTAATTCAGGAATGTTATAACAATTTCACCTGAACATCATTACTTGTATAAGAGTATACCAATCATGGATACCAAAGAAACAAACACCCCTGATCAAAAAAATGAATTTAAAAATCATCAAAAAGGCCATAAATGAACTAATAAAAATATAAAAAATAAAATAGATGTACATGAGGTTCCTTTTTAACTAATTTAATTGTATTAATTTGATTATCCATGACATTAAGGTCAAGTGTATAATACATTCAGAGAAATGGTAAGGGTTTTCTACCTGAACCTAAAATTTTATTTTGGTTACTCTTTTTCTCTATTTATCCTAAGGAAATTTATAATAATTCTTATTTAATCATAATAATTATTTTGAATATTATATATATATTTACCAATAATAATACTTCATTATTTAATGGCATGTTACATATTTTAAAAGGATCATTCAAAATTTCTTCCCGATAATAAAACTTGATTAAAAGGAACATATCCAATTCTTACATATTTTCTAGTGCCCTCTATAATCTGTTTTAATCAAATAATATTTTTAAAAAATAACTATTTTTGTCATAAATAACAATATTAGTTCACCTATGGTTTTATACAAATTATTTTCCAAAATAACTCTTCTTGTAATGTAAAATAGTATTTCCCTTAAGTATTACTTGATGATTTTATATGTGTATTTCCATATATTTCAACACACATATTTATTATAATGCTTAATTGGGATTAATATTTTATGATATCATCTACCATATATTATTTAATGGTTTATGATTAGTTTAACTATAGATGTTCTCTATTGATTCCATTCATTCTATTACTCAAAATGGTTAGTGTTTATGTTTACTGATTGGGGAAAGTAATTTATATTTCATTTGTTAGTTTCAATATGAATGTATATGTTGATTATATTTAAACCATTTCATATGAAGAAATAATTTCACATAGTATGTGATAGATGGGGGCCGTTATATTCCCTAGATGCATCTACAGGTCTATTTAGTCAAACTAGCATGCGTTATTCACCATTATGTATGTTGTCTTGGTCGAAGCCTTAGCGGTACGATTATGATGTGTAACATTATTCATTCACTAATTATTATGCTAGAAAATATTTTTAAATGTGTTTATTACTCTATTATAATATCGATGGTTTTGTTTTTTTATGGCATTATATGTTTTTAATTCTATCCATTTTATACTCATGATTATGTTTTAATGGCGTATGTAATAATCGTTATTCACCATGATTTATATCTTTTCTTACACATTATTATATATCATTAATGAGAATTTAAGATCACCGCTTTCTTATATTTTATTTTTCCTAGGGACCTGGATAACTGTATTATGAATGAACTGTTTTGATAATATAGGAGTTTCTGTGTTACTCAAAAGAAGTAGATATGTATTATTTCATTTTATTTTTTAATGTTGAACTTATGTTTGTATATGGTATTATAATGCTACTAAACTATTCATTACTCTAGGACACATCTGACATATTTATATGAGAAAATTAATCGAATATGAACTACATTTGGGAAATTGGGGACAGGGTCATTAAAGTTGGTATTAGGGAAAGGTTAGTAGAATCCTTGGAAACGTGATTTAGAAAACAAAAATTATTGGAAACCCATAAGATTGACTTTTTTTCATAAAGATAAAATTACATCCTAGTAGTTTGTTATGGTTTAGATTATGTGGATCATTCTATGAAAAAATCCTTGTCTAGATACTACAGGTATACATGGGTCTAAAACAGATGTACCAAGGAGTAACAACTCTGATAAGGTATTCTAGGAATATAATGGGGTAACCAAGTACATGAACACAGGACTTACTGAGCACCATGTTTGACATTCCCAGTGGATATGATTAATATAATTCACATTTTCTATAAAACAATTATGAAGGATTTAATTTCAAATATGTTCCCAATTAAAACATTATTATGATTATGATATTAGAAAAGGATGGAGTTGTAGTTTATGTCATTTGTTTTTCTAGTTGATCATTATACATTATGATTCAATACATAGTCAAGTGTATTCCATAATTTAAAAATAACTCCTAGTAGAAAAAGGGAAATTGCATGAATGCACATATCTCGTGTAGGTATTTCTCGCCTATGAAATAATATGATGTCGGTATTGTAGTTGTGAATAACATCGAGTAGTGTAAAACTATACTAGGAAAAATGACTTGAGTTATGATCAATAATCTTACCTATATGTGGAATCATAATCAAAAATGCTGAGGAGAAATGTTAGACAAAATTATGTTACAAAAAACACCATCATTCAATGGGACTACAAACCCATTCATAGCTGATCAGTGGATAAGTTCCTTAGGGAAATCAGTTCATTCTTTGGGATGTATTAAAACGGAGGATGTTGTGAAGGAATTTTTTCATCTATCGAGAGATAAATTTCAATTGTGCTCACTAATCCAAAACCCAAAGCAAGAGGAAAAAATTACAACTATAGAATAGAGATATATTGAGGAATTATAAGTAGAAAACCATTTTCCTCACAAATAATGAGATTATATGTAAGCAGAATTATTGAATCTTAGGAAAAATGAGGATGTGTAACATTTCATGTAAATTAAGAATAAGAAATTTTTATACTTATTAATATTTTTTAATTAAATATTAAATTTACATTAAAAGGGTTTCTATGTTCGATAGCATACCCGATACGCAACAACAGGTTTCTTTGGAATCTTACGCTGCACACTTGTAATATAAAATTATTATTTTAAATGGTAGTTAAATCCTAGCCATTTTAGTTTTTGGAATGAACAAAACTAACTACAATATGATTATACATGTTTTTTATATGTATTTACTTCTATCCAATAAAAGTTAGAGGCTTAAAATATGAATGAATTTAATTTTAAGCATAAATTACATTAAAAGGACGATTTACTGCATTTTAATGGTGAACCCTCTTTAAATATAGTTTTTGTCAATTTAATACATTATAATTGACCAACTACAATCCTTCTTTAGAATGGGGATATCAAATTTTACTTTGGGTATTATTTTGGTATTTTTCTGATAAAGTTCATTTTTTATGAATAGTGAAAATTATTGTATTTTAATTGAAAAGTGCCTTTTATCTAATTTATATATATGAATATATTATCTTCTTAATTGTTCATAAAGTAAAATTGAAATATATTTTTACCGTTTAATCCAATTTTAGTCATTAGAATTATTTTCACGTTGAAATTGGTCATAAACAATTATCAATATTTTGATAGTTATTGTTTCTTAAAAACACGCTATTTGTTTTAACAACAAGAATTAATTTTTAAATTAATTAATTCCACTTATATGTTTTGAATCTGTAAAAATAGACACCAATTTTGAATTCATAATATCAATTAATTCATATGCTGAATTTTTGGTAATTTTTCTGAAAAACATCATTTTTTGATGAATACTGACACCACTTAGTGGTAGTTAAAAAACAGACTTTTTCATTTAAATGAAATTTTACCACTTCTGTGAATTGAGTTCCAAAATTCTGACATACATGGTTGTTATGAATAAGTAAAATTTGGTTCATTAAAATGAAAATAATTTTTGGTGAATAGTAACTTTTGAATATTATTTACCGCGGTTAAAGGTAAATAGGGTAATTCAAGGTTATAGAAATATTATAATAATTCGAAATTAACTTAACACATGTCCAATAATTATAGGTTGAGTCATAAACGACAATGGGAATCTTTGGGTCGATTTTGGGACCCCTTTTAGTCACTTGGGAGTGATAATTACAATTTATAATAATTAATATAATGGAAATGCAAAATAGACACATACAAAAATCTCTTAGTAATTAATTTTTATGTGGTGTTATATAAAGAATATTTTTGACTATAAATAATCATTGGAAAGCTAAAAATATTTCCTACATCATGGTATTTGTTTTTTAATTTTTAGAAAACATATATATTAAATAATTTATGACATAGTAATTATGCAGTGTTTACCTCATTAATAAATGATTTAAATAAATAAGATTATAATGCATAAAATAATATCCAAAACATATCCAATTATGATTGGATTATTTTATTTCGACCATGAATCATCGTATATTCGACTATAATGATTTTTTGACCCTTAGAAATCTAATATCATTATATTATAAAATAATACATTCACACTTCCCTAAATAGACCCTCCTCTCCCTTATAAAAAGAGACCAATTATAACTAATTACTCACACCTCTCAGGCCGTTTGTCTCATCCATAATCTACCCAATTGAGCTCCAAACATCCCCCTAATTCCTGTAGGAGCCATAATTTAGGCAGAAGGAACTTCAAGAAGTTCTTTTGGTTTAAACCAAATGAATTTACCCAAATTAAAGGTAACCGTTTATCTTAAATTGTTTTCTTTTATTTTACTTATCCAACCCCTAAACTCTTTTTTATTCATTTATTTTGTAACAAAACCAATATACTCAATATAATAGGATGTCTTTATGAGAATAATTTGAACTACACATACACACACCTCCATCTATGGATGAAGAACCTAATGTTTCTCTGGATGAAAAAATAAGGCCTCACGAAACGATGATTGTTCAATTATATCTTACCGCCTCTCATGGTGGCCATTATGACAGAACTGTATTTATATATGATATATATTATGTTTATGGTTTCCTTATGCTTCCTTACATCCCATTTACAGCATGCCTTTATAGTTTCCATAGTGGGTAAATATGATAATCTCATTTGAGGAAGTGTGGACTACGGCCACCTCAATGTTCTTTGATTCGTTAATGCCATATGTGGGACGTATAAAGGATGGAGTTAACAATATTATAGATGATATTATACTAGAATTATAATATACTTATGTATCATTTGGTTTTATTTCCATTAAAATAATAAATATAAATGAAAGAAGCTTTCATACGTACGTACAACTTATCGTCTCCATGAACGGTGCATTTCATTTCTTACCTCTAAATGTTATTTACATTTATAAAAACATGTATATACAGTATATATATGATATATATGATATCCAAATCATGAATATCATTCTATTTATAATGAACCATTGACCACATGGATAAATTGTAAATATAAGGGGTTCATTTTTACTCAAGTACCAAATATCAACAAAATGAAAGTTATTAACTTAAATGATTACATAATGTTTATAACATGGTAATAAGTGATATAAAATGAATAATAAACTTTAAAAGGGTTCATAATCAAGTAGAAATTAATTTTCGTTTATTATTTAGGAGATTAAATAATGATCAAGACAAGTTGGACACGATGTAAGGGACTTCATCTCAATCTCTTTTCATTGAGGAATATTTTGTTTTAATACATGAATTTCTTTTATTCGCTGTATAAGAACCCTGAAATTTCAAAGGGAATATTTTTATACGAAGAATTTTACTAAATGAAAAAAATGAATGTTTTTTAACGTAAGCGGTGACAACGACCTTTCCACTGCCGCGAGTATTATCTGATCTTTGGCTTCCTTAACAAACTAGAATAATTTTTAAAAGGAAAAATAAATACCATATACTATTTTAATGTATTTTGGTATTGAAAAATGATTATGAGAATGGATTTATTATTTCAATATCATGAAATTATATTTTATTATTTCAATGTGGAAATGTTATCTTTCCTTTATGCTTATGTTATGTGTTATGATCATGTTATGGTTCTTGGGCATTATTTATGTATAAGGGTGGTTCCATGATAAACCTTGGGCGGGTGAGCCTGAGATAGCTTTCCAATGCATTGGGTAACATGACAGAGGTGAACATGAATGTTTTTCCTATGAGATTTAGGGAATATAAAGTGATGGGTATTTAAAAGTAACTCCCTATGTAGCTTTGATAGATGCAATGTAAGTATGATATGGATGTCACATGTTACCTTTATGATATTTGATTTCTACGTGTCTTTCATAAAACATATGATTTCATGTGGTTAGTAAAAGAGTTCATGTTTTCTATGTATTTATGATCAAATGTTTTAATTATTTGTTTTATAACCCTTACTATGATTTTTATGCTCATCCCATTTTTTGAAATCTTCTCACATAACTTAATGATGAATAAGGTAAAGGATGATATCAAGGAAAAGTATTGCTATCTAAAACATGGAACTAGACCTGACTCTTTTTTTAAGTGTTTTTACTTTATGAAAAAATTGAAACTACGTAGATATGTATACCTTGTCATCTTTTGAGATGTAATAGTTATGTCCTAATTCTCTAAAACACTAAACCTGAAAAGATCCTCAATGTGAATTATTCATTTAATTAAATATTATATTATTTTTAAGGCCGAGACCTTATAGTTGGTATCAGAGGTTGGTTTATATAACTTTAGGTGTTAGAGTATTGTTAAAGAAATATCTATAATGTAGTTTATGTTAATATTGAAATCATATAGAATTTACAGATTACCAAGTTGTATCGCCTAATATATTTCTTTGTTCAGAATGGTTTTCCGAAGAGGAAATATGGCAGCTATGTTGGGAAGACATCAGGAGGAAGGAAACCCTCCAAATCAGAATCCTGAGAAGGTCGGAATCGGAACTGAATAGTTTGTTGCAGTGATGCCATAGTTGAATCAGGTGATAAACGGTGGTGGTATCCATGTATGAGATCAGCCAAATCAACCACATAGGAACATGTCAGTAGTGGAAAATTTCATGATCCAACATCCCCCATCATTCATAGGTTCATCTGAACATGTGCTAGCTGAAGGGTCGATTAAAGCAATGGAGAAGATGTCATGGGGTGTTCAGAATATCAAAATGTTAGTCTTACTCTTTACCATTTTGAAGGTGAAGCTTATCAGTGGTGGTCAATGATGATAAATTTCAGAGATAGTGATGAGATTGATGATCTTCAATGGGATGAATTCAATGGAATGTATCTTGAGAAAAATTTTCCTAAGGTGGTTCGTCTTAGGATGGAAAAAAAATTCTAGAATTGAGGCTAGAGGATGACTTAGTGGCTGCTTATGAAGAAAAATTCACTTGACTGGGAAGGTATGCTACAAATTTCATAACAGATCTTTATATTAAAATCAACTGTTTTTACTTAGCATTAAAGCCAATGTATCGAAGGGCATTAGCTTCTCGTGCGTTCAAAATTTATGAAAAAAATTGTTCGTTGTGTGGAGAAGGTGGAAATGGAGTTTACTGATTATCAGGTATTCTTTGAAAAACAACAGAATAAGATGTCGTGGTGTCAGGCGGAAGGGAAGAACTCTTCAAAAAAGTATGTTGGTAAGAAACATATGTTTACAGTTTGTGAAAATTATGGTAAAAAGAATGCTGGGGAATGTATTTATAATTCTGGTAAATTCTATTGATGTGGTAAAATGGGACATATGTCTCATAATTTCACTAAAAAAGATCAGGGTAATGGTATGAAAAAAATATGATTTACAGTCAGTAAAATGTTTTAAGTGAAATGAAAGGGGTCATTATGCAAATGATTGTCCAAAAATGAACTCAACCGAAGGAAAGAAGCTAGACTACATGCAGAAAGGGGTGGGGAAATCCTTTGCAACTACTTCAGAAGATGTTGGTCCATAAAATGAAATAGTATCATGTAGAATTTTTGTTTTCTCATATTATGCCAATGTGTTGTTTGATTAAGGGTCCACACATTCATTCATTTCTGAGATCTATTCTAGTAAATTGGTAATTCCATCTCATGATATGAATACTGAACTTATGGTAAAACACATGGAGGTAATGTAGAGACAAAAAGAAATCATAAGAACATTCTTATCCTTGTGTGTGGAATGAATCTACCTACAAACCTTATTGTTTTCCTCTAGTAGTGTTTGATGTTATTTTGGGAATAGATTGGCTTTCTCTTTATAATGTTAAGATTGATTTCAGAGATAATGAGGTGTCTTTTCAGAATGATTTTCAGTTTGTACACAAAAATGAACCCTTGCTGTATATAACATATCAGAAAACTAAGAAACTAGTAAAAGATAGAAATAAATTTTACCTTTCACATATTGTTGAAAACAAAGGAAGTATTCAGATTAATGATGTTCCAGTGGTAAATGATTACATTGAAGTTTTTCCTGATGAGTTTCCTGGTATTATACATGATCAGTACGTTTAATATACTGTTGAATTAGTTCCCGATGCTAAGCCAATTTCAAAATCCCTGTATCGAAAGGCTCAAATTTAACTTTTATAGTTAAAGAAGCAATTACATGAGTTATTAGATAAAGGTTTCATTCGACCTAGCACGTAAACATGGGGTGCTCGTGTCTTGTTTGTTAAAAATAAAGATGGTTCAATGAGAATTTGCATCGATTATAGAGCATTTAATAACATCACTTTTAATAATAAGTATCATTTTCCTCATATCAATGATTTTATTATCAGTTCCTGGGAGCTCAGTATTTCTTGAAGATTGACTTGCGGTCGGGGTACCATCAGTTGAAAGTAAAAAAAGAAGACATTCCAAATACCACATTTCGTACTAGATATGGCCAATATGAATTTTTAGTTATGCCTTTTGGGTTAACCAATGCACCTGTTTTATTCATGGATCTTATGAATATAATTTTCCATGAGTTCTTGGATAAGTTTGTGGTTGTGTTCATTGATGATATTTTGTTGTTTTCTAATAGTAAAGAGGAGCATAAATGTCATTTAAGGTTTATCTTTAAAACCTTAAAAGAAAAGATATAGTATGGAAAATTCAGCAAGTGTGAGTTTTGGTTACAACAAATTTCTTTCCATGGTCACATTGTTTCAAAAAATGGCATAACTGTTGATCCTGCTAAAAGGATTGTTATTGAAGAATGCCCAAGACCCACATATGAAAACGGGATTCGTAGTTTTCTTTGTTTGGAAGGTTACTATCAATGGTTTGTTGAAAATTTTTCACGGTTATCTAGTCCAATGACTAAGCTAACTCGGAAGGGTGTTAAGTTTATCTGGACAAAAGAATGTGATGATTATTTTCAGGAATTGAAAAGAAGATTGGTGAATGCTCCAATTGTGGAACTACCTTCCAGGAATGGTGAGTTTTTTATCTATAGTGATGCTTCGTTGAAGGTACTTGGTTGTGTCCTTATACAGAATGATTAGGTAATTGCTTAAGCTTCACGTCAGTTGAAAACTCATGATGTAAATTACCCTACACATGATTTGGAATTAGCTGTTGTTGTTTTTGCTTTAAAAATATGGAGGAATCATTTGTATTGTGTAAATTGTGAACTATATACTGATAAAAAATGTTTAAAGTATATATTCACTCAGAAATAATTGAACATGAGATAGAGGATATTTCTAGAATTAATCAAGGATTATGTTTGTACAATTCATTACCATCTGGGGAAAGCAAATAAAGTGGCTGATGCTTTGAGTCGAAAAAGTAATGCTTCATTAACCATGTTACGTATGGAACATGATCCCTTGGTTACAGATTTGATGAACCTTGGCATAGAAGTTATTGGTTCAGGATGTTCTTCTCTTTTGTTTCAGCTGTTAGTGATATCATCTCTATCAGACAGAATTAAGCAAGCCCAGAAGAAAGATAGTGGGTTGCAGAAAAATGTAGAGCTGGTTCAAAAGGGGAAGTTTCCTGAATTTAACATTTGAAATGATTGTGATTTTTGGTATTGCAAGAGATTATGAGTGCCTTGTGATTCTCAGTTGAAGAATGAGTTGTTATGTGAGGCTCATAGTTCCCCATTTTCAGTTCATCCTGGCAGTACTAAGATGTACAGAGATCTGCGGGAGTACTACTGGTTGGATGGTATGAAAAGTGATATTACTGATTTTACTCTGAAGTTTTTGACTTGTCACCAGGTTAAAGCAGAGCAGCAGTTACCGAAAGGTCTTTTGCAGTCATTACCAGTTAATTGTGGAAATGGGAAAATATATCCATGGACTTCATTGTGGGATTACCAAAGACATCTTGATGTAATAATTAAATCTAGGTTATTATTGATCGTTTCACTAAATCTACTCATTTCCTTCATATTAGAGATACATTCTCTCTAGATCAACTTTCTAGATTATATCATAAAGAGATAATCAAGTTGTATGGAGTTCGCCTCTCCGTTGTATCAGATCGTGATCCCAGGTTTACTTCAAAATTTTGGAAAGACATTCAAAAGTAGTCAGGTACTGAATTAAATTTCTTTACAGCTTTTCATCCTCAGTCAGATGGGCAGTCAGTGTGTACAATTCAGAACATGGAGGATATTCTATGTACTTACTTGATGGATTATCAGGGAAGTTGGAACCAACATCTTTCTTTGGTTGAATTTTCATATAATAGAAATTTTCATTCCAGTATAAATATTGCTCTGTTTAAAGAATTATATGGTAAACTATGAAGAACTCGAGATTTTTGGGATAAAGTAGGAGAGAGGAAGCTGATGGGACCAGAATTGGTAGAATAGATGGTAGAAAAAGTTCAGTTGATTCAGAAACACATGATAACACCTCAGAGCAGGCAGAAAAGTTATGCGGATAACCGGAGGAAGGATCTATCTTTCGAGGTAGGTGATCATGTTTTTTTCAAAGTTTCACCATGGAAAAGTGTGATGTGATTTTGTAAGAATGGAATGCTGAGTCCAAGGTTCATTGGACCATATGAAATTATGGATAGAGTTGGATTAGTTTCTTACCGAGTGGCTTTACCTCCATGTTTGTCCCAGGTACACAATGTTTTTCATTTATCGATGTTGAAAAAGTATATGCTAGATCCATCTCATGTTTGGATCCCAGAGGTAGTTCTGTTGGAAGAGAATCTCTCTTATGATAAACAACCCGTCCAGATTCTGGACCGAAGAGAGAAACTGTTGCGGAATAAGATAATTCTCCAGGTAAAGGTTCTGTGAAAAAACCATATGGTTGAAGTGGCAACCTAGGAATCTGAAAATTCTATGAGGGATAAATATCCCAACTTATTTTGATAAGTGAATAAAAATTGTGATGATGCAATTATCAAAAGGGGGGAAGGATGTAACATCCCAAGTAAGTGAAGAATAAGATATTTTTATAATTATTAATATTTTTGAATTAAATATTAATTTTACTTTAAAAGGGTTTCTATGTTCGATAGCATACCCGATACGCAACAACAGTTTTCATTGGAATCTTACGTTGCACAGTAGAAATATAATATTATTATTTTAAATGGTAGTTAACTCCTAGCCTTTTAGTGGCTAGAATGAATGAAACGTACTAAAATATGATTATACATGTTTGTTAGATGTATTTAATTTTATCCAATAAATGTTAGAGGCTTAAAATGTGAATGAATCTAATTTTAAGCATATATTACATTAAAAGTCCGATTTTCCACGTTTTTATGGAGAACCCTATTTAAATATAGTTTTGGTCACTTTAATACATTATAATTGACTAAATTAATACCCTCTTTATAATGAGGACATCAAATTTTACTGTGGGTATTTTTGGTATTTTTCTGATAAAGTTCATTTTTTATGAATAGTGATAAATATTTTATTTTAATTCAAAAGTTCCTTTTAATCTAATTTATTAATATGGTTATATTATTTTTTTAATTGGTGTTAAAGTTAAATTGAAATATATTTTTACCATTTAATCCAATTTTAGTTATTAGAATTAATTTCACTTTGAAATTAGACATAAACATGTATCAATCTTTTGATAGTTATTGTTTCTTAAAAACACACTATTTGTTATAACAACAGGAAATAATTTTTAAATTAATTAATTCCACTTATATGTTTGGAATTTGTAAAAATAGACATCAATTTTTAATTCAGAATATCAAATAATTTTTAGGCTGAATTTTTGGTATTTTTTCTGAAAAACATTATTTTTTGATAAATAGAGACACCACTTAGTGGAAGTTAAAAAAACTAACTATTTCATTTAAATGAAATTTTACCACTTCTATGAATTTAATTTCAAAAAACCCCCATACATGGTTGTTATCAAGAAGTTAAATTTAGTTCATTAAAATGAAAATATTTTTTGGTGTATAGTAACTTTTGACTTTTATTTACTCCGGTTAAAGGTAAATAGGGTAATTCAAGGTTAAATGAATATTTTAAAAATTACAAATTTCCTTAATACTTTCCCAATTCTTATTGGATGAGTTATTAAGTTCTATGGACATCTTTTGGTCGATTTTGGGACCCCTTTGAGTCACATGGGCGTGATAATGACAATTTAGACTAATTAATTTAATGTTAAGGCAAAATAGGCAAAAACAAAAATCTCTTAGTAATTAATTTTTATATGGTGTTATATATGGAATATTTTTTACTATAAATATTCATTTCCAAGTTAAATTGATTTAATATATCACGGTATTTTTTTTTATAATTTTTAGACAACAAATAAATTAAATTATTTATGACATAAAAATTATGCAGTGTTTACCTCATTAATAAATGATTTAAATTAATAAGATTATAATGCTTAAAATTGTATCCAAAACAAGTCCAATTCTGATTGGATGATTTTATTTCGACCATTACTAATCTTATCGTCGACTATATTGATTTTGGGACCATTAGAATCCGAATATCATTATATTATAAAATAATACTTTCACACTTCCCTAAAGAGCCCCTCCTCTCCCTTATAAAAAGAGACCACATATAACTAATTCCTTACACCTCTCAAGCCATTTGTCTCATCCAAACTCTTCCCAATTAATCTTCCAAAATCCCTCTCATTACCCTCGAATCCTTAGATTAGGCAGAAGGCACTTCAAGAAGTCTTTTTGGTTTAAACCAATGGAAGTTACCCAAATTAAAGTTAATGGTTTCTCTTAAATTGTTTTCTTTTATTTTACTTCTCCAACTGCTAAACTCTTTTTTATTCATTTGTTTTGTAACAAAAATAGTATCCTCTATATACAAGGATGTTGTTATGAGAAGTATTCGAAGTACACTTACACACACTTCCACCTAATGGATGAAGAACATATTGTTTCTGTGGATGGAAAACTAAGGCCTCACGAAACGATGATTGTTCAATTACATATTACCACCTCTCATGGTGGCCATTATGATGTAACTTTATTTATATATGATATATATTATTTTTATTATTTACTTATTATTCTGTACTTACCATTTATAGCATGCCTTTATGGTTTCCATAGTGGGTAAAAACGATAATCTCATTCGAGGAAGTGCAGACTACCGCCCCCTCAAAGTGATTAGATTTGTTAATGCCTTATGTGGGAGGTATAAATGATGGAGTTAAAAATATTGTATATGATATTGTACTGGAATTATAATTTACCAAATTATCATTATTTTTTATTTCCATTAAAATAAGAAATAGAAATGAAAGCAGTGTTCATGCATACGTATGGCTTACCGTCTCCATGAACGTTGCATTTCATTTATTACCTCTAAATGTTATGTACTATTAAAAAACAATTATATACTGGATATTTATGATATATATGATATCCAAATCATGAATATCATTCTTTTCATAATAAACCATTGACCACATGGACAACTTGTAAATATAAGGTGTTCATTTTTACTCAAGTACCAAATATCGACAAAATGAAAGTTATTAACTTAAATGATTAAATAATGTTTATAACATGGTAATAAGTGATATAAAAGTAATAATAAACTTGAAAAAGGTTCTTAAGAAATTAGAAATTAAATTTAGTTTATTATTCTGGAAATTAAATAACGATCGAGTCATGTCGGACATGAGGTAAGGGAATTCGTTTCAATCTCCTTTCATTGAGGCATATTTTGTTTTAATACACAAATTTCATTTATTCTCTATATAAACATCCTTGACATTTCAAAGGGATTCTTTTTATACGAATAATTTTACTAAACAAAAACAATGAATTTTTTTTAACGTAAGCGGTGACAACGACCTTTCCACTGCCATAAGTATTATTTGATCATTGGCTTCCTTAACAAACCGGAATGATTTTTAAAAAGAAAAATAAATACCATATACTAATTTTACGTATTTTGGTATTGAAAATGATTTTGAGAATGAATTTATTATTTCAATATCATTAAATGTTATTTTATTATTGCAATGTGGAAATTTTATCTTTTCTTTATTCTTATGTTTTGTGTTATGATCATTTTATGTTTCTTGGTCATTATTTACGTATACGGGTGGCTCCTTGATATACCTTTGGCGGGTGAGCCCGAGATAGCTCTCCAATGCAGTGGGTAACGTGACTAAGGTAAACGTGAGTGTTTCTCCTAAGAGATTTAGGGAATATACTATGATTGGTATTCCAAAGTAACTCGCTTTGTAGATGTGACTGCAACAATGTAAGTATGATATGGATGCCACAAGATACCTTTATGATTTATGATTTCTATGTGTGTTTCATAAATCAAATGATTTCATGAGTTATGTAAAAGAGTTCATGTTTTGAATGTATTTATGAAAAAATGTTTTCATTATTTGTTTTATAACCCTTACTGAGCTTTTTATGCTCAACCATTGTTTTGAAATGTTTTCACAGGACTTAAAGATGAATAAGGTCAAGGATGGGATCAAGGAAAAGTCATGCTATCTAAAACATTGAACTAGAAATGAATATATTTTAAGCGTTTTACTTTATGAAAAAAATGGAAACTACATATATATTTCTACCTTGTAATATTTTGAGATGTAATAGTTATGTCCTAATTCTCTAAAACTCTAAACCTGAAAAGATCATCAATGTGAATTATTTATTTAATTCAATGTTATATAATGTTTAAGGTCAGGTCCTTATAGGATGAGAATTTTTCCATGTATTAATCAAACATTACAAGGTTATCCCTACATGTTCCTGACTACATACATAATCTATGGAGAAAGATTGATAGTTTAATTTTTAGTTTAAACCCCTTCATATGAAGGGGACTAGTCTACCAAAATTTATTATCATATGGTGATATAGACTCAAGTGTTATCAATATAGGAAATGAATTATATAATTCATATGACATCATAGTAAGGAAATAGTTGAAGAAGGATTTAATAAACATTATAAAAGGAAATAAGGAAATGGGGAAGAAGGGGAGACTTGATTTTCCATCCTGTGATAATAATTAGAAGAAAAACCCTAAAACATTCCTAAAGGGTATGGTTGTTTCTTATAAGTGTGGATAAAAAGGCCACCAAGAATGTAATTTCATGGAAATGAAATAATCTAACAATGTTCAATGATACAATTTCAATGAGATTGGACATCTTGCAAATAATTTTCATAGTCATTAATGAAACATCACACAAATAAGGAAATGAGATAAAGACCAAGATTTTTCTTTCACAATTTCTATTTTTTAAGTTCTTAATGATGTGTTTGAAGGTACATTAAAAATTTCCTCAAACATAGAAAATGAATTATTTTATTCTAGGTAATCATATTATTTTATAGCCTCCAATTTTTCTAATTAAATTTGTAATTTTGAATTTGTTTTGAAAATGAATTTTTCAGTCAAAACCCTTAAGGGATGAATCATTGAAACATGGATGTGACAATCAATCATCTTTACGAAACATAATAATTATAAGGCCATAGCCTTAATCCTTACTTAATCTTGAGTTATTACAAGATTACACATTGAGGATCTTTTCAGGTTTCGAGTTTTAGATAATTAGATCATAAAAAATGCATTACATTCTACATTTAAAGAAAGTAGTAACATAAAAAATTGTATTCATTTTTTCCCATCAACGGAAACATATTTAAAAATAAAGCATGGATTCTTTCTTGAAACTTCTTTGACACTATCATCATATCATGTACCTTTCCCTTGACCTGTGAAAAACATTTCAAAAAAACTTGGGATGAGCATAAAAAGCTCAGTAAGGGTTATAAAAATATGGAAACGAAACATTAGTTCATATATACATAAGAATGAAATCATACATTACCCATAAAACATAGTCACTTTAACATACCTCATCAAATCATGAATAAATAATAGAAATCATAAGACATAAAATGTAACTTGAGCCATTCATAACATTCTTACGTAGAGAGTAACCCTCTTGGTTATGTTTGGAATACCCACCACAGTATATTCCCTAAATCACTTCGGAGAAACCGTAATGTTTCACTCCTTCGCCTTACCCAATGCATTGGAGAGCTATATCGGGATCACCCGCCCTTAGTTTATCATGAAACCACCCATCTTCATAATAATGCCCAAGAACCATAACATAATCGTATCACATAGAAAATGCATAAAGGAAACATATCATTTCAACTTTTCAATCACAAGATATCAATACAACACATTGATATAAAAAAATTATGAAAACCATTTTCAATGCCATAAAAAAATATAAGTAAAACATGGTATTTATTTTTCATTAAAAAAACGTCTGGTTGTAGAGGAAGCCAAAACTCAAATAATGGTCACAACGGTGGAGAAGTCGTTGTCGCCGCATACGTACAAAAAAAAAACATTCCCTTTTGTAATTTAGTAAAACTCTTCGTATAAAAAGATTCCTTTTAGATAAACGTAAAAGTCAAAGGGGTATATACACCGTATAAATGTAGGTTGTGTATAAAACAATGTATGCCTCAATGAAAGAAGATTGAGACAAATTCCCATACAAAGATGGTATCCTTGGATTAAGGATAAATCAATTATATAATTATGTGTGACAAACGAATACAACAAATATAATTGGATATTAAGTGCAAAACAATCAGAGGACATTCACACGTATTCATAGAACTACATATTAGAGGAGTACATGTTTATCCCAAAGAATCAAAATTGGGTTAAGAAGTTCCCTTGCAAAAATTTGACAGCCTAACAGCGTCACTTAAAATTTCAGAAAAAGAGTTGATGAGAGATAAAAAGGGTACCTCATCACGTGGTAATAAAATTTAAATCAATAATGATTTAGAAGAACATATACCAACATAATAGTATGTGAATTAAAACACATAACAAAGGATGTCTTTTAAAAGAGGATGGTGAAAGGTTCCCTTACCGACTTAGGTATCTTTCAAAACATACACCGCATTGAAGAAGGGTCATACAATGAATATGTAAATACCCATAAATGAAATTATATTACAAAAATAGTATAATAATGGGAATTGCATACACCACTCAATGGAAATGGTGGAAAATGTAGCCTAAATCTCACGGGACTAAAAGTGAGATGAAAAATCCCTTTCGAATATTTGGCAGCCTAACGGCGCCACTTAAAACTTCCAAAAATGGATTGATGAGATCAAATAGGGTCTCTAATAATATTAAAATAAAATTTACAGAAATTGGAATATAAAAGAACATCCCCCATCATAACAAAGAGGAGATTAAAAGATATGACATAAAGGAGAGTACTTAAAAAGAAAGAGAGAGGTTAGATCTGTTACGAAAATTCGGCAGCCTAATGGCACCACTCAAAACATCCAAAATGTATTGATGAGAGATAATAGGGTCTCTCATCATATGAAAATAAAAAGTACAGTAGGAGTAATAAAAAATAACATCCCAATCATAAGAAAGGTGAGCATAAAAGGAATGACATAAAAGAGTGTACTTAATAAGAAAGGGAGGAGTAGGATCCCTTACCTCGGGTCCGACTTGACTCGATCGTTCTTTAATCTCTTGAATAATAAACTTGAGTAAATTTATACTTCCTTAAGAACATTTTTCACGTTCATTATTCCTTTTATATCACTTATTACCATTTCATGAACACTATGTTATTATTTAATTTAACAACGGTCGTTTTAACGATCATTGGTACTTGAGTTAAAAATACTCTTTATAATTACAAGTTGTTCATGTGGTAAAATATTCATTATATCCAGAATTTTATTAATGATGTAGATATTATATATATCATATATATCCAGTATATTCATTCATTTATAATATTACATAACATTTAGAGTTATGAAATGAAATGCACCGTTCATGGAGACGGTAAGCCGTACGTACACATGAACGCTACTTCCATTTCTATTTCATATTTAATGGAATTAAAACATAATTATACACAATATTATTTTAATTGAAGTATGGTATCATATATAATATCATTAAATATATCCTTTATACATACCACATATGGTATTAACGAATCAAATCACTTTGAGGGGCGGTAGTTCGCACTTCCAAAAATGAAGATATCGCGTATACCCATAATGGAAGCCATAAAGGTATGCCATAAATGAAAAATTCATAAGCTTAAGGAAAACATAAACATATTATATATCATATATAAATGTAGTGACATCATAATGGCCACCATGAAAGGTTTTAAGAGAAGATTGAACAATCATCGCTTCGTGAGGCAGTAATTTTCCATCCACAGAAACAATATGTTCTCTAACCATTAGACGAAGGTGTGTGTAAGTGTAGCTTGAATAATTAACATAACAACATCATAGTATATTGAATATACTTGTGTTGTTACAAAAAAAAGGAATAAAAAGATTTTAGGGGGGTGGAGAAGCAAAATAAAACAAAAGGACTCAAGTGAAGACATTACTTTAAAATCGGGTAACTCCCTTTGGTTTGAGATCAAAGGCTTCCTTGGGAAGACTTCTGACCAATGTGAGGCATCTAATAGTTAGAGAGAGATATGGAGAGACAAAATGAGCACAGGTTGGCTGATCCAAAGGTTTTGGAAGTGTGGGTATGGAGGTAGAGGTGGGTGCCTTTTTTAAGAGGAGAGGAGGGGCACTCTTGGAAAGTAAAGAAATGTTACTTTATTTTAGACTGTGTTTCGGATTTTAATGGTCCCACATTGATGTGATTCGAGGATAAGGTGATAAGGGTTCTAGATCCACCCATCCATTAGGTTTTGGACATGTTTAGGTCTTGTATATTACATTATCTTCCCATTTTATTTAAATCGTTAAATAATGAGGTCATCACTGCATCATCATGATGTCATAAATAATTTAATTTATTTAATGTCTATAAATTATAAAAAAACCTATGATGTATGAAATCTTGTTATCTTTCCAATGAATATTTATAGTCAAACATCGGACTTGTATAACCCCATTTAAGAATTGTTCTAGTAAATCAACTCATGTTTGTGTCATTTTAATTTTAACATTAAATAAAAAGGTATTTATGTCACTTTCCAACCAAAGTGGCTCCATGGGGTCCCCAAGTTGACCCATGGATTGTATTGGTCGTCCATGACTCATCCAATGAGGGTAGGACATGTTTCTAGGTCATTTCATATTATTAAAACATTATTTTTACCTTAAACTACACTAATTACCTCTAATCGCGATTAAAACATAATAAGGTACTATTCACCAAAAAAATATTTTAATCCAATTGAACCACATTTTACTTCTTAATGACAACCATGTATGTCGGATTTTTAAAATTAAAAACACAAAGGTGGAAAAATTTCATTTAAACGGAAAATCAGTTTTTATAAGTACCACTTAGTGGTTTCACTTTTCATAAAAAATTAATGTTTTTCAGAAAATTACCAAAAATTCACCCTAATCTCTATTTGATATTATGAATTCAAAAATGATGTATATTTTAAAAAATTCATAACATATAAGTTTCATTAATTAATTTAATAATTAATTCCCACTGTCAAAACAAATAGCGTGTTTTTATGAAACAATATATATCAAAAGATTGATGCTAGTTTAAGTCAAATTTCAAAGTGAAACTAATTCCAATGACCAATATTTGATTAAATGGTAAAAATATATTCTAATTTCATTTTAATCCCAATTCAAAAGATAATCTAATCATATAAATAAATTAGATTAAAAAGAGGTTTTGAATTAAAATACAACATTTTTCACTATTCATTACAAATCGAATTTTTTCGAAAAATTACCAAAAATTTACACAAAGTAAATTTTTATGTCCCGGTTCTAAAGAAGAATTATATTTTTTCAAATATAACACATAAAATTGTCAAAAAGTGTATTTAAAAGATTTTCGCTATCAAAAGGTGGTTAATCGACCTTTTAAATAATATTAGAATGTTTATGCTTAAAATTGGATTCATTCGCATTTTTAATCCTCTAACATTTATTGTAAAAAGTAAAAATATTTGAAAAACATATATAATCATTTTTTATTTAGTTATATTCATTCCCGCCATCAAAACATCTAGGTGTTATCTACCATTTAAAATAATATTATTTTATTATTAGAGTGCAACATAAGATTCCGAAGAAACTCGTTGTTGCGTGTTGGGTACGCCATAGAGCATAACGTCCCCTTTAAAGTTATATTAATATTTTATTCACAAATATGGATAAATGTGAAAATTTCATACTCTTTATTTACCTAGGGTGTTACATCCTTCCCCCCTTTTTGGAATTGCATCCTCGCAATTTTAAAATTGGGCTTGGAAACTTCATTGAAAATCCCACATCGGAACAAGAGTTAGTAAAACAATCACTTTATAATAAAGAATGATAAGTACAAAGGTCACCCGAGTTAACCCATACTAGGATTACAAGTATGAAAATATGGACATGGAGGAAAAAACAAAGGGTTATGTTCTGATGGAGAATGATAGTAAACATGTCTAGAAGAAAGTTAACCATTAGAGAATCACAAACTTGTGATGGGTTAAACGGTATTCGATTCCCCAGTAGGAAAAGTTAACAGACAACATTTTTGTTTTAAGTTACTTTTCATTGAGGAATTTATTTTTTAGCTTAACTAAATCATAATGAAACATACTTACTTGTCATGTAGACTTTCAACTTTTACTAGATTCCTTAATCAAACTCATATTTCTCCAAAAGCCGAGTATTTAGGAAGACTTGTTCGCATTAAGAGTACTATAATCAATTTCTAGAGAATCACCTAATCGACAAAAGAGAACTATATACATCACATGTATTTAGACTCTAACCAAAACAAAAACCAAAAAGGTTAGTACAAGATCTAATAATCCAGAATATGATAACCCTTTATAAAAATAAAATCTTTTCATAATCTCCAAAATTTGTCCAACAAAACCCAAAGTTCAAAGAGGACCATTCGATAAAAAAATTTTCCATAAAATTTGTCAAAGTAAACCAAAATAATATTGAAGGCCAAATATTTTAAGGATTTAGTCACATAGTCTTCCAAGTTAAATCATAACATTTATCTCCAAACAAAATTAGTTGCTCCTAAAGTCTCGTATTGAAAAGTAATTAACCTAATCACATATCCTCCATGATAGGTTAATCATTTTCATAAATTACCCAAAATCAACATACTCTTAATTCATAAAGTCACCTAAATAAAAAAATAAATCATACTAACCAGGGAGTTCACGTAGTCCAGTGGTAGGCGATAAATACTAGTTTCACTTTGGTTGTTGGTTCGATTCCCGTAGCTTTTTCCGACACGACGTTTTGTCACATGGTCTACATGTTGTCCTTTTTCCAAACTATATAATTCTCAGTTCATTCCCCAAAAATAGATAAAATCATCAAAATAACCGTAACATAATTTAACCTCAATTTTACCTCATGCCTTTCACTTCCATCATAACATATAGTAACCCATAATTACCTCAAAAGTAAGGATCATATAAACCCAAATGGTTCTTTATAACAATGTCCACAAAAGAACAGATAACTATTCCTTGAATAAAATTTTCATATATTAAACACTAGGGTTACACATACAATAAAATGACTTCTAATGTAACCCCATCATCAAAAGAGACATAATACTCTTAAGAATTTCCCCATAACTCTTTAAGCCCTTAAATGGTTACTTCTTACTCATTAAACATTCTTCATGATCCATTATCCATTCATTTCCAACTTATTCGGAAATACTTTTTCCTACAAAAAAATCATGAATCATATCCTAAGATTCCAAAATAGGAAAACAAAAGTTATGAAATAATCCATACCTTTGATTGGTCATTGTTAGTTTCTTCATCCTTAATCTGAATGGCATTGGGTATTGGTAAATGAATATTTGTATGATCTTGGTGAACCCATTCAAGAAACTTCTTCATAGGACCTGTGTTTGCATAAGGACCATGCACACTACATTTAAAACATTCAATTGATCCCTCAGAAAGAACTTCTTTCCCTTTCCTCGAGTCAAATGGATGCTTCCTTTTTCCATGGAAGGTTATTGCTTTATGAACTTATTTTCCACATCTATAGAATATTTCTGTCCCTTTGCAACATTTTCCTAGGTGTTTCATTCCACATCTTTAACACATTGGTTTTTGAACACACTTACCTTTATGATTGTTACCTGTAGTTCCGTAGGGATTTGTTTCTCTCATATATGATTCCTTAGAGAAATCTCCAAGGTTTAGGTGGTGAATCATGACTCTAGATAGTTGGTTGAGGATAAACACAAGAGTTCTCATTACAGCTCCCATATCATTCAGTTGCTCGCTCAAAAGACTGTCACAGTTTCCTTCACATCCACTATTACTTTGGTGCCAGCTAGATCCAACCATTTACTAAAACAAAAAAGACCAGTGTGAGTATATCAACAAAACCATCATTTACTAATGAGGAAGATAAAAACTAAGATATACTTAATCATTCACATTATCTAAAACTAAGAATCTTTCTGAAATCCTAACCATTATGGTAATGTCACTTATGATTAAAGAATACCCCAACCTCTAAAGATATCTAAACCGACCTCTGATACCAACTATAAGGCCCGAGCCTTAATCCTTACTTAATCTTGTGTTATTATAAGATTACACATTGAGGATCTTTTCAGGTTTAGAGTTTTAGAGAATTAGATCATAAAACATTCATTACATTCCACATTTAAACAAAGTGGTAACATAAAAATTTGTATTCATTTTTTTCCATCAACAAAAACATATTTAAAAATAAAGCATGGATTCTTTCTTGACACTTCCTTGACACTATCATCATATCATGTACCTTTCCCTTTACCTTTGAAAAAAAATTAAAAAAATCTTGGGACGAGCATAAAAAGATCAGTAAGGGTTATAAAAATATGGAAAGGAAACATGAGTTCATATATACATAAGAATGAAATCATACTTTTCCCATAAAACATAGGCACTTTAACATACCTCATAAAATCATGAATAAATCATAGAAATCATAAGACATAAAAGGTAACATGAGGCATTCATAACATTCTTACGTAGGGAGTAACCCTCTTGGTTATGTTTGGAATACCCACCACAATATATTCTCTAAATCTCTTCAGAGAATCCTTAACGTTTCACTCCTTCGCGTTACCCAATGCATTGGAGAGATATATCAGGCTCACCCGCCCTTATTTTATCACGGAACCACCCATCTTCATAATAATTCCCAAGAACCATAATATAATTGTATCACATAAAAACATGTATAAAGGAAACATAACATTTCCACTTTTCAATCACAAGATATCAATACAAAACATTGATATAAAACAATTATGAAAACCATTTTCAATACCATTATAAAATAAAAGTAAAACATGGTATTTATTTTTCATTAAAAAAATGTTATGGCTTGTAGAGGAAGCTGAAACTCAAATAATGGTCACGGCGGTGGAGGAGTTGTTGTCGCCGCATGCGTACGACAAAAACATTCCCTTTTTTCATTTTGTAAAACTCTTAGTATAAAAAGATTCCTTTTCAATAAACGTAAAAGTAAAAGGGGTTTATACACCATATAAAAGTAGGTTGTGTATAAAACAAAATATGCCTCAATGAAAGGAGATTGAGACGAAGTCCCATATAAAGATGGTATCCTTGGATTAAGGATTAATCAATTACATAATTATGTGTGACAATCGAATACAACAAATATAAGTGGATATTAAGTGAAACAAAATCATAGGACATTCACACATATTCATAGAGTGACATATTCAAGGAGTACATGTTTATCCCAAAGAATCATAATTGGGTTAAGAAGTTCCCTTGCAAAAAATCGACAGTCTAACTACGTCACTTAAAAATTCAGAAAAAGAGTTGATGAGAGATAAAAAGGGTACCTCATCACATGGACATAAAATTTAAATCAATAAGGATATAGAAGAACATATCCCAACATAATAGTATGTGAATTAAAATACATAACAATGGAATTCTTTTAAAAGAGGATGGTGAAAGGTTCCCTTACCATCTTGGGTAACTTTCGAAACATACACCCCATTGAAGAAGGGTCATACAATGAATATATAAATACCCATAAATGAAATTATATTACACAAAGAGTATAAAAATGGGAATTACATACACCACTCAGAGGAAATGGTGGAAAATGTAGCATAAATCTCACGGGACTAAAAGTGAGATGAAAAATCCCTTACAAAGACTCTGCAGCCTAACTGTGCTACTTAAAACTTCTAAAAATGGATTGATGAGAACAAATAGGATCTCTAATAATATTACAATAAAATTTACATAAAGCGGAATATAAAATAACATACCCCATCATAACAAAGAGGAGCTTAAAAGAAGTGACATAAAGGAGATTACTTAAAAAGAAAGAGAGAGGTTAGATCTCTTACGAAAATTCGGCAGCCTAACGGCACCACTCAAAACTTCCAAAATGGACTGATGAGAGAAAATAGGGTCTCTCATCATATGAAAATAATAATTACAGTATGATTAATATAAAAGAACATCCCAATCATAATAAATATGAGCTTAAATGGAATGACATAAAAGAGTGTACTTAATAAAAAAGAGAGGAGTAGGATCCCTTACCTTTGGTCCGACATGACTCGATCGTTCTTTAATCTCCTGAATAATAAACTTGAGTTGATTTTTACATCCTTAAGAACCTTTTTCAAATTAATTATTCCTTTTATATCACTTATTACCATTTCATGAACACTATGTTATTATTTAAGTTAATAACGGTCGTTTTAACGATCATTGGTACTTGAGTTAAAAATCCTCTTTATAATTACAAGTTGTTCATGTGGTAAAATATCCATTATATCCAGAATTGTATTCATGATATAGATATCATATATATCATATATATCCATTACATTCATGAATTTATAATATTACATAACATTTAGAGTTAAGAAATTAAATGCACCGTTCATGGAGACGGTAAGCCGTACGTACGCAATAACGCTACTTCCATTTCTATTTCATATTTAATGGAATTAAAACATAATTATACATAATAGTATTTTAATTCCAGTATGGTATCATATATAATATCATTAAATATATCCTTTATACATACCACATATGGTATTAATGAAGAAAATCAGTTTGAGGGGGCGGTAGTCCGCACTTCCTAAAATGAAGATATCGCGTATACCCATAATGGAAGCCATAAAGGTATGCCATAAATGAATAATAAAGAAGATTAAGGAAAAAATAAACATATCATATATCATATATATATTTAGGGACATCATAATGGCCACCATGAAAGGTGTTAAGAGAATATTGAACAATCATCGTTTCATGAGGCAGTAATTCGCCATCCACAGAAACAATATGTTCTTTAACCATTAGACAAAGTTCTGTGTAATTGTAGCACTAATAATTAACATAAAAACATCCTAGTATATTTAAGATACTGGTGTCGTTACAAATGAAATGAATAAAAAGAGTTTAGGGGGGTGGAGAAGAAAAAAAAACAAAAGGACTCAAGTGAAGACATTACCATAAAATCGGGTAACTCCCTTTGGTTTGAGATCAACGGCTTCCTTGGGAAGACTTATGACCCAAGTGAGGAATCTAAGAGTTATAGAGGGAGGTGGAGAGACAATATGGTAAGGGGTTGGCAGAGCCAAAGGCTTTGGATGTGTCGGTAAGGAGGTAGAGGTGGGGTCCTTTTATAAGAGGAGAGGAGGGGCACTCTTGGAATGTAAAGAAATGTTACTTTATATTAGAATGAGTTTCGGATTTTAATGGTCCCACATTGATGTGTTTCGAGTATAAGGTGATAAGGGTTAGAAATCCACCAATAAAATATGTTTCGGACATGTTTAGGTCTTAGATTTTACATTATCTTCCCATTTTATTTAAATCATTAAATAATGTGGTAATCGCTGCATCATCATGATTTCATACATAATTTAATTTATTTAAAGTCTAAAAATTATAAAACAAATACTATGATTTAGGAAATCGTTTTATATTTCCAATTACTATTTATAGTCAAATATCTTACTTGTATAACCCCATTTAAAAATTGTTTTAGTAAAACAACTCATGTTTGTGTCATTTTAATTTTAACATTAAATAAAAAGGTATTTATGTCATTTTCCAACCAAAGTGGCTCCATGGGGTCCCCAAGTTGACCCATGGATATTATTGGTCGTAAATGACTCATAAAAGAGGTTAGGACATGTTTCTAGGTCATTTCATATTATTAAAACATTATTTTTACCTTAAACTGTACTAATTACCTCTAATCGCGATTAAAACTTATTAAGTTACTATTCAGCAAAAAAATATTTTAATCCTATTGAACCACATTTTAATTCTTAATGAAAACCATGTATGTCGGATTTTTGAAATTCAAAACACAAAGGTTTCAAATTTTCATTTAAACGGAAAATCAGTTTTTATAAGTACCACTTAGTGGTTTCACTATTCATCAAAAATTAAAGTTTTTCAGAAAATTACCAAAAATTCACCCTAAGCTATATTTGATATTACGAATTCAAAAATGATTTCTATTTTAAAAAATTAATAACATATAAGTTGCATTAATTAATTTAATAGTTAATTCCTGCTATCATAACAAATAGCGTGTTTTTATGAAACAATATATATCAAAAGATTGACGCTAGTTTAAGTCAAATTTCAAAGTGAAATTAATTCCAATGACCACTATTTGATTAAATGGTAATAATATATTCTAATTTAACTCTAAAACCAATTCAAAATATAATCTAATCATATAAATAAATTAGATTAAAAAGAGGTTTTGAATTAAAATAAAACATCTTTCACTATTCATTAAAAATTGAAATTTTTCGGAAAAATACCAAAAATTTACACAAAGTAAATTTTGATGTCCCAATTCTAAAGAAGAATTTTATTTTGTCAAATATAACACATAAAATTGTCAACAAGTGTATTTAAAAGAGGTTCTCCATCAAAAGGAGGTTAATCGAACTTTTAAAGAATATTAGAATGTTTACGCTTAAAATTGGATTCATTCGCATTTTTAATCCTCTAACATTTATTGTAAAAAGTAAAAATATTTTACAAACATATATAATCATTTTGTAGTTAGTTATATTCATTCCCCCATCACAACAACTAGGTGTTAACTACCATTTAAAATAATATTATTTTATTATTAGAGTGCAACGTAAGATTCCCAAGAAACTCGTTGTTGCGTGTTGGGTACGCCATCGAGCATAGAGTCCCCTTTAAAGTTATATTAATATTTTATTCAAAAATATGGATAAATGTGAAAATGTCATACTCTTTATTTACCTGGGGTGTTACAATAATGATTTATTTAATGATATTATAATCATATCTGTGATTGAACTTGATATAATTCTTGGTGTGGATTTTATTTCAAATTATGATGTGAAAATATATTTCTTGAATAAAGAAGAAACAATTTATGAGAATTATATATTTTCCCATATCATTATAGAATAAACCTCAACATCTGATTCTTATATATATCAATCACCAGTATCCCTTCTGAATGAAATTATTATGGGGTGATAACGCAATATATATGGGTGAGTAAATTAATCTTCATATTTAAGATGTACATATTTTTCAAGAATATATTGATATATTTCCATACGATTTACTCATATATCCTAATGATAATGAAAATGGATATCTCTATTGATTTAATTATAGGTTAAAAACCTATGTAAGAACTCGGGTTTTTAGAATATGTAAAATCGAAAACCTGTTTGAATTTTGACTTGTTTCTGTGAAAACTAGGAAAATTGGGAAAGTTCTAGAAATTTCCATAATACACAAAGTGTACTATAAAGTACATGTATTGTACGGGTTAGGAGCGTACTGGTTGTGTTCACTCCGAGTACATTTCATGTGGTGACTGTGTAGAAATTTCCAACAACACAACTTGTAGTGTTGCTCTACACGATGTGTACCCTTGGTCATGTTGAGGAAATACTTGGCGTGTAGGCTTGTGGGATGGGTATAATGTTTTTAGCAAGTGCACTCCGTATACTATTTGTACACTCTGTATAGAGGGGCTGTGTATGGGAAATTACATGGTGTGTTGGGGATGTTGGTTGAGTAGAGTAGTAGTGGCTATGTAAAACTATATACACGTCTTGTAGTCAGTCGGAAAGTCAACGGCGAAATATCAGCTATTATATGAATAGTAAAATGATACATTATATTTAGTATAAGTACATGATGTGTATGTTTTTTTCTAAAATCTGTAGTAGCCTCCTATTCATGCCGAAACCCAATCCCTTGACAAGTTTGAGTGGATAGAGCTGGCTAGTGATCATTTTTTCTCCCTATCGTCTGTATGAACTCTGTTTTGATTACCATTAGAAGAGTTAGAACCCCCTAGGTAAATCCTTTATTCCTCATGATCCGTTCTTCTTGATTACTGATCTAAGATGAGTTATAGGGGTTTAAGTGGTTTTTGTTAATTTGTAGATCTACCGTGGTTAGACCTGATTGGAGGTTGTTATCGAAGGAGTGTCATCTTATTTGTAATTGGTAGGTGTTGCATACCTCTTTTATTGTTTTCGTAGAATTTTGGGTGGCACGACCTTTGGTTCATTTTTTTATATTTTGAGAGTGACTTTGTTTTACCAGTTATTGCATGTTTAATTGTTATTTTACCTATGGGATGCCTTTGGGTATGCCTTGTTACCTGTTTTTTTAGTGGGGCCAAGCGAGGGGTCTTTTCTTATCGAGGAATTTTGGTCAGGTGATTCCAAAATGGTTATTATTTAATTTTATTGTTTTAGACTATTTTTATTAGTTTATTAAACCTTCATATTAATTGTTTGAGCCTTTAAAGACCTCAGTTCGGGTATGGGATAACACTTTGTTATTGTATTTCAACAGTATTGTTTGTATTTCCTATTTAGAATTTATTATTTTGAATAAATATGTAATTTATGAAATGCATATGATGGAATCTTTGGGGTTGTGTTGGGCGTGTCCTATATATTATTGAGAGATGCTAAAACACAAGTTGGGATTGGCTCGGGTTACATACGGTGGTTATGACCTTGAGATTGGGTGTCTTGGACATCGGGTTGAGGCTAGGTGACTGTTAGGATAGTCATGGCCTAGGTAACATTGATGGAAGCGCCATTGGACCTGAGTGAGATGGATGAAGTGGCATGAGGTGTCAGAGAGGATGTGGCTTGGGTACTATTTTGGTGATTACCACTCACCTATAACTTTGAGTAGTGCGCACGCATTTCTTCTCCATGATGGGGTAGTTTTAACCACTCGTGTGGGTACAGTCCCCCATTAGTTGTGGTTTAGGTACTATTGGTTTGGGGTGCATTCCATTGGAATCCACATGGAAGGTGGGGAGCCTTCAAGTTATAGCATTGAGGCTATTGCATCAGGGGAAGTGGCTCGACGTTATTTGAGGGTAGACATCATTGTCCAACTTGTTAAATTATTTGAGGGAAGACATCATTGTCCCTCCAGTAACATTATTTGAGGGTAGAAATTGATGTACCTCCGGTTAAATTATTTGAGGGAAAACATCGTTGTCTCTCCAATTATGTATCTTAGGATAGACATCATTATTCCCCAAAGCTACTATTTCTTGGGTGTGTCTTCGGGATGTCGTTACTTGAGACACACGATTTCAAGGGGCACATGGTTCCAGGTTAAATGATAGAGATTTTGCAGTTTTCCAAAGAAGGTGACACTCCATGGTGGATTCTGAGCACCAGTTGAGTTAGAGTTTATTTATGTGCATTGTACTCTTTATTTTTTCCATATAACTACATACATTCTTAAACAATTTTTTAGGTACACATTTTTTTGGTTGTATCCTACAAAGATTTTTCTCACACTCAGCACGGGCCCTTCAGGATACATGTAAACATTATCAATTTATGTGCTGGAATGAGTCCATCTTCAAGAGATTTACTACATTAGTTGTTGCATACGGATGGTATGGCCCATGAGTTCTTACCTAGCAGGAGATTATTTTGTTCTGCTTCCTTTCCTGTATCAACATGCTTACATGTTACGTAGCTACTGTAAGTTATCCATTGGAACACATTATATATATATATATGTGGATATGTATGGCCGTCTTTGGATGCATGTTTTGTTGTCCAGTAGTATTTCCAAGTGAACATCATGTTGTCATGTTTACTTTCTTCTGATGTTGTTTCTATTTATTTCTTCCACTATTTATCGATATTGAACATGCTTCTGCTCTGTGGGACTCATTTGAGTCTGATGAGACATTTATTCCACAACATATTTATTTTTATACTCAGACTAGTACCAATATTATCCTCTGAAAGGGTATAGACTCCCCCACTATACCTAAAAGACTCTCGCTTCTAATCGGAAGGCTTTGGCGTTCGGGGAGGTGTTCCTATGGTAGTAACACCCGACCCCTTTAGCATTGTTCGAGAGGCTATTTCGGTCTGGTTCATTATAAAGTGGTATCAGATGAGTTCTTGATGAGGATTTATTAGTAGTTTTTTTCTTTCTACTAATGATATTAAGACCTATGTTTTTATTTCTACAAGTTGTACTATTTGCGATATGATATACTAGAGATATGTTTTGATTGGAACTGGGTTTCTAGCTTGTTCTTGGGTGCCTGTAGACCTAGGTACGAGGGATGAACTATGTTTCCATGGGTGTGAATTTCTCTTTCCATTTTTCTCAGATTACTATTTCTTTTATTTCCACATCGGTGGCTCACTTGGTGTGTGATGTTATTGATTTTGATATGGGACCCTTGACCATGTGAGACCTGGGAAATTTTGACCTTTCGACCTATATGGAAAGGTTGTTTCATTGGATTTGGATAGGCACATTTTTAGGGTATTTCAATTAAATAATTTCACATATTCTTTGTGAAGTGATTATACCATATGAATAATATCATATTGACATGCTTTGTATGCTTTGAAATGGGAATAGGTAAAATTACTGCTAGAATTGGTTGTTGATTGCAATGTGTTATTCAATTCTATATGTAGTTTTATAATTGTCGGTTGCTGGGTATCTGGGTCATGCTCTTGTACAAGAAGAAAGATACTATGGTTGAGGTGATTTTGATCATCAGGATTTGGCGAATAGCTCATCAGTTTGAGGTAACATTGGTTGTCGGGACATGCATGGACCAAGGTACTTTTGATACCTGGCTCTATTGAGGTCGGGATGTTGTGGGCCTGGGTTACGATAGTGGAGAGTAAGCTTAGTTGTTTTATGATTCCTCTTTACTACTTTCATTATCTGTGTTGAGTATATATTGTTATATATATATATGTGTGTTGTCTGACCATTTATGGTCTTTAGAGGGTTCCTTTTAGTTGACTCATATGGAGTTTCCGGTGGGATAAGGTACAGTGTCGTAGGAGCAAGATCTGGTTCATGCAGAGCATAAGTCGAAGGTACATGCTCAGGGACAAGAACAGATCTAGGATCTAGTGTAAGTAGGACAATAGTAGGGTTTGGAAGTGTACCGACCATTGCTCGACGAGTAGCTTTGAGATATCCTGGAATATGTCTTGCTGGGGATTGACAAATCTCTGCAGGGTACAGAGCCATCTATGGAATATCTGATGCGGGAGTTCCCATTGAAGCACCCGCCACTTTTTCAGAGTGAGGGTGGCCTGTAGGTGGCTGAGAACTGGATATAGAGAATGCAGTTGATCTTTAGGCAGCTCGAGATGCCTCCCGGGTAGAGGGTCAATCTAGCGATGTAAACGCTGCGAGGACCGGAAAATCGTTGGTGGGATGTGTAGGTGCAAGCTCGCAGTCATGAAGGAATAGCAAGGAAAGACTTCAAGGACATGTTTTCTGAGCACTTTTACCCAGATACTCTAAGGGTAGAGATATATTGGGAGTTCTTGAGCCTTCATTTGGGAGACATGTCTATCAAGGACTATGTAGAAACATTCACTGAGTTGTCTCGATTTGCACAGAGTATGGTAAGAGATGACACAAATAGGGTGAGACACATTAAGGATGGCTCATGACACAAAATTCAAATCTATGTGAACATATTTAGTCTGGGTTTGTTCTCGAATTCGGTGAATCAGCCACTCATATTACCAGTGGGATAGGCCCCAGGTTTTCTAGGAAACAACTTTATATGATGGTTCAGATAGCAGGAAGTGACATTGTGATTAGTTTCAGCAGGGTAGTCAGGTAAAGGACTCATCTAGACTGCCTCGTTGTAGTTTTTTAGCTGTTTTCATTCTATATGGGCAGACAGGAAATGTTTGGGCTCAGTTTTATAGGCTTCTAATGGAGTGTAAGAAATGTGGACAGGTCATGCATCTAGAGAGGATTTGCAGACAACCTTCTCAAATAGCTGAAAGATAGGGATGTGGACTGATTGTGGCATCTGATGTTGGTTCATGTTTAGTACTATGATAGGGAATCCAAGTATCATATACCCATTTTAAAATGAAAGAGACTATGGAACCCAACTTAGGGGTCAATGTTCAGTGACTAGAGCAGCACCATAGTGAGGTTAGGAATCAGGTAGCCATACTATAGGCCAGGTGCACACCACGAAGCTTCCAGGGGTAGTGAGGGCTGGTGAGCCGACAACGGTTTGTGGTACACCGCGAGTGTGGTTGTGACTATTTTTTTATTTTGGCATGAAATGTTGAGGCATGTCTATTTTGAATGAATGAGGTGCACGTGTTTTATGTAGACTGATTAGTTGTTGGTCGGTGGGATTATCTCCATATTAGGTGTGTGATATATTTATATATATCTATCAGATGCATGACATCGGGGAATCGAAGATGCGGGTTACATGAGGTTCCATGAGCATCAAGGAAATGAGGATATGGTTTACACGAGGTTCCATGGGAATCAGGGCCTCAAGGATGTAGGATTCATGAGTTTCCTTGGCACTAGGGCATTGAGGATGCAGGTTACATGAGGTGTTAGTCTCTAGGTTTGTTTTGGGCATCCATAGGATGCAGGACCTCATGGAGGCAGACACCGATGTTATTCCGGATACATTGGGTGTCAGGAACAACACGTTATAACCAATGAGGTGCAGGGGTGATGATGTGTAAAAAGAGGAACATGAGTCTGGAAACAGGTTAATGGAACCTTGCATTGTCGAGTTTTTTAGGTTTGAGACCAAGTTAGGCAGTTCCTATGGTAGGGAGCACCTTGAGTAATTTTTCCAGAATCACTAATACCAGGGGATTCTTGGTTATTTTAATCAGGATGGTTTGTTTGGTTACATATATATGTTTCATTTTGATATCTCAAGGAGGAGATATGTTATGGTGGGGAGATTGTAAGAACTCGGGTTTTTAGAGCAGGTTAAAATCTCCACCCTGTTTAAATTTTGACTGGTTTCTATGGAAACTGGGAAAATTTGAGAAGTTTTGGAAATTTCTAGATTACACATCGTGTACTCTAATGTACACACCATGTATGGGTTAGGTGCATTCTAGCCGTGTTCTCACCGAGTATATGTCGTGTGGTGACCGTGTAGAAATTTCCTACTACACGATGTGTAGTGTTGCTCGACATGCAGTGTACCCTTGACCGTGAATGGCCGTACATGGTGTGTAGGCCTATGGGATGGGTAGACATTTTTTAGAAACTACACACCTTATACTATTTGTAAATTCCATGTAGAGGGTCCATGTATGGTAATATACATTGCATGTTAGGGATGTCGGTCGGGTAGAGCAGTGCTCGCCGTGTACACCTAGGTACACGCCGTGTAGTCAGTCGGCAAGTCCTAGACGAAATATCAGCCACTATTTGGAAATTAAAATGATACATTTCATGTAGTATAAGTAAACTCTGTATATATATATATATATATTTCTAAAATAAGAATTATCCTCATTTTTTGGAAGAACCCCAATCCCTCGATGGGTTTGAGCGGGGAGAGTCATCCGGAGATCGTTTATGCTCTCGATCATCCGTCTGAACTCTGTTTTGATAGATGTGTAATTATTTAGAACCCCCTCAGTATGGCCTTGATTACTTTTGACATGTTCTTCTTGTTTTCTTTTCTAGGAAGAGTTTTATGGGTGTGAGAGGTTTTGGTTTTTTGTAGATATACCATGTATTAGACCTGATTGGGGCTATTATCGGAGGAGTGTCATCATACTAGTACGAGGTAGGTTGTGCATAATTTTTTTTGGTTATCACCAAATTTTGTGTGGCACATCCATTGGCACATTTTTTGGTATTTTGAGCGTGACTCTGTTTTACATATTATTGCATATTTAATATTTTTTTGACATATGTGATTACTTTGGGTATACCTTTTTACAAGTTTTTCTTGAGTAGGGTTGGGAATGTGTTCATTTCTCCTTGGGGAATTTTGGTTGGGGGATGCCAAAATTGTTATAATTGAATTTTATTGATTTAAACTATTGAGTTTTGTTGATTAAACCTTGATATGAATTATTGGAGGCTTTAAAGACCTCAGTGCTGGTATGGGACAACAAATGTTTAGTGAAATTCAATTGTTTAGTCTGTTTTTCTTGCTTAGAAGTTATTCATTTGATTATATATGTAATTGATGAATTTCAAATGATGTAGCCTTTGTGATTGTGTTGGGCATGTCCTAAATATTATTGAGTGATGCTGATCATAGGTTGGGCTTGGCTCAGGTTACATTGGGTGGTTCTGAACATGAGATTGGGCATCAGGGACGTCGGCTTGAGGTAGGATGACTATCAAGATGGGAATGGCCTGAGTTACATATAGGGAAATGCCATCAGACTTGAGCGGCATGGTTGCTGGGGAACGAGGTGTCAAAGAGTATGTAGATTGGGTACTATTTTGGTGATTACTTCTCACTCTAAACTTTTTGTAGTCTGCACATATAGAGACTCAGTGATGGGGTGGTTGTGACCACTAGTGTGGGTATAGTCCCCAGTTAGTTGCAGTTTAGGTACTATTGGTGTGGGGGTGATTTCCAATAGAAGGCACTTGGAAGGTGAGGAGCCTTTAGGGGAATTCATTGAAGCTAACAGGTTTGGGGAAGAGGCTCACCATTATCTAAGGGAAACCATCACTGTCCCTCTGGATACATTATTTGAGGGTAGAAATTGTTGTCCCAATGGTTACATTATTTAGGGAAGACACCATTGTCCCTATGTTAGTTTACATGAGGGCAGACATCATTTTTCATCTGTTTACTTATTTGAGGACATACATCGTTGTTCTTCAGAGCTACTATTTCTTGGGAATTTCTTCAGGATGTCGGTACTTGAGACACTTGTTGTCATGGGGAACATGGTGTCGGGTTACGTGACAGAGATTCCGACGTTGAATGATGCAGATTGTAGAACATGGTCACTATTGAGAACTATTCGAGTTTGTGTCTCTTTGGGTGCATCGTACTATTTACTGTTTGCCTTCGAACTGCATATCTGCTTAATCACATATATTAGGTATGCACCGTGGGGTGGTATCCTACTGAGATTTTCTTCACACCCATCATGGGAACTTCGGTATGTGTGTAGGAATTATAGATTAATGTGCAAAAAATAGGCCATCTTTAGGAGATAGACTTTCTTCGTTGTTGCATGGAGATTGTATGGACCTCGAGTTCTTACATATATCGATATTATTTAGTTTTTATTCCATTCCTATATAAACATGATTACTTGTTATGTATCTATAGTTAGTAACCCATTTAAACCCTTTATATATATATATTGATATGTATGACCTTATTTGGATGAATATTTTTTTGTTTGGTAGTAGTTACAAGTGATCATCATGGTATCCTATTTATATTCTGCTGCTGTTGTTTATATTGATTGCTTCCATTGTTCATCGATATTGAACATGCTTCCTCTCTACATGTCTGGTTCGAGTCTGCTGAGTCATTTATTCCACTTCATATTTATTATTATACTTGGATGAGTACCATTATTATCCTCCAAGAGGGTATAGCCTCCCCACTATTCCTATAAGACCATCACTGCTAGTAGGCAGCCTCTGGTATTTAGGGAGGTGAGCCCAAGGTAGTAACACCCAACATGTTTAACATTATTTAGTTCTTGGTCATTACAAACTTCATCAAAGACTCCTTATAGAATGGATATGATGGAATTAGTGGATCTAAAAAAACAACTAGAGGGATTGAGTGATAAAGGATTTATTCACTAACATGTTTTTCCAAGGGATACCTAGTTCTCTTTGTAAATAATAATGATGGTTCCATCCGTATGTGTATAGACTATAAATAAATCAATGCTAATATGATAAATAACAAGTATCATCATCCATGAATTGATGATTTATTTTATCATCTTTAGGGAGACTAATATTTTATAATGATTAATATTGAACCCGATATCTTGATTTTCGTGTGAGGAAGGATGATATTCTAAAAAAATCATTTCGAATGAAACACGGGCATTATGAGTTTACAGTAATGCCTTTTGGACTGGTTAATGTACCCTTTTTTTCATGGGTATAATAAAAATAGATTTCAAGGTGTATAATCATGAATATATTGTGGTATTTATTAATGATATCATGGTATACTCTAAATGCTAATAAGATCATGTGAATAACTAGTGCATTATTCTGATGACACTTAGAAGGAACAAGTTAAATGAGATGTTTATCGAGTGTGATTTTTTCTACATAATAGTTTCTATTATAGGACATATAATCTGTTGGTAAGGAATCTTAGATAATCCTATGAAGAAAATGGAAGTTCGTGAATTACCTACAGTAATTAACATAACTGAGGTACATAGCTTTTTTGGTTTAGCATTTTATTATCAGTGTTTCATTTGGAACTTCACCAGATCAGCTAACTTATTAACCAATCTTACTTGAAAAGGGGTTAATCTCATATTAAAATAAAATTAATAATGTTTCCATGAATTGTGGAAGATGATAGTCAATTCAACCATCATGACTCAAAAATCATGAAATTGTGGATTTATTATTTATTGTGATGCGTAAAAGAATATATATGGATATGTCCTTATGCATAATGATTGAGTTATTTCTTATGAATCATGGATGTTAAAAACTCTGGAAAAGAACTATCCCACACATGATCTTGAGTTTGCAGCTATAATCATTACTCTAAAAATATATATAATCTACCTCTATGTTGAAATATTTGAGATATATACATATTACAGGAGCTTAAAATATATCTTCACATACAAATAACTCAACAAGAGGAAAAGGTGATGGATCGAGCTACTCAAGAAATATTATTATTGTACACACTGACACCTAGGAATGGAAAATAAGGGATCATATTATTTGAATAGGATGTGTGATGGTGTTTATAACAAAATGAAGATTGAGAAGGATCTTGAGCATGTAGATCTGGAAATGATAGATATGGTAATTATCATGTAAGGTGAAACACCATTACTTTTTCAACTAGATTAATGCAATAGTTATTTATAGGAATTAAATGTTCCCAGTGTTTTGATGAAAATTTTCAAAATAAAAATATAGGTTTGAATAATGGGAACTATACAGACATCTTGTATTGTGATGTAATTCCAAAATTTGGGTTGTGGCTATGTGTTCTCTCTATAACAGAACTAAAAAAAGAGTTATTGGATGATTCCCATAGTTAGAACTTCACTATACACTAGGGTATCCCAAAGATGTTTAGATGTCTCAAGGAAAATTTCTGGTGAGGTAATAACTAGATGGAAAATTTTTATTATATATCATGGTGTTTAGTATATCAATAGACGAAGGATGAAAGACAACATCTTATAGGTTATATAAATACCCTACCAATTCCTACATGGAAATGGGAGAAAATCAATATGTATTATTTCACTATATTACCTAAAACCAAAGAAATAATGATGCAATATGGGTGATTATTGATCAACTTAACAAATTATCACATTTCCTCTTTATAAAAAGTTATTTTATAATTGATCACCTTGAAAGACTCTTTATTAAATATTTTTTAATATTTCATGGAGAAGCCCTATCAAATGTGTCTAATCATGATCCATGGGTTCCATTGAATTTAGAAAAAAGTACCTTAAAATCATTGGATACCTGGATTTATTAGAGTACTTCTCATCACCATCAAACTGAGGGGCAGTCTAAAAGAATGAACCAAACTTTAGAAGACATGTTCAAGAAAGGACCACCTGACATTCAAGATATATAATATCAATATTTACCTTTAATGGATTTTTTTACTATAATTATTTCCATTCATGTATTCCAATGGAACATTATAAAGCATTGTATATAAAGAGATGTCATACATCAACTTGTTGGGATGAAGTTAGTGAAAGAACACATATAGTCCTAGGGATTGTAGAGTAAACAACAAAATGGTATTGACTATTCAAATCTATATAAATGTAGCTCAAAGTAGAAAACATTTCTATGATGATATACGAAGGAAGGATTTCTAATTTAATGTAGGATATCATCTTTTCATGATTGTATATCCATAGAAGGGTGTTATAAGATTTGTGACGAAATGGAAACTAATCCACAAGTACATTGGTCATTTTAAAATTACAGAGATAATTAGAGCTACTGGTTATTGTTTGTTATTCAATCCTATCCTTTATATGGTACACAATGTGTTCCACATCTCCTTGTTGATGACATACATGCCAAACACCACACATGTACTCACTTCTAATGGAATTGAAATAAAACCCAACTTTTCATACAGTGACATGCCTATCCAAATATTGGACAACAAATAAGGTGTGTTGAGGAATCATATGACTCATCTGGTAATGGTACTTTGTAAATATCATAAAATTGAGGAGGTGTTGTGGGATCTTGCTGAGCATTTGAAAAAACATACCAAATCATTTTAATGGGTGACAATCTAAAAAATTTGTAGATGATTTTTTGTAGGATAGGAGAATGTAATGACCAAGATCACTATCAATGAAATTTCCCATCTTATGTTTATTTCAAATAATATAAATCATATATAACACAACATATATAAAACAATACAAATATCAAAAAATAATAATGAATGAAATAATTGGAATTTATAGAACCTAAGTAACCTATAACGATAAAATAATAACATGACAATAGAAATAGTAATGTGGAACATGTAAATAGAAAACATACCAATACAATATTTATCTCACCAATGAAACAATTAATAAAATTACATCTTTTAAATGAAATTGTTATATAATTATATCATATTGTATGTAAATGAATATTTGAAAATTAATATTTATGTGTGTGTATTTTATTCAAGTCAAAAATATTTAATTTTAATATTATAATGAATAAAATTATTTAAAAGACAATTAATTTTCATTAAAATTTATCATGAATAAATTTTTTGTCTCATATTTTAAGATAATTTAAAGAGACCATCATTATTTTTTAAAATCATTATAAAATTAGTTATAAATTTAATATATTATTTTTTGAGTAAATAAGGATGTTAATTAAAAATTAGATTTATCATATTTAGAAAATTATTTTCATAGAATGGAGTCCATTATAAGTTCTACAAAACTAGAAAATTATTTGGGTGAATTTTCGGTATTTTTTTATAATACATGAATATTTAGTAATTAGTAAAATATGATTATTTAATAAAAATGATTAATATAAGATTTATTGAGTCATAGGTGATGTTCTGGATTATGTGATCACATTTGGATAGAAATCAGATGCACTTATTAATTTATTTATTCTCAATAACAAATAAAATTAGTTTTCATGAGAAGAATAATTAAATAATGAATAAAATTATAAGAAATTACCCCACTCCTCCACTATAAATACCACATGTCACCCCCTATTCTATACACTCCAATAAGTATTGATTCTTGTAAAATTTCATCCTTAATCGTCATATATATTCCCTCCACACATCCATGATATCATTATATTACCATAATAATAAAATATCATTCCCTAATGTTGTTATCAAGGAAGATAATTCAAGTGGTAAACCCTAATCATTTTTCTTATAATTTCATTTCAATTTATTTTTTCTTCATATCCTCTCCTCACATACTCTGTGCAAAATATAATGGTATCTCCAGTATCATTTATATATTATAATTTTATCATGTTAATGTGATATCAATCATCAATATACACACTCTCTCTCATTTATTTTAAAAAAAATCATCATTAAGGTTGTGCTGATATATGAACATTGTGGACAATGAACATTCATTCTCATATTTCTCTTTAATTGGTGGTCCTAAAACCATTTTTCATAGTAAAAAAAGATTATAAAATATAAATCATATATTATATAAGGTTTTAGAACCATTTTATATAAATTATATTTATTAATAGAAAAAATCTGTTCATTATACTCAAAAAGTGCTAAAATTTAATCTAAATGATCATCATTAACATGTTATCTAATGATTCATCCTCACATATAGGAAAAATAATAAATAATACCTACTTGAAGTCTATTTATTCAGTAATAAAATTTAATTCCAATTCTGTAGAGTTATACCCATTCCACATGAACTTAATTACTCATATACATATATAAAAATCGTGAAAACTAAGTAAATAAATGCTCCCTGGAAAAAATTTTGAATCTTATAACAATCAAAAATGACATTAAAGAACATAATAAAATTATAATAAATAAAATAAATATATAAAAGGTTATGAATTTTCTAATTAATATATTTAATTTTATTATCCATCTAATTATGGTAAATTACATAACACATTCATACATAAGGTAATAAGTTTCTACCCGAACCTCCAATATCTTTCCAGTCACTAGTTTTTATCTCTTTACCTCAATGAAATTTTTAATTATTTTTATGTAATCCTCCAAAAAAACTATTCAATTTTCAATATATATTTTCAATTCTGAATTCTTATTTATTTTATGTGGAGTTACATGTTTTAAAATGACCATTCTCAAAATCATCTAGATAAATAATCGTGGTTCAAGGGAACTTCTTGAATTCCAACCAATATTCATTTTCATTGTATTATCTATTATAAGCTACTATAATTTTTATAAAATCAATAATTTTAATTTGAAAAAATTATATTTCTTCTCTTTTTTCATTATAGAGATATTTTTTCAAAAGAACACTTATTTGAAAAGTAAAATAGTACTTCTCTTATGTGTTACTCAGTGAATTTATAACTATCTTTCCATCTATTTCAACACTCTTATTAATTCTATTTTTTAATTGGTATTAATATTTTATCAAATAATATACCCTATTTTATTTATTTATTTTTTATTAGTTTTACTATTCATGTTCTATCTTGATACCATTCAACATATTTCCCCGAATAGTTAGTTTTTATGTTTATTGATTTGGGGAAAATTATTTAAATTTCACATGATAGTTCCAATATTAATGAATATGATTATTAAGTTTCTACCCTTTTGTATGATTAATTAATTTTATTTTTTATGTGATTGTTGTGGTCTACTATATTCCATTGAGGTATCAATAGGTCACATGAGACAATATAGCCTTTTTTTTACCCACCATGTATAGTGTTTCAGATAAGGCCGTAGTGGTATAATTATGATGTTGAAAATTATGTATTCCCCCGTTATGAAGCCAATTACTATTTTTCCATGAGATTTTTAAACTAGTAAAATATCCATGGATATATTTAATTATGGAATTATCAATTTTTAATTCCTCCCATTTTATGCTAAATGATTTCTTTTAATGGAACATGTACTTTTATTTATTCATCATTCGTTATGTTTTTTATTATGCTATATTACTTACCCTTAATGAACATATAATCTCACCACATTATTATGTTTTATTTTTCCTTAGGATGTGAAAATGTTTATTATGAATGACCTATTGGGATAATCTTGGAGTTTATGTGTGATTCATATTTTTTTTGATATGTTGTCTTTAATTTCATGTTGTAATGACGATATAATGTGTATATCTTGTTTTCCAATTATACTAAAATATTCATTCATTTTGGATATTAATTAATTTTTTATATTTGAATATATCAAAATAAGGCACTGGATCTTGGAAACTAGAGTTGGGGTCTTTACAATATTATTCATAATAAACTTACCAATATCCATTTGAAAATAAAACATGATAAAGGGGTGATCTAAAATGCCCAGTTAGGGTATAAATTCAGTAAAAGATATAAATAAATATCGTGTAATAAACATGGAAATATAAACAACTAAAGAAGATTCATTTTAATAAATATCATTATACTTATGTGGTAGGAATTCATAAAAGTCAAATAATACTTTATAAATAATCACTTGATCTTTAAAATTATCCACATATATTTAATATAATCATACAATCACAGGGAATTTCAATATAAAAATATATTATTACGGATTGTATAATGTTGGAAATCTAAAATATAATATAGATTCCTTGGGAAATTTCATCAAAATAAATTTGTAAGGAATTTTCCAAAACTCAATATAGTGTGTCTCATTAAACATACTGACACATCCTGGCCTATAGAGAAATCTAAAATTCATATACTAAGTCTTATTCATTCCAATTATGAATGGGTTGAACCTTAATAAACATAATCATTCATATTGAAAAATGAATAAAATAAAAGTTGATACATAGGTCCATCAAATATACAAAATCATAACCCATAGATAATGATATGAATAATGTTAACAAAATATTGCATCATCAATTAAACTAGTCATATATAATTTAAAGAATTAATAAAGATGATATAAATAAAAAATATTCACATTTAATCATGATTAAAATAATCTATCGATGTCATTGATGAATTTAAATACCTGAAAATGTCATTGAAAACATTTTGGAGGAAGGTAAACCTTTCACTATGAAATAAAATATTTTAATATGTTAAGAAAATATTTTGAAAGTACTTTTAATTGATAATTATATTTAAAAACATGTCAAATAATCTATTAAATGTTGATTGTACATGAAGATAGAATATTCCACTCATATCGTCCATGTAAAATATAGTATTCCCTTCACATTATCTATAAAATGAAATTGGGAATAGAAATGAAAATGACCTGAATATACCTCTTAAAACAAATTTTATAAATATAAAATAAGTAAAAAATTTGATTATGAAATAATTTAAAAGAGGTAATTTTTTTTAAAACTATTATTGAAAACATGGGTTTTAATGAAAATGGTTTTTGATAGTAGAGAGAAATAAATTAGTGTTTTCATTTAAAAAATATAATCATTTTAAGTACTACAGGGGGAAAAATCACACTATTTCATAAAAGTTCATGTATTAAGAGAGGATAATAGAATAGTCATATTTAAAAATATAAATATAATAAAAATCATCTAAGGGATACATAAATATAATAAATAATTATTAATGATGAAATTATGAAATAAACCCTTAACACATTGGTATATATTGTATCAAATGTTCCATGAATTGAATAACATAATTTGAAATATTAAATACCATGAAGAAAAATTTATTCAGGATATAAATTATCAATATGATAAGTATATACACCACAAAATTGTATAATATGTGAATATGGTTTATTCCTTGTCGATGTAATAATGTGACGAGAATCCTTCACAATAGGTTCAAAATCCTTCATACGTGACCAACAATTTATATTATAAATATAGAATAATGATAAATATTTAAAAAAATTATATTCCCATAAATAATACCTTATATGATCATATTTTACTATTTTACCACATATTTGATTTTAATTTTTCATTTTCATTACGATTTCAAGCGTAAATTTCCTTTTTTTACCATGACAATTTTTTCTTGAATTTTTCATTTCAAGTACATAGGATATTAATCCATCATATCTCGAATTATAATATTGTTATAAATATAATATTTAGTAATTATATTCAACTCTATAACCATTATATAATTTTGGGTATTTAAAATGAGCCACATCACTTCATGGATACAGTTTTTCATACATAGGCTCATGTGATGATATAATTCCCTTAATGGGTGAATGATAAAATAAATTTATAATATATTATTTTTCCATAATTTATATAATTATATATATATCACATGTATTCATAAAATTACACTTATTACATTCCATAAAAAGAGTTTGTGAAAAATGAGTCACATCACTTTGTGAGGCAGTTGTATGTTCTGTACATGATAAAAATTATAGTATTTTAATAGTAATGGAATATAATAAGGTATATGTGATATTGAAATTAGTAAATTATAAAAAAAATTATGAATCACATAAAAAATTTAAATCTATAATTATATCTATCCCTGGATAGTCTTGATGGAAATTAAACTACATCTATTTGACGGGTAATATTCATCAAAATACACACATGACAGTTTTGATTCTCATTTGAATGATGTGGAAATAGATATATTTTATTAAAAAAATTTATTTAAATATCAATTTATGAGTGATAATATTTTTTAATATATTTTCAGTGTTATTTAAAATTCTATATTTGAAAAATATTAAATGGAATGAATGAGATTTGGTAAGGAAATTACCATTTATAAGAGTAACCTCATTGAGGATCCTAAGGTTGATATTTTGGGATGAAAAAGAACTATAAAGTGTATAATTATGATGGGGAGATAATTTATTAGGTTTGGTTCATCCAATAGGAATTAGTATTTAGAATATGTGAGGGGAGGGTGTTCCCTTTTAAATGTGGGGAAAGGGAACCCTCTTTGAAATTGCATAGATATTTCCCAAAACCAATACAAAGGATAAAGTCATTCACAAGATAAATGATTCCAAACAAAAATTTATTTTTATTATTGATGTATATGTTCTAAATAAGTTTATACAATAATATTTTGACAATTTTGTATTTATGTTTTCCATTGTTTTTTGATTTAACTCAACGGTAAACCCATTTTTACCTTAGAAATGACAATTACTTTTTACTATTTTCATTATTCATTTTGGTCAAAATTTGTGCCCCTATTTTTAGTTGACATTATTTACGTGAATTAAAAATATGTATTCAATGTTAAAAAATTTAAATCATATAAATTAATTTTTTAAATTTAAAATTAGTCTTGTATCTATGATGAGAAAGCGGGTTTTCAAGGAGAGAATGATAAAAGGTCTACAATGGTTTTATATAAAAATTTTATGTGAAAATTTCCAAATATACTAAAATGGAAAAATAGATAAACAATTAATTTAAATATTTTTTAAATATAATTTAAAATATAATTTATTTTTCTATATAATTTTAACGAGTAGACATTTTTAGTAAAAATTTATTATTTTTTACTATTCTTAGAAAAATGAATCATGTCAAAAAAATATAAAACATTCAACCTAAGATAATTTTTATATTTTTATTTCAAAATATAAGATATTTTATCAAATAAATTTTCTAAAATTATAAATAATTTTTTTATCATAATTTTGATATTAGCAACAAGACTATTTCCATTGAAAATGTAGTTCTTCATAATACATTTCTTTTAATTTCAAATAATAATTATTTTATTTTTAAAAAGTAGATATCTATTAAATTTATTTTATACATTTTTAAACTGTATATGTTTCATAGTTTAGATATTACTATTCATATGCTCTAACATAATGACAAGGTTAAAATGATAATGTTTAAATAATAATATTTTAATTGAATATCATGTTTCATTAAATCTATGTGTTTCATGCATCACAATATATCAATGATATTGAATTTATTTAAAAATAAATCTCTCATAATGTCATGGGGTGTCATATTTTCTTCTAATCTGGGTGTTGTGGTCATTAATGCTATTAAACATAATGTTCCTTTTTTTAAAATCTCAGGGCGATATACATTTGAATGAATATGTTGATGAGTTCATTGATTAGGTAAATGTTAGTATAGAATATATGTGTGTTCATAGGGAATATCTCAATGATTTTTTGATTGGAATGAACATAATGATATTATATACACCTTAGTTAAATCCAAAATTCTTTGTAATTCTAGGTATGCAACCAAAGGAGCATATTTTAGATAAATTACAAAACACTATCATTACATATGAGATGAGAAATATTGATAATTATATAATGAAAAAATGGGAGGTGCCAAGAGGTGGAATTAAATACCATAAATAAAATTACATTTGAGGATATATAAGAATAATAAGTGGAAGGTGAAGTCATTTAACTTTTTTAGTTAAAAATTCAATGGGGAAAATGAATGTCAAAATGGAAACATCAACATCATTTATTTATAAATGTAATAATATGGAACCTTATATAAAAGTGTCCTGTGAAATTTTAATATGTTAAAAAATATTATTATATTATCATAAATAAGTGCTTAGTAAATGTGAATGGAATGATATGTATGAATAAATATTTCTTCATTGTGTAGAATCCACTTTCTATATAAATAATGATACAAAATAAACTAACGAAAAAGAAACTGACGATTAAAATAACCATAGCAAACATGATATGGTTGTTGTTTTTGGGTGTTCCATGATAGGTGAAGTGATTCATAATTAAAATATAGTAATATAATCAATAGGTTATCTCCATGTAGAACTGTAATCTATTCTTGAATAAATTGATTCTTGGAGATCGAAAAAGAATAAATCCAATAGTCATGTACGTTATTCAAAAAGAAATAAACCAATAATAGAATAAGAACATACTATAATTATGGATAATATAAAGAATATCAAATTTAAAATTCTATAGAACTAATATGAGGTTGTTGGATACATTTTAAATATTAATAAAATATAATTTTTATCAATGGATTGACTATGACAATAAATGGCCCAGAATTGTTTTTGAAATTTTTTGGGAGGATGTATTTTAACCAATGACGGAATGTTTTCTATTAGGAAAAAATTTAACTCTGAACATGACAATGTGATATACTTTCACACAACCAATAATAATTTAAAAAGTATAACATGGATCCAAAAACTTTGGTAATAAACTGTCCATATAATAGAAGAAAATTTAAAATAAAAAATATTGTGCGGGAAATGATAAAAAAAATCCATTATTATTCAAACTATTCAACAACCACACACTATTATGCTAATGGATTATTTATAAATTTCTCAAATTTAAAAATTTAGAAAACCCATGTGAAAACTCAAGCTTCTTTGATGGCACAAAATAAAACACCTACTATCAGGTGTTGTTATTGTGTAAATATGTTATATTCGAAAAACATTTCTTCTTATCCAATATATAATGAAGGGAACATGATAAAAAAATATACCATGTAGAGTTTAGAACACCATGTATGATTTCCATAAAAACTATTTTTATGGAAGATGTTTTGGATGTATGGAGATATATTTATAATAAAAGATGATGAATTTTTTTTGTATAGAATATATTTTTTCCTATATTGTAGTGCAGAGAATAATCAACCATGTTAAAGATGAAAAATTATTAATAACATATTATTATTAATTTTATCCATAGTATATTACATAAATTCAATCATTCCACTAAAAATGGGTGAGAACTATAGAAAATATACCACAGAAAAGTTAATAGTTTGATGTTGTTTCATACATTTACATGAATGCATCAGAGTGTTCTATTGCATAAATACTCGGATGTGGATTCACATAAAATAATAATAGAGACAATTATTATTATTTTCAAATCAAGAAATATAATAATAGTTTCCTAATATTTGAAAATTATTAAATCATAAATATAACTGGCTTTAAAATTTTATAATTTAGAGGAAAATATTTAAAATTGTAATATCTATTCATTGTTGAAGATCATAAATAAAACATACTATGATTTATTCAACTATGTGACTCAAAAAATGAAATAATATTTACCAAGAAGTGCTATATTGTTTAGGGAAAAATTCCATTGTTATTATAAAAACCCTCTATTTTCATACATTTACATTACATAAATTTTTCAAAATACATAAATTATTTTATTAAAAGATTCTGGATGACCATAATTAGTTTAGTGCCTTTGTAAACATAGAAACATAAGCTATGAAAAATAATGGAGCCACATATTCTTCTACTAGGTTATCCTTCACTAGCAATGTTCTTAGACACATCCAATATAATAAATGTCATTAAAACCAATGGGAAGGAAACATAAAAGGGTTGATCTCATATATTCAGTAAGGGTAAATAATGGAGACATATTAGAATGAACTAGATCATTGGTGTATGGGGATGTGGTCAAAACATTTCATGGTCATACCATGCATGTAAAAGATCATAAAAATGATTATTGAAAAAATAATGAAATAATAATTTATAGTTCATAGTAGAGGAATCATATGTAATTATGAATATTCTCCAGGAATGAATAACATAGGAATAAAACAAGGAATAGTGGAAACACATAATCATATAATAACCCTATGTAATGCAATCCAACAAATTACAATGTAATATGTTAGTATTGTGTTAATAAACTATTTACCTACTTATGGAATGGTAATCCTTCCCATATACCCTCTTGTTCTGGGCTTCGGATGTCCTCCCATGTACCCTCTTGTTTTGGGCTTCGTATATTCTCCCACGTACACGCTTGTTTCATGCTGTATTGTCCTCTCATGTACACATTGAGCTCATAAAACAATTATCATTACCCATTTCACTAGACTGAGATACTTGTATCACCCTTCTCAAAATTAAATCCTATATTCATGTGCCACAAAATCATTAACAATCATATCATAACCCATGAAATGAAATTGGTGTTATAAAAAGTAAATAATATCTTCACCTATGGAAACAAAAATGTTACATAATCATTTAATAAAAATAGTAACCATTCAAATGAAGTGGGATTCAAAAGAATAAAACATATAGTATAGAAACATGATTCATAATCATTATTCAATCAATACATAAACCAACCAATAAGGAATATGAACAGAAACAATGGATAATTTCTTATAATAGAATGAGTAACAACAATAGATGTCATCATAGATGGAAAACAACATAAAAAAATATTATTAAATCATATCAGGAAGAAAATATAAATTATTTGTAAAATAATATTTTAATCATGAAAAATTTTAAACCCAATTTCATGAAAAATAAGCTTATTGATTTTAAAGAATTCTTGGAAAAAAATTTGGATAATTTTCTTTAAAACATATAAAGTGGTCTTGAAATCATTTTGAAAAAAAAATTACCTCAAAAAAAATTAAAATACAAAAAATAATTTGAAAACTATTTTCCTTAAAAACATATAAAAGGACCATGAAAACAATTTTGAAAACAATTATTCCTATGATTTTATAAAAGATTCTCAAAATCATTTTGAAAAAAAAATTCATTGATAAACAATGAAAAAAACTTAATACCCATTTGAAAACAATTTCATTTAAAGAATATATCAAAATGATTTTTATAAAATTTTACCATTTAAACATGAATAAAAATAATTCAAATAATTGATGTTTGTTAAATAAGAACATTCCATTCGTGTATAAAAAATTTATTTTTCAATGTAAAGGGGTTCAAAAAAGACATCACTCGGAAATAGGAAAGAATATTCCTTTGAGAAAATTTTTTTAAAAAGGAAAACATTTATTGTTATGATTATATTAGATTATTATAATGACCTTCTGAATCCTTTTTAGAGAACATGTTTTTCAATGAACACATATTTCCGACCGAAGAAATGGTATTGTAAGGAATTCTTAAAAAGAATTTCATAACTGTCGTATGTTCCAAAAAGTGGGAAAATTGATGAAATAAATGAATATATATTTAATAACTAGATCATAAAAATACTAAATTAGTGTTATTATGAGATATATCATAATAAATCATCAAAATATGGATAAACATAATCATTCTTAAAAAGATATGAGATTATTTTAATAAACGCAAACCACATTTTAAACATAAACCAAACTCCTAATGAAAAAAAAAATTAAATTATGATTAATATATAAAAAAATATTGTGATTTTTTAAATAACATTTAAAAGGCATTATATACACCACTTGGAAAAGAATAGATGCATAACATGTCATGTGTCTCAATGAAAGAAAATTTAGACAAAACTACTTTATATATTTGGTAACTTTGGAAACATAAATCCCATGATATAAATATCATAAAATAGATAAGAAAATACCCATAATTTTATTTATAATAATAATATAATACATTCATGGGGAGTATACAAAAAACATGAATATTTGGTGAATAAAGCTTGTATATCACAAAAATAAAAATGTCTGATGAAACTACCAAACCAAGTATCTTGAAAATCATTGTAATAATTAAAAACACTTATATAGTAAATATAAATAGATTATAAGTTGTTTATAAAACCTAATTTTTATATCTAATATCTTATATTGTTTTATTATGACCATATATTACCCCCTTGTTGACAATATTATGTTAAGGATTCACTTTGGGTAATATTCGCTTTGTTCTTCGCATGGGTATTAATTTTTATATATTTGGTCCTTATAATTAAATAATTGTTTACAGAGTTTAAATAATTATAAAAATATAATTTATATTCGTTATATTTTTATTATAATAATATATTTAATGTAGAATTATGATGTGTAATACACCATTCATGGAGATGGTAATCCTTATGTACACATGAGCATTGTTTTCGTTTTTATTGTCTTATTGAATGAAACAAGACAATGGAAATATGTGTATATATATGTATATATATATATATATATATCATTATTCTAGTATCATTATTATATAATATATATCATATTATTTTTCAACACCCATCCTTGATACATTCTATGTTGTGTGTGAACAAATCTCATCACATTGAGGGGGCAATAGTCCACATATCCTCAAACAAAATTATTATATTTTCATCAAATGGAAAGCATACGAACATGTGTTTTAAATGGAGTATATAATCTTACATCCAAATTAAATTTAATATATAAAATGTTTTTATATAGAGTCCATCATAATTTCCACCGTGAGATTCATTAGGTAAAATGAAATAATCATTGTTTTGTAAGGTGGTAATTCACCAAACACATAAATAGTATGTTCACTACACATTAGATAGATGTGTATGTATGTTTAAGAAGATCACATCATATAAACACCCTAGTATAATTAAGATATATTTTTTTAAATAATGTAATTAAGATAGTTTATGGGGTGGAGAAAGAAAATTAATGAAACGATCTTGAGAGAAGATATTACCTCTTAATCGGGTAACTCCTTTTGTTGTGTGCCAAAAGGCTTCCTTGGATTAATTTCTCCCCAAATGTAGGATTATAATAGAGTGGAATCTATTTTTATTGATCTATATTAGAAATATATTGGTTGAAAATATGTTTTTTTGATAAGTTTCAATAATAGTAAAAGGTTTTGGCATTTTATTCGGAAGGGAATGCACACACTTGGCATTTCTAAAAATAAGTTTGGTGTACCCTTATTTTTAACTAAAAAAGTCACATCTAGAAAAAAAAATTAATAATTGATGGTTCATGACTAAAAAAGGCCATAACATTGGTCTTTGGAGTTTTATAGGACAATTTGGACCATAAATTTAATATTTAGTTATTTATTATCATAATATTTCTCATAACCGATAACTTAATTTTATTCACTTTTACTAAAAGTTTATGTAAAAAATATATATACCATTTTATATATTGTAAATTATTTTGATTATAAATATTTAAACCAATTTCCTAAATTCTAATTTTCTAATTGGTATAAATTAATTTAAAATTAATCCCAATGACGGGGCGACACTATAGGCTTTTTTAAGCAGAAACGACAAATCTATAGCTTATTTTATAAAACTAATATTAATGTGAAAAAGATTCCAATGACCTTATTTGGATTAGTTTATAATAATATGATATAAATAAACTTTTAAAAAAAATAATAATATGATTTGAAATTATAAATAAATTAGATGCAATGGTAGTTTTGAATTTTAATCTGTTATTTTCACTATTCATAGAATATTGAATTTTAATAGAAAAATCTGAAAAATTATCCCTATAATAATTTCAAAATTATAAATTCCAAAATGATGTCTATTTTTTCATATTAAATTTCTAAATATTTTTAAAATCATGCTTTTTATTTTTTACATAATTACATTAAAATCGATTCATTTGAGAAAATATTATTTTTTAAAATATACGAAATTTAGTAAAACTTATATCCCTCATAATCAAAATACATTATTTATATAAAAGAATTAGAAAAAAAATTATGAATGTATTTATTACATTTCATATTACTATAATTAACATATTGGTAAGAATAGTATAATTTAAATAATTATAACATGAAAATTATGCTTCTTAGAAATTAGTGTAGTGTGTAGAGTAAACAAAGGCGGTGTTTCTTATAGGGAAAACCAAGTTAGTTTAGTGTTTAATGAATGTATTAATTATTGATTCAATATAAAAAATAATTTCAGTGTTCTATGAAAAGAAAAATATTAAATATTAAATTAGTAAGAAAAAGACATTCATAAATTCTGAGGGTTTTACATTCCACCCCACATAAAATTAATTTTGACCTCCAAATTAATTTCGAATATCAATGATTTAATAAATTAATGTATCAATCATTGAAACCCACATCATTAAAATGAATATTAAAATGTCCCATAAAAAGGAATTTTGGCTCCATAATTATTACCCAAAGTATCTCATAACAAGATTCCCATATAGAAGAACATATTTTAAAAGTGAAAATGAGGACATCGAAGAGAAAAATTACCATCACATTCAGATAGAGAGTGATAGAGAAAAAGGTTAAGAGAATATTAACAATCACAAATCCCTAAATCTGTGATTACCTAAGGGGCATTATGATTCATTTGAAATAAAGGTACTAGGGAAATATTTATTTCTTGAATATCCTTTTTACTATAGTATATAAAATTTAATTAAATGATATAGTTGTATGATTTCAAGACAACATAACCCTTTATTTTTCATTTTTAAAATTAAATTCTTTATATAATAAGGAATGTGATTTTTTTATTCATGGAGTACTAATAGGTCATGAGACCCATGATATTCCTTCACATTAGTTATCATCAACCAAAATTAGTTTCAACTACCTATCCAATATGAAAAAATCATCCTATGGAGAGGTATAACATGAATATTACTAAATTTGTCTTACGTTTGACAAACATTCCACAAATGGATAATCATATAATCATTCAATAATATTAAAATAAAATTATTTTGAATGAAATTCATGAATTTATCTTAAAATTGATCTCCATATATCACAAAGTTACTCTTGGTTATAACATTCCTAAAACATGAATACCCTAATCATATATTCCCTTAAAATATTTTAATAACCATAATGATCAAAAATAATTTCCAAAAACATTTATCCATTTTCATTCTATTTATTATTGGATAAAATAATTAAATACAATAAGTTTTATACACCATTCTATATAATAGAGAACATGTTTTCAATAATCTGATCCAGTGTAATCCGTACAACCCAATTTACTGATTCTTGTCCAACATATCATTATCAAAAGATCAGTATCTCAAATCTATGAATTAATTATGGTGTACCTTCCCTTAATAAAAATATCACATTTCCATAAGATCACAAGTCAAAATAATCAATTCATTCCTTAATAAAAACATATAATAAATATATTAATATATATCATGTTTCGTATAACAAAATCATTGAATTCAAAAACATAACTACATCACTAATCAAAATATATTCTTAAACCATTACTCGAGATTCATTAAGTTATTTCTTAATAAAAATATCTTATAAGTTAAAATATGAATCATTTTTTAATGATCCTAAAAAAAATTCTACTCATGGTTTAAATGCCTTATTTAAAAAAATACTAAAATAATATCACATACCTTTCACATGTAATTTGTTGTATCTTTATCATCAAAATTATAAGAAATGCATGCAATACCTTGGTTGTGCTCGTTATAGCATTAATAATGTTACAATGAAAAGAAAAATTATTGTTTATTATAATCTTAAAACACGTAACCTTCAAGTTTGTCTTATTGAGGCCAATATTAAGACCATTTCTATAATAGGACTAATCATCTTCCCTTATAGTCATATGTATTCTATCCTTCTTTTCCAGATTGAAAACATATTTATTTTCAACTAATGAATTAACATAGGTGATTCCTTCCACATTATTCACCCAAAATAAACCAAATCAAATTTTCTCAATGATATTCATTAACTGAACTCTTAGAAAATTATTTTTGCTTTTCCTTGGTGATTCTGCTACTTAGTTAAGGTATACGTTTTTAAAAATGTTCTGTGAAAACTAATTAATAATGATTAAAAAATATTTCACTAAAATTATCATCCTATGTGAATTATCATCATCAAATTTCCAATCAAATTTTATATTAATCTAGTTCCTTTTGGTTCTATCCATTGAACAAATTTGAAGAATAGTTTGGGAATTATTTTTCATAGAAGTAAACCACATAGTTCAAAATCACAAAACTTTCATTAATCTACAGGAGCCTATATTTATCCATGTTTATTCATAGACAATATTTATTTAAAAACTTCTTGATTGGTCATGAATTTTTTATGAATTCCTTGACAATATCTCATGCTAGTTCCCAACCAAGGGTGCCACAATGCCCATATTCTTGTACCAGATTACCTTGAGTCTGGTACAAAACATGTTATTAGATTTCTTTCCCCTATATATATCTCCAAAATAGCCAAATCTACTTGTATTATTGAGATAGTAATGTTTTTTTATGAAACCATTCACTATATCCATTACCATAATTCAAAGTAAATTTGTCATACTTTTCCTTATAATTAGACTTATCCCTAGACATGTCATTAGGTTTCTCACTAAGGTTTTCTCATCATATCCTCCAAAGGATAACTAAATTTTTTATCTTTTTCCAACTATAATATCACTATATTTTTAAACAATGAAATTACATTGATTTTTCTAAAACATAAATCATTATATAAACATATTCCCAAAGACCATAATTGTTCTGGTGCCATTGAAAACATAGAAACATAAACACTGGTAAATAAATGAGATACATCTTATACCACTATGTTCCTCATTACATGAACCATTCATATAAACATGAATCATAATACATATCATCATAAACTGGGGTATTGAAACATAAAAAGGGGTGATATAATTTTCTTGAGTAAGGGTAAACAAAAGAGACATGTAATAATAATCTTGATCATAAGGGTATGAAAATGTGATAAAAAATTTTAATATAACCACCTACATGTAAAGTATCATAAACATGAAAAATTTAATAAATATTTATATTTCATAATTCATAAAGAATATGTAAATAACGATTACAGCCCATAAAAGCATAACATAGGAATAAAACATGGAATTGTTGGAAACACATTATCATATAATGACATTTTGTAAAGACATCCTACCAATGACTATATATAATGTTATACTTGGGATAATCACCCATGTACTTTCTTTGGGCTTGGGATTCACTCTTTTGGACCCCCTAGTTTCTGGCTTGGGATGTCCAGCAACAGACCCTCTTGTTTCTGGATTGGGAAGTCTTCTCGTGTACCCTCTTTATTTAGGCATGGGATATCCGTCCATATTAAATCGTGTTTAAGGAATGGGATATCCCCATATATACCATTTGAGATCATAAATAATTTATCATTACCCAATACATTGGAGGTATATATAGGTCTCACCCATCTCATAATAAAATCCTACATACATGTGCCCCAAAATTGTAAAACATAATTTCATATCCCATGAAATTAAATATGTATCATAAACATGTAATCATTTATTAACCTATATAAAATCAAAGGATTAAAAATATTTTTATCAAAATCATAACCTCTGGAAAAAATATTGTTTTGAATGAATATGAACTATAGAAGTGAAACATGTTTCATAAGCTTCATTGTATTAAAACATAAACCATTCATGTTATAAAATGAATTGGAAAATATGGATCATTTCATTGAAGGGAATTATTAACATCAATTTAATTCATCATAGATAACAAATAATTTATAAATTTAATTTGAAATCAATTCTTGGGTAAAATATCCTTCCATCCTTGAAAAATGATCATTTAAATATATAATCCTTTTTGAAACAAATTTTATGTTTCTTATCTATAAATATAATAATGAAATAATTTGAAACCATTTGGAAAACAATTCATTGGAAACATATAAAGTGGAATTTAAAACATTTTGAAACAAAATTCCTTGAAAACTTATAAATGAAGCGTGAAAATATTTCTACAACAATTTTCCTAAATGAATTATAAAAGTTTCTTCAAAACATTTTTGATGAATATTTTACCGTGAAACATATTAAAGAAAATTTAAAACCTTTTGACACAAATTTCATTGAAAATATACATAAAAGAATTTCTTAAATATTAACAATTTAAACATGAAATGAACTCATCAATTGTTTATGGAAGTTAAATAAGTACATGTTGTTCAAGGAAAAAAGTACATTCCTTGTTCATGGTAAAAAGGTTAGAAAAATTCCTCATTTAGAAAGTGAAAATCATATACAATTAAAAACATTGGTAAAAGGAAAAAGGGATAAATTATATTTTAATTATCATTTGATATTAGTATTTTATTCGTGAAAATACTAGTTAGAAAACATGAGTTTGAAGGAACACAAATTTCAAACCAAAGAGAGAGAATAATCAAGCTTTATTAAAATAAATTTCTTGAACATTTTATGAACCAAAGTGCATGAAAATTGAAACAATACTTGAATATATCATTTATAACCATAGGATAATAAACATCATGATATTTATAATGATATGGATAACAATACTTAATCAATGGAAGTATACACATAAACAATCTTGATAAGCGGTGAGATTATTACAATAATCTCTTACCATATAGTAAATGTGAACCATACTAACCATGTAATATAATTGAATTACATGAAGAAAAAAATTTCATGAAAACATTGAGATAAATTATATTACATTTCAAATGAATAATATACACCTCATTGAAAAAAATGGGTCCATAACCTGGCATACATTAAATGGATGGAAAATTGAGGCAAAATTACTTCACAAATTTGGGATTTTGTAAAAAATAAATCCCATGACAGAATTATCCTAAAATGGATATGTAAATACCCATAAATTTAATTATAATAATAAAAAATTAACTCAATGGGAATTATAAATTCCTCTTAATAGGAATTGGTAGTGAATATAGCATGTATCTCACTAAAGTAAATTGATAGATGAAATTCCATTACCTTGTATCTTGACTCTCATCGCACTCATTGAAAACACATGTATAAAAAATATAAATATGTTATACACATTTTATATAACTATATTATTATATATATTATCATATATGGATTTATTATGATGCTATAATACCTTATTGATAACAATTATATATTAAGGATTAACTTCGGGTAATATTTTCTTTGTTCTTTGCATGTGTCATAATTTGTTATATCCTTAGTTCTTATACATATATAATGATTTATAGAAAGTAACTAATCATATAAATATCATTCATATTAATTATATTCTTATTATAATAATCTATATAATATATAAGTAAGAAATGTGACACATCGTTCATGGAAGCAATAATCCATTAATACACATGAACCTTGTTTCTGTTTTAATTATTGTATTGAATGAAAGAAGGTAAATAACATATATGTATATATTTATATGTATATATTTATATAAATATCATTATTCAAGTATCATTAATATATAAAATATATATATATATATATATAATATAAGTTATTTGAACCCATCATTAATACAATGGATGTAGTGTATGAATGAATCTCATCATTTGTAGGGGAGGTAGTCCACATTTCCTCAAACAAAATTAACGTATTTACACCAAATGGAATGTAAAAAATCATGTGTTGAAAAATGATTAAAATTATTAAATACATAATTAATATATTATATTACATATATTAAAATAATTTCCATCATACCTTCTTCCTTGATAAGTAGTACGAAAAAACGATCAATCATCATTTTGTGGTGTGGTACTTCACCTTGCAAATAAAAAAAATATTCACTAACCATTATATAGAGGTGTGTGTAAGTGTAAATTAATCTAGTTGATTTGAAAAATCAAATTATATTGGAGAAAATATTTTTTTAAACAATAATTAAATAAATAGAGTGGATGGGTATACAAATAAAATAAAGAAAAGCATATTAGGAGAAGATGACCACTCTTAATCAGGTATCTCCTTTTAGTTTATGCAAAATGGATTCATTGGATAGACATATTCCCCAAGCGAGGATTCATGATTGAATGGATGTAATTATTCATATAAATATTTCAAATATTTTCCATGCCTATGTGGTTTGTGAGGTGTGAAGAATAGGAAGAGGAGACAACATTTTATTAGGATTGGAAACGACACACTTGGAATATTTTTAATCATGTTATATGTACCAACATTTTTATCATAAAAAAGTCAAAAAAACCAAAAAAATATAATTTAAGGATCATGTCATAATACTGGATATCTGATGGGTTATGTAAACATTTTTATTTTATTTTGGGAAATAAATTTATGGTTTATTACATTATTAATCATATTTTTCTCTTACCTGTTAAAATTAATTTCTATACATTTCTCTAATAATTTTTTTTCAAAAACAAAATTCACCTTATTAGATTTTATAAATTATTATTAATATATATATATATATTCAATTTGTCAAAATTCTAATCTTATAATTTCATCAAATTAATTTAAAATTAATCCCACTAATGGGGAAACACGAAAAGTTTTTAAAGTAAAAATGTTGAAACTTTTGATATGTTTCTCTGACCAATTTCTAATTGAAAATGATTCTAATGACCTAAATTGAATTCGATGTAAAAAATAAAACATAGTAAAACTTTTAAACAAAAATAAAATTCAATTTATCTATATAAATAAGATTTTCAAAAATAAAATGGTTAATTAAAATTATATATTTTTAAATATTCATCTATAATTGATATTTCTCAGAAAAATATGTAATGTTATCCCTAATATTATTTCTATATTTTAAATTATAAAATGATGCTTATTTTATCAAATTAAAATTTATATTATTTCTAACATAAATTTTAATATTTTTCCAAGAGATACATTACATGAAGTCTATTTGAGAAAATATTATTTTTAAACATATACAGACCTTAGAAAAGATTATATATTTCATCGTCAATATGGTTTATTTCTATAATGAAATATTTTAAAATGTGTTATTACAGTTAATATTACTAATTATAATTTCTAGTATAGAGTTATTTCAATTTATGAATTATAATAATAAAATGACTCCTTTTAGAATATTGGTGGTGCATGTGGCAAACAACCATCAGGTATTGTGTGTAGCGCAAGCATGGTCTGCTCCTTGTGAAATGAATATCGGAATTAGTGATTTAATATAAAAAACTATTTTTTTGTTTTATGAGTTGAATAATATCCAAATTTTTAATTAATTAGAAAAGAAATGAAAATCTGTCAGGATGTTATAATTATATAGCAAAATTACAATAATATGAATATATATCAATTTATTTTTAATAGGATATATGATTTTTGTCAATGAATGTTAAAAACAATCTTTGAATAAAAATATAAGGGGTCTTAGTCAATAAATGTTTTGATTATTCGATGAAAGGTGCTCTTGATTAATATATTTCTATGTTATCATATTATTTTACACACATGTTTGACACTTTCCAAAAAAGGAAAATTACATGAAATACATAAAAAGAAAAAATAATGAAATTACAAATAGGTTTTTTGGAATTGGTAAATATTTATGTGTTTAGTCATGTCTCACTAATATTGTAACACCCGAGACTTTTATGTTATATAAATCATCAAAGGAATCTTTTTCTACACAACACTTTCTTGGCTTGCTTTACACGCAATCGCGACCTTCCTCGATAGCTTGCGTTGTACGCAATACCGAGTTTCACTAAACAACAATATGCTATTAAAACTTGCCGTTATGAATAGTAATAACCACTTTTTGAAATTTTATAAATTTAATTTTTCAAAATGGACTTCATTTTTGGACTCAGAATATCGAAATTAGCCTAGGGTGAAATTTTGGTATTTTTCTAAAAACTTTCAATTTTTGATGAATAGTGAAACCACTAAGTGGTAGGTTAAAAACTGAATTTTGCATAAAACATAATTTTACCGCTTCTGTGAATGGAATTTCAAAAATCCGACAGACACGGTTGATATCAGTAAGTAAAATGTGGTTCAATGAGATAAAAATAATTTTTGGTGAATAGTAACTTTTTACTTTTTTTACCGCGGTTAATAGTAAATAGGGTAACTAAGGGTAAATATGATATTACTATTACCCTAACACATGTCCAAATTCTATTGGACAAGTTTAATTCTACCAAAAACAATCTTAGTAATAAAATATGACCATTTAGGCCCACTTGGATTAGATTAGAACATTTATTATTAATTTATTTAAAGAAGGGTTAAAATAGTTAAAATCAATGTTTAATAAGTAAATCATTTTTAATATGGGGTTATACATAAGATAAATTCGACTATAAATATTAATTAGAAATATAAAAATATTTCCTACATAATGGTATTTTATTTGTAATTTTTAGACTTTAAATAATTTAATTTATTTATGACACAATGATGATGCAGTAATTATCTTATTAATGAAATATTGACATAATTGATGTTACAAACAACAAAATAAATGTAATTTGAGACTTTTTATGAATTACACTAATTTTCTAGGTTACTATGATATATTAGTGTTGATTTAATCAACATGGTTCGAACATATAATCCTGTTAGGACTTTCACAAAAATCATATATCAAATAGTGTCAAAATTGACACAAAATAGTTTTTAAATCAAATATTATATTATTAATTGTTATTTTATTCCTAAAAATCTAAGGTTCGGCCAAATGACTTATATAAGGATATATATATTAATAATAAACAATTTGGGGTTCTTTTGGCATGTTATAGTAAGTGTATTAACCATATAGTGAAAGAAAACAAAAAGACACGGTAAAAGTTAAATTATTTAACTTAGAGTTAAATCTAATTGATAAGGTTAAAATAATACCCTAAACTTGTCTAAATCCTATTTTTTGATAGTATTTAGACCCATCCCCACTTTATCTTCTAAATAAGACCCATTGGAACCATTATAAACCGATTTTGACTTTAATATAAAATAATATTTTGAGATATTCCTAAGGTGCCCCTCTCCTCCCTTATAAAAGGGCACCTCCTCCCCCTCCTCCTCAAACCAAATCGAGCACTCAAGCTCGGACAACCCCTTCCATTTTCTCCTATCCACTTCCCTAGAATAATCCTAGAGGTCCTGGTCTTCTTCAAAGACCAAACTTAGTTCCCTAAGTGGAGGATTCAAAGAAGCGTTCCAAAGAAGAAGTAATATCCATTACCGATCTTTTCAGTTTATTTCTTCTTCAACTTCTTATTCTTTAGTTGTTTCATGATAAAGTAATAACATCAGTATTACTTACATACTGATATGTTATTATAAATATGAAACAACCCTAATTCACCTTCTATCCATCCTATGGAAAAATGAAATCACCGCGCGTGCGTACGTACGGAATACCGTCTCCACGCCGTGGTGTAATCTATTTTCCACCATCACCTTACAAGGATGGGTATAATGGTGTAATGAGTAACTATTTATTATTATTATAAATTAATATTGATACTGAAATAATATATATACACTCCAATACAATTCCACGATCATAGGAACGATATCATCACTCGTGCGTACGTATGGAATACCGTCTCCACGATGTGATGTGACTCGTTCTACATGATCATCATTAAATAGTAATTATATAAATGAATTGAATGAATAAATATGATATATGTTACACTAATACCATTCTGGATATAAGATATCTATAACCTTAAAAGAAGAATAATAATTTATTCGTCAAAACACACATAAGAACAAAACGCAATAAAAACCCGAGTAACAAGTAACAATGAAATATTACTAACAAGAAGCTATGAATATGACCATATATGATATCATATCAATATGTATGATTCTGGAATAAGTCAATAACATTATTTAAACCATTATACAGGAGCATCGGACACGTACAAAGCAAATCGGACCTAAGGTAAGGGAAATATCACAATCTCATTTTTATCCAAGATTGTTTATTCGTAAGTATTTATTGGGGTGTATTTTATCATCCACATACATGTTTCCTCAATATGTAATATTATTTCCATCCACCTACAATTGTTTTAATCCAATTTTACCCTTCGTTGAATTTTTAGTAAAAGATATGAAAGGAATCTTTTGTCGTTTTTCGTACGAGGTACTTTTTGACTTTTCCGACAAAAGTATGAGAAGAATGTTTTTTTTAACTTAAACGACATGAATGGATTTTTAAAACATTATTTCCAAGAAGATTCCTTTACAAGTTTTCATGTTTATTTTTAATCAACTTCTTTTATTTTAAAGTCATATGACATGTTATGAAAGGAAAAATGTTTTTGAAGTAGAAATGATATTTTCCTCAAGAATGGAGTTCAAGTATTTTATCAAAATTATTTTCCATATAAGATAATAAAGGGTTCTGTTTTTATCCCTATTATTACATTTATTTGATCATGTTGTGATGGAATTATTTTTATGAATTCCTTTATCTTATATAAATTGATTTATGATGTCATGATGTTTCAAGAATCCCATTTTTGTTACATGTGTTATGCGATGATGTATGATTATGTGGCACACATAAGAAAGGATTCATTATAAGATGGGTGGGACCTATATCTCCCTCCAATTCATTGGGTAAAGATTTTATATCTCATGAGATAGACATGGCTGGAACGGTAAGTTTTACCAGTTCAGTGAAACAGGACTGGAACGAGGGTGACTCGGTTCAGAAAGGGACTTTGTCCACTAAGATAGTCTTGGAAATGAGTCATGACTAACAAGAAATGATTTTCCATGATTATGTGTGCATGACACAAAGATTCAAGTTTTATGTTATGATTATGGGGATCTCATTTTCACTTCTATGATTTATTCCATGATAAGATATTATGATCTCTTTTGCAGGTTTTGATTTTCAAAAAGATATGATATGATTTTTATTTCCTTTATTTGCCCTTGCTGAGCATTTGAGCTCACCCTTTTATGTTTTCTTTTCCCCAGGTCAGGAAGATGGATATTAAGTAGAATATGTTAAAAGGGACCCTAGATATGATGAAATAAATGGGAGACACTGTAGAAGATTTATGAACCAGTTGTTTATGTTTCCCAGTTTCTAAAGACACTATACCTATACGGTCCTTTGTGGTTTTGTCATATGTTGTAATAAGTGTGCTTAAATTTTGAAGTATTAAAAATGTATGTAAAGTATGGGTCGTTATAGTTGGTATCATAGGAAAGGTATAGTCAACCTTTGGAAACTAGGATGTGAAAGCCTTAGTAAGAACCCTAAGGATAAGTCTAAGCAAAGAACACAATCTTAGTGTTTTAGAAATGTCCTTGAATAACCTAGGATAAGACCTTAAGAATGAAAATTTTATTCTTGAATTATGTGGTTTTCCTATTATAATTAGTGTTGCTCAAACTATTCTTCTTGGTTTTAGTCAATGGATGGAACCCGAAGGAACCGTGTTAATGCGGAATGCGATGGGAAATGCAATGATTGTCCCCCTGAGCAACCAAACGATATGGGAGATGGAATGCAAAATCTTGTAGCCATGCTCACACAACTTTCTCAAGCTATGAATCATGCATGACTTCCAAACGAGCAAAGGAAGGAGTAACATTCTGTTGAATCCTTCATTAGGCAGCGTCCACCTTCTTTCAGCGGGTCTACTGATCCATTAGTTGCTGAACAATGGATTAGTACTACTGAAAAGATATTTTCAGTTCTACAATGTTCTGAGCATGATAAAGTCATCCTAGCAGTGTATCGTTTGGAAGGAGATGCTGATCAATGGTGGAATATTATTAAGAATACGAGGCAAAGGGATGAAATTGAGTCTATGGAATGGGACGAGTTCAAGAACTTATTTTTCAATAAGTACTTCCCTCGTATTCTCCGAACAAAGATAGAGAAAGAGTTCCTTGAACTGAAGCAAAGGGATGATGAATCTGTTGGTACCTATGAAGCAAATTTTACAAGACGTGCAAGGTACGCTTCTGGTATTATTATCCAACATGTGAGTAAGATCGATCGATTCTTTAGTGGCTTAAAACCAAGTCTTTGAAGGGTGTTAGCCATAAGGGACTTCAATAGCTACGAGGAAATCGTTCGATGTGCTCTCAAAGTCGAGATGGATATTGGAGTAACCCATCAGTCACATGGGTTTGATAAGAAGAGGAAGATGGAATTCAAAGGAAAATCTAAAGAGCACACTGAAAAGAAGATGAAGTTTCCCTTATGCTCAAAGTGTGGAAAGAAACATGGAGGGAGTTGTCTTAAAGGGACAAGTAAATGTTTTAAATGCGGAAAGGAAGGTCATCGGGCATTTGAATGCCGTGATAATGGGAAGAAGATGTTTAATGACGCAAACAAAGGAAGGGATACACAGAATGAACCTACTACACTTCAATGATTCAAGTGCAAGGAGATGGGGAATTATGCCAATCAATGCCCAAATCCAAGGGTTGATTATGATGGTCGACGTCAACAGAATCTTAAGGCTAAAGACAAAGGAAAGTCACATGCAATTTCTATCAGCGATGTGGAGTACGATAACGAAGTGGTGAAAGGTACACTTACCATCCACTCTAAAGTAGAAAATGTTTTATTTGATTCTGGATCCACCCACTCTTTTATTTCTGAAAAATTTTCTAAGGGTATCACCTTACTACCTCAACAATTAGATGTTGAGTTAGCTGTGACAACACCTAATGGCACAAGAGTCGCATCAAAAGTTTATAATTCTTCTCCGATCGAAGTTTGTGGGAAAGTGCTTCCTGCAAATCTTGTGATCCTTCCTTTAGTTAAATTTGATGTGATTCTTGGCATGGATTGGATTTCTCTACATGGAGCTCATAACAATTTCCAAAGAAGGGAAGTCACATTTCATATTCCATATCAGTCTACGATCGTCTATCAATGCAAAGATGAACATAACCTTCTAGTGGAAATTTCTTCCATCTTATGGGTATTGATTCCACTAAATGAAGTTTATTTATCTCAAATGGTTGGTGAGAAACTCACGATTAAGAATATGCCCATTGTACGGGGGTTTGATGATGTCTTTCCGGAGGAATTACCGGGTCTTCCACCAAATCGTAAAGTTGAGTTTTCAATAGAACTCGTACCGGGTGCTTTGCCTATTTCAAAGACACCTTATAGAATGGCCCCAATTGAGTTGCAGGAATTGAAGAAGAAACTCCAAGAGAATCTTGATAAGGGATTCGTACACCCTAGTGCGTCACCTTGGGGAGAACCTATTCTATTTGTTAAGAAGAAAGATGGATCAATGAGACTCTGCATTGATTATTGATAACTTAACAAGATCACTATCAAGAAAAAATATCCTCTCCCGCGCATTGATGACCTATTTGACCAACTACGCTGAGGTCAATACTTTTACAAGATTGATCTTCGTTCAGGGTATCATCAATTAAGGGTCAAAGGGAGGATATACCAAAGACAGCTTTCCGTACAAGGTATGGTCACTATGAATTTATAGTAATGTCATTTGGTCTTATTAATTCCCCTGCTATCTTCAAGGATCTGATTAATAGAGTTTTTAGAGACTATCTTGATCAGTTTGTGGTAGTCATTATAGACGATATTCTTGTCTATTCAAAGAGAAAGGAAGAACATGAAGACCACTTGAGAATTATATTGAAGACCCTGATAAAGGAGAGGCTTTATGCCAAATTTACCAAGTGTGAATTTTGGCTTCAAAAAGTTGCATTTTTGGGTCACATAATCTTAAAAGAGGGGATATCTGTGGATCCAGCAAAAACAGAGGTTATCGAAAGATGGTCAAGACCAACAACAGTAACTGAGATCCGAAGTTTTCTTGGTTTGGCTGGATATTATCGACGTTTTGTAAAAGATTTTTCACGATTATCTAATCCACTCACCAAGTTGACCCGGAAAGGAGTTAATTTTGTCTAGACGGAAGAATGTGAAGAGAATTTCAAGGAGTTGAAAAGAAGGTTATCCAGTGCACCTGTGCTCACACTGCCTTGTAGTGGAGAAAGGTTTTTGATCTACAGTGATGCATCCAAGAAGAGATTGGGGTGTGTTCTTATGCAAAATGATATGGTGATAGCTTATGCCTCACGACAGTTGAAAATCCATGAGAAAAATTACCCAACACATGATTTGGAGTTGGCTTCGGTAATCTTTGCATTAAAAATTTGGAGGCATTACCTTTATGGTGAAAGGTGTGATATTTATACTGATCATAAAAGTTTAAAGTATATTTTCACACAAAAGGAGATGAATATGAGCCAAAAAAGATGGTTGGAGCTGATTAAGGATTATGACTGTTCAATCCATTTCCACCCTGGGAAAGCAAACAAGGTGGCAGATGGATTAAGTCAACAAGACCATGCTTGTTTATCCATGATGAGGATCACAAAAGATCCAATATTTATGGATTTACAAAGGATGGATCTTGGAATTATAATGGAAGGGGAAAAATATTATCTTTCTCAAATGAATGTTCAACCATATATACATGTGAAGATTAAAGAGGCACAGAAAGAAGATTTCGAGTTACAAAAAAAGGTGAGAAATGTTCCTGAATTCAACCTTGATTGTGATGGGATAATAAAGTTCTGGAATCGGGTTTGTGTTCCTTCCATCCCCGAATTAAAGAAGGAGCTGCTGGATGAGGCTCATAGTTCTTCATTCTATATTCATCCTAGAAGCACGAAGATGTATAGGGACCTGAAAGAGTAATTCTGGTGGGATGGCATGAAAAGAGATGTTGCTGAATATTTCTCTCGATGCTTGGTTTGTCAACAAGTTAAAGCTAAGAGACATAAGTCTAAGGGGATGTTACAACCATTACCCATACCCGAATGGAAATGGGAAAACATCACTATGGACTTTGTCACAGGACTTCCTAAAACATCCAAAGGCAATAATGCTATATGGGTCATAGTTGATCGTCTTACAAAGTCTGCACACTTCATTCCTATTAGAGAGGATTTCTCTCTAGATCAGCTTGCCAGGATATATGTAAAAAAGTGGTAAGATTTCATGGAGTACCACTTTCTATTATATCTGATCGGGATCCGAGATTTACCTTGAAGTTCTGGCGAAGTCTTCAGCATACTCTGGATACAGAATTGAGTTTCAGCACTGCTTATCATCCCCAGACAGACGGTCAGTCTGAGAGAACAATTCAAACCCTAGAAGATATGTTGAGAGCTTGCTCTATAGATTTCAAAGGAGGTTGGGATCAACACCTACCTTTGGTGGAATTTTCTTATAATAATAGCTTTCACTCCAGTATTCAGATGGCTCCTTATGAAGCTCTCTATGGAAAGAAATGTAGGACTCCAACTTGTTGGGATGAAGTTGGGGAATGAAAGCTATTAGGACCTGATCTCATTGATGAAATGGCAGAAAAGGTCAGATCTATTCAAAAACACATAAGAGCAGCTCAGAGTCGACATAAAAGTTATGCCGACAACCGAAGAAAAGACATAGAGTTTGAAGTGGGTGATAAAGTGTTCTTACGAATATCTCCCTGGAAGAGGGTTATGATATTTGGAAAGAAGGGGAAGTTGAGCCCTAGATATATCGGTCCTTTCGAAATACTGGATCGTGTTGGAAAGGTAGCTTACCGATTGGCGCTTCCACCAAATCTCTCTCATGTTCACGATGTGTTCCATGTATCTCTCCTGAGAAAGTACATACCTGATCCTTCACATGTACTCAGCTCAGAAGTTGTACCGCTGGAGCAAGATCTTTCTTATGAAGAACAACCGATAGAGATTCTGGATCGTAGCGAAAAAGTCCTACGAAACAAGACCACTCTATTGGTGAATGTTTTATGGAGGAACCACCAACTTGAAGAAGCTACATGGGAGCTTGAGGATACGATGAGGGAGAAGTATCCTCGTCTTTTTGTTACAAAGTGACGAATTTCGAGGGCGAAATTCTTTTTAAGGGGGGTAGAATGTAACACCCGAGACTTTTATGTTATATAAATCATCAAAGGAATCTTTTTCTACACAACACTTGCTTGGCTTGCTTTACACACAATCGCGACCTTCCTCGATAGCTTGCGTCGTACGCAATACCGAGTTTCACTAAACAACAATATGCTATTAAAACTAGCCGTTATGAATAGTAATAACCACTTTTTGAAATTTTATAAATTTTATTTTTCAAAATGGACTTCATTTTTGGACTCAGAATATCGAAATTAGCCTAGGGTGAAATTTTGGTATTTTTCTGAAAACTTACAATTTTTGAAGAATAGTGAAACCACTAAGTGGTAGGTTAAAAACTGAATTTTGCATAAAACATAATTCTACCGCTTCTGTGAATGGAATTTCAAAAATCCGACAGACATGGTTGATATCAGTAAGTAAAATTTGGTTCAATGAGATAAAAATAATTTTTTGGTGAATAGTAACTTTTTACTTTTTTTACCGTGATTAATAGTAAATAGGGTAACAAAGGGTAAATATGATATTAAAATTACCCTAACACATGTCCTAATTCTATTGGACAAGTGTAATTCGACCAAAAACAAACTTAGGAATAAAATATGACCATTTAGGCCCACTTGGATTAGATTAGGACATTTATTATTAATTTTTTTAAAAAAGGGTTAAAATAGTTAAAATCAATGTTTAATAAGTAAATCATTTTTAATATGGGGGTATACATAAGATAAATTCTACTATAAATATTAATTAGAAATCTAAAAAGATTTCCTACATAATGGTATTTTATTTGTAATTTTTAGACATTAAATAATTTAATTTATTTATGACACAATGATGATGCTGTAATTATATTATTAATGAAATATTGACATAATTGATGTTATAAACACAAAAATAAATGTAATTTGAGACTTTTTATGAATTCCACTAATTTTATAGGTTACTATGATATATTCGTGTTGATTTAATCAACATGGTTTGAACATATAATCATGTTATGACTTTCACAAAAATCATATATCAAATAGTGTCAAAATTGACACAAAATAGTTTTTAAATCAAATATTATATTATTAATTGTTATTTTATTCCTAAAAATCTACGGTTCGGCCAAATTACTTAGATAAGGATATATATATTAATAATAAAACATTTGGGGTTCGTTTTGCATGTTATAGTAAGTGTATTAACCATATAGTGAAAGAAAACAAAAAGACACGGTAAAAGTTAAATTATTTAACTTAGAGTTAAATCTAATTGATAAGGTTAAAATAATACCCTAAACTTGTCTAAATCCTATTGGTTGATAGGATTTCGACCCATGCCCACTTTAGCCTCGAAATAAGACCCTTTGGAACCATTATAAACTGATTTGGACTTTAATTTAAAATAATATTTTGAGATATTCCTAAGGTGCCCCTCTCCTCCCTTATAAAAGGGCACCTCCTCCCCCTCCTCCTCACACCAAATTGAGCACTCAAGATCGGCCAACCCCTGCCATTTTCTCCTCTCCACTTCCCTATAATAATCCTAGAGGTCCTGGTCTTCTTCAAAGACCAATTTTAGTTCCCTAAGTGGAGGATTCAAAGAAGCGTTCCAAAGAAGAGGTAATATCCATTACCGATCTTTTCAATTTATTTCTTCTTCAACTTCTTCTTCTTTAGTTTTTTCATGATAAAGTAATAACATCAGTATTAATTACATACTGATATGTTATTATAAATTTGAAACAACCCTAATTCACTTTCTATCCATCCTATGGAAAAATGAAATCACCGCGCGTGCGTACGTACGGAATACCGTCTCCACGCTGTGGCGTAATCTATTTTCCACCATCACTTTACAAGGATGGGTATAATGGTGTAATGAGTAACAATTTATGATTATTATAAAGTAATATTGATACTGAAATAATATATATACACTCCAATACAATTCCACGATCATAGGAACGATATCATCACTCGTGCGTACGTACGGAATACCGTCTCCACGATGTGATGTGACTCGTTCTACATGATCATCATTACATAGTAATTATATAAATGGATTGAATGAATAAATATGATATATGTTACACTAATAACATTCTGGATATAAGGTATCTATAACCATAAAATAAGAATATGAATTTATTCGGCAAAACACGCATAAGAACAAAAGGCAATAAAAACCCGAGTAACAAGTAACAATGAAATATTACTAACAAGAAGCTAAGAATATGACCATATATGATATCATATCAATATGTATGATTCTGGAATAAGTCAATAACATTATTTAAACCATGATACAGGAGCTTCGGACACGTACAAAGCAAATCGGTCTTAAGGTAAGGGAAATATCACAATCTCATTTTTATCCGAGATTGTTTATTCGTAAGTATTTTCTGGGGTGTATTTTATCATCCACATCCATGTTTCCTCAATATGTAATATTATTTCCATCCACCTACAATTGTTTAAATCCAATTTTACCCTTTGTTGAATTTTTAGTAAAAGATATGAAAGGAATCTTTTGTCATTTTTCGTACGAGGTACTTTTTGACTTTTCTGACAAAAGTATGAGAAGAATGTTTTTTTAACTTATACGGCATGAATGGATTTTTAAAACATTACTTCCAAGAAGATTCCTTTACAAGTTTTCAAGTTTATTTTTAATCAACTTCTTTTATTTTAAAGTCATATGACCTGTTATGAAAGGATAAATGTTTTTGAAGTAGAAAGGATATTTTCCTCAAGAATGGAGTTCAAGTATTTTATCAAAATTATTTTCCATCTAAGATAATAAAGGGTTCTATTTTTATCCCTATTATTACATTGATTTGATCATGTTGTTATGGAATTATTTTTATGAATTCCTTTATCTTATATGAATTGATTTATGATGTCATGATGTTTCAAGAATCCCATTTTTGTTACATGTGTTATGCGATGATGTATGATTATGTGGAACACATAAGAAAGGATTCATTATAAGATGGGTGGGACCTATATCTCCCTCCAATGCATTGGGTAAAGATTTTATATCTCATGAGATAGACATGGCTGGAATGGTAAGTTTTACCGGTTCAGTGAAACAGGACTGGAACGAGGGTGACTCGGTACAGAAAGGGACATTGTACACTAAGATAGTCTTGGAAATGAGTCATGACTAACAAGAAATGATTTTCCATGATTATGTGTGCATGCCACAAAGTTTCAAGTTTTATTTTATGATTATGGGGATCTCATTTTCACTTCTATGATTTATTCCATGATAAGATATTATGATCTCTTTTGCAGGTTTTGATTTTCAAAAAGATATGATATGATTTTTATTTCCTTTATTTGCACTTGCTGAGCATTTGAGTTCACCCTTTTATGTTTTCTTTTCCCCAGGTCAGGAAGATGGATATTAAGTAGAATATTCTAAAAGGGACCCTAGATATGATGAAATAAATGGGAGACACTGTAGAAGATTTATGAACCAGTTGTTTATGTTTCCCAGTTTCTAAAGACACTATACCTATACGGTCCTTTGTGGTTTTGTCATATGTTGTAATAAGTGTGCTTAAATTTTGAAATATTAAAAATGTATGTAAAGTATGGGTCTTTATAAATATATATTGACTATAAGAGATATTATTTTATTTTAGTTGGTGAATACTATATGATTTCCTTTACTTCAGTCGTCAAACACAAATAAGTGGTGTTTATTTCTATACAGAAACATCCTAAGGGATTTGAAAAGATACATGGATAGGATATTATAAAATTATGAATTGATAATGGAAAAAATGTACCATTAGGATGATGGCGGTAAATATCAGAAAACTAGGGATAAGGATACAATTTTCAGTAGTGATAACTCCTCAATAAAATTGTACAATTGAGAGGGAAAATTGGATAAATAAACTAATTAGAGGATGTCCATTCAAGATGACCTTGTAGATAATAATTTTAAGGATATTGTCTTGTCATATGTTTGTATTTATAATATTTCTTTGTTATAATGATGAGTAAACTCAAAATGAGTCGTGGTATAGATACAATCCAGAAATAATGTTCATCAAATTCTTCAAATGAAAATGTTTTATTATTATTGAAGAGATAAACCAAAATTATGAATCCTATAGAGATGATGGTATAATCATTGTATATTCATTAAATTTAAAAGCATATAAGTTTTTTTAATATTTATTTACAATTGTTTTTCCTGAAATAATTTCATTGTTGTTGAAGATGAAAAAAAATATCTTCAAAAACTATTCATATTTTTTAGAAGAGTGTGATGAGGAGGTCGAAAACATGTGGGGAGAATAAGAACCTCATAAAAATTCAAATGAATTTTTAGATTATTAGTAGAATATATTTATTCTTGAAACTACACAAAAGGAAATTTAGTCATGTCAAATTGACAATAATAATATAATTTATTACTGAAACCCCTAATTGAAGATAAGGTGAATTGTGTCTTTGAAAGAGTAATCCATGATGTCAAATGTTGATCTAATTTTTTATTAATGATGATAAAATTTGAATTTAGATTAATAAATAGATTAAGATCTAGGCCAAAACATAAAGAACCTGACGTGAGATATTTTTCTATAATCAAAATATAATAACATCATAGAGAAAAATTGTGGTTTCCATAAAAATTAATCCAATATGGAATGGTCATATAAAAAAATGCATGACTGCTGTGGATGGGAAACTCCCAGATTACGGGAATAAATTTAGAAAAATATTTTAACCAATGGAATGGATGCAGATAACTAAAATATTATTATCCATTACATTGTGAAGAAAACTAATGGATTTCTAGATGGATTTCTATATGTGACGCTGAATAGGTCTCTTGAATGAAAACTATAAATTAAAAAACTACATGGTTTTTTCATTAATAATGATAATAAAAATGTTTTTTTGAAGAAGGTATTATATGGATTGATATAGACACCAAGAGAATGGTAATCAGGACCTGATCATCAATTGATTAAATTTGGTTTCTAATGTGGTTGATTGGTTTGAATTTTTTTTATAAAAATGATATTAATCAATCAATGATGAGGGTTTCATATATGGATGACATAATCATTAGATAATTGAATGATGCATAATGAAGAAATAGTGACACATGCTTAACATTAATAAATATTTGATCATTTTAGTTGAATATTCAACACAGTACAAAATTACATTCCCAAGGACTATAATAGTTTAGTGTCATTGAATACATGTAACAAATTCTTCTAATTTTGTGGAAAAAAAAATTCTCACATAATGAATATTAACTTTAGTACACCTACTTCAAACCATTCATTATAAAATTTGGAAAGTAATCATATGAATGAGTTGATCATAGATGCTCAGTAAGGGTTCTAAAATGTGATACATAACCATAATCATGAATATAAGGGTATGAGACCAGAAAAATAACATTAATTGGTCAAAAAAATCATATCAAGTATCATACACATGAGTCGTGGAATAAATATTGGTAGTTTAAAATACACGATTCGTGAGAAAATAAAGTGAATATTCCATGAAATCACAACATATGAGTAAGACCCGGAACTATGGACAACACATAACCATATAATATCATTACACATAAGTCAAGGTTTATTGAAACATATCAAGGAACATAATGGGGAATGCACCTATTTTGAAGGAAACACTACCATCCCCATTCTAATCCATTTCCATATATGGTATAAGATTTCCTTATCTCACCATAGTGGATCGGGATTCCCCATCATCCCATAGAAGATCTGGTTTCCATATCATTGCATAGTGGATCAGGTTTCCCCATCTACCGTAGTGAATCAAGCCCATCAACTTTATTCTAGTTAGTATATAATGAGATATAAATCCTTACACAATGCAATGGGGGGAGATTTAGGTCACAACCATCACATAATAAAATCATACATACATGTGACACAAGATAATAAAACATTCATCCAATCATGAACCATAAAAAGATATGGGATTCATAAATATCATATAATATATAAACAAATGAAATGGTTATCATAAAAATTTATCATATCATTTCCTATAGAAAAAATATAGGTATCATAACCATTTTATCAAAGCATAACTCAATAAAATAGGAGGGTTTCAAAATCATAAAATCTATGGAAGAAAAATGGTTGTCATAAACATCATTCCATGAAAAGATAAACCATTCAACAATGAATATGAATTGTATTATTCGATCATATCTTTATTAAATAAAAAAATATAACAATGATTGTCATGATATATGGACACAGATTTACAAATATCATAAGGAACATTTCCTAATAAAATGTAATTTCTTTGAAAATCCTTTCTATAAAACCATTTAAAAACATTTCTTATAAAAAATATTAAAATTTAATGTAAAAAATTTAATGCGAAAATAAATTTTTTTCATTGAAAAATTGTCTTTTATATAAAATATATCATTTTAAAAATAATTATTTTAAAATATATTTGAAATATAATAAAAGAATCATTGAAAGTCATTTAATCACTTTTTTAAACATAAATTTTTTTGAATAATATTTTTATTTTAAATCCATATTAAAACCAAAAAAAATTTAGAATATTAATAAAAAAATATCATTAAATAAAAATTTCTTATATTTAAATGGATGGTTCATGGAAATTATTGTCTTGAAAGTAGGTAAGTCTACATTTTATGATCTTACATTTTATACATTAAATATCTCATAAAAGTGCCTTGATGAAAAATTGAAAATAAGATTAAATTTAGTTTTTTTAAATGTAAAACATGGTTTAAAATGAAATTATATGAATAATATGATAATATAAAAACGTTTTTGATTTTTCTTAGTAAACGTGATTTTGTAAGACCATAGTTTTTTAACCTAAAGAAAAATATATCAGAATTTTTTTAAAAAAATATTATTTTTATTCAGTACCAATGATTGGGAAAATAAAAAAATGACTTGCATATAACAAGAATAACCATACTATAAATAATTTCAGGATATTAAATAAGTAATGGATTTTAATATTTCATCAATAAAATTATTATTTTAAAAAATCCAAAAAACCGATAAGATTGTAGAGACATCAATTTACAACTTTGGTAACATTAAATTATAATCCCCCTAAGAGAATAAAATAAAATGATGCATATAATATATTTTAAAAAGAATTATTCATAATATATCGTTTTAAAGGGTAATATATGCACCCCATAGAAAAATATAGGTGCAATACATGGAATGTATCAAAATGAAGAAAAAATAAGAAAAAAATTACTATATCAGTTTGGTGACTTTTGAACTATAAAAAATGAAACAAATAATATGAAATGTTTATTTAAATACCCCTGAATCTATTTATAATAATCATTTAATATATTCAATGGTATTCTTTTCTTTTCAAGAACCATTTTTCCTGATCGGGTTTATTACCAGTGTTAACATGTGTGCAAACACTGAGGTTAGGAACCACATCATCAAACGGTATCTGAGTGTGTTATTTTTTTGAGCCAGAAATTCCAAATGGATCACACATCTCTAATTTATTTCCCTACACTCCAAAGGAATCCGTTAATTGGGTAAGTATGAAAATGACACCTAGGAACTCCGATTTTTCAATAGGATGGGATTTTAAGCGCAACACACCATTTTAGGTGGAACTATTACTTATTTTGGTGCCCTATAATATATTTAAGACATGTTTATGAATATATAAATAATTTTCATCTATACATATGAATATTACCATGAGGAAATGATCCAGTATTACTAACTGTGGGTTCAGAATATTTTATATGCATATGATGTTCTCTATCTATAGAAGGATCTATATGTATTAGAGACAATCTATCAATGGTATCATTTTATTGAATAAATTAGATATTATTTGGTTGTTTATTAGGATGGTGAAAGTTTAAATACATGTGGTGTGATACTCGAGGGCATAGCAACATCCAATGTGGTCATGAGTTTTTATTTTGTTGGGATCAAACACGCATGATGGGATTCCTACGTATCCTTGTGTGAGGAATTATAACCCATATAGTTTAGTTCCACTAAATAGGACACAATCACCTTTTAAGGTCATGTGATGAGTAACCAACCATTAATTTTAATGTTAGGTGGCAATGAATTCTAGGGGAAAGGATCTCGATCAGTGGTGGTGGTGTACTCATGCTGTGGTGACCCAATAGACTTGAATGTGATATTGTATACCATGTAAATTAAACCCTACAAGGGATATGTCCTAGATAACATTAGATGGATACTGTGTTTTGTGATTGGACCACAGGGAGGCTTACCATGTATCCTAGTTAGTTGGAAATCAAATCCCACATAGTATGGTAGGATCGGGTTTACCCAACGGTGTTTCCCCTTTAAGTCTTAAAGGATATATGGAATCCTTGTCAAGGCATGAATTTATTGGTGATATTTCCTATAAGAAATAATGACAAATGTGGATGTTGGGTTGGTACATTAGGGAGTCTTCTATGTATCCCAATTGACTGGGAAACAAATCCCATATAGTTTGGTATAAATTGGGATTACACTATAGATTAATTTCTTCATTGTTGGATGTTGAGGATTACATATTTTTATAATTGACATGTGGATGGTGATTACACATAGATATTCCCAATTTAATGGATATTATTAGGGATTATACCAATTACACGGCCCATTTTTTTAATGTTGGGGATTACATCTGTATGGAAGGACTATATAGGTGGTTACAATTGAGTATTATATAGAATGTGACTTCAATTTGAGGTTTGGGATAGGGAAAATATCATGATCACCTGAAAGATGCATGCCTATGTGAGTCTTTCTTGGTGTGAGAAACAAGAGGAATCAGTATATTTGAATAACGGATGATCAATTCAGTCTGCCAATGGATGACCTTCTGAAGCCCAAATGGTGAGATAGAAAGATTTGAGTGTTCTTATATCCTATTCTTATTTTATATCAAGGGTAGTCACATGTTGTGATATATCTGACAATATCTTGTGTGACAGTGACGATGAGTAAGAGTGTTCCCTCCTAGAATAAATTTTAGGTAAATACCACAACATGACTACCCTGACATTTTTCTTAGTGGAGGATCTCATTCCCTGGTGAAGGGAAATGAATTTGTTTTCCTTAACCATCCCACCTAGAATAGTGGGGATCACATGGGTACCTTATGGTCATAATCCTCATTACTGTGAGAATTTAATCCCAAGGGAATTATAAGGGTCCACCATATTGTGGATGGTACTAATGTGACTCCTCTTGCCACATGTTTGTAATCTCAAAAGTAAACATTAATGTGCTCAATGGTCATATCATACCTATTATGTGGATTTGGAAGGGTAACTGGGATAGTGTATTTAGACATGTTTGTGGGGGCCAATATGATGACAAGAATGTTAGAAGAGAATAATTGAAGCTCGTGAGTATAAATACCTTGGTCTTCCAATTCCATGTTGTATGTTATTAGGTGGGATGGGGTTCCCACCGCATTCCATATATCTTCATTTTGAGGGTTTCATCTGTATATTGATGCGTTATGGGGAACTGGTTTCTTCCCTATGCGGGGCCATGTTACAAAAAACATAGAATATTTATGTGGGTTTGAGTTCCTATTGCATAGTGATTTTCTATACAGGTTTGTGTTCCTCTAATTTGTGGTCCAACATATGATGTTTTATTTCTTTCATACTTATATATAGAAGGTTTTACCCTCTAGATATTTTTAATGGGATCCAATATTCCTGGTTTCTCAACACTCACTCGCATTTTATCTATTCATAGCATGTCTCCGTTTATGGATTCATTTTTTCTCCCCCACATGGAGAATTTACAAAATAACTGATGGACTAGTTTCCAGCGAACCCCATTATCTGCGATGGGCAGCATGCCGTTATTTGTGGAATCCCAGGAGGATACCTTAAACCATGAAAAAAATAGTTAGTATGGAGGAATTTTTCATGGAATATGAAAAAAACATTCGACAACGTATATTACTTCAAATTTTTGTGAGATCCAAATTTATAATCTTATCCCATTAAATATATAGTTTTCATGGAGAATCATTTTCAGGGGAAGATATCACCACTTGTCCCCACAAATGAATTTATTATATTTACAAGCACCAATGACTCTACCTCATCACATCATATATTTTCATTCATTGATCCTTCATTAAGAGATATATATCCATGTCAAGAATTGGTCAATGGAGTGATTTTAGTTAATGTAAATGAACGGTCCATCATGGCCTACCCATTTGAAAATTTATCCACAAATTCTTCTCTTAATTTTTTTTTCTCCATTGAAAAATTAATGTATTATATTTTTGTTATTGTAGAAATTTCAGTATTAAAATAATCCCCCTTCCATTATATTGGGTTATGATTAGGATGATGTGGTGAACGTTCCATTGTATAAAGCAGTTCTATTTGGAATCGGTTTGACGAACATGCAATGTTTAAATTTTTTCCAGATCCAATAGAATTAGCGAGCATAGTTTGACTATTAGTAAGGATACATAGAAAAACCGTAAAACCTAGTTCCTTAATTGTTATTTTTCTATTTAGTCACCTAGTCACCCATTATGTGGGATTAGCATGCACATCTTCTATTTGTCTTAGTCATCGCTTTGCTAGTTTTCGACCTAACATGTTTTTTATATTTTTGATTTTTGATTTCTAATTGTATTTAAAAACATTATAGATCATAGGTTTAGGGAGCTAGATTTAAAAATTTCAAGGGTCCTCATTTCCAGTTTTCTACATGGTGAGTTTTGTCTCTCTATATTTATAAGGGACCAGCCTTAAACATTACTTAATCTTGAGATATTTCAAGAATACACCTTGAAGATCTTTTTAGGTTTAGAGTTTTAGAGAATTAGATCTTAACTATTACATCTCAAAATATTAGAAAGTATAAACTTCAACTAAGTTTCCATAAAATAAAAACTCTTAAAAAGAAACATGTCTAGTTCCATGTTTTATATAGCATTACTTTCCCTTGATCCCATCCTTGACTCTATTCCTCATTATGTCCTGTAAAAAAAATTTAAAAAAACTTGGGGTGAGCATAAAAGGCTCAGTAAGGGATACACAAAGAATAAAAACTGTTAGTTTATCAATACAACAAGTAAACCATGTATACTTTAACAAAGTAATACTTTTAACCATTATGAAGAAGTAAAAACTCGTCACTGAATAAAAGATCATTACATTCCCTTTTGTAACCAAAATATTACCATAAACCCCATATAAAGATCACATAACATATAAAGGTAACATGGGACATAAACATACTAAAATGGAATAACCATACGGTCGACTTCCACACATATCACATAATGGAATAGCCATACGGCCGACTTCCATACCCAATGAATTGGATGTTATAACACAACCACATGTCCTATTATTCATGGAACCACTCGTCATATGGCTTATCTCATAACCACCGGTCAAATGTCCAAGTACAATTATAAAATCATATATCATAAAACAAAAAAAATGGAAAGAAAACATTTCCACATTTCAAACACAATATATCACCTAAATATATTGACATAATGAATCCACTATAAAAACCATTTTCAATAAAAAAATACATAAAATAGTATATTTTATTTATTTCATTTTAAAAAAAACATCACGGCTTGTTGAGGAAGCCAAAGACCAAATAATACTCACAGCGGCGGAAACGGTCGTTGTCACCATGTACGTTAAAAGAAACATTCCTTTTTTTCGTTTTGTAAAATGCTTTGTAGAAAAGGATTACTTTTGTATAAAATTAAAAGTCAAAGGGGTTTATGCACCGTAAAAATGAAAGTTGTGTATAAAACGAAGTATGCCTCAACGAAAGGATATTGAGACGAAGTCCCTTACCTCGGGTCCGACTTGACTCGATCGTTCTTTATCGTCCTGAATAATAAACTTGAGTTAATTTATAATTTCATAAGAACATTTTTCAAGTTCATTATTCCTTTTATAGCCCTTATTTCCATGTTATAAACATTATGTAATCATTTATGTTAATAATATTTTTTGTCGATATTTGGTTCTTAAGTCGAAAGTGGACTTCTTATAATTACATGTTGTTCGTGTGGTCGACGGTTCATTATATCCAGAATGATATTCATGATTTTGATATCATATATATCATATATATCCAGAATATACCTGTATTTATAATATTACAAAATCATATAGATGTAAGAAATGAAATGAACTGTTCATGGAGACGGTAAGCCGTACGTACGCATGAACACTACTTTCATTTCTATGTCATATTAATGGAATTAAAAATAAATGAGAGGTATGTATATTTTAATTCCAGAATTATATTCATCACTTATATGTAACATACATAATATATATCCATTATATATATGTACTTCTAATAGTACAATACATTTGGGGATAAGAAATGAAATACACCGTTCATGGAATGGTAAGTCGTACGTACGCATGAACGCTAATTTCATTTCTATATCATTCATTAATGGAGTGAAATCATAATGATATAAATTTATATTATAATTCCAGTATAATATCATATATAATATCATTAAATCCATCATTTATACATCCCACATATGGCATTAACGAATCAAATCACTTTGAGGGGGCGGTAGTCCGCACTTCCTAAAATGAAATTATCATGTTTACCCACAATGGAAACCATAATGGTATGCCACAAATAAAAAATACAGAAGCATAAGGAAAGAATAAAAATAATATATATCATATATAAATAGGGTTACATCTTAATGGCCACCTTTGAAGGTGTCTGAATAATATTGAACAATCATCGTTTCGTGAGGCAGAAATTCGCCATCCACAGAAACAGTATCCTCTTTAACCATTAGATGAAGGTGTGTGTAATTTTAGCTCCAATACATCACAAAACAACATAGTATTATATTGAAGATACTGGTGTTTTTACAAAATAAAGGAATAAAAAGAGTTTGGGGGTTGGAGAAGCAAAATAAAACATAAGAACACAAGAGAAAACACTACCTTTAAAACAGGTAACTCTTTTTGATTTGAGCTCAAAGGCTTCCTTGGGAAGACTTCTGCACAATGTGAGGATTCTAGGATTATGAGAGTGATGTGGAGAGACAAAAGGAAAAGATCATGGCCGAACCAAAGGCTTGAGAGGTGTGGGTAAGGAGGAAGAGGTGGGGGCCTTTTATAATAGGAGAGGAGGGGCAGTCTTAGAAAGTTTTGAAAAGACACTTTATTATAAAATCCTTTTCACCTAAAAAGGGTCCCAAAATTATATATTTAGAGGATAAGGTGATAAGAGTTCGATATAATCCCATCCAATAGGTTTTTGAAATGTTTAGGTCTTATATTTTACATTATCTTTTCATTTTATTTAAATCATTAAATAATGAGGTAATCGCTGCATCATCATGGTGTCATAAATAATTTAATTTATTTAATGTCTAAAAAATTATAAAGAAAACCATAATTATGTAGGAAATCTTTTTATCTTTCTAATGAATATTTATAGTCAAAAATCATATTTTTATAACCCCATTTAAAAATTGTTTTAGTAAAACAACTCATGTTTGTGACATTTTTATTTAAACTTTAAATAAAAAGTTTTTAATGACATTTTCCTACCAAAGTGGCTCCATGGGGTCCCCAAGTTGACCCATGGATTTTATTGGTCGTCCATGACACATCTAATAAGGGTAGGGTATGTTTCAAGTTTATTTCATATTATTAAAACATTATTTTTACCTTAAACTACACTAATTACCTCTAATAGTGATTAATAAACTTAAAAGTTACTATTCACCAAAAAATTATTTTAATCCCATTGAACCACATTTTACTTCTTAATGATATTCATGTATGTCAGATTTTTTAAATTAAATACAGATAGGTGGTAATATTTCATTTAAACGAAAAATCAGTTTTTTTAAGTACCACTTAGTGGTTTCACTATTCATCAAAAATTGATGTTTTTCAGAAAAAATATCAAAAATTCACCCTAAGATATATTTGATATTCCGAAGTCAAAAATGATGTCTATTTTAAAAAATTCAAAACATATAAGTTTAATTAATTAATTTAATAATTAATTCCTGCTGTCAAAACAAATAGCGTGTTTTTATGAGACAAAAAGTATCAAATGATTGAGACTAGTTTAAGTGCGATTTCAAATTGAAATTAATTCAAATGACCACAATTGAATTAAATGGTAAAAATATATTCTAATTTCACTTTAAAACCAATTCAACCGATAATATAATCATATAAATAAATTAGATTAAAATGATTTTTTGAAATAAAATACAACATTTTTCACTATTCATTAAAAAAATGAACTTTATCGGAAAAATACCAAAAAATTACACAAAGTAAATTTTGATGTCCCAATTCCAAAGAATAGTATTATTTGGTCCAAAAAATGTATAATAGTGACCAAAACTATATTTAAAGGAGGTTTTCCATGAAAAGGTGATAAGTCGACCTTTAGTGAATATAATAGTATCTATGCCTAAAATTGAATTATTTTCTTATTTTAAGCCTTTATCTTTTATTAGATAAATATAAAAACATTTATACAAACATATATAATCATATTTTAGTTATTTCTATTCATTCCCTCCAATATAAAGGCTACGTGTTAACTACCATTTAAAATAATATTATTTTATTACTAGTGTGCAACGTAAGATTTCAATGAAGCTCGTTGTTACGTATCAGGTACGCTATCGAACATAGAAACCCCTTTAAAGTAAAATTAATATTTAATTCGTAAATATTAACAAATATGAGAATGTTTTATTCTTTATTTACCTGGGATGTCACATCCTTCCCCCTTTTGGGAATTGCGTCCTCACAATTTTATTCACTTATCAAAATAAGTGGGGGTATTTATCCCTCATAGCATTTTCAGATTCCCAAGTTTCCTCTTCAACCATATAGGTTTTCCAAAAAAACATTTACCTCATGAATTACCTTTTTTCTCAACACTTTCTCTCTTCGGTCAAGAATCTAGATTGGTTGTTCTTCATAATAGAAATTCTCTTCCAACTGAACTGCCTCTAGGCTCAAAACATGAGATGGATCTGGCATATACTTTCTCAACATCGAAACATGAAAACAATTCTGTACCTGAGATAAACTCGGAGGTAATTCCACTCTGTATGCAACTGATCCAACTATCTTCAGAATTTCATATGGTCCAATGAACCTTGGAATCACCTTTCCTTTAGTACCAAATCACATCACAATTTTCCATGGAGAAAACTTGAGAAAAACATGATCACCTACCGTGAAAGATAGATCCTTCCTCTGGTTATCCGCATATCTATTCTGCCTGCTCTGTGCTGTTCTCATGTGTTTCTGAATCAACTGAACTTTTTCTACCATCTCTTCCACCAATTCTGGTCCCATCAGCTTCCTTTCACCCACTTCATCCCAAAATGCTGGATTTTGAAACCGCTTCCCATATAATACCTCAAACGGTTCCATCTGTATATTGGAATGAAAACTATTATTATATGAAAATTAAACCAAAGAAAGATGTTGGTTCCAACATCCCTGATAATCCATCGAACAAGCACGTAACATGGCCTCCAAAGACTAAATTGTTCGTTCTGACTGCCCATCTGATTGCGGATGAAAAGCTGTACTAAAATTTAATTCAGTACCCAATGACTTCTTAAGGCCTTTCCAAAAGTTAGAAGTAATCCTTGGATCATGATCTGATACAATGGATAAGGGAACTCCATGCAACCTGACAATATCTTTAAGATACAATCGAGAAAGTTGATCTAGAGAGACAGTATCTCGAATAGGAAGGAAATGAGAAGATTTAGTCAAGCGATCAAAAATAACCCAGATTGCATTATTACCTTGAGATTTCCTCAGTAATCCCACAACAAATTCCATGGATATATTTTCCCATTTCCACTCTGGCACTGGTAAAGGCTGAAGCATCCCTTTCTGTAACTGTCTCTCTTCTTTAACCAGCTGACAAGTCAAACACTTCACAGTAAAATCAGCAATATCTCTTTTCACTCCATCCCACCAGTAATACTCCTACAGATCTCTGTACATCATAGTACTACCAGGATGAACTGAAAATAGGGAACTATGAGCCTTACATAACAACTCATTATTAAACTGTGAATCAAAAGGCAAACATAATATCATCCCAATCCTCAAAACACAATCATTATCAATGATTAATTCAGACAACTTACCCTTCTGAACCAGCTCTACCATTTTCTGCAACCCATTGTCTTTCTTCTGCGCTTTCTTAATTCTGTCTGATATAGAAGACTTAACAGATAACTGAAACAAAACAGAAGGACATCCTACACCAACAACTTCTATTCCAAAGTTCATCAAATCCTTAACCAAAGGCTCACATTCCAAACACAACATTGTTAATAAAGCATTACATTTTTGACTCAAAGCATCATCGACTTTACTTGCTTTTCCCGGATGGTAATGAATTGTAAAATCATAATCCTTGATTAATTTTATCCATCTCCTATGTCTAATTTTCAATTCTTTCTGAGTGAATATATACTTTAAACTTTTTTGATCAGTATATATTTCACACTTTACTCCATGAAAATGATGACTCCAAATTTTTAAAGAAAAAACAACACCAGCTAATTCCAAATCATGTGTAGGGTAACTTACCTCTTGAATTTTCAACTGACGTGAAGCATAAGCAATTACCTGATCATTCTCCATTAGGACGCAACCAATTCCTTTCAATGAAGCATCATTGTAGATAAAAAACTCACCATTCCTGGAAGGAAGTGCCAAAACTGGAGCATTCACCATTCTTATTTTCAACTCCTAAAAACAATCATCACATTATTTTGTCCAGATAAACTTAAAACCCTTCCGAGTTAGCTTAGTCATTGGACAAGATAACCGTGGAAAATTTTAAACAAACATTCGGTAGTAACCGGATTCAACTGAGCCATCACTGTAGTAAACTTTTCAATTATAATTCTGACCATCTCAGTATGCTGATTTGGAAGTTCATTTCCCACAGCATGCATTCCCAAAAAAACTTCTCTATTTTCTCTATGAAAAACCATTCATAACACTGAAATATTATGGGTGAAGCAACATGGAAATCATTAAATGCTATATCATTTCAATTTTACCATAACAAAATATTTTTGGATAATGATTTAATAAAATTATAACTCCTAAAGTTATCTAAACCGACTTATGATACCAACTATAAGTCCTCGAACTTAAAACATAGTTAATATTGTATTAAATGAATAATACACCTTGATGATCTTTTTAGGTTTAGAGTTTTAGAGAATTGCGTCTTAACTATTACATCTAAAAATATTAAAAAGAAGACACTTCAACTATATTTCCATAAAATGAAAACTCTTAAAAAGAAACATGTTTAGTTCCATGTTTTATATAGCATGAATTTCCCTTGATCCCATCCTTGACCCTATTCCACATTAAGTCCTGTGAAAAACATTTCAAAAAACATGGGGTGAGCATAAAAAGCTCAGTAAGGGATACACAATGAATGAAAACTGTTAGTTTATCAATACAACAAGTAAACCATGTATACATTATCAAAGTAATACTTTTCAGCTTTATGAAGAAGTAAAAACTCTTCACTGAATAAAAGATCATTACATACCCTTTTGTAACCAAAAGATTACCATAAAACCCATATAAAGATCACATAAAATATAAAGGTAACTTTGGACATAAACATACTTAAATTGAATAACCATACGGTCGACTTCCACACATATCACTTAATAGAATAGCCATACGACCGACTTCCAAACCCAATGCATTGGAAGTTATAACGTAACCACCCATCCTGGTATTCACGGCACCACCCTTCATATGGTTTATCTCGTAACCACCCGTCAAATGTCCAAGTACCATTATAAAATCATAAGACATAAAACGAAAATAATGGAAACAAAAAATTTCCACATTTCAAACACAATATATCACATAAATATATTGACATAACGAATCCATTATAAAAACCATTTTCAATACCAAAATACATAAAAGATTATATGGTATTTATTTCATTTTAAAAAAAACATCACGGCTTATTGGGGAAGCCAAAGACCAAATAATACTCACGGTGGCGGAAAAGGTCGTTGTCACCATGTACGTTAAAAGAAATAGTACTTTTTGTCGTTTTGGGAAATGCGTTGTAGAAAATGATTCCTTTTGTATAAAATTATAAGTCAAAAGGGTTTATACACCGTATAAAAGAATGTTGTGTATAAAATTAAATATGTCTCAATGAAAGGAGATTGAAACGAAGTCCCTTACCTCGGGTCCGACTTGACTCGATCATTATTTAACATCCTGAATAATAAACTTGAGTTAATTTCTACTTGCGTAAGAACCTTTATCAAGTTCATTATTCCTTTTATATCACTTATTTTCATGTTATAAACATTATTTAATCATTTTAGTTAACAATTTTTGTTTTGTCGATATTTGGTTCTTAAGTCGAAAGTGGACTTCTTACAATTACATGTTGTTCGCGTGGTCAAAGGTTCATTATATACAGAATGATATTCATGATTTGGATATCACATATATCATATATATCAAGCATATACATGTATTTATAATATTACATAATCATTTAGAGTTAAGAAATGAAATGCACCGTTCATGGAGACGGTAAGCCGTACGTACGCATGAACACTACATTCATTTCTATGTTATATTAATGGAATTAAAACTAAATGAGATGTGTGTATATTTTAATTCCAGAATTATATTCATCACTTATATGTAACATAAATCATATATATCAATTATATATATGTACATATAATAGTACATTACATTTGGGGATAAGAAATGAAATGCACCGTTCATAGAGACGGTAAGCCGTACGTACGCATGAACGCTACTTTCATTTCTATCTCATACTTTAATGGGGTGAAATAATAATGATATAAAGGTATATTATAATTACAGTATAATATCATATATAATATCTTTAAATCCATCCTTTATATGTCCCACGTTTGGCATTAACGAATCAAATCACTTTGAGGGGGTGGTAGTCCGCACTTCCTAAAATGAAATTATCGTGTTTAACCACAATTGAAATCATAAAAGAATGCCACAAATGAAAAATATAGAATCATAAGGAAAACATAAACATAATATATATCATATATAAATATAGTGACATGTTAATGTCCACCTTTGAAGGTGTTATAATAATATTGAACAATCATCATTTCGTGAGGCAGAAATTCACCATCCACGGAAAGGGTATGCTATTTAACCATTTGATTAAGGTGTGTGTAAGTGTAGCTCGAATCCTTCACAAAAAAACATAGTATTATATTTAAGATACTGTATTTGTTACTAAATAATGGAATTAAAAGAGTTTAGGGGGCTGGAGAAGCAAAATAAAAGATAAGAACACAAGAGAAAACACTACCTTTAAAACGGGAAACTTTTTTTGATTTGAACTCAAAGGCTTCCTTTGGAAGACTTCTGACCAAAGTGAAGCTTCTAGGAATAATAGAGGGATTTGGAGAGAAAAAATGGGCAGATCAAGGCCGAACCAATGGCTTTAGAGGTGTGGGTAAGGTGGTAGAGGTGGGGGCCTTTTATAAGAGGGGAGGAGGGGCACTCTTGGAAAGTTAAGAAAAGATACTTTATTATAAAATGATTTTCGGATAAAAAGGGTCCCAAAATTATATATTTAGAGGATAAGGTGAAAATAGTTAGAAATCAACCCATAAAATAGGTTTTTGAAATGTGTATGTCTTAGATTTTACATTATCTTTTCATTTTATTTAAATCGTTAAATAAGTATGTAATCACCGCATCATCATGGTGTCATAAATAATTAAATTTATTTAATTTCTAAAAAATTATAAAAAAAATATCATGATGTAGGAAATCGTCTTAGATTTCTAATGAATATTTATAGTAAAACATATGACATTTATAACCCCATTTAAAAATTGTTTTAGTAAAACAACTCATGTTTGTGACATTTTTATTTTAACTTTAAATAAAAAGTTTTTAATGTCCTTTTCTTACCAAAGTGGCTAAATGGGGTCCTCAAGTTGACCCATGGATTTTATTGGTCAGCCATGACACATCCAATAAGGGTAGGACATGTGTCAAGTTCATTTAATATTATTAAAACATTATTTTTACCTTAAACTACACTAATTACCTCTAATCACGATTAATAAACATAAAAGTTACAATTAACCAAAAAATTATTTTAATCCCATTGAACCACATTTTAATTCTTAATGACAACCATGTATTTCGTATTTTTGAAATTCAAAACACAGAGGTGGTAAATTTTCATTTAAACGAAAAATCAGTTTTTTTAAGTACCACTTAGTGGTTTCACTATTCATCAAAAATTGAAGTTTTTCAGAAAAATAAAAAAATTTCACCCTAAGATATATTTGATATTCCGAATTCAAAAAAATTATATTTTACAAAATTAAAAAAATATAAGTTCCATTAATTAATTTAATAATTAATTCCCGCTGTCAAAACAAATAGCGTGTTTTTATGAAACAAAAAGTATCAAAAGATTGACACTAGTTTAAGTCTGATTTCAAAGTGAAATTAATTCCAAAGACCACTATTGGATTAAATGGTAAATATATATTCTAATTTAACTTTAAAACAAATTCAAATGATAATCTAATAATATAAATAATTTATATTAAAAATATTATTTGAATTAAAATACAACATTTTCACTATTTATTAAAAAATGAACTTTATCGGAAAAATACAAAAAATTTATAGAAAGAAAATTTTGATGTGACGATTCTAAAGAAGAGTTTTATTTGGTCAAAAAGAATGTATAAGTGTGTCCAAAACTATATTTATAGGAGGTTCTCCATGAAAAGGTGATAAGTCGACCTTTAGTGAATATAAGAGTATTTATGCCAAAAATTGAATTCTTTTCTTATTTTAAGCCGTTATCTTTTATTGGATAAATATAAAAACATTTAAAAAACATATATAATCATATTATAGTTATTTCTATTCATTCCCACCAATATAACGGCTACGTGTTAACTACCATTTAAAATAATATAATTTCATTACTAGTGTGCAATGTAAGATTTCAAAAAACTCGTTGTTGCGTATCTGGTACGATATCGAACATAGCTACCCCTTTAAAGTAAAATTAATATTTAATTCGTAAATATTAACAAATATGAGAATGTTTTATTATTTATTTACTTAGGATGTTACAATATTTTTGTAAATTTCATAGTCATTCAAACTAGAGTATTATAACTAATTTTTTAGTTCGAATTGTATTTAACATGAATTAATGTGTCAAGGCCACAATAAGGATTATTGGATGAGAATGCACCAATATTTTTTTTTAACAATGAATGATGAGTTTTATATACCATAGTTTTTTTATTTTTGAATCTAAGACATGATATGTTTAAAGTACACAAGTATTTACAAAAATAATGGTTTCCAAAATCTTGTCGATGAGGGTGTAGAGTGGTTATGAAATTTTATCTTGATGACTAATTTTCCTTCAATTGATAAGAATTTTTTTTAGAAACATATGCCCAGAAAAGTATGTCATGTTTTGAAGAGTTAAAAAAATGTGTTCCTAGGTTATTGGATATCCATTTATAATATCAAAGGAGATTAATGCGGATTCATACCATTATAGACACATAGTATTGTTTCTAAAAATATGGTTCCTAAAAATTAAGGGCGAATGTGTTTCAATGTAATTTTGTTTTATATGAATCCAAGGTTGGTTATGGAACGTAAATGTAATTTTGTGTGTATAAAGGATGGAAAATCCTTTCCTAGGAAAAAATTCCCCTTTGGCTAAGAGGATATTGGATGGAATCTATTGCCGAGCCAACTAGTTCATATTATGTAGATTCAAAAAACATTATTCTAGGACAAATGATATCCATTTCATGTTGCTGAGTAATTTTTTGGAAATTAAAATTTATCAATACCAAGATGGGTGTTTTTTTCAATGGGCTGATGTATCAATATGACGAGGGAAACATGATCAGATTTGTCCGTGAATGAGAAACCACTCCTAGATGTAGTTGAATTTTTTAAAGGGTGGTTAATGCTTGGTGTTGTTTGTCATCGTGATGCTAGGATATGGATCGTTTAGTTTAATATCTTATCACCATTATTCAAAGGGTTTAATATTTATGGTATAACTGATTTGAAATAGGGAAAAATGAGTCCAAATTTTCATGGTAATCTATCCATGATTTTTTCTACCATGTTCAAGCATGAAGGGGGAGTTTTTTTGAACTATATTATGGGGGTTTTATAAATCTATGGAGTGATGTGGATCAAAATTTTTATTTTGGGTGTTTGAAGGTAGGAAAGGAATCTCATGGGGATGAATGTTTCTTTGGTTGGCATGCATTTTATGGGGAATTGTGAAGATCCAACTAGGTTATATGGTGTATAGTGAGAAAAAGGTGTCCCCGTGACATTGTCCATCTATTTCTAACTACTAGGGATATTTATAGGTATTTAGAAATTTTGAGACCAAGAGTATATTTTCTGAAAGGAGCATTCCAGGACATGAAAGGGTAATTCCTAGTCATAATTTCCTTGAAATATGTAGATTGTAACACCCCAAGATTCTACGGTACGCTTCTCTTTGAATTATGTGATAGCGTGTGTTGTACGCAACACTGAGTTCTAACACACCATAACTAATCAAACTAGCCGTTATGAATAGTAGTAACTAGTTTTTGAAATTATATATATTTTATATTTTAAAATGGACTTCATTTCTGGATTTGGAATATCGAATTTATCCTAAGGTGAAATTTTGGTACTTTTCGGATAACTTTCATATTTTGATGAATAGTGAAAATTACTAAATTTTAATCAAAAACAACTTTTTTAATCAAAATAATTAATAGTGATAAATTATGAATTTGAGTGGTTTTAAAGTATATTTAGAATATATTTTTAACATTTAATATAATGTTGGTCAGTGGACATAATTTTACAATTAAACCGAACATAAACAAGTGTCAATCTTTTGATAGTTATTATCTCTTAAAAACACGCTTTTTGTTTTGACAGCGGGAATTAATATTAAATTAATTTCTGCCACTTCTATGTTTTGAATTTAGAAAAATGGATTCTATATTTGGAATCAGGATTTCCATATTGTGTAAATAGGTAACTTTTATTTTTAGACATTTTGAATAATTACTGTGGTAAATATTTTATTTACCATGGTTAAGGGTAAATCTGGTAAATAAGGGTTAAAAAATAATATTATAATAATACTAAATTACCCTAAAACATTTCCTAGCCTTATTTTTTGATACATGTTCGACCATAGACATATTTTGGTCGATTTGGGGACCCCATGGTGCCACTTGTTGGTGATAGGGACACTTTATTTTAATTAAGTTAAAATTAATACAAAAATGACAGAAGCATATATCTTTTAGAAAAACAATTATTACATAGGGTTATATATGTTGTATTTTATATTATAAATATTAATAGGAAATATAAAAATATTTCCTTCATAATTATATTTTATTTATAATTTTTAGACATTAAATAATTTATTTTATTTATGACACAATGATGATGCAGTAATTACTAAAATAGTGAAAAATTAAATTAATTGATATTATAAATACCCAAATAAATATAATATGAAACTTTTAATAAATTAAACTAATTTTATAGGATAATATGATATATTAGGATTGATTTAATTTACTTTGTTTTAAGTAATCAATATGTTATGACTTTCAAAAAAATCAACTATTGAATAGTGTCAAAATTGACATAAAAGAGTTCTTAAAACAAATATTATATTATTAATTGATATGAAATTCCTAAAAATCTAATTTTCGACCAAGAGACTTATATAATGATAGTTTCATCATTAATGGACCACTTGGGGGTCCCTTGGATGTATATAGTAAGTTTAGTAACCATATAATATAAAAATACAAAAAGACATTGTAAAAGTTAAACTAATTAACTTAGAGTTAATACTTAAAGATAAGGTTAATATAAGTACCCAAACCTGTCAAAATTATATTGGTTGAGTTTTTTTCGACCTATAACCACCTTAACATTTAAATAATAAACTTTGGAGCCATTGGAAACCGAATATAAATTTATTATAAACTAATATCTCTAGCTTTTCCAAAGGTGCCCCTCACCCCTCTTATAAAAGGGCACTCCTCCTTCTCATTTCTTCACACCTTCAAAGCATTTTGGTTCAGCCAAACTCTTCACAAATACTCTTCCAACTTCCCTCAATACAACCTAGAGGCCTTAGTTTGATCAGAAAGCCAACCTAAGAATCCATTTTGATCAAATCAAAAGGAAGATCTCGAAGAAGAGATAATGATTTCACCACCCTTTTTCCAAGTTCATTACTTCTTCCACTTCTTCTTCCTTTGTTGTTGCCATTCTAAAATAATAACTCCAGTATCATATATATACTGTTATGTTATTATAAATATGGTACAACCATATTCAGTATTCTATCCACCATTTGAATAACATGTCACCATACGTGTGTACGTACGGCTTACCGTCTCCACGTCGTGGTGTAATTGTTATTCAATATAATATTATTTGGATGAGTATAATAATGATGTGTAACTCATGTAAATAATAAATATAACATGTTAATGATTCATTATATATGATATACCATCCATTTATATATTATTTTAATATCAAAAGAATGATATTGTCGCTCGTGCGTACGTACGGACTACCGTCTCCACGAATGCGATGAGATTCATTCTCCATCGTATCCATTCAAGTATAATTATCATTTGATGATTTAAAAAATGATGTTTAAGGACTTTATATCATTCTGGATATGAATAATATACAACCTATCCTTTACAAACATGTCTTATGTAACAAAACATATAAAATAAAACAAGTAAGTTAACGCCCGAAACAACGATAATACTAAGATATTATTATCTAATAATTATTAAAAGATCATATATGATATCATATTAATGTATATGATTATTGTATAATTTAATAACAATTATTTCACCAATATACAGGAGGTTAACCTACCCCATCCAAGGAAAAGTACAAGGTAAGGGGTTTTCATCTCACTCCTTATTCGCGTGAGATTCATGCCATATTGCCACCATCACCTTTTGTGTGGTGTATGTACTGCCCATAATTAAATTCTTTGTGTAATACACTCTAATTTATGTGCATTTACATATTCATTGTATGATACCTCTTTCATGGGTTGTATGTTTCATAAGTTACCAAATAGGTAAGGGTTATTTCACAATCTCTTCATTATCCGAGGTTGTTTATATGTAATAATCTACTGGGATCTCTTTATCATCCATATCCATGTTTTTTTAAAATGTATTTCAAATCATTTTTATTATTTACAAGAATATGGATTAAAGTCATTTATACCATTTTTGACTTTTTATAAGAGGAATCATTCTGTTGTTTTCAAAACAAGGTCCTTTTTAACCTTTTCGACAGAATTAAGGTAAGAATGTTTTTTTTAACTTATATGGTGGGTGCGGCTATTTTCCGCTGATATAAAATCTTCAAAGATTTCTTTACAACCGTATAAGAATATTTTCAAAGAAAATGTTATATTTTATATGGTTCTTAAATGATTTCAAAAAAAATAAAAGAGTTATTTCTCTAAAAAGAGTTTTGATTTCATCTATGTCAACATCCTTTGATGGATTTTACGCTTATTTGAAGTTTATTTATTATGATACAAAACTTATATATTGTATTGAAGGTTTTGTGATATGTTTGACTGTTGATGTTCTATTTTTATAACATTCATAGTTTATGGTGAAATTATTGACATTTCGTATGCTAGTTTTAATACGAATGTTTATGTAATGACCTTTTCATATGGAAATGCATTGGACTTAATATATGACGGGTGGATCCCACTATAGCTCCTCGATGCATCGGTAGGTCTCATGAGAAAAACTAGTGTCTTGGCATAAGGCCTTGGCAAAATCTTATTTTTAGTCTTGGCACGAGGCCTTGGCTATGTGGTTATGATAGTCTGGCATTATGCATTCCAACATTATGAAAGTGGTTATTGATATTGCATGTGATTATTCGATTAGTAGAATATCCATGTGAACAAGTAAATGGAATTATTTCATTTTACTTTTTCCATACTATGTTGAAGTTCAAGTTTAAAAGGCTTTTGTTTTAGTTATACATAGCCTTAAATGTTTATTCTTATTTATGAAAGTTTCCGGTATATTGTTATCCTTACTGGGCCTTTGAGCTCACCCCTTTTCTATGTTTTATTTTTCCCAGGAAGTGAAGAAGTAAATTATTAATGACCTGCAGGGATATTATGTTGGGATATGAGTGTGGTTTATGGATACAATATGTTGTTGTAGTTGTTTTTCATTTTATGTTGTAATGTAAGACTTATGAATATATCTAGTTTTTCCAAGGCTACTAAACCAATCGGTGTTTCGAGATTTGATCTTTCTTGTGATCATTCCAATGTTATGTAATAATGCACCGACTCTGGGTAACTAGGGTCGGGGAGTTACAGTTGGTATCATAGGAAGTTTAGTACAAACCTTGGAAGCTAGATTTAGATAAACTCTGATTAGAGCACGTAGACCTAAGATGAACTTTGAGGATTAGTATATAAGAATTTCCTAGAATTTTGGTATTGTAGAGATTTTGTGATTTTTCCGAGAAATACATCCCTGTCTGGATACGAGCAGGTAGAGGCGGCTCTGGCACAGATGTACCTAGGGGTAAAACCCGAAAACACTGATTTGAGCTAGACTCGAATGGGAACTGGTGCCGACAACGGGCCTTGCTGCACTCTTGGTTACGACACTCCCGGGGGATATTCTTAGGATAACTCTCATTTTCTTTACAAATCATTATGAAGGGTTTATGAGTATATACATCCTTAAAGGAGAAATTTTTATGATTATAGATTATATCCATAAATAGTTCAATTTATGTTAAGTGTTTTATAAGTATGGTATTATTTATTTTGATTCATAAACTGATCTAGTGTCTGCCATTGTTTAGAAATAGCTCGCAGTAGAAGGAATGAGAACTCCACAAATGCACATGATCCAAAGAGAAGGAAGGATCATATATTTCATGGTCTTAATCTAGAATTTAGAAGAGAAATAGTCTCCCATGTATTATCATCATATGAAAAAATAATATCATGTGTTGATAAGATAAGTAAAGAGTTTACTGAGTCCTATGGATTTGAAGGGAAGCAAGAGAAGAAAAGGATGGAAGAGAGAAAGATGGATAAAGGGAAGAGGGAAAATAAGAATTTTCCCATATGTGGTAACTGTGGAAAGAAACACCCTGGAACTTGCCTGAAAGGAATGTTCAAATAGAGCATGTACCTATTGTGAAAGAATTTGTAGATGTATTTCCGGAATATTTACCTGGACATCCTCTAGAACGAGAAGTTGAGTTTTCCATTGATTTGATTCCTGGATCAAGGCATATATCAAAGACCCCTTATAGAATGGACACTGTAGAATTAGTTGAACTAAAGAAACAACTAGAGGAATTGAGTAATAAGGGATTTATTCTCCCTAGTGTTTCTCCATGGGGATCCCCTGTTCTTTTTGTTAAAAAGAAAGATGGATCTATGAGGTAATGTATCGACTACCGGGAGATCAATGCTATAACGATAAAGAACAAGTATCCCCTACCTCGTATTGATGATTTATTTGACCAACTACATGGAGATCAATACTTTTCAAAGATTGACCTTTGATCTGGATACCATCAGTTGTGTGTGAAGAAGGAAGACATTCCGAAGACAGCATTTCGAACCAGGTACGGGCATTACGAGTTTACCGTAATGCCATTTAGATTGACTAATGCACCCTCTGTATTCATGGATCTGATGAATAGAGTTTTCAAGGAGTATCTCGATGAATTTGTGGTGGTATTTATTGATGATATCTTGGTATACTCCAAAACCTACGAAGATCATGAAAATCACTTGCTCATTATCTTGAAGACTCTGAGGAGGCATGAATTATATGGGATGTTTAGCAATTGTGAATTCTGGCTTCAGGAGATTTCTTTTCTTAGCCATATTGTCTCTAAAGATAGAATCTCTGTTGATCCTTCTAAGACCAAGGCAATCCAAGAATTTACAGCACCTACGAGTATAACTTAGGTACGTAGTTTTATTGGTTTGGTAGGTTATTATCGACGTTTCGTCCAGAATTTTGCCCGATTGGCTTACCCATTAACGAAGCTCACACATAAAGGGGTTAAATTTGTTTGGACAAAAGAGTGTGAAGAATGTTTTGAATAACTGAAGAGAAGATTAGTCAATGCTCCTATATTGACTCTACCATCGGGGAATGATGGGTTCGTTATTTATAGTGATGCATCAAAGAAAGGACTTGGTTGTGTCCTTATGCAGAATGATAGATTTATTTCCTATGCATCACGACAGTTGAAAATTCATGAACAAAAATATCCTACTCATGATTTCGAGTTAGCAGTTGTGATCTTTGCTTTCAAGATATGGAGTAACTACCTCTATGGTGAAAAATGTGAGATTTATACTGATCACAAGAGTTTGAAGTATATTTTCTCTCAAAAAGAACTCAACATGAGGCAAAGGAGATGGCTTGAAATACTCAAGGATTATGATTGCACGATACACTACCACCCGGGGAAAGCAAACAAGGTGGCAGATGCTTTGAGTAGAAAAGACCATGGAGTTTTGAACAATATGAGAATTGAAAGGGATCCAATTTTCATGGATCTAGTGAAGATGGACATGGGAATAAACAGGGAAGGTGAAACATCAATACTTTTTCAAATGGTTACCAAACCATCTTTATTAGAAAGGATTAACAGTTCTCAGACCGATGATGAAGAATTTCAAAAGAAGATTAAAGCTGTGAATGATGGGAGATTGAGAGACTTTGTGTATGAAGATGGAATTTTGAAATTCGGGAAGAGACTTTGTGTTCCCGATTTACCTGATCTAAAAAGGGAATTGTTGGACGATTCTCATAGTTCAAATTTCTCTATACACCCTGGGAGCACCCAAATGTATAGAGATTTTGAAGGAACATTTTTGGTGGGACAACATGAAGAGGGAGATTTCTGATTTTGTGTCAAGATGTATGGTTTTTCAACATGTGAAAGCTGGAAGGCAACAGCCTGGAGGAGTAATGCAACCTCTTCCCATACCAGAGTGGAAATGGGACAATATTACGATGGACTTTGTCATGGGGCTACCAAAGACTCCTAGAAGAAATGATGCAATATGGGTTATTGTTGATCGTCTTACCATGTCAGCACATTTTCTTACTATAAGAGAAGATCTACCCCTGGAACGTCTAGCAAGACTATATATTAATGAAGTTGTGAGACTTCGTGGAGTAACCCTATCGATTGTTTCTGATCGTGATCCCCGTTTTACTTCAAGATTTTGGAAAAGTCTTTAGAAATCCCTGGATACTGAACTTCATTTGAGCACTGCTTACCACCCTTAGACAGATGGACAATCAGAACGGACTATTTAGACATTAGAAGACATGTTGAGATGTTGCTCACTTGACTTTCAGGGTATGTGGGATTAATATTTACCACTGGTAGAATTTTCCTATAACAATAGCTTCCATTCGAGTATTCAGATGGCACCATATGAAGCGTTATATGGAAAGAGATGTCGTACACTAACCTGTTGTGATGACGTTGGTGAAAGAAAACTTGTAGGCCCGGAACTGGTGGAGGAAACGGTGGAAAAGGTGAAGGTAATCCAAAATCACATCAAAGCAGCTCAAAGTAGGCAGAAGAGCTATGCCGATAATCGAAGGAAGGATTTGGAATTTCAAGTCGGTGATCATGTTTTCCGGAAGGTATCTCCATGGAAGGGAGTCATACGTTTTGGTAAGAAAGGTAAATTGAGTCCCAAGTACATCGGACCCTTCGAAGTTCTAGAACTAATTGGGGTTGTAGCTTACCGATTGGCAATGCCGCCAAGTCTCTCCAAAGTTCACGATGTGTTCCACATATCTCTGTTGAGGAAATACATGCCTGACCCAACGCATGTACTCACCTATGAGGAATTAGAACTGGAACCCAATATGTCTTATTGCGAAGAGCCCGTCAGGATTCTTGATACGAGAGAACAAGTGCTGAGAAACCGGACGACACGTCTGGTAAAAGTTTTGTGGAGAAACCATAAGATTGAAGAGGCAATGTGGGAACCCGAGGAACTTATGATGAAGAACCACCCGAGTATTTTAATGCAGTAGTATTCTAGAAATTTCGAGAACGAAATTATTTGAAGTAGGGGAGAATGTAACACCCCAAGCTTCTACGGTACGCTTCTCTTTGAATAATGTGATAGCGTGTGTTGTATGCAACACTGAGTTCTAACACACCATAACTAATCAAACTAGATGTTATGAATAGTAATAACTACTTTTTGAAATTATATATATTTTATATTTTAAAATGGACTTCATTTCTGGATTCGGAATATCGAATTTAGCCTAAGGTGAAATTTTGATACTTTTCGGATAACTTTCATATTTTGATGAATAGTGAAAAGTACTAAATTTTAATAAAAAACAATTTTTTTAATCAAAATAATTAATAGTGATAAATTATGAATTTGAGTGGTTTTAAAGTATATTTAGAATATATTTTTACCATTTAATATAATTTTGGTCATTGAACATAATTTTACAATTAAACCGAACATAAACAAGTGTCAATCTTTTGATAGTTATTATCTCTTAAAAACACGCTTTTTGTTTTGACAGCTGGAATTTATTTTAAATTAATTTCTGCCACTTCTGTGTTTTTAATTTAGAAAAATGGATTCCATATTTGGAATCAGGATGTCCAAAATGTGTAAATAGGTAACTTTAATTTTTAGACATTTTGAATAATTACTGTGGTAAATATTTTATTTACCATGGTTAAGGGTAAATCTGGTAAATAAGGGTTAAAAAATAATATTATAATAATACTAAATTACCCTAAAACGTGTCCTAGACTTATTGGTTGATACATGTTCGACCATAGGCATCTTTGGGTCGATTTGGGGACCCCATGGTGCCACTTGTAGGTGATAGGGACACTTTATTTTAATTAAGTTAAAATGAATACAAAAATGACACAAGCATATAGCTTTTAGAAAAACAATTATTAAATAGGGTTATATATGTTGGATTTTATATTATAAATATTCATTAGTAAGATAAAAAGATTTCCTACATAATTATATTTTATTTATAATTTTTAGACATTAAATAATTTAATTTATTTATGACACAATGATGATGCAGTAATTACTAAAATAGTGAAAAATTAAATTAATTGATATTATAAATACCCAAATAAATATAATATGAAACTTTTAATAAATTAAACTAATTATCTAGGATAATATGATATATTAGGATTGATTTAATTTAAATTTTTCTAAGTAATCAATCTGTTATGAGTTTCAAAAAAATCAACTATTGAATAGTGTCAAAATTGACATAAAAGAGTTCTTAAAACAAATATTATATTATTAATTGATATTAAATTCCTAAAAATCTAATGTTCGGCCAAGATACTTATATCATTATATTTCCATCATTAATGGACCACTTGGGGGTCGCTTGGATGTATATAGTATGTTTATTAACCATATAATATAAAAATACAAAGAGACATTGTAAAAATTAAACTAATTAACTTAGAGTTCATACTTAAAGGAAAGGTTAATATAAGTACCCAAACCTGTCTAAATTCTATTGGTTGAGTTGTTTTCGACCCATGCCCATATTAAAATTTAAATAATAAAATTTGGAGCCATTGGAAACCGAATATGAATTTATTATTAACTAATATCTCTAGCTTTTCCAAAGGTGCCCCTCACCGCTCTTATAAAAGGGCACTCCTCCTTCTCCTTTCTTCACACCATCATAGCCTTTTGGTTCGGCCAAACTCTGCTCAAATACTCTCCCAACTTACCTCACTACAACCTAGAGGCCTTATTTTGATCAGAAAGCCAACCTAAGCAGCCCTTTTGATCAAATCAAAAGAAAGAACCCGAAGAAGAGGTAATGATTTCACCACCCTTTTTCCAAGTTCATTACTTCTTCCACTTCTTCTTCCTTTGTTGTTACCATTCTAAAATAATAACTCCAGTATCATATATATACTGTGATGTTATTATAAATATGGTACAACCATATTCAGTATTCTATCCACCCTTTGAATAACATGTCACCATACGTGCGTACGTACGGCTTACCGTCTCCACGTCGTGGTGTAATTGTTATTCAATATAATATTATTTGGATGGGTATAATAATGATGTGTAACTCATGTAAATAATAAATATAACATGTTAATGATTCAGTATATATGATATACCATCCATTTATATATTATTTTAATATCAATAGAATGATATTGTCGCTCGTGCGTACGTACGGACTACCGTCTCCACGAACGCAATGAGATTCATTCTCCATCGTATCCATTCAAGTATAATTATCATTTGATGATTTAAAAAATGATTTTTAAGGACTTGATATCATTCTGGATATGAATAATATACAACCTATCCTTTACAAACATGTCTTACATAACAAAACATATAAAAGAAAACAAGTAAGTTAACACCCGAAACAACGATAATACTAAGATATTATTATCTAATCAATATTAAAAGATCATATATGATATCATATTAATGTATATGATTCTTTTATAAATTAATAACAATTATTTCACCATTATACAGGTGGTTAACCTACCCCAACCAAGGAAAAGTACAAGGTAGTGGGTTTTCATCTCACTCCTTATTGCCGTGAGATTCATGTTATATTGCCACCATCACCTTTTGTGTGGTGTATGTACTGCCCATAATTATATTCTTTGTGTAATACACTCTAATTTATGTGTATTTACATATTCATTTATTATACCTCTTTCATGGGTCGTATGTTTCATAAGTTACCAAATAGGTAAAGGTTATTTCACAATCTCTTCATTATCCGAGGTTATTTATATGTAATAATCTACTCGGATCTCTTTATCATCCACATCCATGTTTTTTAAAAATGTATTTCAAATCATTTTTATTATTTACAAGAATATGGATTAAAGTCATTTATACCCTTTTTTACTTTTTATAATAGGAATCATTCTGTCATTTTCAAAACAAGGTCCGTTTTAACCTTTTAGACAGAATTAAGGTAAGAATGTTTTTTTAACTTATACGGCGGGTGCGGCTATTTTCCACTGTTATAAAATCTTCAAAGATTTCCTTACAAGCTTATAAGAATATTTTCAAAGAAAATGTTTTATTTTATATGTCTCTTAAATTATTTCAAAAAAAAATAAAAGAGATATTTCTCTAAAAAGAGTTTTGATTTCATCTATGTCAACATCCTTTGAGGGATTTTACGCTTATTTGAAGTTAAATTATTATGATACAAAACTTCTATATTGTATTGAATTTTTTGTGATATGTTTGACTGTGGATGTGCTATTTTTATACCATTCATAGTTTATGGTTAAATTATTGACATTTCGTGTGCTACTTTTAATTCGAATGTTTATGTTATGACCTTTTCATATGGGAATGCATTGGACTTAATATGTGACGGGTGGAGCCCGATATAGCTCCTCGATGCATCGGTAGGTCTCATGAGACAAACTTGTGTCTTGGCACAAGGCCTTGGCAAAATCGTATTTGTAGTCTTGGCACGAGGCCTTGGCTATGTGGTTATGATAGCCTGGCATTATGCATTCCAACATTATGAATGTGGTTATTGATATTGCATGTGAATATTCGATTAGTAGAATATCTATGTGAACAAGTAAATGGCATTATTTCATTTTACTTTTTCCATACTATGTTGAAGTTCAAGTTTAAAAGGATTTTGTTTTAGTTATACATAGCCTTAAATGTTTATTATTATTTATGAAAGTTTCTGGTATATTGTTATCCTTACTGGGCATTTGAGCTCACCCCTTTTCTATGTTTTATTTTTCCCAGGAAGTGAAGAAGTAAATTATGAATGACCTGTAGGGATATTATGTGGGGATATGAGTTTTGTTTATGGATACAATATGTTATTGTAGTAGTTTTTCATTTTATGATGTAATGTATGACTTATGAATATATCTAGTGTTTCCAAGGCTACTAAACCAATCGGTCTTTCGAGATTTGATCTTTCTTGTGATAATTCTAATGTTATGTAATAAGGCACTGACTCTGGGTAACTAGGGTCGAGGCGTTACATAGATACATTCCTCTTATGTTGTTTTAAAAAAATGTACGAAATAATTTTTTTCATTGTATGAATGGGTATGTGGAATGAGGGTTGTCACTACAAATCACATATAATCACAAATCAATCCATTGGTAATTTTAGGCAGGTTCCTCCTATAGTTATTTCTTTTGAAAATGGAAGGGGACAATTTTATTAAATAATAAGAGCATAGGAAGGGTGAAAGGCTCATATTGGAATCTTTTATGCAGATCTATCTTATGAATATGAATATAGGGGATGTAATTGTTATTTCTTGAAACATCTTTTGAGGGAATGACCCATAAATAGAAAAAGAGAAATCATTTTTTCCTCATGACTGTACCTGAGATATAATATTCATGAATCAATTTGTATCATATTATAATAAGAATCAAGAAAAATTTAGTTCATTGAATGTTCACTGTTCAGGTTTGACCTATTAACATGGTAGAACATTTTTTACTTTTTTATATATGGACCAATGATTATACATTAAAAATTCAATATGCACTCTATGATGCCATGATTCAATCTATAAATAGTCCTTAATAACATGTTATTTAGTGTCATGCTATTTGGATATCAGTTGTGCAGTTTAATGGAATGTGGTAAAGAAAACATGGTGTCCTTAAATTTATAGTGAAATGACTTGGCCCATTAGTAATATAACACATGAGTAACTGGAGGATAATCAGTTTGGGATGTTCAGATAGGACCTTCTTTTTATGTGTGGATGAGAGAAATTGTAAACCATGATCCTTAGGACTCTCATATCAGGGAAAATGATATAGGGCATGTAATCCATTAATGTGTAAGAATATAGTATAATACTCTCATCGGGAAGAATTTGCCTTTGGTTGATAGGCCATTTTTCAGGGAAACAAATGTAGACCAAACGTGTAATAATTTTTCATAATAAAACAATGGTGTTTTCCAGACATCGACCATCCATTTTTATTGTGCGTATAAATATTATAATGATCCAATATTTCATGGGAAATATATTTTGAAATTTTGAAGGAATTTTTTTAAAATGAAATAAATATTTAGTTCATAATTGGCCATGAACTGTTAAATTCCCTACATAAATCTAAATAATATGTATGGAGGGATATTTTAGATTCATTGATAAATCCCTGAATGAGGAACCAAAACAAGATATATCAAGAATAGAGTCATGTTTTCAAACAGGATATGGGGATGTTTTAATTTTTCATTGTTCTATGGCTTGGTTGAGAAAACAATATCTTATGTGTGACTATATATATAATCAAAATAAGAATTGGGGAACCATGTAATTTAATGTCATGTGATAAGGAAATATGATTTCCCATATGAAGAGGAGATATTGATGTTGAACCAAATATTAAATATTTTTGTGTCACTATGTATCATGTGAGGGAAGGAATGAAGCCACAGACAACTCTTTAAAATCCATTCATTTTAACAAAATATGGTAACGACATTGGCCAGATAATTTCAATGAAGATTGATGTTGGGGATCCAAGAAATTTAACATCGTGCGGGTAGAAAACTGGATGTTCCTTTTACAGTCACACTATAATGTCTATGTGAACCCTAATATAGGTTGATACACCTTGGAGACATAGATAATTCCTTAACATAGAACCTACTCCCATGTGAGATATTCTTGGTATGATAAAAAAGTGGTGGAAAAGAATTATATGACTCACAATGTTGATAAAATTATCGATATATGAATTTTCAATTCCATACTATAGGTCTTGGATGATGAATCCTAGAATCTCTACATTTTATTTTTGGACAGAAATCAATCCAAACATATTTCTTGATAGAAATATCTCACTATAAGTCAAGTCCAAATGTAGGGAGGGTTATTTTGGGGTGTTTGGGTCCTAGAATGGAAATATTGGAGTCACAACATATCCAATATGGATTTAAATGGATCCTTATGTAGTTATAGAAAATCTCTCCTTCACAGATTTCGTGCGAATATAGAGAGAAGGGCATTTTTATCATTAATCATGGCCAGACATGGGATTAGAGATATTGGAGTCACTATGTATATAGAGAAAATAGGAATCAAGAAAGTTGTATTTCTTGAACCTAATGTAGTTTAAAATTAGGTGATGAGGATTTAGGTAACCCAACATTAAATAGGGTTCATGTTAAAACTAGGCCATAGAATGAATATCCTAGCATCACTATGATTCGATCATGAGTACGAATCAAGAGACATGTATTTTATGATGAGATCCCTCATCACATGTATACTTCATTCGCAATGGGGTATTTATATATATATATTATATGGTACCAGGACACAAAAACTATGGTTTAATATATATCATATTGAATGTAAATACTGCCACCTATTGTCCTCTAGGAGATTCCCCAAAGAGATCAGACTCGTGCATAGGGATAAGGCATTCTTCATGGAATAGTCCCATGTTTGGGCACTTCTTTGGAACCCCTGCATTGGTTTAGTTCATATGAAGGTTAGGGGGAATCTCTTTTATTCCAAATTTGGGTCAAATACACCATATTTGGGCACCACACTGTATCTAATTTAATGGGAATAAATAAACATGTTTTTCTCAATGATTTCTCCCAACATAGGTCTGGTCCATATGAAAGGAGTGTCATTTTTTCATTTATTTCATATATATCGATCTCATGAGAGGTATATCATAAATTAAAATGATGAATACCATGATTTTTAACTTCTTGTGGTGAGGAAGTCAACTCTAAATTCAACATCGTAAACTCTTGACCAATAAGAGGACATTTTCCCAAAATTGGTACACATAGTAAAAAAATAACAGTCCCAATTTTGTTATTGACCTAAGAGGTATGGTGACACACCACACTTTACCTAGAAAAATCACATACATTTGGAATTTATAATCATTTTACTATAATCTCTATTATAATGTCATGGAGGTTAAATCCTCACAAATAGTTTAATGTCATATGGCTTGGGCGGAGTGCACAATTTTAATTTCAATTTACTTTGACATATATAAAAAATTTCTCATCGTACATTTTGGATGTTGGTTGGTGTGCAACTTAATGTCATGAAACTAGAAAAATGGACCATGAATTATACCATCATCCAATAATTATGATTAAATCTTTTATTTATGGGAAGAATGATTTTTTAGACCAATGAAGAACTTAATAAAAACATAGAAACAATTATTGATGGAAAAAACTGATAAGAAAATCATCTTATGAATGGGGGAAAATTATGTTTGGGAATAAGGAAAGTGGTTTAGGATTTTATACATATCATACATGGGTATCAATCAATCCATTCCAAGTTCTAGATGGGAACCCTCTATATAGTTCGAGCCCATATGCAGAGGGGAGATTTTCCACTCATTACATGGTAAGACATGAGATTACAGATACCATCATCACTATGTATCCTATGATAACAATAACATATCAACCCAAAGTTCATGATAAGACACTCTCTATATGGATTTGACTCTCACATGTTATAAGGTGAGTTTACCATTTTTCCCATACAGATCTGGATCAGGTGTGGTAATTCATCGATTGAAATGATGAATACCGTGTAGTTTAAAATCAGGTTGTGAGGATAATGGTACAATCCTTTTAAGGTCATCTTGAGATAAAAACTAATTCTACATAGTTTAAAATCATCTAACTAAGCCTATGTACCCTACATTTTATCATCATGTAGTATATATAAGGTATCTTGAATTTTTGGTTTGCAAAAAATTCTTCTTCATGAACCTTATATGTTTCAATGTCAGGGTGAGATTTCAATCCATTGATACCAAAGAAGAAGATATATTAGAGTATATTTTATTTAGGGAATATGTTCGATCCAACTATGGCTCCAAGATTTTAAGATTCATTCTTCTTATCATAAATGTTCTTAGAACTAACACAATCTTTCCACTAAGATGATATTAGAGGCAAACATTTTTTAAAAGATTATGCAACTCAATTTCAGTGAACCTCCAAATGGTGCATGTTATGTAATATATTTTCATCATGTTGATCCAATTATTCAAACCATTTTGTATTTCTCTTCTATGGAAAATTGATCATAGATAGGAACACAATGAAAATGAAATTGAACTTAAATGGGAAGGACCACCTCTATCCCTTGGGGTTTCCTATGTGACACTATTGGTTATGGTTAGGTTATACCACAATGAATGGAACACATTTTCTATCCATAACTTCTTATCATTATATATAATAATCAGATGTATATTGGATAGGGTCTTGTTGATGTCATATATCTATCAGTTATCTGTAACATTGTTGCATGATGAATGGTTGGACATGATGACATATTCATTATATAGTTTTCTCAATTCAAACATAATGAAATTGGTTCGTGTGTTCCATCAATATTGTATGAAGGAAAAAATTAGATATGATTTTGTCTTTGATGAATCTCACTAAATTCTCTTCCCTGATCTATTTGATTCATATGGATACTACCTACAAGGAAAAGAAGTCGATTAATTTGATAATATTCTTGAAGTAATTTTACATAGCGGGAGGATATGATACCACGATTTCCATTTCCCATATGCAGAATGTCTAAGAGTACATAAATTTTAGAAGTAACTCAGGGGTAGGTGGATGAAATTAAAATGATCCTATAAGGAATGGGGAATTTAATGATAATTTAGTGAAGTCATGTCTTCTAGTGGGCTATTACTATCAAATCCATTGAATTCACTATGATAATTAGATCCTAATTGGTGGGATCCACATGACCTAGTGTGCACTTCATTCATGACTGAAGAAATCTCTTATCTATCAATGTCCCTGAGAAGGACCACGTTAGAGATCCACATATAAAGGACCTTTTGGTGAATTTTTCTATCATATATATTAACATTAATTGATAATATTTGAATTTTCACACTCTTTTACCTATCCTTTGGGAGTTCAACTATTTTAAGGTATTAAAAAATGGGTCCATTCATCTAGTGATAGGACCATAAGGTTTACGGATGGGAAAAATATTATTTATTTCATCCATGTTGGATATAACTAATGGTGGCACAATATCATGGTGAGAAATTACAATGAATATTTCATCTTGATCTAGAATGACCATAGATTTGGATTCATTATCCAATGTATATCCCATTAAAATTTTTGATCATTGAACATGATTAAATGTTGTTCCGAATATGAATTAAACTATTTTTCATTGACTATGGGTTAGTAGGGGGACCAAATCTTCATTCTTGATATCAGAATGATAGTTAATATTATTGATAACTAGTTCTAAAATACTTTTTATCTTCAATTGTTTTACATTTACAAGAAGTTCCATCAATAGCATTGTAATGAGAGAATGATATTCTTCTACATTGTATATGCATCCCGCCGATAGTAGGAATGTGTAAGGAAGGACTTCCATTACTAGAGATATGTGAATGATTCACAAACCCAATTTATTAACCATAGAGGCTTCCATTATCATTCTTATCAAGCTTCTAGATGCACGGTCAAAATGCATCTCCCATATATAGTGTTTTTCTTGAATTGAGAAAAAGTATTCACAGAGTAGTTCAATTAAACGTGATTTAATTTAATTCAATGGGTGATACCCCTAAAAATATACTAATTCATGGACTTTAACCACTTTATAAGGAAAAAGGTTTGTAAAACTACTATAGGATGACAACTCAATAGGACAAGCATCCAATTAAGACCAATTTGATGAAAATGAGTTTGAGTGGGTTTCTATGAGAGGCCAAATAGATCTCACGATTCTATATACATGACATAGATTTTTTTTAAATAAAAATTAGATGTAAAATTCTCTTCAAGATATTTTAGTAATGAGTCCCATCATCTTCTATTGTTTAGATCAGATAATAAATGTTGTTTTCACTACTGATTTCATTATCTTTCATGATAAAGGAACATAGTTATTGCTCTATGTCTATCAGAAAAAAAATAAATCTCCTTTATTCAACAAGTGGAATTATCCTGGGAGGGATTGTGATATTTTACATGACATTGATGAATGTTTATTTAAAATTATCAGTACAAAAATATGTAACATCTTTTTTCATCAACCTGGTGTAGGGAAAACATTATCCTACCAGGTTATCTATAAAGAGTTGATTGTAGGATTTGTTTCCAGGATTTCCCCCCATCTCAGTGAGTTTATGATAATGTTACATGAATATGATATCATTTTCATTAGGGGATAAATTTAATTCAATGATGGATAACAAAAAATCTTAGAGACTACCTTGAGGCGACACCAAAAAAATATTTCATTGGGTACATTTTCATGTTTTGAGGTTGCATTTTCTTGAAGATAGTTTCATGGTCTTTTGGGTGGTATGATCATTTTAAATATTTAACCACCATTCCATTATCATATTAATCAAAAAAAAATCCCAGTCATGTTTTTAATATTTGATTCAAATAATGATGTTTTATGGAACTATTATTTTATAATCCAATAGGCATTACCTAATAGAAAAATATTTCATTGGGGATATAACAGTTGTGGTTTTTTTTTATTATTCCATTCATATTTGGTTCTATCAATAATACCATCCATGTAAGAGAGAGGATAATATCAAGATTTTGGATTGATCATTGTTTTTTTATCAGGATTAGGAATTTAAATTTCGGGGTAGTGGCGGTTGTGATCTCTGAAATTGATATGGAATTGGATTTTCACATTATTTGTTTTTAAAGGGAATATGTTGTCCAACCAAATGATATTTTGGAAGTCTTGAATGACACTATCACTAATAATATTTTCAAATTCAGACATTATTTTTGCAGTAAGTGTTAGTTGTGTTCTATTATCAGCTTTTTGAGAGCACCTATGGCCCTCTAGTAGAACCCGGTATTGAGTGGTGACCTCGGGATTAAAGAATGGAATTCCCACGTAATTTTAGAGGAATATATATTGATGCTACCATAAAAATTAGTTATATTTCTCTTACTCATCAAAATACATAGATTCCCTGATCTAGGTTGGTCTTGGATATTCTTTTATACAGATAATTATTTTTAAGAATTCATCTATAGTGGTAGATACACCCAAATAAATTGTTGGAAGGGCATCCCAAAGGTTATTATCATCTTATACATTCACATATTAATCATATTCCTCCTATTATGACCTATAAAAAAGACTTTTGAGGAGTTCTTTTGAGTTATTATAGGAATTGATATCTTTTTATTTGGAAGATGGAGTGAATTTATTTGACACAACAAACATTTGGGGTTTTTGTGAAACTCTAGAGATAATGGAGTGGGGTATAGGGGAGTGTCTTCATCTTCATTGGGTGAAGAGACTCCCAATTCTCCCTCAATTGGTGATTTTGGGACTTCCTAGAGCTAAAAATAGAGATATAATGAATTTTCATCGAAGAAATCACAAATTTTTGGGTAGTCACGGATATTCAATCATTGCTAAAATTAGTCGTACTGACTAAAATCATGAGTGATGCAGAGAGAGCATACAAAATTAGAATCCTAATATTAATCCATTTAATAGGTAGTTTGTACTCTTCTTTGATCTATTCTAAGGCTTATCTCATGTTCATTTCTAGACTGTTTGGGTAGTTTACCAATCTAACCCATTGACCAGGGGTCATTTCCATTTCTCATGATAGAATACTGAATCGATATGGTTTTATTTGTAGGTCCGAAATTGGGGATTATCAATATGAAAAATACTATTTTTTTCTATAATGTGATATTTATTTAATTGATGGTATGATGAGGTGACTTTTTTGTGTTGATGCAACCAAGGCATTCCTATAATGATAATGAAGGTTGCGTTTTTTCGAGATATAATTAATTCAGATTCGGCTATGAGATCGACATATTATGAATTGAGATATATTTTCCCCTTGTAATTTTCTCACTTTTTTCATTCACTTAGAAGGTTATTGATGAGGGTTTTATGTTATCCTCATTGAATACCAATTGTAAAAGTGTTCGAATGAGAATGAGATTAACTCCAAAACCATTGTCAACCAAAAAAATCAGATATGGGCTATATTTATCTCTATAGAAATATATATGGTTTTGATGTGTCCACATATAATTGCATCATAATATTGAAGTTAGAAGGACATTAAAATATGGAATTCTGTTGGAATGGTCATTGTCTGATATACTTCAGAAGTGGCCACTTTGTCGTCCTACTCGAGGGGGGTCAAAAGGCATCTATGAGTGCTTCAATGAGGGCTTTTGACAAGATCAGGAAACCCTTGAATGATAGCTTGACAAGTATAGAGGATAACTATTTTAGGATGTGATACTTATAGTCTAAATAATGGTGCTTCCTATCATGTTGTTTCCCTTTTATAGGATGTTTAGGGGTTGATTATTCGATGTATATGGATTTTCCCTCAAGATAGTAGCTTGAGGTTCTTCTATTTATTCTTGGTTGAGTCAGGTAGGTCTTCTTACACACCTTTGGGGATAAGAAACATATCCCTCTTCTAATGGATATTCCATAATGATTAGAAAATAGTGGATTCTGGCCAGTTTCGGTGCATTTTCCTTCCTCCATTGTATCCATTGAAGTAATATTCCATAAGTTACTATAAAATTTAATTTTCTTTTAGGGGTGTGGATAGAGGTTTGGTTTTTACCACGGCTGCCTCTTCCCAGGTATCCTTGTATCCTCTTTCCTGTTCCTCTAACCCCCTGATTGGGAGTAGGTAATTAAGGTTGATTTTCATACCCAACATTGGATAATGGATCTATTAAAGGAATGAAATTAAAGGAACTGAATATCAACTCCTTATTCGATGAGGAATTTTTTAATGAACATTTCTTGTGGTGGAATTATGTGGGGTGAATCAAACTCCTTCAAATCGATTGGAATAAAATCAAAGAGGTTCAAATGTGAAATTGGCCATGATTTATTATATTATTATTATACATTCTCCATTCCTTTTATGTCAAACTCCTATATGGCTGGTCAGATTATGGAGGGTTGTGTGGCTTTTGACGTTGGGTGCATTGCAAAAGGAGAAGATAGTGTCAGAGTTGGTTGTTTCAAATATTCATGTAGAATTAAATGCTTTTTGTTGTCATTTCAACCATTCATCCACGTAACAAAAATTTGTTTCCATTATACAACAACGTTTTCCACTCGCCTCTTTCATGATGGGTTGTAGTTAAAAAATATTCCACTTGTTCTTACGGATTTCCTAGAATATATCAGTTTATATAGGTGGTAATTAAAAACTATGTATTGTTATATTATATGTCCCAATTGCTAAAGAATGGAATAATAATATATCCAGACATTAAGACCCACCTAATTGGCCCTTTTTATCTCCAGTTGGTGGAGTAAACTATAGTCCATAGTGGCTATAAAATTTCCATGTACTTGATCATCTTAGAACAACTAATTCGTATTCCTTCGTTGAATAAATTTTTTTCTCATAGGTCCCCTCTTCATAGATTTTTATGTTGGAGGATAAATTTAATAAACTGAGGGTGATTCATGATACAATGTAGTTTTTGAAGTTGGAGTTAGCATCGAGGAAAGCTTATGCGTGATAGATGTTACTTCTCTATTTCCTTCCCTTTTCCTAAATACTAGTGGGGTCGTCCAACAGTTCACCAAAGTCCATCATATGTAGTGTCTCATTGATTTTGATATGGATGAGAAATCCATGATCACATGTGTATATTTTAAAGGGATGAGTAGAATTATCAACTCATCTTATTGGTAATAAATTCATACAAAAGGGTTATCCTCCTTGGGTAGGGGACAATTTATGATATATTTCAAACCATTCCATATGGTAGTGAAATATAATAATCTTTCATTCTCATGTTGTTTTGTATTTGAGATTTCATAGTGTTTTTTCTTCTATAGTGTTTAGACAAACTTGAAGTGGAACTGCTGGCAGAGGTCTTCCCATCGTGTGCTCGACTCAGCTAGTAAGCTTATGTACCAAATAAAGAATGTCTCGTGAATGGTTGGATTCAAGAATCTATGTTTCACTACTACTTGTGGTTCTATAGTTTCATCATGGGATCAGAATTTGATGCATAATGGGTTAGATTTCACTCAGGGTCATGTGATTCATTGAATATTTTGAACATAGGATTCTAAAAAATTGGAAGTGGTGGGGTTTCACTCACCCAATCATGGTAATGATTATTTGATCCCTCTATTTGTCCTTGCTCAAAATCTAGAGATTAAAATCGAGAAACTAAGGACTAGATGGTTTTGACAATCTCATGATGGGGTATCTGTTGAACCTGATATTGGACAGGTACTGTGAAGGAGCTGAATTTTTGTACTGGTTCCACCATTATTTTTTTAGGATATCAATTGATTATTTTTCTGAACACATTCTAGTTACATATAAAGTGGAATGAAACCCTAATATTTATTTAGGACTATGTATTAGTGAATTGATGCTCTCATTGCTTATTTTGGATATTGAACAATCCCTATATCAATAGTCTATATGATGCCTTAATGATTAGATACACCTTTTAGAAGTGTATATTGAGTCTCTTTGTTGATAAAATATTTGGTAGGATGGATAACTCACTGAAACTTCATTTTTATGTCTCAAATCTTTCATTTCCTCCTCTTATTGAGGAAATGATTCGTTGACCATTGGGATCTCGTTTACATCAATAATAGGAGGATTATATACATGACCTGACATTTATTCTTCTTTCTAATAGGGGTTCATTGAGGAGGTGGTGTTGTATATATCTATGGAACAACAAAATTCAAGGAAATTCACTTGATCATGGTAAGAACACCTTAATTCTCATTATGGACTAGATTCTGGTCCCAACCAACATCTCTAATCTCATCAAAATTTTCATTATTATCAAGGTGGTATGTAGGATTGAGATCAACATCATTGACCAACGTGTATTTCATTGTGGGATGCATACTTGATACCGAATTTTTAGAGTGCTATTTGAATCCTTTTTGGATCTCTCCCTTCATTTCAGTGTCCCCTTCAAGATTCTTGGTGAATGGTGACACAGAGTGACCCTCTATATATCTAGGTGAAATGATTCCCTTCTAAGGTAAATATTTCATGATACAGTATGTAATGGGGGACATATTTATTTTTCATCATGCCTAAATGGTTAATGTCTTATTTCTATATAGTGGGTGGTATAGGAAAAAATACAACCATCAATATGGGATGGGGATTAACCACCTCATTTTTTCCATGCCTCAGCAATGATTTGATAGTATTATGGGAGGAATTTTTTGTTAAAATAACCCCACCATAATGGGAAGGGGATGATCCCATACTATAGAGGCCATAATTAATGTCTCCAAACTGTTGACCTTGTACAACCCTGTTCAATCATGGGCCTGATATGATGCAGAGTCTACATGTGAACTTTTTGTGAGTAAATTATAAATGATTTGCAATATTCTTCCCATATGAGAGATTCCTGTTAAATATCCATGATTGACTTGTTCATGATGTCTTTTATTGATTGATCTATTCAAATGTGGTAATTTAGTGACATTCTCAAGGATGATTCATGTTGGTAACACCACCTTTCTATGTAGAGATTTTACTTAAGAACCACCCTAGGATAATAACATCAAAACATTTTCATTCTAATGGGATATGATGAACTATGAATTCGTTGAAATTTAATTCTCCATGCTCTCCCCATCTCAATATAAGAACACTAGTATGAACTTGGATGATTAAATGACTCAACCTTTGAATGTCCTTTAGGAATGTAAGTTGGATTCCTTCATCCACCTCTATGATTGTGGTCACCGTGAAAAAGGAAGTGATTTCAAGTTGATTTGATGGCGGATATCTTCTAATATTTTGACAAGGCATTCATACCCCATTGTAGGGAAATATTTGATTCAAATGGTGGAGAGTTTTCCATATATTAAGATGATTATTATGTTTACATTCATACAAAAACTCCATTTGTAAATTAAAGATATAAGTGGCCTAGGAGGAAAACATAACAGGTCTTCAATTCATAGAAAATATTATTATCTTGAAAAAAATATCATTTCCCTTTTCCGCCAGAGAGTCATCTAATTTACCTTCCAAAAAATGAATGCTTCATGATGAATTTGTCACAAGTAGTAGGCTAGTAGTTGTCTTGTTGGTATGTGAATAGTATGGGGGTGTCTTAGAGGATGAGTGTTTCCCCATGACATATTGTCATTGTGAAATGATGTCACTTTTTATTTATAGGTTATCCAACATTTCTGTTCTAATCATTTCATGTGCCTCATAATATAAAGACATTATTTAATTTTAATTGGAAAGGGGAGTACCTTCTTGTTGAAGTGATATTTGACAGTGGGGAGAACCTTCACAAAGAGTGTCATCAGGGAGAGGAGTACCATTAAAACTGGATTCCCAAATTTTGGTATAATTTCTTTATTGTATACCCTAGGTGTACCTTTAGGGTGGATGCAGAAAAACGGAGGGCCACAATTCAATTTTATATTACCATGGGGCATACCATCGTAGTAAGTGCCATCATAGAGATGACTTCCATTATATCATGATTCCAAAAAAATGAGAATTTCTACATAATATAATCTTTGTATGACCTTTAGGGACTAAAAATGAAATGTTGGACCATCTTTTTATTGGATGTGACTACGTAGAGAACCTTCTTGGAAAGTGACATCATGGAGAGGAGTAAAATCCTTGCCCAATTCTTGTCTGCATGTAGAATTTTTATTGCATATAACATATGGATGAAATTCATGGTGGGTGATACAAAAAACGTTGACTCTATTATTGATTGATTTTTTGGAAATGAAGGGAGATACTATAACACTCAACATGAGATAATATCTCATGATCAATCACTTTGTGTCAACAATGTAAGCCTTCATTATTGATGCTATGGATAATACCTCTAGAAAAATTAGTAATACTATTTTAGGAAGTGACATCAAAATAGCTTCTACTATATCTGTAATTCTTTAATAGTTAATAAATAACTTGAACCCTTATTTATATTTGTTTTATGGATTTAAGAACTACTACTTACAGAAGATCATGGTCTTGAGGTTTCTCTTTATTTTCAAGATGCCTTTTGTGAAATTCATTTTTTGGGACTATCTAAAAAGAAATTGTGGATTAATTCTATAGGTGATGACCTTCATAAATTGGTTTATATTTGGTTTTATCCCATGGTGATTTTAGGATACAAATTTGGACATATTTAGTTTTGTGGTGATACATACCTACAATAGAGAGGCCACTGAAGTGAATTGGTGTCCCCCAGTTTGAACGAGTATTTATGCCCAATCCTGTTTTCCATTTATCATGTAATATATTTAGTGACCCTCATCGATGGGATTAGTGTTTTAATTTTGATATGGAGTGACCACATCATTATGTCGATGTGCCAACCAACATGGGGAGATGGGGTTCTGGCCCTAACTACTTGTTATTTCTATGGAAATGATTACATCATTTCATGTATATAGGATGTGTTATGGGATTGAAATCAAATCCTCTATCATTTCAATGATATGTTGAAAACATTACCTTGCTAGAACATGAATATATAACTATTCTAAGGATAGATTTGTAATATATTCTATATTAACTCATCTATTTTTTAATAGTTGGTACAAAAATTTCTCTTATTCGGGGGTATAGGTATGAGTATTCCCATATTTCTTAACCAGGATACACCATGTTCTTTCTCTAATTGTCATCGAATTTGACTGGTGGGAATGACATGAATTTGAAAGAGTACTCTTCTACTGATTTTTCTGGGTAGTATTTTAATACTAAGGTTTATATCCATCCTATTTAATTTTATTATAAATTTAATTTTCCTCCTATTATCATGGTGGTCTTGGTGAGAATTATTTGAAATTTTCAGTTACTGAAATTTTTTCGACTATATTTTACTTATCGTATTTATATTTGGGAGTATGGATTTTCATCTTCTCATGTGACACTTAATTTTCCTAGTGGGATTCATGTTCCATGGTATAGATATTGTTCTTCCAATAATTTTATGTATTCGTATTCAATTAACGATCTTGATAATGGAGATAAGGAATATATGTTTTCTCATGGATTGACGTCATATTTGACTTATATGAATCATTAGAAGGAGTGAGGAGGATGATATCTTCCTATTCTACTGATAATAACACTTTTTGGGCTACCCTAAGGGACTGAAACATATTTACATTATGTGGATTCCATAGAGAATAATCATATTCATGATGAGGATATTGGGCTACACAGCATTGGAATCAATGATTTTTGGATGAGGCCCTTGGGTTGGAAAACTATGCCACTGGGAATAACTTGTTGGTGAAGAACTCATAAAACTATGTAAGGTAATGTAGTAACATATTATCATGGTTTTGGTATAGTCTCTAAAGAATCATTAAGGTGGGTACTAGAGCTGACTGGTAGTGGACTGTTGACCATAACTTGCAGAATGGATGGTTGGACTGCATGAACTGAAGGTCATTTATATATTAATACAAGGTGTGGATTGTATCCTATTGTTGTTAATCCATGAAAAGTGTATATTATACCCAACATTGAATATGTTGTGTGGTTGATGGAGTCTTATGTTTTGTTTTGGACTTGGATAGTGCAGTGTCTGACACGCATATTTGTGTGAATGGGTGAGAGGCCATTGGATTGAAGATTGTTCTGATGAAGTGTTCCAAATATTTATGTGGAAAATATAGAAAAATAAACCTCTCCCAAGTATCATATCATTAAATAATTCATAATGGATGATCTTTCTTCTCCGACATTATTTTTTGGATATGAAATAGGCCAAAAGCAGTGTAACATTTCCACCTTAGAAACAGATTCATTCCAGGTTCACCATTACCTCCATAAAAACCATTTCCACATGAGTGGATTTATTGTAGGGTTAAAATGTTGTGAAATCCAATAAATTTTTTAAAATCACTTCAAAAGGTCTTTAATGGGTTTTGTGGGGAGCTTCAAATTCCCATCATATCCCACATCCATGATTCATGGACTTACTTCCCAAATTTAGGTGTTCATTGGGTAACATGGACAATTAAAATTTATATATGACATTGGACGAGAGATTGGTAATTAAGGTACATCAAAGAATATTTTTTAACTATTTCATATTTTAGGAATCTCTTATATATTTAATACAAGTTCATGAATCATTGGTTCATTCATAAGTATGAATTCATAAATTTCCTTTGCGTAACAATAAATTTTGTCTACAAATGGGTTCAAAATAATCATTATATTTTTGAGGTTTTACATAAATTTAAGGATCTTTATATATCTAAGGATCTATAACCAAGGTAGACTTTTATGGAAAAACCAGATATTATGAGGCAATAAATTATGATGACACTTGTGTTAGGCCATGTGGTGCGGAACATTGGAGTTTACTCACATCCAGGTGGAACAATATATGTTTTGATCTTAGAGATGAATTCATAATATTTCCTATCATTTAAAAATGATGAAATAATCAAAACCCATGAAGATTGGTTCCACTTAATATAACACATCACCTTTTAAGGTCATCTGATAAGGACTTGACAGTGCAGTTTAAAGTCATGCGGTAAGGATATCACGGTGAACGGTGCATAGTCAACAATGTTGTGGGCATCATGGCATGAAGGCTAGAGGAACTATAAGAGATGTTGTCTCTTAGGAGATCATGATCCTATGAGAGATATACCCTATAAAAAATTAGGGTGATGTTGGGTGGTGGTTTGGGACCTCATGTATTCTTTCAACATATCCCAGTTAGTTGGGAATCAAAGTCCAGGTAGTTCATTAGGACTGAGGCCTATGCATGGGAGCAGCCTATATGAAATCGAAATGAGATGTGGACTCTTAAAAGTGGAATTATTTTACTATGGATATGTTATAGAAGAATTTATGATAGCTATGGATGTTTTATTTGTACCTTATTGTGGATTCATATATATCCTAATTTATTGGGAATCAGATACCACAAAGATATGATGAACTAGATAATACACCTTAGAGGAATTACCATATAGATAGTGGGAGTGTATTATATCTCTATAGACAGAATATATTCTTATGTCCAATGAATGCATCTTCCCATTTTAATGGAAATTATTTGGGCTTATACCATTTTGGAGGTCCATTTGAATGGGGTTCAGGGCTTAAATCTTTAGTGATGACCCACACGGTTGGTTTTCATTGGAGCATATGCTGAATGGGAGGACCATGTGTGGTTTGGGATCATGAATATTTCATGATTTCCACTAACCTATAATCCTACATGATTCATCCGTTATTTGAGAAAAAAATAGGTTGCAGTAGATTTAAAAAACACACAATCTCTTCAGTTTTCTAATGGACAAGCAGCTGAAACCCAATGAGAGTGGTTGGTGATTTGAGGGTCCCTGAATCATCTTATATTCTACTATATTTGGAGAGTCACATGTGGGGATATATTAGGATACATCCCACGTGGAAGAGAATAGTAGAAGAACTGTGACCTCTAAGACGAAAGGCTAGGGACTAACCTCTAGAAGAGTGACCTAAATTGTTTTCTAGGCGGTGGGAGGTTCCCATTCCCAATAAAAGGGAATGAAAATCGTGATCATTACCCATAAAACCAAAAAAAATGGGATTTTCGTGTGAAAAATCCCATGGATGGATCCCTCTTTACCATATTAATGTAAACCGAAGGACATTTTGAGGGTCGACATTATGTCATAGGTTATCCACCTAACTCCCCATACCATGGGTATGTAAACTCAAAAACACATATAAATGTTCCCAATGATATTATCAAACCAATCTAGTGGATTTGGAATAGGCCTTAGACTAATTCTATAATACTAGTTCATGGTGGGACAGACATTAAGAAAACTATGATGGACCAAAATGATGTGGATTCCCCATTCTATATTGCATGTTCCTAGGAAGGATGGTGTTAGAACTATTTATATTGTAGCAATGTGAGTGAGGGTACCATATGCATAGTGTTGCGCTATGAGAACGGTGGTTCATAGATGATGAATTATTTCTACATGGGGCCACATTCCCTCAATATCATGATTTTTAGCTTGGGATGACATCCTCTTAAATAGTGTTTTGCTATGTAGATATGAGTTCCTTACACGTAGTGATTTTCTACATGGGGTATGGTTTCTACCTCATACTAGTATGATATGTAGGATGTATATATGAAAAGGGTACCACCATTTTTAACTCATGGGATTGTGTATAAAATAGTTTTTTTAGTTTTCAATCCACCAGATGATTAGTTATTTACACTTACTTTTAAGGGGTATATTTTACCTACTGGGAATCATCAAAGGGTTCTATTTTTTTGGTAACTAAACTCTCATTCTCAACAAATAACATCATTTTGTGATTCTTTGTGTTTCAAAAACTCATTTTCTCCCCCTTGTTGTTAATATATTTATGAAATGAGGGACTAGGTACCACCCTAGATAATTGTCTATTGTGGGATAAAGTCCTTCATTTGAGGGAGCCTATGAAAATTCCCTAACATGCAGATCACTTAGTAAATTTTGGGAAGTCATTCACAGGGGAAGAAAACACCATTTTCCTCAAATAATGGCTTGGTTTTGATTATGGGAGCTGATAGAAAATCCCTATCCTATGACTTATTTAGTTCATGAGGATGGTCATTTATATGGGTGCATATCACCTCATGTAAAAAAATGATTTTCTTCCGATTCTGGGCATCAACTACTCTACCTTATTCTATAAACTATTTTCCTTTTTTGGTGCTTCATGAAATATTGAACCAGCATACCTAGTGGTGGTCCATGGAGAAGTGGTCCAAAGAGTGATTTCAGTTCATGGAAACAATCCATCCTTCACAGATGGACCCTATGATATTTTTCATCATATTATTATCCAAAATCATTTTTAATCCTTTTCAAAATTGATAGAATAACTTCTTTATGAAATTTAATCACCCAATGTTATTATAAAAACCTAGACAACTTAATTATTGTTGAATAAGGCATAAGTATCACTGAAATAAATATAAGATAAGAAAATCCTTACTACATGATTAACAATATAATTATGATCCATGTGGGAGAATAAAAAAATTGAAACTTGTAATATCAATAAATAATTGGAATTCAAGATATAAAATTTGTTAGGGTTATATGTACACCATATAATATAAATGGGTTGTGAATATGGCTTGTATCTCATGAATATAAGATAATTAGATAAAATTCTCTTACCTTATATTTAGAATCTTTTTGTATACATTGAAGAATCTAATATAATAATGATAAGTTTATTAAAAAAATAAAAAAACAATAATATTATACATCATACCTTATATGTTTTTATGACATTTTACTTCCCTTTTATTAACAATTCCTCATTAATGTTATTATTTGGGTTCTAACTGCTTTGTTTTCATATAAGCTCTTAGTTTTTATTCATGATCCACATACATATATCATGATTAACATATTTATCAAATTTAAAACAATATATAAATCTAATATATATTTAGAATATTATTAATTATATATTCTATATGATATAGGAATAATAAATGGATTTCATTGTTCATGGAGACGGTAGGTGGTGCGTACACGTGAACATTTTTTCAATTTTATTATTGTATTGAATAAAATAAAGTAAATGATATATATATATATTATCATTATTGTAGAATAGTTCCGTCATACATATCATATATATTTACAACGCCCATCCTTAATATATTCCTTGTAATGTTTTAATGATCCACATCACATTGAGGAACCGATAGTCCAAAATTCCACAAACAAAGTTATCATATTTACAAAAAATGGAAAACATTACCTTATGTGTCATATAATAATTATAGAATCATACATACATAAAAATATAATATATATCATACAAATTTTATATTCAAAAATTACTCATAACCATTAAATGTGGAAATGTAAGAATAAATGACCTTAGTTCGTAAGGCGGAAGTCCTTTGTACACACAAATTATTATCACATATCCCATTTATTGGAAGTGTGTGTTAGTATATATAAAACCCTTAATTTAAAAAAATCATTATATTGATGACAAATTTGATATCATGTGTTAATTAAATAATACTTATTGTGGGTGAAGGACAATGTAAATAAATCCAAAGAGATTATGAAATGATGCAACCTACTTTTTTGGAAACTCCTCTTGGTTTTCACTAAATGGATTACAATGATTTATTTATGAAAAAATGGAGGATTATAGGATGGTTATAGGGATGATGGCAGTTTCTTTGGGTAGTGGTGGACAATCGAAGAAGGTATGGTAGGTTTCCAGGGAGGAGGATGATAGGAAGCCTTTTATAAGTGGTGAAATTGAAATAATTGAGTATTCTGGAAAACATTTGAGTGATCCCCACATTTTACATGTCCCAAAAAGGATAACAATTAACGATTATAGATCATTAAAGGTGAAATTGTTGAAATATTTCCTGAAAATAATTTTTAGAAAATTTTGGGTCATTCATACATGTTATATTCAATGTTTATTCTTTGATTAAAGTCATTTTGACTATAATAATTGTAATTAAATTTAAATTTTTTCACTTCTAGTTTCTAAAAAATATATTAACATTATTAGACATCATAGGTTGATTTTTATTCCAAATAAAGAATCACATTTTAAAAACTATAATCATAGAATTTTATGAAATTATTTTAAAATTATCGTCACATGCCATATCAAATGATGAGTTTTTTATTAGAAATTGGACAATAGCCTAAAATTTTATCACAACCAATTTAGTTGTGAAATTTTTAATGATGACATAAAAAAGATAACTTTTGTCAAATAGATCTAATTATACATGAAATAAAAATTAAAAAATAATTTAACTATGTAAATAAATTATAGGAAAAACCTATTTACAATTAAAATTTAGTGTTTTTTCAATATTCCTAAAAAATAAAACATATATAAAATTACAGAAATTCACCCCAAGTAAATTTTAATATTATTATTTAACAAATTATGTTTATTTTTTAAAATAAAAATTATAATTTTTGTAAAAATTATATCAAAATTTATTATCCATTAGAATGATTTAAATTTATATGATAGAAAAATACATATATTTATTCGTGAAATTGAATTTTAATATTACGCTAAGCCTATAAAAATATTGGATGAGTATTAAAAAAATTATTGAATATATAATATTATAATAGCATTGTTAATAATTGTTCTTATAATTTATTATGATAAAGATGAATTTTTACATAAAAATATAAATTTTTTAAAAATGAATTATTTTATTTTGAAACAGTTATTACATTCAATTATAGATAATTTTAAAGAAAAGATTCATTTTATTCACATGTTTTAATTAATATATTCACAATTTAGTTAATCTTATTCATAACATCCATTCTAATTACTACGTGAATATTATAATAATATTACACCAATAATATTAATATTAGATTATAGTTCGGGAAAACATGGTTTTTTTATAATGCATTATATCAAAGTGGCTTGGTATTGTATGTAATCCAGTCCCAAAATAAATTTTTGTGTGTACTACTATCTATTCAATATGTTTCATGTAATATATGATAAACAATATTTGGTGTATAATTAAATCTAAATGTACTTATTTCACATAACACATGTTATTTCCAATGTCTGGTGAAATGAAAATATAAAAAGGAATAAATTAAATTGATATAATATTTCAAAACAATATCAGTGTGATATAATATACCACTTTAAAATGAATTCCCCCCTCTAAATTATTTTCGGTTATCAACAGATTAATACTTTTTTTTCAAAGAAGCCCATATCTTAAAATAGAACACTAAACAAATCCTTAAAAATTAAATGTTCGAAACATAAAAGTTACCCAATGAAATACATAATTAGGTTTCCACAAAGAAGAAAATTTGATGCATGTTAAAATAATGAAATGGAAGAAAAGTTAAATAATATTAGATATTTGATAATGATAACTAATCATAAGAAAGGGGATGATCTGGAGAAACATAATAATCTCAGATCCATAAACTAAAGAAGTAATAATTATGTCATTGATAAAATTAAAAATTAAGATAATAGGAATTATTTTATTTCCAGACCATTTTCCTAAATTTGATTTTTTTTCAAGAATATATTCGTAATTCATTTCATTCCCATTAATATGGAAAATATCACCCATTGGTTATCCATTGATCAATTTCACTTTATCTCTTACTCCAAGAAATTAAGGGGTAATTATTATTCCTAATGTAAAAATAGATCATGAGGAAGAATTATAAGTCATTCAATATGTCTTTAGTTAGACGTATATAAAAACGTAAGCATGTGTTATCCAACATTAATTAATATTCTTATGGTGATGTAATACATTATTTTCATAGTCATTATATAAATATTAACAAAAAAATTCCATAAATGGTTAACCTTATAACCTTTTTGAAATCTGAAAATAGAAAAAATGACAAAGAATGAAACTGAATTTCACAAAAATAACATTGCATTGACCCCCACATGTAATAAATTATATTATTCTAGTTATATAGAAATATTTTATATATCATCATCATGTTTTCTCTTGAAACATTTCAATAACATGAATTTCCATTAAACCTTATTAAAAACATAGATTCAATCCAATTCTAAATAGTATTGGATATATTCCTAAATCAAAGAATTTTTTAAATTCATCCATGATAACATAACCACTTTTTCACATATTTTATAATTGGTTCAATTTTCATTGATATTATTCAATTTATGTTATCCAAATCAATAATCTTTTTATCTACAAAAAAAAATTCCTATCAATCATAAATGCATTAAGGGTTTCCTTCCCTTGATCAAAATACCACCTTTCCATTAAATTATTATTTTTATACATCATCTACATTCAATGTATTTGTTTCAAGACATTATTAAAAACATATACATAAGACCCATATAGATTACATGATTCATATAACAAAATATTCTAATTCCAAAAAATATAATCATCAATCATACAACTGTATTAAAAATGATTACTTATGATTCATCAACCTATTCGTCAATACCCCCTTCATAGAATATGAAATATGAATCATGTAAACATGATATTTAACATTAATGAAATCACTATTTATTATGTTTGAGGTAAAAAATACTAATATAATATATCATATGTTTCACATAACAATTTTGGTAAAATTATCTTTAGAAGTAAAACAAATACTCGTATCACCTTCTTGATTCTCTTCTTGAGATTTCAATATTGGATATCAATTTTCATAATTCCCATAATTTCAACATTATAAATATTCTATCTTAACCAAGTATCTTCTTGTCCCCACCATCAACTAAAACCAGAAACCATAGTGTGAGAAACACTTATAAAACTAAAAAACTATATAATCATGTAAAATCACTTCTAGGATGTCTAAATCATTACACATACTTCGTTAATATATAAAACCAATGGTTTATCCTAGTATATTCATTTTCATATACTATTCAAAACCATAATTATGGTTTATAAAGAGTTTGTTAATTCCCGATGTGTAACCCCAGAGAGTGTCAAACCATTTGTGCAGTAATGCCTTTTGGCATTCATCGGTTATCGATTGAGTCAATCTCAATATGGTGTTTTTGTGATAGTTTCACCTATATACCATTATGGCATAACCACATCCTCTTATATTATTTGGATATGGATTTATTTTCATCCAAATCACATGTTATGTCCTTTACCAAAAATCCATGACATTTTTCTTTACATTAACTCATCATTATAATTATCCATAGATAAATCCCTAAACATATCCTTAGATATGTACATATGCATATTAGAAATGTTTTCTCATACTATTTTCTAATGGATAACTAAAAAATTCTATTAATACCAACAATAGTGTCCCTGGATTAACATTAATTGATATTACACCATTTTAGATGAGTATTCAACACATTAAAAATGTTCACTATTGAGGATTGTAATAGTTTAGTGTCATTGAAATGTATGAATATATTCATGTTATTTTGTGGATGTAAATTAATATATCCCATAATGATATTCCCCTATAGTTCACTCACCAAAATCATTCTTCATAACCTTGCAAAGGGAAAAGAATAAGAATTTGGGTGATAACCTATTCTAAGTAAGGGTTAAAATGGAGGTATGTAAGAATAATCATGAAAATTAGAGTGTGAGAATAAGATAATTACATTTCAAAACCCTTATACACATACCAATGATCATACACATGAGTCATAGACTAAATATTAGTAGTTCAAAATACATGACTCTTGAGGGAATAAAGAAATTTGTTAATGAAAGAATGACATCAGAATAGTACATTGAATTGTGCAGACACATAAACTGGTAATATAATTTTCTGTAAGTGAACACAAATTTCCAAAACATATAAGGTATCTTCATGGGATAAAAACCTAATTGATGGTACATAACAACATACCTAGTCATATTTTATTCTATATAAGGGATCAAATTTTCTATCTTCCAATAGTTGATTAGTTTTCCCCATATTTCAATAGAGGATTGGGTTTCCATTTGTTTTTCCCAAGTATGATCGAGACCACTAAGTGTGGGATGGTGAATCAGTAGTTCATTTTTGTTTTATAATAATGTATCTTAAAATATTAATGAAAAAATTCTTAACATCTAAACATGTTAGAGTTACAATCCAATCAAATATAAATCACAATTTTATCTTTTTTATGAAAAAAATATAATGAGATGTAAGAAAAGGATATTTACAAGGTTCAGTACAATGAAATAATCCATGAAATGTTGTATAGTACCACCGACATGGATAATTTAGTTATCATCTTTACATGATAGAAATGAACATGAAATGAATAATTATAAAATACTAGTAGAAACAATACCGCTATAGTTTGTTATACCCCACTACTATATTTCCTAGTATACAATTCCCACAAACAAGCCTTTTCAGCAAATGGTATGTATCCATAGTGGTGATATTCACTTTCCATATTATTTTTTCTGATCCACATCAGAAAGTCATTAATTTCTCCACAAGTAATCTGAATCAAAATTTTGGTATGTACAAAATTCATAAACATAATCAATTAACAAAGGATCTTGTTGGTCTTGAAACTTCATCCAGAACCTCAGTCTGGAAATATTTATCTACATCAACCTAAAACACAATATTTACTGGAGTAATCAATATGTGTTCCACAAATTATGAAGCATGATCACTTTAATAGTTTTGAGAGTCATTTATGAATGATCTTTCAATTCCTTTTATATAACCTCCAAACATGTTTAAGAAGGGTTCCAAAAACCATTATCGCTTAAGGAAATTTCCCAAATATTTAATTATCATTAAATATCATATCTATCTTTCACTTATAAAATTAATTTTTTAAATTTTAATGCTTCATTATTCTTAGATTTACTATTTACTTTTTCAATTATTTTTCTAATATTCGAATCTCCATGATTTTCTATTATGATTTCCCAATATTATATTATCATTAATAAATATCCGTTCAATTTTTCCATAATAAATTAAAAATGATTTTTCAATTAAGAAATAACAATGATATTTTTTCCTTATGAAATCCTAGTATGATTTTTCTTATGAAATCCTAGTACTATGTTTTCAATAAGAATTAAAAGTATTATTTCTCCTTAATAAATTATAGTATGATTTGTTCAGTACAATTTGTTCAGTACCATATCTTTAGTACGATTTATTCAATGCATGTTATTAGTTTTGATTTAATCAAGACAAATACTTTGGTATGATTTCTTCTATATGAAATATTCAGTATAATTTCTCATGGATGAGTTCTTCTGTAGGATTTATTTTTTATGGAATCTTTTTTAGGATTTACTCAGAACAAAAATTAAGTATGTAAATATCAGTATGAAAGTACAAATATAAATATATATATACCAAAATATCAGTATGAAAGTCTAATTATGAAAATCTTAGTATGAAAATTTGTGTAAATAAATATTAGTATGAAAATACCAGTATAATTTCTCTATGTATGATTATCCTATTAGAATATTTCTCTTTCCACATGCTCAGCAAGATCCTTTTCTTCCTAGGACGTATCAATATATTTCCCATACTAAAATTTTCATTCAGATTGATTATATCATAAGTATTACAGTATAAATATGATTTATGATAAATCAGAAACACCAATGCATAATTATATTTACAATATAATATATTTCAATATCAAAAAAATCAGGTATCCATACTTTTTTCAAACACATCCTTAAATTGATTTTCATAAATTCCTTTGTTGTATATATGATAAAAATGAATAAAATCACCATGATTATGATCACCACTTTTATTCAAGACTATATATGATTTCCAATAGCTTTTATAAAAAATTCCAATATAATAAATCATATTAACTCATGATGATGTCTTGATCTGATATTGATGGTTCTGAATCTGATCCTCTTGGATCTGATTATCATTCGAATGGTTTTAGATCTTATTGGAAAACATTAATCACACCCTTTTTAATCATACTTCCATTATTTATTCATCATATTTTCTTCATTTAAAATAATCATTATATTGTTCTGTTGAAATAAATTGAAACAAAACTAAAATGGGGTGGAAAACACATCACTTTTTTGTTTTTTTTCAATACCCATATGTAACCTCATCAAAACAATAAGTCGTAATGTTTTATTTTACAAATAATTATTTTTCATATCTTATTCCCTTTTTCTCCCCCCTTTCTCATCTCTTCCCCCAAAATATATTCCCTATAACATATGAATAATGAAATTCAGTGGGGTTCATCATGACATGAATCCTTCCATATTGAAAATTTTTATCTTTTAAATGGTTTGGAACTCATCATCTCAAAAAACATAAATATTATTTATAGGAACAGAAGTGTCACATGAGTTTCTTAATATAGAGTATTTAACTAAAAATATCTAAGTCGTTGGGAAATCCAATTTAGGAAAAAAGTGTATATAATCATGGTTATAAATTTTTTCTATTCCAAAACATTGATCTAATACCTTTTCGTGATCCTTCAACATTATAATTTTTGGTTAAATCTTGAAAAGATTTTATATAAGATAAATGTATCTTACACCCATCTTAACAAAACATATTAAAATTTAAATTGTAAGAAAAATTCAAATCAATTTTTTCATAACCTCAAAAAAAATTAGATACTTAACATAAGATTATGTATTACAACTCTCTAAATTCTTAGAAAGTTAGTAAAAATACATAAATTATTAATGAATAAGGAGGAACCTCATAGATTATAAAAAAAAAATTTGGACTGAGTGTCTTCTCTTATTTTTGAAGTTTTCTTCTTCTTCTTGTAAATATCAATGGATATATTTTCTTTCTTCTCTTCATCCTTATCAGAGTTTGTAACATGTTTCTACTGCGCCCCGACCCTAGAATCCTTATATTAGTGGATTAATTTATTACATTGGTATGATGATAAGGAATAAAATCATGAAGGAACATTTAGATTATCAATCTTGGGAATATATATTACATAAATTATACCCACAATATACTTGGAAATATGGAATAAAAACATGATACGTAATAAAATTGAATAAACTACATCAATGAACAGTTATTCAGAGGTTTTTTATTCTTAACCTCGGAAAATAAAACATAATAAGGGTGAGTTAAAATGCTCAATATGGGTATATAATGTGGAATAAGTAATGAATATAAATGAATAAACTAAAATATAAAGTTAAATAACTAATAACACATTCCATTAAAAAGCTGGATAAGGAAATATCAATATAACAAGGTATGAAACTGAAACTCCTGCAATTTAAATCAATAATCATAGAATGAAATATATCCATAGATATGTCAATGAAAAATATATTGGTTGAATAATAACTGAATCTAAATCAAGGAAATTCATAATAATTGGATTTCATGTTTGAGACACCTAAAATCCTAGTATTATCAAGACCTTTAACAAGACAATTTAAAAATATGGAAAGAAACCCATTTAATTTTTTCAACTAATTGTTTCATGAGAACATGTCGATGCATCAAGTGGCTATATAATGTCCAATACCCACTCATCAATATAAATAAAAATAACTCTTCATATCAAATAATCAAATGAATAGTATTCCTTATCAAACATTTATATTCAATAAATAAAATTGTTTTTTCCATAATCTACCAAATCATTGAATAACTATCAATGTAGATACCATATACAAAATGGTATAAGGTTTAGGAAATAAAAATTTTTATTGAAGGAGAATATTTATATTCATGTATATTTATAATGAACATTTATTACAATAGAGCGATTATTTCTTGATAATGTTTACTATCACAAAAGTAAGTGCGATTTCAAAGATTATAATTCTAAATATGTTTTAGGAAATTAATAAATAAAAATCCCAAAGTGTCCCATACCACTTTAAAATTTTAATTCATAATCCCCATGATGTAATGTTTTCATCCCACATGAAAAATGGATTCTCGATATAATGTGTAAAATTATAAGTAGATACACTAAAAAATAAGTATGTAGTTTATACGGCATATTCCATTTAAAATTAAATGTATGACGTGAATCCCTTACATTAAACATATTTGAGTTATGTGGTATTTATCCTCCTATATAGTGGTTTAAAATATGTAAATATAAAAGGACCATATTAATAATTATTTTATAAAATTTGATCCAATTATAATATCTTATTACCCATTTTTAATAACCATTCATTATTTTTACTATTTCACATGTTAATTACATAGTTTGTCGAGTATGTTTTAACATATAATTTATCATTCTTATTAAATATATAATGGTTTCATCATATCCATAATTTAAAAAATGATTTTAACATCATATATATTTATTTTATATTTTTTTATAGTGTTCTATAATATTTTAAGATTATAAAGGTTTTTTACCATCCAGGGAGACAGTACACCATATGTATTCATAAACGCTACATTAATTTCTTTGACATATTAAAATAATAAATGATAAGTATTATATATATATATATATTATAATTCAAATATCATATATATATGTTATACATGTTACATAGATTTATTTACACCATTCATTATACAATCCATGTATGGCCTAAACGAATCATATCGCTTTGAGGGGTGCTAGTCCACACATCCTCAAATGAAATTACCGTATCAACACATAATTGAATTCATAACGGTATGTTCTCAATAAATTTTAAAAAATAATATATAAATTATTTATATAAAATATATCATATATAAATAGAGTTTCCATCATAATGGTCACGTTGATAGGTGTTAAGGTAAAAATCAACAATCGGTGTTTCCTGATATTCTAGTTCCCCGTACACATAAACATTATGTTTGTTTTCCATTAGATGGAGGTGTGTTTATTTATAGGTCAAAAATGATAAATAATAACATCATAGTTTATCTGTGGTACTTTTGTAGTTATATAAACATATAATAATGATAATTTAGGAGTGGATAAAAGAAATGAAACTAGTGATCTTGAGAGAAAATGTTACCAATTAATTGGGTAACTCCTTTTGGTTTGCACTGAAGGGATTATAAATATTTCATTCATCAAAAATGGATTTTTATATAATGATGGGAGGTATTTTGGGAGGCTATTATGGTAGTTATTGGCTGACCCTATGTAGTTTGAGAGGTGTCATAAAGTGTGAGGACATGATACTTTTATATTAGAGGGGGAGTGTCACTCTTATAAATACCAAAAGATATTCCTTAATTGAATGTCTACATTACCTATAGTTACTAAAAAAATGGACATATAATTTATTAAATGAGAATCATGTTTAAGAAAAACATTATCCACACAGGAATACATGCATTATAAAAAGTTGGATCCTAAAAATTAACGATTCCCCAAATTTATTATTTTGGTTTTTATTAATACATCTTGTTTTATAATATAATTAATTTAAACATTAATACTAAAAAATATTGATTTGTTATATAATATACATAAAAAAACTATTAAAATTATATGAGATTTATAAAATTAAAATAACAATTGTTTTATAAATTAATTTCAAAACAAGCATATGTGAAACGATAAAATACTACTATACCTTGACCGTATTGAAAATGTTTTTAAATTACATGGTTAAATAGGTTAATTATAAAAGGTAATTTTTTTTATTAATATATAATATATACTATTAATTAAAATTTAAAAATTGCATTGAATAATATTTAATTTTTATTAATCTTTGTTCATTTAATATAATTTCAATTATTAAAAAATAACAATAATGTAAATATGACATTAATTATTTAATTTAATTTAAAAAAATATCAAAACAATATTATAAGTCAAATATATTACATTTAGAGCATGTTCAAATAGTATATTAATAAAAAAATAATGTCAAATTTTATTTAATACACTGAACTTTTAATATGTATAGTATCATTTAATTTAGTTAATTATTATATAAATAATCACTATGTTTGCATTTCTTAAGAAATTTATATAACTAAATATTCTCTAAAAATTATTGATACATAATTATGATTACTATAAACCATTTATATTTAATAAGGATATTTATAACCTATAATGTGATGTTTTTTATGTATCTCAATGTTTTATAAATGTTCAAGGTATGGAAAGTTACATTTTTCCCTTTTTCTTCACATAACATTTTCTATAGGGAACATCCATTTAATAATATTCCAATAGCACATAATATTCTAACCAAGAGGGTATATGGTCAAATTATTGACTTCCAATGGATTTTGAAAAGGTTTCCAAGTATTTTTGTTCATTATGACTACGGTTTAGTTTTTTATTAAGCTTAATTTTTCCTCAATCACCGTAAATAATTTTAGTCACTTTCAACAACATTTTGGGGACAAAAATTAGGATGATAATATAATACCCAAAATATTATACTGAAATAAACCTTTTATTTTTTTATTTTCATAATTTAAATCATAGAAGTGGGAAAATTAAGATTAATGTTAATCTCGCAGGTGGGTGAGTTAACTGGTTTTATTAGAAATATGATCAAAATATTTTTAGGATTGAATATTAAATTTTAATGTAAAATTGTTGTAATAAACTAAAATAGGTTAATATATTTTTAATTAATATAATTAATAATTTTAAAAAATATAAAATATAATTTATCATTAATTTTAATTTAATAAAAAAGCCATTCTGAACTAAATTGCGGTAATTTTTACTATTCATTAAAAAAAGATGTTTCTAAAACAAATTAAAAAATTACACTATAAGAGAATTTGAATGTAATAAATTAAAATAATATTTATTTCATAATTGAAATTTAAAAAATGTGTCAAAAAATTAGGTTTAAAATAGGTTCTCCATTAAAAGGTAGTAAAACTCAATCATGCCTATCACACAAGATAATTTAGTGTTGTGTATAGTGTATGATAGTCTTTGTGTATGAAATATGATTATAATAAATTTATTTATATTCTAAAAAGAAAATATTTTAATTTTATGGGGTGTTACATTCTCCCAACAATTGTTAATTTACATCCGTGCAATATGAACATGATCTTGATAATCAAGTGATTGATATTGGAAAATACTATTATTGAAAACCCCACATAGTAAACAGTGTTAACAACACATATTATTAATAATAAGGAAGGAATGTACAATGTTCATGTAACTAGGATTCCTAATAGGTGAACATATGTGGGAAATTAAAAAATGGATCTAAATGATTAATCAACCAATCATGTTCTAATTGCAAGTGCTAGAGATCATGATAATCATAAAAGCCATATACCACAAAGACATAATATTGATGAATGAATAAAGGACATCATTATCAATAAAAATGAAGACAAATGACATAATTATTGGTTTCAATATATTTTTTATGGAGTTAAAAAATTCATCCACTCTCTAATAATATTATTAAATATTCTTGTTTGTTCATTTCCATAAGTATAATATTCTCCTTTGGTCATTCCTTGAATTATTTTTACATCATCTCATAATACAAGATTTTTTGTAGAGTGATATAATATATCAATATCTAAAACAATATCCAAAGGTCAATATAAACCATTTCATAAATTTTTAACTTCGCCAAAATATTTCGATCCAGCACTTTGTAATGAAAGTTGCTGAATTTCAAAAATGAGCTTATCATTAGCATTTAATAAACTTGAAGCAACTCTAAACTTTCAAATTCCAAACATGTGAAAAACCTTCATCATTATCTTCATGAAATAAGGTAATAACTCAAATCACTATAAAACATATTAGAAACATGAATTTTTTCATATCACTTATATAAGAAACATGATGTTATATTTATTCCTTAAATATATAAGTGTTATGAACTCCATAAAGTATAACATTAACAGCTTATTTACAAGTCATTAATCAGTTCTACGGTAGTCAGAACTTATCCAAGTCAATAACTTCTTAATTATGATATTAACAATAGGAACATATGAAATGTAATTTCAAACAAATAGTTTTTATCCAAAATAACTAACTTTTAATAAAATAACATTTCTTGGCACCATTCAATATATGATCTCTAATCCTAAACAAAAAATTAATATAGTAAAATCCTTATACATTAGATAATTTATATAACTACTAAATAATTGATAAAATATTCTCATGAGATAAATATTGAATTGGCATATTAATCAGTCCTCTTTATATGTAGAAGTATCATAACTTGATCATTATCTAATAGCTTAATATTGGTTATATTCCTTTTATTCTTGGAAAATTTCTTCTTATAGTGTCACATCACCTTATAGTTGAAGAATTGTACATTGGTAGCCATTTTCTTACACTTACAATAATGAACATGGTGTCCTTTTTTCCACCCATATTACAAAAATAATTTCCCTTTTAGAAAGTACTAGAGTGTTTCTTACCATAATTATAATATGTCAAAAAATCCTTCTTTCCTTTCGTCTTCTTTGACTTATTCCTTTTTTCATGGTGCTCATATGGCCTATTCTTGTCTTGGTTTCATTTTTAAAACATTATAAATGAATGATTCTTGACCTATCTCATTGTCACATTATATAATGTTTTCATATGATGAGAAATTCTTGGATACTATATCCCTTAAAAAATTTGGCTTATCACCATAAAATATTTGATCCTTATTACTCTTGGGATCTCTTTCACTAGTGAGGATCTCATTCCATCTAATATGATCTATTTCAAAAAAATATATTATAAATGTTTATATCATAAATAAATTGATAATTAAAAATCTGTTATGACACATATGTTTATGCATCGTGTATCCTAGAATCATAATCCATGATTAATTCCAAAAATCATTACTTTAAAATCCTTCATAATGGAAGGTATAGAAAATTATAACTATTATATGAGTGTCCCATATGAGTGTAAAACTGAGTATGATGTATAGACCATTTTCATGTTTTAGGTTTCCATGAATCAATACCATAAAACCTTATTGGTGTTGTTACTCACATGTACATCTATGTCAGAACAATGTCCACTTGTAGCATCCAGACAGTGATGTATTTCTAGGAATACCAACATAATATCTACCATATCAACATTATAGAATGTACTTATATACTTATCCTCAAATGATATTTTCTGTTATCTTTCAATAATCTACATATTATAAATCTAGTTTCCATGGTTTTTTGTAAACTCCCTATGATACTAATTGTAAAGCTCTCACCCGAAATGTTTTATGCTAGTGCATTATTTAATTACATTGGCATGATTAGAAATAATAAAATTATGAAGGAAGTTTTAGTTTAGTATTATTGGAACTATAGATTACAAAAATGATTCACATAAAAATATATAAATAATAAATACAAACATTATATACAATAAAATTCAATAAACTTCATCCATGAATTCTTATTCAATGATTTGTACTTATAGACATAGTGAAAGGAAACATGATAAGGGTGATATGAAATTTTCAGTAACGGTATATAAATTAGATGAAGTAATCAATCAAAATAAACAAATTAACATAATAAGGTATATAACTAATAAATAATTCCATTTAAAAAACTAGTTAAGGCAATATTAAAATGGAAAGGTATGAAATTGAAACTCATTCCATATAAATTGACAAACTAGAATTAAATGTATTCATGGATATGTCGATGAAATATATCGTGGATGAATAATAACAGAATCTAAATCAGGTAAATGTTTTATTATTGGATTTCATGACTGAGGCACATGAAAAACACTTAATGTCAAGACCTTTCATAAGACAGTTTAAAACTATGTATAGAAACATGATTATTTTGTCAAACTAATTTGTCTCGTGAGAACCTATCGATGCATGGAGGGGATATATAATTTCAAATAACCACCATTCAATACTAGTCAATATCATTCCACAAATAAAATAACAAATAAACAATATTCCTCATTAAATATCCATATAATATAATAAATATAGGTTTATCAAAAATTTCCCTCAAAACCAAATACTTATCAAAGTAGATAAAATATGTAAAATGGAATATGTTTTTGGAATGAATTATATAAAATATATTATAATATTTTTATTCATGTAAATTTAAAATGATTTTTTTAAATTAAATTCATTATTTCAATATATGTTTAAGAATCATAAAATTATGTTAGATTGCAAGGATAATCATTAAGAACATGTTTTAGGAAATTAGTAATTAAATATCCAAAATTATCCCACACTACTAGAAAATTTAAATTCATAATCCCCGTGAATGAATTTTATTCATATTTTGATGAAAATGGATTAATTTTATAATATATAATATAGTCATTAGAAACACTAAACTAATTAACTAAGTGGTGTATATTGTGTATGTGTTATAAAAAGAAAATTAAGATAGGAATCACTTACCTTCAACTCAACTGTGTTATGTCACATTTATCCTCTTTCGTAGTGGGTTTAAACTTATTAATAACATATAATATAACAATATTAAGATTTATGATATCATATATGATCCTCTTATAATATCCTAATACCAATTTGTTAATAACCTTTCATTATTCATACAATATTTGATGTTAATTGACATGTTTGTCTAGTATTTGTTAACATGCTATTTATTATTCATATTAAATATATTATGGTTTCCTCATATCTAGAATGTAAAACATGTTGGAAATATCATATATATTTAGTTTATATATACTTATATTGTTATAGAATAATTGTATATTATAAATGATGTTCACTATTCATAGAGATGGTAGGACGTACCCACGCACGAACGCAGCTTTCATTTATTTGTCATATTAAAAAAATGAAAGATAAATGATACATATTTACATTATAATTCTAGTATAATATCTATGTTATATATTATACATTGGTTTATTAATTCCATCATTTATTCATTCCCTATTTGGAATGAATGAGTCATATCGCTTTCAGGGGGCGGTACTGCACACTTCCTCAAACGTAAATATTGTATTTTCACATGATGGAAAGTATAAGGTTATATTTTATATAAAAATTTAAAAAGCATAAATAAATTGTAAATATTACTTATATAATATATAAACATAATTTCAATCATTATTTCCACCATGATTGGTTGTAAGGGAAAATGATCAATCATCGTTTCATAAGGCAGTAGTTCACCGTACACAATAACAAAAAGTTTGTTTCCTAATAGACAGAGGTGTGTGCAAGTGTAGGTCAAACACATTAATTAAAAATTTCATATAATATATGGGATGCTTATTTTATTATATAAACATGGAAATAGTATATTTGAGGTGGTGGGTAATCAAAATGAATTTATGGATCATGAGAGAAGATGTTATCTCTTAATCATTTAACTCTTTTTAGGTTTGTTCCAAAGGGAATCATCGAATTGATTTATAAAAAAAGGTCAGATTATTGTAGCAGGGGAGGGATGTTGGAATGATATTTTTATAGGTATTAGCTTATGCTAAGTGTTTTTATGGGTATATTAATTTGGGAGAAGAGTTTACTTTTTATAGTGGTGGGTGAGTGACACTGTTGTAAATACCAAAAGGTATACATTAATGGGATATATACCTTACCTAAAGTCCCCAAAAAATAGAAATCTAATATATTAAAGGAGAATAAACATTGAAAAAAACACATCTGAAAAATAATGTCGGTATTTTAATAAATTTGTATCTTATCTTCTAAGATTCCCCAATTTTATCATTTGATTTTTTATTAAAGCATCTAGTGTTCTATTATAAATAATATTATAATTAATAATAAACTAAAGTTTAATTTATTATATAATTTAAATCCAATGAATTTTTAATATGATATCAAATTTACAAAATAAAAATATAATTTTTTAAAAAAATTATTTTCAACCAAGCTCATTTGTCGTGCTGATATAATGCTTAATCTGAACAATGTTAATAACATTTCCACAATATATGGGTAAATATGTTAATTTTAAAAGATAAATTGGTCCATTAATAGAAAATATTTAATATTTTTTAAAAATTAAAAACTAAGTTGAAATAATATTGTATGTCTATTAATTTTTAATCATTTAGTAGAAATTAATTTTTATATAATAACTATAATGTAAATTTACATTATTTACCTTCTTTAATTTCAAAAATAACCAAAAATAATTAAAATAAAATATATTAATTTTACATGTGTCTAACCTGATATATTACTCTTGAAATAATAATTAAGGACAAAAATTCATTCAAGATACGAATCTTTTAATATTTATGGTATCATTTAATTTAGATAATTTTTAACAAAATAATCACTATATTTGGATTTCATAAGCATTTTAAGTAACTAAATCATCTATAAAAATTATTGATAAATAATTATGATAAAAAAACCCATCTATGTTTCAACTGCATATGAATAAATAACAAATATTTTGTTTTTACATTTATAAATATTTGATAAATTTTAATGTTAAGGAAAGTTATATTTTTATCCTTTTCTCAAACATAAAATTTTATAAAGGGAATGTAAATTTAGAAATATCCAAATAACCCATAATATTTTATGAAATAGTATATATGGTCTAATTATTTGAATACAATGGACATTGGATAGGTTTTCATGCAATTTTGGTCCTTCAAAAAATGGTTTAGTCCCTTATAATGATTAATTTTACTTTAATCGTTGTAATTAATTTTAATCTCTTTCACTAATATTTTTTTCCAAAAAATTAAATTCGACTTGTAATGACCAAAAAATTCATTAATGAAAAATCTCAGTGATCTGTTTAAATGTCTAATTATGTAAAATGGATATATAATGTCTGAACTTCATTGGTTTTATGTTTTTGGATATTAAAATACCATTTAGAATTGTGACCATTGCTAATATAGTTTTTGAATAATGATCACTTGATTAATATAAATTTAAGGCTTTAAAAAATCCAATTTACATTGGAAAAGGATGTGATGGAGTCATCTAGTATAATTTCCCTGTACGAAGCCCATTTATCAGAGCATGGAAAGGTGGTGGTGTTATTGGGCTTCGCTCTTTACCAAGACCAAGACGAACATGAATATTTTAAGCTTGAGCAGAATCGCCTACGTTAGATGAGGAAGTTGAGAGAGATTACCACACTAGAGATGTTGTCCGAGCCACCCCAAGAGTCTATCCACATCTCGCACCATACCCTAAGGTCTTATTTGGGTGTTTTAAGTGTTATGTATCAAGACCCTATTACTACTACTATGTACATTATTCTTGTATAGGGAATATATATTCATTTTTATTGTTACTTTGTAAATAGTTTTTAAAGAAAAAATAGTATTTTTAGTTAATATTCAACTAAGAAATATATTTTTATGAATTAATGAATTTTTTAATTAAATAATATTTTAATAAAATATTACTATTATTATTAAATTAATTTTTATTAAATATAAATGATCTTAAAATTTTATAAATGAAATTGTAATTTTTATTGAGGTTTGAAATCTCTTTTGGTCATAACCCATGAATTTTTGATAAATGTCATTTTTTATTTTAAAATTATAAATTCACATATTTAGAAACATATTTAGTTAAAATGAATATTTTTTTGGGAATCATAACGCCAAAATTATCCAATAGGTAATTTTACATAATTTTCTGAGACAGCCGAATTTTTTGATAAAAATTAAATACTATATAAATGTATAATGTATTTTATGACATAATAATGACCCAATAGAGATTTAATAACACATTATAGACATTATTTTCGGCCACTAGAGGTTTTACAAAAAAAAAATTATTTTGGGTTTTCTTGATTTATCTTACAAAGCCTTAGTGGACCCTTCCAAACTTATAAAATATTTTGTCTTTTTAAATTGGTTTCCTTGAGAGTGTGAATCAACTCCACCAAAGAAAACCTATTATTTTAATAATTTTGGACATTGGAATTATAAAATATTTTTTTCAAATCCTCTTTTTCAAAAACCATGGGATGGATTGTGGTTGGGATTAGTTTAATGTGAGGTGTCCTAAACCTAATTAATAAAGAATTCATTCTCCTTTCCTATATCAACTCACCCAAAATCCATCCTCTTCTCCATTCAAATACATTGGAGTTTGAACAACCACTAAAATACGCTTTCAATAATTCTCCCAAGGTGCCCCAATCTTCATAGAATCCTCTCTCATGACTCTCCCAAGATTTTGGGTTCACAATTCCAGGTAAGGGATTCTAACCTTCTTTATTTATGTCTAAGTATCCATATATTATTATGCCCTCTTATTTGATATTATAAATATTTGGGTATGATTTATCAACTACCCCATAAATCCATCTTCATGTTTGAGTAATGATATATTCCCTTTCACTCTCATTAATGCCTTCCATTACACCCATTACCATACTAAAATTTCGTAAGGAATTTCTGTCTCATCATTTACAATCAAAAAATTCTTTTGTATTGCGTATATAAATTCCAATAAATTTGTTGGGAAATGTATATATATGACCCCATTACTGTCCATTTCATATAAATTTGATGATACACCCATTTCTCTCTCATCAACCATTTTTACGAATACTTATGTCACGTTATTATTCTACCAAAATTGCACCGCGTTTTTCCCAGCCATGATCATTGTGTAGTGAATACCATACCCATATATATATGAAGGGTATTAACCTTTATGCACATATAAATATTTCTTGTTACATTCATGTATTTATTTAACATTCATTATATGTGGAATATTTTATGATTTTAATTAATCCATGTTTTTGATGATCTATGTGGCACACTGCTGCATGAAAGGAAATGATTATGAAGGGTGCGCCCTGATAGCTCTCCAATGCATTGGGTATAGTATAATATCATGATATTTCATGTGAAATTGGTGTTGAATCTATATAATTCAAGTTAAATGTGGGTTTAAATATGCTTCAATTACAATGATGGATTACTCATGCTCCATGTGCAATGAGCCTTTGCTTATCCTAATTATATGTTAAGTGTTGTTTCCACATTTCCACTTTATGATTATAATGATTTATCATAACTTTATGTTCATGTTTATCTTCTTCTCCATTGATATTAATATTTCTTAACAATTATTTTATTCCTCAAGTTATTCCATGTTTATTCCATTTTTATTCCCATACTTGGATTTATATCTCACTTTTTTCTTATTCATGTCCTCAGGTTATCCTATGAAATTCTAAGTACAAGGGAATGTAGTAGTCATGTAAAGTATTTTTTGAATAAGATGTTTTGATCTATGATTTATTTTGTTATGTAATGTTACTAATCCCCAAAGACACTAGACCGCTCAATTTTCTATGTTGTATCAAGTGAATGTTTAATGTAATAAATCGCGTTTTAGTATCTAATAAAGAACATGGTTGTTATAGTTGGTATTATAGGACAAGATTAGTTATTTTTGGGATTACAATTATAAAACCATAGTGAATCCTTAGAGACAATACTATGTATAATAAAATCATCCATAAGTTTTGGTGGGTATTCAATAAGTGGTTTATCAATAAAATTCATCCCTATCTAGATTCGAGCGGGTAGAGGCAACTCTGGCACAGATGTACCAAGGGGTGAAAACCTCGATAAGGAGTTTCAGTCTTAACTCAGGGAATCCTTGTACACGAAAATAGGCCTTGCTACACTCTTTGTTACGACACTCCCAGTGGATATGCATTGGTAAATTATCAACCATAGTATGAACCATTATTAGGAAAGAAAAAATCCCCTAAGAATATAATTTAGAATTTAGATCATGGATAACATAGATTGAATCCAATAGATTAATAACTTAAGGAAATAAAATCTATTTATAAGTCATTTATTTTTCCTTGGATTACCCTTTATGTGTTTAATAGTCTAATTTTACTCATCCCTATGTCTATATTGGATAGAGTAGAACCAAAATAAAAAAGTGAAAGGAAGGGTTATCACCCATACTTCTACACATTCTTCTATATCCCAAAAGTTTAGTAGAACAATACCAACACCACCACAAATCATGGAATTGAAGATATTGTTGTGTACTGGAAATGGGGAAATCATTTCATCCCATGAATATAACTCCTCCCCTATCATAATTTTGGGTGTGAACATCCCGTCGAAACTAGTCATACACTGTCTGGTTGAATTTGAAGCAATTCTAGGAATGGATTGTCATTACCAATATAGAGCCAACATAAATTGTCGTGCGATGAAAATCACTCTTCAGGTGGAGAATCGACCCCCCCCCCCCCGGTTCTGTAAAAGACAAAGGAGGAAGATGAATGTTCTTTAGCAACATAATCTCAAGTGTGGATGTTACTACCTTATGAGCACGCATATCTGGAATAGATGATTTAGTCTGAGGAGGCAAACATCTTTGAATACATGCATATTGTGAGGGAATTCACCGAATTATTTCTTGAGGAATTTCCTGGTCTTCCTCATAGAAGAGATGTTTAATTCTCAATTAATCTTATTCCTGGGTAATTTTCAATATCCATGTCTCTTTATAGAATGGTTGTTGTGGTGCTTGAGAAGCTGAAGAAACAACTACATGAGAATCTAGATAATGGGTTTATACGCCCAAGTGATTTACAATGGTGTTCACTGGTCCTCTTAATCAGGAAAATGGATGGGTCAATGCAGCTTTGCATCAATTGTAATGAGATTAACAAAATCACGATAAAGAACAAGTATCCTCTTCCATGAATTATTGACTTGTTCGATCAGCTTCATAGAGTATTAGACATATCCATGGTAGACTTGCGGTCGGGATATTATTTTGTAAGGGTGTAGAAGGAAGATATCCCTAAGATAGCTTTTCGTACAAGATACGAGAATCATGAATTCATAGTAATTCCTTTCAGACTCAATGATGCTCCACCAATCTTCATTCACAGGAGGAATAGAGTCTTTATAGATTATCTCTACAAATTTGTTGTAGTCGTTATAGATTATATTCTAATATACTACAAAACCAAGGAGGATCATGAGGAGCATCTAATAACTGTATTATAGACCTTTTGGAATGAGAAGATCTATACAAAGTATAGTAAGTGTTAGTTCTTATTGAAGGAGGTCTCATTCTTGGTTTATATCATCAAAATAAATTGATTATTTGTGGGTCCTTCCAGGAAAACTACAATTGATTGATGGAAGAGGCCAACATCAATAACGGATATCCCTTGCTTAATGGGGATAGCTGGATATTATTGCCGATTTTTTGAGAAATATCTCATGATTGTCCAGCCCTCATAACAAGATATCTCTAAAGGGACTAATGTTTTTTTGGAGTGATGAATGCGAAGAGTGCATAATGGGGTTGAAAATGAGGTGTATCATTATACATGTTCTCACATTACCCATGCGTGGAGAGATTTTTGTGGTATTTAGTGATTCTTCGAAAGAGGGCATGTGTTTTGAGTTGATGTAGAATGATAAAGTGGTAGCCTATGCCCCATGGTAGCTAGTAATGCCTGAGAAAAACAATCCCACACATGATTTGGAGTTGGTGGTTTCGATCTTTGAGTTTAAAATATGTTTTTATTATCTATGTTGGAGATGTTTTAGATATCTAATAGTCCCAAGAATCTCAAATATATATTCACACAAAAATATCTTAATATGTACTAATGAAGATGGATAGAACTCATTAACAATTATGATTGCTCAATCCATTACCACCCTGGGAAAGTGAACAAGGTGGAAGATGCTCTCAGTAGAAAGGATCCAGTGGTTCTGTCAATGTTCATAATTGATAGGGATCTAATCTTATTTTATTTGTAGAGGATAGACATGGGAATAGTTAAGGAAGGAAAATCATCAATCCTTTCTCAAATGTTTACTCAACCATCCATCTTGAGAAAATAAAGGATGCTTAATGGAAGGATGCAGAGATTATGAAAAGGGTGGAAGATATTAGAAATGGTAAATCCTCAGGGTTCATGGTTGAGAAGGATGGAATTATTAGATTTGGGTCACGATTATGTGTTCAATATGATCCAGAGATAATGAATGATCTTTTGAATGACGCACATAGCTCAACCTTCCCTATTCACCTGGAAAACACAAAGATGTATTGAGATCTCTGATAAAAATTTTGGTTGGACAATATGAAAAGGGAGATTTCTAAATATACATCAATCTTCCTGGTATGTCAGTAAGTGAAGGCTAAGAGGAAAAAGTCTAAGGAGATGACACAACAACTACCCATACCAACATGTATGTGAGAGAACATTACCATGGACTTTTTCACTGGACATCTAAGGACATCTAAAGGAAACAATTCTATATGGGTCATTGTGGATTTTCATACAAATACAAATCAGATTAACACAGTTTAAGTGGAATTATCATTAGATCAACATGTACTGATTTACATCAATGAATTTGTAAGGATTCATTGAGTACCACTATCTATTGTATCCGATCTTGATATGAGATTCACCATGATATTCTGGAAAATTCTCTATCATGCTCTAATCACTAAACTAATATTTATTATGGAATATCATCCTCAAACGGATGTCCAATCTGATAGAAATATTTATACACTGGATGGTATGTTATGATCATGTTCTATATACATCAATGAAGGGTGGGACCAACAACTTTCATTGGTTGAATTTTTGTACAATAATATTTTCCACTAAAGCATCGGAACAGAACCTTATGAAGCCATGTATGGGAAGAGGTTCATTACATCAGCATGTTGGGATAAAGTCACTGAGCGTAAGCTGTTAGGACCTATAATGGTTGAAGAAATGGTGAAGAAGGTGAAAACCATTTAGCAGCATATCAAGGCAGCCCAATGTGGACATAAGAGTTATGAGGATAACCATCGAAGAGGCCTTCAGTTCAAAGTTTGAGACATGGTGTTTCTATGTATATCTCCACTGAAGTGGTCACGAGGTTTGGAAAAAAAGTGCTGTCATGTCCCAGGTACATCGACCGAATCGATATTCTTGGTCGTACCGAGGTTTTGGCCTATCTACTAGTACATACACCTACTACACCCAATGTAAATGATTAATTTCATGTATCCCTCTTATGTAAGTACATACCAGACCCTTACCTTGTACTCTCTTTAGAGGTAGTACAACTAGAAGATGATCTTTATTACAAGGAGAAACCAGTAAAGATCTTAGATTATAGAGAAAGTGTTCTACAAAATAAGAAAGATCCCCTCATCTTAGTGTTTTGGAAAAACCATAAGTTTGAAGAAGCGATGTGGGAATTGGAGGAAGTGATGAAGCAGAGTTACCCACACCTGTTTTAGTGTGAGAAAAGGAAATTTCAATGTTGAAATTTCTTAAGGGGGAAATATTATAATGAACCAAACATTCATTAAGGAAAATTCCTCTTGATCTAATTAAATTTCTTATTTTTTAATATGGATATATGATGTTTGAACTTCATCATTTTTATGTTTATGGATTTTAAAATAACATTAACAACTGTTAACATTTTTTATATAGTTGTCGAACAATGATCACATTATTAATATAAATTTAGAGGTTTAACAAATCTAATTTACTATGAAAAAGGAAGTGTTGGCCTCATCCAAAAGACTTTCCCCAAACGAAGCCCATTTATCAGAGCTCGGAATGGGGTTGGATTCATTCGAATTCACTCTTGACCAATCCCAATCAGAGATTTCATACATTAAGATTGAGCGGATTTTCCTATGGGGGATATGGAAGTTGATATAGATTACTACTCGCATGATGTTATCCGTGCAACCCAAAGAGTATATCACCATTGGGAACCTTACTCTATAGTCTTATATAGGTTTTAAGGGGTTATGTAACAAGGCCTTGGTACTAAAATTATGTACATTATTCTTTTATAGATAATATACATTATTTTTATTTTTCATACTTTGTATATAGTTTACAATGCAAAAATAGTGTTTTTAATTAATATTCAACTAAAAATATATTTTGATGAATTAATCGATTTTTGAATTATATAAAATTTTAATAAAATATAATTATTGTTATTAAATTACTTTATATTAAATATAAATGATATTATAATTTTATGAATGCAATTGTAATTTTTATTAATGTTTAAAATCACTTTTTGTCAAAACCCCTGAATTTTTTTATAAATATCATTTTTTATTTTATAATTAAAAAACTCACATAATTATAAAATTATTTAGATAAAATAAATTTTATTTTTGTAACCACAACATCCAAATTATCCAACGGTGAATTATTCATAATTTTCTGAGACACTCGAATTTTTGGGTCAAAATTAAATATTGTTTAAATATTTAATGTGTTTTATGACATCATAATGACCCAATAGTGATGTACTAAAACACTATAAACGTTATTTTCGTAAAATATATGTTTTGACATTAAAATATTGTGAATTTGGGATGATTTTTTTTTTTACAAAGCATTAGTGGACCCTTCAAGACTAATAACATTTTTTCGTTTGAAATTGTTTTCCTTGAGAGTGTGATTCTCCTCCATATAATCAACCCTATTATTTTAAAATTTTAGGACATTCTCCTTATAAAATATTTTCTCCCACTCCACTTTGGAAAAAATTTGAGGGAAAAAACTATGGGCTTGTTTGTGGTTTTGATTATTTCAATGTGATGTGTCCCAAACCTAAAAAATAATGAATTTCTTATCCTTTCCTGTATAAACCCACCCAAGCTCCCACTTCCTCTTCACTCAATTCCTTTAGAGTTCTACCAACCCCTGACCATTTATATCTAGTATCCTCCCATGGTGCCCCCAGCTCTCAAGAAGCTTCTCTCAAGCCTCTCCCAAGCCTTTTGGATCACACATCCAGGTAAGGGATTCTCACATTCCTTATTTACGTCCATGTTTTTTATATTGTTTTGCTATTTCATTTATAATAATAAATTTCTGGGTATGATTTCTCAACGCACACATACCTCCCAGATCATGTTTTAATAAATAGATATCCCTTTTCTCTCTTATTAATTTTTCCAAGGTACACACGTTATCATGCCGAAATTCTGTATGTAATTTCTTTCTCATCATTTACATTCATGAAATTATTTTGTTTTACATAACTATAATCCATTACATTTTTTTTGGGAAATATATTAAAATGAACCACTTACTATCCATTCCATGCACATATGATGAGACACCAATTTCCCTCTCATCAACCTTTTTTAGAAATTATTATGGCACGTCGTTATGCTACGGAAATTGTACTGCTTTTTCCAAGAAAAGATCATTGTGTAGTGAATACCATACCAATGTATCTATCAAGGGTATTCACCTTAATCAAAATATACATATTGATTGTTACATTGATGTCTTTATTCTATATTACTTATTGTGGAATAACTTATGATATTAATGAACACATGTTTTTGATGATCTATGTTGCACAATTATGCATTAAATGAAATGAAATGATTACGAAGGGTGTGCCCTAATAGTGCTCCAATGCATTCGGTAAATTATAGTATCATGATATGTCATGTTCAATGGGCGTTGACTCATGATAATTCTTGTGAATCGTGGGTTTCCTCTTGCTTCATGTGCAATGTGGGTTTACTCATTCTCCTTGTGCAATGATCCTTGGCTCATTTTAATTCCATGTTAAGTGTTGTTTCCACATTTCCACATTATCATTATCATGCTTTATTATGCCTTTTTGTTCATGTTTCACTTGGGCTCCACTGATATTTTTATTGTCTAACATGTACTATATTCCTCATATTATTCTATGTGTATTCCCTTTCTTCGCTTTATAGCTCACCCTTTTCTTATGCATGTACTAAGGTTATCATATTCTATGCTAGGTACGAGGAAATGTAGTGGTCATGTGAAGGAAGTTTTAAATAAGATGTTGTGTTCTATGATTTAAGATATTATGTAATGTTCATAAGTCCCAAAGTCAAGAGACCTTTCAAACTTCAATGTTGTATCAAGAGATGGTATAATGTAATAAATAATGTTTATGTATGTAATAAAGAATATGGTTTCTATATAACTTATTCGACCAAAAATATTATACTGAATAAAAAAAATTTTGTCGTATTTTCAATATTAATATCATGGAATTGGGTAAATTAAAATTAATTCCAATACCAAATATGGATCTGTTTATTGGTTTTAGTATAAAATTGATCAATAGATTGTTATTTCTTTATATTCAATTACATAGTGATGTTGATTATAAAATTCTAAATTATATAAATATTTTTATAATTTATCTTATTTTAATTTATAATAGATTTAAAATATAATATAAAATAATAATGATTTAATGTAAAATTCTATTTTTAACTAAATTGCAATAATTTTTACTAATCATAAAAAATGATGTTTCATAGAAAAATCAACAAAATTTACTCTAAGTTAATTTAAAAATTCCTAATTTAAAATGTTTTTTATTTTTCAAATTAAAATTAATCAATGTGTCAAAATTTAGTGTTAAAATAGTTTCTCCTATTAAAGGTGAAAAAACAAGGTCATGCATGTAATGCAAACTAATTCAGAATTGAATTTATAGTAATTATAATATTGTGTATAAAGGATGATAACATAAAAATTAATCTTATTCTAAATGGAAATTATTGTAATGTAGTTGGGTGTTACATTTTATCTTCATATTTTGTCTCTTCTTATATAGATGTCAACTTCTTTTCCCTTTGTGGAACCTTTTTGTTTTAGTGAGTTTGTTATAACTCATTATTTCCTTGCCCTTATTCTGGAAGGATTTTGGAATGACTGTTACTATGATGCCCTTATTTATCACATATATTAGATATATTTTGAATTTTCATAATATAATATATTGATATTTTTTTATCAATATTTCTCATATATTTAGAATTATTTTTATTTCCATTTTCATTATCTAATTTTTCTATTCTTCTTACTTTTTTCCATATCAACTTATTATGGACAATTATCTAAGAACTCATTCGTTTTGGATTCAACAGGTTTGTTTTTCTCCAAATTCATAATGTACTCATATTTATTAACATAATCATCTGTGTTTGTATTCTATGTCTCTTTTTTGAGTTCAACATATTTATTAGGAACATTTAATCATCTTTGTTCATTGTAGATCCCCACTAATTCATACATGTTTCTTGGTAGAGATATATTATACCAGCATAAATGGGATTTATTTCCACATACATCACATCCCAATAAGTGAACTTTTAATCTTTAATTTTTTAGACTGATAGTAAAATCATTATTATCTTTGACGATGCTGTTGTTGTTTCTTCGCAAATTGTGGACCAATTATCTAAGGAGGATACATTATTTGATAATTCCTATCATTCTTGGTGAGATATGTTTTCTCCTAAAACATGCTTTTCTGAAACAGTTTTAAGATTTTATTTAGAAGCTTCATATTTAACACAAATATTATAAGTGGATTGTTCTCCTATATTTCATATATCACTTTTTGTTGTAAAAAACATTGATTGTGTTTCTAACAACCCTTCTTACTTCTCAACCAACATACCTTTTGGATCTCTGGGGATTTTTTCATATTCAGTTACCATCAACTTGTTATATATATATTCATCAAAAATTATAGATTCAATCTTGTTAGTACTCTCATTTCAATCTATCATTTATTCATAACGTTCCAGTTTTCATTCAAGCACACCATTCTCAAAAGTTATGCATTCAACATCATTCTTCAACATTATTTTTTCATTCACGAGTTGAGTATTCTCTTCCTGTGATTTCTCTAATTTCCTTATAAGAATACATTCCATTTTTTTCATTTCTCCCCCATTATCATCATATCCTAAAGATTCACTTTAATCTATATCTAGGAAAATAATATTTAGTTTATGATAACACTCACCATCACGTATAAAATCATTATTCCTTTTTCGTAGATAACATTTTTTCATTTTTTCATAAGGAAATATTTCCTTATGTTTCTTCCAGGTTTGTTTATTATGTTTCACATAATCAAATTCGAACTCCTTTTATTAAATTTGAATCCTTGGAGAATTTTTTTATGAAATATCTTTTCCCTCAACAATTCCAAAAATTGATATTTTTACTTTTAAATTTTTCCTTATTTTAGTAATTAGAAATAAGGGACATATTTTTATTGAAATATTCAGCTTCTTCCATCAATTTTTAATTACTTGATTATTCTTTATTTTTATTATCATTGGTTTTCAATTTTATCAAAGATTTGATGTTTATTTCTCAATGAACCATTTAATTCTTTTCTATTCTATTGTCTCTTCTCATTTCATAAGTAAAAATGAATACTGTATAGATCATCCAAATATAAGGTTTTAGGATCTATATATTCCAAAGATAAAACATTTACATAAAACTTATTAGGATGAATTCACAAGAACCATTTATCAATATTTATGTCATCAAATTTCTCACTGAGACATCTTATGATGATACCAATATAATTTCTCATTGTAAAAACATCACAACATAATTCATACTCAACCATTTTCATATCACCATTCTTTACCCTCTAAATGTGCAGTTATTCCTTCATCAGCCTTTGATTGACTTTATAATTTTTTTTCACCCTATCCCAAATATCATTGGGAGTTATAAATAACATTACTCTACGAAAATAAATTTTTTATGTGATTAGAGTAAGTAATTTTCACTCTTCCACTATTTTCAAGATTTGTCTTATTAGTAGTAGTAATATGAGTACTCTCAATATATGGATGAAATACATCGGCAGTTACTTCCAAAAAACTCATACCCAAGGTTCATAATAAATGGAAGAAATATAAATTTTAAAATATGATATTTCATTCCATTGAAATCTAGAATCCACTTATTTTTCACATAATTGAAATTCTCTATTCCCAATATAGTTCTTTCTGATAGAACTTTTGGCCAATACCGTTTGTTATTCCCAAGTAGGATCGAGTCCACTGAGAGGTGGGGGTGAATCAATTGTTAATTATTATTTTATAACTATTTTTCATTACTCCTTTACAAAAATAATATTATCCTGAGATACTTTTGAGAGTTATGATCCAATAAAATACAACTCAAATACATACCTTTCATATTCGATAAATAAAAAGAGAACGAATCGCATAATCTTTTCAAGCATTGTTACAAATAACTACTAGTTTCTTTATTGGATAGTACCACCAACATGGGTTCATTAATTATCTTATTTATGGATTTAAAAGGCCCAAAAAAAGATCAATACTATAATCCCATTAAAAAATTCTTATTATAGTTAGTTATCCCCGAACTATCCTTTCTAGTGCCAAATTATCCCAAAAAAATTTAGAAAATGGAAAGTATCAAAAGTCACAATCTTTACATTCATTATTTATTGTGGAAAACATCAGAAATTATTCACTTCCTCCATATGTAAGCTGAATAAAACATTTTCTATATACACCCTCCATGGACATCAATATTTCGATAAAGAAGTTTTTGGTATGGATAAACAACTTTTAGAACATCAGTCGAGAAATATTCTTCACCTCCAACAATAAAAACATTGATATACCTTTTCCACAAATTCGGGTGAATGAAATCATGAATTGTTTCATGAGTCACATATAAATGAACTCATATCTCCATTTAAAGGGACCTACAACTCATTTAGTAGGGGTTCTAAAATCCATTTAATCTTAAAAAATTTAAGGAATATTCAATTATATTTAAATATCATATCTATATTGGAATTATTCAATTACTTTTTTAGTCATAAATTCATCTTGAATCTATGATTTCCCTTTATCTTATTCAATTACATTTCAATCATCAATTATCCTTGATTTCCCATTACAATTTCCCAGCATGATTATTTCCTTAAGAATTACAATTATAATTTCATCCTTAAGAAATCCTAGTATTCTTTTTTCGTTAAGAAATAACAGTACATTTTTTCCCTTATGAAATCCTAGTATGATTTTAGCTTAGGAAATAATGTATTATTTTTCATTTAATAAATCTCTGTAAAAATAATTCTTAATAAATCCTAGTATGATCTGTTAAATTCGATTTTATTTGTTTAACTTCTTTCGTATAATTTCTTCAATAAAAATTATTTAGTAGTATTTCTTTAGTTTTGATTATTCAAAACATTTTCTTTATTATAAATTATTTATTATGATTTCAACATTATTAAAAATTAAATATGTTTTCTTTATTATGAATTCAATATTGTGATTTCCTCATTATAAAATGATGATTACAAACATCTCAAAATAAATATCCTAGTATGAACATCTATGTATTAAAATCGAAGTAAAAAAACATAGTATAAAAATCATAGAACAAAAACTTGAGTACAAAAATATCTAAATGAGAATCCTAGTATGATTCTTCCAAGTATGATATTTTTCTTTATTATACTCAGCAAAATCTTTTCCTACTTGAACCATATCAACATCTTTTCCTTCCATGGCTTTTAATTCATAAATCTTGTATCATAATATTCTAAACATACATATGATTTATAAGAAAAAGAAAACATCAAATCATCAAAATATTTAAAATATAAATTATTAATACATCCCAAAACACCAATAATCATCTTTTTTTCTAAACCAATCTAAAAACTATTTTCCAAAATTCATTTTTCCTGAATATGAAAAAAATAATTATGATCAGCATGATTATTAAAAAAACTTACATTCTATAATCGATATGATTTCAAATATATATTTAAAAATAAATACTAATTTATAAATCATATTGATTCATGCCTAGATCTGATGATGATGAATTCAGAACTGATCCTCTGCGATTGGATTATCAATCTTATGGTTCTGGATATGATCTCACAACATTAATTTATGTTTCTTCAATAAATTCGTCCATTAACTTTTCAATAAAAATTTTTCCTTCAATATAATCTTTATTTTGATCAATTGACCAAAAAATGACTAAAAATTATCTTTGATCTTGAAGCATCTAACCATATTGGATCAGGTTTCCCTATTATCCTATTATTGATCAGGTTTTTCCATCTTCCCGTAGTGGACCGAGTATATCCTTTATTCGTAGTCGATCTTGCATTTAAAATTGACTCCCATAATTATCTATTGAGATATAATCCTTTACCCAATTAATTGGAAACTGATATAGGTCCCACCCATCACATAATGAAATCATATATACATGTTCCAAAAGATAATAAATATGCATCATATCATGACCTATAAAAAGTGACGTGTTTTATAAACACCATGTCTTATCGATGAAATGAAATGGGTATCATTAAAATTTCATCATATCATTACCTATATAAAATATATAGGTCCCATAATCAGTAAATTAAATAATAAATTTTTAAAAGGAAGGGTTTCAAAAGCATATAAGATGTACAACTAAAATGGGGACGTATATATCATTCCATCAAAACATAAACCATTTAATAATGAATACTAATTTTATTATTGGATCATATACCCAGTTATTCATAATCTATAATAATGCATGTCATCTTAAATAGAGAATTATTTTAAATGATAACATGGAATATTTCTTAAAAAAAATAACCTTTCATTAAAAATCCATTTTCATAAAACCATCTCAGAAAATCATTTAATTATAATGAAATCATTATAGATACACTAAATCAATTTTGTGATTAAAATATATTTTCTCCATTGAAAAATTTATTTTTAACAATAATGAATTTTCAAAACCATTTTCATTTAAAATATATTTAAAAACATATAGAAGATGATTTTAAAAGAATTTAGAACAATGTTTTATAAAAGAAAAATTCTTTGTAAGTCCTTTTCCTTTGAAAACAAGTTAAAAAAAATATAGAATATTAACTAAAAAATACTACAAAAACATGTAACTTTACAATGATATATTCATGGAAATTTTGGTCATGATGGCGGTAAGTCCGTACCTGATGAACATTCCTTTTGCATAATAATATATTTAAAAAGTGTCGTGATTGGAAAATAATAAAAAGATTAATTTACGAAAATTATTGTAAAAAGGTAATACAGGTGTAAAAATTTATTTTAATAATCATATGATAATAGTAAAATAGTTTTGAAAATACTTTTTATAAAAAAGGATTTAGGAAGAACACAGATTTATAACTGAAAAGAGAAATAATATAGTATTATTGTAAAAACAGTTTAAAAATTATCTAACTACCAAGGAGAGAAAAAATGGTACCATTATTTGGATTTAAAATGAATAAATAGGGGGGATGGATTTATGAGATTAATTAATATATGGATTATAAAACTACTTCTATTTAAGGATTATCGTAAACAATCCCAATAAATAATCAGATTGTAGATATAACTTTTTAACACTTTCGTAAAAGTAAATCATAATACCCCAAAAATAATAAACATAAATGAATCTTATAATATATTTATAAAAATTTTATTCCAAATATAACAAGTCAATGGGATGTATATACACCCCATCCAAAAATATAGGTGTAATACATTCCATGTATCGTAAAGAAGGTAAATTAATAAAATTATCATTAGGGATTTGGTTACATGTGAACCATAAATGCCATGAAATAATGATCAAAAAGTATATATATAAATAAAAAAATCAATATTATTATAATAATAATATAATACATTAATGGTAATTATATACCCCAAAAAATGATATGATTGTTTAATAATGTATTGGCCACATAGAACTAAAAGTTATATGAGAAAATCCTTACTACTTAAGTAACATATGAATTGTGATCCCCATGGAATAATAAAATCAATTTAAATAACTAATATCATGAAATAAAGTTATTTAATTATAAAACATCTATTATTTATGTATATACACAACATAAAGGAAATGAAAGTTGAATATGGAATTTATCTTACAAATATTAGAAAGTAAAATAAAATTCAATTATATTAAAGTCTTAAAATTATTTGCAAACATTAAATCCTAATGTATAATTAATAGAAGATTATTATTTATTTAAAAATGAATCATGTTATTATATATCATTCCATATCCAATTTTTTATGAACTTCTATTTCCCATTTATTAACAATTCTGTGTTAATGTTATGCTTCGGGTAATAAGTGGTTTGTTTTTCATATATGTTTTGAACTATTATTCTCGATACTATTACTTATATCATTATAAATTATTTCATGAAGGTAAATCCATTTTTAAAAATGATATATATTAATTATATATTTACTGAATATAAAATATAATATATATAATCAAGAAAATGAATACACTGTTCATGGAGACAATAGGTCATATGTACCCACAAACACTGATTTCGTCTTCATATCATATTGAGAGAATGAATTTAAAAGTAATACATGTAAATATTATATCATTCTCATATAATTAATTTTTTTAGATATCATATATTTTTTTTAAACACCTAAAATATTCCATGGTTAGTGTTAAAGAATCACATCATTTTGAGAAGCTGGGAGTCCACACATCTATAAACGGGGTTACTGTGTTTACACAAAATAAAAATCATGATGTTATATTAAATAGAATAGTTAAAAAAGTACAAAACATTCCTAACTATCATACATATCATATAAAATAGGATATTACTTCATTATTAATATCATTTAATAGTGGTAATGGAACAATTAATGACATCAGTTATTGAAGCTATAGTCTATTATAAACATGAATGATGATTTCATATCCCATTTGATGTATGCTTGTGTGATTATAGGTCAAAATATTAACCTAAAATGGATTCTTATAATGAGTATAATGAGTTTATTCTGAAATGTATTAAATAATATTAATTTATGGGGTGTATATTGAAAATAAATATATAGATTGTGGGAGGATGATACATATTATTTGTGTAACTCCCCTTAGTTTGTACAAAAGGGATCTTTTGGTTGGATTTAATCTAAATCAGAGTCATCTAAGATGAATGGTTGGTTGTTTTCAGTTTAATTGTGCAAGTTTTAGATAAGAAAAATGGATTGGGAGGTGTGATGAGGGGAGGAGGTGATATTGACGTTTGTAAGTGGGGAAATGGACACACTGAGTATTCTTTAAAAGATTTGAGTTTTCCCCATTATTAACATGTCATAAAAGGTTCAAAAAAGATCATTATACATTATTTGTGGTTTAATTGTCTATATATGTCCATAAATTAGTTTTTTTGACAAGTGTTTGTTTATTTTTACACCTCTAAGTATAATTTTTCCATTAATTAAACACATGATTACCTTAATAATTATAATTAGCATTAATTATTATTTATACTATTATTTGATAGAAACTAAATAAATTATTTGAAATTATAAATTATTCATTTTCCAAATATGGAATCCATTTTTATAAATTCTAATAACAGAATCATCAAAAATTAATTTAAAATTAATCCACACATGGGATGATATGATGGGTTATTAAATTGAAAACAACGATAGGATTGAAATGTTTTTATATCCAATTTCAATGTGAAGTTGGTTCTAATGTCCTAAATTTTATTAAATTATCGATAACTGATCTAAATTAAATTTTAAACATAATTAAAACATTATTTAACTATATAAATATACAAGATGAAGAAAAAGTTTTCAATTAAAATCAAGTATTTTTTAACTATTAAAAAATGAAACCTCTCATAAAAATACCAAAATAATAAGCAATGTAATATTTTATATTCTGGTTTGAAAAACTAAGTTCATTTTCTCCAATAATAATTATTAAATTTTAAAGAAAAAGAAAAAATTGGGTTCTCTATTAAAAGGCGGTAAAATTATATTTTGGAAAAATAAATTTTCTTAGATATATAATTGAATTATTTCTTTTAATATTCCTATCAAACGTACTGGATGAGTGTAGAAAAATTAATTAATATATATTATATTACTTCAATTAATCAATAGTGTTATTTTTATTTTATTGATATAAAATTGTGTTTTTATATAAAAAATATTTTTCATTGAAAATGAATTTCGTTATATTCAAATAGTTGTTACATTAAATTATTGCTAAATGATATCAAATTCCATGATTTTATACACATGGATAAATAATTTTTTCAATATTTATTTTATCTTATTTAAAAATTATATTCTAATGTCTAAGTGATGAGTATAATAATATTTATAAAATAATTTAATAGTATATTGAAGATTGGTATAATTATGCCTTTTATATAATAGAAGATATCAAAGGGGATTAGTATGGTATGTAAAAAAATCAAAAGAAAGTGTTGTGGATACCGCAAGATAATCTATGTGTTTAGTGTAGTGTAGTATTAAGTTGGTTTTTCATATTATGAAAGACAAATATTTTACATTATTTTATCCATAACTATACTTAGTTTTGTGTTAAATAAACAATATCAGAAGGAATAAATGAATTCAAGAAAAATATGTCACAAATTTTGAGGTTGTTACAAAGACTCTTTTTGTAGTACATTAAATATCTATTTAAATGAAAATGATTAGATTGTATTTATTTTTCAATAAAATACATTTTAATAATTAAGGCATGGAATGATAATTTATTAATCTAAGTATCCAAAGGAAGTTCTAAGAACATTTAAAATGTAAAACTATATATATATGAAAATTTTTTACTACCTGGATGATGTTTTTAAAGGTTGAAAATAACAATAATATTAAAGTAATAAAATATAGTGATAACATTGGAAAGTATTTTTACATAACAATGATATGTTTCTTTGTTCAGGTTATTGTTTTGTCTGCCCATGTGTGACATGTTGTTATTTTTTGGAGGTGACAAAACGGTCACATTGAGGTAGGGGCGGTCTGGTTTTCATGTCGCTCAGTGTTTTATTTTTCTTTGTTTAGTTTTTATTAATTTATTTGTCTTTCTTTTATGGGCCAAGTAATTCCCACCTGTTTTGTATTGATTCCCGGCATTAGTTTTCAGCCCATTGGGATCAGGAATTACTCTTGGGCCATGATGCGGACCAACTCGAGTGACCGATTCATTGTCAACCCATGCTGGTTGGTGAAAAAAACTTTATCTTCATCATGGTAATTTATTAATAATTTTAGCTAAAAAAATAATTACATTATATAGAGACATAATGAGGATACAATAATTTTTTAATTAATGTATGAATTGAAAAATGATATTATCATTCTTAAAATAAATACTATCTGATATAATTAATGTCATAGATAGATTTTGTAGATTAATTTTACGTATTTGTAATGTTTTAAATTTTTTTAATATATCATGCTTTTATGATATTATTAAAAATTCATCTCATTAATAGTGTAAAAATTGTCATTATTGATATTTTAAAATAAATTATAATTTATAAAATGATAAAAAGTATAGAAATACTAAATTAAAACCAAATAAATTTTTCAAGTATATAGATCTCATCCATGACTAATTTATTGTCCTTTTTTAATATTATAATAATTTTATTAATATACAAAGTGTATATTAAATGATATCCTGATAAGAATTAAAAAGTTTAAATAATGATTAATGATAAAATATCACGATTAAATAATTTTCAAGACTTATCTATTTTTTATTTTAACAAAGTATTCAGACAAAAAAATCATCATATATTTTAAATTAAGATGTTCATATGAATTTTAATGTGGAAACACTTGTTTTAAACTAGTTAGTTTTTATATGGGTTGTTTAATTTTTTGAAATTAATGAATGGATAGAATGTTAAAACCAAGAATCAAAAAATTTTAATTGTCGAAGCTCATGTTTTATACTATGTGGTTTTTATGAGGGTTTTTGAATTTTCGGTAATTAATAAACGGCTTGAATTTTAAAACTGAGAATCAGAAAATTTATGTATTACTAATCAAAATAAAATAAAATAATAATAATAGTAATAATAATAATTATTATTATTAATAGTATTTTTAGTTTTATTTTAGTTTATCAGAAGAAACAAGATGGAAACCTCTCCCCCAACGCATTGAGGCATGATACGACCCACACCCCCTACCCTCTAACACGGGATGTAACCCCCACCTTTGGATCCATATTTATACATTGATTCATCATGGTTCCTTCACAATACTTCATCGAACCATCTAGGTAAATCCTTATCCCTTGATATCCCACATCACTTTGGCCAATTTTGGCCTATCCCTCACCCTATTTCACTCTTCTAAAAAACAACTCATGGTTGGTGTGTTTTGTTTTTCTATTATTTTGTTCTAGGGTCGTACAGGTCTCTCGGTTCTGGTTCTTATTGTTTCTTGGTAGCCACCAATGAAAGAGATATAGTTAGATTTGTTTTGTTTTATCATTTTTTCATTGAGGTAATTTTTATTCTTTCTGTGCAGTTTTTCACCACCGAAATTGGGGTCGTTAGATGAGTTAATGTTCCTTGTAATTAATGTGTATTGAGTTGAACTCTTATTTGTGGTTTTGAGTCACCGGTCCGAGGATACATTCCTACCTATTCATGTGTTAGTATATATATATATATATATATATATATATATATATATGTTCCCTCATTTAATTTATATTCATCCATGGTAGTGAATGTATTTGTGTGGGTCTAGGTGTGACTACACATATATATATATGAAAATGCATGAATAAGTTTGTAGAGATGGGTATATGTATATAAGCATATATATAAGTTTCCACTTAGACATGTTCATGGACATGTTAGTGTCTAAATATGGGATAGGTTTCCTTATATGTATTTGAAACATCATATACATTGTACGGGAGTAGTAACATTTAGTAAAAATGTGTTGAGAGAGGAAATGTACAGCTTGGATCCACCATGATGTAGGGTTCATAGATTTGAATTTTTATTTAATAATTCCTTTGTTCATTCTCTAAATATGTTTTCATAATATTCCAAGTTTAATATAACTTTATATCATAATGGAAATACTAGAATTTGATAAATGGATTATTGTTTAATAAATTCATGTTTTTATAATAAAACCCATCTAACAGAGGTGTACAGTCTTCAAACCAAATTTTAGTGACATATTTTATATCATGCATTTTGTGGTTTGATCTTTTCATATGTCTTCCTACTGAAAATAATATATGGTATGTTATCATATATATATTTAATGTTGCTAAATTATATTTCCAAGATGAGTTATGTCAAGTCTATGCCATGTGTGATACTTTGTTAAACTAGAAACCTATGGGTTTTCATGATAAATAGAGAATGCATGAATTTGGCCTTGCACACCCTTATAAATGCCTTTTTATCCCATGTCATGGTCTGTGAAGTATGTAATTTATTTTTATATCAAATGATGATTTAATTGAATTAATTAAGATGAGATGAGTAATTAAAACCCATACACCTTATTATGTAATTTCATAATCAAAAATGTTTTTCCCTTATATGGAAATGTCCATTTTAGATAGATAATACAATTCCTACATGAGTTTGACAATACCACATTGTGTAGTAGGTTATTATGTTTGGAAATGATGCTATAAAGTGTTTCCCATGCGAGTCGATTAACGTAATTTATATCCAATGGCTTGTGAAATCATTTGAATATTTTTAATGCCTATCCCACATCATATATAATAACTAAGCCCTTTGTAAGACTATTGGGATTGGTATGCTTAAAACACCCATGTCTGTAACTGAAGGCAAGCCCTTTATCATGGAATTTCATTGTAATTTCCATAATTGATTGACTTACAAAAAATGGTGTCCATCGATTAAATGGTTTGGTCATAATGAATTTCTTTCGGTATATTAAAGGGTTTATTTGATATGGAATCCTAAGATTAGAATTGTGTTTGGATAAAGTCCCATTAAAGTAGTCCTTGACTCATGGAATGATTTGAAACTGATTATTCATGTGTTAGGATTTTAATTGAAATTATTTTGATATTTTACCATGTTTTTTGTGAATTTGATTATACGACTTATATAAATATGAATATATGTGAACGATTATGGATGGGAGGTAGTTTTACCCCATGCCACTTGTAAAATGAAGTTTTCCATGTTATTTATGTCAAGTATATGTTGTGTGATATAGTTTCTTAAAATTAAATACACCTTTGGGGTTTCTTGTTAAATATAATGTGATTGACTTTGGCCCTGTACACCCTAAGGTGTTCCTTTTTACCCCATGTCCAAGGATGTTTATTATGTAATAGATTATAATATCTAATTATTGTTTAAATGAATTAATTTAAATGGTATAAGTTACAAATACCCTTGTCCCTTTATTATACCATTTCTTGATTAAACATGTTTTTTCTTGTACGGTTATGCCCTGTGATATAGATAATACCTTCCACACATGAGTTTAACGCAACCAAATATTGTAGTAGGATTTGATGTTTAAAATTATTTTTACAATTTTTTCTCATGTGAGTTTATTTATGTAATTTTCATCTAGTGGCTTGAGAATGCATGTAAATATTTGTAATTCCTAGACCACTTGATTTATTACAAATATTCCATTTGGAATATTTTTTGGGTTATTATACTCAAAACTCCCACGTGATTTTTTTATGGAAAGCCATTGAGATTGTTCTTGTTTTGTAGTTTCCTAAAATGGATGAATTCCACTAAATAGTGTGCTATGATGAAATTGTCTTTTAATAATTAATCTTTTTTCATGTATTAAAGAGTTTAAATCAAATAGATTTCTATGAATAGAATTGTGTATGCATAAAATCACAAATGACAATTCATTACCTCCTGGATTTATTTTAATGTCATTAAGCACGTGTTAGTGTTTTAATTGAAATTCGTAAGATTTTTTACATTAATTTATTTTATTTTGAATGTTATTATGAAACTTATATAGATATGGCTATATGTGAATGATTACGGATGGGATGAAGATCTACCCCATGAAAGTATTAAAAATGATTATGGATTGGAGGTAGTTTTACCCCATTCATGTATTATAAATGATTATGGATGGGGATGCTTTACCCCATTCCAGTTATGTATTATTATGGGAATCAGTCAGTTTTACCCCATTCCCGTTATATATATAAATATGTTTTGATTTTGAGGCATGGTAAACCAATTCCACTTATTTCATCATTATATCGGCTGCATGAATTCCAAGAGACTAAGGGCTATAAGACCTTGGCTATGGATGGAATGCAGGAGCTCCCCTAGAATTGGATGGTGGAGATATATCCCGATCCACCCCAAAAAACATCTATATATATATATACTAATTATATATATATATATATATATATTAAGTGACATGATTATACTCTTATTTAGCCTATGAGATGAACCTGGTATAGCCATCAGGTGTTCCTTAGAAACAAGGACATGTGATATTTATTTGTGAAGTTATTTTAATTAATTCAACTATAACTACCCACTATATAATTTTTTTAGGACAAAATTTTCTCCACACCATGGGTCCTAGCCTATATATATTTACATCTCACTCCCAGCTTGGGTACCTTTGCTTCCTGAGTAGACCTACTTGTTTTCAGGGTGATAGACCTTTCTTTTACTGTATTTCATATATCTAGACAATGGCGGAAAATTTTAAGAAATAGCTAGGGGTGCATGTGATGATTTTATTTCATCACTAAATTCTATTCTTATTTTTTTATTTTAATGAAAAACAAGATGTACTATTTACTACTTTTAGATATGTATCATTAGATAGAATGGATGTATTTTAAAACTAGTTTTGTCCTTTTTCAATGTGAAATTATTATTGAAACTCACTTATGTAGTTTTAGTTATTACAATATACAACATCCACATATATCAATGTATTGATTACTGGTTACATTTATACAAACTGATATTGAAGAAATAGTCTCTCGAATATACTACCTTTCCTCCCTCGCTGCTAGTTAACAGCCCCTGGTGTATTGGGAGATGCGCTTCCGGTCATGCGGTAACTAATCTTACTACCAGATTGATGGTAAGATAGGTCGGGACCTCACAATGTGGTATCATAGGCTAATTTTCCCTTTTTCATACTATTTTGGGTTTGTATACAAAAGATTTGGAATATGTTAGCACTTGGTATATAGTCATTCTTGGGACTGATTACCCTATGTATGCGAAATAACCAAGTGGCTGGAGTTTGGAGTTACTTATTATATTATTGGATGTTATAGTTGAGGTAATTTCACATTGGGTGAATTGTGTATTATCCTTGGTTTATGGATTTTTGGTATTTAGGGTATTTCTACCTTGGTTGGAAATGGAAATGATGTAACATGAAATACATCATATTGGGAACCTGGAAACTCACATTCCATGCATATTCCATGCCATTTATAATGATTAGTAGGGTGTCTTCTAGTATGTATGTGTTCCTTGAGTGATTACATGATTGTTTTATACATTTTTAGGTAATATATACGCATTCCTTTTAATTTTACATGTCCTTATTGTTCTGTAATATTCTTAGATGAAATATCACATGCTTTTATTCATGTTATAGAATTTTTATTTGGATATGTAAAATGCTTTCATGTGATAAAATTGATTGTTATAGTTTAAGAGGTATCAAATTTTCTGTTGTATAGTATATGGGAACCTTATGATTTTTATTGGGTAACCTGTATACACAAAAAATATCTATAACATTATATAAGTTTTATTTTCATTGTTGAAATGTATATGGGATATCATATATAAATGTTCAAAATAATTTTTGTTATTAATGGTACAAAAATGCCATCCTTAATATTTATGAGTTATTTATGGATTGGTTGATGGCCACCCAAGTGACATGGCCTTTTTATAACGATGGTGTGTTTTATAATATTTATAAATGAAAAACTATTCCGTTTTGATTTGAAATGGTTTGTTAATTTTCAAAATTCACAACTAGACCCAAGTAGGTCAGTTGGGGAAATCTTTTATGAAATGAACTATTATGGGGTTTCTTTATGAAGGACCCGAGATGAATTAATGGGACCCTCAAAGTTCTTCTTTTTTGTGAAAATAAATTTTGATTATAAATTAACTATTTATGGTGTAATTATTTACAATGTTAAATGTTCGAAGAGGGATTTTGTTATAACTTGTTTAAAACCAATTTCCTTGTTTATGAAATGGTACTTGAGGGTTTTTTAAATTCATTCAAATTTTTATGGTTTGATTGAATTTATGAAATGGATTTTATTTAGAACCTGATGTGGATACTTATTCTTAAACCCTCATGGAATGGTAGTTTTAATTGTTTTGATGATATACCTTGGAATATAGACATGAGGTAAGATTCATAGGCTATTCCATTTTTTAACAATGACTAAAATGGAATGGGGTTCATGAGCCTAGTGATTTTGTTTTGAATGACCAATATAAAGGTTTGCCATATAGGTTTCGTAAGGGTCTGGGATTTCACGTTGTAGGTATAACCCTTAGTTCTTGAGATGCCTTTATTCTACTATGAGACCTTTGATATTGGTGACCATTGGGTGTCATTGTCTTTAGAAATACTCAATGATTTCAATGAAACTATTTTTCAGACATGTCATGAACCCTCTCTCCAAATAGGTCCCACCTAAGCTGGAAATGAAGGAATGGAGAAAATGAACCCTTGAGTCCCACATCTAGTCCTTCTGGTAATCAAATTTCATAGGGGAAGAGATACCCTGGAGTTTCCCAATTGACATATATTAGTCCCCTTATGAATATTAGGGAAAAGGGTAGTACTCACAAAATAAGAGATAAATAGATGGGATTATTGAAAGGGTATAGAAAACACCATCCAGATCAGGCCCCATGCAACATTTCATGGAGAAATGTTAGCCAATCAACAATGTAAGGTGGGGTGATAAGAATTAAATTATCATAATCATAAGATATGAAATTTTAGTGGGTTTCTCGTATGAGTCATGTGATGGAAATAGTAATCCTTTTGGCCTTCTGGTTATATAATTGACCTTCAGGTCATGTTGGACCTCATTCCATGGGCCTACAAGTCATCTAAGGGTTCCCTATCAACCCTTAAAATGAGGATTATCCATAATAAAATAAAAATAATTCATTCTGGCAATTTGGGAAAAATTACTCCAAGGAAAGTAGAAAAATTAAATCATAGAAATAAAACAAATTTTTTTTTGTTTTGATCTAATATGATCTAGTATAGTTCACATAATGTTCCAACAATCTTGAAAGTAGTTTTATAGCATAGGGTGAGAATAAAAGTATACTCCGAACGAAAATGATAGACTCTTATGCATAATTGGGGAAGCAAACTAAGGCATCTATTAGAAAACCACAAGAACCAAAAGATCCTATGAAGGTATACTAGAAAAACCAACCTCACTAAACACGCACTTACCAAATAATGAATATCAAGTAATTTAATATACAACACATCGATGATAGGTTACCCCACACCATTTCCCACATATTAGCTTCTCTCACACCATAGAACTAGATTTCCTAGTACTCTCAAATATTACAAACATACCACACCACATCTCGCGTGTAGAAACATGGACCTAACAGCCACATCATATCCCAGCTACACACACCTGGGTAATAAAATACACCACATCTCATCCCTCTCTCAGACACCTGGGACACAAGCCACCCAGCATCATAAAGATAAATGAGAACCACAACACAACTTATCCTGCTGAAAAATTGGAATCAAAACTCACATGCACACACTTGGGCCTCAAAATATACCACATGTTCAATGAGTCTTGTGAATTCACTACCTCGAAGTGGGGTCAGAGAAGAGGGTGTAGTTTTGAGAAGGTTACTAACCATCCATCCTCTGTCTGGGATGTTTGAGAAAGAAAACCTCCCCCATGAAAATAGGAGTTTTTGGAACATATTTCTCAACAATGGTGGAGTGAATATAGAATCTAAAAATAAATACATGTATATATATTTGTAGAAAACAATAATCCCTACCTATGTGGTTCTAAACAATAACCATCCCCCAAAACTAAATTGGATTCTACCTCTAAAATAAACAAATCAAGATGAACGATGGTCACATACGAAGATGATAAAATAAATATTCTTAACAACCAATCATTTTGACGTTATTATGAATTAATGAGTTATTCCATCCCTTAATCAAAAATTAACAACCATATCTCATAACCAACCTCCCAAAAAAATAAAATAGGGGGAAGACATTGATAAAACACCCAATGTCAAACTTCCTCTCCACTTAGCTCCCATTAACACCACTACCATTATCATTATTCAAATTGATACCACCATGTCCATTCCTTAAACTAGAAAACCCCCAAATTATAGCCAAGCCTAGCAACACCCCTCATCACAACCATCCTAACATCCCTGCTCATTAATAGAACCATACGTGGTAATATAAACATTGCAAAACCAAAACCTATATCCCGACACCTCAAACTCTACCCATACATTCCACAATCAATTATGATCTCAAACTGAGATTCCACATCACTATATGGACCGCCCCAACTACAGTCATACCCTTAATAGAATAAAAAAAATCCTTATAAGAGAAAAACATAATGAATCCAAACACAGCACATAGTCACACCAAATGAGGAAAGGTGTATACATATTTAGAAAAAACTCATTCATTAATTTCACTTTGATAAGAGAGGTTTTATCACATAACAAGTTTATTACTGGTTTGTCAATTTAATTAACCTAATATATGTGGTCAATCAAAATTATTTATACAACCATTCAACATTAAATCAATACCAAGTATTCATAATACATAATAGTTCACAAACAGATACCACCAATGACCGGGATTTTCAGAAGGCATATAGCCAATACAAATCATAACATAGATCATGGAAATGACATAAAATTATATGATAATTGTTACCATCATATCCTACCCTAATTTATATTTATTAAAAATAAATTGGGTTCATTGATATCCACAATAATAAAAGAGGACACCCACCCCACATAATATAGCAAATAATAGAGACTAATGGATACTTACTTGGAATAACAGATTATCGAAACCACCACATATTCCCCAAACATTGGTGGCGCAAAAAGTTGGAAGAACCTCTAGGTAAAAAAGGATCTAATGTCCACCTCATAGAACACAACTCTAAGGGGATTTAAATAACTTGGACACTTAGTAGAATGATATTGTATTAGAAGATTAATAAGGGAGAAAGGATCTCATATTTATTAGTTCTAAATCCTACGTCAATGGAGGAATGGTTTTATAAGATATTACATTCAGATCAATATCAAGACTATGTTAGTTGACTATTAAAATTATTTGGGGTTTTAAAAAATTAATGATATAATTTATATCCTTTCAAAAGTATTCAAAAAAACTTAAATATGTTTTAAAATAATTTTATGTAAAATTAAATGTTTATTTCATGAAACTGGAAAAAAATTTAATTTTGAAAAACTATTGGGTGATTCACTGACGTTATATACTAATGATGCATCTGTAATGGCTAAGTCACTATTGCCACTCACATATTTGATGCACTAACACCACTAAAAATTCCACCTACCAACACCACCTACCAACGCCAGCTACCAACACTACTCACTGACACGACCCTCTGATGCCACCTATTGACACCACTCTCCAACATCGAGTCAATGATATGACCCATCAACACAACCCAACGATGAGAACACCAGATTGTGATTCACCAAAATGAAACTCTTACATGACCTGTCGATAGTGAGTCACCAACATGACCCACCAACAAGATCTACCAAAAGTGAGTCACCAACATAACCCCCCAACCTGACATACTGATTCTGACTCACTAATGGAAAGGAACTGGATTATTGGAAAACACTAGAAATGATTCAAAATTACCTCTAAGAACATCTTAAACACTAGATTTTAACAAAGGAATGCACTAGAGGGGTCTATGACATTACATTAGATGCCTCTCAAACTATTAATTCCAACATGAATTCAAAACCAACCCAGAATAAAGTGGGGTCCGAACAATAACCTCGTAAGATACCTCATAAGGAAAAAAATACCATGTTCTTCTCATAATCTTATGTGATACCTAAAAATCCAAGAAATCCTCCCCCAAAATCATATAACACAAACAATGAAAAGATACCAGACATAATAACCAATTTTCTAGACACATAAATGAGGAATTCATTCATCCATGTCATGATACTATCTTCTTTGGGTGTCACTGACTAGACCACATTAGTTTAATCACATCTTAATTTACATGTCGTTATTTGGAATGTTGTCTTCCCATTTTCACATGTTAGTAAATTATTACACATCCCAAAATAATGAAAAAACAAATGTAATATCAAATAGGGTTCAAGAATTACAAAGAAGAACATGAAAATGAGAATCTAAAAATAATGTTGGATACTGGGTACGCATATTCACTTCTCGCCCCTATGTTCTCTTCTCTAAGACATTATGCCTCCCCAATAGACAAACCAAATGAATGATTCATCCACACAACATTATCTCCCAAAATTCCTAGATATCCACTGGCTTCTCCATGAATATGCAGTCATCCTCGATATCTAACTCTCCCCATTCAATGACACGGGAGTAATTGTGAATATACTGACGAAATTGAGGGATGGGAAAGATATCATGGATCCTCTCCAACTATGGTGGAAGATCCAACTATTATTCAACCAAGACAACTGACCCCAACACCTCGAAAGATCTGATGAACCTCAAATAAATATTACTTCCTATGTCAAACCTCTACTACCGATGTCGAGAGGAAAACATCAAGAACATGTGGTCCCCAACCTCAAACTCATAAGGCCTCCTCCTATGATCGACATACGACTTCTTCCAGTGTTGTGTTGCCTTCATCCTCTCATGGACCTGATGAAACTTCTCTATCATACTCCTAACTAACATAGATCTTATAAAATATGTCTCCACATCAATTTTCTAGTAAAAAGGTGAACAAAATTTCCTTCCGTATAGAGAATCCAATGGATACATTCTAATGGAAGAGTGGTATCTATTATTCTAAGCAGACTCTACCAAGGGAATGTGTCAAACCCAAGATCTACCAGTGTCCTAGAAAAATGGTGTTACATCCCAAGTAATTAATGAATAATGGATTTTCATATCTATGTCTATTTATGAATTATATATTGTTTTAGAGGAGAATAAATCCAATCACTGGCATATATTACTCTAATATTTTTAAAAGATTGTTTTACCACCATTTTGTTGGAGAACCATTTTTAAATATATATTTTGACAATTTTATAAGCACTATTTGTCAAAATAAACTTATTCATTATAATTGGGACATTGAAATTTACTTTGGATACATTTTTGGTATTTTTCTGGTAATGTTCATTTTTTAATGAATAGTGAAAAACACTACATTTTACTTCAAAACTTCTTTTTCATATAATTAAATTATATGGTTAGATTATATTTATAATTGGCATTAAACTTTAATTAGAATATATTTTTACCATTTAATCCAATGCTGGTCATTATAATTGTTTCCACTTTGGAATTTTGCATAAATAAGTGCCAAAATTTTGATAGAAATTGTTTCTAAAAAACCCACTCTTTGTTTTGACAACGGTAATCATTTTTAAATTAATTATTACAATTTATGTATTTGGAATTTTGTAAAATGGATTCCATATTTGTAGTCATAAGGTCCAAATTATGTAATTAAGAATCTTGTTTTTTGAACATTATGAATAGTAATGACAGAAATAATCATTAATTATCATGATTAATTAGTAATCTGGTAGTTAAGGGTAATAAAATAATATCAAAATAATAAAAAATAACCCAAAAATGTGTCCTAATGCTACTGTTTGATTCATGTACGACCATGGGTTTCCATGTGACAAACATTGGGACCCCCATGGAATCACATTTGTGTGATAGTGACTTTTTATCATTTTATTTTTAAAGAAAGTTAAATATAACAATGAATGTAACACCTAAGTAAAAAAAATTTAATTTTGTCTAAATAAATTATCTCTTGGACTATAAATAGTAATTGAAAATAAAAAAATATTTCCTACATCATAGTATTTTTTTATAATTTTTAGACATTAAATAAAATAAATTTTTTATGACATCATGATGATGAAGTGATTACCTCATTAATGAACGATTTAAATAAAACGAAATGATAATGTAAAATATAAGACTTTCACTTGTCAAAAACCTATTTTATGAGTATATTTTGAACCCTTATCACCTTATCCTTTAAATATATCAATTTGGGACCTTTAAAATCCGATACTCATTTCAATATAAAGTAACATTTCTTGACCTTCCAAGAGTGCACCTCCTCCCTCTTATAAAAGGCCCCCACCTCTACCTCCTTAACCTCGCCTCTAAAGCCATTGGATCGACCAAGATATGCTTATTTTATCTCTCCAAACCCCTCTATTTATCCTATAATCCTTACCTTAGGCATAAAGCTCTTCAAGAAACCCTTTTGGTTCATACCAAGAGGAGTTACCCGATTTAATGGTAATGTCTTCACTTGTGTTATTTTGTTTTAGTTTACTTCTCCAACCAGATAAAATCTCTTTATTCCATTATTTTGAAACCAAAAAAGTATCTTCAATATACTACGATGTTGTTATGAGAATTATTTGAGCTACACTTACACACACCTTCGTCTAATTGTTAATAAACATACTGTATCTGTGGATGGTGAATTTCTGCCTCACAAAAAGATGATTATTTAATATTTTTTTAACACCTTTCATGGTGTCCATTAAGATGTAACTATATTTATATATGATATATATTATGTTTCTGTTTTCCTTATGATTCTGTATTTTTCATTTATGGCATACCATTATGGTTTCCATTATGGGTTAACGTGATATCTTCATTTTAGGAAGTGCGGACTACCGCCCCCTCAAAGTGATTTGATTTGTTAATGACATATGTGGGATGTGTAAAGGATGGAGTTAATAATATTATATGTGATATTATACTGGAATTATAATTTACCATTATATCATTATGATTCCATTCCATTAAATATGTAATATAACTGAAAGTAGCGTTCATGCGTACGTACGACTTACCTTCTCCATGAACGGTGCATTTCATTTATTACCTCTAAATGTAATGTAATATTATAAATTCATGTATATACTGGATATATATGATATATATGATATCTAAATAATGAATATACTTCTGTATATAATGGATATTTTACCACATGGGCAACAAGTAATTATAAGGAGTTTATTTTTGACTCAAGTACCAAGGATCGACAAAACGACCGTAATTAACTTAAATAATTACATAGTGTTCATAACATGGATGTAAGTTATATAAAAGGAATAATGAACTTGAAAAACGTTCTTAATAATGTAGAAATTAACTCATGTTTATTATTCATTAGATTAAAGAACGATCGAGTCATGTCAGACACGAGGTATGGGACTTCGTCCCAATCTCTTTTAATTGAGGCATATTTTTTTATACACAACATTCTTTTATACGGTGTATAATACCCTTTTACATTTATTTTTATTAAAAATTAATCTTTATTATATGAATTGTTTTACTAAACGAAAAAATGGAATGTTTTTTTTCGTACATATGCGGAGACAACGACTTCTCCACAACCGTGACCATTATTGGAGTTTCGGCTTCCTCAACATCCCATAACTTTTTTTTAAAATGAAAAATAAATACCATGTTTTATTATTCTTTTATTTTGGTTCTGAAAATGGATTTGATAATGTTTTTATTATATCAATGTGTTGTATTGATATCTTGTGATTGAAATGTGGAAATGTTATGTTTCCTTTATTCATGTTTTATGTGACACAATTTTGTTATAGTTCATGGGAATTGTTTATGAAGGCGAGTGGTTCCATGATAAACATAGGGTGGGTGAGCCCGATATATATCTCCAATGCATTGGGAAAAGTGAAGGAGATAACCACTATGGTTTCTCAAAATAGATTTATGGAATATACAGTGATGGGTATTCCATACATAACCATGAGTGTTACTCCCTGCGTAAGAATTTTATGAATGCCTCAAGTTAACTTTATGTCTTATTTTTTATATGTGTTATTCATAAATCTTATTATTTATAATGAGGTATGATAAAGTGCTTATGTATTATGAGTAAATTATGATATCATCAATTCTTATTTATGTATGGACTAAAGTTTTCATTTTGTATGTTTATATCACATGCTAAGATTTTTATACTCATCCCATGATTTTGTAATTTTTTTTTCACAGGTCAAGGGAAAGGTACATGATGTGATGATAGTGTCATGGAAGTGTTATGAAAAAATACATGTTTTATTTTAAATATGTCTCCTTTGATGAGAAAATTGAATACTGTCCTTTTTGTAACCACCTAGTTGAAATGTGGAATGAAATGCATGATTTATGATCTAATTCTCTAAAACACTAAACCTGAAAAGATCCTCAATGTGTAAACATGTAATAACTCATGATTATTTAATGTTTAAGGCTTGGACCTTATAGTTGGTATCATAAGACAGTTTAGATAACATTAGGAGTTAGAATTATAACAAATGATTATCCAAAAATATATTTTTTTATGGTAAAATTGAAATTATATAGCATTTGAAGATTAACATGTTTCTTCATCTATGACATGTTTGTTCAGAATGGTTTTCCGTAGAGGAAATAAGGAAGTAGGGCTAGGAAGGACTACAGAAGGAAATGAACTCCCGAATCAGCATTCTAAGATAGTCGGAATTGGAACTGAACAGTTTGCTGTAGTAATGGCGCAGTTGACTCAAGCGATAAATGGTGGTGGTATCCATGCACGAGATCAGCCAGATCAACTGTAGAGGAACATGTCTGTGGTGGAAATTTTTATGAGGCAACATCCCCCGTCATTTAGTGGTTCATCTGACCATGTGCTAGCTGAATGGTTGATTAAAGCCCTGGAGAAAATTTCCTATGTCATGGGGTGTTCAGACAATCAAAAGGTTAGTCTTGCAATTTACCGTTTAGAGGGTGAAGCATATTAGTGGTGGTCGATGGTTAAACATATCAAGGACACTGATGAGATTGATGCTTTCGACTTATATGAAATCAAAGGTATGGTTCTTGAGAAGTATTTTCCTAAAGCTGTTCGACTTAGGATGGAAAACAATTTCTTCGAATTGATGCAAGGGGACAACTTAGTGGTTGCTTATGAAGGGAGGATCACTCGATTGGCAAGGTATGCTCCAAATTTTATCTAATACCTAGATAGTAAAATAAATCGTTTTTACTCAGGATTAAAGCCAAAATATCGAAGGGTTTGAGCTTCTCGTGAGTTCAAGAGTTATGAAAATATTGTTCGATGTGCAGAGAAGGTGGAAATAGAGTTTTTCGATGATCAAGTGTTATATAAAAACCATAAGAAGAAGAGACAGAGGTGGTAGGAGAATGGGAAGAATTATTCAATAAGGTGTGATGGTAAGAAAACTATGTTTCCAGTTTGTGATAAATGTGGTAAAAGGCATGCAGGGGAATTTCATCTGAATTTTGGAAAATTCTACCAATGTGGTAAGATGGGACATAAGGCTCGAGATTTCAGTGAAAAATATCATAATGATGGTAAGACCAAATTTGATTTACAGTTAGTGAAATGATTCAAGTGCAATGAGATGGGTCATTATGAAAACGAGTGTTCGACAAAGAGCTCACATGTTTGGAAGCAGTCAGACTACAAGCAAAAAAGGATTGGTGAAATTCCTTGCAACTACTTCAGAAGATGTTGGGCCATAAAATGAAGTGGTATCAGGTACTTTGTTTGTTTTCTCAGATTATGTAATGTGTTGTTTGATTTAGGGTCTACACATTCATTCATCTCTGAAAACTTTTCTAGTAAATTGGGAATTACATCTCAAGAAATGACTCTTGAACCTGTGGTAAAAACTCCTAGGGGAAATTTTGAGGACAAAATAATTTATAAGAATCATCCTATACATATCCGTGGAAAGAACCTACTTGAAAACCTTATTATTTTGCCTCTAGTAGAGTTTGATGTTATCCTAGGTATAGATTGGCTCTCTTTTTACCATGCTAAGATTGACTGTAGAGCTAAAGAAGTTTCTTTTCAGAAACATTTTCAGTTTGTGTACAAGAATGAACCCTTACTATTGATAACATATAAAGAGGCTGAGAAACTTGTAATACATGGAAATTAATGTTACATTGTACATATTTTTGAAAACAAAAGAACCATTCAGATTAATGATGTGCTAGTGGTAAATGTGTATCCTTATGCTTTTCCTAATATGTTGCATGGGATAATACTAGATTGGGAAGATGAATTTACTGTTGACTTAGTTCCTGATGCTAAGACAATTTCAAAACACCCCTATTGAATGGCTCAAATTGAACTTTTAGAGCTGAAGGAGCTATTGCATGATTTATTAGATAAAGGATTCATTCGACCTAGCACGTCACCATGGGATGCTCTTGTCATATTTATTAAAAATAAAGATGGTTCTATGAGACTCTACATTGATTATAGATCCTTCAACAACATCACTGTTTAGAACAAATAACCTTTGCCTCATATTGATGATTTTTTTGATTAGCTCTAGGGAGATCGGTATTTTTCAATGATTGACCAGAGATCGGGGTACCATCAGTTAATGTTAAAGGAAGCAGTTGTCCCATAGACCACATTTCGTACAAGATATGGCCATTATGAATTTGTAGTAATTCATTTTGGTCTAACCAATTCACCTGCTATATTCATGGACCTTATGAATATAATTTTCCATGAGTTCACTGGATAAGATTGTGGTTGTTTTCATTGATGATATTTTGGTGTTTTCTAAAAGTAAAAAAGAGCATTAAATCCATTTAGGGGTTAATTTTCAAACCATAAAAGAATATAAATTTCATGGTAAATACATAAAGTGTGAGTTCTGGATGCGAAAAATTTCTTTCCTTAGTCATACTGTTTCTAAAGATGGAATAAATGTTGATCCTGCAAAAACAAAGGTTGTTGGTGAATGGTCAAGACCCACCAATGTAACTGAGATTCGTAGTTTTCTTAGATTGGTAGGCTATTACTGAAGTTTTGTTAGAAGTTTTTCCCCATTATCTAGTCCAATGACTAAGATAACTCGGAATGGTGTTATGTTTATCTGGATAAAAGAATTTGATGATTTTTTTCAGGAGTTGAAAAGAATATTGGTGAATTCTCCAGTTTTGGAACTACCTTCCAGGAATGGGGAGTTTTTTATCTACAGTGATGCTTCATTAAAAGGACTTGATTGCATTTTAATTCAGAATGATCACGTAATTTCGTATGCTTCACGTCAGTTGAAAACTCATGATGTAAATTACCATACACATGATTTGGAATTAGTTGTTGTTGTTTTCACTTTAAAAAAAATAGAGGCATCATTTGTGTGGTGTAAAGTGTAAAATATATTCTGATCACTATATTTAAATTATATATTCACTCTAAATTAATTGAACATGAGATAGAGGATATGGCTAGAATTAATCAAGGATTATTATTTTACAACTCATTACCATCCGGGAAAAGCAAATAATCTGGATGATGCTTTGAGTCGAAAAATTAATGCTTCATTAACCATGTTACATATGGAAAGTGATCCTTTGGTTAAGGATTTGATAAACATTGGCATGGAAGTAGTCGGTGCAGGTTGTTCTTCTATTTTGTTTCAGGTATCAGTTAAATCTTCTCTATCAGACAAAATTAAGCAAGCACATAAGCAAGATAGTGAGTTGCAGAAAATGGTAGAACTAGTTCAGAAGGCTAAGATGACTGAATTGAACATTGATAATGAATGTGTTATGAGATTTTGGAAGAGGTTTAATGTGTCGTAAGATTCACAGTAGAAGATAGTGTTGTTATGGGAAGCTCATAGTTCTCCATTTTCATTTCATCTAGGCAGTACTGAGATGTATAGAGATCTTCGAGAGTATTACAGGTGGGATGGAATGAAAAGAGATATTGCTGATTTTACTGTGAAGTGATTGAATTGTCCACAGGTTAAAGCAGAGCAGAATTTACCAAAAAGGATGCATCAATTATTACCAGTGCCAGAGTGGAAATGAGAGAATATATCCATGTACTTCGTTGTGGGTTTACCGAAGACGCCTCGAGGTAATAATGCAATCTGGTATATTATTGATCGCTTGACTAAATCTACTCATTTCCTTGCTATAAAAGATACATTTTCCCTAAATAAACTTTCTAGTTTGTATCTTATAGAGAGAGTCAGGTTACATGGAGTTCCTATCTCCATTCTATCTGATCGTGATCCTAGATTTACTTCTAACATTTGGAATGGCCTTCAGAAGTCATTGGGTACTGAAATAAATTTTAGTACATATTTTCATCCTCAATATGATTGGAAGTCAGAATGAACAATTCATACATTAGCGGATATGATATGTGCTTGTTCGATGAATTATCAGGGAATTCAGGACCAACATCATTCTTTGGTTGAATTTTCTTATAATAACAGAATTCATTCCAGTATACAAATGGCACCATTTGATGCATTATATGGGAAGAAGTGTCGAACTCCATCTTTTTGGGATGAAGTGGGTGAATGTAAGTTGATGGGACCGTAATTGGTATAGGAATTGGAAGAAAAAGTTTAGCTGATATAGAAACACATGAGAACATCTCAGAGCAGGCCCAATAGTTATGCTGACAACAGGAGGAATGATCTCTCTTTTGAGGTAGGTGATCATGTCTTCCTCAAAGTTTCACCATAGAAAAGTGTGATGTGATTTGGTAAGAAAGGAAAGGTGAGTACAAGGTTCATTGGACTATATGAAATTCTGGAGAGAGTTGGATCTGTGGAATTATGAGTGGCTTTACCTCCGAGTTTATCTTGGGTACACAATGTTTTTCATGTTTCAATGTTAAGGAAGTACATGCTAGATCCATCTCATGTTTTGAGTGTCGAGGTCGTTCAGTAGGAAGAGAATCTATCATATGAGGAAAAACCGGTCTAGATTCGTGACAACAATGAGAATGTATTACAGAATAAGGTGATTTATCAAGTAATGGTTTTGTGGAAAAACCACATGATTGAAGAGGCAACATGGGAATCTGAAAATGCAATGAGGAATAAATACCCCCACTTATTCAATAAGTAAATAAATTGCGGGGACACAATTTTCTAAAGCGGGGAAGGATGTAACATTCCATGTATGTAATGAATAATGTATTTTCATATCAATTTCTATTTATGAATTAGATAGTATTTTATAGGAGAATATATCCAATCTCTGGCATAAAATACTCGAATATTTTTAAAAGATTGTTTTACCTCCTTTTGATGGAGAACAATTTTTAAATATATATTTTGACAATATTATAATATATATTTGTTAAAATAATCTTATTCATTATAATTTGGACATTGAAATTGACTTTGTATAAATTTTTGGTATTTTTCTGACAATGTTCATTTTTTTAATAAACAGTGAAAAATAATGCATTTTACTTCCAAAATGCCTTTTCATATAATTTAATTATATAGTTATATTATCATTATAATTTTATTTAAATATTAATTAGAATATATTTTTACCATTTAATCCTATTGTGGTCATTATAATTGATTCCACATTGGAATTGGGTATAAACAAGTTCCAAACTTTTGATAGAAATTGTATCTAAAAAACCCTGAATTTGTTTTGACAGTGGAAATCATTTTTAAATTAATTATTTAAATTTATGTGATAGAAATTTGGTAAAATGGATTTCATATTTGGAATCAGATGTTCCAAATTTTGTAATTAATACTCTTTTGTTTTTGGACATTATGAATAGTAACGACGATAATTATCATTAATTATCATGATTAATTAGTAATCATGTAGTTAAGGGTAATAAAATAATTTCATAATAATAAAAAATGACCCCAACATGTGTCATAATGCTACTGGTTGTGAAATGGCCGACCATTGGTTTCCTTGTGCCCAGCTTTGGGACCCCATGGTATCACTTTTTTCTGATAGTGTCTTTCTGTCTTTTTATTTTTAAAGAATGTTAAATATAACAAAGTATGTAACACCTATGTAAAACAATTTTAATTTTTCCTACATAAATTATCTCTTGGACTATATATTGTAATTTAAAATATAAAAATATTTCCTACATCATAGAATTTTTTTTAAATTTTTTAGAAATTAAATAAATTATTTTTTTTATGACATCATGATGATGCAACGATTACCTCATTAATGAACGATTTAAATAAAATGAAAAGATAATGTAAAATATAATACTTACACTTGTAAAAAACCTATTGGATGAGTATATTTTTAACCCTTATCACTTTATCCTCGATATATATCAATGTGGGACCTTTAAAATCTGAAACACATGTCAATATAAAGTAACATTTCTTCACTTTCCAAGAGTGTCCCTCCTCCCTCTTATAAAAGGCCCCCATATCTACCTACTTACCCACACCTATCAAGCTATTGTAACGGCCCAGATATGCCCATTTTATCTCTCCATATCCCTCAATTTATCCTATATGCCTTACCTTAGGCAGAAAGCTCTTCAAGAAACCCTTTTAGTTCAATCCAAGAGGAGTTACCCGATTTAAAGGCAATGCCTTCCCTTGTGTTCTTTTATTTTATTTTACTTCTCCAACCCCATATACTCTATGTATTCCCTTCTTCTGTAACAACACCATTATATTAAATATACTAGGATGTTGTTATGAGAAGGATTCGAGCTACACTTTTAGACACCTTCATCTAATGGTTAAAGAACATACTGTTTCGGTGGATGGAAAATTTTTGTCTCACAAAACGATGATTGTTCAATCCTTTTTTTACACCTTTCATGGTGTCCATTAATATGAAAATCTATTTATATTTGATATATATTATTTTTATGTTATCCTTATGCTTCTGTATTTTCAATTTAGGGAATGCCTTTATGGTTTCCATTATGGGTAAACACGATATCTTCATTTTAGGAAGTGCGGACCGCCGCCCCTGAAAGTGATTTGATTCGTTAATGCCAACTGTGGGATGTGAAAAGGATAGAGTTAATAATATTATATATGATATAATACATGATTTATAAGGTACCTTTATATCATTATTATTCCATTCCATTAAATACGAAATATAAATGAAAGCAGCGTTCATGCGTATGTATGGCTTACCGTCTCCATGAACGGTGCCTTTCATTTCTTACCTCTAAATGTTATGTAATATTATAAATTCATGTACATACTGGATATATATGATATATATCATATTTACATCTTGAATATAATTCTGGATATAATAGATATTTTACCACATGAACAACTTGTAATTATAAGGAGTTTATATTTTACTCAAGCTCTAATGATTGGAAAAACGACCGTTATTAACATAAATAATTACATAGTGTTCATAAGATGGTATTAAGTGATATAAAAGGAAAAATGAACTTGAAAAAGGTTCTTAAGAAAGTATAAATTAACTCATGTTTATTATTCAGGAGATTAAAGAACGACCGAGTCAAGTCGGACACGAGGTATGGGACATCGTCTCAGTCTCCTTTCATTGAGGCATATTTTTTTATACACAACTTTATTTTATACGGTGTATAAACCCCTTTGAATTTTACGTTTATTCAAAAGGAATCTTTTTTATATGAAGCGTTTTACTAAACAACAAGAAGGATTTTTTTTCGTACGTTTGTGGCAACAACGACTTCTCCGCCGCCGTGGCCATTATTTGAGTTTCGGATTCCTCTACAGGCCATAAATTTTTTTAAAATGGAAAATAAATACCATGTTTTACTTTTATTTTTTTTTTGTATTGAAAATGGTTTTGATTAATTTTTTATTTTATCAATTTGTTGTATTGATATCTTGTGATTTTAATATGGAAATTGTAGGTTTCCTTTATGCATGTTTTATGTGATATGATAATGTCATGGTTCTTGGGCATTGTTTATGAATACGGGTGCTTCCATGATAAAATAAGGGCAGTTGATCCCGATATAGAACTCAAATGCATTGGGTAATGTGAAAGAGTTAAATTCTATGGTTTCTCCAAATATATTTAGGGAATATATTATGATAGGTATTCCAAACATAACCATGAGGGTTACTCCTTACGTAAGAATGTTATGAATGCCTCAAGTTACCTTTATGTCTTATGTTTTTAATGAGTTATTCATAAATATTATGATTTCATGAGGTATGATAAAGGTCATAGGTTTTATGAGTAGTGTTTGATTTCATCAATTCTTATTTATACATGGACTAATTTTTTCATTTCGTACTTTTATATCCCTTACTGAGTTTTTTATGCTCATCCCATGTTTTTGAAAGGTTTTTCATAGGTCAAGGGAAATGTACATGATGTGATGATATTATCGAGGAAGTTTCAATAAAGAATCCATGTTTTATTTTAAATATGTCTCTTATGATGAGAAAAATGAATACTGTCCTTTTTGTAACCACCTAGTTGAAATGTGGAATGAAATTCATGATTTATGATCTCATTCTCTAAAAATATAAACCTGAGAAGATCCTCAATGTGTATCTTGAAATAACTCAATATTATGTATTGTTTAAGGCCGGGGCCTTATAGTTGGTATCAGCGGTTGGTTTAGATAACATTAGGAGTTAGAATTATAATAAATTATTATCCCAAAATATTTTTTATGGTCAAATAGAAATGATATAGCATTTGAAGATTAACATGTTTCTTCATCTAAGACATGTTTGTTCAGAATTTTTTTTCCATAGAGGAAACAAGGAAGTAGTGCTAGGATGGCATACAGAAGTAAATGACCTTCCGAATCAGCATCCTGAGATGGTCGGAATTGGAACTGAATTGTTTTTGCAGTAATGGCGCAGTTGAATCCAGCGATAAATGGTGGTGGTTTCCATGCATGAGATCAACCAGATCAACCGCAGAGGAACATGTCAGTGGTAGAACTTTTCATGAGGAATCGTCCCCCATAATTTAGAGGATCATCTGACCCTGTGCTAGGTGAAGGGTGGATTAAAGCAATGGAGAATATTTTCGATGTCATGGGGTGTTCATCCAATCAAAAAGTTAGTCTTACAATTTACTGTTTGGAGGGTGAAGCAGATCAGTGGTGGTCGATGGATAAAAATATCATGGACGCTGATGAGATTTATGCTCTCAACTGGGATGAATTCAAATGTATGTTTCTTGAGAAGTATTTTCTTATGGTTTTTCAACATAGGATGGAAAAACAATTCTAGGAATTGTGGCAAGAGGACGACTCAGTGGCGGCTTATGAAGAGAGGTTCACTCAATTGGCAAGGTATGCTCCAAATTTAATTCGAGACCTTGATAGTAAAATCAATCATTTTTACTCACTATTAAAGCCGAAATATCGAAGGGCTTTAGATTCTCGTGAGTTCAAGAGATATGAAAATCTTGTTCGATGTGCTGAGAAGGTGGAAATAGAGTTTTTCGATGATCAAGTATTCTATAACCACCAACCAAATATGAGACTGATGTGTCAGGAGAAAGGGAAGAATTCATAAAAAAGGTCTGATGGTAAGAAATCTAAGTTTTTAGTTTGTGATAAATGTGGTAAAAGGCATGATGGGGAATGTCTTCTGAATTATATAATGGCTACGGATGAGGTATGATGGGACATAAGGGTCGTGATTACACTGAAAAATATAAGGGTGATGGTAAGACCAAATTTTATTTATAGTTAGTGAAATTATTCAAGAGAAATAAGATATGTCATTATCTAAACGTGTGTTCGACAAACATCTCAAATGAAGGGAAGCAGTCAGACTATAATCAAAAAGTAGTGGTGAAATCCTTTGAAACTACTTTAGCAGATGTTGGGCCAACAAATGAAGTGGTATCATGTAATTTTTTTGTTTTCTCAGGTTATGCTAATGTGTTGATTGATTCGGGGTCGACACATTCTTTCATCTCAGAAAAATTTTCTAGTAAATTGGGAATTCCATCACAATAAATGACTCCGAAACTTGTAGTAAAAATAACTGGGGGAAATGTTGAGGCAAAAAGAATGTATAAGAGTCTTCCTATCCTTATCATTGGAATGAACCTACTTGCAAACCTTATTTTTTCTGCCTCTAGTAGAGTTTGATGTTATCCTGGGTATGGATTGGCTCTCTATTTACCATGCTATGATTGACTGTAGAGATAATGAAGTTTCTTTTCAGAATGAATTTTAGTTTTCATAAAATAATGAACCCTTACTGTTGATTAAATATCCAGAGGCTGAGAAACTTGTAAAAGATGGAAATGAATGCTACCATGCACATATTGTTGAAAACAAAGGAACCATTTAGATTAATGACGTGCCAGTGGTAAATGAGTATCCTAATGTTTTTTCTGATGAGTTGCCTGGAATAATACCAGATCGGGAAGTTGAATTTACTATTGACATAGTTCCGGATGCTAAGACAATTTCTAAACCCCTTATCGATTGGCTCAAATTGAACTTTTAGAGTTCAAGGAGAAATTGAATGATTTATTATAGAAAGGTTTCATTCAACCTATCATATCCCCATGGGGTGCCCGTGTCTTATTTGTTAAAAACAAATATTGTTCTATGAATCTTTGCATTGATTATAGAGCCTTGAATAACATCACTATTAAGAACAAATATCATTATCCTTATATAGATGATTTGTTTGAACTACTTTAGGGAGTCCATATTTTTCAAAGATTGACCTACGATCGGGGTACTATCAGTTGAAGGTAAAGGAATCTGATTTCCCAAAGACTGTGTTTCATACAAGATATGGCCATTATGAATTTGTAGTAATGCCTTTTGGGATAACCAATGCACCTACTATATTCATGGCCTTATGAATAGAACTTTCCATGATTTCATGGATAAGTTTTTTGTTGTTTTCATTGATGATATTTTGGTGTTTTCTAAATGTAAAGAGGAGCATTAAATTCATTTAAGGGTTATTATGAAAACCTTAAAATAAGATAAATTGTATGGGAAATTCAGCAAGTGTGAATTTTGGTTGAATCAAATTTCTCTCCTTGGTAATATTGTTTCTAAAGTTGGAATAACTGTTGATCCTGCAAAAACTATAGTTGTTGAAGAATGGCCAAGACACACAAATGTAACTGTGATTCATATTTTTCTTGGTGTGGAATGCTATTATCGAAGGTTTGTTATAAATTTTTCCTGGTTATCTGGTCCAATGTCTAAGCTAACTCAGAAGGGTGTTAAGTTTATCTAGATAAAAGAATGTTTTGATTGTTTTTAGGAGTTAAAAATAAGATTGGTGAATGCTCCAGTTTTGGAATTACCTTCCAAGAATGGAGAGTTTGTTATCTATAGTGATGCTTTATTAAAAGTACTCGGTTGTTTCCTAATGTAGAATGATCAGGTAATTGATTATGCTTTAGGTCAGTTGAAAACTCATGAGGTAAATTACCCTACACGTGATTTGGAATTAGCTGTTGTTGTTTTCACTTTAAAAATATGGAGGCATCATTTGTATGGTGTAATGTATGAAATATATACTGGTCACAAAAGTTTAAAGTATATATTCAATCAGAAATAATTGAACATGAGACAGAGTAGATGGATAAAATCAATCAATTATTATGATATTACAATTCATTACCATCCGGGAAAAGCATATAATGTGGATGATTCTTTGAGTTGAAAAAACAATGCTTCATTAACCATGTTACGTTTGGAATGTGATCCTTTGGTTAAGGATTTGATGAAATTTGGCATAGAAGTAGTTGGTGCGGGATGTTCTTCTGTTTTGTTTCAGGTATCACTGAAATCATCTCTATCAGACAGAATTAAGGAAGCACAGAAGCCTGATAGTGAGTTGCAGAAAAAGGTTTAGGTGGTTTAGAAGGGTAAGTTGCTTGAATTCAACATCGACAATGATTGTGTTTTGAGATTTGGGAAGATGTTGTGTGTGCCGTGTGATTCACAGTTGAAGAGAGAGTTGTTATGTGAAACTCATAGTTCTCCATTTTTAGTTCATCCAAGCAGTAATAAGATATATAGAGATCTTCGGGAGTATTACTGGTGGGATGGAATGAAAAGAGATATTACATATTTTACAATGAAGTGTTTGACTTGTCAATAGGTTAAAGCAGAGCGGTAGTTACCGAAAGGGATGCTTCAGCCTTTACCAGTGCCGGAGTGGAAATTGGAGAATATATCCATGGAATTCATTGTGGGGTTTCCGAAGACACCTCGAGGTAATAATACAATCTAGGTTATTGTTGATCTCTTGACTAAATATGCTAATTTCCATTCTATATGAGATAATTTTTTCCTAGATCAACTTTATCATTTTTATGATAATGAGATAGTCAGGTTACATGGAGTTCCCCTCTCCATTGTATCTAATTGTGGTCCTGGGTTTACTTCTAACTTTATGAAGGGCCTTCAAAAGTCGTTGGGTACTGAATTAAATTTTAGTACAGATTTTCACCCTCAATTAGATGGGCAGTAAAAATGAAAAATTTAGACTTTAGAGGATATTCTACATGCTTGTTCGATGGATTATAAGGGATGTTGGGACCAACATCTTTCTTTGGTTGAGTTTTTTTATAATAACAGTTTTTATTCCAGTATACATATGGCACCATTTGAGACATTATATGGGAAGCGGTGTTGAACTCCAGCTTTTTGGGATGAAGTGGGTGAAAGGAAGTTGATGGGACCAGAATTGGTAAAGAATTGGCAAAAAAAGTTCAGTTGATACAGAAACACATGAAAAGAGATCAGTACAGGCAGAAAAGTTTTGCGGACAACAAGAGGAAGGATCTCTCTTTTGAGGTAGGTGATCAGGTCGTCCTCAAAGTTTCACCATGGAAAAGTGTGATGTGATTTGGTAAGAAAGGAAAGCCAAGTCCATGGTTCATTGGACCATATGAAATTTTGGAGATAGTTGGATCAGTCGCATTCCGAGTGGCTTTATCTCCAAGTTTATCTCAGGTACACAATTTTTTTCTTGTTTCAATGTTAAGGAAGTACATGCCAGATCCATCTCATGTTTTGAGCCCATATGTAGTTCAGCTGGAAGAGAATCTATCATATAAGGAACAATCCGTCCAGATTCTTGACCACAGGGATCAAGTGATACGGAATAAGGTGATTCATCAAGTATCGGTTTTGTGGAAAAACCACATGATAGAAGATGCAACATGGGAATCTTAAAATGCAATGAGGGATAAATACCCCTACTTATTTGATAAGTAAATAAATTGCGGGGATGAAATTTTCTAAATGGGTGAAGGATGTAAAATCCCAAGTAATGAATAATAGATATTCATATATATGTCTATTTATGAATTATATTGTATTTTAGATGAGAATAAATCCAACCTATGGCATAGAATACTTTAATATTTTTAAAAGATTCTTTTACCGCCTTTTGATGGAGATTCATTTTTAAATATATATTTTGAAACTTTTATAAGCACTATTTTTCAAAACAAACTTATTCATTATAATTGGGACATTGAAATTTACTTTGGATGAATTGTTTGTATTTTTCTGGCAATGTTCATTTTTTAAGGAATAGTGAAAATTAATGCATTTTACTTCAAAACTGCTTTTTCATCTAATTTAATTATATGGTTATATTATATTTATAATTGGATTTAAAGTTTAATTAGAATATATTTTTACCATTTAATCCAATTTTGGTCATTTGAATTGATTCTACAATGGAAATGGGCATAAACAAGTGCCAAACTTTTGATAGAAATTGTTTCTAAAAAACCCGCTATTTGTTTTGACAACGAGAATCATTTTTAAAATAACTATTGCAAATTCTCTGTTTAAAATTCAGTAAAATGGATTCCATATTTGGAATCAGAAGGTCCAAATTTTTTAATTAAGACTCTTTTATTTTTAGATATTATGAATAGTAATGACTGTAATTATCTTTAATTATCGTGATTAATTAGTAATCAGGTAGTTATGTTTAATAAAATAATATCATAATAATAAAAAATGACCCCAAAATGTGTCTTAATGCTACTGGTTGTGTCATGTCAGACCATGGGTTTCCTTGTTCCAAACATAGGAATCTCATGGAATCAATTTTTTGTGATAGTGACTTTTTATCTTTTTATTTTTAAAGAAAGTCAAATATACCAATGTATGTAACACCAATGTAAAACAATTTTAATTTTTCCTAAATAAATTATCTCTTGGACTATAAATAGACATTGAAAATCTAAAATGATTTCCTACATCATATTTTTTTTAATAAATTTTTTACATTAAATAAATTAATTTTTTTACGACACCATGATGATTCAGTGATTACTTCATTAATGAATGATTTAAATAAAATGAAAATATAATTTAAATTATAACACATACACCTGACAAAATCCTATTTTATGAGTATATTTAGAACCCTTATCACCTTATCCTCGAAATATTTCAATTTGGGACCTTTAAAATCTGAAACTCATTTCAATATAAAGTTACATTTCTTGACTTTCCAAGAGTGCCCCGCCTTCTTCTTATAAAAGGCCCCACATCTACCTTCTTCCTCACACCTCTCAAGCCATTGGAATGGCCAAGATCTTCCAATTTTATCTCTCCAAATCCCTCTATTAATCCTAGACGCCTTACCTTAGGCAGAAATCTCTACAATAAACCATTTTGGTTCATACCAAGAGGAGTTACCCGATTTATAGGTAACATCTTCACTTGTGTTCTTTTGTTTTATTTTGCTTATCCAACCCCATAACCCCTTTTTATTCATTTCTTTTGTAACATCACAAGTATCTTGAATATACAATTCTGTTTTTATGAGAAGTATTTGAGCTACACTTACACACACCTTCGTCTAATGGTAACAAAAACATACTGTTTCTGTGGATGGTGAATTTCTGCCTCACGAAACGATGATTGTTCAAACTTCATTTAACACCTTTCATGGTGGCCATTAATATGTCCCTATATTTATATATGATATATATTATGTTTATGTTTTCCTTATTCTTCTTTATTTTCCATTAATGGCATACCTTTAAGAAGTACGGACTATATCCCCCTCAATGTGATTTGATTCTTTAATGCCATATGTGGGATGTGTAAAGGATGGAGTTAATAATATTATATATGATCTTATACTGGAATTATAATGTGGATTTCTATCATTATGATTCCATTCCATTAAATATGAAATAGAAATGAAAGTAGCATTCATTCGTACGTATGGCTTACTGTCTCCATGAATGGTGCATTTCATTTCTTACTTCTAAATGTTATGTAATATTATAAATGCATTTATATACTGGATATATATGATATATATGATATCTACATCATGAATATAATTCTAGATATAATGGATATTTTACCACATGAACAACCTGTAATTATATGGAGATTATTTTTCACTCAAGTACCAATGATCGACAAAACGATCGTTATTAACATAACTAATTACATAGTGTTCATAACATGGTAGTAAGTGATATAAAAAGAATAATGAACTTGAAAAAGGTTTTTAATCAAGTATAAATTAACTCAATTTTATTATTCAAGAGATTAAAGAACGATCGAGTCAATTTGGACATGAGGTATGGGACTTCGTCTCAATCTCCTTTCATTGAGGCATATTTTGTTTTATACACAACTTTTGTTTATATGGTGTATAAACCCCTTTGACTTTTATGTTTATTCAAAAGGAATATTTTTTATACGAAGCGTTTTACTAAACAACAAAATGGAATGTTTTTTTTTGTCGTACGTATGCAGTGACAACAACTTCTCCGCTGCTGTAACCATTATTTGAGTTTCGGTTCCATTACAATTCATAACTTTTTTTAAAATGAAAAATAAATACCATGTTTTATTTTTCTTTTATTATGGTATTGAAAATGGTTTTGATAATGTTTTTATTATATCAATGTGTTGTATTGATATCTTGTGATTGAAATGTGGAAATGTTATGTTTCATTTATGCATGTTTTATGTGATACCATTTCGTTATAGTTCTTGGGCATTGTTTATGAAGATAGGTGGTTCCGTGATAATATAAGGTCAGGTGAGCCCGATATAGATCTCCAATGCATTGGGTAACATGAAGGAGTTAAACGCTAAGGTTACTCTGAAGATATTTAGGGAATATTATGTGATGCGTATTCCAAACAAAACCATGTGGGTTACTCCTTACATAAGAATGTAATGAATGTCGCATGGTACCTTTATGTCTTATGTTTTCTATGAGTTATTCAAAAATCATATGATTTCATGAGGTATGATAAAGTGCTTATGTTTTATGAGTAAAGTGTGATTTCATCAATTCTTATGTATACATGGACTAATGTTTTCATTCTGTACTTTTATATCCCTGACATAGCTTTTTATGCTCAATCCATGTTTTTGAAATATTATTCATTGGTCAAGGGAAAAGTAAATGATGTGATGATAGTATCGAGGAACTGTCATGAAAGAATCCATGTTTTATTTTAAATATGTCTCATTTGATGAGAAAAATGAATACTATCCTTTTTGTAACCACCTAGTTGAAATGTGGAATGAAATGCATGATTTATGATCTAATTCTCTAAAACTCTAATCCTGAAATGATCTTCAATGTGTAATATTTTAATAAATCAATATTATGTAATTTTTAAGGCGGGGCCTTATACATGGTGACAACATGTCCACCAATGATTCGATTATCTGCTCTCTCTGTCCATCTTTCTGAGGGTGGAAAGTAGTGTCGAGTCATAACTACATTTGAAAAGAATTTTGAAATCCCCTAAAGACTCATGATTAAATCATGTATCCCGGTCCGATACAATGGACCTCATAACTTAATGTTTCCACACCACCTCATCAACATTCCTCCTATCCAAGGCATGCAATACACCTCATTCCCTAATTACCACAAAATGAGAAAATATTGTCAGATGATCCACTACTACCCAAATTGAATCACAAACTCCCTAATCTTTGGGTATCCTTGCAATGGTATCTATTATGATGTCATCCCACATCCACATGAGTACATCTAAGGGTTGCAACAAACCATAGGGAACATGATGATCATCCTTCTCTTCATAGTGAACCATGAATTTTACGACAAACTCCACCACATCCTATTTCATACTAGGACCCAAAAAATAATCCCTCAAGCCATGGTATATCTTGGAAAATAATGGGTGTACCTCTAAGGGTGAGATGTCAATCACATGGATGAATTCCTAACACATCACTACTGGAACCTATAGCCTCCAACGAAACAAAATCTAATTATGTACATCCTTTTTCCATCCTATTGTAGTGTTAACCTAATCAATGTGATCATGCATCACCTCTTCCACCTAGTCTCCCCACATAGACTCCTCCACCTACTATATTAGATATGATTGTACTATCATCTGACGTAGGCAACCTCTACCACCTTCCATCAATTCATCTAAGTGAAAGGTGGCCAACTCCTCCATCACCCTCAAAGAGTCTTTATATTCCCAAAATTCCTATATATACTACTTTCTACTCAAGATATCATCTACAACATTTCACTTTCCTATGGGGTAAGAGATCTCAAAATAATAATGTAGAAGAATGTCCATCAACATCCACTTTCGCAAGTTCATAACTCACTGGGAAAATATATACCTCAATATTTTGTCTTCCGTGAGGACCCCAATGCACTCCCAAGTGTAGTAATGCCGCTAGAACATTAGTGAAAACATAGTCTATGCTAGATATAGGTCATGAGTGGCATAGTAACATTCATGGTGATGTAACTACCTAGACCCATATGAGATCACTCCCCATTGTTGCATCACGACACACCCTAAACCCATACAGGTAGAATCGCAAAACACCTCAAACATCACCCCTTCCTCCGGAAGGAAGACCACCAGAACATTGTCTAACCTCCCCATCAGAAAGATAAATGTTGCATGACCTTGCTCATGCAGCACAATGGCCTTTCCCTTGCTAGTCAAAGCTGTCAAAAATGTTTCATTTCAGGGAAAATGGGCTACAAATATCCTATAATAGTATTTTATACCAAGAAAACTATAATCCTTTACTAAATTCTTAGGTGATTCCCAGGAAAAAAATTTATAAACATTGAAGGGTCCACTACTATTACCTGATGAGACACCTCATGTCTAAGGATGTGGACCACCCATGTAAAAAACATACAATTAGACAAATTTCCATAAATCTGGGGTTTTCGATGAACCTCAAATAACGTCATGGGATACCTGGTATTCTCCTCTTCTGTCATTGAGTAGACTAGAGTTTCACGGATGAATTTGATGATGAATCATTCTAAGAACTCATGAAATATGATGTACATAAGTCCCATGAATGTGGCTAGTGCGTTCATAACACATAATTACATGTCTATGAACTCAAATTGCCCAAACCTATACCAGAAATCATTCTTCCAAGTTTTCACCTGCCCTCACCATCAACTAATGATGAAAATACTGTAGATCGATCTTAGAATCCCAACATAATCCCTTCAGCTAGTCGAAAATAACATCCATCCTTGGGAGATTATAGAGGTTCCTGATTGTCACATCATTCAACCTCGAATAATCTATGCATGGCCTCAGGACACCATCTAACATTATGAGAATAATACCGAATGTAACACCCAAAGCTTCAACAATATATTTCTCTTTGAATATGACAATAGTGTGCAATGTATGAAACATTGAGTCCAAGCACACCAGGACCAATCAAACTAGCAATTTTAAATATAGATATGAATAGTAATACCCACTTTTTTAAATTTTATAAATTCTATTTTTAATAATGGACTTCATTTTTGGATTTCAAATATCAAAGTTAACATAGGGTAAATTTTTGGTATTTTTCTGAAAACATTCAATTTTTGATGAATAGTGAAAAACACTACTTTATTTTTTAAAGCCTACTTTTTATTTAATTAATTATTTATCTTATTTAAATATACTTTAGGTAAAAATAGATACATAATAAATACATAAGGTCAATGTAATACATTGGAGTTGTTTTATAATAAAATTTTATGAATAAAATTTTATTGAAGATTTTAACATCTTTTAACCAACTTCTTGGAACATTTGAAAATTTGCATAAACATAATTATTCCAATTCTGTGAATTGAATTTAAAAAATCCGAGAGACACAATTCATATCAGTATGTAAAATGTGCTTCAACATGAAGAAAATAAATTTTGGTGATTTGTTACATTTGAATTATATTTACCATGGTTAAAAGTAAATAGGGTAATTAAAGGTAAACCTGATATTTTAATTACCCTAACACATGTCTTAATTATATTGGATAAGTTTATTTCGGCCAAAATCAACCATAGAAATAAAATATGATTCTTTTTATCCACTAATATTATATTAGGACATTAATTATATTATATTTAGTGAAAAGTTAAAAGTGTTAAATTCAACTTTTTAATAACTAAAACATTTACAATATAGGGTTATACATAAAATAAATTTAACTGTAAAAATTAATTCAAAATATATAAATATTTCCTTCATAATTGTATTTTATTTATAATTTTTAGACATAAAATGATTAAATTTATTTATGACACAATGATGATGCAGTAATTACCTTAATAATTAATGGTTAAAATAATTGATTTTATAATTATCCAGATAAACTTAAATTCATAATTTTGATGAATTAAACTAATATTATAGGTTAATAATACATGTTATTATTTATTTAGTGTTTTTTTTCGAATTAATCATGTTTTTTACATTCAAAAAAACAAAATACTAAATAGTGTCATTATTGACATAAATGAATTTTTAATGAAAATTCTATATTATTAAATGATGTAATATTTAAAAAAATATAAGTCTCCACCGAAGTAAATATATAATTATATATATGTCATTAATGAACCAATTGTGGTTATTTTTGAATTTTATAGTATGTTTATTCACCATGTAGTATAAAAATATAAGAAGACATTTTAAAAGTTAAACTACATAACTACGAGTTAAATCTAAAAGATAAGGTTAATATAGCGGCATTAACTTGTCTAAAACATATTGGTTGAGAGTATTTAGACTCATATCCAACTTATCCTAGAAATAAATCAATTTTTATACATTATAAATAGAAAATTATTTTATAATAAAATAATATTTCAAGATTTTCCTAAAGTGGAACCCACCTCTCTTGTAAAATGGTACTTCCCCTTTTATTAATTTCACAAATCCAAATCCATTTGGATCAGACAAACACTGCTCAAATATCCTCCCAACTACCGTAAATTCATCTTATAGGCCTTCTTTTGATCATGATTCCAAACTAAGGATCACTTTTGATCAAATCAATAGGAAGCACCCAAAGGAGAGGTAATAATTTCATCACCTCTTTCAATGTTCTTTTCTTCTTCAAGTTTCTCTTCATTTGTTGTTCCCAAACCAAAATAAAAACTCTAGTACCATTTACATATATTGATGTTATTATAAATATGGTAAAAACATATTCATTATTATATCCATCCTATGAATGACAATGTAACCATAAATGTGTACGTACAACTTACCATCTCCACATCATGGTTTAGTTTGTTATTCAACACTTAATTATTTTGATTGGTATATTAATTAGTATAATTGATTTAAATAATAAATATAACATGTTAATTATTATGTATATATGATTTAGAATCCAATTTTTTAAAATTTCACCATCAATTGAATAATATTGTTTCTCATACGTATATATGGATTGCCGTCTCCATGAACGTGTTAAGATTCATTCCCCATCGTAACCATTCAAGAATAATTTTCATTTTATGATTACAATTTATGTTTAAGAATTTAATATCATTCTAGATATGAATCATATACATCATACCAATAACTAATAGGACTTACATAAAGAAACATATAATGGAAAACAAATCATTTAACACTCTAAATGATGATAAAACTGAAATATCATTAACAAAACAATATTAGAATATCTTATATGATATCATATTTAAGAATGTGTTTGTTGTATAATTTAATAACAATGATTTCAGCATTATATTGGTGGTTAACCTTCCCTTAACTATGTAAAACTACAAGGTAAGTGTTAATTTTACAATCTATTTATTATCCGACGTTGATATTACGTGAGTATCTACTAGGAAATCTTTATCAACCATGTCTTTGTTTCATAAAAATGTATTTCAAAATAATTAACTATTTACTTGACTATGGGTGAAAATAAATTATACCCTTGTTTTAATTTTTATAAAAAAAAGACATGAATCTTTTTGTTGCTTTATAAACAAGGCACATTATGAAATTTTCGAACATTATCGAAAGAATGTATTTTATATGGAGGGTATGGCTACTTTCCGTCATTATATCACCTTAGATGTTTTCCATACATGATTATAAAAATATTTTCAAAATGAATGTTTTCTTTACATTTGAATGATTTCAATGTAGAATGAAATATGTCACTCAAATAGTTTTTGGATTCATTTCATCTATGTCAACACCCTTCATGGCATTTTACGTTTTTTTGAAGTTGATTAGATACAGTCTTCTATATTGTATTGATGGTTTTTGATATGATTGACTATGAATGTGAAATTTGTATACCATTCACTGTTTATGGTTAAAATATTGACATTGTGTATGGTATTTTTAATATGAATGTTTATATTAAGTTTCATCATTTTTATAAGAGGAATGCATTAGAATTAGTATGTGACAGGTCTAGCCTGTTATAGCACCTTGATGAATCAGTAGGTCTCATGAGACAAACAAGTGTCTTGGCACAAGGGCTTAAAAAAATCTTATTTTTATTCTTGGAACAAGGCATTGACTATGTGTTTATGATATCCGAAATTATGCTTTCCATAATTATGAAATTATCTATTGATAATACATCTGATTATAAAACTATTAGAATATCCATATGAATAAGTAAATTGAATTATTTTATTTATCTTTTCCATATTATGATTAATTTTATGTTTAAAATGATTTTGGTTTATTCTTATACATTTACTTTAATTTTTATATTTATTTATGTTAGTTTCTGATTTATTGTTATCCTTACTGAGTATCTGAGCTCACCAAATTCTTATGTTTTGTTTTTCCAAGGTTGGGAAGAAGTATATTATGATTAACCTGTAGTTATAGGAAAAAAGGATACAAGTGTTTTCAAAGGGGAAATAATTTTTTTCCCTTTATATCGAGATGTAATATTAAAATTATATATGTATTTAGTACTTCCAAAGCCACTAAACTAATCGTTCATTCGAGATGTGATCTCTTGTTATCATGCCAATGTAATGTAATAATTTAGTGTCTGTGGGTAACTAGGGTAATGACATTAAACTGAATCACCCCATGAAGACACACTATGATGTATATATCCCATTTTCATCATGTCTTCAATCTGAATCCATTACTCCTACAAATCATAAGGTTCCATATGATAGGGAGCCATCGTAATTGTACTATAACACGATTTTAAGTCTATCCAAAAATCAACGTCACATCCAGGGGTAGAGTCACAACCACCTTGGGTAAAACATTCAAGAACATCGCAACAACTCCATGATCCTCCACCATCTCGACATCAACTAATCCCACTAAAAACTCGTCCAACAAGGAAAGAAGAAGCTCAACACATCGACTTCCCACCTAATAGCTCCATTATCCAATGAAAGCTGCATGTTTTCCATTTATATCTAAAAAATTAAAAATTATCTTAAAGAAGTATATAAAATAATTCATTGAAAAGAACCAGTCAATGATGATAATGACATTGTATGGTTGCATCTATAGAATGAAAATATCATCATATGACTAATGTGGCCCCATCATCATTCTAAATCCTCTACATATATCAAAAAATATTCTCTATCCTACTACTGGCATCATCAAAACCAGGGGATTGAGAATCCTGTTTAGTTATACTCATAGATAATGGGATAGACTAGGTGAAACAATTGAATGTGAAGATCCCGAATTAGAAAAAGCATGAAAAAGAGTATTAGATAAGATAATTGTACCTTGAACGATCTCGGGTAATGTTGGAACTGTTGTATCTGCAGTGTGTAGATGACTACACCCATATCATCTACCCCTCTATTGACAACCACCACCCATACCACGCCCAGGTTGAGGTCACTGAATAACCCGCTAAGTTCGACCTCAACCTACACTGTTTCCCCTTTCTATAGTAGGATCCTACTGTCCCTACTACTAAAATGGCCTGTCTAGAATCTATTGGTGGGGTTGGAACTGAACATTAACACCTCCACCATACCAAGCCACAACACTTATTGGTCACTTATTGTAATGGTTCCCATTAATATAATAGATAAAACATAGTAGCCTCATGCGTGTACTATTGTCCTAAGGACCAGAAGGTTGAAACATAAATTGTTTGGGTCGACTCACTGAAGGTTGAAACCTATATAGACCTTGTGTCCATGAACTACCTCTAGTACTCTTTTACTTTAAAGAACCTTGTTGTCTCCCCTATAATGATATACCTCCTTGTGAGTGAATTCTCTCAACTTCCTCTACCTTATTATAGACCTCTAGGTGTCCTAGCATGGTGAAAGAAGTAAATGCCTACCGGAGAGAAGGACGAAGCACCTCCTCTAAGAATCTCAACAAGACTCATCATCTGAAAATATATCTAGAGAAAAATGAAATAGATCCCTAAATTTGATCTCCATTTCCCATACTAACATACTTCTCTAATAAAGGGAGGGTATCCCCTATCAATTATCATCCATCATTACTGAAGAATGGAATTATTCCTTAAACACCTACTCAAAATCAACCCAAAGAAAATTAGCCTCATTTCTCTTCCCGGGGTACATCATCCATCACTGATGCATATATCCCCTCATAGGACTATCAATCAATGCAACCCATTACTCCATCATAGTCCATATTGGGTTGAAGGGGATCTCAGGATCCATAATCCATCTCTCCATCTCCTTATCTGAGAAAATAACCTTATACTTTCCCAAGGTATGATGCTTGAAAGCATGTAACATTCACTACAACTTGTTGTCCCCGTCCTCTAGTTCAACCCTTCACCGATCATCCAGATTGGCCTACTAAGACTCCACCTCTTTAGCCACTTGTGGATGATGACTAAGTTCCATATCTGAAGAGTAAAAAAGAGACTCATTTTTTTTGGATTAGTATGGAATTTTATTTACGATTTATCTTAACATTTTTAACTCATTTCATTTCCAATTTCAAATTCCCAATAAAACACAATTCAAATAAGAATACATGTCATTATGATGCATGTAACGTTTTTAGGGACCATACAATTCAAATGGTGTACCATCAGTTTGTTGTTTTGTAGGCTTAGATTCCATGAAACATATCACAGGGGTCCCTAAAATTCCTTGTCCTAGCTAGTCTTCCATGGCCTAGGTCACATACCAAGATCAAATAACATTTTTTCTCAAGTAATGCATGTAATCCTCAGTGTGTCTAACTCTGAAATTCATCTTATCTCTCAATATAATATTAGGATACCATTATTTAATGACCCCCTTCTTCTAAAGATGCCCCTACTAAGCTGGAAATGAAGGAAGAAAGATAATGACCCCTGAGTCCTGCATCGAAGAGGCCCCAGGGTGGAGACCAATACAAAGTGTTTATAAATATCCCAAAATGGGAGGCATTACCCTTTTTATTAACCATCATCTGTAAATAATATATACCTACCTCACAAAACTCTAATACAAATATATATATATATATATATATATATTAAAGAATTTAAAAACCATACCACATGCATGTTACAAAAAAATAATACAGATACAAATACAAATGTATCCAAATAATGTACCAAATGTAAAAAAAAGTAGTGACACAATAACTATTACGATCCAAGATAGTAAGGTACAGAATGGTCCATGTAATAATCTTGGAATCTTGAAAGAAGTTTTATAATATAGGTTGAGATACATGTATACATAGAAATAAAATAAAATTATCTTGTTCACATTAGGAGAAGCATACTAGTGTCCCTGTGAGAAAAAATCTGAAAACAAACCCACCTTTGAAGATATAATAGAGAACCCAACCTCACCAATGACACACTCATCAAATAATACTAGTCATGTAAATTAATATAGAGCACATCGATGATAGGGTAACCAACATAACATTCCCACGGATTCACTACTCTCACACCCTAACAGCATATGTCCTGGAACTCCCACCACTTTCGAACATACCACACTACTTCCCTCTTGTAGACAGCTGGGCCTCACTACCACATCCAATCCCATCCACACACACTTGGTCCACAAACCACACCACATCTCTTCCCACCCCCATACACCTGGGCGACAGACCACACCACATCTCAAAGACACAAAAGAACCACAACGAACCTCATCTTGAAGACACATGGGAAGAAAAACACACCCACACACACATGTGCCTCACAAACAACAACTTTCCCAAATAGTCATAGGCTATCACTATGTAAACGAGGGAGCATGGGATATCAAATAACAACAATCCAACCTCCCACTGGGTTGTTTTGGAATGAAACCCTCCCCCATGACAATGGGAGTGTTTGACACATAGTTCCCATGTAGGGTGGAGTTCGTATAGATTTCAAAAATAAATACATATATACATACATATATATATATATATATATATATCAAACACTCATCCCAACCAATGGGGTTAATAAATAGGCTACAAAACATCCTTTGTTTCTATATCTATAATGTAGGTATTAGGAAAAATATCAGTCACTTCTGAAGTTGTTAAAATAAAGTTTCTTAACCCCCAATAATTGTGACGTTATTCATAATTAACTAGTTATTACTTCCATAATTGGGAGACTAACAACCACAACAGACAACTATCCTCAAAACCAATCCAAGAAGAGGAATAAATACGTGATAAAACACCACAATCCACACATCCTCCACATTTAGAACACCTTCCATACATTACCATTATCAATCTTTGATGTTAACATTTCATGTCCTTTATCTCAATAAGAAAACCCCCAATGTTATAGTTAATCCCTGAAACACACCTCATCAAAAAAACCAAATATACCAAATGTATAATTTCACCTCACAAAGTAAGATAAAAATAGAAAAAAAAAGAACCACCAGCCCCATTGTTCAAACTCAGCCCATCCATTCCATAATAAATCAATCTCTTAACCTAAGAATCAACTACAACATCCTAACCACCCCAACTATAGTCGTACCCTCAACTACTACACCACATAGCCTTATAAGTATCAAAATAGAATAAAACCCCACAAAAAAGACAACCACACAAAAAAGGCAAGTTGTATTCAAATTTATCAAATATTCATTATTTAAATACAATTTGAAAAATCAAGTGTTATCACATAACATGTTTAATTCTAGGGTGTCTATTTACATAAACAAATATATATGGCTAATCTATTTCATATACAAAGTTATTCAACATAAAATCAACATTATGTCATCATAATACTTATAGGTTATCAAATAGATACCACAAATGAACAGGATTTTCATAAGGCATATAGCCAATATCAATCCTTATATGGAAGAATGATATTATATAAAACAGTACAATCATCATTATTATCTTCCAAAATCCTTATTTATCATTTAAAAAATTAAATTGGTTTTAACTGTACCCATAACAAGACATGAGTACACCCACACTGCATGAAACAAAAAATAAGAGCGATGAAGGGATCCCTACTTGGAACAACAGACGATCGTCAACTCCTCCTAGCGCCAAAATAAGTGGTGCACAAGTAGCAGGAGGAACCCCTAGTGAAAATTAGATATGAAGTCCACTGTACAACTCATGACTCCATTGGGAAGAAAGACTCTAGGATGATAAATATTAAGAGATTATTAGATAAAGTGAATAATAGAGAAATGATACCAACATTAGAAAGACTATATCCCAAATCAATGGTGAAACGGTTTTAAAATCCATTAAGGTTGAATCATAATTAGGACCACATGGTTTCACTATTAAAAGTATCGAGGGTTTTTGGAAATTAAATATATAATTTATTTCCTTTGAAATTTCATAAAAATATATTAATATTTTCTTTAACACATTCTATATGAAATAAATCGTTAAGGGGGTTAAACTTCAAAAAATTGGAATTTTGAAAATCTTTTGGGTGAGTCACTGATGTGAGCTACCGATGGGGAGTCACAGATTGTTGTGTCCTTGACATGCATCACCTATTCCAATCACATATTCCACTAACCGATTCCACTCATCAACACAACCTATCTTCCTTGCCTAATGATTCCACCTACGGATGCCACTCATTGATAGTGAGTCACCAACATGACCCATTTATGCCCCCTACTGACGCCACTACCCAATAGTGATTAACCAACATGAACAACCAACCTAACCCACTGATGTGACCTACAAGTAGGGAGTCACCCAAATGACCCACCAATGCAACCTATTAATCCTGACACACCATTGACAAAAAACTAGATTTTTGAAAAACAGTTGAAATGAGCCACCATTACCTCCCATAACACCTCAAACACTGAATTTCCACAATGGAATGGATAATAGGGGTCTATTACATTTTAGGATGGATGGAAATTCATTTCATGACATTGTTATGGTCTTGAAAATTAGGTAATTAACATTTTGAGTAGGTTATACTTGCATTGGTCATGGTCTGCTACATAGTTGGTTGTTTGACATTTTCTATTTATTTGTAGTAGGTAACTTGTCTTGTTCTTTTCCATGTGAATTAGATTAAAATGTGATACGATGTTGGGATAAAAACATGGGCTTTTTAGTGCAGTCATTTGGAATCTATGTAGTAGAGTGACCAACATTGAACAATTTGTTTCATCCCAATGCTCAGTATGTATAGAGACCCTAGCCTTCTACAAAAAAACATTACTTGATTTTAAGAATAATTATACATCAGAGTACATTCGAAGGGTTATAAAGTATATTCTCTTGGAATACTAGGTACATAAAACTGAAAACATGTAACTAAATAAAACATTTATTTATTTAATATTCATATTGAGATCCTAACTTCCATTGTGCTCAAACATCTATATAGGGTACCTGGGTAACCCATGAACAAAGGGATGAGATAAATTGCATGGTAAGGGAATATCCCAATGAATAAATGCATTAACACATGGGATAACGTGCATGCCATGGTGACATAAAAAGGCATGTAACATATGGAATCATAACAAATAAACAAGTAATCATATAAACATCAATTCTAGTTATGTGGAAGAAACATGGAACATTTCTTTAGAACAATTAAATTCTAACCACCAAGACTATGGCACATTGTATTATAAGTCAAGGCTAACTATCATGAACGTTGGACATGGTACCACAAGCCATGGCTAACCGCCATGACCATCACAAATAACATCTTATGAGACTCAACATTATATGATGAATTGGAGTGCTATCTATGTTCATCCATTATAACATTTCATGAATATTTTTTTCACATAATTAATAATACATAATAAAGCTTACAAAAACATAAGAGTTATCCATGGTATGATTTGGGTACATCAATCATGTCATACAACATAAAAATGGGCATAATATTAATGTGTCCATGAAAAAAAGGAACTAAAATATTCATGGAAATTCTTATGGGAATATAGCCATGTATCTTGGTAAGTGAGGTCCAGTATATGTGACAACATTATGTAATATATTTATGAAATTTTATCATTAATTGTTTTATGTGATTTTAAGAGAAATGCTATAGAGCCTTTAAAATAGAAAAGAGAACAATCATTTATATAAAACAAGAGGTGAACTAATATGTTTTTATAATAAAATAGAATTATTTTATAAATATAGTGGTGTATTAATACAAAAGATATAGTGTACTTGTAATCGAGTAAGAATTCATGAAGATCCTTCAGAACATGTTTTTTTATTAGGAATTATTGAACATGGAATCACTTAAAAAATATATATCCCTGAAAGAGAATGATGAAAGTGTATTGATAAAAGAATTTGGTATATGTAAATACTATTTAGAAGATTCACATAAAAATATAAGATAACTTTTTTTAGTAAAATCAAAATAAGGCAACCTTATGGGACAAAGGAGGTTCAGGTAGAATCCCTTATAGATTATCAAAATGGTATCACGTGTACCTAAGAGGGATTAATGCGAGAGAAAGGGGTTTATCATCACTTACACATCATGAGGTAGGTATGGGGGAGGTTATAAATCATACCCAATAATTATGGATTACACATAATCCTTCATGACATATAGAACATTCTTGAATAAAAGTTTAATTAATAGGATCCCTTACCTTAAGTTTGATGGTTTTCTCCACTTGATATAAATGATCTCTTGAATCAATCTTACTTGAGACCCACTTAAGGGGACACGATATGGTCATTTGAAGAGACTAAGTTCTATTCGATGTGGGGGAGGATCTTGGGGAGATATTTGTGCATAATTTAGGAAGGAAAAAAGATTGAGAGGAATGAAGTGAAGATGTAATGATGGGTGGTATTTATAGTGGAGGAAAGTAGGGGTTTTATAATATTTTATTACTTTTATTAATAATATCCCTCGTGACCATAAATAGAGATGATTCCATGAAAAAATAGTAATGAATGTATATGAGTTCAGGACAATTGGTCTTACATCATTATACCATCATCTGTGACCCTATAATTCATGTATTTAGCTTAATTTGAAAATTATTGTATTTTACTATTCATAAAAAATTAATGTATATTTGAAAAATATCAAAAACTCTACCTTACCATTTTCTGAGATGCATAATCGAAAAATGAAATCCATTTTTCAAAAATAATTCTCGAAGTATGATTAATTTAATTTTTTTATTAAAATCATAATTTTCATGAAAAATACATATTTTAATCTATGACTGATTATATATTACTATCAAATATTATATAAGGTCTTATAAAATTATCTTAATTCCGGAAGATGTAAAACTTTTTATTTATGAACACTTTTTATGAATATAAACTTTCATTTAAATTAATAAATTAATTTCAATTAATTATTTATTACTTAAAAAATACCAATACTTTTATTATAGTCACATTTTTACTTATAAGATGCCTAAATTTTATTTAAACATTAATTGGTGAGGTTAATATTATTTTGGATAATTTAATAGTCATATGGTTCTAATTACTATTTATACAGGTAACATTACTATTCACTATGGTTAGTTACCATTCACCAAAAATTACGTTTGTCTTATCAGACTCTAAACATTTAATTTATCACACATGTGTTTATCAAATTTTTGAAAATTCCAATCACATAAGTGAAAATATTATGTTTAAATTTCACAAATTTCTTAGTAGTTCATTGTATTGTGATTTCATGTGATTATATTACATAATTATAAGAAGGGAATTTCAATTGATAAAACATAGGGATATTACATTATTCCCCCATTATGAAATTTCTCCCATGAAATTTAGTTTTTTAATATAAGCCATAAAAAATATGGGTACTTTTCCTTCATTTCCTCCTCCAGTTCACATGTTTCCACTTCATACTAATGGTTCTACCACAAAACATTGACCATGTGAGTAGTCTTGTTATGTAGAACATTATGTCTATGATCCCAGATCTTCACTGGCTTCTATTTATACTAACTGAATGGACCGAAGGCCTAAATTTTTAATTCATTTTTAGATAAACCCCCTTTTAAGGGTAAAGGGGGAAAACCTCATTCACTTCAAATACATTGAGAAAAACAAAATTCTATGGTCAAAAGGGATGCAATCATCCTGGAACAAGACTAGTGAGGAATACCCCTCCCCCGTGTCATCGTCATTATGGAAATCCTCCACCATTGTATGACTACTCTACGAGCTGTCCCGTGTAGAAATTCGCGGGCTCAGTATCGATGGAAACACCATACCCTCTCAAACATCCAAATCTGAATAGCCATACATGGTGAAAGCTACCTACTCTGATCTTCTTCTGATGAATTTCCTTGTAGAATGTCTGAACGAAGAAACCCCTAAACCCTTATGCTGCAGATATCATTATGAGATTCTTACTCACAACCCCAAAATGAATCCATTCTGAAAACCATACGACAATATCAATGAAAAACCATCCCAATACCTCCATAACCAAAACTCCTACATGTTCTCTTCCACCGAAGCAAATCCACCAAACCAAAACAATCACTCAAATCACTGCAAAAAAAAATTGCAGATTTACCCAAACCAGCCACAGAATCATCCAATCCAGATCACCAATAGAAGAATCCAAGATGATCAGTACCATCACATGAATCCACAATGAACTAGAATCACACATACACTGGAAACCAAACCAGATACGAAAAAAAACAAGGAACAAGAAAACATCAGAAAAATTACTGCCACCCGAGCACACGCTAGATGAAGGTCCCGTAGCAAGCCAGAACATATCATGTCGCCTCCTGCAAAGATGCACTCGAGACCACAGGGGACCACCCAAACACACCCATAGTTGACACTAAAATGAACCTACAAAACATAGACTGCAGTAGCAGTACACAACCCCTAGATCTTCACTGTGTCGCCATGGGAACCCCTTGCCCATTCATAGGGAAGGTCATGAAGATGATAGTAACGATGAAAATGTGGGATGCCGATGAAGTCGTGATGCCGCCACTGGTTGAGGACACCCAAACTGTGAGTGCGATAGGAATTTTTGCTGAGAGAGAAGCCACTACCGATCTGAGGTCGAGAAGATAATGGTGGCGACATGGGGAAGACCTAGGATGCAGAGCACATTACGGGCGCATGACCACTTCTCTTTATAAGAATGATCATTCTCCAACTATACCACCCCTGAAGAGAGTACATGTGAAAGATCTAGTATGCTCTTCTATAATAAAGATACATGAAAGACATGATGTACATTGACCATGGTAGGTGTAACTATTATTCGATATCCCATAACTTCAACACGATCAATAATCTCAATGGTGATGATTTAACTAGGTTTTATCTTTATTTTCTTCACAAATATCATGAACTTATTCCATAGATATATGATGAGAAATACCATGTCTCCAACTTCAATCTCAAGGTCTCATCGACAATCATCTACATAACTCTTTTGTGCTACTCCATTAATCTTTACAACATATTTGATATACATCCATGAATTTTTATCTAATGATAATCCATCTTGAATTGTGATAAAGTGATATTTCTTTGTAAGAAGATTCATAATGACCCATATATCATTGTTTCCTTTGGATTTACTTGGATGTCTAATGAAAATTTCCATGGGGATGTTCTCCCACTTCGAGTTGGTATGGGTAATGGTTTCATCATCCCCTTGGACTTTTACATTTAATCCTTCACTTGTTGACATACCTAAAAAAAATTGATGTGTAGTTAGAAATCTATTTCTCCATATTGTCCCACACAAAGTTCTCTCATAGATCTTGATACTTCTTTGTGCTCCCTAGGTTAATAGAGAAGTTTAACCTATTTGTATCATTCATAAGATCCTTATTTATCTTTGGATTGGATGGTACACATAATCATTACCCAATTCTTACAACTCATTCCTCGTAAATCTTGAACTCTGAGGATTTTGCATTTCTAACAGCTTCCCCCCTTTTTAGAATTTACAAATCATTTATGAACATCCAATTTTTTCTCCACGTGGGATGGTTGGAAAATAATTTAAGAAATTATTGTCGATGTTCCTCCCTTAATGATTCCCATGTCCATACTAAGAAAATATTAGAGGATTCGATCCTTTTCAAATGTCACCATTGAAAAAGATGTGGGATCCTTTCTAATCAGATCATCTGCCACCATATTTTCCATACCAGGATTGTAGTGGATTTAGCAGTTATAATCCTTGATGAGATATATCCATATTCATTGGACAATATTAATATCTGTTGGTGTGAATATATATGTGATACTCTTGTGATCATTATATATCTCACACTTCTCCCCATAGAGATAATGTCGCCATATTTTTAATGAAAATTCCATATCACACAACTCCATTTCTTGTGTGGGGTAGTTTATCTCATGGATTTTTACCTGCATTGAGCAGTTTGATCTCACATTATAATTCTTCACCAACAAAATGCCTAAGACAGTATTTGAAGAGTTACTATATAACAAAAATAGTTCTCCACTTATTGGGAGTGTGAGCATTGATGCTGTGATAAATCTCTTTTTAACACATTAAAAAAGTTTTCACATTCTTTAGTCTATAAAAACATTACTCCTTTATGTGTCAGCTTGGTCATTGTGTTTTAATTTCTTGAAATTTTCATCACATATTTTAAAAAATACCCAGGTAGACCCATAATGCTTCAGATCTCCATTATGGATGTTGGTTTGGGCCATTCTTCAATCGACTTTGTCATAGAGGGATCCAAATATATCCATTTTCTATTGATAACATCCCCCAAGAATGATACTTCCTCCATCCCGAACATACATTTAGTGTATATTGAATACATCTTCTCCCTTCGCAAAGACTTTATCATTGTATTCCAATAATCCTCATGTTCCTTCTTTCTCTTAGTGTTTTTTAGAATATCATTAATAATGACTAAAAAAAATATTCAATGTCATCTATAAAGTCTGTATTCATTAAATACATGAAAATTACTGGAGAATTAGTGAGTTTGAAGTGAATCAATATTAACTCATAGTGTCCATACCTCATTCGAATGGAAGTCTTGGCAATATATTAATTTCCCCCATTTAACTGGTGATATCCAGACCAAAGGTCCAACATAGAGAAATAAATGGCCCACATGAATCCTATCAGACAATTCATCTATCTGTGGTAGGGGATACTTGTTCTTTATCATTATTTCATTGAGCTAACAATAATCAATGAATAGGTGCATTTATCAATACTTCTTCTTAAAAAGAGGACTGGAGAACCCCATGGTGAAGAACTTCCGTGTATAAAACCCTTCTTAGGATTATCTTGTAATTGATTCTCCATCTACTCTTTCTGTACAATGGCTATTCTATAAGGTTTCTATCATATAGGAAGAGTTCTAAGAATATGTTCAATTGAGAACTCAACATCTCTATCAAGAGTAAGACCAGACAACTCTTTAGGGAATACATCAGTGTAATCCTTCACAAAGGGAATGTATTCAAGCCTGATTATCCACTTTTTTTCAATCATTTTATCTATACATGATTGATCATAAAGAAATAATATCAACTAATGAGACAATGTTTCTAATAAAGATTCATATTCCTAGTTATACTTGAAAATAATTGGAGGATTCATCTGGATGGGAATAGTGATATCCTTTTCCTGACCATTGATGATGTCTTTATATAAATATACCAATCGATGCCAAAGATAGCGTCAAAATCCAATAAAAGAAGTATGAAAAGACTTTCTGGGAGATTCTTTCCACAAACTTTAATCATTGAGAAGTTGTAAACCAGGGATGAAATAACTGACCCATTCTCTATTCTCATAGATAACATATCCTCAAAATTTTTAGGTGGTGTTTTAATAGTTCTACTAAACATGAAAGATATGAAAGAATACATAGAACCGGAATCAAATACTATGTTTTCTTTTATTGAATGAATAAGTAGAGCACCTATCACCACATTGTTTTCAAGCTCCACATCAGTGGTAGTAATATAATAATACCTTATTTTTTTCCTTGGATGTTGATTCTTATTTCCTCCTACAACACTTGGCTTAGGGAAACTATTCGCATAATTCCCTTGTTCCTTGTATTTGAAGCAATACACCACTGGTTTAGTATTTTTATGAACCTTACATTCATCTTCCACATTAGTAGGATTCTTCATATCCTGACAAAAGTTTTTATACAAATGTCATATCATTCCACATTTGAATCAATTTAATGTTTTCTTTCGACAATTCCCAAGATACATCCTCCCTAAATTTTTACACATGGGATATTCCGGATTCATTCCATCATGGAATTTATTTTCGGAACTACCCACATTAGATTCCATTTCCATATTTTTATCAATGGGCCCATGATACAACTAAGAGACACCGATCTCAATTTTAATATTAAGGGCACAATAGATAATCTCATCATAACTATCAAATTCTCAAACATCCAACACATTTTGTAGACTCATAATTAGTCTATTAAATTAGATATTTTCATTTATTTTAGTGTATAAGACAATGCCAAAGGTATAAAATTCAATCATTATGATATTTTATTCATACGCACTGATGGACTCATATTACTTCTACTTATGTCTGAGGAACTGTCTTTCAATATTAAGATGGAGGATTCAGGGAAAATATTTTTTGAAAATCATTTTCTTTAATTGCCCTAATTCCATGGATTCAATTTCCTCAGGGGGATTCAAATTAACATTCAGTTTCCACCACTGATCAGCTTCGCCATCAAAACGATATACCGTTTGTATGAATTTATCTTCTTCCAAGCACTGGAGTACAGGGAATAACCATTCAATGGTGCTAATCCACATTTCCACAGGATGGGATCGAAAGATCCACTAAACATGGTATTCTTTATCTTCCTGAAGTATTCAATGTCAAATTACATTTTAGTTGGTGGAGGAGGGTGTTCCACATGATTCAAGTTATTATTTATAACTTGATCCATCTATGTAAGTAATTCCATTATGTTTTGAGAACTCATTCTCATCAATCTTGAAAATCATTATGGGAAATCTTCTCAATCATTATCACATTGACTGTTCGAACATGTTCTCTTATTTCCCACTATTAACTAATAAAATGATCGTACAATTAGAGGGACTAAATATAGAGCTATTGAGCATAAAAAGGAAACACTGAACATTAGGGGGTAAACATTTGAAGGAGAAGTATATCCTATCTTTTTTATTTATTATGATTCTATCTGAGAAATCCTTGATCTATTTCTTAACATATATTTTTATAGGTTTTATTCATTTCCATAATAATTGTTTTAACCAAGATCACGAATTTACGAAAGAAAACCCCCCAGGAGCATCAAACTAAGAGTGCAGCAAGCCTCATTGTCACGTACCAGTTCCCGTTTGAGACTATATCAATGTGGTGATTCTTGGGTTTTACCCCATAAAACATCTATTCTAGATCCCCCTCTACCGGTTTGTATACAGGTAGAGATTTATTTTTTTGATAAACCACTTACACTATACTTACTAAAAATTAAGATTTTTTTCTTATACATAGTCTCATCCATTATTTTCTTTCTGACGTTCTCTATTCGTAATCTCTAAAATTAACTAAACCATACTTTGATATAAACTATATTGACTATATACTTTTACACATAACATTAAATGATATTAATCATAATTACACATTAGATCAAAATCTCTGGATCTTAAAGTATTGTGTCTTTGAAAACAAGATACATAAAACTGAAAACATGGAACTAAATAAAAAATTACATTATTTAGTCTTCGCATTTGTCTGACCTTTTCCAACTAATTACATGTCATAGGAACCCAACTAGCTACAAAATGAGGTACTAAAGAGGCATGTTACCCAGAAATAGCTCCACCACTCTTGTGTTGATCTATGAACATTTCTTGTCTACTAGAACAGCAATGAAGTTACCAGTAGGTTGGATATAATAATAATAATATCCCACCATTACTACCATATTCATATCTCTAATAATATCCCTATAAAATATCTCTATATAGGCCCAAACATTCAATTAAAATAAATCTAATATGATATCCAGTCACAACCCCCGTAGGTATATCTTAACATTTAGTAGGACATTCTTCACAGACTATAGAAAAAAATGAAAAAGATCAACAAAATGATTGTTGGATGCTAAAACTGAACACTCACCCTTATCTATATAGAGGAACTCAATTGTCTTCCACATCATTAACCACTATAGAAATAATTGCTGGAAGTTGAGAGAATTGAACCCCATGTTGTCCAAGAACATATGCCTATCATCCTTTATGATTGAAACTCACTAATGCTTGTTGGGACACTATTGATTGAACATGGAACACATAACCATCATAAAATCACGTGTATACATGATTTCTAAGAACATATCGATCTTTTCAAGAAGTACCTCTACCTATTGAGGTTCATTTGTTCCTTTAGGGGATCGTGGATTCCCACCCAATAACTTATGTGATCGATCAATTTCATCAAAAGATTAATTTTGTACCTCAAAAACAATGGTATAATCTTATGGAACATTATAATCCATGTTGTGAACTTCCCACATGATAGAATCATTAATGTTATAAACCATCAGAGGATAAACTGGAAGATCATCAGCTGCAACCTCCTTAAGAACCCACTAATCACGTCCGAGAGTCATAATATTGTACTCAAACAAATAAAATGATCATAAATTTGACCCATTTAATTTCAGACTAAAAATAATAAAAAAAATAGACATTAATAGTACGAACTCAAACCAGTAGACACGCATCCAAAAATCCCACGTTAACTCGAGTCTCATCACAGAAATATTTTTCCATAAAGTCATCAAATTATACCAATAATGTCTCAAAAATCCAATATTTAGTTTATCAAAAATTTTAATAGAATAATTCATAATTATATACAACCTATGATAGAAATATATAATGTACCAATCTAGAATACACTTTCAACTGGTACCCAGCTTGATTACCAATATAGCCAGAGGACATTCTTGATCCCCACTAGGATATAACTAGTACTCAGGCATCAAACAATAACCATAGGGAATGATTTATACCATCCTAATGAAATAAACTTCGTTCTATATAGGTAATAAAGTTAAACTGATGAAGATATATATATGTCACAACCTATATAGGGAATAATAGAAGTGATACAACTGAATAAATGTATCAAAAAATTGTAATGTTAAAAGTAAAACTATAAAGGAATAAAACCCGAAATAGCTACACCAATAGTTTCTAGTGATAAAATTAGAAACATATACTATATCACCACTAGATTCCAAAATCCTAGCAGATTGAAATCCCTAAAATCCAACTATGGAGCATTGAAATTCACTACATTGAATGATATAACCTGGTCTATGAGCAACAAATAGGGTATGCCAGGTGTAAACTTATATACATAGTAGGTTTTCACTCAATTGGTCCATATAATGCCTTTGAACATTAATCCATTCATGATCACCAATAATAAAAAAATACATGAAAATAGAATGATAGTTTTTATATCAAAAGAATTGGAAAATTTTTAATTTCCCCTTTTCTGTATTTTTAAATTTAAATAGGTATATTAGTTTCAAAGATTTTCATAACAATATGTTACCTCCTAAATATCCGAAAACTAATTTTGTATTTAATATCATAAAAAATACCTGGAATTAAAAAAATATAGTACACTACAACTATTGAATAACATGTAACATCATACTCTAGATTTCATCAAGTTCATGATATCTAGAAAACTCGCATCTAAAATAGAAATTCATGTTCATATAAAGGAAATAAACATATTTATCGAGTCTATAGATCATAGGAGTACCCAAGAATGAGAACCCCAAATAGTTATAACAATAACATATAAAAATAGATAGAGGGTCCAGAGGAATGTGCTATGTGAAAACCCCTGATGGTGGATGAGACATATTACTATACCATCCACCCAGGTACACAATGCATCACATTTTCTCTATTTTAATTTTCTCATCATAAAACCATTTCATCAATTCAAATTTTAAAAACTATTTCACAAAAACAGTTCACATTACTTTGAAAATTACCCTTTTCGTTTACCATGTTTAGGGGAAACCCTTCTTTTTTTTAAAAGTTTGGTTTAAAAAACACACAAAAATTAGTCATACCATGTCTTTTAATTTAAAAAAATTCTCAATTTTAGAAAAAATACATTCAATAAAATCGGATTGATATATAATCACAAACCTCCAAAATTAGGTCACACACCCCCACAAAAATACCTTTATCATGGAATAAATCAAAACCACAATAGAGATCCTATAAACAATCCACATATATCTAAACTAATTTAACTAAATGAAAATTGTCACATGAAATGTGAAAAGAACAGGTAGATGAAGAATAGAAACCCTCCACACTACAAACTACACAAAATGAACCCAAAAATGAGATAAAATAACAGATCTATAGAGAATCAGTGGGAAACATCACCACTTCCCAATGATCAAATAATAAAATGAAATGAAAAAATTGCGATCAACGTTTTGAATAAGATCAATTGATCAATCAATGAGAGAGAGGAAGTAAAACCCATTATATGATCAATTTAATAAATAATCAATCATGTATGAATAGAGTCTCTAAAAATCTCTATAAAAGAGGTATATTCCTAAATGGATGAGTAGGAGTGTTGAATAAAAAACATACCACTCGAATTGTGCACTACAATCCTTGTATGAGAAAGTCACAATGTTTATAAATCCTATACACAATGTTTAATCCATGGGTATCAAATATTCCAAATACCCATCAAATTTTAATAAAAAAATGATCTTTTAATATTACAATGAATGTAACTAGTACATGAAATGGACTCCCAACTAACAATGTACTATTCTCATTATCAATGTCTGAAAACCGGTACATGTCATGTACTACAATTAAATGGTATGGAAATTTTCTAATGATAGTGAAAACTATATATTCATACATAATAACACATAACACATTATGAATCTTATGTTCTCAACTAGAAACCCAAAAATCCATTATCACATTTGTACCAAGATACCATTAATTCAGACAATCATACATCACATAACATTAGGTTATTTTTCAAAGATAATATTTTACAACCTCAGGAGTTTGAAGACTCACTCGATTATAGAGGTGAACCATAAATGAGTACAAAAATTCCTAAAATTTTGCTACATATTATTAAAATATTCCATATGTTTTATTAATTATTCATTCATGATATCTTCTATTATAAAATTTTGTATAATGATAATTTGGTCTCATTCTTTTTTATGCTTCGATTTACCTAGGTAAAGAAGTCGATTAATATATATATATATTTATATTATTTTTATAATTTGAAAATCAATTGATATTTTTTAGTGAAATTTTGAATGATTTTTATGGAATATGAATATTAGAATATAAAGGGAAAATGCATATCGGTTGAGAAAGATGGGTTTTTAGAAACATACTTCCTAATTTTTTAAATCTATAATCCTAAAAAATGCATTAGGTATTCAACATAATCGATCACTTCATTGATTTTGTAAATATGGAATGTCAATATTGGGTGAAGTGAGTTCATTTTAAAGAAATTATGTAATGAATTTGTTTACATTCAGGTATTTGAGTACATGGGTTTGGGATTCCACCAATATAATATAACAAGTCACACCTTGATTTTAAATGAAGTTTTCATCAACGGTGGATTACTTTTTCTTGGCCGTATAGTGGTTATTACACAACTAATAGATAAATTATCTTTAATTAAAAATATTAATATCTTTGTAGGGTATGACATTGGATCTGTATTATTTGAACTATCTAGGAACAATAAAATAACCATAATGTTTATTTATAACTCTATTACCAAGAAAGTATTCAACTAAAAAGTATCATATTTTTCAGGATCCACTATGAACAATTAATATTATGAAATCAAAAGGTACCTGTTGATGAAAAGTTATATGATCATCTTCCTCATTTTTTATTAATCACAATATAAAACATTAACCATATAAGATTGATATATCTTATTATTCAGTCCTTATGATATATATATATATATCATAGATTGGTTTTATTGAATCTTGTTCTTTGACATGGAAGATATTAAAAAGAAAAAAATAAGTAACCATTTTTAATTCATCTTTATTTACAAACATGATTAATATATGATGTCCTCTAACCTGGAATGCTCTAATGTGGCCAAATGAGGCTGGTTATAGGAACAAAATTATGCCTCTCCATACACTATAGGATACCAAATTGTAGTGGCGGTGTGATGAGTTTAGTGGGGATACTACACCTCCTCACACGGAGATACAATATAAGGGAAATAAATAATATATATATATAATAATAGTAATAGAAATAGAATAATTATTAAAAAAATATCTAGAATGAAAAATGAGGAACCAATATACCAATTAATAGTGATCCATGTAATGAAATTTTGAAATGAAACAAAATATCAAACTAAAATTAATAAAAATAATTGTTCCAATTTATACAATTATACTCTAGGACACCCATCGCAAACTATACATCAATCCCATGTCCAAGTTATAACCCGTGTGGAAAGAAACAATAAATAATTAGTGCCTTTTACCGTTCCCAAACCAACATCCATGTAATTTTTTTAGCTACCAAATGGGGTCCCAAATTGGTTGTCAGGACAAATCTGTACCTGTTACACCCTGAAATTCTAAGGTAATAAAAATATCTTTGATAGCATGTGTCCCCACATCACCAAGCGTATAAGGGAATATAATACCTTGATATTTTTCAATATTTTTAATATATTAAATAAATTAAATCTAGAATATATATCACAATATATGTGACACTGGGTTAGTATAATTTGCATGAAACAATGACTTTCTGCAAATGGCTTGCGTTATAGGAAAGGATGATTTTTATCAAATAACGATATGTTATTATAAATAATTTAATATAATAATATATAACCAAGTTATTAAATTATTTATTAAATAAAGGGTTTACTAACATATTGATATCTATGGTTTACTCTAATATAAAATTAATTATTTAGTTAAAATTTAATTATAAATGAATATGAAAACCAGTTAATGATTATGGAAAATAATATTATTTTAATTCGTAGAAAGCTAGTTTTTCCCTAATATAAGAAAATAATTTCAATTTTTGACTAATTTTAATTCCATATATATTTATATATTATTCAATAAAATAATATTCATAAAAATCCACTTGATTTTATAGACCTAATAATCAAATTGTATTTAATGTATAAAATGCTTTATTTTTAATAATGCATTTACCTCCTTTTAATGGAAACATATTTTAAATCAACTTTTTGGTACACTGATTGATTATATATTTTTAAAAAAATATTAAATTTGATATATAAACAAAAAATATTTGTTCTAGTAAATTTTTTGTATTTTTTAGTCAATGATTTATATTTTTAATGAATAGATAAAATATTGAATTTATGTTCAAAAGTAGTTTTCCATCTAATTTATTTATAAAAAATCACATTTTAAATTTATTTTAATGTTTACGTAGATAATTTTATTTATAAAATAATAAAATTTAATTCCATTTTATCAATTTCAATTTGAAATTATCAATAAAACAAGGAAAACATTCGAATGGTTTATATTAAAACACTCTATATCAAACTATATGCATGACTAAATTCAAATAAATTTTTTCTACTTTTGTGATTGGTATTTGGGAAAATGGACTCTATGCATCGAATTTGCATAAATTATAATATATAATATGGTAAACATATTTATTTTACCAATTTTTTTTAAAATAATTAAAATTAATTAAAACGAATAACATAAAAAATAATCTTAATAAGAAACTAATCTGTCGTCTTAAGGGTCCAAATGACCTAGAAACATGTCCAAGAGAACTTTTATGGCCATATATGGACCCTATAAACCCTTTCTATCAAGAATTTTCCAATACGAGAGATATATTTCATGGATGAAATGTTGGGGGAATCCCCTTTCACAACATTTCCAAGAGTCCCACTCCTCCTCCACTATAAAAAGGACTCTTATCCTTCCTATTCATCATACATCTAAAAACACATTTAATAGACCAATAACTTCAATAATATATCCTTATAATCCCCACAATAAATTTAGAGGCCTCACTATGGTTATTAATCCATCAAAGTAACCCGTTATGTACAAACCAAAATGAGTGACCTGATTAAGAGGTAAAATCCATCCACAATCTCTCTAGTTTAATTTCCTTTCTCCACCCACTAAAAACATCATATTATTAGGTTATATAAAAAATAAATTATCCTAAATAAAATAATTTTTTAATTATATGGTTTTATCCTACACTCATAGAAACATCCATCTAATTAGTAATTAACATTCAAATTACGTGAATAGTGATCTATCGCCTTATAGAAAAATGATTGTTCTTTTTCCATTGTCGCATCGTATGGTCATAATTATGATAGAAAATATACCTAAATATGATACTTATGATATTTATAATGAATTATTTCTTCATTAATACTTTTATAACACATACCATTATAAATTTAATTTTGTGTAAATTTGATAACATCGTTTGTGGAAGTGTGTATAACCACCTCCTTAAAGTAATGTGATTTGTTCATGCTATACATTTAACATATTACCTATGAATTTAATAAAACAATGTAACATTTATAAAATGTATATGAAACTGTAATTATAATATACATATTTTCAATCACTTTTCATTCTTTTGATACAATAAATAAATTAAAGTAGCATTCATGTATGTACGACCTACCATCTCCATGAACAGTGCACTTTATTTATTATCTCCAAATACTACAGAAAATTATAAATATATATGTAATGAATATATATGATTAATAAATCCTGGTTTGAATTTTGGATATTATGATATAATGATATATATATAATACTAAAAACAAATAAAAAGTCAAAACATAATTTAGAATACATAATAATTAACACCAGAAATAGGGAAAATAATTAAAGATTGTTAACAAAAAGGTCATAAAATATTATAATTAGATGATATATGAAATTATACACATTATTATTATTCTATTATATTTCAGTAATATATTTTAAACCACTATATAGGTATAAAAATACCATATAAAATAATAAGGTTATGTTATGGGATTATTGTCTCCCTTTTCTGTTTATGAGTTATATTCCCTTAACTCCACTTACTTCTATTATGTGGTTTAACTCATTCCCCTTATAATATAATATATAAATAATTATTTTATCATTATGGTATTTGAATGTTTCATTTATTTATAATTACCTTTGGGCTATCCAATTTTTATGTTACCACTATGGTAAGGGATTTCATCTCAATTTACAATTAATTGTGACATATTTGATATATAAAAATAAACTTCTATATAATGTATATAATACACTTTTACATTTTATATCATGAGTATACTTATTCTCATGATATTATACTTTCATCTATTTGATGTGGAATTTTCATTTAAATGTTAAATTTTGTATGGGACACATTAGAATGTTTAAATAATATTGTTCCTAAAGATATTCTTAATGTCAATAACCCTTTTATGACATATCCTCTTCATAGGTATTATTGATAAATATTGATTTTTTTATTAAATATGGATTATTTATATGTTACATTATTTAATTCATATATAAGGAATTCAGTATACATGAAATACACATATTGGTGACCTTTTAAGAAATGCCTTATGGTGTTGTTACCGGTTAATGGAAGTCCCTTTCTTCATCTGTAGTCTCGTGGGAAAAATTAGTTAGAAAAACCAAAATAATTTAATCATTATATTGATGGTAAATGTATCATGTTCATAGGTAACATAATTTCTGATAATTATCCCTTAACATTATTTACAATTCATTTATTTTAATTTATCCATGGGATATTATGTCGATACACATATAGAAGCATTTTATTTTCAATTCAATCATTGTGTGACAAATATTACTAGTCATTTAACTTTGAATATTAATTATTATCAAGAATTTTGTTTTTTCATCCAATTTACATAACCTTATTAGGATTTTTATATCACCATTTTTATCTTTCCTTTCAACAGGATGTAATGAAGAAAACATTAAATAATTATACATGGATGATGTTTTTTTATTTTTATTATATATAATGTCTATATTCACTATTTACCAAATTCTTATTAGTGTCATGTATGTAATATTCCATTCCATGATTTGTAAACTGATTAGTACTTTTTGATTTTTTTTATTTGTAATCATTCTCATATAATAAAATAATACACCAGCTCCGGGCTTCTAGGGTTGGGAGGTTACAGTAGGTCGAAACCACCATGTATGAGGTAAATATGATTGATAATAAGTGAATGAAATAATGAGATAAAATGTGTATTAATCAATCAATTAATATAACACATAAATAAACCTTCTTCTGAATTATTCTATAATATCTCTGATCATGTAGAAAACCCATTCCCATAAGAACAACATATCCACGAAAAAATCAAAATAACTGGTCAAATCCATCAGTATAAAAATTTCAACATCTGGTCAAGCCAACAATATAAAAATTTCATCATTAAAGGCTTGTAACTCTATATAAGTACTACATAATCCTAGGAATAACATTAAATATATGAATTAAATCATGAGTACAAAATCTCCATATAAACATTACAAAATGAATCTAGGACATACTAGCTTTAAAAGCATTAAAATGTTAATCAAAGCGAAATTTATAACATAAACAATTCCAAAACATAATATCATCTCCCAAAATGGTTTATTATACAAACTTACAATTTTTTTTTAATTAAGTATTTCTTTTATCAAGTCAGTCTTATACACTTAATATTCATGTTTTCACCCAATCAGACTATATCAATCAAAGAAAATTTAATAACAATAGTCTAATACAACAATGATTCGATATCAAGAAATCATCTAAGTTATAATGTAATCCTAAATAAATTTTACACCATTATCATATTCATTTTTATTCAAGGGTTGGATCTCCCAACATATAGCTACAAGGAATCTCAAATCACTATTTAATCCAAAGGAACCCTGATGCTAATCTCAAACATGATATATCATCATACAAAATTTAATTAATTTATGTGAATGTTGTGTCAAAAAAAATAAAAATATTCCACATAAATATAAAATTATTAAACCATATGGTTATGATTTAGACCACCAACCTTTAACTAGTAATCATGTAAATTCTTCCAACCACTAACACATTCACGAACAATGGTGAAAAGATATCAAGATGATCTTTCGATCACATTATATCATGAGAGTCACCCAAAAAATTATGGTTAAGTGTTTTACACTACTAAAATAATGATAAATGGAAGATATGGTAACACATATGAAAAATATTTCAGCGGATATTTATCTCTTGAATGGGACATCTGGAAGAGAATAGGAGAATCAATGATTTCATAGAAATCTCTTATGGATGTAAGTGAACGATTTTATTGTACGAATAATGAAATCATATTTATATTGAATATTTTTAACATTAGATCTTGATAAATACATGTATTTTAATCATATAAAATCATTTATTTCCCAAATTAAATGTTATTCTAATAAACACGTCAACAAGGGTTAAAATGACCCTACTTAAACAATATAGGTAGTGTAATAGTTTTGTTGCTTGCCACCATTTCACATCTCGAACAAGTTCACAATATATTCTTGGAGACATTTACACATCATGTATCATTTTCACATTTTGTAAAATATTCATCCCTCTAGACATTATTAACGCATGTCCTATTTGACATAGTTCTTGGGCTACAGAATCATGAGAAATATATCACAAAACAAATGTAGTACCCGACTAATCCAATAAAAACATGGATGTTTATGACACTATATGGTCTGGGACATTCCTCAATTGCCTTTTTTTAAGGGTCCACATAAATTAACTCACTTGTGATCACATGTACCAAGAATGTGACTTCATTCATAAAAAAGGCACACTTTCAAAACATGTAATACTATTTATCCTTCCTTAATATCACTAACCAAATCCTTATATGTCATTAATATTCCTAAAAAATATTGGATTAGATTATAATATCATCAATAAAAAATACCAAAAAATTTATGGCAATGTCCAAAGTCTCATTTCATCAAATACATAAATATTTTAGGGGTATTGGTAAGTCGGAATGGAATCACTAGAAACTCATTGTTCCTATACCTTGTATGGAAGGTAGTTTGCTGAATATATTCCTTCTTCACCTTTGGATAATGATATCTAGAATGGAGATCCAACTTTGAGAAGTATTGAGCTCACCATAGTTGATTGAAGAAGTCATCAATCCATGGAATAAGATACATGTTATTTATGATAAACGTATTGAGTTCCAAAAAATCAATATGTAGTTGTATTCATCCATCCTTATTCATGAAAATGAGAACTAGTGCACCTTGAGGTAATTCACTAGAGATTATGAACCCATTGTCCAAATAATCTTGCAGCTTCTTCCATAACACCTCTAGTTTGATAGGAGCCATCTAATAGGAACACTATGAGATAGGAGTACCTCTATGAATTAGATATATTTAAATATATACATCATGTGTTGGGAGAAGCATGGGAAAATCTTCATGGACTACATTAGTGTATTTCACCACATTGGGAATTTCCCAAAGGTTTATACCTTTATTTTACTCAACCATTTGACTGTGTTATGATTATTTATAGTGAATCAACACCGACACCTTTATAGAATTTTCTAATGGAGATTTTTGATCTTCATTGAATTTCTAAAGGAGAATGTGATTGTTTATAATATGAAAATATATTTCTTTTTCCTAAATATTTTTATGCTCACTATATAACTAGAGGCAATCCATTCCCATTATAGTGAAAAATTACACCAAGGTAAGTTCACATGATTTTCTGGAATAATCTTCCCACATCCACCAATAAAAAAATTCTATAACATGAGTTTCAATGAAATCCTCACATGGTGATTTTATCGATATCTCTACTTAATGGTTTTGTCTATTCAATTCAATAGATACATGAACCTTTCATGTAATAATTGAAATCATAGAAACATAATAATAAAAGAATTTTTATATTCTTGAATGAATAATAAGTATTCCTTTTACAACATTGATTTCATAATTCACTTCTGAATTTGTGAAGGCATAATCCTTGCCTCGGTGCTTTGGCATCAGTGGTAACTGACACAGAAAATTGCAAGGACTTGAGGTTTAGTCATCTAGATATCATAGTGAACATGATCACAATATTTGTTTCAATATAACATGGGTGGTTCTACCCTTTAATCAACCACATTTTTCTTCTTCCTCGTGCCTTTTAAACATTCATGATCACGGTGGCCTTCTCTGCCACGATTTCTGGATTTCCCCATCCATTTGAAGTTGTTCACAAGTTGTTTTCCCACATTTTTATCATGTGGGTAGTTGAGTTTTCATTCCATCTTTCTCATTATACCCACTACCTTGAATCTATATCTTTTGTTTCTTATCACCATAACCATTGGAAAATTCTAAAAAATCCATCTCCACATTGAGAGAACATTTAACAACTTCTTATTAAATCTTAAAGTCATGAATTTTTTGAGTCTCTTGAAAATGTGGTTTTAAACCACTAAATAATATATTAATTTTTCTATTATTGTTTATACCAAAACCAAAATCGTACCCTGAAATCCTTCTACAACATTCATCATAAACCCTAATATATTCTCATTAATTTTCCTTCATATTTATGAATTCTATCTTCATATTTTTTTTATGTTCACAAGGGAAATACTTGTTAAAAAAATTATCTTAAATTATTCCCACTATTTTTCATTAATTTCATCCTTCGTGTTGGTGTTCTTAATCAATTCCCACTATTGATCAGAATATCCTTATAAATGGTAAATGACTAGAGTCAGGTTCTCCTTATCATAACACTAATGAAAATAAAATAACATATCCATTTAGATGATCCACAATTCCATAACAAGTGCATTGTAAGATCCAGTTAATGATTGTGGGGTTTTCTAGATTAAACACTTGATAGATAGTATTTCCCTCTTAGGTGAAGGTGTAAATTCTACATTATTTAGGTTATTGTTTAGATCTTGAGATAGATTGTTAAAGAATATACATGGATGTTTTAACTCTTTAGCCAAGTTATTGGCCATCTCATTCGATCAATCACTGCATTTTCCGTCACATAGGCTACTGGCCTGGTTTTTCCTAGTTCCCATAATAATTTAAAATGGAAATGTTTATAACAAAATATAATTCAATAAGTGAGGAATAAAAAATTTATTCATTAGTGAAATTAACTATAAAGTCATATCATATGGGATACCTATGTTTATAAGAGCTTAATTTGTGCTTAAAAATACATAGTCTAATACTAAGGGTTTTCACTAAGGTTCTCTAATCTTAATTTCCAAAATTAACTAAATTGTGCTCTAATACCAACAATAGTGAACCTACTTTTTCATACATTAATATTACATAATTTTAATGATAAACAACACTAAAACATTACATTACTAGGATATAATGTTTTAGTGACTTTGGAAAATTTGGACTATACGTAAAATATACAAAAATAAAATAGAAAAAATTATTTAATTACTTATTCTCTATATTCATATTGGTTGTTGTGTTCTACGCAGTACAAGTAGTCACTCGAGGATATAAATCAAAAATTTGGTTAGAAAAATAAAAATAATAGGATAGATAAGAGCATAAAACAATAAAAAATATTTTTAGCATAATCATAACATCATAATCATAATCATGAGTTGAAGCATTATATAAAGGCATGGAATGTGTCAATGCATACAAATTAAACATCATCTCTTAGTAGTAAACTACAACACATAGTTGTGAAAAAATATAGAATCTTTTTAATGTATATTCCATTTTTTCATGAGATAATTAAAAATACACAATTCAATAGATCACAATATAATTTCTAGTGCCCTTATATCATAATAAAATTTAAAATTATCATTATAATTCTAAGTGCACCTGTCACATCATAAAAGTTACGTTATCATGTATGCCAAAAAGAACGTATATGAATCTTGAGAATAATATAACCCAAGAAAAATAATGGTATTAATTTCATAATGAATAAATTCAAAACCTTTTGGTTCCCAATTAAAATATGGAATACCATACTTGATATAAGAATCATCGACATTGAGTGGGGAAGAAACTATCTCATGAATTAAAATTTTTGTTTTTGGAAAGAAGAGTTCCCCCAAAAATCATTTTTTTCATCATAAAATCATGTAGAAAAAATTTATATCTCATAAAATTAAATATAGTGATGAAGATGGAATATCCACACTAAAAAATGGGCGAAAGTGGGGAAACCCAAATAAAGAGATTTGAGTTCAAATATTCCCCTTATCATATGTAATAATGCTTTCTTCTCTTTAATATCCTATATAATCTCATTAGATTCAATACTTAAAAAATCCATAACCTTTAATACATGAATTTGATTCATCATGGTTTTATTATGTTCATTTATGGTTTTTTGACGAGTTATAGTGTTTAATTTCATGATTTGGGAGTGTTCATTTTCATGATTGATTCAATTGTATACATGAATCGAAGTTCATGTAAAATAAATATAAATATTAAGAATTTTTATTATATGTCACTAATGATATTCCATAATTTTAAATGATCTAATAAAGTATTTGGTTATATATAATGATGAAGAATCATTATATAAATGATAATGAAGATAATTTTGGGTTAATGAATCAACTGGTTAGTGTTCTATTGGGGAAACGATGTGGATCATATCCTCAAGTGACTAGGCAAACCATTTTGATTAAAACCCAGATTTGCATGAAATCAGAGGTGTATCGACTTCAATCATCTAATTTTATTGAGATATGGAATCCTTCAATCCAAAATGGGAGTACAAATTTGACTCAAGATCTCCGGAAATGAAGAAAGAAAATTCTATTGTTTATAATTTTACTAACATATCCCCTTATGTTAATGCGAAGGGGATTTATTTCCTTGATTCTCATAAGGGATCGTATCTTCCAAAATCATAATCATTAAAGACTTTATTGTTAAAAAAATATGAGGATGGAGGATTCTCAAGTGTGGCTGATCCCAAATCACTTCATCAATAGACCCAAATCTGTACGTATTCAATCATGGGTCGCATGTCTTACTTAATAGGTGACAAATCATAGTAATATTCTGAACATGAACCTCATATTCCTCACATTTGGGGATTTACAAATTGGACACTCATCCCATTAGGTAAAAGTTAATTTTTTATCTTATTTACTATTCAGTCAATAAGGTTTTCTATATGAATGTTTCCATTCATTCTTTCAAGGGAATGATTTTTAAGTCATTAATTCTTTCCTAATGAATTTACCATCCCTCTTGTTTTGAAAATCACAAAAAACTTTTCTCAAGATAAATTTCATTTTACCCTTGTTTTACTTCTATAAGGAAAACTTCCTTCCCCAATGAAATTTACCCTTACCTAAGTGTAAAACTCGGATTGAGTCCAAAATATCAGAATCATATAATACTTATATATGAGGAATTCTGTTTAAGACTCCAAATTCTAGATACAAACTATTATGAAGTTCAACTCCGGGTTCTGGATATGAACTCTCATGTAATTCAACTCTGAATTCTAGATACAAACATTCATGAAGTTCCATTCCAATTTCTGATTACGAACATATGTACAGTTCAAATATGAATTTGGTTAATGAAATCTGAGTACAAACTCTTTCAACTTCTGAATTTGAATTCCTATTATGAATTAAGGTTACAAACATTTCCACTTTCTGACTTCGAGTTCCCTGAATACATACTCCAAGATCTTCTCAGTTTTGACTTCGAATTATCATGAACTTCGACTCCAAACATTGTATGTTCATGTTCCGAATTCTTGGGAGTCTAAACACTAAATTTCATTGAAATTAAAACTATGAAATCCTATAGAATTCAGGTTCTGAACTCCTAAAAAAAATAATCCAGATATTCGTGTACTATAGACATCGAATTCAGTTTTTACATAGACTCCAATCATTCATATTTTCCCTTTTGAATATCCGTTTTTGGTTATACTTACAATAATTTTTTTCTAAAATGATGTCATCCATTCAGTTATCAACTATCCATTGTCTGAGTGACACATGTACAGGTTCCTTCAAATTTCAAGGAGAAATATGACCGTTGGAGGAGGGAGATGACCATTGGAACTGAGCCTATAAATTGGAGCTCATTTGAATGAGCTCAACACTTTTATATAAATTCAGAGATTACACTATGTTGAGGTTATTTATAGATAGAGACTCCTAGGATTTGTATCGAATGTTTTGAACTGCTCATTCAAATTTTTCTTTGTGTAGATTTTTATAGTGCAGAGGTTCGATTTCCTTGGAATCAGAGACATCAGTTTTTGAAGTCGGAGGTGTCGATGTTCTTACAAATCAATGGCTTGCAGGGATTTCATGACAGATAACAATCCCCAGATTGAAGGCTTACCTGGGTTTGGGTAAGACAAACATTGTTGAAACTATAAATCAAGGGAACTATTATATAGGGTTGTTGGATACCATCATCTTTGGGTTAAAAGAGTTATTACTTGTTAATGGTTACTTGTAATATTTTTTTTCCGCTGTGGATTTTTTTGTTACTGAGGAAAGTATAACATTCATATACTTCCTTAAACTTGTACTCTGATTTTATTGGATTCTATACGCTTTAATATAGAATCATAGTTGGTTTAAACTTTCATTAAGTGTTATTTCCGGAATCACTTTTCTAAAATCTAGCTGGATAATATATCATAGAGGTTGTGTTAATTTTGGATATACAAAATCTCCATTGAGAACTTTTTAATGTATATAATTAACACCCCCCCCCACCCTCTTGTATTTGCATCTCATTTTACATATTCGATACTATGTTTGGTATTATATAGTATATCATACTCATAAATATCATTCTAAAAATTACCTATCTTGATGATTTTGAACGAGTATGGAAGCATGGTAACATACAACTCAAACCTGGCCTAATGTGACTTTATGAATGGATTCTGGCCTTTAACTCGAGCACCATAGGAAATATATGACACCTCTTTCAGTTATATTGTGTAACATTAACGGGTTATCGTGGAACCTAAAATTATAAATGATATAGCATCTAGTCTTGTAACTCCACAAATGATTGGCCATAGAACATTAAATGGATAATTATGACTATTTTCTAGGGTGATGGTTGAAATCATTCTGGAATCCAAACTTCCGCATACCATATCATTCCATGCTAACTATTATAAGACAAAAATGGTGTTATTCATCTATCTTTGTCAACTACTACATGTTGGATGGATTTTCTCTATTTTATATGCGACATCAATCATATTACCAATCATATCAATTGGGAAGCAAATATGGTTGGGATGGCCTTTCTAATAATGGAGTAAATCAAGATATTAACTAGCTGGATGATCTAACAAATGACTTACTCCCCCTTTATGTGAAGGATTTCAATATGATTTCATATTTTAGACTCATGTAATCTTTTTGTATATAATAAATTATGCTTTCATATTTTTTCTAAGTCATCACATTCTTTTAAAAATTTAATTTTCATTTTTGCTGTTTTTCGATCACAAAGAACTAATTTCATTTTATCATTTAGTATTAATTATATATGTTCGTTCTCGAACATAATGTGTTTTTTAACATACCTTATAAAGTATTTTTCAACTATTATAATTATTTTATTAACATACTTGATGTATTTAATGTTAAATGAAAGTGGATTGTCCACGAGGTTCGTTAATTGACACCTCACGGGGAATGATTTCATTTTTCGAATGATAGAGAGAGGGGAAAGAGTTTAATTATGTATATTCCATTAATATTATAGAATTATAGTAGAACTATAGTACTAGATTTATCATGTCATTTGGATAAGGGGAGGGGATGAGATAATAAAAAGAAAATAACTTGAAATCGAATTCATAGATATGAAAGAGGAATTTACCTCTTGAATCGCTCCTCATTTAGAACCTCCATAGGGATTAGGCTTTAGACTTTTGATGAGGCCAAGAGCTCCTGCATGTGGGGATGAGGCTAGGGAAGATAATTGGGTAAAATTTGGGCATGTATCAAGGTATTTGATGATTGATTTGAAGAGGCGGTGAACAGTTGTATTTATAGTGTAGGAGAGGGGTGACTTCAATTATTATATTCATTAGTTTATTATTTTTTCTTAATAATATGAATATTCTTATAAATATCTCTAAATATATTTTCATATTGAATTATAGTAAGATATTTAGGGCCTAAAGCCACATTAAATCATCTTTAAATCCTTAATTCATATATTAATCTTTTATTATAAATTATAGTATATTAAATTTCATAAAAAATTCAATTATTTTAGTAAATTTTCAAAAATCAATATAAAAATTTTTCAAAATTTATTAAGAAAAAAATATAACTCATTTTTCTGAAAATAGGTTTTTAAATATGAGTAATTATAATCTTAATTAAAATCATAATTTACATGGAAAATAAATATTTAAAAATTTTAATTGATTTTATAACACTTTGAAAAAATAAAAAAGGTCTCATAAAAGTATCTTCAAATCATAACACATACAAACACCAATTTTTGAATTCGTTTTAAGAAAAAAAAAATTATTTTAAATTGTTAAATTATTTATAAAATTGTAATTAATTATTATTGACTTATGAAATACCAACAGTTAATTAATAATTTATAAAACATTTATTTACTTAGAAAATGATATAATTATACCATAATTTCATTTATAAGATGGATAAATTTTATTTATACCTTCATTGGTTAGGCTTCTATTCATCTGGATGATTTACCATTCATAATGTTCATATTACTATTCCTAAGGTCGTGTTGGGGTTTAATCAGTATTGGATCGTTATCTTATTAAAACACTTATTATTTAATTAATTATTCATATATAATGTTTTTATTATAGTTAATAAGTTATTTTATGTGACTTATAAAATATTAAATTATTATAATAAGGGATAAATTCCATTTATAAATGTTTGGGTCATCAAATTATTTCCCCCTTTTGAAATTTCAGTCTCTAAATTTCATTTTACATAAACAGGTGACCATACCTATCCTTCATCACCACCTTGGGATTCCATGTTACTTATTAAAAATTATGGTTCCTCCACAACACTTCAAAAAGGTGGGTTTTCTTATTATTTATAACCTTATCTCTTTGGTCTAGAGTGATTATTTGATTCTCATCATAAGAAAAATCATCTTCCATTTATATAACTATTAAGTATATTACAAGAGAAGGATTGGGTATTTACTTCATTAGGTGTGATACAAGGAACACATCATGAACATGAGTCATATTCAGTATATGTATTAGCCAACATAAAATGAATACAATGCAATCAAGGATATAAAAGGGGCCATTTACCTTGGGATTAGACTCCATTTCATTCCAACCTGCATGAATCTCTTCCATTGTGATATATGATGGAAGTAATTATTTCCAACATGATACTCCAAGTCCCTTTTACATTTTTCAGAATAGCTCCTTTTCAAACTCTCATTCGATTTGATATGATGCAGAATAGATTCAAAATTATCTATCATCTATTTCACTAGACAAGTTCCATGTAACTTTCATTCCCTACCATCATCCCAACATGTTGGATTTCTACATCTATTTCCATACAAACCATTACATGGATCCATTTGGATAATTTGGTTTAAGCTATTATTATATGAAAACTCAACCAATGAGAGATTCTGATCTTACCCAACATTTACTTTTAAATAGAAATATATTACTATCTCTTAGAGAATTTAAATTGTCTTTTCAAATTTTCCAACATTTTGGGAGTGATAGGTCATGCTAAATTTCAATTATGTAGTGAAACATTGTTTAAGACTCCACTGAAATTTTTATATGAACATAGGATCATGATCAGAGACAATAGAGAGTAGAATTCCATGTTGTCTAACCCTTCAATAAAAAATATCATAACAATTTGTTCAATTGAGATATATTCTGGAATAGCAGCAAAGTGGGTAGTCATTGAGAGTACTTCAACAACAACCTATGTAACTTTATTCCCTTTGGTTGTCTTTGGGATACTCATAAAAAATTCTATTGTGACATGATCCCATTTTTAGAAGTGTATAGGTCATGGTTTCATCATCCCTCTATAATTCTATCACACTACTTTAACTTGATATCATATCAAAAAAATTAGATATAATTAGAAATCTCATTCTTCATGTTTTCCCACAAATAGAATTATTATAGATCACAGTATATCTTGGTACTCCTTGGATGGAAAGAGAAACATGAGATATGTGCATTGTTCAATATATCCTTCTTTATCTCAGGTGATGAAGGCACATAGATCCTCATTCCAAACCTAATAACTCTATAATCATCGATACAGAACACTATCAGTTTAACTTTATTTACTTCACTCACCTTATTTTCTTACATTGGACCATCCATTTTTTGCACCTTAATCTTCTATTGGATAGATGATTGGAAATTAATTTGGGATATGTGGGATATATACCATACCATTATCAATTCCAAATCCATCCATTTAATGTCTATAAAGATAAGGTCTTTCTCAATAAAAAACATGGATAGAGTAGCAGGTATTTTTCTCTTCAAATCATTAACCAAAATGTTTTCCTTGACATGATGATATTGAATAGATAAATATTAGTCCTTGATTAGCTCCAATCATCTCCTTTTTCAATTTATTAGATACTTTTTTGAATATATACATTAGGATCTTGTGATCGGTATGTATGTCAAGCATCTCACCAAAAATGTTTTCCCACCAAAATTTCAAGGAAAATAATCATAGACACTAACTTGAGATCATGCATCAGGTAGTTATTCTAATGTATCTTGAACTTCTATGAGGCATAGGATATAAAATTATCAATTTTAATGTGTACACAAACAAATAATTTATTTGAAGCATCACGTTATATAACAAAACAATCTCTAATTATTTGAAATGTGAGTACAGTTTTAGTGATCATCCACTTCCTTAGATCCTTGAAAAATTCATCACATTCATCCATATAGATAGAAATTACCCCTTTTCTTATTTAAAATAAATAGTAGGATTGAAAATCATGATAAATTTCACATGAAATGTCGGTAGTTCCCATATAATCCAAGAAAACTGTATAATTTCACGACATTATAGGGTATGTGATATTCTTCAATTGCCATTGTTTTTAAAGGGTCCACTAAAATTCCATCAATTTTGATCACATGTCCCTAGAATGTGACTTGTTGCAACGAAAAGACACAACTGTGGAACATTATGTATAATTAATTATTCCTTAATGTACACAACACAATCCTTATATGTTCTTTATGTTACTCCATTATCTTGATGAATATTATATTATCATCGATAAAAACTACCAAAAAAATTTCAAGGTAATGTCTAATTACTATATTCACTAAATCCATAAAGACTAGATGAGAATTATTATGTATGATGGGAACCAACTAAAATACATAATTCCTATACATTGTATGATGAAAGTCATTTTAATATATTCCTTCTTCACCATTAGCTGATGATATCCATAATGGAGATCCACCTTTGAGAAGTACCGAGCTCTTCATAGCTGATCAAATAAGTAATCAATCCTTTGAGGAGGATCATTTTTCTAAATAGTTGTCTTGTGGAGTTCCTAATAATAAACACCATCCTTCTTCTTGCAAAAGTAAACTATTACAACCCAAAGTGATCCACTAGTGTGTATAAAACCATCTCCTAAATTCTCTGTAATCTATTTCATTGGCTCTTTTAGTTCGATATGAGCCATCTTATAGAGACACATTGAGGTATAAGTAGCTCCATGTGTGAGTTATATTGAGAACTATATCTCATTATTAAGGGGAATTAAATGTATCTTTTTAGGAAACACATCACTATATTCCCTCACAATGTGAATTTTCTCTAGTTTGATGTGTTCCATTGGATAAACTATTTGTCTGAGGTATGCTTCTTCATGGAAAATCAAGTCCCAGATCATTGAAGGATTTTTCAAGAGTGATTCATGATCTTCCTTGAATTTGTATAGGGTTATGGTATGGATCAGAGTATTAAATGATATTTCCTTCTATTGAAAGTTTATTTGTGATATACATAATTATATCCAATCCATTCCAATTTTTTCATCAAATTCAACGAAGGTAAGTATTCTGATATATATTGAAATAATTCTCCTATATACACCCATAAGAGAAGAGTCCATCACATGGGTTTTAATGTTTTAAAAAAATGGTGTTTTTATTGATATTTCTACAAAAACCTATTGAGGTTTAAATTAAACTATTCTAGAAAACTTATAAGATATAACAGAATGAATAGAACTTGAATCAAATAAGTCTGTTTCCATTCTTGAGTTAATAAGAAGTGTACCTTGTACAACATTATTTTCTGGATACACTTTAGTAGTAGTAATGTAATGAGTCTTTCCATTATCCTTTTTATTTACCGTCTTTTTAAATTGATTACCCTTGAGGACTCAATATTTAGGGAAATGGATTTAATATTACACTTTCTACCTATAGTTGAAGCATTGAAAAATGGGAGGTTCTCTACTCTCCTCCACCACATTGTCCAACATCCACATAGATTTTTGAAATTCATGAGCTCGGTGGGATTATTTCCCAAACATAAATTATTTCCCCATCCTTTTGAATAAGTACCCATGATTCTTCTTCCCACATTTTGACATGTGTGTTATTGGGATTTCATTACTCCTTTCTCATTTGATCCTCCAGAATAAATCACCATCATTCATTTCTTATCACTATATCCATGGGACCACTTTCCAAACCAAATATCCACTTTGAGAGCACATCAAATGAATTTTTCAGAACACCCAAATAATTGAATTTAAAGATCCTTTCAAATGGGTGTATTTAATCCACTAAACAATCTTTATATTTTTCTATAATTATTTATAAAAATATCTAATTCATACCTTGCAAGCCGTATGAAATTTTCATTAGATGAATTGAAAATTTTCTCTTCTTTTTTCTTCATCTCTATGAATTTACTATCCGTATTTGATTAAATATTTAAAGAAAAATACATGTTAAGAAACATTATCATAATTCATTCCCACTAAATCTATTCAATTTCATCCTTTAGATTAGTGTTCTTATTAAAATCCCACCATTACTAAACCTCTCCATCTAAATGGGAAATGACCATAGTCACTATATTCATCTTAGAACAGTGATGAAAATAAAAGATATTCCCCATTGAGTTGACCCACTATTTCATTACTAATGTATATTGAAGATTCACTACATGCTGGTGGTCGTTTCCACATAAAACTATCGACATCCAATTGCTCCCTCTTTTGTGAAGGAATACATTATACATTATTCAGTTTGTTGTTCATTACATGAAATAGTTGGGTAAGAATCATATTGAAATTTTGAAATCCACCCCTAAGGCATTAGGGATTTCATTTGATAAATCATTTCATTTTCCTACACATGTGTTTTTGTCTTGGTTTCACTTACTTTCCACTATTATTGAATACAGAAAAAATTATACAAAATCATATGTCATGAATTTATGAATTAATAATTCATTCCACAATGAAATTATCATTTTGAGGAATATATTATGGGATCCTAATCTTTTTATATGTTTTGTGTGTGATTTCATATACTTAATCTCATACTAAGGGTTTTTTGTATGGATCTTTAACCCTAATTCCCAAATTAACTAAACAATGCTCTGATATAAACAATTGGGACACTGCTTTTTCAAACATTAATATTACATCATTTTAATGATAAAAAAACAAAACCATTACATTATTAGTATCCAAAGGTTTAGCGTCTTGTAAAAATTAAGACCACACATAATATTTACAAAATAATACATAAACATTTATTTAATTGCTTTTTCTCAAGATTTTTATTTTCCCTTGAATTCACATTAGTAAAATTTGTCACATGTTGATATACATTAACAAAAGGTGTGAGATAAAATTTTATTAAGCGTATAGATAAAAATTGATACAATATAACATAGGGAGAGAATAATAATAAAATCATCATCATAATATTGAGAGGAAGCATTATATAATGTATTGGAATGTGGAAATACATAAAAATGAAATATAATGTCTTAGTGGGAAACTACCACACATAGTTGTGATCAAATATAGCATCTTGTTCACTAATATTTCATTTTTCACATTAGAAAAATAAAATTAACCAATGCATTGGAGTGAAATATAATTCTAGGTTCACCTATCAAAACATAAAATTTACATTGTGCTATATAATTCTGGGTGCACCCATCACGTCATAACATTTACATTATCATGCATTTCAAATAGAATGTATATCCATATTGGACATTATATAACCAATGGAAAGGAATGTGTTTCATTAAATAAATAATATTTTCCTAAAAATTGGGTTTCCAAATTAAAGATGGAATAACATTCTTCATATAATAATCATCAATCATGAGTGAAGAAGAAATAATCTCATGATGTAAAAAGTTTGTTTTTATGAAATAAGAGTTCTTTCAGAAAAAAATTGTTTTTAATAAACTCATGTTGAAAAAATGTATATACAAAAAATTATAATAATGATGAACTATTGAGTTAGTAAGGTTTCCCTTATGATCATTCCATTCCTTCATTAGAGTGAGAGATTGTTATGTCAATAATAATTTCCTTATGACGTTACCATTCCTCTTGTTTTGAAAATAACAAACAACTTTTCTTAAGGTAAATTTCATTGTACAGTTGTTTTACTTCTTTAATGAAAATTTAATTCCCCAGGGAAATTTATCCTTACCATGTTTATTTATCCATATCATATTTTTCTAAGTATTAAATTTTGATTGATACCAAAACCTCCGAATCCTATAAATACCTAGATATGAAGCATTCTGTTCTAGGATCTGATTTCTCAGAATTCTAGATATGAACTCCAATGATGTTCTGACTCTGAATTCTGAATCATGATTCTGGTTATGAACTCTTTGAGTTCTGACACTGAATTATGAGTACAAATTCTGGATAAAAACTTTTTGAATTCTGACTCTAAATTCTGAATATGAATTATGGATACAAACATCTCTAAGTTCTGACTCTGATTTCTCTAAATATAGACTCCAAAATCTCATGAGTTCTGACTCTGAATTTTCTTGAACTATGACTCCAAACATTGTATGTTCCGGTTACGAGTTCTTGTGAATCCAAATACCAAATTTCCTTGAAATTAAGACTCTGTAATTCTATATAATTCAGGTTTCGAATTCTCAGAAAACAAAATATGAATATCCTTATGTTAATAGACTATGAATTTTTTTTGGTTAGACTCTAAACATTCATTTTATTACATTGCGAATATTGTAATTTTAGTTATTTAAACATGTTTTTCATACACTTGTTTTGTTATAAAACGATTTCGTTCATTCATTTACCTGATTACCGTTGTTTGAGTGACACATGTATAGGTCCCTCTGAAATTCAAGGAAAAAATGACTGTTGGAGGAGGGAACGGACTGTTGAGGACAAACCTATAAATAGGGGCTCATTTAAAATAGTTAAACATTGTTTTAAGACTCTAGATACCACATGCTGTTGAAGGGATTTCTAGAGATAGGCTTTCAATATATTGTGCATTCTGAACTAATTGTATAGCTATGCTTCATATGACTCTCATTTTATCTGTGTATAATCGAGGGCTTTCGGGGATAGGAATAAAGATGTGCCAACTACCTTGAAGTTGAGGGATTCTTTACTGAGGACGACAGAAGTTCCGACTACCTGATAGATGAGGGATTGCGAGGATAGAAAGACAGACTCTGATCTTTGTATTTAAGGCTTAACCTGGTTTGTGTAAGATAGAATTTCATGGAAGTAAAAATCAAGGGACCTTTATCCATGGTAGTTGGATACCCATATCTTTGGGTTAAAAGACTTACTACTGTTACTTGTTTTGTTTCAAGTTTTCCACTGCATTTTTATTGTTGAGAAAAGTATAACTTTCATATACTTCCTTACACTTGTACTCTGATTTAGTTAGATTATATATGCTTTAAGGTAGAATATTCATCTTTTAAAACATTCATTAAGTTTCATTTCTGAAATAACTTTTCTGGAATTGCTTTCTCATAATCATATTTCATTATTCAAGAAAGATTATGGATCTAGAGGTTTTGTGAATTACATTGTTTATCCTTGTTAAACATAACCATCATTACAAGTTCCAAAATAATTTTTAAAAGTATACAATTCACTCCTCTCTTATATTTTGAGTATCATTAGATACTCCATATAGTATCGCTTTTATTTCAACCCTACATTTGGTATTATAGAGTATATCATACTCACATACCATCTCAAAAATTAGTATATAAGTAAGGAGACCCCCGAATTAATCTCACGATTAGGTTCAGAATATAATTCTCAGAATTGAACATCCGGATTCACACATTTTTGGAATTAGTTTTTTAGACTCGTCTAGTTCGGACACATTTTTCTTATAGATACTATGGTTCTTTATTATCCTTGCTTAGGAATATTTTCTTTGTTTTTAATCATTTTATACTAACATGTTTTGTGTGTATATAATTTTCTTAAAGATGATAGGAATCAATTTCAGTTCCATAGACAATATCAATCCAACTAGACCACCTATCATTGATGGATATGACAATGAACACTAGAGAGATCATATGAAGACATTCATTATCAATACTAGGGTAGATAATTTTTTTATTCTTACTGGAGGATATAAATTCCCTGACAATGATGTTATTACCTTTAATAATCAAGAAAAACATGAATATACACTGAATTATATGTTACACAATACTTTTCTTTGTTATATGACTTGAAATATATATTTCAAAATTTTATCTTGTGAAGCAGAAAATTCTACACGGATGAAACGTGAAGTTACTCACTTCGGAACATCCAAAGTTATTGATACAAGAAGAGCACTGCTCAGATCTAAATATCATGGTTTTTGATTTCCTTATGCAGAAACCCATATGTCAAGTGCAACAAAGGATCATGACTATTGTGAATATTTTACAATCAATTAGTGAGAAAGGATTAGATGATGAAGCTCTTGTTGATAAGATCACATACATAATTCCCAATGACTAGGAATCCAAGAGGACTACTATTGATGAGAATATAAAGGTTACTCAGATCACTCTTGATGAACTCTTTGGAAATCTTCTTCAGCATGAGACTAGACTGAAGAGAGATGCTAATAACATAAAGAAAAACAATGGGAATGAATGTGTTGTTTTTACTACTACATAAAATCATATGAATGCTAGGTCTCCTGAGAGAATTACTAGATCAAAATATAGGAAAGTTGTTATCAAATACTAATCCAGTGGAAGTGAATCCTTAAAAAATTAATTAGAAAATCTTTCTCAAGGGATGAACAAGATAGCTGGATAGAGGAACATTCAATACAGGTATAAGAAAAAGGAATGGAAATATAATAATGATTCATAAGTCACATATTATGAATTCAAGAGCGATGGACATATAAGGCATGATTTCCCCCTTCTCAAGTGAAACGAAAGAAAGGAAAGGCAGTCTAATAAAAAAAATGAAGTATTACATGTCTAAAGGTAAGAAATTCTTAAAATATAATGACACCTATAGTGCCAGTGGTGGAAATTCTTCAGATGAATCATTGGATTATGAATCTACTGGATAGAACAAATGTGGACTAATAGCTAGATTACTTATTGACAATCATTGTTTAACATCTAAGGTACACAATGCTGAATTTATAACCAATATATCTTTGAATTCAAATTATAGTATAAATTATAACTCTTCGGATGAAGAATAATCTCCTAATGAAGATAATAAATTACATACCTATGAAGAAGTTTCTAGGTTTTCCAAAATTCATGAGATTGAGACATCAAAACTCAAGAATAAACATCATAAGGAAAATTACTAGAATATTATTCTTACTAATGGGATATCAGATCTTTCTAAATATCATGATACGAAAAATAATGATTATTAATGTATTTAAAAAATATTGAAGAAATAATCCATAGAAAAATAAACTTTCTAAAGATCAAGAAAACATAATTTCTAAAAAAATGTTTTTGAGCCTAGCTCTAGTTCAAAACCAAATGTTTTAGAAGACATGAACCTAGTTATCAAACTCAAATCCAAAATATTTTCTTTGAAGAAGTGTTTTCAAACTATAACTAAGGTATGAAAAATTTTGATAAAATGTATTCTCAAATCCGACCTCTAAGGAATAGTTCTGGTTTTAGTTATACTGGTTCTAAACTATTTTTTAGTAACAACTATATTATTCCTCAAATTTCTCTATTCTACACTAAGTGTCAGTGTGGTGGACATTGGGCAAAAAAAATTCTCTAAACAAAACCCAGTCATTAAAATTTCATAAAGAATATTTTTCTATGAATATGTGGGTGCCCAAAATTTTTCATTCCAAAAATTCTGGATCCAAGAAATTTTTGATACCAAAAATCTAACTTTTTCTTATTTTCAAGAAAAGAGAGAATGTACCAACAACAATACGTGGTAAATGGATAGTGGATGTTCCTGGAATATGTATGGAAACAAAAAACAATTTTGAAAAAATTATCATGATGAAAAAAGTAAAAGTAACTTTTGGAGATAACGCTTAGGGTGAAATTATTGGTATAGGGAACATCATTATTCTTGGAAATCATTGATTTCAAATGTATTATTTGTTAAGGATCTTAAGAACACCCTCATTATCATCATCCAGTTATGTGATGAAGGGTATCTTTTGAATTTTCGGAATGACATGTGCCCAGTACACAATTCCATGGAAGAGTTTATTCTTTATACCCATAGGAAATAGAATGTATACACACTAAATATAGAAGACCATATGAGTCGAGATGTAACTTGCCTTAGTGAAATGGAATATCATTCATGGTTATGGAATAGAAGGTTAGGACATTGTAACCTTAGAAACTTAATAAATATTTATAGGAAAATATTATTTAAGGATCTACTGGAGCATAGATTTGATTCTTCTAAATTTTGTGATCCTTGCCACTATGGGGAGAAACATAAATCAAGTTTTAAATTAGTTAGTGAAGTCAAAAATAATGATGCATTACGGTTAGTGCATATGGATATCTTAGTTCCTACACAAACTATATGTAGTGGGGGAAAGTATTATGTATTTTTCCTGGTTGATAATTACACTAGATTTACATGGGTCTATTTTATAGAAATGAAATCTGAAGATTTTACATATTTTAAAAACATTAGAGCCCAAGTTAAAAATTTGAAAAACCTTCCATTGAAAACTATTCATTGTGATAATGGAGGAGAATTCCAAAATTATGATTTTGAATCTTTTTGTCGTAGAAAATTCATTACTCACAATTTCATAGCACCTAGAACACCTCAACAGAATGGTGTTGTTGAAATAGGAAATATAATTATTCAACTGATAATAAGAACCATGTTGAGAGAATATACTTTTGCCAAACTTTTTGGGGTTTAATCTGTATGTACATCTTGTTATATTATAAATCGAGTTTTGATATGACAGTTTCTTAATAAAACACCTTATGAGTCAGGGAATTGTAGAAAACCATGACATTCCTACTTTAAGGTTTTTGGTTTCAAGGTATTCATTCTGAATACTAAAGATAATCTTCATAAGTACACAAAAAAATCTCATGAATGATTTTTCTTAGGCTACTCCACAACTTCTAAGGTTTATATAGTTTTCAATAAAAACACTTGTACTATCGGAGAGACAGTGCATGTGAAATTTGATGAAACTGATCCTTTTTTTAAACAACCCCAACCTACATCTTCAGATTAGTTTTTAAAAACTGATTTTCAACCATTGTTAGAAGATCCACCTAATAAGGAAAATGTTCAACAAGATACTTCTAAAACATTTACCACAGAATATTTTCTACCCAATGTTGAGGAACAGGTTTTAAAAAACCCAAATCAGTAATTTCTAAAGAATCATCATATTGATAGCATCATTGGATAAGAGAATCAACCTGTGAAGACTTTAAGATTATTAAAAAATGATGTAGAAAATCTAGAATTTTTTCTCAATTAAAACCAAAAAGAAATTATGATGCTTTCGGTGTTGATGATCGTATCAAAGCTATGCAAGATGAACTAAATTAATTTGAAAGGAATAAAGTCTAAATCGTTTTTGAAAGTCCTAAGGAAACTTCTGTTATTTGAGTGAAATGGGTCTTCACAAATAAGTGTGACGAAAATGGATTCAATGTAAGAAATAAAGATAGATTAGTTTCTAAAGGCTATAATCAACAAAAAGGGATAGACTATGAAGAAACCTATTCTCCAGCAGCTATAATTTATTCTATTCGTATTTTACTTGCCTTTGTAGCATTCATCAATTTCAAACTTTTTCAAATGGATGTAAAATGTGGTTTTCTTAACGGTTATGTTCAAGGGAATGTTTTTGTTGAAACACCACCTAGTTTTGAAGACACAACACATCTTGGTAATTTTTATAGACTTACCAATTCTTTGTATGGGCTTAAACAAGCCCATTGAGGTTGGTATGATAGACTCAATGGATTTTTTCTTCAAAATAACTATGTTAAGGGATTTGTAGATCCAACCCTTTTTATAAAGAAAGACAAGAAAAATGTTTTTATTGTTCTAATTTATGTTGATGACATTATATTTGGTTCATCTTAGTAATATTTAATTGATTATTTTTTTGATCTACTAAAATCTGAGTATGAAATGAGTATTATGGGTGAGTTATCTTTTTTCCTTGGGTTTAAAATTTCTCAAAAACCAGTAGGAATATATATATCCCAACATAATTATATTAAAGATCGTCACAAAAATTATGGAAATTTCAATACTAAGAGTATAAGTACTCCCATTGGTTCCTTAAACACACATCATCTTGATGAAGCTGGGAATCCAATAGATCAATCTTCTTTGAGAAGTATGATAGGAAGTTTACATTACATGACAGTTAGTCGTCCAGAATTAATGTTTTTTGTATAGTTATGTGCATGATATCAATCCAATCATATGGAATCTCATTTAAAGGATGTGAAAAGAATTTTTTTCTACATATAGGGAACCATGGATTTAGGACTCTTTTATACTTCAAGAAATGATTTAGTTTTTAAATGTTTTTTAGATTCGGACTTTGGTGGATTTAGAATGGATAGAAAGAGTACATCCAAAACTTTTCATTCTTAAGGGATTCATTAGTTTTTTGGTCATGCAAGAAGCAACACTTGGTAGCACTTTCCACTACTAAAGCTAAATATATAGTAACTGGAAGTTGATGTGCTCAATTGTTGTTGATGCGAAACACTCTCAGAGAATATGGTATGAGTTTTACCAAAACACAAATTTTATGTGATATACAAGTGCCATTTCTCTTAGTAAAAACCATGAAAATCACTCTCGTTCAAAGAACATAGATATTAGGCATCACTTTCTTAGGGATCACACATTAAAAGTAGATATAATTCTTCAATTCATCAGAACGCAAGGACAACATGCTGATATTTTTACAAAATACTTAACCTCCGATAGATTTAAATACATTAAAAATAATTTAGGAATGATAACCCTAAGGTAATCCTCCTTGTTAACTTTCTTTTGAACCAAACTTCTTACAATAATAAAAAACCTCTCATAGGGTAAGTACATTCACAATGAGGTTTTTTATATTTTTCTTAATGAAGTTTTTCATATTTATCGTAATGAAGTTTTCCATATTTCTCGTAATGATGTTTTCTACATTTTTCATAATGATGTTTTTCATATTTTTCGTAATGATGTTTTTCATATTTTTCTTAATGAGGTTTTTCATTTTTTTGCTAATGTAAATTTTTTGTATGTAAAATTTTCTTAATGAAACATTTCATACTTGGAATTTTTGTAGTTAATTTTTTCATACAGAGAATTTTCATATTGAGGATTTTCAAAATGAAGACGCTCATACTAATGTTTTTTTTCGTACTGAAGATTTTTGTACTAATGATTTTCATAATGAAGATTTTAATAATGAAAATTTTTGTAATGAAGATCTATGTACTCATTTTCGTTTTCGTAATGAAGTTTTATTTTATGAATCTAAATATCATCAAGAATAATTTTTATAAATACGAATAATTCTCATGACAATCTGAAAGGAATGAATCCTTCTTGAGTTTTTTTAATCACCTTTTACTTACAATTAGTTTCTAATGTTTTTAAAAATTATAGGATTCTAGTTTCCTTAAATCTGAATTTTTTCCTTTTAAAACATCAAAAGATCAGATCCTACTCAATTATTCATTGCAGCCTTCATATCGTCTATTAGATCTAATCAGAAGATTTCTCAACTGTTTTATTGGATTTGGAAGATGAAAGGTCACTTCCATTGCCTATATAAAGGACCCCTGAATGGTTTTCCCACAACCGTTTTCAAGCTTTCGCGTGATGAAGATTTTCCCCCATTTATTAAGCTCGTTCTGAATACCCCAGTCTTCCTCCAATCCGAATGTCTGTAGAAGCCTCTTCCAAAGATTTGTCAACAGTGAATCCAATATCAATTTGGAAAGTGTATAAGGAAAGGTCTTTCTATCTAATGTTTTTCAAATATTATTCTATTATCTCCAAGAAGATCAAGCTCAATGGATGGGAATGTATAGCCATTTCAAAGACAATATCTCAGGATGTTGTGTATCCTGATTTTATTATAGATTTTTATGAGTCAGTTTATTTCTATAAGTAATATGTAAGAGAAAAATATTCCTTCTAGAGTTCTAGAAAAACATATAAACACTCATACACCAAGTCTTCTATCATGGTGGGACTATCATATGAAGGGGAAGCCGATTTTTTATCTCACAAACTACCGGATGTTCAATGAACTTTTATTAAGGTGAAAGATTTAGAATGTCTTGGACTATCAGATGTCAATACTAGAAATACTTCTCACTTATCTATTAACAATCGGATCCTACGGTTATGGGTTCAATGATTTTTCATTCCAAGAAAAGGTGATAAGGAAACATTAATGAAAAGTGACATATATATCTTGGATTTCTTTGTAATTCTAAGGAAAATCAATTTTATGAGAAAAACTATCATTACGATAGAGAACATCAGAAATGGTATTACGAGAGGTCATATTATTATTTATCCTGCCTTACATTTCAAGCAGATAGTTCGGTGTCTTGAATCATTCAAGATCCCTTGCAGTTCCAAGCCAATGAATTGTAATGTTATTCTTGTAAGTGATGACACTTTTAAAAGAATGAATATATCCTTTTCTTTGGAGTCAAGAGAGTTTTATGTTCTTCCAGTGGCAGAGGAAGAAGAAATTCTAGAAAATACTAAAAAAGGAAAACCAACAATGAATGCTAGAAAGAAAAGAAACGTGAAAGAAGTGGAAGTAGACGATAAAAATCCTAATTCTAAGGAAGTCCAATCAGCACCTCTTAAACCCAAGAAGCAAAAATCTTACAAAGAGGAAGTTGTATAAAAATTGAGGGAGGATAAGAAGAATATAAAAGAAGGGGATCTATAGTTCGATTTGGATCCTACGGTGGCTAAGTCCTTGGATGAATCAACTACTGAAGAGAATGAGAAGCAAGCCAAAGAGAAGAAACTTATGAATAAAATGTTTGAGGTTGAGGTTGTGAAATCTCTCTTGAAGGCTACTGAAGTAGCATCTGATAATATTCCAGTGCCACAATCTTTCTTGACAAACCCTTTACCTTATATTCTAGGGAAGAATTTATTCACCTAGGAAAAAGCTAAAGAAAAACTTAAGGAAGAAGTGGAAGTAGTGGAAGAAGTTGAAGAGGTGGATGATGAAGAAGAAGAAGAAGGGAGTGGTAACAGAAATTATTTTATAAATAAAGTTGAAGATTATCAAGACAAAGGAACCCCATCTGATAAATTTTCACTCCAGACATCTGATGTTGAGCCCTCGAAGCTTGTCACTCTAGAGAAGGATGAAGAGAAGGAAGAATACTACAATAAAGATATGGGTGAATAGAATGGTGAAGAAGAAGTTGATAAATTATCTGAAGAAGAAAGTCTAAATCATGATTTCATTCATCATGATGATGTTGAGGCTAGAAATCAGAAAGATGAAGTAGATGAAGATAGAGTCGAACAACTGCCGGACAACGAGCATGAATCCCCTGATGAGCAATCTATATCGAGAATTGATAAGGGTAAAAAAGTCTTTGTTGATACTCCTAGAAAATATATATTGAAGAAGAAGGAATATAAAGGAACTTCAAATAGGAATCATGTTCATCTAGGAAAACAATCCTCACCAAGTAGAGTCTCAGATTCCAAATCATCTTCTCTTGGTCATGATCTTGTTGAACAATCTTTGAAGAATCTTGTAGGTTATTGTTCAGAACATGAGAGAGATGGTTAAAGAATCTACATGGATGTTTTAAATCTTTAGCCAAGGTATTGGCCATCTCATTCGATCAATCACTACATTTTTCATCACATAGGTTATTAGCCTAGTTTTTCCTAGTTCCCACAATTATCTAAAATTGAAATGTTTAGAAAAAAATATACTTCAACAAGTGAGGAATAAAAAATATATTCCTTTGTGAAATTAACTATAGGAGAATATCATATGGTATCCCTATGTTTATGAGAGCTTAATTTGTGCTTAAATATACATAGTCTAATACTAAGGGTTTTCACTAAGGTTCTCTAATCTAAATCCCAAATTAACTAAATCATGATCTAATACCAACAATAGTGAACCTACTTTTTCATACATTACTATTACATAATTTTAATGATAAACAACACTAAAACATTACATGTCTAGGATATAATGTTTTAGTGACATTGGAAAATTAGGACTATACGTAAAATATACAAAATAAAACATAAAAAATTAGTTAATTACTTATTCTCTATATTCATATTGGCCACTGTGTTCTACGTAGTACAAGTAGTCACTCGAGGATATAAATAAAACATTTGGTGAGAAAAATCCCAATAATAGGATAGATAAGAGTATAAAACAATAAAAAATAGTTTTATCATAATCATAACATCATAATACTAATAATGAGTTTGAAGAATTATATAAAGGCATGAAATGTGTCAATGCATACAAATTTAACATCATCTCTTAGTAGTAAACTACCACACATAGTTGTGAAAAAACATAGACTCTTGATAATGTATATTCCATTTTTTCATGAGATAATTCAAAATACACAATTCATTAGATCACAATATAATTTCAAGTTCCCATATATCATAATAAAATTTAAAATTATCTTTATAATTCTAAGTGCACCTGTCACATCATAAAAGTTACGTTATCATGTATGCCAAAAAGAATGTATATGAATCTTGAGAATAATATAACCCAAGAAAAATAATGGTATTAATTTCATAATGAATAAATTAAAAACCTTTTGGTTCCCAATTAAAATATGGAATACCATACTTGATATAAGAATCATCGACATTGAGTGGGGAAGAAACTATCCCACGAATTAAAATTTTTGTTTTTGGAAAGAAGAGTTCCCCTGAAAATCATTTTTTTCATCATAAAATCATGTAGAAAAAATTTATATCTCATAAAATTCAATATAGTGATGAAGATGGAATATCCACACTAAAAAATGGGCGAAAGAGGGGAAACCCAAATAAAGAGAGTTGAGTTCAAATATTCCCCTTACCATATGTCTGAATGCTTTATTCACTTTAATATCCTATATAATCTAATTAGATTCAATACATAACAAATCCATAACCTTTTATACATGAATTTGATTCATCGTGGTTTTATTATGTTCATTTATGGGTTTTTGACGTGTTATAGCATTTAATTTCATTATTTGGGAGTGTTCATTTTCATGATCGATTCAATTGTATACATGAATCGAAGTTCATGTAAAATAAGGATAAATATTAAGAATTTTTTTTATATGTTAATAATGATATTCCATGATTTTAAATGATCTAATAAAGAAGTTGGTAATATAGAATGATGGTGAATCTTTATATAAATGTTAATGAAGATAATTTTTGGTTAATGATTCAACTGGTTATTGTTCTATTGGGGGCACGATGTGGATCATATCCTCAAGTGACATGGCAAGCCATTCTGATTGAAACCCAGATTTTTATGAAATCAGAGGTGTATCGACTTCAATCATCTAATTTTACTGAGATATAGAATCGTTCAATCCAAAATGGGAGTACTAATTTGACTCAAGATCTCCGAAAATGAAGAAAGAAATTTCCATTGTGTATAATTTTACTAACATATCACCTTATGTTAATGCGATGGGGATTTCATTCCTTGATGCTCATAAGGGATCGTATCTTCCAAAATCAGAATCATTAAAGACTTTATTGATAAAAAAGATAGGATGATGGAGGATTCTTAGGTGTGGCTGATCCCAAAGCACTTCATCAGTAGACCCAAGTCTATAAGTATTCAATCATGGGTAACATTTCTTACTTAATAGGTGATAAACTCTAGTCGTATTTTGAACATGAACCTCATATTCCTCACATTTGGGGAATTGCAAATTGGACACTCATCCCATTAGGTAAAAGTTAATTTTATATCTTGTTTACTATTCAGTCAATATGGTTTTCATTATGACTTTTTCCATTCATTCTTTCAAGGGAATGATTTTTAAGTCATTAATTCTTTCCTAATGAATTTACCATCCCTCTTGTTATGAAAATCACAAAAACCATTTCTCAATAAAAATTTCATTTTTCCTTTGTTTTACTTATATAAGGAAAACTTCCTTCCCCAAGGAAATTTACCCTTACCTAAGTGTAAAATTAAAATTGAGTACAAAATCTCAGAATCATATAATACTTATATATGAGTAATTCTGTTTAAGACACCATATTCTTGATACGAACTATTATGAAGTTCAACTCCTAGTTCTGGATATGAACTCTCATGTAATTCAACTCTGAATTCTAGATAAAAACATTCAAGAAGTTCCATTCTGATTTCTGATTACGAACATATGTAAAGTTCAACTATGAATTTGGATTACGAAATCCTAATACGAACTCTTCCAACTTCTGACTCGGAATTCCTATTATGAATTCTGGTTACAAACTTTTCCACGTTCTGACTTCGAGTTCACTGAATACAGACTCCAAGATCTTCTGAGTTCTGACTTCGAATTATCATGAACTTCGACTCTGAACATTTTAATTTATTGTTTCAAATTCTTGGGAATCTAAATTCTAAATCTACTTGAAATTAAAACTATGTAATCCTATAGAATGCAGGTTCTGAACTCCTAAAAAACTAATCCAGATATTCATGTACTATATACTTCGAATTCAGTTTTTACATAGACTCTGATCATTCATTTTTTTCATTTTGAATATCCATTTTTTGTTATACTTACACTCATTTCGTTCTAAAATGATGTCATTCGTTTAGTTATCGACTAGCCACTGTTTGAGTGACACGTGTATAGGTTCCTTCAAACATCAAGGAGAAATATGACCGTTGGGGGAGGGAGACAACCATTGGAGTGATTTACCAAGGTTATCCACTACATATATGTTCTCCATGGGGGAAATGACCATCATATTGGGCCCGACCATGGATGCGCTATCACATATATCCTTAGTGTAGCCACTTTTGGCCTCCCTCTACCTATTTATGTGAAATAAATTCATATTTAGTGGAATATTCATTATTGGAGAAGGGTTCAGAATTGTGTATAATGTTTACATAACCAATGATGATATATTTATCCATTGAGGTTCCATTTGGTAGGGAGGTTCATATGCAATAGAAGTTTCAGGGCATAAATGTGCAAGAGTCAGGGCTCGTTTTGGAGCAGAATATGACTTTACATACTGTGTTTCTTCCTGCATTCAGTGTTCACACCAACCTTCAAGAGAATGTTATGATGGATCCTTCATCAGTGGTGGAACTATTGTGAGTCTAAGAAACTATGAGTTCAGGGTGACTAGAGCTTAGTAAACTATTTTTTATGTTATCCATTTGTCAAACATTTGTGCATGTGTAATAGGAAAATTCTTCCAAGCATCCTCTTCTTCTGACGAGATGATGGTTATGAAAGCCACCAGCTCTGGGGAGTTTCCTAATGTCACATTTATATAGTCAAACATGCCTTGTAAGACATCTATAAAAAAATCTAGGATATTATTACATTGTCTTTTATGTTACGTGTAGTAATTGGGACAATTGTTGAGGTAGATTTCAACAAATACTATGGGCTATAGAATCTTGAGGAGGTTATTATCCATGCATGCCAAGAGATAAAAAGGGAAATTCTTTTTAAAAGGATTATATGTTTTTTATCCATTACTCAAATCTCAGTTGACCATGATTTATATGTGCTTCTAGATGAGGGTGATTATGTGGTTTTCACCACCCGATAAGAGGTTCTGGATGACTTAGACCCTGCCTAGGTGTCTGGATGGGAAATGTTTCATGGTTAAGGGTGATATCATTATCTTCTACTCAGCCTCGATTTTTTTTCATAGTCTCCAGACATGAGTTGAGACTTGGATAAGTTCTTATGAATAACCTCCCCAAGATATTGTGCCATTTTATCAAACTTACACAACCCAAATGGGTATTTCATGGGGATTAGAGGCATCTGCAAATCATTCTTGAGAATTTTAGAACATATTTCCAACATCTACTCTAATGAAAGTGGTATGATTAATGAATAGGTTAAAACATTTCACCTTGTAATGAAATCATACACCCTCTCATTATCACGTTTTTTATAGTTCTTCTGGTCGTTGATCGTCATTTTTCATAGTGTGGAGTTGAAATGATAATGGAACTCATGGTGAAGGTCTTCACAATTTGTAATAAATCATACTATCATGATTCTATGCCAATTAAATGATATCCATGTCAAGGTCTATATAAAACATCCTAGTTTCATTGCCTCTAATAGATCTTGAGGGACCATCATCACCCACATCAGGATACAAGGTTATGCGATATTGTTCATGGATTGCACCCCAATCATAGGTAGAGAAGTTATGTCTTCCAATGCTGGGTGGCGGTTGTGTATCATCCACCAATTTTGGATTTGGATTTTTTTTATACCGTATAGTGTGTGTCGCCCTTCTATGACTTCCAATCATGTGGCCATGGACTCTATAATGTTATATAATTCCTGAGAAACTGTTATCTGAGCTACCCCTCATCCACAAGGAGTGGGAAGGGGCCGTTGATGTGGTCCCACCTTCATTTCCCACTTATTTTCAATTCCTCCTATGATTGAATGATATCCCATATGAGGGAGAGACTATCGTTGTAATAGAGGTATGAAAAGATCATTTTCATCACCCTAATTTATGTGGATTGGATTCCAATATCATGATCCAATCTGATACATAGATACAGGTCTTACTAGTGGACCGGTTATGGGAAGCAGAATATTCTAATCTATCTAAATATGATACCGAATGAGAATATTTCCCCAAAGTATCTCCTAATTGAGTTTCTAGAGAGGCTGTATTTCACACTAACACTGAGAAAAATGTTCTCTAGTGAAGGATATTTTATTATTTTTTTGAGGTTATTAGGATGTGTTCATACCATTCCCATTTTATTGGTATCATTCTCTCGAGGTGGTGGATTTTTGTTATTCAGAAGTGCCCAATATTGATGCCTTCATTAGTTCCGGGAGTGCCTTACCTCATTTGGTGAGTCTAGGTCACTCTCCTCCTATAGTCCATATTCTATTTTTACCCTCATAATCTATTTCTTGGTCAATTTTTATCATGTTGATAGATACAAAATTCACAAAGGCATATATATCAATGTCTGTTGTGCCATTACATTCGACATTGAAGGTTGATTCTACAAATCATTTATTTGTGTCTTTATTTGATATTCTAGCCATATTGGTCCATTGAATCAAAAATTCTAGTGGGGTCATATTTCATTTGTTGTATTCTCCTAACCTCATGGATTATGTAAAATGATTTTGATGGGGTTTTGAATATGGTTAACTTACTAGTCCTGACCGACATAGGTTTCTCTTGCTGTTAGAGGAACAGGAGGGATATAGACTATTTATTTGTCCTTCCCAACCTACAGAAGACATATTCTCTCTGTGGTGATATTGATGATGGAAATGGGCAAAACCCAGTGAGGTGGGGATCATTTAGGGTTTCCATTATAACTTATTGACTCTATTGTTGAGGATTTACTGACTCCAGTCAGAGATATAATGAATCTATCGATGGATGTTATAGCATAAATGCCCCAAACCCACAGGGGTGGGGATGACCTAGAATCACCACTGATTCTGCAATGAACCTATCATGGGATGATGATCTAGGAGACGATGATAGAGAAATAAATTCCCCAAGACTAGCGGGCTAGGGTTCACCTGCAGCTGTTGAGGATTATCCCTGAATCCACTTAGTAATTGACGATCCGAGGGGTGGATGCAGTGATATATATTCTTCTAGACTCGGGGGAGAGTTTTATAAACTTGGGATACTATAGAAGCTTCTATTGTGGAATTTTTGATGTTGCATAGATGTGGTAACGTGGGAGATGGGTTGATGACATCCCATGATGAGAATCATTATTTATAGGAATATGTCTAGCTGATCTCTACTTCATACACTGTCTCCAAATTGTGTTATCATTATATTCAGTGGCCCAATATTATTTCATTTTTTATATCCTATTTACCTTTCATCATATCTAGCCATCGTTTACGTGGGGTTATTCCATTATATAGGCCAATTTTTCCAAACTAATTCAATTCCCTTAATTTCACAAGAGACTATTACATTACCAGACGTAGAACCTACGTGGTTATGTTGTTCTTGAGGTGTGGTAAAGTAAAATACTCCAAAATTTCCCTATCGTCGAATATGGATACATGATGTGTCTTTTGAAATCATTATCTGATTTTTCAAGATTCAATGGAGGAAAGCATGTTATTTAATTGCGCTAAAATTTTCTAGTTTTGGAACCCATACCATGGAGATATCAACCTGTTTGAGTTGAAAATAGAGTTTATTAATTTTCTAAAGCTGAAACTCATTTATTATTTATGGGAGATCGCAGTCCTTAATCCACTGATGAGTAGACCATATCTTTTTGTGTATATAAGGAATTCACTATTTTCATCCTCATCTGTGATCTTATAGACAACAGGATCGAGGGGCCAGAACATTATGGGGAGTTTGTTTCTGGTTAATTCACTCCATATATCTATGTCAGCCTTATTTTATTCATACATACATTCCACCATCGAGTCATACCATAAAAGATGGATCTGGTGGTAACCTACTGACCGGAGTGGAGTGCTTCTAGAAGTTGATGCAGAACCATATATAGTTTCCACTAATATTTGAAGAACTTATCTATACGTAGTTGTAAGAATATTAAACACCTCTTTATATGAATTTTTCAGTTATTGGGGAGGATTTCCATGTCCATGGGAGATATCACCACGGGGAAGTTTCATATGTTGGATTTTAGAAGTAGAGTCCCTCTTATCCATATCAACACTAACATGAGGAGAAATATTGTGGTACTGAATGTGATCTAATTTTTCATTGATAGGAGAGTTGAAGGACCCTCATGGCATTAAAAACGTGTCTTAAACAACCTAAAGGAAACTAGTAAAATGTTGATTGGGATAATGGTCCATGTTCTGCATTATGGGAAGAGTATGATGACCTATCATTTGGGATAGTGTGGTGATATGGGAATGTTTTGTAATGGTTGTCAGAACATGTGTAAAACCGTCTGGTGATGTGGGTTTATGATCCCACTTATGATAAGTAATTGGAAATTTCCAATTAACATGATAATTACTTATTGTAATTTGAGCCTTTCATGAGGTTTGGTCCATTACCATTTGGTGAGCCTCAGTCAAGATGAGAGTTTGAACACGATTTTGGTCCTTTAGAATATGTCACTAAAATTTCATGAATGGAGTTTTGTGTGAACCCTATGGTGTTTTCTGATCTCATGGGGTGATCCCCTATTTGAATGGTAATATGATCCAATTATTTGTATTGATTTTCCATTGAAATATTCTGACAGACCTCCAGAATGGGAGAATGAATACAATACTCCTCTTGTATTTCCATAGAATAATGCTGATGTAGTCTTTCTTCGGTAGATGTAGGAATATATGCCTTGATTCCATGATCTGTGGTAATCTGACTTATAGATTAACTAAAAAGGATATAATCTTTTCCTGAGACTTTTTCCATTCTCACTTGGTGAACTGCAGCCATAATAGAGATATATGCCTGATCTAAGGACATTGTTGAATCCCATAGTCCATATTTGACTGAAATATGATCATATCCTGAGGAATGTTCCCCTATCCCTTCGTGATCCAAAGCCAAATAATGATACTAGGATAATCATGGGCCTTCAGAATATTCTACTGGACATTTTGGGTAGGCATTTGCAATTGTCCTGAGGCATTTCCCCTCTAACATGGGGAGAATTGGTTGAAATAGGAATATGAGCCTGATCTGATGCCACATCCTTGTTTTGGAATATGCTAATAATCATCATGGAAATGAGAAAGATTGTGCACTTTCTCTGATATGGCCACTTGTTCACAATGATCAGGGTTTTGAGTTTCCCTTGATGTAGTTATAGGCATAGGCATTGATCCTTTTATCTTCAATAGTGTAGGAAGATTCCAACAGAGCTCTCCAGTTTTTTCTAAAATATAATGGCATTTTAGAAAAGTGTGTGAAGGCATACAATCATGTACATTTTTCATCTCAATTATACACTAGAATATTTCATCGATTGAGGTGGGGATATGCACCTAATTTTTTCCTCCTTGTGTCATTGGAGTAAATTGATGTGATTGATGTATAAAGATAGATATATGTGTATACCCCATGTTTTTTGTGGGAGTTTTCCCACATACATGATTTGAATCAGCATGGATATAATCCTTCTTACTGATTCCATCTAGAATATTCCAGTAGGTATCATTATAAAGAGTTGTCATATGAGTCCTCTCTATGGTGTCTAGTGTCATCCACACCTGATGAGACATTATTGCTACTTGTTCATTAGTATCAGAGGTGACAGTGTGTTGGGCGGTACCCTCAGTAAGTGACTAGTGGGTACTAGTGGGGTTATACTGGTGACAGTGGTTGCATGGTTCCCTCCTCAGTGGAACCAGAACCAAAATGGCTATATATTTGGATTCCTAGTCCACCTTCATCGGATATGGAATTTGGTCATTTTCATGTTCAATGTATTAGCCATCGATGTGATTTATTGTAGCAACTAGTGACAATATATTATTTTCATCATTCATTGGTTGATATAGATTTCTCTACCATTCTTATAGAGCCTCGCTAAAATATTCCATGTCTAGAATGGTACTATTTCGGTGGTACTCCTGAACCATAATATTTGGAACCAGCCAATGGCACTTTGTACTATCTAAAATTGCTTTATTACCCACACGAGTTGCATCTATAAATATTTTACCAAATATAATGTTGGAAGATGAATAAATTATCTTGATTTGGGAAGTGATCAATATCTACAATCATGTAGAAAACAAAATAAGGTCACCAATTAGTGAAAATATCTTAGGCATAATTCTCTCAATAATATATTCCTAATTTAGACATTCTACTCATTTTTACTTTTCAAAATGAAGATGGAATAACGAGAAGTTTTGTTACAGAGGGAGATATGTATTATCATGCCAATCATATTATATTTTTTTGTATAGAGTTTGAAATAAAATTACACTGAGAGATTCACATTGAGTTTGTCATTGTTGTTTTAATATGGGGTATTGTAACACCCTAAGATTTTATGAGATATATTATTTTTAATTTATTTCATATCTTCTATTGTACGCTACACCAATATTATCGTGCACTATACGCAACACCTTATTAGCTTGCAGTATAAACAACATTATTCTTGGATCTTGTTACACACAATTTCAGGTTCGTTTGATAGTAGTTATTCTACGCAACATTGAGTATATATATATATATTCAATGTATAAATGAAATATGGTTGGATTATATTATATGAAACAACAAATAAATCTTGCACTACACACAACCTTGACTTGGATTTCATTCCATGCAATCGTGACCTTCCATGATAGCGTGTGTTGTACGCAATATCGAGTTTCACTATACTATGATATGTTATTAAAATATTATATAAAATAGCCAATATGGATAGTAATACCCACATTTTGAAATTTTATAAAATTTATCTTTCAAAATGGAATTCATTTTTGGATTCCGAATATCGAAATTATCCTAGGGTGAATTTTTGGTATTTTCCTGAAAACTATCAATTTTTTATGAATAGTGAAAACACTGGGTTACTATTTAAAAACCAACTATTTATTTAAATAATTAATTAACTATTGAAATTTATTTTAGGCAAAAATTGATACATAAAACCTATATAAGTTCAGTGTAATTCATTTGAGTCATTTTATAATAATTTTAGATATATAAAAATTTTATTGAACTTTTCACCGTCTTCTACCCACCTACTAGGAGAATTTGAAAAATTACATAAAACATAATTTTACTGCTTCTGTGAGTGGAATTTCAAAAATACGAGAGACACTGTTAATATCAAGGTGTATAATGTGGTTCAATGAGATAAAAATAAATTTTGGTGAATAGTAACTTTTCACTTTTATTTACCACGGTTAAAACTAAATAGGGTAATTAAGGGTAAAAATGATATTATTATTACCCTAACACATGTCGAAATTCTATTAGATAAGTGTAATCAGACCAAAAACAACCTTAGGAATCAAATATTACCATTTAGATCCAAATGGATTAGATTAGGACACTTATTATTATTTTATTTAAAGAAGAGTTAAAAGAGTTAAAATCAATGTTTAATAATTAAAACATTTTTAATATAGAGTTGTACATTAGATAAATTTGACTATAAATATTAATTATAAAGATAAAAATATTTCCTACATAATTTTAGTTTATTTATAATTTTAATAAAATAAATAATATAATTTATTTATGACACAATGATGATGCAATAATTATCTTATTAATGAAATATTAACATAATTGATATTATAAATAACCAAATAAATGTAATTTGAGACTTTTTATAAATTCCAATAATTTTATAAGTTAATATGACATGTTATTATTAATTAAATTCACTTTTTAGAACTAATCATGTTTTTATGATTTTCACAAAAATCAATTACCAAATAGTGTCAAAATTGACATACAGTAGTTTTTAAAACAAATATTTTATTATTAATTGTTATTATATTCCTAAAAATATATTGTTCATCCAAATGACTTAGATAAGGTTATATACATTAATAATGAACTACTTGGGGTTCATTTGACTTTTTATAGTATTTTTAGTAACCATATAGTGTAAGAAAACAAGAAGACATGGTAAAAGTTAAATTATTTAACTTAGAGTTAAATCTAAATGATAAGGTTACAATAATAACCTAAACTTGTCTAAAACCTATTGGTTGAGAGGGTTTCGACCCATCCCAACATTATCTTCGAAATAAATCAATTTGGAGCTATTATAAACCGAATATGAATTTATTATAAAATAATATTTTACGTTATTTCAAAGGTGCCCCTCTCTTCCCTTTTAAAAATGGACCCCCTTCCCTCTTATCATCACACCCTTTTGATACTTGAATCTCGGAAATACCCTACCAATTACACTTATAAACCTCTATATTTATATAATATAGGTTCTTGTATTCTCAAAATACCAACTCTAGTTCCCTAAGAATAAGTTTAAAGGAGGTGCGTCGAGGAATAGGTAATCGCTTCTACCAACTCTTCAAAATTTATTTCTTCTTCTAGTTCCTCTTATTTAATTGTTTCCTTATAATGTAATAAAATTAGTATTAATTATATACTGATATGTTATTATAAATATTAAAAAACACTATTTCACCTTCTATCCATCCTACGGAAAATGAAATCACTATTCGTTTGTACATACAGAATACCCTCTCTACGTCGTGGTGTAATTAGTTTTTCCACCATCACCTTACATGGATGGGTATATTGGTGTAAAGAATAACTATATATGATTATTATAACATAATAATTATTCTAAGATATTATATCATCCACTCCAATTCCATTTAATAAATATGGGAATGATATCATCGCTCGTGCGTACGTACGGATTACCGTCTCCACGACGCGATGAGATTCATTTTCCATGTTAACAATTCAAAAATGATTAAAAAGTATATATAATAACTAATGATTAAATATATGACATAATAATGCAACTAGATTTATGTATTTATATATATGTATGTCATCTACTTAATTCCATTCAATTCAACAAGGAAACGAAAAACAGCATTCACACATACGTACGACCTACCGTCTCCATGAACGTTGTATTTCATTCCATTTATTGATCTATTATATATATGTATATTCTGAATATATATTATATATAAATAATGTTTTATATTCTTCAATTAATTAATCATGATCTGTGTAATCTTATTAATAATTACAAGTCAAAACACGGACAATAAATGAAATGATTTTACCCATAACATTGCTTTAACATGGAACTGAAAAATGAATGAATAATATAAAGTCATAAGTGAATCATATATTTTATCATAAATATTATTATGGTTCTGTTACAAGTTAATAATATGTTTAAAACCACTATACAGGAGTCTCAGACACATATGGATGAAATTTGACATAAGGTAAGGGATAATTATTACAATCTCATTCTTATCTGAGATTGTTTATTCGTAAGTATTTATTGGGGTTATGTTTATTATCCATGTCCAATTGTTCTAAACATTCTTTCATAAAATTTTAACTTTCCTTCCATGTATTTTTAGAGTTATTTTTACCCTTTTTTACTTTTACCACATCTTATGGAAGGAATATTTGTTTGTTTACAATACGAGGTACTTTTTGAATTTTCTGGGAAAAGTATGAGGAGAATGTTTTTTTAACTTATACTGCATGAAGAGATTTTAATGGTTTCATAACACCTTATTTTTATGAAGCATAATCTACCAGATTTATTGACTATTTTCAAAAAAATCATTTTCTTTTAAAATTTCCTGGAATTTTGTTAAAAGTAAATGATTTTGAAGAAGAAATGATAGTTTCATCAAGAATTCATTTCAAGTGTTTTATCGAATACATTTTCCATCCAAGATGACATTATTTCATATGTCTATGTTTCATTTATAATGTATATATTATTTAAATAGTGTGATTTTTCTATTCAGAAAGGGACTTTGTCCACTAATATGGTCTTAGCAGATGTTCCTTGGCTACTTTGGAAATCATAACATGTAATTAATGGTTTTACAAAATTAAATGTTTTATTCCCATGCTATTTTATCCTGATTAGTGTCCCTTTATGACATATTCCTTACGTACTACCATGATTTATTTCAAAACTCATGATTTTGATGATTAAACATTATGTTCATGTTTTGAAGTTCAAATGAATATGGTTTGTTTTATTTTATCCATGCATACAATTACTGAGCATTTGAGCTCACCCTTTATATGTTTTTTCCCCAGGATATAAAGAAAGGTTTTAGGTAAGAAAACAATAGGGGAAGATCTTTATTGGATATGTTAAAGATCTTTCACCATGATTATAAGATTATGTTCCAAGTTTCCAAAGACACTAAACTATTACGGTCCTTGTGTTATTGTTTTTGTTATGTGTTAAGTATTCCGCAAAAGTAATGTAATGTCCTTGTACATCATGATTTGGGTCTCTACAGTTGGTATCAGATGAAAGGTTTAGTTATACTTTTGAAACTAGGATGTGAAAACATTCGTGAGATCCCTATAGATATTTCTAAGGTATGTCTAGGGATGTCCATAAGGTTAAGTATTAGTATAGGTTAGAGTCCTAGAATTACGGTAAAGATATTAGAATCAAACATAAGACGGTAGATATTGAAGGTAATCCCCCTTGATTATGATTTTTACCTCTCACACTATTATTTTTGGGTTTTAAGAAATGGTAGGAAACAGAAGGATTCATGTTAATGGACAATATGATGGACAATGGAATGATATTTTCTGTGATCATCCAAATGAAATGGGATTTGAATGTCAAAACATCATTATTATTCCAAATCAGCAATCTCATAATATGATCAATAATATCAACATTGGTGAGTTTTCTGACTCAACTAATAAGGAAAAGATGGAATTTCATGATGATCATAGAGGAAAGAAAGTTTATTTTCCCTCATGTAAATCATGTTGGAAGAGGCATCAAAGAGAATGTTTCAAAGGAACCGGAAGATGCTTTGGGTGTGGAAAAATAGGGCAAAAAGCCAGTAATTGTAAAGGAAAATGTTCAGCTATCACCATGTACAAAGATAATGGTATTTCTAAGACATCAACAATGGTTAAATGTTTTAAATGTGGAATGTACAGGCATTATGGAAGCCAATTCCCTATGGGAAAATCTAATGAAGAGATTTAGAATGGTCACATGGGTAGTATTTATGTAGATGATAATGAAGAGACTACAAATGATATATGAGATGAAAGAAACGATGAAGCTCAGTCAGTGGTTTAAGAACATAGTGGAATGATTGTATGTTTATCAAGAATAATGTATGGTATTATGAAATAAATAAAAATCTAAGGATTGTTACACTGTTTTATTTCCTTGCGTTTTTGAAAGTATATGATGAATGGTACTGATAACCATGAAAGGTTTTTCAAATATTATTGGAAGGTAGATGATCTGTGCATAATGAAAGTATAAAGAGATAATGAGATGTTTGATACTATTAATGAGCTCATGATTGATATAATGACAAAGTGATATCATTGTTTGATTATATAGAAAATTTGGGATTTTGGTGTGTGGAAAGAGTTAACTTTTGACAGTATTCATGTATTCACTAAGGTTCAATGGGTATTCATTTTTTTTCAATTGAATACATTATTATGGTATTTATATGTTTCGAATGTGACCAACAAGATATATTGTATGATATATGGGGGATAAATGATGGTATTCACATGCTCAGTTGATGACATTTCTAGTAATTGTTTTCTTTAGACTATGAGCATGGACCAAAGAATTTCGGATAAGCTTAATGATTGGAATGAATTAAGTTAGACATAATATAGTATTGTTTAAGGGTAGAACGTTTTTTGATATTATTGAAGGAATGTTATAAAAATGTAGTTTTATAAAAAAGTACAACCCATAGGATGACCGAAAACCCGTCCCGTCAGACAAGACAGTGGGAATCGAACCCACAATCGAAGTGTGATAGGCCGTTATTGCCTACCACTAGCCTATAAGATGTCCCTAGTTAGTAGAAACTAGTTTTATTTCATTAACAGGTATGATAGATGAAGTATAAGTCCATTGTTGGGATCATATATGATTAATCTCACAATAGATGGACATATGTATATTTAATAACTTATGCTAACCTTTTTGGGATAGAAACAGATGGGATGACTTATCATTCAATTTCATGATCTGGTAACACTTCATGAATGACATATTAAACCTCATTTCTTTAAATAGAGATGAATTGGAAATTGTTCATGGAATGACCAATGATGATATTACATAGAAATAAAGTAAGTATTTCTCCTTATGTAAAATTTTATCAATGTTTGGGAAATGATCTTGGAAACCAAAAATGTTGTCCTAGTACTCTTATATCTAATAAAGCATATTTTACCTTAGATCAGCACAAATTTATGCCTGTGTGATTGTTTGATTTTCCATATCCATGTTCTCTACCACTCTCCATCAGAACGTGACGGTTAGATTTCTCTTCCATATCCATATTTTCACCTATGTTCTCCTATGTGGAAACCCTGAGATAAGTTAATTTGGATAACTATTATGTTTCATTGATTAGTTTTTGAAATTAAGAATTATTATTCCTTTTAACGATGTGGGTTTCTTTTGAAGATGCATTCAAGTAGTAAACGATTTATAACACCGACGAATTTTGAGGGAGAAATCCATTTTAAGGGGGGTAGAATGTAACACCCCTAGATTTTATGAGATATATTCTTTTTAATTTCCTTTATATCTTTTTTTGTACGCTACAACAATATTATCTTGGTCTATATGCAATACCATATTAGATTGAAGTATATGAAACATTATTCTTGGATCATCTTACAGAAAATTTCAAGTTCATTTGATAGTAGTTATTCTACGCAACATTGAGTGTATATATATATATATATTCAACGTATAAATGCAATATGATTGTATTATATTATACACAACAAAAAATGAATCTTTCACTACACACAATCTTGACTTGGCTTTCATTACTCGCAATCGCGACCTTCCATGATAGCGTGTGTTGTACGCAATACCGAGTTTCACGAACAATGATATGTTATTAAAATATTATATAAACTATCTGTTATGAATAATAATACCCACTTTTTTAAATTTTACAAATTTTATATTTCAAAATGGAATTCATTTTAGGATTTTGAATATCGAAATTAGCCTAAGTTGAATTTTTGGTATTTTCCTGAAAACATTCAATTTTTGATGAATAGTAAAAACACTAGGTTATTATTTAAAAACCAAATATTTATTTATATAATAATTTATTTTATTTAAATTAATTTTAGGTCAAATATGATAAATAATACCTATATAAGTTCAATTTAATTAATTTGAGTCATTTTATAATAATTTTAGCTATATAATAATTTTATTGAACTTTTCACCGTCTTTTACCCACCTCCTAACAGAATTTGAAAATTTACATAAAACATAATTTTACCACTACTGTAATTGGAATTTAATAAATCTGAGAGACATGGTTAATATCAAGGATTAAAATGTGTTTCAATATAATAAAAATATTTTTTGGTGAATAGTAACTTTTTTACTTTTATTTACCACGTTTAAAAGTAAATATGGTAATTAAGGGTAAAAATGATATTATTATTATCCTAACACATGTCCTAATTCTATTTAATAAGTGTAATTCAAACAAAAACAGCGTTAGGAATAAAATATTACCATTTATGTCCACTTGGATTGGAATAGGACACTTATTATTATTTTATTTAAAAAAGAGTTAAAAGAGTTAAAATCAATGTTTAATAACTAAAACATTTTCAATATAGGGATATACATAAGATAAATTCGACTATAAATATTCATTAGAAAGATAAAAATATTTTTTACATAATGGTAGTTTATTAATAATTTTTAGACATTAAATAATTTAATTTAATTATGACACAATGATGATGCCGTAATTACCTTATTAATGAAATATTAACATAGTTGATATTGAAAATACCCCAATAAATGTAATTTGAGACTTTTTATAAATTCCACTAATTTTATAGGTTAATATGACATTTTAGTATTGATTAAATTAACTTTTCTCCTACTAATAATGTTTTTATTATTTTCACAAAAATAAATTACCAAATACTGTCAAAATTGACATAAAATAGTTCTTAAAACAAATATTATATTATTAATTGTTATTATATTCCTAAAAATATACAGTTCAGCCAAATGACTTATATAAGGTTATATACAATAATAATGAACCACGTTGGGTTCTTTTGGCTTGTTATACTAATATTATTGACAATATTGTGTAAGAAAACAAGAAGACATGGTAAAAGTTAAATTATTTAACTTGGACTTAAAACTAAATGATAAGGTTAAAATAGTAACCTAAACATGTATAAAACCTTTTGGTTGAGAGTATTTTGACCCATACCCACTTTATATTAGAAATAAATAAATTTTGTAGCTATTATAAACCGAATATGACTTTATTATAAAATAATATTTTATGTTTTTCCAAAGGTGCCCCTCTCCTCCGTTATAAAAAGGGCACCCCATCCCTCTTCTCATCACACCCTTTTGAGACATGAAGCTTGGCCAAACCATGCCAATTAATCTTCTCAAACTCTCTAGTTATATCATAGAGGTTATTTTCTTCTCAAAAGACCAACTCTAGTTCCCTAAGAATAAGTTCAATGGAGGTGCGTTGAGGAAGAGGAAATCTCTTCTACCAACTCTTTCAAATTTATTTCTTCTTCTAATTCCTCTTCTTTAGTTGTTTCATTATAAAGTAATAACATAAGTATTACTTGTATACTTATATGTCATTATAAATATGAAACAAACTTATTTCAACCTCTATCCATCCTACGGAAAATGAAATCATCGCGCGTGCGTATATATGAAATACCGTCTCCATGCCGTGGTGTAATCGGTTTTTCCACCACCACCTTACATGGATGGGTATAATGGTGTAAATAATAACTATATATGATTATTATAAAATCATACTGATTCTAAGATATAATAACATCCACTCCAATTCCATTCAATAAATATGGGAATGATATCATCGCTCGTGCGTACATACAGATTGTCGTCTCCACGACGCGATGATATTCGTTTACCATGTTAACAATTCAAGAATGATTATAATGTATATATAATAAGAAATAATGAAATATATAAAATAATAATTCTACTATATATATGTATATATATATTTATGGAATCTACTTAATTCCATTCAATTCAATAAGGAAACAAAAAACAACGTTCATGCGTACGTACGTCCTACTGTCTCCCTGAACGGTGTATTTATTTCCAATTATCAATATATTATATATAATTATATTCTGAATATATATTACATATAATAATGTTTTATATTTTGGGATTAATTAATCATGATCTATGTAATCATATTAATAATTACAATTCAAAACACGGATGATAAATGAAACAATTTTACCCAAAACACTACATTAATATGGAATTGACAAATGAACGGATAATATAAAGCCGCAAGTGAATCATATATGATATCATAAATATTATTATTTTTCAGATACTATTTAATAATATTTTTAATCCCACAATAAAAGAGTCTCGGACACATAAAAGAAGAAATTGGACATAAGGTACGGGATAATTATTCCAATCTCATTCTTATCAGAGATTGTTTATTCGTAAGTATTTACTGGGGTTATGTTTATTATCCATGTCCATATGTTCTAAAAATATTTTCATAAAATGTTTACTTTTATTCCATGAATTTTTATGGTCATTTTTACCCTTTTTTATTTTTACCACAACGTATGGAAGGAATATTTCATTTGTTACCATACGAGGTACTTTTTGACTTTTCCGGAAAAAGTACGAGAAGAATGTTTTTTAACATATAATGAATGAATAGAATTTTACGGTTTCATAACACCTTATTTTCATGAAGCTTAATCTACATGATTTAATTACTATTTTCAACAAAATCATTTTCTTTTAAAATTTCAAGTCATTTTGTGAAAAGAAAATGATTTTGAAGAAGAAATGATATTTTCCTCAAGAATTCATTTCAAGTGTTTTATCCAAACCATTTTCCATCCAAGATGAAATTATTTAATATATGTATGTTTCAAGTATAATGTATCTATTATTGACATGGTTTTATTTTTCTTATGATGAAATGATATCCATTTCTTTTATATGGATTATGTTATGATTGGATTATGATTATGAAACCCATTTTATTCATTGGGTTATTATGAATGATGTATGTTTATTTTTTGTAACAAGTAAGAATGATTTCATTATGAGATGGGTGGGACCTATATCTCCCTCCAATTAATTGGGTAAAGATTTATATCTCATTAGATAGACATGGCTGGAATGGTATGTTAATCAGGTTCAGTGATATAGGACTGGAATGAAGAGTGAACTCGATTCAGAAAGGGACTTTTTCCACTAAGATACTCTTGGCAGAAATTCCTTGGATACTGTGTAAATCATATAATGTGCTTAATGGTTTTCCACAATTAAAAGGTTTATTCCAATTCTATTTTATCAAGATTAATTTTCCTTTATGACCTATTCCTTACGTACTGCCATGATTTATTTCACAACACAGGATTTTGATGTGTAAACATTATGTTCATGTTTTGAAGTTCAAATGTATATGGTTTGTTTTCTTTTTATCCATGCATACCCTTACTGAGTATTAGAGCTCACCCTTTATATGTTTTCTTTTCCCCAGGATATAAATAAAAGTTTTAGGTAAAAAAATAAAAGGGGAAGATCTTTATGGAAGATGATGAAGATCTTTCACTACGATTAGAAGATTATGTTCCGAGTTTCCAAAGACACTAAACTATTACGGTACTTGTATTTTGTTTTTTGTTATGTATTAAGTATTCTGAAAAAGTAATGTAATTTCCATGTATGTGAAGCCTTGGGTCTCTATAGGTATAATAAAAATCAATCGATGGATTAAAAAAAGCATTCTTTATTTCACATATTCTTGTTGATTTCACCATTTTTTGTTCAATTGGGATCTGAGGATGCAGATGGGGACTACTCGACTAGTTTTATTGTGGGGGGTTTAGGTTGTGCACAACCATGAAAATTGGGATATCATAGTATTTCATTCTATTAAATCCCAATGGTTCCCTCATCTAAAATTTGTTACATACATAGTTTTTTAAGGCATGCGGTCACCTGTGTTTTCAGGACTGACGACTCTGGTGTACTCGCATTGGTTGAGAGGATGGGATGTCGGATCATCCGACCACTTGGGAAGGGGATTGTTTCCTACAATATGGATACCATATATATTTATTATTTCTTCATTAATCACTTTTTAATCCAAATATAGGAACACCTACCCTATAATAATGACAATAGGATATTTCCATCTCATTTGTAAATGGCCATGGTCTCTTTAGTGAATCCATCTATATGTTTCCGAGGATATCCACAATTTTTTAGTAATGGGTTGTTACTGATATGATGAATCCCTTTAAAAATGTGATTTGAAATATACATCCCTGTATGGAGGTTATTAATATCTTGAGGAGGGGTTGAGCCATTAGGAAGCATCATACATATCCTAAATATTATAGGAATAAAACTCCAGATAGTTTGTTAGTCCCGTAAAGTTTATCATTATGGAGAATGGAATTTTATAAATGATATAGGACACCATGTTTTCATGATTGAGTCATAGAGGTACATTTTATGTATCTTGATAATAGAGGAAATTATACATTCTATAGTTCATGTTTTCATGACTTACATACTGGGATTTCATTTATCATTATATAGATTCCTGGTGTTGATGACATGATTATTGTGCATCCCAAATCCCATGTAATCCATGCTCAGTGTGAGAAACAAGGTATCAAAAAATTCATTTTAATTTCTCATGATGTGGGGATGATTTGTTGGGACTGACCTAATATTTTTAACAATAGAACACAATTCTCAGAGAGACATCCTACATGTCTTGGTTATGGAAGGAATTAGATTCATTGAAGTTCAGTACATTTATCAGTCCATTTTTGGATAAGGTATGGTGATCAACTCCTGGGAATAATTGGAGATTGATGGATAATACCTGAGAGTCATAAATGGACATACATTGATAGTGATACTTAGGATGGGGTCCTACATATCCTAATTATTGTAGAAACTAGATTTATAATAGTTCAATTTATCAGGTCTTACACACTGGGGATTCCCTTCCCTTTGTTGTTATAACGACCCATACTTTACATACATTGTTATTACTTCAGAATCGAAGCACACTTATTACAACATATAAGAAAACCAATAAAGGACCGTATAGGTATAGTGTCTTTAGAAACTGGGAATCATAAACAAATGGTTCATAAAGCATATACTTTGCCTCCATTTATTTCATCATATCTACATTCCCTTTTTGGCATATTCTATTTAATAACCTTCTTCCTGACCTGGGGAAATAAAACATACAAAAGGCTGATCTCAAATGCTCAGTAAGGGTAAACAAAAGAAATATCAATCACATCATATACATAAGAATATAACTTTTGGAAATCTTATCCTGCAAAAGAGATCATAATATCATAACATGGGATAAATCATAGAAGTGAAATGTAATCCCAATAATCATAACTTAAAACATGAAGCTTTGTGGCATACACACATAATCATAGAGAATCATTTCTTATTAGTCAAGACTCATTTCCAAGACTATCTTAGTGGACAAAGTCAATTTCTAAACCGAGTCACCCTCGTTTCAGTCCTGTTTCACTGAACCGGTATAACCTACCATTCCAGCCATGTCTATCTCATGACATATAAAATCTTTAACCAATGCATTTGAAGGAGATATAGGTCCCACCCATCTCATAATGATACCATTCTTATGTGTGCCACAAAATCTTAAATCATACATCATTTCATAAGACATGTAATAAAAATGGGAATCTCAAACATCATGACATCATAAAACAATTCATATAGGATAAAGGAATTCATAAAAATATTTCCATCACAACATATTCAAATCCATGTAATAATAGGGATAGAAACAGAACCCTTTATTATCTTAGATGTAAAATAATTTTGATAAAACACTTGAACTCCATTCTTGAGGAAAATATCCTTTCTACTTAAAAAACATTTTCCTTTCTTAACATGTCATAAAATTTTAAACTAAAAGAAGTTGATTAAAAATAAACTTGAAAACTTGTAAAGTAAGCTTCTTGTAATTAATTTTCCTAAAAATCCTTTCATGCCGTATAAGTTAAAAAAACATTATTCTCGTACTTTTGTCCGAAAAGTCAAAAAGTACCTCGTACGAAAAACGACAAAAGATTCCTTTCATATATTTTAATAAAAACTCACCGAAGGGTAAATTTGGATTTAAAAAATTTTAGTTGGATGGAAATAACATGACATATTGAGGAAACATGGATGTGGATGATAAAATACAACCTTGTAAATACCAAAGTATAAACAATCTCTGATAAAAATGAGATTGTGATATCTCCCTTACCTTAGGTCCGACTTTCTTTGTAAGTGTCCGAAACTCTAGTATAATGATTTAAATAATGTTATTGACTTATTCTAGAATCATACTTATTTTTATTATATCATATATGGTCATTTTCTTAGCTTCTTAGTAGTAATATTTCATTGCTACTTGTTATTCGGGTGTTTATAACTTTTTGTTCTTATGCGTGTTTTGTCGAATAAATTCTTATTCTTCTATTTATGTTATAGATACCTCATTTCCAGAATGGTATTAGTGTAATATATATCGTATTAATTCAGTCAATTCATTTATATAATCATTATGAAATTAAGATCATGTAGAACGAGTCGCATCACATCGTGGAGACAGTATTCCGTACGTACGCACGTGTGATGATATCATTCCTATGATCGTGGAATTGTATTGGAGTGTATGTATACTATTTCAGAATCAATATAACTTTATAATAGTCATATATAGTAATTATTTACACCATTATACCCATCCAAGTAAGGTGGTGGTGGAAAATAGATTACACCACGGCGTGGAGATGGTATTCCGTACGTACGCACGCGCGGTGATTTCATTTTCCGTAGGATGGATGGATGGTTAAATAGGGTTTTTTCATACTTATAATAAAATATCAGTATATGAGTGATACTTATGTTATTACTTAATAATGAAACAACTAAAGAAGAAGAAGTTGAAGAAGAAAGAAATTGGAAAAGATTGGTAATGGATATTACCTCTTCTTTGAAGATCTTCTTTGAGACCTTCTTTTAGGGCACTAAAATTGGTCTTTGAATAATACCAGGACCTCTAGGATGTCTCTGAGGAAGTGTAGAGGAGAAAATATAAGGGTTTGTACGAGCTTGAGGGCTCAAAGTGGTGTGAGGAAGAGAGGGAGGAGGTGCCCTTTTATTAGGGAGGAGAGAGGCACCTTTGGAATAACTAAAAATATTATTTTATAATAAAGTCAAGTTCGGTTTTAAATAGCTCCAAATTAATTTATTTCGAGGATAATGTGGGGATGGGTTTAAATCCTCTCATCCAATAGAATTTATTCAAGTTTAGGTTCCTATTTTAACCTTATCATTTAGATTTGACATTAAGTTAAATAATTTTACTTTTACCATGTCTTCTTGTGTTCTTATACTATAAGGTTAATAAACATACTATAAGAAGCCAAACGAACCCCAAGTTGTTTATTATTAATATATATAACCTTATATAAGTCATTTTGCCGAACCTTATATTTTTAGGAAAAAAATAACAATTACTAATATAATATTTGTTTTAAAAACTATTTTATGTCAATTTTGACACTATTTAGTAATTGATTTTTGTGAAAATCATAACAGAATTATTAGTTCGAACCAAGTTAATTAAAACAATAATAACATGTCATGTTAACCTAGAAAGTTATTATAATTCATAAAAAGTCTCAAATTACATTTATTTTGGTGTTTATAACATTAAATATTTCAATATTTCATTAATAAGATAATTACTACATCATCTTTGTGTCATAAATAAATTAAATTATTTAATGTCTAAAAATTAAAAATAAAATACCATTATGTAGGAAATATTTTTATCTTTCCAATTTATATTTATAGTCGAATTTATCTAATGTATACCCCCATATTAAAAATGATGTACTTATTAAACATTGATTTTAACTATTTTAACCCTTCTTTAATAAATTAATAATAAATGTCCTAATCTAATTCAAGTGGGTCTAAATGGTCATATTTTATTTCTAAGTTTGTTTTTGGTCGAATTAAACTTGTCCAATAGAATTAGTACATGTGTTAGGGTAATAATAATATCATTTTTACCCTTTATTACCCTATTTACTTTTAACCGTGGGAAAAAAAGTAAAAAGTTACTATTCACCAAAAATTATTTTTATCTCATTGAACCACATTTTACTTACTGACATCAACAGTGTCTCTCGGATTTTCGAAATTTCACTCACAGAAGCGGTAAAATTATGTTTTATGAAAAAATCCATTTTTTAACTACCACTTAGTGGTTTCACTATTCATCAAAAATTGAATGTTTTCAGAAAAATACCAAAATTTCACCCTAGGATAATTTCGATATTCCGAATCCAAAAATGAAGTCCATTTTGAAAAATAAAATTTTAAAAATTTCAAAAAGTTGTTATTACAATTCATAACGGCTAGTTTTAATAATATTTTAATAGCATATCGTTGTTTAGTGAAACTCGGTATTGCGTACGACGCAAGCTATCGAGGAAGGTTGCGATTTCGTGTAAAGCACGCCAATAAAGTGTTGTGTAGAAAAAGATTCCTTTGATGATTTATATAACATAAATGTCTCGGGTGTTACATTCTACCCCCCTTAAAATGAATTTCGCCCTCGAAATTCGTCACTTTGTAACAAACAGATGAGGATACCTCTCCCTCATCATATCCTCAAGCTCCCATGTAGCTTCTTCTAATTGGTGGTTCCTACATAAAACTTTCACCAATCTAGTGGTCTTGTTTTGTAGGACTTTTTCGCTACGATCCAGAATCTCTATCGGTTGTTCTTCATAAGAAAGTTCTTGCTCTAGCGGTACAACTTCTGAGCTAAGTACATGTGAAGGATCAGGTATGTACTTTCTTAAGAGGGATACATGGAACACATCGTGAACTTGAGAGAGATTCGTTGGAAGCACCAATCGGTAAGCTACCTTCCCAACACGATCCAGTATTTCGAAAGGACCGATATATCTAGGGCTCAACTCCCCCTTCTTTCCAAATCTCATGACTCTCTTCTAGGGAGATATCCGTAAGAGCACTTTATCCCCCACTTCAAACTCTATGTCTTTTCTTCAGCTGGCGGCATAACTTTTATGTCGACTCTGAGCTGCTCCTATGTGTTGTTGAATAGATCTGACCTTTTCTGCCATTTCATCAAGGAGATCAGGTCCTAATAGCTTTCTTTCCCCAACTTCATCCCAACAAGTTGGAGTCCTACATTTCTTTCCATAGAGAGATTCATAAGAAGACATCTGAATACTAGAGAGAAAGCTATTATTATAAGAAAATTCCACCAATGGTAGGTGTTGATCCCAACCACCTTTGAAATCCATAGAGCAAGCTCTCCACATATCTTCTAGTGTTTGAATTGTTCTCTCAGACTGACCGTCTGTCTGAGGATGATAAGCAGTGCTGAAACTCAACACTGTATCCAGAGTATGCTGAAGACTTTTCCAGAACTACGAGGTAAATCTCGGATCCCGATCAGATATAATAGAAAGTTGTACTCCATGAAATCATACCACTTCCTTTACATATATCATGGAAAGCTGATCCAGATAGAAATCCTCTCTAATATAAATGAAGTGTGCAGACTTGGTAAGACGATCAACTATGACCCAGATAGCATTATTGCCTTTGGATGTTTTAAGAAGTCCTATGAAAAAGTCCATAGTTATATTTTCACATTTCCATTCGGGTATTGGTAATGGTTGTAACATCCCCTTAGACTTCTGTCTCTCATCCTTAACTTGTTGAGAAACCAAACATCGAGAGACATATTCAGCAACATCTCTTTTCATGCCATCCCACCAAAAGTACTCTTTCAGGTCCCTATACATCTTCGTGCTTCTAGGATGAATAGAGAATTAAGAACTATGAGACTCATCCAGTAGCTCCTTCTTTAATTCCAGGATGGGAGGAACACAAACCCGATTCTTGAACTTTATTATCCCATCACAATCAAGGTTGAATTCAAGAACATTTCTCACCTTCTTTTTTAACTCGACATCTTCTTTCTGTGCCTCTTTAATCTTCACATGTATATATGGTTGAACATTCATTTGAGAAAGATAATATTTTTCCCCTTCCATTATAATTCCAAGATCCATCCTTTGTAAATCCATAAATATTGGATCTTTTGTGATCATCATCATGGATAAACTAGAATGGTCTTGTCGACATAATGCATCTGCCACCTTGTTTTCTTTCCCAGGGTGGTAATGTATTGAGCAGTCATAATCCTTAATCAGCTCCAACCATCTTCTTTGACGCATATTCAGATCCTTTTGTGTGAAAATATACTTTAAAATTTTATGATTAGTATAAATATCACACCTTTCACCATAAAGGTAATGCCTCCAAATCTTTAATGCAAAGATTACCGCAGCTAACTCCAAATTATGAGTTGGGTAATTTTGCTCATGTATTTTCAACTGTCGTGAGGCATAAGCTATCACCATATCATTTTGCATAAGAACACACCCCAATCCCTTCTTGGATGCATCTCTGTAGATCACCAACCTTTCTCCACTACAAGGCAGTGTGAGCACAGGTGCACTGGATAACCTTCATTTCAACTCCTTGAAATTATCTTCACATTCCTCCATCCAGAAAAACATAACTCCTTTCCAGGTCAACTTGGTGAGTGGATTAGATTATCGTGAAAAATCATTCACAAAACGTCGACAATATCCAGCCAAACCACGGAAACTTCGGATCTCGGTTACTGTTGTTGGTCTCGACCATCTTTCGATAACCTCTATTTTTTCTGGATCCAGATATATCCCCTCTTTTGAGATTATGTGACCCAAAAATGCATCTTTTTGAAGCCAAAATTCACACTTGGTAAATTTGGCATAAAGCTTCTCCTTTCTCAGGGTTTTCGATATAATTCTCAAGTGATCTTCATGTTCTTCCTTGCTCTTTGAATAGACAAGAATATCGTCTATAAAGACTACCACAAACTGATCAAGATAGTGTCTAAAAACTCTATTCATCAGATCCTTGAAGATAGTAGGGGAATTAATAAGACCAAATGACATTAATATAAATTCATAGTGACCATACCTTGTACGGAAAGGTGTATTTGGTATATCCTCCATTTGACACATAATTGATGATACCCTGAACGAAGATCAATCTTGTAAAAGTATTGACCTCCGCGTAGTTGGTCAAATAGGTCATCAATGCGCGGGAGAGGATATTTTTTCTTGATAGTGATCTTGTTAAGTTATCGATAATCAATGTAGAGTCTCATTGATCCATCTTTCTTCTTAACAAATAGAATAGGTGCCCCCCAATGTGACACACTAGGGCGTATGAATCCCTTATCAAGATTCTCTTGGAGTTTCTTCTTCAATTCCTGCAACTCAATTGGGGCCATTCTATAAGGTGTCTTTAAAATAGGCAAAGCACCCGGTACGAGTTCTATTGAAAACACAACTTCACGATTTGGTGTAAGACCCGGTAATTCCTCCGGAAAGACATCATCAAACTCCCGTACAATGGGCATATTCTTAATCGTGAGTTTCTCACCAACAATTTGAGATAAATAACCTTCATTTAGTGGAATCAATACCCATAAAATGGGAGAAATTTCCACTGGAAGGTTATGTTCATCCGTGCATCGATAGACGATCATAGATTGATCGGGAATATGAAATGTGACATCCCTTCTTTGGAAATTGATATGAGATCCATGTAGAGAAAGCCAATCCATGCCAAGAATCACATCAAATTCCACTATCAGAAGGATCACAATATTTGCAGGAAGCACATTTCCACAAACTTCAATCGGAGAAGAATTAAAAACTTTTGATGCGACTGTTGTTCCATTAGGGGTTGTCATAGCTTACTCAACATCTAACTGTTGAGGTAATACAATGATACCCTTAGAAAATTCTTCAGAAATAAAAGAGTAGGTGGATCCAGAATCAAATAAAACATTTGCTAAATTAGAGTGGATGGTAAGTGTACCTTTCACCACATCGTTATCGTACTCCACATCGCTGATAGAAATTTCATGTGACTTTCCTTTGTATTTATCCTTAAGAGTTTGTTGATGTCGACCATCATCATCAACCCTTGGATTAGGGCATTTATTGGCATAATGCCCCATCTCCTTGCACTTGAAACATTGAAGTGTAGTAGGTTCATTCTGTGTATACCTTCCTTTGTTTGCATCATTAGAAATATTCTTCCCATCATTACGGCATTCAAATTCCCGATGACCTTCCTTTCCACATTTTAAACTTTTACTTGTCCCTTTAAGAAAAATCCCTCCATGTTTCTTTCCACACTTTGAGCATAAGGGAAATCTCATCTTCTTTTCAGTGTCCTCTTTAGATTTTCCATTGAATTCAATTTTCCTCCTCTTATCAAACCCATATGACTGATGGGTTACTCAAATCTCCATCTCGACTTTGAGAGCACATCGAACGATTTCCTCATAGCTATTGATGTCACTTATGGCTAACGCCCTTCGAAGACATGGTTTTGAGCCACTAAAGAATCGATCGATCTTACTCTCAGGTTGGATACCAGAAGCGTACCATGCAAGTCTTGTAAAGTTTGCTTCATAGGTACCAACAGATTCATCATCCTTTTGCTTCAGTTCAAGAAACTCATTCTCCATATTTGTTCGGAGAATACGAGTTAAGTAATTATTGAAAAATAAGTTCTTGAACTCATCCCATTCCATGGACTCAATTTCATCTATTTGCCTCGTATTCTTAAAAAGATTCCACCATTGATCAACATCACCTTCCAAACGATACACTACTAAGATGAATTTATCATGTTAAAAACATTGAAGAACTAATAATATCTTTTCAGTAGTACTAATCCATTGTTCATCAACTAATGGATAAGTAGACCCGCTGAAAGAAGGTGGACGCTACCTCATGAAGGATTCAACAGAATGTTGCTCCTTCCTTTGATCGTTTGGAATTCCTACATGATTCATAACTTGAGAATGTTGTGAGATCATGGCTACAAGATTTTTCATTCCAGCTCCCATAACGTTTGGTTTCTCAGGGGGACAATCATTTCATTGCCCGTCGCATTCCGCATTAACACGGTTCCTTCGGGTTCCATCCATCGACTAAAACCAAGAAGAATAGTGTGAGCAACACTAATTATAATAGGAAAACCACATACTCAAGAATAAAATTTCACACTTAATGTCTAATCCTAGGTTATTCATGGCCATTTCTAAAACACTAAGATTTTTTTCTATTCTTAGACTTATCCTTAGGGTTCTTACTAAGGATTTCACATCCTAGTTTCCAAAGGTTGACTATACCTTTCCTCTGATACCCACTATAACGACCCATACTTTACATACATTGTTATTACTTCAGAATCGAAGCACACTTATTACAACATATAACAAAACCAAGAAAGGACCGTATAGGTATAGTGTCTTTAGAAACTGGGAAACATAAACAACTGGTTCATAAAGCATCTACTTTGCCTCCATTTATTTCATCATATCTAGAGTCCCTTTTTGGAATATTCTACTTAATAACCTTCTTCCTGGCCTGGGGAAATAAAACATACAAAAGGGTGAGCTCAAATTCTCAGTAAGGGTAAACAAAAGAAATATCAATCACATCATATACATAAGAACATAACTTTTGGAAATCTTATCCTACAAAAGAGATCATAATATCATAACATGGGATAAATCATAGAAGTGAAATGTAATCACAATAATCATAACATAAAACCTGAAGATTTGTGGAATACACACATAATCATAGAGAATCATTTATTATTAGTCAAGACTCATTTCCAAGACTATCTTAGTGGACAAAGTCCATTTCTGAACCGAGTCACCCTCGTTTCAGTCCTGTTTCACTGAACCGGTATAACCTACCATTACAGCCATGTCTATCTCATGAGATATAAAATTGTTACCCAATTCATTGGAGGGAGATATAGGTCCCACCCATCTCATAATGATACCATTCTTATGTGTGCCACAAAATCATAAATCATACATCATTGGATAAGCCATGTAATAAAAATGGGAATCTCAAACATCATGACATCATAAAACAATTCATATAGGATAAAGTAATTCATTAAAATATTTCCATCACAACATAATCAAATCCATGTAATAATAGGGATAGAAACAGAACCCTTTATTATCTTAGATGGAAAATAGTTTTGATAAAACACTTGAACTCCATTCTTGAGGAAAATATCCTTTCTAATTCAAAAACATTTTCCTTTTGTAACATGTCATAAAATTTTAAACTAAAAGAAGTTGATTAAAAATAAACATGAAAACTTGTAATGTAATCTTCTTGGAATTAATTTTTCTAAAAAACCATTCATGCCGTATAAGTTAAAAAAACATTCTTCTCGTACTTTTGTCGGAAAAGTCAAAAAGTACCTCGTACGAAAAATGACAAAAGATTCCTTTCATATCTTTTAATAAAAACTCACCGAAGGGTAAATATGGATTTAAAAAATTGTAGGTGGATGGAAATAACATTAAATATTGAGGAAACATGGATGTGGATTATAAAATACACCCCAGTAAATACCAAAGTATAAACAATCTCGGATAAAAATGAGATTGTGATATCTCCCTTACCTTAGGTCCGAATTGCTTTGTAAGTTTCTGAACCTCCTTTATAATGATTTAAATAATGTTATTGACTTATTCCAGAATCATACTTATTTTTATGATATCCTATATGGTCATTTTCTTATCTTCTTGTTAGTAATATTTCATTGCTACTTGTTATTCGGGTGTTTATAACTTTTTGTTCTTATGCGTGTTTTGTCGAATAAATTCTTATTCTTCTCTTTAGGTTATAGATACCTCATTTCAAGAATAGTATTAGTGTAATATATATAGTATTAATTCATTCAATTCATTTATATAATCATTATTAAATGAGGATCTTGTAGAATGAGTCGCATCACATCGTGGAGACGGTATTCCGTATGTACGCACGAGTGATGATATCGTTACTATGATCATGGAATTGTATTGGAGTGTATGTATACTATTTCAGAATCAATATAACATTATAATAGTCATATATAGTCATTATTTACACCATTATACCCATACAAGTAAGGTGGTGGTGGAAAATAGATTACACCACGACGTGGAGACGGTATTCCGTACGTACGCACGCGCGGTGATTTCATTTTCCATAGGATGGATGGATGGTTAAATAGGGTTGATTCATATTTATAATTAATACTAACATGTCATCTTAACAAAGAAAATTATTTTAATTCATAAAAAGTCTCAAATTACACTTATTTGGGTATTTATAACATCAATTATGTCAATATTTCATTAATAATATTATTACTGCATCATCATTGTTTCATAAATAAATTAAATTATTTAAAGTCTAAAAATTACAAATAAAATACCATTATGTGGGAAATCGTTTTGTATTTCTAATTAATAGTTATAGTCAAATTTATCTTATGTATAACCCAATATTAAAAATGATTTACTTATTAAACATTGATTTTAACTATTTTAACCCTTCTTTAAATAAATTAATAATAAATTTCCTAATCTAATCCAAGTGGGCCTAAATGGTCATATTTTATTTCTAAGGTTGTTTTTGTCCTAATTACACATATCCAATAGAATTAGGACATGTGTTAAGGTAATAATAATATCATTGTTTACACTATAATTACCCTATTTACTTTTAACCGTGGTAAATAAAAGTAAAAAGATACTATTCACCAAAATAAATTCTTCTCATTGAACCACATTTTACATACTGACATCAACAATGTCTCTCGGATTTTTGAAATTTCATTCACAAAAGTGGTAAAATTAAATTTTATGTAAATTTGCAAATTCTCCAAGGAGGTGGGTAAAAGACGGTCAAAAGTTCAATAAAATTTTTATATGTCTAAAATTATTATAAGATGACTCCAATGAATTACATTGAAATTATAAAGGTATTATGTGACAATTTTTACCTAAAATAAATTTAAATAAAATAAATAAATATTTAAATAAAAAGTCGGATTTTAAATAGTAACATAGTGTTTTCACTATTCATCAAAAAATGAAAGTTTTCAGAAAAATACCAAAATTTCACCCTAGGATAATTTTGATATTTCGAATTCAAAAATGAAGTCCATTTTGAAAGACGATATTTACAATATTTCAAAAGGTGGTTATTACAATTCAAAATATCTAGTTTTAATAATATTTTATTAACATATCATTATTTAGTGAAACTCAGTATTGCGTACAACACACGCTATCGTGGAAGGTCGTGATTGCGTGTAATCCAGCCATGTTAGGGTTGCGTGTTGTGCAAGACTTCTTTGTTGTAGCGTAAAACACAAGACATCAATAAAATTAAAAAGAATATTTTTCATAAAATCTTGGGGTGTTACATTCTTCCCCCCATAAAATGAATTTTTCCCTTGATGTTCGTCAGGGTTATAAATGGTTTACTACTCAAATATTTCATTAATAGAAACCCACATCCTAAAAAGGAATACCAAAACCATTCATTAAAAACTAATGTATGAAACATAATGGTTACCCAAATTAACTAATCACTGGGTTTCCACATGGGAGAACATGGGTGAAAAAATGGATATGGGTGAGAAACCTAAAAATCATGTTCTGATGGATAGTGGTAGAGAACATGGCTTTGAAAAAGCCAAAAATCCCAAAGCCATAGATTTTTGATGATCTAAGGTACCATCTGATTCATCAGATATAAGGGAAGTATGACAACATTTTTGGTTTTCAAGATCATTTCCCTAAAGATGATGAATTAAAATAAATACTTACACAATTTTGGTACAATTTCACTCTTGTTTGTGAATTGAAAAATTTCCACTTAATCCCTTAAAGAAATGAAGTTTAATTTTTTATTCGTGATGTGTTAGCAGATCATGTGATAAAATGATGGGTCATTCCATATGTTTCAAACAAAAGGATAGAAAAATTTATAAGTCAATCTTATGGTTAGATTAATCATATATGGTCTCTAAAATTAACTTATACTTCATATATCATACCGCTTAATAAAATAAAACTAGTTTCTACAAACTAGGGACTTATTGTAGGCCAGTGGTAGGCGATAAAGGCCAGTCGCATTTTGGTTGTGGGTTCGATTCCCACATCCTTGTCTGACGTGATGGGTTGTCTCCCATCCTGTAGGTTGTCCTTTTTCTAAAACTACATTTCTATAAAATCCCATCAATAATATCGAAAAAAACATCGATCCTTAAACAATACTAACTTATGTCCAACATAATACATTCCAATCTTTAGGCTATTCCATAATACTGCAGTCCACTCTCATAATATAGTGAAAACAATTACTAGAGATTTCATATAACAAGCATGTTAATACCATCGTTGATCCACATATATCATAAGATATGTCATGTTGGTCACATTCCAAACATTCAAAGGCCTTAATCATGTATTCTCATGAAAAATGAATACCCATTGAATCTTAGTGAAAACATGAGTGTTTCCAAAATTTAACTTTTTCCACATACCAAAACCCCAAATTTCTAAATACTCAAACCATGATATAACTATTACCTTATATCAGTCATGAGCCCATGAATACTGTCAAACATTTCATATTCTATTTGTCCCTTCATTATGTGCATATCATATTCTTTCCAAAAATATCTCAATCACATTCCATGGTTACTGGTACCATAAAATTATTGAAAACCACAATAGACAAATACATAAATATTCCAATATTCCCTGATACTATATACAACATTATTTTGGAATCCCATTACATAAACACTTAATCATTGCACCACATCATTGTCATATTCAACATCACCAATAGTGATCGCACGTGACTTCCCTTTTTCCATTTCCTTAAGTGGTTTCTCACATCGATCATCATTAACCCTTGTATTAGGGCATTGATTAGCATAATGCCCCATTTCATTTCACTTGAAGCATTGAAGTGTTGGTGGTGCATTCTCTGCAGTCTTTTCTTTATTCACACAATTAGAAACCCTTTTTCCATTACTTCGACACTCAGCTGCTCAATGACCTTCTTTTCCACACTTAAAAGATTTTCTATTTCCTTTAAGACAATTTCCACCATGCTTCTTTCCACACTTTGAGCATAAGGAAGCATTCATCTTCTTTTCACCATTATTCTTAGATTTCTCCGTGAACTTCATCTTTCATTTCTTGTCAAAACCATGAGATGGATATGTAACACCAACTTCCATTTCTACCTTGATAGCACAACACACAATTTCTTCATAGCTACTGAATTCTCTTATAGCTAATTCCCATTGAACATTTGGTTTTAAGCCACTAAATAATCGATCAACTTTTCTTTCAGGTTGGATGATAAAGCCAGATGCATACCTTGCAAGCCTTGTAAAATTATCATCGTATATACCAACAGATTAATCATCCTTTTTCTTTAGTTCACGAAACACCTTCTCCATCTTTGTTCGAAGAATACGAGGGAATTACTTATTGAAAAATAATTTCTTGAACTCGTCCCATTCCATGGAATCAATTTCATCTCTTTGCCTCGTATTCTTGATACGATTACACCATTTATCAGCTTCACCATCCAAACAATATATTGATAAGATGAATTTATCATGTTCCGAACATTGAAGAACTGAAAATATATTTTCAGTGGTACTAATCCATTGTTCTGCAATAAGTGGATCAGAAGACCCACTGAAAAAAGGTGGGTGTTGCCTCATGAAGGACTTAATAGAATATTGTTCCCTTATCTGCTCATTTGGAAGTCTAGAATGATTCATAGCTTCTGTAAGTATAGAAATAAGAATTTTCACTCCATCTCCCATAACATTTGTTTTTTCAGGAGGACAATCATTGCATTATCCATTACATTGATCAACACGATTCCTTCGGGTTCCAGCCATCGTCTAAAACCCAAAAAGAATATTGTGAGATGAAAAAATCATGCTAGGGAAAACAACATAATAAAGGTGGAGTACCTTCAATATCTAACATATTAGGTTAAATTCTAATATCGTTACCGTAGTAATATGACTATATCCTATACGTATACTTATCCTTAGGGACATCCCTAGACATACCTTAGAAATATCTCTAGGGATCTCACTAACGTTTTCGCATCCTAGTTTCCCACAGTTGACTAAACCTTTCCTCTGATACCAACTGTAGAGACCCAATTCTTGATGTACATGAACATTGCATTACTTTTGAGGAATACTTAATACATAAAAAAACAAACGCACAAGGACAGTAATAGTTTACTATCTTTGGAAACTCGGAATATAAACTTCTAATCTTGTTGAAATATCTTCAACAACTACCATTATGATATTCCCCTTTTTGTTTCCTTACCTAAAACCTTTCTTTATTTCCTGGGGAAAATAAAACATAAAAAGGGTGAGCTCAAATGCTCAGTAAGGGCAAACATAGATATCATAAAACAATCCATAAACATTTGGAACCAAAAACAAGAACATGAAATTTAAACATCAAAATGTTGAGAAAAGACAAAAATCGTGGAAGTATGTAAGGCATATATCATAATAGAACATCAAACATGATAAAATATAATGGGAATAAAACATGTAATTTTGGAAACCATTTAGCACATGTTATGATTTCCATAGTATCCAATTCTTTGCTACCAAGACCATCTTAGTGGACAAAGTCCCTTTCTGAATCGAGTTCACTCCTCGTTTCAGTCCTGTAACACTGAACCGGATTAACTTACCATTCCATCCATGTATATCTCATGAGATATAAATATTTACCTAATTCATTGGAGGTAGATATAGTTCCCACCCATCTCATAATGAAATAATTCTTTCTTGTGCCTCAAAATAAACATAAAACATTCATCATACCCCAAAGAATAAAATGGGTTTCATAAACATCATCCCATCATCTCATAATCCATATAAAACAAATGGAAATTTCATCATAATAAAATTGAAAACATGAAAATCATAGAGACATTAAACTTTAAACATAAACATATGAAATGATGTCATCTTAGATGGAAAATGGTTTTGGTAAAACATTTGAAATGAATTCTTGAGGAAAATATCCTTTCTTCGTGAAAATCATTTTCTTTTCACAAAATGCCAGGAACTATTAAAATAAATGTATTTTGGTGAAAATTTTCATAAAATCGTGTAGAGTAATCTTCATGAAAATGAGGCTTTATGAAACCTTAAAAATTTGTTCATGCCGTATATGTTAAAAATAACATTCTTCTCGTACTTTTGTTGGAAAAGTCAAAAGTTACCACGTATGGTAATCAAAAAAAAGATTCCTTACATACCATGTAGTAAAATTAAAAAATGGGTAAAAAGGACTTTAAACATACATGAATTTTATTTATAAAACATGGACATGGGTGATAAATATAACCCTAGTAAATACCTACATATAAGCAATCTCGGATAGAAAACAATTGAGATTGCAACATTATCCCTTACCTTATGTCCGATATGCTTCGTACGTTTCTGAACCACCTGTATAATGATTTAAATAATGTAATTTACTTATTACATAATCATATTCATTGTTATGATATCATATTTGGTTCACTTATTACTTCATATTACCCATTCTTTTGTAAGTTCCATGTTAAAGCAGCGTTTTGAGTTAAATCGTTTTATTTATCGTACGTGTTTGGACGTGTTGTTCTTGATATTATTACATTTATCCTGATTTAATTAATTCCAGAATGTAAAACATGATTTACATATAATATATATTATATTATATACATATATATATGATAGATCGATTAAATGAAATGAAATACACCGTTCATGGAGACGGTAGGCCGTACGTACGCAAGAACGCTGTTTTCGTTTCCCTATTGAATTGAATGAAATTAAGTAGATGACATACATATATATACACATAAATCCAGTATTAGTATTATTTCATATATTTCATGATTACTTATTATATATACTTTGTAATAATTCATGAATGGATAACAGGGAGAATGAATCTCATCGCATCGTGCAGATGGTAGTCCGTACGTACGCATGAGCGTTGATATCATTCCCATGATCGTGGAATTGTATTGGAGTGTATGTTTAATATTTCAGAATAAATATCACTTTACAATAATCATTTATAGTTATTATATACACCATTATACTGATCCATGTAATGTGGTGGTGGAAAATTGATTACACCATGGCGTGGAGATGGTATTCCGTACGTACGCACATGCGGGGATTTCATTTCCCATAGAATGGATAGATAGTGAAATAGGGTTGTTTCATACTTATAATAACATATCAGTATATGAGTGACACTGATTTTATTGCTTCATAATGAAAAAACTAAAGAAGAAGAAGTGGAAGAAGAAATTAAGTAGAAAGAATCTGTAACGGACATTACCTCTTCTTTGAAGCACCTCTTTGAGACCTCCTCTTAGGGCACCAAAATTGGTCTTTGAATAATACCAGGACCACTAGGATGTTTCTAGGGAAGTTGAGAAGAAAATTTGGCAGGGTTTGGCCAATATTTAAGGATCAAAGTGGTGTGAGGAAGAGAGGGAGGAGGTTCCCTTTTATAAGGGAGGAGTGGGGCACCATTGGAATAACTAAAAATATTATTTTATTATAAAGTCATATTCGGTTTTCAATACCTTCAAATTGAGATATTTCAAAACTAAGGTGGGGATTGTATTAAATCCTCTCATCCAATAGAATTTAGACAAGTTTAGGTTTCTATTTTAACCTTATCCTTTAGATTTAACATTAAGTTAAATAATTTTTCTTTTACCGTGTGTTCTTGTTTTCATACACTATAAGGTTAACAAACATAATATAAGAAGCTAAAATAACCCCAAGTTGTTTATTATTAATATATATAACCTTATCTAATTCATTTGTCCGATATTTAGATTTTTAGGAATAAAATAACAATTAATAATATAATATTTGTTTTAAAAACTATTTTATGTCAATTTTGACACTATTTGGTAATTGATTTTTGTGAAAATCATAACAGAAATATTAGTTCTAAAAACATTAATTAAATAAATAATAACATGTAATATTAACATATAAAATTATTTTACTTCATAAAAAGTCTCAAATTACATTTATTTGGGTATTAATAACATCAATTATGTCAATATTTCATTAATAATTTAATTACTACATCATCATTGTGTCATAAATAAATTAAATTATCTAAAGTCTAAAAATTACAAATAAAATATCATTATGTAGGAAATCGCATTATATTTCTAATGAATAGTTATAGTCGAATTTATATTATGTATAACTCTATATTTGAAATGATTTATTTATTAAACATTGATTTTAACTATTTTAACCCTTCTTTAAATAAATTAATAATAAATGTCCTAATCTAATCCAAGTGGGCCTAAATGGTCATATGTTTTTACTAAGGTTGTTTTTGGTCAAATTACAATTATGCAATAGAATTAAGACATGTGATCGGGTAATAATAATATCATTTTTTACCTTTTAATTTCCCTATTTACTTTTAATCGTGGTAAATAAAAGTAAAAAGTTACTTTTCACCAAAAATTATTTTCATCTCATTGAACCACATTTTATTTACTAACATCAACCATGCCTCTCTTATTTTTGAAATTCATTCACAAAAGCGGTAAAATTATGTTTTCTGTAAATTTGAAAATTCTCCTAGGAGGTGGGTAAAAGACGGTCAAAAGTTCAATAAAATTTTTATATATCTAAAATTATTATAAAATGACTCCAATGAATTACATTGAACTTATATAGGTATTATGTGTAAATTTTGACCTAAAATAAATTTATATAAAATAAATAATTATTTAAATAAAAAGTCGTTTTTTAAATAGTAACCTAGTGTTTTTACTATTCATCAAAAATTGAAAGTTTTCAGAAAAATACCCAAATTTCACCCTAGGCTAATTACGATATTCAGAATCCAAAAATGAAGTCCATTTTTAAAGATGAAATTTACAAAATTTCAAAAAGTTGTTATTATTATTCATAATGGCTAGTTTTAATAATATTTGAATAGCATATCATTGTTTAGTGAAACTCGGTATTGCATACAACACATGCTATCGAGGAAGGTCAGGATTGTGTGTAATGCATCCAAGTTAGGGTTTCATGTTGTGCAAGACTCCTTTGTTGTAGCGTAAAACAGAAGACATCATTAAAATTTAAACGAATATTTTTCATAAAATCTCGGGGTGTTACACTACGATTCCCTTGGGACCTGTACTTCTTGTATGGAGGGAGTACCATGACCCATTTGACTAGTCTGGATAACAACACAAGATTTTGATGATTTTTCCTACAAGACATAACATGACATGGCTGGTTTTTAGTGTGTGTGGAATTATTCACTATAAGTACACTAGTTTAATTCTTAAGTTTTTTCTTGAAACATATTAAGGGTGTATCAAGAATCAGTATGACATGTTTTGAAGGATGTCGCGTATGATTGATAACATCCCTAGAGGCCATCATAGGACTTGGTCGACATATCTTCAAGGAGTCGGTGGTATTGGAAAACCTTCATAGATGGTATCAAAAGAGAAAAGTGGGCATACCTGAATTCAACAGCAAGTCTTAACATACATGAGGATGCACCATTATATAAGTTAGGAAATGTATCTGAATGATTTCATAGGGCCTGGTTGATAGACACAGAGGGTTACGTGAGTCTAAAGTAGTGTCCCTAGGGGGACCGTGCAACCTTCCCTGACATGTATGAATGATTTTTCATTTCCAAAATAGAATGATAAAGGAGCCTTGCGAGATATATTTGGAATTTCCTGGTGTCATCACAAGTCATTATGTGACTCATGTGAAGCACATGAGGTCCAACAAGCATGTTTTCACTTATTTATTCCACTTTTATTCTTGGCCCTAGACCATGTATTTTGAATTAATTAGGTATGTTTATTAATAGTTTATATTGAGTCTTGAATGATCAGTAGGACATATGGTATGTTATTCACGTTTCTCCTCAATGATCTATCATGTGATCTATGAATGATAAAATAATTTTCTTCACTTATGTTGCATGATTTCTCTGGCAGTATGATGGTATACAATGTAATGGAAGACTTTCCAATTGTGAGATCAACCACTCCTAGAAGTCTTCTCTCAACCTTTTGCATAGGAGTCTAGAGGTCATGATTCAAACACTTTCATTTTGTTATGGTGGTGAATTTGTAGGAATAACTACATCATTTCTTCATTGATTCATGCATTGTATCGGGCATAAATATATGTTAGAGTCGGCAAAGGGTTCTAGAGTTACGCAACATTGTGACACTTTTCCTTTGATCACTCTGAGTGTGTCACCTAATTTTTTGTAACCATGTGTCCCTATCATAAATGATTAATTATTGATTTTTTTTCAAATTAATGGGGAATTATTTGATCATGAAGGCATATATAATGAATTATTTATTGTCATGTTGACATGTGCAAGGGCCTCCAAGAGAACCATGTTCCTAATGAGTGGTGTCTGCACTATTTTTGATGACTTGTCCTGTTATTTTCATAGACTAAGGATTGTTTGTCAAGGATTCTTCTGTGAGATCTAGGTGGCTCATCCAGGAGTCTCATAGGATCATATTACAAGAATTTGGGGATCATTTCATGGGTTTTATGACCAAAACAAGCTTACTAATCCATCATTTTATCCCTTTGTTTTATGCTACAATTGTTGGGAGTCATTTGAGATAGTAAGAGTATTGTAAAAAACAATTAATCTATATTTCTATGATGCGTCTCATGGACAAGATGGTCCTATGGTGGTGTGTGAGTGTATCATAGAATAATCCACATGCTTTTCCATAGGGAGCCAAAAAGGGAAGAACATCCAATAATAGACTGTCTCAATGATTTTTGTGCGATGAGTATGGTAAGAAAAAGTACCTTTTCATGATGAGGATAGTATTTCTTTTCATTCATACCACTAGGGGAACACCACATGTCTTTCAGCGACCGTCAGTACCACCTTCCTTCTCCAATTTTATTTCCTTTTTTAATGTGACAATTTTCTAGGGTTATTTTCATTTTTTCTTGGATTCTTATAATAATAATTATCCCTTTAATCGTCAATGAGTCACATGAATATAACGAAATATAGGGGCCTCCACCTTTTGGGTACTTTTACTATAGTTTTTAGACGATTTTCATGTGGTCTAGCAAGGATCTTGATGTCGAGAACATGTGTGGCCTAGGATTTATGATCAGGATTCCATTGTTAAAATACTCATTCTCTTGATATACGTAACAAAAATAGATGGGATTGTTGAAATTGGCTCCACGAGATCCATAATAGGTTATGTGTTGTGTATGGAGTCTTTGTGTTACTGTATCTTGGTCGCACAATTGAGATCCACTTGAAGGTTCACATGACCCACACCTCTCAACTATCTTCTTATTCCTTTTCTTTTTTTGGGAAATAATACCCATATTGAGGCATTTCATCTTATTTGAATTTATTAACTATCATTTGGTAGGATTCAACACTTGTAACATAGTTTTAAGGTGGAAATTTTTATTTTTCCCTTGTGGATTATAATTATAAGACCCATTCTTCCATTCTTCATCTCTACAGACATAAACTCATCCCTTATCCCAGTTAATAATAAATGTATCTTATTCTAGTCATTGATCTTATTTCATCATCCTACCTCTTATTTAAGATCTGATTAACTCATTAAATAACTACCAGTATGTGTTTCATGGATTAAAATCATGTCACTATTATTATTTCAATCATTCATTCAGTTTTTATATACCATCATATGCATTATTTTCTAATATTACATCCATTCATCAAATTTATTCCGATACAGGATGAACTAAGTGTTGATATCGGATGAAGAGAGTTCTAACAAGATAAGGTAGGTGGTATATGACTCATTCCTTAATGTATATCCATATATAAATTTTTTATTGTAAAAATGACGGTTTCACTCATCATTTATCTTTAAATTAATCATTAATGATTTTAATTATCATGATTATATTCCATGGACCTAATAATGAAACATATTGTTTTTATTAAAGGTTAATACCTCAATGCAGACAACCCAATTCGGTGTTGTTCCTATTTTATGCCCTCATGACCTATAATGGGATTATTTGGGACACTATTCTGCTGTGTCTGACATGACATATTTAATTATAAGTGATTCAATATCATACTAAAATATAAAATTGTTAAATTTCCAATATATTTACAAATATCACTTATCTATGTTAAAATATAAATTAATTAATTTGAGTATGGTTTCATATCCTCTACACATTTTCATGTTTAATTAATGGTATGGAATGAATCAATTATAATATACAAAATAATTTGATAAATTCATCCCTATCTTGAAATGCATTTTTAGGAATAATGAAATAAAAATGATTGAACCAATTAAATTATTAAATGAATTCATTATTTCATTCCCCATGATTATATAATAAAAAATGGAATGGGTATATGTTTTCTATTTCGTTGACCATTTTCATCTATTTTGAAAGGGTTAGACTTGAGTTAGCATTGGATTCCCAAGATAATTCCCTGAGAACCCAGATGAAACTATTTTGATTCATTGAGTATATAATCATGGAATATACCAACCACTGAATCTTATCACTGCCTTATTATGTGAATATCACAGTGATGTAAAGAAGATTATCCTGAAATCATTTCATGATATTAGAGATCCTATGATACACTCCATTAATTCAGACTGATGTCTTTAGATATGTGACACCATGGATTAACCCTATTGTTCTCATTCATGGATATCACAATATTAAGATGTATGATCTACATGGTCTTGGTTATAGTAATTTATAGTGGAATCCCTTGTCTTTCCCCCTTTGATTACACTAAATACCATTATATATGGACTACATTTGATACTATTATTCGTTAGCTTCATCCTTGAGGTCAAGGATCAATTGGTTATACCTTGGATTCAATATTATTATTCATTTTATAGTTCTAAAGATACATTTATATGTAAATGGAATCATTATTATAAATTGAAATTTAATTAATTGAATTATTATATATTCTCATGTTCATACATATTACCAGCTGAGGTAGAAGGACGTATGAGTTATTTTTTATGACATTGAATTACCTTCATAAAATTACAGACTAAATGGTTTTTATACTCCAACTAGATTTTTATAGAAATTATTGGTGTTGACCTAATGATATTTATCTCACAAACTATCTGGGATTCCTTTTTTACTCAAGACAATTATATGATCACATCTGTGGAAAATGGAAAGTTTCATGGTATGGACACCTAACATGCCTTCTTTAAGATGAGAGATTGGAAGAATGTGACCGGGAAAGTGCTTAGAGTGATAGGGTAGGTTTTGGAAATATTGTTTCTTTGTATAGAATGAACTGTAAGGATTTTCTTCTGCTCTTTTTATATGTTTTACCTTCTTTGGAGAAATGGAATTCCATTGTCACATTGTATATGATATGGTTTCCAAATATTTATTATATTCATGATTATTCTAATAATCCAATGTTAGTATTATTATAAATGATAATGACTCCATTGTGGACTAATTTGTAATATCACTATTTTAATCCACTCTTACTGGATGGAATAGTATTCCCACAGACACAAATTAGGCCATTACTACTAGTCTGTAGCCTCTGACATTAGATGAGTTTCACATGAGGCCATGTGTTCAACAAGGTTCAGTTACTCACGCATGAACTAGGACATGGACATCAGAAACTGGTATTAGAGCATTTATTTTAAAATATTATTATTTGGAAAATTTAGATAAGAGATTAAGAACATGATTGATCTTGGATATAATCCATTCCTAGTAGAATCTATCCCATGCTTGGGTGAACACCCTATTTCATAGGAATGTGAAATTGTTGATCTATTTTTCCCATAATAAAGTTGATATATATTCATTTTTGGGTGATGAATTTTCAAAATTGTAATTATTTATGGATATTATACAATATCCCTGTATAGAAAGGATGATTTTTACATGCATCATTATAGGTAACAAGGATTCATATTCCATACATATTCTATTCCATATATGTGCATTTCATTGAATGAATTTTATATGTTGAATGTAATTGTTGAGTTATCCATGTTTGGTATATATGTATATACTATTAATTTACTCACTAGGAAATGTTTTTTTTTAAAAACAATAGCACGAAATAAGATTTTGTTTTCCTTTATAAATTGATGTAGGAATATTAATTATCAAATTTCAACCAATGAGAGCTACGTTACCTGAATTACATGAATTGAGATTTGGAAAAGATTACATGATTTCCAATTTCAATTATAAGGTTTTTTGGACCTTATAAGATCGAATGGGTAATTCTATGGGTTGATACCTTAAAATTTTCTCATTACATTATAAGACTAAATGTAAGAGGGGATATTTATAATTAAATGGGTGTTTATTTATATATAAAATGTGTTGGAATTCATTAGATGGGAATGAAATTCAATTTGAATTGATCTTTTTTATATGTATATATAAACATACAAATATAAAATGAAACTCTTAACTTATTAATGAAATGGTTCCCAGAAAAATGGAGAGGAAAACAGTAAATTAAATAGTGTTTCCCTCTTTAAATCGAAATTGAACATTCCATATATTGTAACCCCAATAAATTAAACATGAACACATTCCAATGAACTGGTCGTCTAATAAGGTAATTGGAGTAGTCTATTGTGTAGTGAACCCATATTCTCCTGATTATATTCTTCTAATCATTATATCTATTTTCAAATTTATTTTTGATGCTTCTGATTGTAATTTAAAGATCTATGCCACCCAAATGTCCTCTATTCATACTCTATGTGGGTGGAAATGACCAGGTTCAAGTGGTGGAGGTCCTTGAGGCAGCAATGATACCTCGAGTAGTGCCACTTACTACATGGCCGATTATTCTAAAATTGTGAAATATATTATAACATTAAGTGTGTTTACAAATCATAATGATGTCAATGTATAGTACTCCATTAAATGCACCTACAATTTCTGATTCGACTTGTTTGTTCTAGAAGCTACATCCTCCAATCATTTTTAGGGATAGTTGTCCACAAGATGCTGAGTAATGGAGAGAGTTAATTCTATATATCTCTGAGAATATGAATAAGTCTCCAAAGGGGAGGTCTATGATCTCCCATAATATGTTGTGTGATTCCACCATGTTCTAGATGGATGTGATTACTCAGGTTTGTAGTTATCATCGAATAGCTTGGGAAAACATCTAGACATCCTTATATGATTCATTATTCCCTTAGATGATGATATATAACCAATTTAAGGAGTTCATGAATAGGAACAGGAAAGATATTGTTTTTATGGACTATTCATTTTGTTTTACTATGTTACAATACATGTACCACTTGGATATGGAGAGGATATATCATGTAAGAAGTTCATAAAGGATGGGCTATGTGTCTTATCTTCGCATAGTTGAATGTGTTTCACATATATTCCTTCTATGATATTGTGAATAATTCTCTTATCCATGATCACAACATAATAGATAATGATAGTACTAGGCATATAGGTTGTGTCTAGATATGGATGTACTTATTCTATATACTTATGGTGTCATGTCAGTGTAGTGGTGGCCAGAGTACCCACATAGGAGGCTCTATTATAATCAATCATGGTGGATGACTGGAGCATATGAATCCTTAGTGTGATAGAGTCTCACATGAGTGTTGATCATGTTACCTGATGGTTCATCCTTAAAATTTATTACAGAACATTCAACATATTAATAAATGAATAGGATCAACACCATCTCTTCATTTAGGAGATGAATATGTTATTCCACCTTTGGAAGAATCTGTATTAGAATTTCCCAAATAGGAAAGGGAGGAGGTCATGGCCATGGTATCAAGACTTATAATTATTAGAGACTTTATAGTGGACCTACTGAAGGTAGTATTTCAATAGTTTAGATCCATAGATTATTCCATTTTTATTTGTTGCAGATGAAACAGGTGATCCAGATTGTTGGACCATCTACTGTATAAGAAACTATTATAGTATCAACTAATATTATATCTTCTATATTTGACACTATTTCCTATCATTTCATTATCTCTTAATCGACCATGGAATGTATCGGTCTAGAAAATCATTACATCGGTGGGGTCATAAGCCAAGACACAATATTGGGTGTATAGTCAAAGGGCGTATTCCAATGAGATGACTTCCCATAAGGTAGTAAAATATCATATCTTATGGGACAACATAATATTTGAGATAAAATACTTCATTGTCATTCATGGGAAGGAACAGTTGTCTTCCTATCATTCTTATGTGGTCTGGTATCACTATAGGGCATCATTTACATCACCAAAGTGACATATTTATCTTCACATGGATTATTGGAGTATCTAAGCTAGTAGAGAAGGACAATATCATTGTTTTTAGGGTGGAGTGACATCCCATATTTCTGTCCTTTATCTGGATGAGAAGGGTTTACACGAGGTCCACTTTCTTCGAGGATTATTTCATTTCTATTATTTATTTTCCATATATTTTTCTAGTTTACCTCCTGAGTGTGAGTTATAGATATTTATTGATCTTGTCTAAAGAGAATCTCTATAATTATTTACTCTATAATGGATAGAGAATAATGATCACTATTTGATCATGAGATATTTTGATGATTTAAAATATAAGGTCGTTTTCCAACTCTTAACATCAACATCGGGTATAACCATTCCATTTTCAATGAGTGTAAATTTGAATTTACTATATTCAAGTATTATTGATGGTTTAAGTGGCCTATGGTTGTGAATCAGTAACCATTTACTCTGATTGATAATCTCTTCATCTATATTTGAGGATCTACTGTATTCTTGAAGATTAACCAAATATTAACATCCCATAATGTTTGAATGAAGACATCATACTTACCACTGAATGATTTTCAAAGACAACATGTTTTATATGAGTATCTTGTTATGTTGTTATATCTTAAAAATGAACCCTCTATTTTCATATCCTTGATGAAAAGGGTTTTCCACAACTATCTATATTCCTCTATCATGGTTTTTGGGGATGAATTATCGGGGTGTTATCATAATCAGAGATACCATTATATACATCATTAAGTCCTTTTGAACACACTATGAAACCGTGAGTTATTTTCTATTATTACTATTTGATACATCTTTATTATCAATATTAAATTCTGAGTCATAATATCATTGAATCTTGGGATTCAGTCTACCTAGAGAAGGTGAGTGTTGTGGATTCCTAAGAGCACCCCATTAATGAGTTTCATATGAAGATATTTGTGGGGATGGATAGATATTATAAGAATTTCATAAAGAACTTACAATGCCTAGATGAACCTATTTATATGTTTAATATGAAGAGTTTGACAATCTTGTGGTCTGAAGCATGAAAAGAGTCCTTTCAGGATTTGAAAAAAATGCTTACCTCAATAATAATTAAGATATATCCAGATAATGGTAGAGGATATACAATGTTATATGATGCATAGTCATTGGATTGGGTAAATTATTAATGGTGTATGATATAGTAATTACATATGGGTGTCTATAGTTGAGGCCTCACATGTGTAATTACCCAATGAAAGAACAAGATCTTGTAAAATGTTTTAATGAATTTCATTTTTGAAGAAACTATCTAAATAGAGAGAAAATTTTTGTTTATAGGGAATAAAAGATCCTAAAATATATCTTTACATAGTGTGAAAATAATATCATATAATATAGTTGGGTTGAATTCCTTCATAACAGTGACATTGAGATTGTTTGTACACCCTGAAAGGCCATTTTGGTAGCTAATGCAGAAAGCTAAAAAATCTAGAACATGCCATTCATATAGAAACCATGGCTTATGAAAAGTGGATGTTACAAAATATTAGATAAATATATATCAAATTAACAAATCAAATTCATGAGGACCTTGATAGTTTTATGTATTTTGAAACATAGATCATAATTCTTTCTATCATGGTGAAAGATCATCAAGTCTCCTCAAAAGTTATTCCCCTTTAGTACAATAACGTAATAACTTTATTTATAACATGAGGAAATGAAACATAATAATAGTTATAGATCAGACTCTAAGTAAGGGTTAAAATAGGATATATAAAAGAAGAACATGAGAATAATTGCATGATAGCAAGATCTTAACATTAAAGGATCATACCCTTCATATCAAGGATCATAATCTAAAGACATGGAAAGAAATTAGTAGTTTATAATACATGAATCATATATTAATCATAGGAATAAGTGGTGATACCTCAGAATAAGAATTATACATTCTATTTTTTTCATACAGATTAACTAATAACATCATGAACATGTATAATAGAAAAAGGTTCAATCATTATATTAAGGGAATGAAATTAGGCCCTCACATAAACTTGTGGGCATGCAACCAGTTCCAGCCGTGACATTGTGAAGATGTAATCTGGTTCATGCATAGGTAGAAATACTCCCAGGGGGCACACACCACCTTCCCTTGTTGAATACCTTTCTTTGTAGAGGATCATGTTATACCTTCTTTATATAGTGTATCGAGCCCTAGGAATTGTCCCCATTACTACCTCTTGATATATAAATATTTACCCAATGCATTAGAGTGCCAGTTGGACCATCCCATTGTATATTATATAATTGGATTACCCAATGCTGTTTGGGATAACCCATCATAAATGATATACGAGGCTTACTCGGTGCTAACTGGGCCACCAATTCATATAATCTACAATGGGCTAACCTGTCCCTGTCTAGATGACCCCAACGTATATTCTATAACTGTCTTACACAACAATATCTAGTCCACCCTCGACATATATGCTACAACGAGCATACCCGATGCTATCTGTGACACCCCGTCATATAAGAAACCACCATTACTATATAAAGCATTCTTAGCATCATAAAAACGTATAAAAAATTTATTCATACATACATCTGTTAACCCATGGAAATAATATGGGATTTAAGTTAGTCTATTTGTAACATTTTTTTAAAAGGAAGGGGTTGAAGCCTAATTTATTATTAATGCAAAGAAAAGACATGTTTTAATTGGGTATAGGGAGTCCAATTACATGGTCTCATGGACCAATGGGAATTTAGCCTATTAATGGCATGTAGGCCCAATTTTTTGGCCCAAATACCATTATATGAATAGTAATGCTATATTACATGCCCGCTACAGTAGCCGTCGTTGCTACAGTTCCATGCCACTACTACAGTTACCTATCACCACTACAGTGCCTGCCGTTGCTACAGTACCACCTTTGCTGTAGTATACTATAGTAATTCTATAGTAAATTGCACCAAATGGGGTTTAAACCCCCATTTTTTAGGTAGGATTACGAGGTGCTTTCCACTAAACCAAACCCCAACTTCAATTTGTAACATGATTATACAGTGGAACAAAAAATGGTTCTATATACCACATACCATAAAAACATAAAACATTAAAATAAATAATATCAATGGAATCCTTGTGTAATATATCTACTAAATAATAATCTATATCAATATATTTCATCTAATATAGATAATGAGTTTGAAATATCGCATGGAAGAGTTTTCAAGGAAAATAACCTTTCATTAAAAATAACTATGTTTACATCATAAAGAATTTTAAAAATAATTTGGATTAAAGAACACATTTATTGGAAATTAATGAAGTATAAAAAATATTTTAAAAGCATTTTTTTAGGAAAATATATTGTTCTCTTTTAAAATATTCTTATGAGAACCTAATTTTTTTTGAAGAATTTTTTAAGACCAAATTGAATACTTCTAAAGTAAGCATTGAAAACAATTTTAAAAAATTATTATAAATAAAACAATTTTGGAATCATATTACTTTAATATGATCATAAGGTATTATTTGAAATTATTTTTTTCTGAAAACAATTTTTGACATAACAATTTTTGAATAAAAAGTTTTTCGACCAAATAGATAAATAATGTTGTATTTTATTAAAAAGTTATTAATTATCTTAAGTAAAAAATAGTTTTATAAATTACAAAAATACGTAAATATAAATTGATTTACTATAGTATAAGATTCATCATGATACTTTCTATGAGATCAATCATATTATTTCATGAATGGAAGCATAATCATAAACACTCCTGTTAAAAGATGAGATTGTAGAAATAATTTATTATGCCCATTTACAAATATTGAATGATGATCTACATGAACTGATAAAATCACACGAAGCATAAAAATATCATTAAAATAATCATAATCTTGATAAAACATTTCAATTTTCAATATATAAAACTTGTAAATTATTGTAGGTGGATAACATAACATGTGACTCAAAGAAAGAAATTTGAGATAAAATTGCCATACAAATTTGGTAATAGTGGAACCATAAAAAAATGAAATAAATATAAAATATATGTATGTAAATTTAAATCAATTTAATGATAATAATCCTAGAATACATTCATAGGTATTATATATACCACATAAAATAAACGAGTAGTAAATACGGAATAATTCACTTGAAATAAAAGTGAGACTTGAAATAACCTTATAATTTATATAACTTTTTAATCATGAGAACCTATAACTAATAACATAAATTGATGCATAAAATAATATTAAGTAAAATAATTTTTTTATAACATTTCATTTGGAAGTATACACACAACATGATAAGAATAATAGTTCAATATAGTATATATCTCACATAAATGAAAGTGCGATTTTGAAAACACTTACCACATGATTAATATTTGAATCACAATCCACATGATATAATAACATATATTAAATCATTGAATAAATTTAAATAATGTTAATTAATTGTATTACCTATATATGTTTAGTATATTACCAACAATAAATAATCGAATGGTGAATATTTCATGAATCTCCAAAAACTAAAAACTGAGTTGGAATTTCTTTATCTTGAGTCCTGAATTTATTCATACACGTTCAATCATCATTTATAATAAATTAATGTTTATTATACATATTAAAAAGAAAAATATTTTAATATTTCAAAACATATATTAATTTATTATGAAATTATAAAACAAGTTATTTATATGTAATATGTTGAAGTTACGTTTTAGGTAATAACTTCTTTGTTTTTGTATATATTTTGACATGTTAATCTTAATAATATTAAATAGACCATGGTTTAGTTATTTCTAGAAAGTATATCATGAATTAAATGTCATATATATTCATTATATAATTATTTATAATCATCTAAAAATGATATAAATATGAAATGAAATACAATCTGTATAGAGATGATAGTCTATTTGTATGGATGAATTTAGTTTCTATTTTCAAAAAATATTTAAATAAAGAATGTAAATGAAATATATATGTGTGTATATATATAATAATAATTCATGTTTAATTATTATTTCATTTATATCATATAATTTTACTATATCCATCCTTAATGAATTACATGTAAAGGGTGAATAAATCGCATTGTTTTGATGTAGCGGTAGTCCAAACTTCCACAAATAAGGTTATCTTATTCCCACAAAATGGAAAACATGAAGGTATTAATTAAATAAAAAGTTTAGAATAATAATTATATAACTATCATAAATATGTATTAAAATCATTATATACATGTAGACACCATATAAAGTGTTTCATTCAATTTCTAAAGAAATTATTGTTGGATTTCTAATTTCTATGAGTATGGTCCACAATGAGGGATAAGCAGAAAGACCCCCCTCTAGGTATAGGATATAAATCACCAAAGCAGATGATAAAATGTGTTTGATGCATCAAAATTCAATTTCCTAGTTTCTTTTGAGAAAACTTAGTGTATTCACCACCTAAATAAGGGTATATCTATTCGAGAGATTCTATTTAATAGGTAAAGGAGCCCAACACACATAAGGATCTAAATTTCTGGCACTTTGAATATAGATAATATTTATAATGGGATTTGACTCACTTGTGCGGAGGACCTACATAGAGGACCTATGGGAAGGACCTGTACCGACAACCATCACACAAGACCAACAAGATGGAACTCTGTGGATGACCTGCATATATGACCGACACATAAAAACTTCCTTCAACCATGTCCCCTACATGCCTATAAATAGAAACCATGGGTTCCCCCATTTAATAGGTTTAAAATTTAGAATAATCCCCAATTATCTCATTGCATAGCCCCCTTATCTAAGGTCCTAAAAACTGTCAGGTATCTCTCTAAAACCTGAGAGAAGAAAGAATTAATTGGGATGTTTTTTATCATAGTCCAACCAGTGTCTAGAACCTGAAACATGAGCCAGGTAATAGATCTAACAACTTATTATGAGGACATATGCGGAGGACCTGCACAAAGGACCTATGTGGAGGACCTTTCCAGAGGACATACGTAGAGGACCTGTGGAGAAGACCTACATAGAGGACCTATGAGGAGGACCTACATGGAGGACATGGCCTAAGGGCATGGAATATGGATTAGACATATGGACCATTCCTAAGGACCTACCCTAAGAACAAGATCTAAGGACCTCCTGAGCTGTGAAACTAAGCTACAATGGGAATCCTCTTTAACAGTAATCCCAAACAAATCACGCTGCGAATCCTCCATAGGAATTATCCCTATAAAAAACCTCAAATGGGAATCCACATTATGAGTATGCCCTATTAGACATCCAAATTTGCATCCCCCATAGAAGGAATACCCAACTAATACCCAAATGGACATCCTATTTAAAAGTAAGTCCATACTAAACCTAAAAGTTTAATCCTCCGTAGGTGTAAGCCCCAAAAATTACATAGTAATCCTCATTAGGAGAAATCCCCAACCAATACAAGGGCATCCACCTTAGGAGTAAGCCCTATCCAATACATGGAAACCCATCTTAGTCTAATCCCCTAACCGTTCATGTAGGAGGTTTCATCCTTTCTCTTCTCTACACCCTTCTCATTCACAACTTCCTTACACTAGTCCCTCATCTAATGTAAAGAGAATTGGAGAAAGTGACATATCCATGGCCTCTTCCACAATATCCACAACCTCTTCCATCAGCGGAGGGGAAATAATGTTTTGTATTTTCAATTATTCACATTCTATTATTTCTCATACCGAGCATTACTTCCGTGGGATTAAAGATTTATTATGACCATAACAACCACACAATCCACCGAATGGAATGAAAAATGAGAACTCAAATTCCCACTATCACTGGGATATAGAGGAAGCCCTCAATTAGGGACTAAGCTCACTGGAAATACTACTCAAGAATCCAAGATAATTCCCTTAATTAGGGAAACCTCCTTAGGATTAAGCCCCAACTTAATTACTTGTCACGACCCATCCTCGAGGCCCATTCCCTGACTACCCCAATCCCTCCTTCCATACCCCAGGGGCTGGCGACTAGCACCAAAGGTTTAAATTCAAATAAAAGGGAATGCATTGCATTTATATAAGAAAACAAACACAACAGAGTGCGAAATCTGAAGTAAACACTAAGTAAACTGAGTAAAAAAGTAAGTTCTAGAATGTAAATGTTCTAGAATAAAAACATAACTGAATGTACATTACATCAGAAAAGAAAGTACGACAGCAGTAAATTAAATCAGCAACCACCAAGTTGTCCTCCGGCTATCCCACCTAAAGGGTGGGTACAGATGGTCTCCTTATCTCCTCGGGTCCAGCCGTCCTCTCCGTGTATGTCCCACCAAGTGGTCCAACTCAAGGTACCATCTCGCTCCACAAGACTCCTCCTAGATTAGTGTTGTCTGTTATCTACAACCAACACAACATAGTGCGGCCATTTCCCATGCAGAGGTGAGTATACGATACTCAGTAGGGACCCTGAGACCCCTGATGGTCTCCCAGAATCCACAAAGGATAAACCACAATGGAAAGATAAAAACACAAAGTATCAACCAACTCTACTTATGTATATGACAATACATATACCTAAGTCATCAATCCCAGTTGGTCGTAACGACCCGTCCTCGGGCCATGTGTCGTGACTTCCCCAAGCCCACCTTCCACAGGCCAGGGGCTGGTGACGAGCACCAAAGGTGTAAATTCTGATAAATGGGAAGGAATTACGTTTATATAAGAAAACAAACACAATAGAGTACGAAAGATGAAGTAAACACTATGTCAAATGAGTAAAAAAGTATGTGATGGAAATTAAATGGGCCAGAATACAAACCCAACTGAAAGTACAGTACAATAGAAAAGAATGTACGACAACAGTAAAATAAATAAGCAGCCACCGAGTCGTCCTCCGGCTATCCCACCTGAAGGGTGGGTACATATGGTCTCCTTAGTGCCTCGGTTCTATCCGTCCGCTCTGTGTATGTCCCACCAAGTGGTCCACCTCCAGGTACCATCCCACTCCAAAAGACTCCTCCTCGATCAGTGATGTATGTCATCTGCATCCAACACAATGTAGTGCGGGCATAGCCCATGCAGGGGTGAGTATACGATACTCAGTAGGGACCCCGAGACCCTCGAAGGTTTCCCAAAATCCACAATGTATAAACCCCAAAGGCAAAATACAAACACATAGTATCAAACAACTCTACTTAGTTATATGCACATACATATACCTAAGTCATCAATCCCAGTTCGCCTCCAACTCACGAGCCCAAGTACAACCCATTCCACACATGAAGCACAACCCAATACACACATGAAATTAAGTAAATCACTTCGATGATAATGACTAAAAATCAAGACTTAGCTCACATATGTATTCTAGTCATGAATAGGGGTGGAGATGATAGATGTATCCTCTGAATCATATACCCTGCCAAACCCACGTAGGATCCATGTACAGAAGTCATCGCTATTGAACCCACATAGGATCCTAGTATAGTAACCAACACTACCAAACCCACGTAGGATCCAAGTACAATCTACATTGCAACTGAACCCATGGTGGATCCATGTACAGTCGTCCTCACTGCTGAATCCATCTAGGATCCACGTATATTCTTCATCATCATCGCAGTCACAGCCAACATTAGGGTTCCCGCACAAAGTACACTCGATTCTAGGAGGGTCCGCTCCACGAGCCAAGGAGGTCAATACATCAACTCACAAAAAGTCTAGCTTTGATGTATCACAAAGTTCTGTCTCGTCAAAAGGAACACAATGCAATAGACGGAAGATCAATTGGAAACCCGGTCTGAATGATATTGGCTTTTCCATCCCAGTGGCCTGGTTCGAAATATTCTCGTTTCTAACCTATCCGATATCACATTTCATCTGAAACTCACTTAGAGTATCACAAAAGTAACGTCTCGTTGAAAGAGTCCCAATGTCACAGAAAGCGCATCGATCGGATGTGAGGTCCTTATGTTATTCATGTTTAAAAGAATAATGTGCCCGACTAGTTTATCTCTATGGGCCGATTGGTCGGGTTGACCCAGTTTGAATGGTCCAACCCAGCAGGTGTTTCAGACCATTTCGGAGAATTACAAAACTCTGCCCCAAGTGGCGTGGCCGAGCCCAAAGAAGCACGGTCCGGCCCAGCGGGGAGCGGCCCGACCCAGTGCCACCCGGCTCGGCCCGGCCCTGCGCGGCCTAGCCTGGCGCGGCTCGGTCGGCTGGTCGGGGGGCTCCACCAAAGCCAAGTGGGCTCTAAGGGTGGGGTGGGGGGGGGGGGGGGTGCCCCCCCGGTCTTCTGCACCGGTGGCGCTAGGCGGCACATCCTTTCTTCGAACCGGATGGTCTTCTGTGCACGTGGCCCGCATGGGCAGGTTTCCATTCTCCCACACGGCACCCTCCCGGCGCCGCGGTCCTGCTCGGCCCGGCCGGCCGACGAGCCGGCCGGGTCCTCCGTGGATGCAGCCCGTGTAGTGGGCGGCGGTTCTTTCTGCACAACCGGCGTGATGATGCTGGTTCCCTTCACTATGTTCTCGGTAAGGTGCAACGACATCATGCTTCCTCCGCCATCAATAACCAATTCTAAATTAATATACGATAACAATGGAGGGTTGTCGGGCCGTGTTTGTTCGACCCGTACCCAGCGCGTAAAATTATTTCATTTGGCCAAGGTAAACGAGATACTCAACAACAAACCGAAGCACAATTTTAATCCATTAAAATTGAACTTAAACCTACCTCAACAAAATATGTTAAACGACGGGCGTCACGGAAGATGGCGTCGTGGGGTGAGGTTCCGTAGACATCGACGGAGAGCATTCGAGGAGGAAGCAACATCTCCCCTTTTTGTCACGGAGAGAATATTGAAAGGCGTGATTTCATTGGTGAGGTCTCACGTCGGTGTCTCCTCCCTTGTCGCGGAGGAAGAAGAGGACAAACAAAACGTGGTCGCTGAGTCGATGTTCTTCATCGAAGTGTTGACGCTCTTCGTTGAGGATGAGTTTCTTCAAATAAAACTAGAGCTCTCTCCCCAAAATCTCAACACAACATGTCAACCCCCAAAATAAAATAAGGCTTCCCTTATTTTATTAAATCATGCCATTCATTAATATTTACAAAATTCAAACAGTTGATTAATTAATGAATAGTTTCAATTAATTAATTAATGTGTTTCTGGGCATGCAATAAAGAGGGAGAGAGGGAGAGTTACCTTATTAAAGGGAGTTAACAAGTTTTTAAGGGGGATTTTATGAGAGTTATGGAAATGTGAAGGGTAGGGGATTGTGTGGGCCCCACCTCACATTTATCGTCACAAGGGTAGTTACGATATTAGTGGGTCCCACCCTATCTCCCACTTGTAGGTTATAACCACTTAAGATATAAAAATAAAATTTTTCCACATTTTTATTCACCTCTCAATTAATCCACAAAAATTAACTTCTTCTCTCGTGAAAATGCATCTTCATTAAAGGTCCTCTTAAGCAATTACTGGAGCTGCGATTTCACATGTGCCCTCAGATTTCAAATCTGAGCACCAGTTCAAAAGATATAAAATCTTGCTCATTCGTTTACTGAATGTACCCGAGGTAATCTTTGGAAATTGATTCCGGGCACACCGGGCCTCGGAATCAAGTGTCGTAAAAACCTATAGACTCATAAAATAACAATGTAATTTAGAAAAAAATTTCTTTGAAATTTCCAGGTCTTTACATTACTCCCACCTCATGGATTTACATCCCTATAAAGCTACATCATAAAATAGGAAAACAAATGAGAGTATTGTGAACGCATCTACGCCTCCCTCCCCCATGTGCTCTCTTGGAGGTTCTTGTGACGCCAACGAATACACACAAGGGGAATCGACCATCAACATAGGGTGTGCCCTTTTTGATCTTATTTCTCCAATGGGACCTCTGAAAAAGTCGTCATGTCATCGATATCTATCTCACAGTGGTCATTGATGTGCATCTGGTCGTGCACATATCTCCTCAGCTGAGATACGTGGAAGAAGTCATGCACTCGGTGAAACTGAGGTGGCAGAGCCAGGTCATAAGGCAAATCGCCTATCCTGTTGAGGACCTGGAATGGTCCGATGAATCAAGGAGATAACTTTCTACCCTGGCCAAATCTCTGTAATTTACGTCGAGGTGAGACCCGTAAGATAACGTGGTCTCCATCCTCAAACTCTATTGGTCTCTACCTCCTGTCATTATAAGACTTTTTTATGCTCTGTGCAGTCCACATCTTCTCCTAGATGATCTGCACCTTCTCTGTCACAGCCTAGACCATCACTAGTCCTACGAGTGTAGACTCCCCCGGGTCAGTCCAGTACAGAGGTGATCTGCATGATCAACCATACAATGCCTTGTATGGTGTCATCCTGATGGTGGAGTGCTAGCTGTTGATGTACGCAAACTCCACCAAGGGTAGGTTATCCTCCCAGCTGCGACCAAAGACAAGGACGCATGCACGGAGCATGTCTTCGAGTGTTTGAATGGTTCTCTCTGTATGGCCATCCGTCTGGGGATGAAAGGCGATGCTCATGTATAGCTGCGTCCCAAACACCTCATACAACCCCTTCCAAATCCAGGAAGTAAAGAGAGCTTCTCGATCGGATACGATAGAAGATGGAACACCATGAAGCCATATGATATCCTAAATGTAGAGGCATCCCAAGCTCCCCACTGAGTCCTTCTCTCTTATTGGTAGGAATTGGGCCGACTTGGTGAGTCGTTCGACAATCACCCAGATGGAGTCGTGTCCTCTAGATGTACATGGATTCCCTGTCACAAAATACATGGATATGCCATTCCACTTCCACTCCGGGACATCTAGGGGATGTACCAAACCTGCCGATACCTGGTGCTCCACCTTCACCTGCTGGTAGGTGAGACATTGTGAAACGAACTCACCCACAACCTTCTTCATACCCAGCCACCAGTGATGTCATCCTAGATCCTTGTACATCTTCACTACTCCTGGATGTACCGCCAATGGGTAAGTGTAATACTCCCTCAACACCTCCACCTGTAATGAAACCGGTACCATGGTACGTCCCCTAAAAGGGATGACATGATCTTCTCCTTTAGAAAATCCATCAGAATCCTGCCCTGTGGAAATCTAAGCACTCCGAATCTCACAGTCAACGTCCCCTCGATGTGACCCTCTGAACCGCTATAGTAGTAGAGGAGTGACATTGAGAGATTGTAGAAAGGCAGTTCCATCTCTATCCACAAAGGATATATGCAACGCGGCTAGATGCTTTGTTTCCTCTCCAAGTACATGAATCGCTCATATCCTGCTGAGATAATCTACTACTACATTCCCCTTTCAAGGAGTGTAGACTGTCTCAATGTAATAGTCTTGGAGGAAATCTAGCCATCGTCGATATCTCAGCTTTTGGTCCTTCTGTTAAAAGATGTACCTGAGACACTGGTGGTCAGAATTGGTTGTAAAACGCTCGCCCATCAAATAGTGTCACCACATCGTCAAGGTGAAGACCACTGCTACTAATTCTAGTTCATGGGTAGCGTAGTTCTGCTCATTCTACCTCAATTGTCATGAAATATAGGCGATCATTTCCGTCTCCTTCTTCAGGACACACCCATGTCGGGTCCCTGATGCATCGCAGTAAACTACTTACCCTACTCCCTCCTCTGGTAGCCTCAAGATGGGTGCACTGGTCAATCTTTGTCTCAGCTCCTGGAAGCTCTGATAACATCTATCTGAACACACGAAGGGGTTCCCCTTCTTCTTCTTCAAAGATAAAAGTTGTGTTGTAACTCTGGGGAAGTCTGGCACAAACCTCAAATAGTAACCCTTCATACCTTGGAAACTCCTCACCTCCGTCATGCTCCTGGGTTACTCCTAATTAAGTATTGCCTCGATCATTAAAAGATCCACCGCAACTCCCACCTCAGAGATAACATGCACCAAGAAGTGGAACTCTCGAATCCAGAACGGACACTTCAAGATATTACCATAAAGCTAGTGCTCTCGAAATGTGTCATGTACAACCCATAAGTGGTAGGTGTACTCCTCCTCAGTGGTCGAGTAAATCAGTAAGTCGTCGATGAAGACAACGAGAAATAGATCGAGGTAAGGCTAGAAGATCATATTCATGAGACTCACGAACACTACTGGAGCATTGGTTATGCCGTAAGGCATAACCAAGAACTCATAGTGGCCATACTGACACCTAAAGGCCATCTTCATCACATTCTCATATCGAACTCTGAGATGATGATAGCCTGACCTGAGGTCTATCTTTGGGAACCATCGTGATCCCTTGAGGTGATCAAATAGGTTGTCAATCCTTGATATTACATAATTGTTCTTTATGGTCACCTAATTCAGGCGACGGTAGTCAAAATATAGTCGTAAGATCCCATCCACCTTATTGGTGAATAAAATCGGAGAAGCCCAGGGTGAAACACTGGGTCAGATGAATCCCTTTCCCTACAAGTCCTCTAGCTATACCCATATCTCACGAAGCTTAGCAGGAGCCATCTGATATGCTGGAGTAGATATCAGGGTTGTCCCAGGGTACGGGTCCATGTAGAAATCTACATCTCTTTGAGGAGGTATTCATGGAACGTCGTCAGCAAAAACATCTGCATATTGATCCACCACAATAGGAAAACTCGGACTCCACACATCAACCACTCCGAGGAAGAGACTAGCCAACTGATGTGTGATCAGATTCTCTCTCCTCTACATAAGTCCATCATGTATTGTAATGGCTCCCTTCTAGCAAGTGAAGGTGAACCTGCTGCCATCTGTGAGGAAAAACCGCACTTTGTGCCTAATACAGCCGATCTGAGAATGGATGATAGATAACCAATCCATGCCCAAGATGACGTCGTAAGGTCTCGACGCCCCTACAAGAAGATCCCATCTGAAGCTCTCACCTCCTAGAGTAAGCTCACACAGCCGGCACCGGTTTGTAATCATCGAGTCTGCTCCCGTAGGGGTCTCTAGCCCTAAGGATCTAGGAAACAGCTCTGTCAGAATCTCCAAGCTTCGAACAAGGGCAGAGAGAATAATATAATGTCTCCCTCATATGTCTATAAAAACTAAATCAAGGGTGGAGTAGAAACAAATAGTAGCTCTAATCATCTCAGGTGTGCCGTGGTCGTAATCCTCCCCTGCCTGAAGCTGATCCTACCTCTGTCCGCCAACTCCCTGTGGTAGGGGTGGACCTCCTAGTGGTGGTGGTGGTAGAGCCTCAAAGCAATGCTCACCACCCTTTGCTCATCCAACTCCTCTGTCTCATCCGCCTGCTCCCGGTGGACCACCATGGTCGAACATCTACCTTGGCCAGAGTGGTCCGTCAATTGTAAGCTGCTCCGCTGCATGGTGGTTCGGGCAGTCACGAGCCATGTGGCCCTTCCCACAGCATTCATAGCACCACCTGTCTCTTGTATGACTGTCTATGCTATGGGTGCCCCGCACATCCGAAACAGTAACCTGGGGTTGCCCACCTGATGGACTGGACCACTTGGAACTCTATGACATCTTTCTACTTCCGAATGCAGAAGACTCCGCTACGTGTTGCCCTACGATAGGCCTCGCTACTGGCGTAGGCTCAGCAAGGAAGCTCTCCACAAGTAGGGCTCGCTCCAGTACTCCTTCCTGTGTCAGAATGCTGAGGGAGATCATCGAATCCCAGATCTCATGCCTCAGTCCCTATTCGAAGGTTTGGGCCCAAATGAATGGGTCTCGTACCATGTTCGTGGAGTAGCGCGAGAGGTCGATAAAACTCGTCGAGTACTGGACTACTGTCATGCTGCCTTGTCGCTGTTGTAGTAACTCATGGATGCGCACCACACGGAGGGTGGATGGAATGAACTCTGAGCGGAAGAGGTTCTCAATGTCTACCCAAAGTAGGGATGCATCGTCGTGCACATGGAGAATCAAGCTCCACCATCTACTTGATGCTGCATGCAGGAGACTCGCGGCAAGGATCACAAAAAGATCTGCTGGTGTCCCTACCAATCTGAAGACTCGGACAACAGCCTCCATCCAATCCTCGGCTGTTTGAGGGTACCTCTCTCCATGAAACCTGGGAAGCATCTATCACTGAAACTCGTGCAGCACACTCAGGTGGCATGCACTCTTCACTGTTGGGGGTGGTGGTATTGATGGCCCAGTGGGTAGAGGTACCACTGGCACCTCTGTTGTAATGGGGCCCTACACCGAGTCCTCGTCACTCGGTGAGCTGCCATCTCGCACACAGTTCGGAACCCTAGATGGATACCATCGTGGGGCCATCCTGAAAAGAAACAGGTACGTGATGGTTAATATAGTATATCTGGTGAGCTAACACAAAATTATCACAAAGAAAACTATTGAAACACACATGCAATCAATTTTTTCGAGCAATGAGTCAGAAATCAGAAGTCAGGGAACTGGTGTATGGATATGTCGGCCTCCGCACCAACCCTAGATGTCACAAACCGTCCTCGGGGCCCGTGTTGTGACTACCCCAAGCCCTCCTTCCATAGGCCAGGGGATGGCGACTATCACCAAAGGCATAAATCCCGATAACTGGGAAGGCATTGCCTTTATAAAAGTAAACAAAACATCACAGAGTACAAGCGGAAGTAAAACACTAAGTACAAAAGAAAGTGCTGAAAAGTAAATGGTCTAGAATAAAAACCCAACTGAAAGTATAACTACAACTGAAAGAAAGAACAACATAAAAAGACAAATAGCTGGAAGGAAGGAAGCAGCTCATGGGTCGTCCTCCTCGAATCCTACCTGAAGAGTAGGTACAGATAGCGCAACTCCTAGAAGTCCACCATGGATCCTACCTGAAGGGTAGGTACAGATAGCCTCCACAATGATCTCGCTCGTCAACCTCCTCAGTGTGTCGTCTCACCGTGAAGTCCACCTCAGGATATTGACTCGTCGTGTAGTCCACCTCCGGGTATCGTCCAGTCCTCGAACACTCGGCCTCCGTCTACACTTCCCATCATTTGCAACCAACACAACGAGGTGTGGGAATAGCCCGTGCAGGGGTGAGTATAACGATACTTAGTAGGGACCCCGAGACCCTCAAGGTCTCACTAAAACCAACAAGGATATCCACAAAGAAGATCTCAACAGATAACCTCTACTTAGGTATATGCCCATACATATACCTAAGATATCATGTAACCCATCTCAATCACGAGGAAACACAAAGTTTATGATATCATCAGATAACCACTACCCAGGTATATGCCCATACATATACCTAAGTTGTTAAGTAACCCATCTCAATCATGAGGAAACACAAAGGTCATAGACTCAGCTCAAACCAGGATTTTCATTATCGAAATTGTAACTGCTGAAGAGCCTCGTCTCTAGAGTGTATAGTGGTCCTGTCAAGACTCTGAGGTATTGCTCACTAACCTAAGACTTTTGAGGTACTCCTCCTGTCGAGTACTGCGGGTCTACTGCCAAATACCGGGCGCTCTGTCTGCTGTGGGTCTGTCGCCAAATACCGGGCGCTCCCCCTAATAGCCTACAGAGGTACTCCTCCAGTCGAGTACTGCGGGTCTGCTGCCAACTATCAGGCGCTCCGTCCATCGTGGGTCTGCCGCCAAATACTGGGCGCTCCGTCCACTGGGCTAGTCTACTCACTCCAAGTCGAGTCGGTCAAGCAATCGTTAGGTCTCAATCGTCCACACGGTCTTCGTACTCTGCATGTTCGTCTCTGGGAGGGTCCGCTCCACGAGCTATAGGTTGATACTCCAAGTATCTCATAGTCCCAAGAAGTAGTATCTCAAAGGACCGCCTCGTCACAGGGGTCTCAACGCAACAGACGACGCGTCAATCGGACGCCCGGTCTGTGAGTTATTGGCCTTTTCGTCCCCGGGGCCCGGTTGGTTTCGTGTGTGAACCAACCCGGCCGTATCTCAACTGTACCCCGAACTCTCATAGGGTATACTCATAGGGACCATTTCTCAAAGGGATCAACAACGCCGCTGACGGTTCGTCAAACGGACGTCTATATTGAAAGATATCAGCTTTTCCGCTCCAGGGGCCCGGTTGGATTTCGGGTACAATCTAACCCGACCATACTCTAACTGCGTCCAAACCTCCGGCGGAGTATTCCAAAAGTACCATATCATCAGTAGAATTCAACAAAGTCGATGGAACGTCAATCGGACGTCCGGTGCTCAAGATATACCCTTTTCCTCTCTAAGGGCCTGGTTGGTTTCGTGTACGAACAAACCCGACCGAACCCAATGTTCTCCGAAACCTTGAGTGTAATATACCAAAACGACCGTCTCGATCCAAGGATCACATTTCCACTGACGGCGCATCAATCGGAGGTCCGTAGCCCATGATTTGGGAAAAATACCGATAATAGTCTGAAAACGGGGGGTCTGGGCCCGGACCGACCCGGCCCAACCCCCCTGGGTCGGCTCAAACCAGGTCGTCCCGACCCGGGTCCAGTCCGACCTGGTTGGGCGCAAACCGGCCCGGCCATGGCGGCCCGACCCGGCCTAGGCGCGACTCGGCCCGTCGGGTCAGCTCGGCTCGGCTCGACTCGGCAGAGCGGCAGAGCGAAGGAACCGCGACCCCCGCATGGGGGCCGCTCCGCTGTTCCCGGATGCGGCTTAAGCCGCGTACCGCCTCCCGGTTCCGTGCGGCCGCGGAACAGTCTCGCCGTCGTGGCTTAGGACGCGGCGGGTTTTTCCGGTGGCGCACCAGGCGCCGCCGCCTCCGGCCACCGGCGCAGGTGGGGCGCGCCGGTGGGAGCTTCCGCGGGCCACCAGACGCGCTCCGGTGGTCCGTTTTGTGTTCGGTCTTCGCCAGTTATCCTCCCGGGACCGGAACTTCACTGCCAGGCCCTCAAATCGCCATTGAGGCCCCATTTGTCATTGTCCGCCATTTCGTGCACCAAGAACGAAAAAGTGCGGTGGGTTCGGACTTGTTCGTTAGTCCAAACCCAACGCGTTAGCGGTTTTAAATATTCTCCCCACAATCATAAAACAACCGGGAAAACAAATCTCAAAGATTTTAAAGAATCAAACCCCTACCTCGTCGAAGTCATCGAACAAGCGTTCTATGCAGAATTGATCGTCGCGGAAGAAGAGGATAATCGCGTCGTCGTGGTATACGGCGTTGCGTCGACGAACTCCGAGAATCAAGAACATACAGATTTAATTATAACAATTAAATCCATGTTGTTGTTATAAACCACAAAGAATTAAAAGGTCTAAAATCCCCTACCTCAAGATTCCGATCAAAGATTTGTCGCGGGGATGCTTCGTCGTGGAAGAAGCGTTGCAGAGGGAGAATCGTCGGCATCACGTCGTCGATCTCCGGGGGTTTGGCATTCTTCGCCACCCTTCGCATTCTTCGCATTCTTCACGTTCTTCGCGAAGGGGGATAGAGATCTTAAGTTTCTGTCAAAACATCTCAACGAACAACCCTTAAGAGAAAACAAGTATTGGTCTTATTTAATTACATGCCAATATTTAGAAAATTCTATGTTAAGTAACGAACCATTAATTCGATGAATTAGTGGTGAGACTTAACTTCCCAATTAATAGGGGCGTTATGAATTTAGAAAACACGTCAGTTGACTTACGTTAAAAAGGGTTTTCGCAGGTACGTTACTTAGGGGAAAAGAAACGGTGGGGCTCGTGCGGACCCCACCTCACAAATATCCTACCAAGAGGGTAGGATATTCTGGGTTCCACCCTATCCGCTTCAACACAGCTTAAGCAGCTTAAATTGGGTTTAAGTGGATTTAAGTGAAATAATATAAAGTTTGTCGTACCACATTATTTTATTTCTTAACATAAATCCAAAAATTAAAAACCACGCCCGAGCAAACGCAACTCAGGAAGAGGTGTTTCTAAGAAAATACCGGCGCTGCGATTCCATCGGTGCCCGCAGAATTCGATTCTGAGCACCGGTTCAAAAGTTAGAAAACCCCGCTCGTTTGTTTACTGAACGTACCCAAGCCAAACTTCGGTTAGAGAAACCCGCTAGTTCATTTACTGAAGTTACCCGAGCCAAACTTCGGAAAATGATTCCGGGGACACCGGACCTCGAAATCAGGTGCTGTCAGAAACTGCGTTCTTGTAAAATTCCAAAGAAAATTAAAAAAAAAAATCCTTGAAATTTACGGGTCTTTACATCACCCCCACCTCAGGGCTTTATGTCCTCGTATATCTTTAACACAAACTTGGGTTACAAAAGCGGTACTGAGCACGCATCTGAACCTTCCGCTCCCTTGTGCTCACCTGGAGGTTCTCGTGCTGCCAAAGAAAGTGCAAAAGAGGAATCAACCGTCCCCCTAGGATCCACTCCTATCGATCCTCGATCCCCACAGGAACCTCCATGGAAGTCACCTCATCGCCATCATCCAGCTCCTCATGGTCGAGGATATGTGAAGGGTCGAGCACATATCTCCTCAGTTGAGAAACGTGGAAATCGTCATGCACCTGGTGCAACTGAGGTGGATGGGTCAAGTGGTGAACCACCCCGCTTGCCCAACTGAGGACCTAAGAAGGTCCGCTGAACCTCAGAGATAACTTTCCACCTTGTCCAAATCTCCATAAACCTCATCGAGGTGAGACCCGTATAAGGACGTGATTGTCATCCTCGAACTCCAGAGGTATCCAATTTCTATTAGAACTGGAACTCAAACGACTGCTGCCACGAGGGTCAGGTTGACCGACTCAAGAGTAATCGGTCACACCCTCTTGTGCAAGAGTATATCCTGTGCTTCCTGGGGTTTCCTTTTCGCCGACCAAGGAAAACCCATCCCGACGTCGTAGTTAAACCACAACCTTTTTTCCTAATACCGTAAATTTGTGTATGAACTGTGATTCCCAGTCCATACTCAATCCAACGTCGTAAGGCCTCGACACAGCCACCAAGAGATTCCAACTGAAACTCTCACCTCGAGGGTCTGACCACACAGTCGGTGTCAGTGTGACTATCGGGTCTCCTCCCAAGGTATCTCCAGACGTGAGGTTCAAGTCCACGACTTACCAGAAACTCTAGGCTTGGGACACGATTTGTGAAAAAATGAATGATTCATATAGACGTCTATTACTACAATAGCGAGTAGTGGACACCGACTGTCCCTGGAATCATTTTTTAGAGCCATTGGGTCACACTCCTTGACCGCAAGCAGCCTCACTCTTCCTCCACCCTCCAGCTCCTTGAGCCTGGCGGGAATAACTAAAGAGGGTGGTTGTAGCATGTTAAGATGTACACCACCTGATGATGCTCTCCTAGCTCTGCGTCCATGTCTGCTGCTTCGCAGACACATATCTCCTTAAGGCATCCACTTCTTGAAACATTTAATTTTCCCAAGTCTCTAAGACTGGAGCCAGTTTTCTGTTTCTTACTGCATTGTGTAGTCTTCATCCGCTCCTGGATGATATGTACCTTCTTTTCCTATGATCTGAAAGAGCTGCTAAAATTTCTCCTTTGCCTAAAAGAGAATCTCGGTCTCATCCCCTGGATGAACCACACCCATTGCCTAATACAGTCAATGCTGACATGAATGATGCATTCATGCCATTGATGACGTCGTAAGGCCTCGACGTAACTACCAAGAGATTCAACTGTCACTCTCGCCTCCAAGGGTCGACTCACACTGTCGGAATCATTGTGATGTCACTGGGTCTCCTCCAGTAGAAATCTCGAAAGTGAGTGTCAAGTCAATAGTTTTGACTAGAACCTCTCAGTATCAACCAAACAAAGGGACAGGAATGAAAACATCACAAAGATAAGTGTCTTTTTATAATTGAAGCTCATATTACAAAGACACGAAGCATCTACAAACAAACATCAACAAAACGAGGAGCAACATGATTAAAATCCTCTAGGTCTGGAGGTAGTCACGCTCCTGTACATCTTCTTCTGGAGCTCCATGATCATAGGCCTCAGCTGAATGAAGCTAAGCTCTCCCATGTCCTCCTGTCCCCTAAGGTTTGGGTGGACCTCCTGGTGGTGGTGGTGGAAACACCCTGAAGCATCATCCACCTCCAACTGCACGACCAGCTCCTCTACCATGGTCGTCTGCTCCTCGCGGTCCACCCTGATCGAACCTCTGCCTTTCCCTGTGATGTTCTTCATTTAACTGCTAGTCATCCGCGTGGCGGGTCGGACAGTCACGTGCCATGTGACCAATTCCGCCACAGGAGTAACACTATCAACTCTCAGCACGACTGGCTCTGACTCCACCACGGTTCCCCCACACAACTGAACCTGAGTCGTGCAGTCGGCCACCGGTAGGTCTTGTCCTCTTGGACCTCTGCATCATCTATCTACTACTTGATGCAGAAGACTCTGGCGCTTGCCGGCTAGTGGTGGGTACTGCTGCTGGAGACTGCTCAACCAGGAAACTCTCCACTAAGAGGGCTCACTCCAACACCCCTGTCTGAGTCGGAATGTTGAGAGAAAAAAACAGAAGCTATAATCTCTCTCCTGATCCCCTGCTCGAAGGTTCGGGCTCTGAAGAACGGGTCCCGTACCATATCTGTGGAGTAGTGCGAGAGGTCTGTGAACCTCGCTGAGTACTGGGCTACTGACATGATGCTCTGCCGCAACAGTAATAGCTCCTGTATATGCACCGCTTGAAGGGTGGTTGGTACAAACGTTGCCCGGAACAGGCTCTCGAAGTCTGCCCATAGAAGTGTCGCCTCGTCAAGTATCTGGAGCAGCAGGATCCACCATCTTCCGGCTGCTGCCTGAAGAAGACTGGCAGCAAGGATCACCATGAAGTCTACTGGCATCCCCACTAGCCTGAAAACTCTCACCACAGCCTCCAGCCAATCCTCAGCAGCATGCGGGTCCATCCCTCCCTGGAACCTTGGTGGCCTCTGGTGCTGGAACACGTGCAGCGTGCTCAAGCGACGTGCACCCTCTGCTACTGGGGCTGGTGGCATCGGTGGCCCAAAAGGTAGTAGTACCGTTGGTTCCTCAACCGGGATAGGGCCCTGTACTGAGGCCTTGTACCTCGGCCGGCTGTAAGTACGTACCACTCTCGGGGCTCTAGCTCGTCTTCCACAGGGATGCATCCTAAAAGAAACAACGTGACACGGTCAAACAATTATACCTAGTGAGCTGACCTGGTTTGAGTTGAAATTTAAAAACTTATGGAAACTCACACGCAATCAGTGTTTTCGTGCACAAAGTCAGAAATCAGTTGTCAGGGTCCTGGTGTAAGGATACGTCAGCCGCCCACACCAACACTGGACTCCCTAAACTGAAAACCATACTCGGTACCCTTAACACAATGGCTTCACAGAAAGAAAATATCAGAGTTATAAGTTCTGCGGTAGAACCGAACGCCTCTGATACAAATTTTTCACGACCTGTCCTCGGGGCCCGTGTCGTGACTACCCCAAGACCGCCTTCCATAGGCCAGAGGATGGCGACTAGCACCAAAGGCGTAAATCCCGATAACTGGGAAGGCATTGCCTTTATAAATGTAAACAAAACACCACAGATTACAAGCGGAAGTAAAAAAATAATTACAAATGAAAGTGCTGAAAAGTAAATGGGCCAGAATACAAACCCAACTGAAAGTACAGCTACAACTGAAAGAAAATACAACAGAAAAAGGCAAATAGCTGGAAGGAAGGAAGCAGCTCCTGGGCCATCCTCCTCGGATCCTACTTGAAGCGTAGGTACAGATAGCGCAGCTCCTGGATTTTCCACCACGGATCCTACCTGAAGGGTAGGTACAGATAGCCTCCACAACGCTCTTACCCGTCAACCTCCTCCGTGTGTCGTCTCACCGTGAATTCCACCTCCAGATACTGACTCGTCGTGTACTCCACCTCCGGTTACCGTCCAGTCCTCGAACACTCGGCCTCCATCAGCACTGCCCGTCGTCTGCAACCAACACAACGAGATGTGGGCATAGCCAGTGCAAGGGTGAGTATAACGATACTCAGTAGGGACCCCGAGACCCTCATGGTCTCACTAAAACCAACAAGTATAACCAAAAATAATATCTCAACAGATAACCTCTACATAGGTATATAACAATACATATACCTATGTTATCATGTAACCCATCAAAATCATGAGGAAACACTAAGTTTATGAAATCAACGGATAACCACTACCCAGGTATATGCCCATACATATACCTAAGTTATCAAGTAACCCATCTCAATCATGTGGAAACACAAAGGTCATAGACTCAGCTCAAATCAGGATTTTCATTATCGAAACTGTAACTGCTGAACAGCCTCGTCTCTAGAGTGTACAGTGGTCCTGTCATGACTCTGAGGTATTTCTCACTAACCTAAGACTGCTGAGGTACTCCTCCTGTCGAGTACTGCGGGTATGCTGCCAAATACCGGGCGCTCCGTCCGCTGTGGGTCTGCCGCCAAATACTGGGCGCTCCCCCTAATAGCCTAAAGAGGTACGCCTCTAGTCGAGTACCGCGGGTCTGCTGCCAACTACCAGGCGCTCCGTCTGCCATGGGTCTGCCACCAAATACCAGGCGCTCTGTCCACTGGTCTAGTCGACTAACTCCAAGTCGATTCGGTCAAGCAGTCGTCGGGTCTCAGTCATCCACACGGTCTTCGTACACTGCACGCTCGTCTCTGGGAGGGTCCGCTCCACGAGTTAATGGTCGATACTCCATGTATCTCAAAGTTCCACGAAGAAGTATCTCAAAGGTCCCCCTCGTCACAGGGGTCTCAACGCAACAGACGGCGCGTCAATCGGATGCCCGATTTGTGAGTTATTAACCTTTTCGTCCCCAGGGCCCGGTTGGTTTCGTGTGCGAACCAACCCGGCCGTATCTCAACAGTACCCCGAACTGTCATAGGGTATACTCATAGGGACCGTTTCTCAAAGGGATCAGCAACACTGCTGACGGTTCGTCAAACGGACGTCTATTTTGAAAGATATCATCTTTTCTGCTCTAGGGTCCCGGTTGGATTTCGGTTACAATCCAACCCGGTCATACTCTTACTACATCCAAACCACGAGAGGATTATGCCAAAAGTTCCGTCTCATCAAGAGGATTCCAACAAAGTCGATGGCACGTCAATCGGACGTCCGGTGCTCAAGATATACCCTTTTTTGCTCTGAGGGCCCGGTTGGTTTCGTGTACGAACCAACCCGGCCGAACCCAATGTTCTCTGAAACCTTGAGTGTAATATACCAAAATGAACGTCTTGATCCAAGGATCGCATTTCCACTGATGGCGTATAAATTGGTGGTCCGTAGCCCAAGATTTGGGCAAAAGACTGAAAACGGGGTGTCTGGGCCCGGACCGACACGCCCCCGAACCGGGTCGAACCGACCCGAGTCCGGTCCGACCCGGTTGGGCGCCACCCAGCCCGGCGGGGGCGGCCCGGCGGGTCAGCTCGGCTCGGCCGAGCAGCCGAGCGAAGGAACCACGGCCCCCACACGGGGGCCGCTCCGCGGTTCCCGGACGCGGCTTGAGCCGCATCTCACCTCCCGGTTCCGCGCGGCCGCGGAACCGTCTCTCCGCCGCGGCTGAAGCCGTGACGGCTTTTGCCGGTGGCGCGCTGCCGGGAGCTTCTGCGGGTCACCGGACGCGCTCCTGTGGTCCATTTTTCGTGCGGTCTTCGCCAGTGGTCCTCCCGGGACCCGATCTTCACTGTCAGGCCCTCAAATCGCCATTGCGGCCCCGTTTGTCATTGTCCGCTGTTTCGCGCACCAAGAACGAAAAAGTGCGGTGGGTTTGGACTTGTTCGTTAGTCCGCACCCACCGCATTAGCGGTTTTAAATATTCTCCCCACAATCATAAAACAACCGGGAAAACAAATCTCAAAGATTTTAAAGAATCAAACCCCTAACTCGTCGAAGTCGTCGAACAAGCGTTCTACACGGAATTGATCGTTGCGGAAGAAGAGGATCGTCGCGTCGTCGCGGTATATGGCATTGCGTCGACGAACTCCGAGGATCAAGAACATACAGATTTAATTATAACAATTAAATCCATGTTGTTGTTATAAACCACAAAGAATTAAAAGGTCCACAATCCCCTACCTCGTGATTCAGATCAAAGATTTGTCGCGGGGATGGTTCGTCGTGGAAGAAGCATTGCGGAGGGAGAATCGTCGGAGTCACGTCGTCGATCTCCGGGGGTTTGGCGTTCTTCCTCGCCCTTCGCTTTCTTCGCGTTCTTCGTGTTCTTCGCGTTCTTCGTGAAGGAGGATGAAGATCTTATGTTTCTTTCAAAACCCCTCAACGAACAACCCTTAAGAGAAAACAAGTATTGGTCTTATTTAATTACATGCCAATATTTATAAAATTATATGTTAAGTAAAGAACCATTAATTCGATTAATTAATGGTGCGACTTAACTGCCCAATTAATAGAGGAATTAAGAATTTAGAAAACGTGTCAGTTGACTTACATTAAAAATGGTTTTCACGGGTACATTACTTAGGGGAAAAGAAACGGTGGGGCTCATACGGACCCCACGTCACAAATATCCTACCATGAGGGTAGGATATTCTGGGTTCCACCCTATCCGCTTTAACTCATCTTAAGCAGCTTAAAGTGGCTTTATGTGTTTTTAAGTGAAATAATATAAAGTTTGTCGTACCACATTATTTTATTTCTTAACTTAAAGCCAAAAATTAAAAACCACACCCGAGAAAACGCAACTCCAGAATAGGCATTTCTAAGAAAATACTGGTGCTGCGATTCCATCGGTTCCCTGTGAATTCGATTCCGAGCACCGATTCAAATGTTAGAAAAACCCGCTCGTTCGTTTACTGAACGTACCCGAGCCAAACTTCGGAAAATGATTCCGGGCACACTGGATCTCGGAATCAGGTGCCGTCAGAAACTGTGTTCTTGTAAAATTTCTAAGAAAATTTAAAAAAAAATTCCATGAAATTTATGGGGCTTTACACTGGACTCCTTGGACTGATAACCACACTCAATACTCTAAACATTATTGTTTCACAGAGAAGAAATTATCAGAGTCCAGAGTTATTCGGTAGAACTGAATCCTCTAATACAAATTTTTCAGGACCTGTCCTCGAGACCTATGTCGTAACTACCCCAAGCCTGCCTTCCATAGGTTAGGGGCTGGCGACTAGCACCAAAGGCGTAAATTCCGATAAAAGGGAAAGAATTGACTTTATATAAGAAAAAAAACACAACAACGTATGCATGATGAAGTAAACACTAAGTAAATTGAGTACAAAAGTATGTGCATGAATGTAAATGGGACAGAATACAAACCCAACTAAAATTAATGTACAACAGAAAAGAAATTACTGTGGTAGTAAAGTAAATCAGAAACCACCGAGTCATCCTCTAGCTGTCCCACCTGAAGGGTGGGTACAGATGGTCTCCTCAGCTCCTCGGGTCCAGCCGTCCTCTCCGTGTACATCCCACCAAGTGGTCCACCTTCAGGTACTGTCCTGGTCCACAAGACTCCTCCTCAATCAGTGCTATCTATCATCTATATCCAACACAATGTAGTGCGTGCATAGCTCATGCAGGGATGAGTATACTATACTCAGTAGAGACCCTGAGACCCCTGAAGGTCTCCTAGAATCCACAAAGGATAAACAATAAAGGAAAGATAAAAACACAAAGTATCAACAAACTTTACTTAGGTATATACCCATACATATACCTAAGTCATCAATCCTAGTTTGGATCCAACTCACGAGCACAAGTACAACCCAGTCCCCACAAGAAAGCACATCCCAATCTACACAGGAAAGAAAGTCAATCACATTAATGATAATGACTGAAAATAAAGACTCAGCTCACACTGGTATTATACTCACAAAGAGGGGTGGAGATGATAGATGTAGCCTATGAATCAACTTCCCTGTCGAACACACGTAGGATCCAAGTATAGAAGTCGTCACTGTCGAACCCACATAGGATCCTAGTACAGTAACCATCGCTGCCGAACCCATGTAGGATCAGTCTACAGTCGTCATCACTGCCAAACCCACGGAGTATCCAAGAATAGTCGTCCTCACTGACGAACCCACGTAGGATCCAAGTAAATTCAGCATCATCGTCACAGTCGCAGTCAGCTCTAGGCTTCCCACACATAGCATGCTCAATTCCGGGATGGTCCTCCCCATGAGACAAGGGTTTCGATACATCAACTGTCAATAATTCCAGTGTCTATGTATCCCAATGTTCTGTCTAGTCAAGGGGATCTCAAAATAATAGACAGCACGTCAATCGGACGCCTGGTCTGAGAGATATTGGATTTTCCATCCCAGGGGCCCTGTCGGAAATACGCACTTTTAAAACCTGGACGAAATCCAAATTCATCCAAAACTCACTTAGAGTATCAAAAATGTACTGTCTCGCCGAAAGATTCCTAGTGCCATAGACGGCGCGTCGATTGGACGCCTGGTCCTTAAGTTATTCACATTTATGTGAATAATGGGCCCAACCCGTTTAGCCAAGTGGGCCTACGGGTCGGGTTGACCCAGTAAGATAGGTCCGACCCAACCGGGGTGTCAGACCGGTCTGAATAATTAAAAAACTTGGCCTGAAGGGGTGTGGCCCAACCCGAAGTGATGCGACCCGACCCGATGTGGCGCGGTCCGGCCCGGCAGGGCACGGCTCGGCCCAACTGGGCATGCGGCCAGGCTGGCTCGGCCTATCGGCCTCACGGCTCGGCCACAGCCGACCGGGATCCAAGGGGGGCCCGATCTTCTGCACCAGAGTGCCTCCCTTCCCTGAACCGGCAGGATAGACCGACCGGTCTTCTGCGCACGTAGCCCACATGGGCGGACCACCGTTCTATAGCATCTCACTCTCCCGGCACAATGGTCCAGCTCCGCCCGACCAGCCGACAGGCCGGCCGGTTCCTCCGCCGAAGCGGACCGTGTAGCGGGCCGCGGTTCATTCCGCACAACCGGAACGACGACACTAGTTCCCTTCACCATGTTCTCAGCACGGCGCGACAGCGTTGTGCTTCTTCCACCATCAATAGCTAATTCTAAATTAATAAACGAGAACAATGGAGGGTTGTTGGGCCGTGTTCATTCGGCCCGCACCCTCCACGTAAAATGATAGCATTCGGCCAAGGTAAACGAGATGCTCAATGACAAACCAAACAAAAATTTTTATCCATTAAATTTTAACTTAACCCAAACCTTAACAAATGATGCCAAACGGTGGGCATCACGGAAGACGGTGTCGTGGGGTGAGGTTCTGTAGACGTCGACAGAGAGCATCTGAGGAGGAAGCAGCATCTCCCCCTTTTTTCACGGAGAGAAGATTGAAAGGTGTGACGTCATTGGAGAGTTCCAACATCGGTGTCTCCTCCCTTATCACAGTGGAAGAAGAGGACGAAGAAACTGGGGTCATCGAGTCGATGTTCTTTGTTGAAGAGTTGACATTTTTCATTGATGATGAAGTTCTTCAAATAAAACTAGAGCTCTCTCCCCAAAATCTCAACACAACATGCAAACCCCAAAAAATAATATAAGGCTTTCCTTATTTACATAAATCATTCCATGCATTAAAATTTACAAAATTCAAACACATAATTAATTAATGAAGAGTTTCAATTAATTAATTAATGTGTGTGTATGCATGAAATAAAGAGGATGAGAGGGAGAGTTACTTAATTTATGGGAGCTAACAAGTTATAAAGGTTGATTTTATGAGAGTTATGGAAATGTGAATGGTTAAGGATTGTGTGGGCCCCACCTCACATTTATCCTTACATGGGTTGTTAGGATATTAGTGGGTCCCACTCTAACTTCCCTGTGTAGGTTATAACCACATAAGATATAAAAATAAAATTGTTCCACAATTTTATTCACCTCTCAAATAATCCACAAAAATTAACTTCTTCTCCCGTGGAAATGCATCTTCAGTAAAGGTCCTCTTAATAAATTACTGGCGTTGTGGGTTCATCGGTGCCCTCAAGTTCAAATCCATGCACCGGTTCAAAAGATAGAAAATCCCGCTCTTTCGTTTACTGAACGTACCTGAGAAAAACATTGGAAATTGAATCCGGGCACAATGGGGCTCGGAATCAAGTGCCGTCAGAAGCTATAGACTCATACAATTACAAAGTATTTATGATAAAAATTTCCTTGAAATTTACGAGTCTTTACAATACCCCTCAATTATTCATGAGTTTACACATCTCTCGTGGACCTAGTTACAATGGAATCATCTTTAGGATTAAGCCATATCCTATTTCTCTCAAAGGGTTATATTCACCAGTAATATATACTGAACTACGTGGGATTTCATTCCCATATAAATGTGATCCCATGGAAGCCACCCTGATTTTAAAACATAAAACATCTAAATCAAAATTGTTCTCTCTAGTCCATATTCCCTATAGTGTATAATCCCAATTTTAAACTCACATCTTTTCCAGGTTCCTTGGTTTTCATCGGTATAAGTCTAGTACCAATCTTTTAGTATGAACAGTCCACCTAAATTCCCATTTCACATGATGTTAAACTATATAGCTGGGTCCTAGTCACATGACCATAAAATGTATTATGTGTCTCATTAATCATCACCAAACTACATGGGGTTCATGTGACATTCACAAGGATACATAGGAATCTCATTTATGGGTTCAATCCTAACATCAAAACAACTTTAGTCTTCGTGGATGATGATAAATTTCAAAGTGCCAGGTCAGTGGCATAAAATACATAATTATCTTAATAATTACCAAAGATACTCAATTTAGTTTACTAGAGGATATCATTGATGGATAACCTCAAATGCATATAGATATATCAATTAATAAAGAAACTCAAATACATTCAAATTATTTTTATTTCATTACATGCTAATAATTTATTGAAAATTTATAGGAAAACAAATATTTTAATTGGTAAATTAATAAGGATTGATGAACATATATTAAATCTATATGATATTCCTAGAGTAGGTAATAATTCCCCTAAAATGGGATTGATGAGTCTAACCACCATCCTCTCAACTAATATGAGTTCTTAAGCATCGTTGGTCAAAATCTTTAATGAGGTCCTACCTTTGAAGATATCGTCTATATGGATGCAGAACTATTGGGTTTTTAAGGTTATGTAATCGAATCCATAGGAAAACATCAGGAAATAGTGATTCCTAATAAAAAGACACATTATAGGGAATCAAAAATTGGTAAATGTGACATAAATCCTTAACCATGATGATAGTGCTGCCCAATTTTTAGGCCCATATCAATTTATAAAAGTGGTCTAGACAAAGAAGTCAATTAGGAAAGACTTCATTCAAAAAGATTAATGTTTTTTCAGATTTCATTGTTTCTATTTGTAATATATACAGGAAAATTCATTTACGATCTCCCTTCAGTCTAAATGGATTCCTTCAAGTTTGATCGTAGGAAATCATGGGTTGCTGCTCAAACTGGATCATCATCCGCTCAAAGGATTCCACAACCGAATCAGCCTCTTCATAACTGGTAATCCAATGAACAAGATTGAGATTACCGTTAATATAATACAATCATGACCATTGAGGCTTCCCTAAAAACCTCCAAATCTAGAATAACCCTCGGTTGTCCTGTCAACGATGAATTGTGGTCTAGAAGAAGATGGTGATAACAACCATATTCAATTGTTTCAAGATCGTATCCTTATAATATAATAACAAATACCTACCATATACAAGGTATGTTGTCCAAGAGGCCACTTGTGGCCTTATCCCTAAGACACAAGGGTCCTTCCAAAGGTCTCTTTCCAGCAATCAATGCTTCCAACAACACACAGAAGAAAACACTCAATATGATAATGGTGTTATATTCGGCTATCCAGTCTATGAACAAAAAACATGAGAGACATGATGAACCAATGAGGGAAACAACATGCTAACAGAGAGATGGTTTCGACCTTTTCCCCATCCTGGAAGTCCACCAACATAGTTTGGTGGTAAATAGATAATATGAACATACAACCATCCACTTTCATTTCGTCAGGCATAAGACTCATCTGGTTGTGCCCAACCAATAACACCTTCCAATATGTTGGATTATCTTTCAAAATCACACGCAGCTACTTAAAATCATTCATCCTAAAACAAAAATTATCTAGACGCATTCAAAGAATCCCACAAATAAAAATTCAATAGCATTTTTCATGCAAGAACATACACATTCCTACACCCACAAAGACGGATATCCATCACATTTGGAGGTAGTCAAAGAAGTACTCCATCCATGCTTGGTGGAAAACAACTTTAAGGAACATAAACCTACAAGCATTCATTAATACATACAAAAATATCATTTAGGAACACTTAGAGAGGTTTTTTAGAATGCTCTAATAAAAATCCTGGGAATGAATCAACTCCTTCCCTACACACATGAGTATTGTCACTATCCACTGATTGGAATGGTAGGAAAGGATAAGGTAGATACACATAATCTGGATATAGAATGATCTTATTTTCATATTCTAGCCACTAATGTCACCAAATAATTTTTGTCATTGGTGAAAGGGAAGAAAAAAATTCCATCCTATATCTTGGAAACATTCTAGAATATCATAAAAACAACTCAACAGTACTAGTGGTAAGAAAGAATAATTATATCCCCATACCTAGGATGACTAATCAACATGACATCCTATAAAAGATACACCACTATGTTCTAGTGTAGCAGTGTTTTGGGGCATACTCCCCTTAATCATAACTAAAATCAGGTCAGTAACATACACCCATTCCAATTAGAGATAATAAGATTATTTTAATGGGAAGTACCAAGTGGTCACAGACACAATCTCATCATAACAACATCTCCCAACATGTGGCCCCAACTATGTGTAATAAGGAATCAAATAGGCAGTCTTAGCAAGTATAGTTTTAGAATAAAGAGTCGATCTGTGATCGAGATAATCTTAATACTATATATATTGAATCCCATAGTCATTTATCTATTGAATATAAAGATCATTCCCTCCTATTACCATAATATGGGAGTATTAGTAGTAATTATTATGTTCCTCATCATACATTTCATCATGAAGTCTTAGTTCAGGGAAATTCTACCAATCTCAAGATCTTATCTATGGATGAGAGTAATGGAAAACCTCTGTTTTTCTAAAATGAAAAGAGAGAAATATGATTTATCCCATGATATAATCCATCATGGTGGTCCTACCCATGATGGAATTCACTAAAAATGTTTTCTTCTAAGTAGTGTTTCGCATTGTCAAGAGAATTTTCCAACTGCAAATGTAGTGACAAGAAAGCCCTATTATCTTGAGGCACCTGCAATCATAAGGCCAGTCGCATATGATTCCTTCATACTGGAAGGTGAAATAATTTCTCATCCATATGAAAACCTATAGTGACGATCATTTTCTGAACCACAAATGACTCATTTACCATCTAATATAGTACATGGAACACAAAATAATCCTATTAATATTGCTAAAGAAATCACGAAGTGTCAAATCTGGTCAGGCCAGGATGTGAAACCTATGGTAAATGTTAAATAGTATATGTTGAACATTAGGAAACTACTCTCTATGTTTGAAATTCCAATCATGTTCTGGCCTTTGGACACTTTTCAATACAACATTCCAGAGATGCTTGTTGAAGATTGTATTCAATGTATCTACCTCAACGTATAGAATACACTTCATCATCTAAAATCCAAAGAATTAAAACTTGATGAATACAAAAGTAAAATCAAGGAAATATAATGGTTGAAGTGTCCAATTGACATGGAATCATTACAGGTTCTTGAAATCCAATGATTGAGAACTAACATGATTCCCTTTTATGTTAATGCCTTGATGTATTAAAGCAGTTGCAATAACTGATTGCAGAAACCCCATATGGTGTTTATATCAGAGGATGGGGTGAAAATGGATCAAATAATTTTACTTCACTACAAAATAATAAACACTCTCCAAAAGAGGTCTCATCTAATGTTATTACACCATTTGAACTACAAAAAACAAATTATTCTCATGACCGAAGAGATTTTCAACAAGAACAGTCATCGACTAGCATTCACCATAGTGAGGCCCAACGAGAGAAATATATTTCGATTCCTTTCCATCAAGAATATGATAACATCGAGTAGGACTCCTTCTTAGATTATTTCATCCATCATATTGTGCAAATTTATGAAATAGTGAAATTGTCTTTGGAAGAAGGTGATTTAATGGGGAACCAGATAATGCACCCAGCAATTGATCAGACCATAATTCATAAGATCAGATTAGCAGTGGCGCTTATATCGGTCATAGCACTGTAAAAGACACAACAAACAACACTGATGGTGGATTTAATAACCCAACTTGTAGAGTCAACAAACTATGCCAGAATAGTTGAAAAAGAAGAACGGGAATAGCCCTAGCTTGCATGACATGGGGTACTTTCACATTCAAAATTCACTCCTCAACAGATGTTAGTTTTCCTCCGATTAAGTAAGAACAAACAAAATTAATAAAAAAATAAATGATCATAGAATTCCATTCTAGTTATTTTTTGTCGGGAAATTTCTAAGCAAGAAACAAACAAGAGAATAAGGTCTCATGGAGGGCACATAAGAAGGTGATCTCTCAAAGATACTATCCGAATGTGGTCAATGCATTATGAGTAGGTGAATATAATTAATTCCATTACTGTATAACCTATAGAGCATGATTCCAATTTAGGTTAATCAGTATTGGATGTCCATGTTCATAATATTGTTCACACTGAAGAAAATGAAGGATGTGTGCATACTAGAAATGAGAGCGTTTCCCAGAATCAAGGAATCCACTAAAATAACCCACTTAAAACATATCTCAAGGTACCTAATAGGGAGAATGGTAAAAGTAAAACCAAGTCTAACCATAACCCATGATATGTTCAATTCATTTCTTTGGAAGAATGATTTTTCCAATTTGAAGAAAATATAAATTAATTAGGAAGACTCAATGAAGAGTTACTTTGCAAAATCTTCCTACTAGATATGCTCCACAAGAAGTTCCCTAATTGGAACCTCTATTGGTGCACATAAAATGAGGATTTTTTTTCAAAACAACTGAGGAATGTCAATAATTCCCCCTATTACCATCACACCCATATAGTTCAATCTATATAGGTTACCCATGATAGATTATAGAGGTCCGACCACCAGTGTTCTTACTGGTCACTTCACCCATTCAAGATTTCCCCGCTATAACTATTTAATTCCCAACATTGCAAGATGTTTCCAGAATTCTTATGTATACAATTGAGTCATTGACAACATTATTGAAGGCTATGGAAGGATGGTGCTCATCGATTCAATAAGAAAATAAGGGTTTTCATGAATGGGTAGATCTGAATCATCCATCAAATAATGGGAATCCCACATTTCCAATCTTCAAAGGCTCAGGATATCCAAATTAGTACTTGAAACATTTCATCTCTCGAATTGATCCCATGATGGGTACCCAAGAGAAACAAGAGGTAGTGAATCTCAGATGTTTTGTGCAATCACTGCAGCTTTTATCCAACTTCTCGTATATAACCTTCAAGTCTCAATCAATTCCTGGATGGGAAGATCTACATCACAAATTATTTTTCAATTTGAAAATGATCCTATAAAATACAGATATATTCAATATCACAAACTACAAGAAAATAGAGAATGAAAGTGTTTCATCTTTCACTTCTTAGTAGAATGGATCAACATACTCCTTGAATATACCTCTCAATCAGGAATAATTTCTTCCCATTTCTGTTTCATATCTCCAGGATAATTTTCGTACACCATTAATCCTTGTGAGATAAATAGGAGGGCATAAATATTATTCATCAATTTTTCAATAATTGGAAAGGTCCATAATAGACACTAGATACATATCTCGAGTAATCCAATCATCTTGATGAATAAGGGTTGGAAATGAAGAGGCTTCTACAGTTAAACATATACATGCCCATGTACCCACTCCAATATAATGGTGATCATAATACTGTAGGGCTCCACCTCATGAGAGTTATCACCAATGGATGCCTCATCAAGATGATCATAATAATCAAAGGAACAGATATTTTAAGGAGGGAAATTATAATGTCTAGTATTTCTAGAACAAAAATGTTCCCAGCTACATAATTTCAGCCTTGGAATACAATTTAGTCCAGTTACAATTGACCATGAATCCAAACAAAGAAGTAGATGAGGTTATCACAAACCACCACCTATCCATCAAATGTCGGAGAACACAATTCGTGAGTGTTTTGTTTTCAAGGAACTTTTATAGATGATGATGTAATATGGACAATTGAAACTGAAAAGTTCATCATCCCTAGCAGCATATGGTATTACTACCAATCTAGAGGAGGAAGACGAGTGGTGGGATGTCAAAATGGAGAATTCACATAATATTGATGACTAGAAGTTCAGAGAGTTGATCAATCTAACTCATCCCACTCTATGAAATAAATTTAAAAAACAGATTATGTTTCCTTCTATATCCACCACAATTGCACCATCTCCATCAAAAGATCAGTCCTCCAAATTCAAATCCTCTTAGAAGTGAAACGGTCAGAAGGATAAAGGGTAGTCATATGAATATGATATCATGTTAAGGCCAATGTTGTCCTTGACTTTGGAATATTTCATGCTGACTATCTCAAATACATCAGCATCACCTCTCCAAATAGGACAACATGAATGGACTTGTATTGAAGAATAATCATAATATGAGGAGTTTATTTTCATTTATGTTAATGTTATTCACTTAATCGATCCCTATAAAAATAATGATTCTGGCTATAGACCTGAGTTCCCCATACATAATTGGAAAACATAGGGAAGATTCCATCATAGTCGAGGATGTAGGGAAAGACGTCGGTATGCAAGAATACATTGTTTCAATTACAACCTTTCTAGAACTTTTTATTTCATAGAAACTCATGTACAATCCCACTAGCAGGCTTAGTAGGAAAATGGAAACCTTCCCACACATGACAGATTGTACCCTAACATAATCACCTTGGATGAATGATTAGGGGCTATGTCACTGTCTCATCATTGGGTGGGAAGGCTGAACTGACATAGTCCACTATGAGATGAATTATTTTCATCTCATATTTCATTGAATTTTATATTCGTGCCAAGAACATCAGATCATAAGGCATTTGGAAATGATAATCTCTTTGTAGGAAAGCTCATACCTCTTCACCAGAAATATGATGTGTTGAAGCAACTGGCTTATGTACTTCAATCCTACCAATCCTGGATGCTCTAAATCGTTCAAATGGTCTCCAATAATCATATATTATGGATTTTTCAAGACCTCATTAGTTTGATACCAAGGTTTTTATGGTAGATGATTACCATATAGATAATGGCATAGTATATTGGAATGTAGTCATATCATTCACAAACAAGGATGAGGATGTTGTTGTACAAGGACACCTTGCACCCTTGTATATATCTAGTAGGATTATTGATATTGACATCCAATGATCCTTGATTAATAATGGCACATGGGTCAAAACGATTACCATATAATCATTTCACTGATTTGGCATCAGTAAATCCTTTTTTTCTCCATCCACTATGATATTGCATGGTTATGAAAAGAATGAGTAAGAAACATTCAATTGGATTTTACTTAGAACTTAGTTTGGGGAACTCATATCTTATTCAGAGTTCATTGTAGTCTGGTATGACAAAAAATTGAACATTTTGTTGTGGAGACCATGGCTACATTAGCATGTAGTTATTCCTTCCTTGTACCATCAATGTCTCATAAATTTTTTAGTAGTAAACTTGGGAGATTTTATGGCAATAAGGCCCCATTCAAAAATTGTGAATCTTAGTACATTGTTTTGGAGTTTCATAAAACAAAGGGGAAATCATCCATGGGAAATGATTTCAGTAGAATCAATGCTATGATGGTATTGAAAAGATCCCAACCAACACATTCAAGAATCTCATTGTAGATTACATGTTCCCCATTAAAAAAATTGAAAGGGTTGTCTAATATCCAAGAACTCGTTTAGTGGATTCTATAATTTTTGTTTTGGAAACCATTATTGATAATATAAGATAAACCATTGATTCCCCAAAAATGATGAAATCATAAATTGAGATGTCATCATTCCATCCACCGAGCTTTAACTTCTCTCTGCTTCATTATCCATGCTAGAAGTAGTTCTCACATTCATGAAAAAAAGATAGGGATACTAATTCGTGTCTGCTCATATTCTCTTCATATCTTCAAAAAGAACAATTATCATCAGTTGAGTCAGATGTGGTTTCCTCCTCTATGATTTCCAAATATCGACTCCTCCCCTATATCTAAGGGTAATATTTAATCACCTACCATTCATGAAGATGAAGAAGAAACAACACATGATGAAGAGGAAGAAGAGGAAGACCTAAGAGATTCCCCTCCACTATTTTAGGAAGGTGTCTCCACCAATTTGGATGAAATCATAGATATAAATCTAGGTACAAAAGATGATCTATTCCCCACCATGATTCATGTGTCTATGACTCAAGAAGAGGAAGAGGTTTATAATTCCTTTCTAATGCAACACTCGAATGCGTTTTCTTGGAATTATATGGAGATTCTATGTTTTGACCTCAAGGAGGACACACATAATTTGGTCTTACCAAAATATCATTGAGGATACAAACATGTAGCAAGAAGAGAACACCTAAATCACACCTCAAAAATTAAGGTTTAAGACTATAATCTTATCTAACCTGATATAATTTATGAGGTGAAATATCCATTCTGTCTACCTAATATAGTCTTGATAAAAATGAAGAATGAGAAAATAATTTTCTACATTGATTTATGATATCTCTACCAACATTTTCCCAAATAATATTTCTTAATTACAATCACATGGTTTGTGATTGAAGAAACTACTGCCTATGAATCTCTCTTCTTTATGGATGGATAATATTTGTATAACCAAATCTGTATGGCTCCATAAAATAAAGAGTATACATACTTCAAATCCCCTGAGGGCATATTTTTCTATCGAGTAATGTCCTTTGGCATTAAGAAATATGGTGTGACCTATCAATGTGAAATGTGCCACATATTCCTACCCTTCTTAGTAAAATTCATTGAATGATATGTATAATATATGGGTGAAATCCAAACAACATTCTGAACCCCGGACTGACAGGGAGACTATATTCAGCAACATTAGAAAACATAATCTGAATTTAAAACCCATGAAATGTTCTTTTTGGTGAATGATGAGAAAATGTTGCTATTTTTTATGCCATCATGGCTTCAAAGTTAATATAGATATGACTGAAGATATTATTATAATGTTACCTCCCCATTACATGAAAATTTTGCGAAGAAATCAAGGACAATTGGCCTATATCTGACACTTCATAGCCAATATGGAATTCAAGTGTTTCCCTTCACCAAGTTGATGAATAAAGTGGTCACAAATCAATGGACCAATGAATTCCAAGAATCATTTTATACCCTTAAAAATACATCTTTATTCAATCGTTATATATGAAACTTTTTGAAGAAAAGACTATCATTCATTATGTGATAGTCTTGGATTGATCACTAGGAATATTCCATTCACAAAAGATCGATACTGGGAAGAAAACATCCATTACTATCTCAGTTGAACCATGATCGACATAAGTACTATATATTCAAATATATTGAAAATTTTATTCAAATTAATATGTTATTTTTAGAAATTGAGACACTATCAACATCATCCTAAGGTCCACATAGTATCTTCCAATAATGTACTCAAATTTATCCTTTGTCATCCAGTGATTAAATGTTTTTTGGCATGGTGGAATGTTATTCTGAAGTAGTTTGATATAGAGTTTGTGCCTAAAAAATCAGAAAAAGTAAAATCTATTGTAGGCATCATTTCATAACACCTATCATTGGAAGAGACATAATTAAATGTGGAACTTCCTAACGAGGAAATATTCTCTAATCAAGACAGTCCCCTAATATGGGAAATGTAATTTGATGATACTTCTAGAAGTGTAATGGGGTAGAGAATGGAATAGCATATTCTTTAAAAAAAATTGATGGGGATTATTCTTTTCTCCCTAGAGAAGGATGTATTTCGAAATTCCTTTATATTATAAAATGGTTTTAAAAACAATGAGGGAGAGTATTAGGGTCTCATTGCAGGCATGGAATTATCACTCCAGGTACCAATAAATCACATTGAAGTAAATTATATTTTATAATTGATAATCAAATAGATCAATAGGGATTACAATATCAAGAAAGTATATCTAATTCCCCTATGTGATTAAGTCAGAATGTTAATGAATGAATTTCCCTCAGAGTTTACATTTTCTTATGTCTCGTGATCATGAAATTCCAAAGGTGACGCATTGGATAATGTAGTTATGGCCCTAGCATATCCGAATAGGGATGATGATATCATTTGCATTGCTCTTTGTGATGTGGTTTCACATTTTTTTTCAAATCATAATAGAAAAAATCAATGAAATTAGTCCCATTTATAAACAATATGGTTATACCATGGGATGGATGAGACCCATTATGGAATATCCCCAAAATAGGGTACTTCCACGGGATATAGAAGAGTAGATGAGAAGATCAGGTGATGAGTAGTTAATTTCACTCATTATGATGTTCCATATCATTGTTAGATCCTATAAAAAAAGGAGGTTTTAATGGAATTCTATACACATGTAATGATCGATAAGAGACTACAACTGACATGAATGAGGTAAATGTTGGATTCTATGGTGTCCACCAGTATGGGAATATGCTTTTTGATCAAATCCAAAAGATTTGATACTTCTGACCATTGATGATGCTGGATATAGTAGATTTCACTAAACATTTTCATCACTAACAAGTGTATGCAAAATTCATTCATCAACACATGTATTTTATCTATATAGATAAATTAACATGGGGAATGGTTATAGTGGGACCTTATCATCTATCTAGGACAAAGAAGTCTAATTACATTCTTACTGATATGAAATTATTCTACAAATGTGTTGAGGAAATACCTCATAAAAAATTCCTGGATAAAAGCATTGTTATCATCATCAAAGCTAATATCATCACTAGATTTGTTGTCTCTCTTACCATTGGGATGGAAAATGGTCCCAATTTCAATTCTACAGATGTAGGAATGCTCTATCATGAGCACATTATCAAATCAAACCAGTTATCCAGATATCATTAAGTAAAACATGGATAGATATATTCATGCAACAATAACCTATGGATTATATTCTAGATGGTGGTGGATAAAGATAAAAAAAATTTCCTGATAAACTCTTGTATGACTTATGGGATTACAGGACTACCATAAGTACTGTCACACAAGAATCTCCTTACACATTGGTATACATGAAAAAATTATTCCTGGACATTTATGTTCAATTGATTTCACTACGAGTTCCCATCTAGGACAAATTTTCTATAAATGAGCAGTCTCAAAATTGACTAGTTGAGATGCAATGATTAGATGAAAATATATTGCATGCCTTTCATCAACTAGATGTATATTTGAATATAATAGAATGACCTTTAACTAAAAAGGTCACTTATTCTCATTTCTTCTAGGAGAAATGGTATTAGTCCTAAAGACACTGATGATAGGAGGAATGAACCCCCAATGCTTGTGCCAATGTTGGAAGGTCTTTACTACATACAAAGGTCAACTCTAATGGATTGTATTCCTTATTCATAAAGGGAGAAGAACACATTTCAACTATAACAAATGAAGGGTTCTCAATGAAATAAATTATGTAATAAATAGATCATTCCCAAGTTGCAAGACATTAAGATGAATAACAAACAACATCCTAGTTGTATGATGAAAAAATCGATAACAACCAACATCTTAGCCGTATGAAGTTAAACTTCACACCATATTTGTGCATGTCTCATTACGTTAAACTACATGACATCATTTGTACTCACTGCACAACATTAAATTATATGATGAACTTCTCCTTCATTTGACGTTAATAAACCACACTAAATAAAATAAATTTTCATACCTTGTGGTCTTTTATAATATGAATAGATTCCATGTGAATTCATTACTCATATCATTCCCACTCTTTATTGGAACTTGAGATCCATTTTTCTATATGTTTGAATTAGATCTGCTTAGGGACCCTTTTTTAATAACTATGTGTGGCATGATCCTTGGCCCTATCAAGATATAGAGTGACACCTGGGTATTATTCCATAGTCTAGACACAACGTTTCAATCACATAAGGTGGATTAAATCCCATCCATAAGACATTTAATTGCACAGTTCTTCAAGAACTATGTGTGTCATGATTGTCCCATTAATGAGATATGTAGTGATTTTCAGATCTCCAATTATGGGCCCAACCATAGCCATAATGAAATTCATTTCCATTTTTTTCATGTATATGATCCAAACTAATTTAAGAACCCCTCCATAATACAGGTTTTGAATGTCAAACCATTCTTTGTATTTAGCATAACTACTATTTTGGATTGAATCAAAAGTCAACATCTATCATATTAAACACAGTTTGTGTGGGGAGTGATCTTTTCAAGAACTACATACAGACGGATAATCATCCATATGATATACATAGTGATGCCCAGATCTCCAATACTAGGTCCATCCATAACAAAAAAAATCTCATTCATTCCTTGTTTGAATGTTTCAAACCTCTATAAGGGATATTTTAAGAACTACATTTGTATTGATTCTTATTATAATAATATATATAGTGATGCTTGTGTTATAACCCTAATGTAGCTTCAATATTTTTATATTTTCACATCTGCTCATATTTTTCCTTACTAATTGATGTAAAACTGCATGTAACATTTCAATAACTATGTGTGTCTTGATTATTTCCCTTGAAAGATATGTATTAGCACCTAGATATTCAATAATGGATCCAACCACAATGTTGAAAAAGTACATTCACCCATGTTCCTATAAAACCTTCCCACTTTTCACAATCATTAACTGCATGTGGAATGATTATTGCCTCAACAAGATATGTAGTTATGCTTGGATCTCTAATCTTGGGTCCTGACATGATTAATAATTAATCCCCTTTACATATTGTGTATGGATAAAATCTACATAGGGAACCTATTAAATTCCATTTGAGGATTGGTTGATGCCCATAATTTATTTCTTAGGCTCAGCCGTAATATTTCTTTCATTTCAATACATCCACTTTTTCTCAACATAATGATAAACAAATGAAAAGAAATATGTGTGGCTTGATTCTCATTCCAGTGAGATACATAGTGCCACACATATCATCTATCTCAGGTCTATCCACAAATAAATTAAAATTCCCATTTTATTGTGTTTATGAATAAAACATGCACAAGGAAAATTTCAAAGACAATGTGTGGCTTGATTCTCATCACAATGAGATATGTATTGATGCCCAAATCACCAAACATTGGACTATCCATGATTTTGGAAGAGAAAACCCCCTTCCTTTTCCCGAGGCATGATTTATATCAACATTGGTATATTGTCTTGGAATTTTGAGTTAATTATTATAACAATAAGATATATTGTGATGCTTAGACATCCTTATTTAGGCCCGACCATTATTCTTAGAAATTATAAAAATACCTCCTCCCCAATACAAATTCAGATTGATATTGGGAACAATTTCAAGAAATACATATGTAAAAATTCATTATCCAATAAGATATGTTATGAAACTCAGGTATTATACCTTGGATTGACCACTATTTAATCATCATAGCATGTCCTTCACCTATTCACCATTACATTGCTAATGAATGATTTTCCACTCTTTGTTTCTCACACCAAGAATAGATAAAGTTGTATTAGGAATCAAGAAAAGATATTCTGTACATGAATAAGATATTTCAATTTTATTTTTTGGTTATCAATGGCCTTAGATGTAAAACCATAAAAGACACAATATATTTTCTCATCTCATGATGATAAACTGCATGATCTTTTAAAAAACTACTCGTGGTTCAATTCTCATTTTCATTACATATGTAGTCATTCCACATCAGGTCACCTTCATCTCTACCACTTGATGTAAAACTACATGGATGTACATAGAAATATGTTTGGATTTATTCTCATTCTATTGAGATATATAGTGACACATAGTTCTCCTATCTTTTGTCCAGAAACAATTAGGAAATATCCCCCACTCCATGTGAATGGTTCATAACTATATAGGAAACCTTTTCATGAACTATGTATGTCTTGATTGTCAACCATTTGACATATTTAGTGATGTTTTGTATTTCAATCTTGCACACAACTACAACATCATGAAATTGATTCATCTTTTATCCCATGTATGAGTCATATCTGCATGAGGATGTCAATATGAGTTCTCATATTATTTATAAACACATATTCAAGATACCCCCATTATCCCCCACTTTTGAATTCAATTAGGGTGGGGAACCATTATTAATGAACTACATGTGTCTTGAATCATTCCCTTTCTAGAAACACAGTGACACCTTGGTCTTATCCCCTAGTCTAACAACAATATTATTTTTTCACGACACAATAACTTCATGTACTCATCACATGATTTTAAAGTTCATGGTTCATTAATAAATATGAATGGCTTTATTCTTATCACTATAAGATATGTAGTGACATTTATATTTTCAATCATAGGCCCAACTATAACATGATATGAAAAACATATTATTATACATTGTATGAGTTAGATCTACATGTATAGATCAATAAAAGTTCTCACCTTATATAAGATATTTTATCTAATAAAAACAATGTGTGTCTTGATTCATTATTTACCAAGAGAAATAGTGACACATGGACCCTATACCCTAGTCCAGTTGTGCTATTCCTTTTCTCTTCATATCAATGTCCCTATTGTCCTTAATGAATGACTCTAAACTGTAGAATATAATGTCTTTTCCATGGAACATTAAACTACACATTACACAAGGATATATATATATATATATATATGGATTTATTATCATCCCATTTAGATAAGTAATAAAGTCTAGGACTTATATCCTAGTCTAACGAATTGTATTATAGAAGACTTCCCCCTTCTTTATATAATCAAAAATCTATACATGAACTATTATTTTGGATCCTCTCCATAGAGATCCCACCATTGATACAAATGATCTCCCATTGTACATATGAGTCATATTTATGTAAGGGACTCCCAAGTCATGGAAAATATCAGTCTAAATACTTCCCTTGTGCACTGGACATTACCCCTTTCATATTTAATACTCTTAATAATGAATTCTTTCAGATCATTTTAATCATTCTTTGGTTTCTGGGGTTAAAATGTCTGCTACATGAGATCACTTTTTCATCAAAATGTATTATGTTCCCATAGATGGCCTTTCATAATTCACCCATATAGTAGGCTCGTCAGTAAAATAATGCATTTTTGGTTATAAAACAGATGCCCCAGTTGGCCCAGCATAATACAACCCCCATGAAGGGTTTTTCATATAGTGGTAACTTCATTCATGGGTGAAGCCTCTTATGTCCCTTTAAACATTAAATAATTTTATGTAGGAACCTGTTATTTAATGCGACCAACCTTTTTGTAATTGTCTCATATCCTTTCTCTCGACCCGAATGTCTCTAAGGCCATCATTTAAATTTTTTATTCCCATATATTCAAATCATATTGGATTAACCTTGGGAAATTTCACCACATATCCTCCATTTTTTATATAATATTTTTTTCTTAGTCATATGATCTAAAACTACATGCACCATACTTCCTATGTTTGGGTCAAACCTTCAGAGAGATCCCATAGCTCTAATTCAGTTGAAATCTTTTTTGAAAATATAAATTCAGTATTCAGGTATTTTTCTTCATAAAACCCAAAAATGTGCTTTGGAAGAACCAAATTTCCTTGAATATTCATTGAATTTTAGCAAGTTGAATGTTAAAATTATTGATATTTCCTTTATCTGACGGTGTACTTTGTTCCCTAGTTGGCCTTCCATAATATTCATCTACATAATGGGACTATTATAATAAGTATTACATTGTTTGGATATGTAGCACATTCCCCCATTTTCCCTACATAATTCATCCCCCATAATAGGTATATCGAAATAGCAGTAAATTTGTTCATGGAAGAGACCTCATCAAAATATCATTTAACCATTTCCCATATCACTCATCATATTCCGAAATTACTAAATGATAGCTTACAGTTATCCCTTTCCATAACTAAATATGATATAATATTTATAAATGAATTACAAATGATTTGAGAACTATCAGATCAAGGGTTTGAGCTAAGGAAATTTATTTAATGCCCCATAATTTCTATATTGCATGACTTTAAACTGGATATCCCCATATTTTCCTTACTCCATGACATTAAACAGCACAACACCTAAATTTCCTTGCACTAGGACTTTAAACCACCCAACACTCAATGTATTAGGTGCATGAATGTAAACTTCCCAACATCTAAATACTTTTACTGCATGACTTTAAACTATATAGAATATTATAAAAACCCATTAATGTCCTGGTTGCATGACATGAAACTGCAAAAAATAATGTCACTACTACATGAATTTAAAATGCCTAAAAATCAAAAAACTCATTTATAAGAAATATACCCTCCCTTATAAACTAGATTCTTATTGGAGAGATTCCTTCAAGACCTATATCGGCACATATATCCCCATTTATTTTAAAATTTATTGCCTAAAAAAACCACCTACTATGGTATTGAGACATCCAAATCATAAACCCATTTGTTTATGAGCATTTTAATTTTAGAATTCATGGGAACTCCTTTACATGACTATGTATTACATGCCCCCAGTTGTCCTTGAATAATATCTCCAACATAACATGCATACCAGCCAAAGGATGCCACTATTTGTCTATGCATGACATGCCCATGTTAGGCCTATATAATACAACCCCTGAAACGTGAATGTCAAATTGTGGTAACATCATCCTTGGAAGATACTCCCTCTTTTTCAATAAATTAATTTTTATATTTGGAAACCATAAAAAACATGACTGAAGATTCCCCTTGGAAATATCTTATTAATATGAAGACATTCTTAGCGCTCAATATTTGTTTTGGTTCTAATTTTAAAATTCTTCATCAATGATATTAAACCAAAAAATTTATCATTATTAGTCTAACATGAATGAATTTAAACTACCCATTAAAGTAGACTTATCACACACCAGTTTTAAAACCCACAAAGGGAAAACTAAAAAAAGCCAAGTCTCAGGTCGCTAAACCTACACTCTGTACGGTTTATGAAATATCAAGAATTATAAATTTAAAAGGAACAAATATTTTTAGAATAAAAACTCAAAAAGAAAAGGGGATTCCTATGAAAAATCAAATCCTCTACCATTGTGTATCCCCCATATTATTTTTAGTCCCAAAATTATGGTGATAACAAAAAAACCACAATGTTTATAGGGTTTTCCACTCAACCCTAGTAACTGTAAAACTATTCTCTCTGAGCAATATGAATTAGGGAGAAAAATAAGACTATCCTTCCATATTGATGTTGTAACAAAGTCCACCAATTGATCTCAGAGAGCATTAATGTTACTTACTATTACATTTAAATCATATTATTTTAATTCTAAATGAATCTAATTCTACATGTGGTCTTTTTTCACACCACAGAATGTGTTTCATTTACATTTGCAAAGAATTCCTGGTTTTATTTTCATTTCTCATAAGATTTATCTTAACTGATGCATAATTGGAAAGACTCCCCCCCTCAAAAATTAGTCCATGGATTCCCATGATAAATGATATATGGTTTCGATGTATCAGAATTCAATTTTGAAGTTTCTTTGTATATTCCGTGGTGTATTAACCATCTCAATAAGTGTATATATCTTCGAGAGCATTTATTATACTAGTTGTGGACCCAAAAAATAGTTATGGATATAAATTTGCAGCACATAGAAGATGGATAAAATTTATGATTGAATTTTCTTCACCATCACGATGGAACTATATGGAGGACCTACACAGAGGACCTGTATGGAGGACCCACACCAAGGACTAGTGCAGAAGACATGCGCAAAGGATCTATGTATAGGACCAACATGGAGGATCTATATGGACAACATCACTTCGAACCGGTCCCCCATTTGCCTGTAAATAGAACCCTTGGGCTCCGTATTTTATAGTTTGATAATTTAGAAGAATCACAATGAAATCATTGCACAACCCCTTTCATTTAGGTCCTAAAAAACACTCTGGTGGCTGTCTGAAAATCGAGATATGAAATAATTAATTGGGATTAGTTGGATCATAGTCCCATCAGGGACTAGAACATGACACCTGAGCCATAGACTTGATTTAAGTCCTACAATGAGGTCCTATTTGGACGACCTATGTAGAGGACATGTCCAGAGGACCTATGTTGAATAAATATGCATAGAACCAATGTAGAGGACCTACACGGAGGATAAGTATGGAGGACATGGACTAAGGACATAGCTTAAATACCTGGTATATGGAAATGGCCTAAGAACCAGTCTTAAGGACCTAGGTTATAGACCTACCCTAACAACTTGAGCTAATTACCTTGTTAACTATGATCCTGAGCTACAATTGGAATCCTCCATAAGAGTAATCACCCAACCAATCCTCAATGGGAATCCTCCTTAAAAATAATCCCCAATCAAAACCTCAAATGAGAATCCATTATTCAAGTAGGCGCTAACCAATACCCAAATGGGCATCCTCCATAGGAGTAATCCCCAACTAATCCTCAAATAGAAATCATATTTTAGAGTAATCCCCAACCAAACCTAAATAGGGAATCTTCCTTAGGAGTAATCCCAAAAAAATAAATGGGAATACTCATTGAGAGTACGCCTCAAAATAAACATGGGCATCCTTTATAGAAGTAATCCTTATCCAATATAAGGGAAACCATACATGTGTAAGCCCCTAGCCATTCACATAGGAAGTTATAGTCTCGCTCCTATCTACACCTTTCAACTTCACACATTCTTTACATTGGACACTCGTCCAATGTAAAGAGAATTTGTGAAAGTTCCATAGCCATGGCGTCTTGCACTGTATCCACGACCTCTTTTATCAGTGGAAGAGAAATCATGCGTAGTTTATTGAATCTCTCAAATCCTCTTATTTTTCATACTGTTCATGAATCATGTGGGATTAGTGATATTTTATGATAAAAAACCACACAATTTTATTGATGGAATGTACTACGAGAACAATGAATCCACAACATTGTGGGATTCATAGAAATAAATCACTTAGGGCACACAAACAGTGGAAACCCTACTTATTTATCCAATCATAATTTTCTTATTCTGGGAATCATTCATAGGTGTAATCCCAAAATCAATTCCCCCATAAATGTCCATGAGATAGGACATATCTCACAAAACCTATTACAAGGGAATCCCCTTTAGGAGTAAGTTACAATCTATTTCTCTAAAAGGGTTATATCTCCTTATAAGATTTACTGAACTACATTGGATTTTATTCCCATCTAAATGTGATACGTAGGAATCATCCATGATGTTCAAACCCAATACCCCCAAATCAACCATGTTCTCCCCAGACCACATTCCCATTAGGGTCTAATACAACCTAGATACTCATATCCTTTATATGTTCCTTAGGAAGCTTCAGTATATGTCTTGTACCAAACATTAACTAGAAACATTCTGCATAAATATCCATGACACATGAAATTAAAATGTGTAGTTTGGTACATGTTTCACAACCATAAAAGGTATGGTGTGTCCCATTATGTGTCACCGAACAGCACGGGGTTATAATTCCTTCCACAATGATACATAATAATCTCATTTATGGGTTCAATCCCATCATCAAAACAATATTTGTCTCTCTGGATGATGATAAATTCACTAGTTCCCCCCCCTGAATGGCTTAAAAATATGTATTATCTTAATTACAACCAAATAATATCTCTATATTGTATGAGAGGATACCATTTATAGAGAAACCAAAATACAAAAATCTATCTCTAATGATGAGGATCCTCAAACACATGATAATTATCTTGATTTCTATACATTATATTAATTGATTTCAAATTTTTAGGGAAACATATATTACGCTTGGTAAATTTTGATGGATTAATAAAAATATCTTAAATTTATAAGATATTCATGGAGTAGGAAATAATTCACCTCAAAAGGATGTGTTGAGCCTAAACTATCATCCCCCTAATCAATGTGAGTTCTTAATAATCTTGGTTTAAAATCCTTAACGAGTGCATGCCCTTCGAAAGTAAGTCCCTTTGGATACAGAACCATTGGATGTTTTCGGTTCCATAAAAATATCCATTAGAAACCATCCAAAAATTGAGATTACTAATAAGAACAACATACAGGGGAAACCATAACTCATTATTCTCAACCATGAATGATGGAATTAGAAGAAAAAAAGAGAACAGTTCACGAGCTGGTACTCTTCCATACACATAAACGATAATTGTGTATCCCTTTTGATGGAAGCATGCATAGGTGTAGGATGAAACATTAATATAAAAAATCACAATATATTTATTATATTTTAGATATTATATATGTAAATAAAAAAGAACAATCTATTAGATGGATAATGAAATAAAAAAATGTTCTTGTTGAATCATGTTACCTCTTCTTTGGGAAATTCTTTTTAAGTTACACCAACATACTATCATGGATTACATTTGGACCAAACTGATGAATATAGGATTTGATTATTAAAATTGGGAGACTATTTTTTCATATTTTGAAATATATTATGGGATTAATATGTTTATGAAAGTGAGTTGGGTGAGTTCCAATTTATATTTGAGGAGGAGTTGAATTAATTTAAATATAAAAAGGTAATCACTATTGAGCAGTCAGTCTTACATAATGTGTTCCAAATAATGGTAAATATTAAATCTATGCAAGAGTTAATTTATATATGGATAAAAAATTTATTTTTTATTGTTTCTAGGTTATTTATCCCCTTATGTAAATGTTTTATGACTAAGTAAACTCATTATTACGTTAATCAATGTAATTATTATTAATTATGTTTGTTAATATTTTTATACAAAAATTATGATGAACATATTATTAATTATAAATTTTTATTATTTCACATGTATAATCCATTTTCTCATATTCCAACCTTATAAAGGGAATAAACTAATTTATAAGTAATCCCATAGATGTGACGGGAATGCGAGTTTTTAATAAAAATGTTAAAACGTTTCAAATGTTTTTAAATTGAATTTCTCTGTCAAATTCAAACCAATGACCTAAAATTGATTAATTGATCAATTACAGAACAAATCATACATTAAAAATAATTTAATATAAAAATTATGAATATTAATAAATTAAATGAAAAAAAAAATTAATTAAAATTCCATGTTTTTCACAATTCATCAAAAACAAAACATCTCTAAAAAATACCAAAACATCACCCAAAGTAAATTTAGTTATTCTAATTTAAAAAATTAAGTTCATTTTTCATTAAAAAATTATAAATTATTCATAAATTATATTTCAAATAGGTGCTCCATTAAAAGGTGGTAAGAATAACTTCTAGAAAAATACAACTTTTTATTCATAAAATTTGATGCTTTTTTATCTTACACCTATAAAATATATTTATTGACTGTAAAAAACATACTTTAAAATATATTATATTAATATTATTAAAAAATATCAACAAAATTTGTTTGATTAATTTATAGAGATAAAACAAGTTTTAACATAGAAATATTATTTTCTAAATAATGGAATTTATTTATTATCAAACTATTCTTAAATTCATTTATAAATAATTAATAAACAAACTATTAATTTTATTTATATATGTATAACCAATTATCAGAATTTTTTATATTTTATTCATATATTATATTCCAATGGATAGGTTATAACTATAATAATTGTTTAATGACAACATTTATAGTATAATGTTGTTCTATAAAACTCGGTCTTGCTCAGAATGTGGTCTGTCATTAAAAATCATCATTGTGCGTAACAAAATCCAAACATACTATTGTGTGTAAAGAACTCTAATATAGTGTTGTGTAAAATTAAAATATAAAAAAATTAAATTTATTATTTTATGAAAATTTCAAAAATCATTATGTTGTATTCTATCCCTATTAAAAAGAATTTACCCACAAAATTCATCATGGTTTCCAAAATATTAATACTTTAATGTTCCTTTCCAAGAAACCAACATCTTAATAATTAATTCTAAAATATAATTTAAATGGGGAATGTTATAAATATAATGGGTATCCAAAGTAACACATAGCTTTGTTTCCACATAGGAGAACATATGGTGAATGTGAAAAAATGAACATGGAATATAAATATAACCATCATGGTCTTATGTAGTGAAATATATATCATAGTTTAGAGAAATATAACAATAAAAAATATATAACCAATAGAGGGATGAAAAAGGTCATTTATATCATAAAAAATGATGATAAGAATACAGAATTTTATTTTAAGACCCTTCTCCAAACGTTGTAGATTTTTCATGAGAAAACATACAGACTTGATATCATTCCATTTAATATGAATATTATAACCCCTGGTTTGTACCTTAGTTAATTCCCAAATCTTATCACACTCCATAAAATGAAGGTGACTGTTTTATCCCTGGAACACCAATTGATGATAAGACCCTTAGATAGTTCAATAAGTCAGTTTATTTATCTTCTTATATCACAAAAAATGTTTATGAAAGGTTATTAAATATGAATAAATAATTATATTACATTAGCCTACCATATTCATAAAAACCTCATTTGAATTCAACATTGATTATTCAATAAATAGTTATCCTTTTATACATTTTTAATGATAAATTTTAGAAACCATATAAAAAAGGATACATGTTTTTTCAAAATAATCTTAACAATAATACCCCCATTATGGTATATATTGGATGACACATACCAAACATGTGAATAAATTCTTCATGTATTCTCATGAAACATGGTAATAAATTTAATTACCATAAATCCTTACTGATGACATGCATTCTTTATTATTCAGAATATTTATTCTATATACTAATTAATTCAAAAAATGTCGTAAACTCCATTCATTATAGTATAAAGCACATTCTCATTAAATTATTTAGCATTGCAGAGGTAATCAAAACTATCCAATTTACTTTTTCCAAATAAATCATATATTTTTCCATGCCAAAAAAATTCCTCAATATCCATAACACATAATGTGTTACCATACTGAGATCATAATATCATCTTTCCATTAAATCAGATTTCTAATTCATATTCACAATCTACTATACTTTTTCAAATCATTAATGAACATAAAAATCAAAATTCATATAAAAAAATCATTAATTCCAAAAATAAATCACTTCAACCATTCCACATATTTATAAAACAATTACCTAGGATTTATAATATTATTCATTTTTACACTGTTCCGAAAATATTAAATATGAATCATATATTATGTTTCCTAAAAATTAATTTAATCATGATTCATATGTTAAATTTAAAACATACTATTAGAAGATACCATACATTTTTCGTGTGAGTCATATTTTTTTATCATTTTTAGTATAACTAGTACTCATACCACAATCTAGATTCACTTCATTATATTTCCACATAGGACATCAATTTTTTTAAATAATATACACTCCACATCAGAAACATTCATTATTAAACTAATTCATTGTTAAACTAATTCATTGTAGTTCCCCCTATTGGAAAGGACTAAATATCAGAGTATATGATAAACTGATATTATTATAAAACCACATAATCGTTAAAAAAAATTTATAAGATGTCTAAATCATGAAAACATATTTTAATTTTTTTACACCATAGGATTATTCATAGAGAAAACCCATGAAATATACATAGAAATATCCATATGTGTCTCACTAATGTTTTCTCTTTCTAGTTTCCAATGGTTTAATTAACCTTTCCTTTGATATGAAGTATTGTTACCAAGGCTTAACAAAGTTGGATATTACATCACATTAGATGAATATTCATAACAATAGTAAAGTACACGTTTGAGGAGAATAAGAGTTTAGTGTATTTTGAATCATGGTGCATAATGCCATATAACATGGTGAAATATCTTTAAAGTCTCCCATAAATATTATCATACATTGTACTCTAACATCAAAAATATGTTGACAACCTCAGTAAATGAAACCTAATAAAGGTGTGAGATCAGATTCTCAGTAAGGGTAAACAAGGTGGATTTGATTAAATAACTTGATAATTAGTTTGTGATTACATGATCATATCATTTTAAGATCATTCCGTACAAGTCAAATATCATAATCAAAAGTCATGGAAAAAAATAATTGATGTTCATATGTTATGAATCATAATGTAATCAATAGAATAATACATGAAAGCATTACATTGGAATAATACATAGTATTTTTGAAATACACATCATATTATGACATTGTGAACATTTATAAATAAAATCATGTTCACATATTAAATAAAGTACATTACATAAATACCATTCAAATACACGTTGACATGAAACCAGGTCCACACATAACATTGTGGACATGTATTGAGGTTCATGCATAGGTAGATAATCCTCCAAGATGGGAGACACAAAAATCCCAAGTAGAATCCATTTCATCATAGTGGATCAGGATACACATTATTTATCAGAGTGAATCAATCTTTTAGGCTTGATCCGATCATTTTCATATAATATATATGTCAATATCCAATTCTTGTGAGCTTTATGTGGGTCACACTATTGTATAAGATATAACTGTATTACCTGATTCTATCTGTGACACCCCATCATATAAACTATAAATGGTTTACCATGTGATATCTATACTTCCCTATCATATAATCTACAATGGGATTACAGAGGGATATCTTGTCACACCATCATATATGTTATTACAGGTTTACCCAGTTATATTTAATCCACCTCTTTATAAAAGATTCAATATGCTTAACCAATGCTATTAGGGGGACACCATTGTATATGAAATATCCATGATTAAAAAGAGAATCCATATAATAATAAAAACTCATAAAAACAATTCTTCTTTCATAACATTATTATCCCAAGGAAACTTAATGGGGTACATATAAATCTCTTATAAGGTGATTATCCCATGAAAAAGAAAACAGTTCCACAAATATAATGAAATCATAATAAAAACCTTTTTTGTGAAATAATATTAATTATATCATTGGATAATATCCCCTGTAAAGAACAATCTATATACAAATAGGTCTTCTTAGATAGTGGATGACTTTGAAAGACCGCTTGGAAATGTTCTCAATCAATATTACCTTTCTTTGAAAATAAACGATTTTATGAAATAAAAAATCTTCAAAATAATTTTCATTAAAAACACATTTGAAACATATGATGTAATATTAAAAACTTATTTATTGAATATTATATGTAAAATAAAATTTCCCCTTTGATAAAAATCTATAATAATATTTTTAAAAACGTATTCCTTTAAAAAACATCGATAACATATAATGGAATATTATAAAACCATTTTAAACAATTTTTAAAATATACTAAAATTCTATAATACATTATCTTTACAAATATATTAATATTTAATTTTGAAAAAATTCTAAAAACATTTTAGTAAACACACGTTTATAATACAACATAATTCTTAATAAGAGATAACTAAATTTGGGTTTTCTTAAAAATCATGTCATAATTATATAATATACCTAATAGTGGATAAATGGTACCATTACAGGAATATATAATTAATAAAAAGTGTATATGAAATAAAATAATCTCACTATAAATATTCTATAAGATTCAATTAACAAAATAAAACTCATAAAAAACTCTATAAATGAAAAGATTAATGATGTAAAACATTTCCAATTTTGTAACATTGAATCATAATCCCCATGAAAAAAACATTAATCGAATAGTAAAACATCATTAAAATAATTATAATCATGATAATACATTTAAAAGGGATGTATATACAACTCAAAAATATGTAGGTGCATAACATAAAATGTGTCTCTTAATGGAAAATTGAGAAACAATTAGTTTATGGATTTTGTAACATTTAAACTATAACACCAATGAAATATATATCATAAAATTTATTTTTCAATACTAACATTTTTTTAATAATTATATATTATATTCATGGGTGGTATATACTCCACAGAAAATAAATGAGTATTTAAAGAGGCATGAGTCTCGTAGAAGTAAATGTGGAACTAGAAATCCCCTTACAACATGAGCGGCATTTCAATGATGATATCTTTGAAAGAATATATTAAATTTAAACATTCAATATAATAAATTAAATTAAATGAATATTATAACATTGGATATGGAAGTATGCACACACACAAATAAGAATAAGCGGTGAATATAAAATATATCATACAGAAATGAAAGTTAGAGGAGAAAACCCTAACTGCATGAGTAAAATTTAAGTAAATAAAGGATATTAGTGATATGAAATGTAAGATGGAATTATAAACACCAAAAAAATGAATCGAGTGGTGAATATGGAATGTATATCATGAAAATAAAAAGTGAGATTAATTTACCTTACATTAAATCTTTGATATTCATCATACAAATTAAAAAAATAGTATAATTAATATAATTGTTTTATAGATCTACCAAATATCCATATTATTTTATATCAGTCCATATATGATTTTATTATGAATTTTTATTTTCTTTTTCATATCACGTAAACAGTATGTTTGTTATAATAACCTCATTTTTTGTATTTGTGTTAAACTACTATTCCTGATCCTCGTACATTGATTCTGATATTCATATTTAGAAAATGAAAAAAATTTGTAAATATCATATATATTAATTAGATATTTAATTATAATAATCTAAAAAATATAAAAATATCAAATGGAATTCACAATTCATAGAGAGGGTAGGTCGTATGTAGGCATTAACAGTCTCCATTTTCGTGTCACATTGAACGAAATAGTGAAAATGATATATATATATATATATTATCATTGTAGTATAATTATTATGTTATATATTCCATATAAATATACTAAACCAAATCTTAAAAAATTTCATGCATTGTGTGAATTAATAACATTTCTTTGAGGAGGTGGTAGTCCACATGTCCGCAAATGAATTTATCATATTCCCATAAAATCAAAACCATGAAGGTATGAATTATATAATAATTATATATGAATAAATAATAATTAAATAAATTATATATCCTATAAAAAATAATTTCCATCCTTATTTCCAATACCAAATAATATTAATTGAAGAAGGAATGACATCAGTTTGTAAGGCAGTAGTCTGTTGTACACAAGAATGATGATTGTATATCCCGTATGATGGAAGTATGATTAGGTTTCAGTCAAAACCTAATGAGAAAAATATCATTATATATAGGACACCAAGTTTATTATATAATAATTTAATATGAATTATTTTTCATTTGTATAATGAAATAAAATAAATTTCTTGTTTAAGGATGTTACCTCATCTTTTGGTAATTCATTTTGATTTGAAACAAAAGACTAACATGGCATCATTTAAAGGAAAATTCTGCATCGTAGTATGAGATTTGTAATTTTTTAGTTTATTTTGGATGTGGTTTACTACTCAAAGTGTCATCATAAGTTTGAATGTGTGTGTCTGTGGGGCGGGGGGTAGTTAATTTTTATAGTTGAGAAGTAGTGGAATTCTTGTAAATATAAAAATATAAACAATATTGAGAGGCCTCCCTTACAAAATTTTTCTCCAATAAGTATATATTCTAAATAAAATTGAGGTTATGGTATAAATATTTCCATAAAATGGATTTTTTTAAATGTGTCAAGGTTTTTTTGAACCTTGTGTAAATGTTTCACCACTAAGTAAACATGTTTTACCATAATCGTTGTAATAAATTTTAAATATCATAGAAAATATTTTTGGTCAAAAAAATAGATTACATCATTTTATATTTTAAATTATTATAAATTTTTTTAAAAAAAAATCAATAGATTTAGTGCCTTAAATTAATTTAAAATTAATCTCACAGACATGATGGGATTGTGTGTTTTTATAGTAAAATATTACAATGTTTTATATGTTTTTATATCTTATTTCAGAGTGATATTAATTACAATAAACTAAATTTAATATTATTTTTTATATATGATATAATAATAAATAGAAAATAAATATAATTTTACAATAAAAAAATATATGATAAAATAATTTTCAATTATAATTCTGTGTTTTCTAATAACATAAAAGATGATACTTCCTAAGAAAATTACAAAAATTCACCCAATATAAATTTTTATATTTTTCATTGAAAAATAATCATTATTTTTATATATAAAAGTTATTTTTATAAAAATTGATTTAAAATACGTATTCCATTAAATGGTTGTAAAACTTCATTTTAGAAAATTAAATATTTTTATTTATAAAATAGTATTAAATCTAATATTCTACCTATCAAATGTATTTAAGTAGTGTGAAAATATTTTATTGAATATAAAACATTTAAATATTATTAAAAAAATTCATAAAAAGTTTTTTTAATATATTGATATAAATTGTATTTGTACATAGAAAATTAGTTTTCTTATAAATGTAATTTCATTATTACAAAATATTTATTACTTTCATTTATAACTAATTGATCGTCAAGGGGTTTATTTTAAATATATATTTAAACCTTATTTTTTCAATTTAGTTATTTCCATTGACAACTTAAATTCTAATGGGTTTTTGATATCTACAATAAAATTTTAATTATTACATTAATAGAATTGTGTAGTTATGTAAAACATAGTTTTTTTGTAACACAATCTATCAATGGAATTCAGAATTGTGAGATAAATAAGTCTAACATTGTGTTCTGTGTACTGAAAGTTAACATATTTTTCAGGTATTGAAATATTAACAAGGTTTGCATGTAAATAATTTCAAATATAGTTCTTTCATATAAGAAAACATTTATTCAGGGTTTTTTGAAATGAAAAATATCAAAAAAAATTAAATTATTTTGAAAAAACTATTTCACAAAATATTAGGGAGTTACAGTTCTAGAAGAAAGTGATGAACAGAAATTGATGTCCCTTTTTTATTTGACACATCTAGAGTTTCATGAGATTCATAAGCAGTATTATCATATTGCCTTTTATATACATATTCATTACTAGATAGGTTAATGATAATGAAATTCTAAATTCTAGAGGTCTTGGTCTATTAAATGAGTATATCTGGGGAGGGACCACTTACAAATTTCTCTACTGATAGAGAGGGAATAATATGTATACATGTTCATATTTATGTTCTTACAAACATTCCTGTGGATATAATGAGATAGTCATATGTTTTTTAGTGGTAATTTAATTTAGGAATCTATAAGATTTATCACGATAGGTGTCATCAATATTGGTGTATTGGGATGAAACTTCATATTGTGGATTTCATCCTTATGTATTCTACTTATCATAAGTTGAAGGTGGAAAACTAATAAAATGCTTGTTTTTTAAGAAATTAGTAGTCCTGGATTGGAATAGGAAAGATGTGGCGGTGGATTTTTTTTTGTTGGATTACTAAGGATTCATTGAGGTAGAAAAGTAGATTGGGTAGTCATGAATTGACAGAAAAAGGCATACCACTTCATTAAAATCTGAGATACATTATCAAATTTCGATATTATATTAATGTATGTCTATGAGATCTTACGATTTCATAGGGTCCTTTATATGTTCATTTGAGACATGGAATAACATTTCACATTGAGGTTCTAGTCATGGATATAAAGAGCATTGTGTACGAATGTGCCTCTATAAAAGCATTTCACAACCAAAACAATTTCCATTTTTAATGAAATATTTAGTTGTTGGAGGACATAATTTGGGCATGTGTTTTTGATTTCAATGTTTCTTGGGAAAATAATATATATCTTTTTATGTTTTCCAAAAAATATATTTCAATTTGCTTTTCATATCACTCAACTTGGGGCCTTATATGTTAGGTTGTTATATTCACCCGTGTCCCATTTATATGTTAGAGATACGTGATACTACTTCCACTTCTCATCCGCAATACTTATGATTTGGTAAATTCGATTAGAAGATGTATGTTTAGTGGTCTGTAAGGAAATAATTTGTATGTAAATATCCATCTAATACATTTAGAGTTTGAGGTTGGGGATCGTGATTTCCATTAGGTATCAACTAAACCTTTGAATATATCGATACAGATTCAAGGTATGTTGTTACCTCATATTTCTGGGCCTTTTGAGATATTATATGATATTACATCAATATACATTGTGTTAATTTTTTTCATAGAAGTATCATTAGATGAATGACATATTCCATGTGTCACAACTTCATCATTGCGATGCCGACACATCTAAATAATTTGTTACAAAGCATGTTGAGTAACATGATGATTGTTATTTTAGTAAGTATACCATATGCATCATTGACCAATGTATGACGGGTGTCTGTGGTTGGTATGTCCCTTAAGTGAAGGTAATTTGGTAGCATGACCATGTATTGTATGATATATGGTAGAGGATGGTAGATGTATATGTTTTGTGGCCTGATTTATTCTCATACAACATTCTACCTCCATTGGAAGGAATCCTCTGTGATGAGTTCCTTTATTCAAGGATGACTATAAGAATCCAGTTTAACTGTGTGTTGTGTATTGATTTATTTTTGGTTTAATTCTTTAATATTGACCTAATAAGAAATCTATGTGAGTTTATATAGGATATGTGTGTGTCTGGGTATTGTTCATAGCTCAAATCCTCAACATATGGAAGAAATTACTTGGCTGTATGGTTAGTATAATCGAAAAAGCCTAGTCCACACAGTGTCTCATAATATTGTGGGGAGTTTATATGATATGTAGTGGGCACACTGTTTTCCCAAACCATGATATCCAATGTACATGAATGTATGAGAACTATACAATTTTTTGTAAAAGAAAAAAATGTTTATCACTTGGTTTTCCTAATAGAGTGAATGATCCATGTCGTTCCTCTCTCAAGGTAGTGTATGGTGATCAGTAGGTATATTGTTTTCCAAACCATGTAACCAAACCATGAGACCCCCATAGGAAGGGGTAAATTACTATTTATTCCTTGAGTATTATATTTTTTACTCCCCTTCTTTATTTCATCATTCAAGAAGATATTACCTAGTCCCTTATATCTGATGAACTCCCAATACAATTCAAATATGATTTATTCCTATTTAATCTTCCAACCTCTAATTCATAATCTGATCATCTCATAGGATATCCATCAGCATGTTCTTCAGCCCATATGATTTTTTGTAATTATTATTTCTTTTAATGATGCTATTTTTTTGGAAATAATATGCCCTATTTTTAGGGTTCTCATATCTTCTTCAATTTTATTTCCTTATAGTCAAAAATAATGGCAGATACTAGATGATGAGGGTACTGCATCAATATGTTAGGTTGTATATGAATAATCCATTAATGTATCTTCATCTATAAATTGATTCCATTGTGTGAACACTGGTTTCGTAGGGGGTTTTTTATTTAAATTCAGCTTTCATATTTTAATTTTTCTATATTATATTCAGTAGACCTAATGATTCCAATTCTTATTACCATTAGAGGATGAGACATCTACACAGACAACCCAATTTGGATATATTCTTCATTAATATATTGATTACCTATAGTGGTATTATTTTCAAGACCGATCAAGTGCATCTGACATAACATTTCTTAAGGTATGTGGTCAAATTTAATAAATGAATCTTATATTAAAGTTAGAAATAATATTTATTGATATCACTTGCCCAAGTAAAATTATAAATCAATTAATTTGATATAGGTTTCATGTCCTCTAACCCTTTTCATGTTTAATGAAAATTTTGGGTTTAAACAATTAAATGAATATAAATAAAAGTGTTAAATGGTTTACTGTCATTGATATGGCTTATCATGATTAATGTAAGTCAATGGATTGGGACTATTAAATGATTATATGAGTGGAATATTTCATGTATATTAATTATAAAAGATATAAATATAATATGTATAAGTTACCTACTTCTTTATACCATTTAATCTTTATATAAATGGTTAATGTTCTTCCAGAAATAGAATACTGAGGGAAACACGTATGAATTTAGAGGATTCCATTCTGATTCATTTATCTGATTTCTATGGAAGATGCCAACTAAATAAAATATTAATTATTTTAATGGAAAATGAATTTGTGATGTACAAAAATATTTTATGGAATAATTTATAGATATTATATTTCCATGGATATACTACTTAGATTCACCTTAAAGTCTTTTGTCTCATGATACCATGGATTTACCCTATTGGGACTAGTAATTAATTCCCCATTATTAATATAGAGTATCTCTACGGACCATGATAGACTTATTTAAAGTGGAATTTCAAGATTGTTCCCCATGGATTACACTCTAAACCCTTATAAACAGATTTCATGTGACACTTGTATGAGTTAGCTAAACCCTTGTGGTTAAGGATGACTTGTTTACCACTTGGAACCAATGTTATTATTCCATATATAGTACTAATAATACATTTATATGTAAATGATATCATTATTATAAACTGAAATGTAATCAATAAATTAATTAAATGATCACATGTTCAGAGATATTACCAACATAGTCTAAATTAGAATACATTAATTATTCCATCATTTTATAACATTTATATACATATAAACTATACATAGTATATTTATAGACTAGATTGAAATAGATTCCATTGGAGGTGGACTTCTTATATTTGTCTCAAACCCTATACGGGATGTCGTTCGTACCAGGGAAGATTATATGATCACAAGTTTGGATTAAGGGATGTACCTCACCTTACAGACCTGACATGATTAGGTTAGGGTGGGACCTTGTTATTGGATTACCAGACTAGTGCTTCGGCAGATTTGATAGTTTTTTTATTTTTATAAAACTACAGAGGTAACTATATTAATTTCTGACATCCATATATCATTGTTTTCTATTTTCTAGTTACATGACATTATATCATCATATTATAAGTGATATATTTTATAAAAAATTAATTGCATTGGTTATTATGATTAAAATTGGATTACACTCTTATTATATATTATTTTTACCACATTATTGATTCATCTGTTTAATCTCAATTATGATCCACCCTGAACTAATGTTATATCTCCCAACAGACATAGCATAGTCCCTTGATTCTAGTCAGCATCATCTAGAATACATGGAGGAACACTTGAGGTCATGTGACAAACATGGTTAGGTTATACAAAACTAAACCATGTCCAGGATGAAATACTATTCTCTTCTCCAAACACACGTGGAAGTAATACACTATCGATGACTCCTTGAATATATCCAACATTATTATTATAAGAAAACCCAAACTAGAAGAAACAAAAAATGATAATATAAATTATTTTTAGATAAGGGAATAAAAATAAAAACAAAAAGAATTTATGAATTTTGATACCCATAAGTAAACCAAATAATGTATCATGGAACTATCCATAACTTTTCTATTACAGACAAAAGAAGTGAAAAATTAATTTCCCACCAAGAGTTTTTCTATATAAATTATTCTATGATGCAGGGAAAACATAAAATAGTGTCGAACATGAATTAATGATTAAATACATCATATGGTATATTATAAAAATAATAATGGAAGATCCATATTTAATATTTTGGGTAATAGACATAAAAGGGAAAAAAATACCAAATAATATGATTAAACACATATAAAAGGTGATAACGGATGTTGGTTATTATGAAATTCATGGATTAAAAAACATAATTGATAAAAACAATTCATAAATAAAAATACTAATAAAATATATTTATATTGATGAAATAGGTAAAAAAAAAATAAATTAAGGTAGGTTTAAAAATGATATCATTTATTTAAATAACATTATAAACATTACAAATGGCATCCTAAAATATCCAATATGGACGGAGCGAGATCACTATGTTTGAGATCCTCAAAATATTATATTAAAATGAAGGATTAACATGGAAATACGAATTTCAAAATTCACACAAATGAATCATTCCTAGATTTATTCCATGAGAATTAAAATATTCATGAAGATCATTTGATGATCAATGTTATTAATTTATTACCAAAACCATGGAGAGTTTATAAAGTATATTTTTTTTTATGATAAGATGGAAATAAATTATATTAAAATCCTCTTCCACTGAATGAATATTAGGAATATAAATATTATTTCTATAAAAATCCAATTAATTATAATTATTATTATATAATCAGATGGTCTAAGTAATTATTCTTAAGATATATTAATCTATTATCATTTTCTTTTTTATATTCAATTTTTTAAAATTTAATATCATTAGTTTTACTTAAATGTTTTCCTGGAATTAATGATTTAGGTTCAATATAAGTTATAATTTTCCCGTAAATATTAAAAGTAGTTTCTAGTTATGATAATTTAGCGAATTCATCTTCATTATGATTTCTTAACAAAATAAATTAAGAATATAATAGGTCTCTTATATAGGTGATGATGGCGGATTTTTGAGGAATAACTAAACATCATTAAATTCATGGTTAAAAATTTGAAAACAAAACCACCATGTTCAATAATATATGATATCGAAAACATGAATACAATAAATATTGAAATTATGTATACTTTAAACATATGATTTTAATGATACCATATTCAGTTTGATCATTGACTATGATCATTAAAATGCAATAATTAGATTCCATTCTCTATGGTGTATCCATAGGATGAAATTGAATAGTTGATAGAATGGTATGTACACCCATCCACTACATGATATGTTGGTATCAATCTAGGTAAAATATAAATAAGAAGATAAAATCTCGTGGGAGAATCCATAGTATAGTTATTATATCTTGATCAAACACAATCCCATGGCCAAAACGTCATTAAATATCCATATAGGATGCTCACAAGGTTATTATGAATTACCTAATATATTAAATAAAATTTAATACATGCTTCAATCATTCATTAATTCATCATATAACTAGATTATTGATCATCCAATAAATTTTCTCATATATAATATATCTATTGATGATATTTTTCTTGATATTACATGTATGTAGTGTAACCACAAAATAACTTATCAATGGAAATATTTGAATTGTTATAATTTTGTTATGTAGTAGAAAACACATATATATCATTAAGAAACCAATAAAATCAATTTAATTAATAATGAATGAAATAAGTAATATTCTTAAAAATTAGGGAACATATCCCGATGAAATAGTAACTTGACACTTCGAATAGTAAAATGAACACTATGAATAGTCATCAATCCAAAGAATCATAACCAAAATTATGATATTATAAATAAAATTTATCATTGTTTTATACAAAAATATGCTATATTTATATTATAGTCTATGTCAAAAAAATTAAAAATAACAATTTAAGAGTTATTATTTTTGAAAATCATAAATATTTATATACAATTTAATAATTAAAAAATCATTTAAAAATAATTATATTCATAAAAAATATTAATATATTTATCTCTTTTAGCATTAAGGTAAAAATTTAATTTTCTAAATCCTTATTTAAAATTTCAAGAGTTTTAAAATTGAATATAATATTAAAATCAGTATTTTTTTAATAAAAGAAGATTTTAATTAAAAATAAAATTATCATATTTAGAATATTTGTCACAATATAGAGTACATTTTTTAATTCTACATGTAAAAAATTGTTATTGTGAATTTTTTGGATTTTTCTAAAATAAATGAATTTTTAGTGAATAAGGATATATGGTAATGTAATATATTTAACTAAGACATGAATTATTGAATAATAAATGATTTATAGATTATGTAGGAACATAATATAGAAATAAAATTTATTATTTAACAAATTTAGTGATACAGATCAAACTATTGATTTTCTTGAGCCGAAATATTAAAATAATAAATAAAAAAACAAACAAGCTTCTCTCTATTTTAGTATAAATACCACCCTCTTGTAACACCCCAACAATCGACGGTAATTAAATAAAATTTTCATGATCATAAGAGATCAAGTCTCGAATGACCAAATAGTTTATTAGCCTTGGAAGTACTAGATACATACATATAATTTACATTACATCCTGAAATAAAAAAATCAGAAAACATTTGTCCCCTTTGAACACACTTATATCCCTTATCATATCCCTACAGGTCAACCGTAAAATAATTCTTCACATCCTGGGAAAAATAAAATGTAGAAAGGGGTGAGATCAGATGCTCAGTAAGGATATCAATATAGATGAAACTTTCATAAATAAGCATAAACATTTGGGGCAATGTATACGACTAAAACACGTGACTTTTTAAACTTAAACTTCAACATAATATGGAAAAGATAAATCAAATAATTCCATTTACTTATTTACATGGATATTCTACTATTCGAATAATCACATTTAATATCAGTAGCCAATTTCATAATGATTGAATGCATAATGTCGGACATCATAACCACTTAATCAAGACCTCGTGCCAAGACTACAAATAAAATTATTTCAAGGCCTTGTGAAATGAATATAGTTTGCCTGATGATACCTACCTATGCATCGAGGAGCTATAGTGGGCTCCACCCGTCACTTAATTAGTCCAATGAATTACTCATATGAAAAGGTTGAAACGTAACATACACATTTTTATTAAAACTATCATAAAAAATGTTAATACTTTAACCATAAACCATGAATGGTATCAAAATGAAACATCCACAGTCAAAAATATCACAAATCATTCAATACAATATAGAATATTTGAATCATAATAAATAAACTTCAATCAAGTGTAAAATCCATGAAATAATGTTGACATAGTGAAATCAAAACTATTTGAGAGAAATATCTCTTTATATTTGGAAATCATTTAAAAGCCCCATAATTTTAAAAGAAAAAATTTATTTTGATAATATTCTTATAATATTTTAAGGAAAGTTTCTAAGGTGTTATAAAGGTGGAAAATGTCCGCACTCGCCATATATGTTAAAAAAGCATTCTTTCTTTAATTTTGTCGAAAAGGTCATAAAAACCTTGTTTGGAAAACGACGAATGGATTATTTTATAAAACTTTTATAAAAAGTCAAACAGGGGTATAAATTTCTTTATCCCATGTTCTAGGAAATAGTATAAATGTTTTGAAATACATTTTTAAGAAACACTGATGTGGATAATAAAGAGGTCCCAGTAGATACTCATGTATAAACAACCTTTTGATAATAATAAGATTGTGAAATTTAAAACTTACCTTGTACTTTTCCATGGTCGAGGTTATGTTAAACTCTTGTATAATAGTTAAATCATTGTTATTACATTATACAATAAAAAAACATAAATATGATATCATATATGATCTTATAATATTTCATTGTTAATATTATTTTAGTAGTATCATTGTTTCGGGTGTTAAATAATTCATTTTTTGTGATGTATGTCATGTTTGTTATGGATCGGATGTATTGAATTCATATACATAATGATATATGTCCTTAAAAATTAATTTTTAATCATAAAATGAAAATTATTCTTCAATGCTTATGATGGGAAATGAATCTCATCACTTTCCTAGAGATGGTAATCCGTACATACGCACAAGCAACAATATCATTATATTGATTGTAAAATCATATGTAATTAGATGGTATATCATATATAATTAACATAAATTATACTAATTATTATACCCATCCAAAAAATTAGGTGTTGAATAACAAAATACACCATGACGTGGAGACGGTAAGCCGTACGTACGCACGGGTGGTGGAATTTTCATTCAGAGGATGGATAGAATAATGAATCTCATTGTACCATATTTATAATAACATCACATTATGTATAAGGTGTTAGATTTATTATTTTGGTATGGAAAAAAAGAAATAAGAATTGGAAGAAGAAAAGAACATTGAAAGATGTGAGGAAATAATTACCTCTTTTTCATGTTCTTTCATTAAATTTGAACAAAAGGGATCAATATGTTGGATTTCTGATAAAATTAAGGACTATATGTTGAATATAGAGAAGTTGGGAGGAGATATGAGCAGTAGTGTGAAGAGACAAATGGCTTTGGAGGTGTGATTTTGAGAGAAGGTGAGGTACCCTTTTATAAGTGAGGTGACTGTCACTTCCAGAAAAGCTTGAAATATTATTTTATTATAAAATTATATTCGGTTTATAATGGCATAAAAATGATTTACATAGAGGATATTGTGGGTATGGGTCGAAAAACTATAAAATAATTGGATTTATATAGGTGTAGGTCACTATATTAACATTATTTTTTATATTTAACTCTTAGTCAAATAGTTTAACTTTTACCATGTCATTCTGTATTATTTTAATAAATGGTTAATAGACTTACTATAAAATGCCAAGATAATCCCAAGTGGTTCATTATTGATATATCTAGCCTTATTTAAATTATATAGGGAATGCTTATATTTTTATGAATATTATATCAATTAATAATATAGTATTTGTTTTAAAAAATTCATTTATGTCAAATTTGACACTATTTGATATTTTGTTTTTGTGAAAGTCATAATTTCTTTATCACTTAAAAAAATTTATTTAATCAACCATAACATGTCATATTAATCTATAATATTAGTGGAATTCATCATAAGTCTCAATTTACATTTATTTTGATATTTATAATATCAACTATTTTAATATTTTTTTAATAAGATAATTACTACATCATCATTGTGTCATAAAAAAAATTAGTTATTTAATGTTTGAACATTACAAAATAAAATACCATTATTTAGGAAATATTTTTATCTATAAATGAGTATTTATAGTTAAATTTATCTTATGTATAACCCTATATTAAAAATGGTTTAGTTATTAAAATTTGAATTTAACACTTTTAACACTTCTTGATATAAAATAATAATAAATGTCCTAATCTAATCCAAGTGAACCAAAAGGATCAAATTTTATTCCTAATAATGATTTTGGATGAAATAAATTTATCCAATAGAATTAAGACATGTGTTAGGGTAATAATAGTATCATTTTTACCTTCAATTACCCTATTTACTTTTAATCGTTGTAAATAAAAGTCAAAAGTTACTATTCACTAAAAATTATTTTCATCTTATTGAACAGAATTTTACATATTGATGTCTACCGTGTCTATTGTATTTTTTAAATTCAAATCTCAAAAGATGTAAAATTATGTTTTATGCAAATTTGAAAATGTGCCTAGAAGGTGGGTAAAAAACGTAAAAATTTCATAAATTTAGTATATATCTAATATTATTATAAAATTACTCCAATGAATTACATTTAATATATATTGGTATTATGGATCTATTTTTATCTAAAATAAATTTAAATAAAATAATTAATTATTAAAATTAAAAGTCGGTTTCAAACAATTAAGAAGTGTTTTAACTATTCATGAAAAATTGAATGTTTTCAGAAAAATACACAAAATTCACCCTATGCTTATTTTGATATCCAAATCGAATAAGAATATGAATTTTGAAAAAAAATTATAAAATTTCAAAAATTTGGTATTACTATTTATAACGGCTATTTTAATTGGTCGTGGTGTGTTAGAACTCGGAGTTGTGTACATTGCAAACTATTGTATTATTCAAAGAGAAGCATACCGTGGAAGCTTCCTCCTTCAAATAATTTCAACCTCAAAATTTCTAGAATAATACTACGTAAAAGGATTTTGGAGGTTCTTCATCATATGTTCCTAGAGCTCCCACATTGCCTCTTCCATCTTATGGTTTCTCCATAGAACTTTTACTAGACAAGTCATTCAGTTTCTCAACACTTGTTCTCTAGTATAAAGAATTCTGATAGGCTCTTTGCAATAAGACAGGTCAGGTTCCCATTCTATTTCATCATAGGTGAGTACATGCGTTGGTTCAGACATGTATTTTCTCAACAATGATATGTAGAACACAACATAAACTTTGGAATTACATGACGGCATTTCCAAACGATAAGCTACAACTCAAATTCATTCTAGAATTTTGAAAGGTCTGGTGTACTTATGACTCAATTTACCCTTACTACCAAATCGTATAACACCGTTCCATTACGATAACTTCAAGAAAAAAAGATCTCCTACTTGAAATTATAAATCCTTTATTCTATTATTATCATAGCTCTTTTTCCAAATTTGATATCCTTTGATGTGGGTTTGGATAATCTTCACTTTTTCCATTGTTTCTTCAGCAAGATCTGGGCCTATGAGTTTTCTTTCACCAACATCATCCCATCAAGTTGGTGTATGAAATATCTTTTCGTGTAATTCTTCTTATGGTGCTATATGAATACATGAATAGAAGCAATTATTATAGTAAAACTCTAACAGAGGTAAATATTGATCTCACACACCTTGAAATTCAAGTGAGAAAGATCTCAACATATCTTACAATGATTGAATAGTCTGTTTTGATTGTCCATCTGTTTGAGGGTGGTAGGTAGTACTCAAATGAAGTTCAGTATCCATGGACTTTTGAAGAATTTCCTATAATCTTGATGTAAAATGGAGATCATGATGATAATCAATCGATTGGTGTACTCCATGAAGTCTTAAAACATCATTAATATATAGTCTTGCTAGATGTTCAAGTAGTAAATCTTCACTTATAGCATGAAAATGTGCATACTTGGTAAGATGATCAACAATGACCCATATGAAATCATTCCTTCTAGGAGTCAATGGTAGCCCCATGAAAATGTTAATTGTAATATCAACCCATTTCCACTCAGGTATGGGAAATGGTTGCATGACTCCACTAGGATGTTGTATTACATCCTTCAACTATTGAAAAACCATGCATCGTGACACATGATCACCATTCCCCCTTATCTTGTTGTCCCACAAAGAAATGTTCCTTCAAATATCTATATATCATAGTTCTTCCAGGGTGTATAGAGATATTAGAGGTATGAGACCCATCCAACTATTCCCTTTTTAGATCAGGTGTGTCAGGAACACAAAGTATCTTTCCAAATTTTAAAATATCAACTTCATATATGATGTCGATCAATCTCCCATCATTCACAGCTTTAATTTTTTTTTAATCTGCTCATCATCTACCTTATAAATTTTTATCCATTCTCTTCAAGATGGTTTGGAAACCATTTGAAAAATTATTGTTGTTTCACCTTCCATGATTATTCCCATATCCATATTCACTATATACATGAACATAATATCCCTTTTAACTCTCATATTGTTCAAAACTCCATGATTCCTTCTTCTCAAAGAATCCTCCACCTTATTTTCCTTCCCTGGGTGGTAGTGTATAGTGAAATCATAATCTTTGAGTATTTCAAGACACCATCTTTGCCTCATGTTGAGTTCATTTTGTGATAAAATATATTTCAATGTCTTGTGATCGGTATATATCTCACATTTTCACCATAGAGATAGTGTTTCCATATCTTCAAGGAAAATATTACATCTTCTACTCAATATCAGGAGTAGGATAGTTTTGTTCATGAATTTTTAGCAGCCATGATGCATGGGAAATAAACCTATCATTCTGCAAAAGGACACATCCAAGTCCATTTTTTGAAGCATCACTATAAATAACAATCCCACCATTCCATGATATATAGCACAAAAAAGTCATCAAGATATTCCTTGAAAAATCTATTCATTAGATCCATAATGACAGTCGGTGTATTAGTCAGTTCAAAAGGAATTACTATAAACTCATAATACCCATACCTGGTGTGAAATTATATCTTCAGAATTAATTCCTTATTCACACACAAATGATGATATCCATATTAAAGGAAAATATTTGAAAAATATTGAGCTTCATGAAGTAGATTGAATAAATCATCAATGTGAGGTTAGGGAAACTTGTTCATTATTTTTATAGCATTCATCTCCCGACAGTCAATGCACAACCTCATATATCCATCTTTCTTCTTAACGAAAAGATCATGGGATTCCCATGGGTAAACACTAGAGTGAATAAATCCTTTATTACACAATTCTTGTTGTTGTATCTTTAGTTCCACTAATTCCATAGTGACCATTCTAAAAGTGGTATTTGATATCGGCCTTGAACAATGAAATAAATCAAGGGAAATCACATTTTATCATTTTGGAGGATTTCTAGGTAAATCCTTTGGAAACACATCAATATATTCTTGTATAATGGGTACATCCTCTATTGGATCATTATTTTCCTCACCCATAGTTATTTAATTCTCTTCCTCCCCAATAATTGAATTTAGTAGAGCTATTGGGGGTGGTTCATGATAAGAATCAGGTGGTGACGTTTCTACTTTAAGGATAAGGCAGTCCTTATCATCATAGAAAATTGTCCCCTCTTTCTTCTTATAACAAATTTTCACATCAAGGTCCAAAATCCAATCCATACCAAGGATTATATAAAATTAAGTCATGTGTATAACGATGATATCTGTAGAAAAAGATCATTTATATTCCCTAATTGGGACTGATTAACATAAATTTGTTGCAATGATACTTACCTTAGGTGTTTTGACTGATAGCTTCCTTGTTAAATCAAATTGGAAATATCTAATTTTCATAGAAAACTGGGAAGTTATGAAATAATGCTATGATAAAAAATCAAATAAAGCATTGGATAATTATCAGGAAAGTACTGGGGTGTTTCTTCCAACATTTACCACAGGATTAAAATTCAACATTTCCCTTCTTCCCATTATTTTCATGTATAGAGTGTTCATCAGATCTCTTATTCTCTTTCTTTTCTTTAATTTTGTACAACATAGAAAATTATTTTTCTGTCTTGATAGAACATGAGACAATATCTTCATATGATGAGAAGGATTGTGAGACTAATACTCGATAGAGAAATGGTTTTAACCCATCAAATAATCCATCAATCATAATACATGGGTTACGTATTTAATTTTTTTCATACCATGATAACATTGTAGTGTTAGCCTCATACTTTGCGAAATTCTCATCCTCCTTTTTCCTCAAACTCAGAAATTGTCTCTCCATATCTTCTCGATGGTCATGAGGAAAGTACTTGTCTAAGAAAATTTCATTAAACTCCCTCTATTACATATTTGATACTTCATCATCCTCTTTTGTGTTTTGAATTAATGACCACCATTGATCTGCATCTCCCATGAGGTGATAAACATCCATGAAAACTTTTTAACATTCACTACACCCAAAAGCATGAAATATATTTTCAAAGGAACTTATCCATTTCTCAGCTTCAAAAGGATTTTTAGCCCCATTGAATACTTGTGATTGTTTCCTCATGAAGACATCTAACATTGATTCTATGCATTGTGGTTTAGGGTTCTCCATACTGGTACGATTTTTATTTATATCCTGAGTGAGTTGTCCCAGTATGGTTATAAGTTGTTCAGAACCAGTTGCATCACCAACTCCACTATAATTATCTTTAGTCGGAGGGAATCCCCACATGGATTACATTCATTGATACTTTTCTCATTCCATCTAGTAAGCTCTATTTATAAAAAATGGAGTACACTGGATTAGCTTATGAATTGTTATACATAATTCCAAACTGGTAAAATACCTTATATAAATTGAACTGTTTGTGCATATAATCTATAATCATAAAAAATGTTTTATTTGAGGTAGTATTTACTAAAAAATCCTTCATAATTGTTTTTAAGGAAAATGTGAATTATCCTATGCATATCCCTCACGACTGTCATAATCAAGAGTGCATCAAGGTATATTGTCGTGTACCAGGATACCCAAGGTCAAGTCTGAAACTCCTTGTCAGAGTTTTCCCTCCTCAATACATCTATTCCAAATATTTCTCGACATTTTCATATCTAGAAAGATTTTTATTGATTGGAAAATAAACAAAATCTCTACATTACCAAAATTCTAGGAATTTCATCTATACTAATCGTCCAAATCTATTTTAGGGTAATGATTTCTAATCATAGTTTGTCTAAATATTTTTTCTGAGGATTCTACTAAACATCCTCAGATACAAACTAAAGCACCCCAACCCTATTTAGCTAGAGTCGGTGCATTATTAAATAACATTGGCATGATCACAATAGATCAAGTCTTGAAATACCAATTAGTTCAGTATCCTGGGAAGTACTAGATACATAAATAAGTTTTATATTACATCATGAAATAAAAACATAAACACCATTTTCCCCATTGAACACACTTACATCCCTTAACTTATCCTGGTAGGTAAACCATAAAATACTTTTTCACATCCTGGAAAAATAACACTAATAAAGGGGTGATCTCAGATGCTCAGTAAGGATAACAATATATCATAAAATTTTGTAAATTAGAATAAACATTTAAGATAATGTATAAGACAAAAACACAATCCTTTTAAAATAAAACATCAGAATAATATGAAAAATAGAAATAAAAAAAATCCATTTACTTATTCACATGGATATTCTACTAGTCAAATATTCACATGTAATATCAGTAGCCAATTTCATAATGATGGAATAAAAAAATTCGAACATAATAAAAACATAGGCAAGGCCTCGTGCCATGACTATAAATAAGATTTTATCAAGGCCTTCTTCCAAGACACTAGTTTGTCTCATGAGACCTATCGATGCGTCGAAGAGCTATAGAGGAATCCACCAATCACATACAAAGTACAATGCATTCCTCGTATAAAAAGGTTGAAACATAACATAAACATTCGTATTAAAACTAGTATATGAAATGTTAATACTTTGACCTTAAACCATGAATGGTATAAAAATAACACATCCAGAGTCAAACATATCACAAAACATTCAATACATTATTGTAGATTTGTATCATAATAAATCATCTTAAAACAAGTGTAAAATACATCAAAGGATGTTGAAATATATTAAATCAAAAATATTTGAGAGAAATATCTCTTTCTATTTTGAAAGCATTTAAAATAAAACAAATATAAAAGAAAAAATTTATTTTTAAATTATTATTTAATGATTTTAAGGGAATCTTTGAAGGTGTTATTACAGTATAAAATAGCCGCACTCATTGTATAAGTTTAAAAAATATTATTTCCTTAATTTTATTGAAAAGGTCATAAAGGAACTTGTTTGAAAAATGACAGAAATATTCCTTTATAATCATTTTATAAAAAGTAAATCAAGGGTATAAATGACTTTAACAAATTTTCTATTAAATATTAAAAATGTTTTGAAATACATTTTTATGAAACACAAATGTGGATGACGAATAGGTCCTAGTAGATACTCACTTATAAGAAACCTCATATTATAAAGAGATTGTAAAATGTAACTCTTAACTTGTAATTTTCATTGGTTTAGGGTACAATAACCTCATGTATAATAGTAAAATCATTGTTATTAAATTATTCAATAATAATATACATAAATATGATATCATATACGATCTAATAATATTTATTTATTAATAATATTTTAGTAGTATCACTATTTCAGGTGTTAAATGATTCATTTAACTTATTATGTTTTGTTATGTAAGTCATGTTTGTTATGGATATGATATATTTGATTCATATCTAGAATGATATTAGGTTCTTAAAAAAATTGTAATAATAAAATGAATATTTTTCTTGAATGGTTACGATGGGGAATGAATCTCATTGTGTTCATGGAGATGGTAATCCATACGTACACACGAGCGACATTATCATTATATTGAATGTAAAATAATATGTAATTGGATGGTAAAAAATATATATAGAAACATTAAAATTTTATATTTTTTATTTACTTAAATTATATTAATTATTATACCCATCCCAATAATGATGTGTTGAATAACAATTTACACAACGACGTTGAGATGGTAAGCTGTACGTACACACGTACGATGACATTTTCATTCATAAGATGGGTAGAATAATGAATATGTTTGTACCATATTAAAAATAACATCAAAATATGTTGAAGGGATTGGATTTATTATTTTGGTATGTAAATAAAAAATAAATAGGATGTGTAATAAGAAAAGAATTTTGAAAGAGTTGATTAAATAATTACCCATTCTTCAGGTTCTTCCATTTGATTTGAACAAAACAGCTCCCTAGGTTGGCTTTCTGATCAAAGTAAGGCCTCTAGATTGAATTGAGGTAGTTTTGAAGGATATTTGAGTAGGGTCTGGATGAGCCAAATGGAATTGTAGGTGTGATTTTGAGAGAAGTGGAAGTACCCTTTTATAAGAGAGATGAGGGTCACATTAGGAAAAGCTTGAAATATTATTTTATTATTAAATAATATTCAGCATATAATGGCACAAAAATGATTTATTTCAAGGATAAGGTGGGTATTGGTCTAAAAACTTTCAAAAAATATGTTTTAGATAGGTTTAGGTAACCATATTAACCTTATGTTTTTTATTTAACTCTTAGTTAAATAGTTTATCTTTTACAATGTGATTTTTATTATTATAATAAATTGGTAATAAACATACAATAAAAATCCAAAATAACCCAAAGTGGTTTATTATTGATATTTATAACCATATATATGTCTTTTGAACAATACTCAGATATTTAGGAAAATTATATCAATTAATAATATAGTATTTATTTTAAAAAATTCATTTATGTAAATTTTGACACTATATAGTATTTTGTTTTTGTGAAAGAAATAACACCCTTATCACTTTTAAAAAAATTATTTAATCAACCCTAAAATTTTATATTAGACTAAAAAATTATTGGAATTCATCAGAAGTCTCAATTTACATTTATTGGGTTATTTATTATATCAATTATTTTAATCTTACACTAATAAGGTAATGACTGCATCATCATTATGTCTTAAATGAATTTAATTACTTAATGTCTAAAAATTATGAAATAAAATAACATTATATAGGAAATATTTTAATATTTATATTGAATATTTATATTTGAATAAATATTATGTATAACCATATATTAAAAATGGTTTAATTATTAAACATTGAATTTTACACTTTTATCTCTTCATTAAATAAAATAATAATAAATGTACTAATATAATCCATGTGGAACAAAAGGATCATATTTTATTCCTAATATGGTTTTTTATTTGAAATTCACTTATCTAATAGAATTAGTAAATGTGTTTTGGAAATAATAATATCATTTTTACTTTTAATTACCATATTTAATTTTTACCATGGTAAATAAAAGTAAAAAGTTAATATTCCCCCAATAAAAATCCATATTATTGAACCAAATTTTACTTACTGATGTCAACTGTGTCTCTCATATTTATGAAATTCAATTCACATATGCGGTAAAATTATATTTTATGAAAATTTTAAAATGCGCATAGAAGGTAGGTAAAAGATGGTAAAAATGTCAATAAAATTTTATATATCTAATATTATTATAAAATTTCCCCAATAAATTAAAATGAACATAAATAAGTATTATGAGTCTATTTTTATGTAAAATAAATTTAAATAAAATAACTTATTGTTTAAATAAAATATTGGTTTTAACCAATAACACAATGTTTTTCAATATTCATCAAAAAAATTGAATGTTTTAAAAAAAAATCCAGAAATTTACACTAAGATGATTCGGATAATCTAAATCCAAAAATGAAGTCCATTTTGAAAATTAAAATTTAAAAATTTTAAAAAGTGGTTATTACTATTCATAATAGTTATTTTGATTGGTCATGGTGTGTTACAACATGATGTTTTGTACAATTCAGGCTGTGTATTATTCAAAGAGAAGCATACCATGGAAGTTATGGTGTAAAAAATTCGATGCTTTCAAAATTTATGCTAAAAACAAATTGTTACGAGAAACCCCAAATTCAGTCGTATTGGGTACATTCAATAAAAAAATGAGAAACACATTATTGAATCTATTTGATTCCATTTAATTTCAAAATTATTGAGATTTAATAAAGTAATATTGGTTTAATAAAATTTTTGCGTCATAATGGAACCATATACCTTGGTATCAATGAACCATGGATCTCCAAACCCTAGACAGGATTCTCCACATAATGAAAACAAAAATATCTATGAGAAAAAAAGACTCAAACCTTGGTTTAGATCCATAATAGTGGGTATTAAATCCATAAACAATATACAAAGATATATAAAACCCAAGCGAGAAAGAGAGAGATCACAATAGATCAAGATATAGAGGAAAAATCTAACGGAAGAAGGATCAAATGTTGTTTTCCTATCTTTATATTGCATCATTTAGGTGTATGAGGGGCCAAGGATTCATTTTGGGAGATCTACAATCGATAGAATCCTTTTTGGGTTGAATGAGGTATGTTCGAGGCCTAAAACATGGGTTAATGATTTTTTGACAAAAATAGTCATTAATTAAAATCTTGTCTTCATGGTTTCCTGGGTAGCGGCGCATGAGTTGTACAACAAATGTATTGCACATGCTCCCATTATAAATGTGTCACACAATTTCTCTTATAGGGATGCACATCTTCACTAATAGTGCCCAGGCTATGAGTATCTCTATATCCAAAACATTCCATTATCATGTCATAGGGTGCATAGATTGGAAAAAAATGTTCACGCTGTGTTCTGACCATTCACCGACCTAAAAGTTTAAATGTTCATAAATTATAAACCCAAAACAACCCCAAAAGAATCCCAAACAAAAAATAATTAAAATGTGGGTTTAGTAATACATGAAAATAGCAACAAGATGTGAAAAAATTATATACACCAATATTGATAAAAAATTAATTTGATATATCCAATTATTATAGTCATACCCATTTTAGATTAATGTTCTACTAGGATTTTTATTTTCAAGAGTTCTAACATTAAGTACATAAATCTTGGTAAACCAAAATATATTCTTTCTACAATATAATGTTACTATAAAATAGTTTAAGAAATTTTAAAAAATAATATTTTGAAACACAGAAATGTTATTAATATAATAAATTTAAATTATATAATATATTTTCAAGAATAAGATCATATGGATTGATATCAAATCTAGGATCAAATATTAAAAAAAATATATACATGGGGGATCATTTTTTATATAATGAAACTTATAAGTATCCAAACACTACATAAGTTGAATAATCTGAAATATATATTTTATAAAAAAAATTTATAAATTTTATAGATTATTTTTTCGATAATAATATTTTATAATGTTATAAAAAATGAAATAAAATTCAATATGATTTCACATTGTCAAATGAAACATATATAAACATGTAATTTATGAATTTATAATGTTTTCAAGAAGAAACTAAATTTATAAATGAATGATCTATTATTTACTCATTATCATTATGAAGTCTATAAACCATCATTTAGATTTAAAAAATTTAAACCAAACCCTTAATGTATGTATCTCATCATGAATAAATCCTTCAATCATAATGAACAAAATAACGTTTATCTTCCAAGTGATGAAATACCTAGATCATTGAGATTTGAAACAACAAACATCATATTATTGGAATCCAATGTTCAAATTAGATTGAAACAAAAAATTACAAATAAATAAAATTTGGCATCTATAATGAAACACACAAGTATATTCCTATTGGAAATACTCTAAAATTTTGTCAAGTGGTCATTCTAAAAGTAACAATATGTTAATATATCCATTAAAACAAATTTCCATAGCATTTATTTAAAAATCATCCTCATCCCTAGTCATTGCACCATGTTTTAAAAAAATCTCAAATGATCAAATTATGTGAATCTCATAGGATGATGTAATAGCCTCAAAAAATCCATTTGTTCACCCACAATAATTTTATATCCCAAAATCTATTATATAAAGAAAATTACATTAGTAAATAATATATAATTTAGTATTTTAAATGTGTATTTGATCGTATGAATACGATGTTGTCAGTTTGGAAATAGCTATATTTTATATTTACAACATTAATAAATATTTTTTAGAAATATATATAAAAACATATCAGAAGAATATATCATTTTCATTAGAATACTCTAATTTATAATGTTTGGTATATTGATATTCCTCAATTGGTATTATATATTTACCAAAAAACATTCTTAAAAATTGAGAAGTAATTTTTTTTGAATATATAATTTATGGAAATGTATTTTCATTTCAAAATTAGGGTTGAATGCTCGGAAATATATTTATGCTAATTTTTTTTTCACTTTCTATATAATTAGATGTGTCATGGTATTAGTTTAAACTCCATTACAAAGCATTTCAGCAATGGTATGCCACTTGGTTATATTTTTTTAAAATATATACAATTTATTTATGTTTAATATAAATTTTCCATGATTTCAAATGATATTGGTATTTCCCATAATATATTTGGATATTTGTTACCAGAAATCAATGAGTTGTTGGATATATTTAGGGCTAGGCTATGACACCAGGAAAGTCCTTTAGAAATAATTACTTCACGTAATAGTTGTATCTTCCTTATAATAATTTATTTACTTATTATTTATTTATAGTTATTTAATTATTATATTTGGTAATTAGTAGATCCGTATGGTGATCAATTGATATTGAAGGACAGTTATCGATATTGGAAAACCAGATTCGATTTTCATGGATAGAAGTTAACTCAATATGATGTAAGTATTCTTATATAACCTAAATTTTAGTGTTGCACATTGTTTATTGGAATGTTATATAAGGTTGATACCTTTTCTGAATGACCAATAAATTCCAAAAATGTTATGAATAAAAAGTAATGCATAATTAATTTATCATCCCTAAATATAAATTATTTAATTGATCCATGTCATATGTAACTGATTAATGTGACAAGGTCCACAATAAAACATTGTATATTGGTTGGATATCAAATATAATTGGTTTTGAATTCTTCATAAATATTTTCTTTTGATTTTATGTTGGTTCCTGTGTATCTCATGATATAATGTTTTCTCCCTTGATCCCACATATGTACCTATGTTGGACATGGAAACATGTTTTAAATTTTGATCAAAATTGATTTTGTGTGTAACATGTTCTTCCATTATACAATGATTGATTCCATGAGTCTTCCTATAATCATGGTAAATAATGTTTTTTTAAATGATCACATGTAATTTAATTCTTGTAATAATTATACTATTTTAATTCCATGTTATATTTTATGTGATCTAATTTTTTTAGTGTTATTACCCTGACTTTGCAAGTATCACATTGGTACTCTGGATTGGTAGACCTTCATGATGGGTTAATCACATTGAGGGGGAGTTTGCGAAGTATTTTTTGATAATGATATTATTTCTATATACTGGTTATTGACATACATAATTTGATTCAAGACCCATTGTAGTAATATTGGGCTTTAACAACATTATGTATTTTCGGTAAAATTTCATATTAGTTACTTTACAAATATATGTGAAGTTATTCGTCAAACCATGTTGATGTTGAGGGTAATGTTAACTTGATTCCCCATGGATATCAAGTTTCATGTTTTCATGATTCCATTTGGATCTCCCTTGTGGATATTTTATACTATACTATAAAATATTTTGATCATCATTCATGTATGTGGTTGAAGAAAGTACATAGGTGTATACTGTGGCTTGTTATGTGAACTAGTCAAGAGGTATTTATTTATTACTTATTTTTGAATTAGTGATTACATTTTATTATAAAAAAATTACACAATTTAATTTTATGTTATAATTATCATATCTCATGAACGTTACAAAATATATAAGTTAGGCATCTAACTATATTTTTGGTGTCCTAATACATTTTATTCACACAGTCATTATGCAGACATGACACGTAGGTACAAAAGTGGCCTTCACTTATTGCTATTGCAGGATGGGATGATGCCTATGTATAAGTATCTAGTATGAGAGTTTTCTTTATCTATGTATTTAAACAGGAGGTTCATATTGATGATCGGTGCATAGCCTCTTTGTAATTTTTTATTTATATTTTTAATATGAGTTCATCCTAGTATATGATTAGTTTTCGGTATTTAGTTTTAACTATTTGGGTATATTATTTCTACATTAATTCCTTAATAATTTTATCTTTGTTGTTCTAATTATATTATGGTTTTATATTTTTACATAAATTTTTTATTTATTATTTCCTATTGATTTTAATATAGACTATAGTCTCCATAAAACCTAATCTATACCCATATTAGAGGAATATAGAATATGGGGAGGCATGAATGAGGTCATGTGGAACTGTAGCTTGTACCCATTGATTTCTGTTAGCGTGCTACAAAATGGTTTTTTAACAATCTTATTTTTTCACATTATGGAGATTCTATATGGTCGACATAGAAATGTGTTGAGGTTCTGATTAAACATATCCTACTATGCCTTGAACACATTTCTCCGGGAATGTCCTTGGTATGAGGGTATGTGATTTATAATCATGGTTTATGCTATTATTATTGTATGATTTAGCCTTATTTGATGTATATGTAATTTGAGTTTAATTATTCCACATCTATATGAATATTTTCTATGTAAAAAAAGGTGTTTCACGCATCATATTCAACACATAGGTTTTACAAGATATATATTTTTATTTTATTTTATTGTACTATTGATATAGGGATCACCATCTTTATGTTCCCAAACATTTACGTTGATTTTAAATACTAGATCATAGATATATTTTATCTGTATAAACCCCTATGAGTTTCTATATATGATATAATTTCATGTTAGACTATGTTGTTGTTTACGAAGGAAATGATAATCATAGTGACAATCATGACCATTTTTATATTGGTGATGATAGATTACATGAATGGACATGCAATAGAATATATTTGATAGATTGTTTTCAGTCATTAATTTCTTCACTAAATATTCTTATGTGGGAATATATTAGATACTTAATGTAAAATAAAGTATCAAATGTATCCAATATAGAGTTATCAATCTAAATCATGTGGGTTTTTTTATCAAACATGGTGTTCATTGCCTTGATGTGGTCATTATATGAGAGAAGGTGTCATGATATATCTGTAAATATACTCCATGATGATGTTACAGGTTATGAGACTCTTATTAAATCCCTGTGTGGGTTGATTTTAGAAGCATATTGTCCTAGAAATGTAACTATAAAACTAGTTAATTGTTGTCTCACATTTCATAATGGAATCCCATTAGAGGATATTACAAATGGATAAATATTCATGATTTTTTCTGGAGGGGATGTTTTCATTGAGATAAGTTATTTTAAAATATAATGTTACATTAATAAGGTTAAAGGAATGTATTTTCTTGTTTCCTAGAAACCATGGAGTATGGAGTACCTAGTGTTTTAGTGAACATGATATATGGTTTTGTTTCTTAGTTCATTGATTTTCCTAGAATTTATGGAAATATAAGGGGTTTTATAGCTTTATAGTAAAAAATAATACTATCAATGGATAATGAGTGAAATTCTGTGGTTGTTTGACTAAGAAGTGTTAGAGTGTTGGTGGATTTTCATCAACTCAAACTACCCCTTATCGGATGGATGGTTCATTATAATTTATGGAAACAATGATACTCCTTTCAACTGATGTTGAGTGGTCACAATTTTTAGAGAAATCCTTCGTCTTTTGATTTATTTTAACACCCCTAGATTTTAGGATATAGATTATTTTTAATTTCTTTAAGGTCTTCTGTTGTACACTACACCAAGATTAGTTTGTGTTATCTGAAACATCGTATTAGCTTGCAGTATACACAACACTATTATTGGATTCTGTTACACAAAATTTTATGTTTGTTTGATAGAATTCATTTAATGAATGACTGAGTATTAGTGAACAACTAAATATTATAACCTAATCATTATAATGGTGGGTAGTAATAACATAAAATTTCTTCTAAAAAACTATTTAAATTCAAATAAGTGAGTCTATAAAATAATAAAATCACACATGATGAATTTTAGTAATGAAAAATATATTTTATATATTAAATATAATGTTTAAAATTCATCTTATATGTTTTCTGAATGTGATATAAGAATAGATTCAATTTTTTGGATAAAAGATTTATTTTTCAAAAAAATGCAGAATTTCCGCCTTTTGATACTGAAAAACTGTTAAATCTGTCTTTTGACACTTTTATAAATTTTATTTAACAAAAAAACTTCTCCTTTAGAAGATACATAAAAAAAATTATTGGGATGAATTTTTGATATTTTTCTAATATGTTTTAAATTTTGATGTATAGTAAAAGTATAGTAAATCTTAATTGAAAAAAAATCCATTCAAATAAATTATGTAATTAAATTATAAAATTGAACGGTTTTAAAATATAAATATATTATATATTTATTATTAAATATAATTTATGTCATTGTCATTAATTTTACTTTAAATTCATATATAAACACATTTAAATCTTTTGCAATGTTTTAACTTTTCAAAACCCATTCTTTCATTCTGATAAAGGAAATAATTTTAAATTAATTACTATAATTTGATGTTCTGATTTTTGAAAAATCGATTCCATATATATAATCATTAGGCCCAAATTATGTAAATATCTTTATTTTTTGGGCATTTTCAATAGTAATATCGGTAATTTTTATTAATGCGGTAAAAGGGTATAATTAGTAATTAAGGGTATGGATATTATTATAAAATTACAATAACACTTGTCTTAATATAATTGGATGACTGTATTTCATCCTAAATAATCCTTAGGGAAAAGTGGTGTCCCTTGTAAGCCACTTCAATGTGATTAGGACATTTAATTTATTTTATTTAAAGAAAATTTAAATATGTCACTCTGAAATTTTATTAACTAAACCAATTTTCATATACGGTTATACAGAAGAAAATTTGATTATTAATGCTTTTCTAAAATATAAAATGTTTTTATTTATCGTGGTAGTTTATTTTTAATTTTTAAGAAATATTTAATTACATTCAGAAAATATACTTTAATGGTGTACATATTAATTAATTGATGAGAAATCAATAAAAATTTTGTTATTAAAATGATAAACACCATAAAAGACCCAAAAATATTCCCAATTATTATTGTTATATTATATATTGACAATAATCATACAAGGGTTATTTTTGTAACATCGCAGGTAAAGAAACATTAAGACATTTTCATATTTATTAATAATTGGGATTTAAATATTAATCTGAATTTAAAAGGGATGTTATGCTCGATAGTGTACCTGATACACAACAACGGGTTTCCTTGAAATATTACATTTCACACAATGTTGGTTCATACCATATATCCAAATAACATTTTTATTCAAAACAAACAAACTAAAAAACCCCGGTGATCTCGGGCTTTGGGATGTCTGAAATAGTGAAAACCAAGTGAATCCCCTCTATGTAAGTTAACACACTCTGGTTTCAAACTATTGATAGGGAGAAGGTAAGTGGAGATGGAGCTTTGGACTGCCAAAGATGCCAGGTGATTCACTACCTTATCACCCTCACAACATGTGTGAGACAAATCGATATTGTGTCTAAGAAGAGCTCTAAATATTCTAACAATGTAAGAAATAATACAAGGTGGGGATCTGATTCAAAACATGGCGTTGTGGAGAATCATGGAATCAGTCTCCACCTTGGTTAGATCCAGCATTTCATGCCTACAGATGGAAACCCTTGTGAGCATGGCCATCACCACAGCCAAAAGAGAAGCGCCCTTTATAAATAAGCATGTGAATGCCATGACCACCTCCCCCCCGGGGCCACGGACTACACCCCATCCTTTCATCACCCCCATAGTGAAGGAACCATCAGTATTCAGCTTCAAACTAGAACCAGGGGGTTTATACCATACTCAATTACCCTATTGGACGACCTAAGAAGGAGAAGCCAAGGGGATATGGACCTGTAGGCAGTTATGAGAGGGGACCTCCAACCATTCCATGATGAGCAGATCCAATTTCATTATAAGGAAGTTAGTCCATGCAATGATGGACCTAAATAAAGGAACGAAGCTGCCAAACCATGACTAGTTCCTAGATGGCCACATGCTCTAATATCCTATATTGAATATCACTGAATTAACTATCCTACCCTTCTCGGATCCTGTAACTCCTTGGAACCAACTTTCTGCAAAGGGTGTGTAATTTTGCTTAAGAGAGGAGAGATCCAAGGAGCCACCAAAGCAGGACCACAATGCCTGAGCCCAATCCCCTTCGAAAACAAGTGATTCATACCCTCTCCCCACCTATTATTGCAGCAAGAACACCTATAATCCATGAATATTACCATCTTCCTAACATTATCATCTATCACTAACGTAGCATTCTCGATGCTCCATGTTAGAAATTTGAACTCCGTTGGATTCTTATGGCACCACAGAACACCATTCCACCCTCTTGAAGATACTGCCCAGAAAACAACATATGGAAATATTTCCAGGAGAAGACCCCTATAGTAGTGGGGGTAAAAAACCATTTTTATGGATCTTAATTTAACTAAATGGATTCAAGAAGGGCCTATTGATCCTCATCCAGGATTACTGCGGTGAAATTGTGGTACTAACAAGCTACTTAAACTATAATCATCGGGGTCGGGTAACCAGGGAAGGCTAAAACAGATCCCACCCAATTTCTTTGCCGGAAAAGGATATCCCATGATCCCACATTCCACCAATAGTTGAGATGTATCATCTGTTACATGTGTTAAACTTTCACCCACATAAGAGAAGTATAACTGCTGGTAGCCTCCACACTTCCAGCACAGAGAGGCGACATGATTTACCCCAATACACTTGTTGTTGTATTAGAGTAAATAAATGGAAGTAACTAGAATATGATTATACATGATTATTAAATTTTTTTACATTTATCCAATAAAATTTAGAGGCTTAAAATGTGAATAAATCTAAACTTAATCATAAATACTCTAATATTCATTTAAAGGTCGATTTACTACCTTTTGATGAAGAACCCTCTTTAAATATAGTTTTGGTATCTTTTATACATTCTATATGACAAAATAAAATTATTATTTAGAATTGGGACATCAAAATTTACTTTGGGTTATTTTTTTGTACTTTTCTGATAAAATTTATTCTATAATGAATAGTGAAAAATAGTGTATTTTAATTCAAAACTACCTTTTAATATAATTTATTTATATAGATAAATTATCTTTTTAATTTGATTTAACGTTTAATTCGATTATGTTTTTATAATTTAATCCAATTTTGATAATTGTAAGTAATTTCAAGTTGAAATTGGAAATAAACAAGTGTCAATCTGTTGAAAGTTATTATTTCTTAAAAACTCACTTTTTGTTTCGACAGTGGGAATTAATTTTTAATTAATTTCTGACACTTATGTGTTTTTAATTTGAAAAAATAGATTCCATATTTATAATCCGTAGGTCCAAATTGTGTAAATATGTTTCTTTTATTTTTAGCCATTATGAATATTTACTTCAGTAAATATTTTATTTACCATGGTTAAAGGGTATATCAGGTAAATAAGGGTATAATAATATTATTAAATTACCCTAAAATGTGTTTTATTTCTATTGGATGATACATTTCCGACCATGTCCATTCATGGGTCTATTTTGGGACCCCATGAAGGCACATTGGAGTGATAATGACACATTATGATAATTAATTTAAAGTAATGACAAAAATGGCATAAAAATATATCTTTTTGTAAATAAATTTTTACATGGGGTTATATAAGTTATTTCTTAGACTATAAATATTATTTTTAAATATAAATTTACTTCCTACATAATGGTATTTTTTTTATAATTTTTAGACATCAAATAAAGAAATTTATTTATAAGACAATAATGATGTTGTGTTTAACTCATTAATGAATGATTTAAATAAATAATATTAAAAAAATTAAAACAATAACTAAAACATATAAAATTCATATTGGATGATTTTATTTCAAACAGGAGTGATATTATATTCGTCTTAAATTAGTTTTTGACCTTTAAAACCAAAAATAATTATATAATAAAATAATATTTTCAAATTTTCCTAAAGATCCCCTCATCCCCCTTATAAAAATAATTCACCTCTAACTCATTACTCACAACTCTCAAGCCCCTTGACTCAACCAAAATCCACATAAATAATCTCCCTACATCCCTCTCTTCGACCTAAATTATTTACCTCAGGAATAAGTCACTTCATAAAATCCTTTTGGTTCAAACCAAAGGGTGTTACGCAATTGAAAGGTAACGTCTTCTCTTAAGTAATTATCTTTTATTTTACTTCTCCAACCCCCTAAACTAATTTTATTTCATTATTTTATAAAAACAAAAATATCCTCTATATTCTAGGATGTTTTTACGAGAATAATTATAACTACACTTCCACACACCTCCATCTAATGGATACGAACATACTGTTTCTGTGGAAGGGGAACTACTGCCTCACAAAACATTGATTGTTCAAATATCTTCAACCACCTTTCAAGGTGGAAATTATAATGGAAATATATTTATATGTGATATATATTATATTTATATATTCTCTTTAATTTTTTATTTTTCATTTATATCATACCTTTATGGTTTCTGTAATGTGTAAAAGCGATAATTTCATTTGAGGAAGTGCGAACTACCGCCCCTCAAAGTGATATGACTCGTTCATTCCATGCATTGTACGTATAAATGTGGGAGTTACTGAAATTATATATATTATATTATACTGTAATTATAATATACCTATGTATCATTATGTTTTCATTCCATTAAAATAGAAAATAGAAATTAAAGTAGCATTCATGTGTACGTACGACTTACCATCTCCATGAACGGTGCATTTCATTTCTTATCTCCAAATGTTATGTACTATTATAAATACATATATATACATGATATATATTATATATATTATATGTAAATCATTAATATCATTTTGGAGATAATGTAATTTTTACCACATGGACAATTTATAATTATAACATTTTCATTTTTAACTAAATTTCCGAACATCGACAAAATGTTTGATATGAACTCAAATAATTAACTAATTGTTATAAAAAGGTAATATGTGATATAAAATAAATAATTAACATGAAAAATGTTCTTATGAAATCATAGATTAACTTAAGTTTGTTATTTAGTAAATTATAGACTGAATGGGTCAAGTCGGACATGAGGTAAGTGACTTCATCTCAGTCTCCTTTCATTAAGGCAAGTTTGGATAATAAATACCTCCTACTTTTATATGGAATATAATAAACCCATTTTACTTTTAATTTCATTAAAATGGAATCTTATTTCTATGAAGAATTTTACTAAATGACAAAAGGAATGTTTTTAACATTTTTAGGGACAATGACCTCTCATATGTCGTAATTGTTATTTGGATTCCTCTATAAGCCTTAATGTTTTTAAAATGAAAAAGAAACCCCTAAATCCGTTTTTGGGTGTTTTGTTACTGATAATGGTATTTTAATTTTTTCTACTGTTTCAATATCTAGAAATAATTTATCTCAATTGAAAATGAACTGTTATTAGTGAAATAATTATATTTGAAATGTTTTATGTGTTATGATTTTATAATGGTACCTATACATTTGAAGGGTGGTTACGAGGTAAACCAAATAACGAGTGATTCCGTGATAAACCACGACAAGTGGTTATTTTATAACCTCCAATTCATTGAATATGGAATTTTTCCATATGGCTATTCCATTTAGTGATATGTGTGGAAGTCAACTGTATTATTATTCCATTTTAGTGCGTTTATGACCCAAGTTACCTTTATATGTTATGTGTTATTTCTATGGGTTTTATGGTAATATTTTTGTAACAAAATGCTAAGAAATGATATTTTATTTAGTGAAGAGTATTTAGTACTTCATAAAGGTTAAAATTATTACTTATGATAAGGTATTCATGGTTTAATTTTTTATTTGAAAAACTAACACTTTCAATTCATCGTGTATCCCTTACTGAGCTTGTTATACTAATACCAAGTTTTTATGTGTTTTTTATAGGACATAATGTTGAATAGGGTCAAGGATGGGATCATGGAAATGTAATTTTGTCTAAAACATGGAAATAGACATGACTATTTTTTCAACTAGATTTTATTTTATAAAAAAATAGATATTGAGTAGAAGTTTCTAGTTGTAATATTCAAGTTGTTATGTATATGTTATGACCCAATTCTCTAATGCTCTAAACCTGAAAATATCTTCAATGTTAATTATTAACTAAATTCAAGATTATGAAATGTTTAAGGATGGGTCCTTATAATTTTAATTACCATTTGGATCCTTATAGAAGATATTGTGATAATTATATAATTTTTTTAAAGTGATGTTAATTTTGTCAAATTCATAATTTAATAAGTATAGTATTTTTATGTTTGATTTTACAGAAGATAAATTCAACTAAATTTATTTTTATGAAATCTAGTATATATTAATTTATCATTGAATTTTATTTTTAATTTTTACCAAAAAAATAAGTACATTAAATAAGTACACAAAAATAATGTAGTAATTATTTATTAATGGAAATATCAAATTAGTGTTATTAAAATATTAAAATAAATATAATTTCAGCTAATTAATATAACCAATGATATTTCTAGATTATCTCGACCACATATATATATAATAATTTTTTTCTATGATATCATCTTATCTTGATATTTTTAAAAAACCATGAATTGAATAGTGTCAAAATGGACACTATTGTTGTTTTGTTAAAATATTGTTTTATTAAATTATTTAAATATTATAAATCATTGTTAAAATATATATAATAATTATAATATGGTGTAAAATTCTCTATGGATTTTTATTATAGTCTAATTGACATCAAATCAATAAATATATCACTCATTTAATATTGAAATATTTGTTATCTTGATTGTTTCTAACGCTTTCACCGGGGCACGTGCATCCATCCGTCTACAGAGGAGGACACGCTGCACTCTTTCCCCGCATTCCCGCTTTTCAAAGGTGGGCGGAATTCTCTCCTTATTCAGGGACGTCTACTCCTTGATCGAAACAGGATGATGGGATGTCAGTTCTTCCTTCTGTGGATTCCTCCTCAGAACTCGTCACCTAGTCGGGTCTCCCTCATAGATTTAATACGTTGTTCATGAAACTCTTCCTAGTTCCATGTTCCCAGGGACTCCGGTTAATTACAATGCTTCTGTCGGGACATTCCAAAGGGTCCATTCAGGGCAGCAACCTTCTATCGGGGGAGTAGTCACATTGAGGCATCAGTAGCATGTCTGGATGCTGGGGAATCGGGATGTCTGTCTATTATCCCTGGTCATAGGGCTTCTCGAGGGCGTGGAATCCTGAGGAATCCTACATCGAGCGCGGGATATTATATGCCATAGACACATATATGAGGTTTTCCTTAGCTTCATGTGTTTAACACAGGGTACGTCACGAGTTTAACGTCCAGCGGAGACGGATCATCCCGATCAGAGCATTAGCTAGAATGGATCGGATTAAGGGATTTCCCTTGAAGGGGTGCTGATACTGGGACCAGACCATGGGCGGCTGTGAAGAGGAGCAGACCGACATGGCCTCACCGGGATATGACGCTCCGGGCGAGAATCAGGGTGGATGATGGATGAACGAATGAAGTGGAGGGGGGAATGGCAAGGTACCATCGCAAGGGCGACGGTGAAGTTAGGCTTGAGCCTCAAAGAGACCTCCTACGTATCCCTGTGGCAGGGAATCAAAGTCCACGTAGTTTGGGATGGTGCCGGTGAACCGACATGAGGGTGGACCTCGGTCCGATGTCCATTATCAGTGAACCAATGTGAATGGGGAGGACCAGGAGGGTCCTAGTGGTGTTGGGCTTGGACCTCATGGAGGCTTCCTACGTACCATGTCGTGACATGGATCAAAGACCACATAGTTCAGAGGGGCTTCGTCGGAGAACCGACGTGAAGGTGGACCTTGGTCCGATGGGTTGTGGGCTTGAACCTCTAGAAGGATTTCTACATACCATGCCTTGACATGGATCAAAGACCTCGTAGTTCAACTGATGGAATTCGTCAGCAAACAGACGTGAAGGTGGACCATGGTCCAATGAGAGATGGGCTTGAACCTAAGAGAGGATTTCTACGTACCATGTCATGACATGGATCAAAGACCTCATAGTTCAAAGGGTTTCATCGGTGAGCCAACGTGAAAGTAGACCCAGGGGTCCACTAGTGGTGCGCTTAAAACTCGTGAAGGCTTCCTACGTACCATGCCATGACATGGATCGAAGTCCTCGTAGTTCGGATGGTGGGTGTCGATGAACCAACGTGAATGAAGGAGGGACCTTGGTCCAAATGGGAATGGGATTGAACCACAGAGAGGCTTCCTTCATACCATGCCTTGAAAAGGATCAAAGTCCTCGCATTTCGGGTGGTGACAATGGCTTTCCGTTGCACTAGAATGCAGTTTAACGTCGTGCTGGATGAAGATAGAACTCGACATGAATTGGATGACGGGTGGTCTTGAACCTCGTGGAGGCTTTCTACGTACCATGACTTGACATGGATCAAAGAACTCATAGTTCAAAGGGTTTCATCGGTGAACCGACGTGAAAGTAGACCCAGGGGTCCACTAGTGGTGGGCTTGAACCTCTGGAAGGCTTCTTACGTACCATGCCTTGACATGGATCAAAGTCCTCATAGTTCGGATGGTGGGTGTTGACGAACCGACGTGAGGAAGGAGGGACCTTAGTCCAAAGGGGGATGGGCTTGAACCTCAGAGAGGCTTCCTACGTACCATGACTTGACATGGATCAAAGACCTCGTAGTTCAAATGGGTGTGCAGTTTAATGTCATGCGGGACGAGGGCATACAGTTTAACATCATGCTGGACAAGGGCATGCAGTTTAACGTCATGCTGGACGTGGGCATGCAGTTTAACATCATGTTGGACGAGGTATTGTCATGGCCAATGCCAACTCTAAGCCCACGTGAGTCATGCTCGGTGTGAGAAACAAGAGATAGCAAGGACCTGACTATCGCTCTGCGATGGGTATGTCCGTGAGAAGTGAAGAGGGGCTTACGCGTTAGGCGGCCCATTAGTGCTGGGACTTACTCCAGGATGGAGGCCCGAAGTGCGGAAAGGCGCAACGAAAGAGGTATTTGGGGCCAATGATGGGAGGTACCTTGTTCCCTATCGCGCCCTCCACTAACCTTGGTAGTGGGGAAGTACAAAGATGCAGGGGTGAAACCATCCGTTGGGGAACTAGGGTTGCCCTTCTCTTGTAAACATACACTGCTCTGATAAGGAGGATATCATCCCTTGTGGAGGGGTGATTCCACTCCCGTGGAGATGAGTGGCATAAAGAATGTTCGAGCTGGGGGGACCCTTCGTGCGAGGCACGTGGTCGAGTCACGGTTTAACGTCATGTGTTGAGGACGTGATGCTTGGCAGTTTAACGTCCTGCAGCTCGGATGAGGCGGGTTCACTCCACACCCCTAGGGATTACATAACTGGTACCCTTTTCTCCTTGGGGGAGGGAATTTACCAGTAAGGTCGTGGTCAAGGGGGGTTGTAGAGAGAACCATCGAGCGGTCCACGTTAGCGTGGCTATGCGAAAACGAAATAGCCGTTAGCATGCCTATGCGAAGAAGCATTAGGTGAAGCAACACTACGATTAGTATTGTACTTGGGACTTTGAAATCACATCGTGCGTACCTGGAGGGTCGCACGGGAAGCGGAATTGCCAAGAAAAGGAATTTTATTCGCGAAGCGGAGTGCCTTGGCCTTAGCATGGGGCATAGGTGTGAGTGGAGGGTGCTTCATGAAGTAGAACAGTATTCGCGGAGCACTGCCTCGTGAAGAAGAGGTGCCTCACGAAGCAGGGTGCTGCGAAGCAGTGTGCTTCGCGATGTGTAGCGATCCTGCCTTAGCATAGGGATCACTAGTACATGTTGGGTGTTTCGCGAAGCATAAACGCTCTACGGCTGCCCGGGTTCCCTTGGGAATCCCCCTCCTTTGTGAATTCCCTTGAGCTTTGTGAAGGTCATCCCTCTCAAAAGAGGGGCTCAAAACGAGACAAAGTGAAGGCATCACGCGAAGTAGAAGTACCTCGCGGATCTCATGATTCCCGGGGGGAAAAGGGTGCTTCACGATTCGGGAGAGGAGAAGCTGAAAGGTCGGATTGTACGTCCCTGGTACTCAGGGGGAGCCAAGTATTTATTGCCAAGGGGAACCTCGAATCAGAACTCGTGCGCCGCCTCTGGAGATTCGCAGCGCGCTCGCGAATGTCAAATTTGTTCGCGTAGAGGTACCGCCTCTAGAGCATCACGGAATGCTCGCGAATGTCAAATTCGTTCGTGGAGAAGTACTGCCTCTAGAGCTTCACGAGCCCGCGATGCTCGGGGTGCTTCGCGTCGGGGCTTCGCGAGGAAGTGTGTCGGCCTTCTTTTTCATCCCTTCCTTTCGTGCAATATTTTGGCGCCAAAAAATGCCCCCCCTCATACATGGAGCCGCGGAGGGTGAAGGGTCATAGTCTGAGGGAAAAGCGCCAAACTTTTCGGCGGTTCGTGATGCGACTTCGAGAAGGGGGCCCGCGGTGCTGACCGGGGCCACAGATCCAGATGCGCCGTGATGCTCCGTGCGGGCGGGGTGCGCCACGATGCTCCGGGGTCACCGCCTATAAATAGGGGGGTCGACCTCTTTTGTCTTCACGCACTTTTCTTGTCTTTTTGTGCTCTCGATTTCGTGAAGATCCGCGTACTCCGCGCCTGCTCTCCTCGAATCGATCATTGCGGAGAACCGCGGGTCTCTGACTCTGTGACCGTACCAAGAGAACTCTTATTTGCTGGCCTAAGCCAGACTCCACGGCTTGGTCTCACGACCGACCTTCTCGAGCCGGCTTCGCGATCCAGCTTCGCGATCCGTTCTGAAAAAATTCTTTTCTGAGTGCCAGAACTAAAATGGCCCATCGAGAAGTCGTATTGGGGGTGCTTGCAGATGCCGCCCGTCAAGATGAGATAGCCAACTGTCTAGGACTTGGGGATATGTTCCGAAGCCACTCGGGTGACGCTTCTTTGACATATCTGCTATCGGAGGGTCAGAAGAATTATCCGAAGTGTAAGAAGCTGCCATTATACGGATTTGGGTTGAGGGATGACATCTTCATCCCTGAGGTGAGTAGGGACGAACCAATTTGCTAGTTTAGGAGCACGCCATGTCAGCACCAATGGTTCAGTGCAGCCGATGGTCATGCGCAGGAGGACATCACACCCGTTACAGCCGACTGTCTCTACAACCATGTGAAAAATATTGACGGGAAGCCACTGCAGCTGAAGATGTCCCCTCCTCTTTACCGTACCATGCTGAAGGTGGCTTTGCAGTATTCGAAGAAAGGATGGTCCGATGAGTGGGACCTATGCTAGGGCAGCAACTTTACTGATGACTGGGCCTAGGCCTATTGGGTTGGCGCCTCATGCGATGATTTTGGGGCTAATCTGAGGAGAGTGGGGTTATATGAGGCGGGATGGGCCTCCCAATTCCACATTTACCAACCGAAACAACTGATGCCAGAATTACTGAGCAGATGGTCGTCTAGGACCAAAACCTTTCACCTGCATCACAGGGAGGTGGGCATCAGCATGTGGGATGTCCAACAAAATTCTGGGGTTTCGATCATAGGGGCAATGTATGGTGAGTTCCTCCCCTTCATGAGCGCGTGGGAGGATACAGAGCAAATGCCGCGACTGGCGTTAGTGCTGATGGCACTCATCCCTGGAGAGGAAAAGGAGGCGGTGAGGGATTTCCACTTTAAGAGATGATTCAAGTGCTTCCTGAATTTCCCATTGAATCGATAGTTCCCACCGAGGCCACAAACTTGTACGAGGGCGGCCCAATGGGGTAAGTGAAACTTGTATTGGCGGGTCTTGGAGGACATCCAATGTAAGGCTTGGGGTTTCAGTGTCAGCACTGAACAACAGCCGATAGTTAGGCTGGCGGCGTTCATCACGACTCTCATATGCGGTTGGATCCTACCGGCGAGGGATAAAAGCATGGGGGTGCGGCTCAGCTCGTTTATTATGGAATCCATGTTGTCCATGGGGAAGCGGGTCAATCCAGGGATTCCAATGCTCATCAAACTGTACAAAATGCCGCAGCACATTAGCGAGGGCAAGAAGACGCCAAGGATATGCGGTCCCTTCCACCTCCTGTATGGGTGGATCGCAGCGCACATCAACGGGATTTATGAGTATCCAAACCCTATTTCGCCGTCGGGATCAAACTTCCGCCCCTCCATCCTGAATGCGGTCGGGAGCTTCCCGTTCAAACTATCCATGCTGATGGTGCTGAATCGGGTGTGGAGGGTGGATGAGTTTAATTTCCACCCCTTCCAATTGCCGATAGGGATACTTACTGACGACGGGTGGGGAACAGAAGAACACTGGGCTTACCTCCTGGCCTTTCTTGTTGGAGTTTTGGTGGCATGAGTAGATCGTGGGCCACTCTGCGAACCTTACACCTCGCATCCGTTTGCGAGGCAGTTCTGTTACCTCCAGTGGCTGAACTCGCAGGTCTACTGGGATGTGTGTCACGAGGAGCACCCATGTGTGATGAGGTAGTTATGGCTCATGTTCACACGGGAAGATGGGAAGATGTGAATTGCATTGCCTCCATCCACCGACGCTTTCGGATTGGTGAGGGAGTATGCCATTAGTTGGGAGGATTCTTACCCAGGGGAGATGTTGAGGCAACCAACTATTCGGGTCGGTGAAGGTGGGCCTCCTCTATCTCGAGGTCGGGGTTCGTGGGCACCTAGGGACTCTTGCGGTGGTGGGGCTTCAATGGCGGTGGGAACCGTACCGGCCGAGGGTGTGGCAGTAGCGGCAGATACGGTGATTCTGGAAGATTAGGGCCATCCGGAGGGGCTGCCACCGAGGGTATTTCGTAGGATATCCACTCAGACTCTGGGGAAGCGGCTATGTCATATCAACATGGCAGAGGATGCCATCTTCCTGGAAGCCTAGATCATTTGGGATGTCAACCGGAAATTTCTCAGCCCACCCGAGATATGGGCCCACCTGAATCGCCTCAGGATGGAATTACCATTCATAGGCCCAGTCCGGGCTGGTTTCATGGCGTCTTCGGCGGAGGCAGAGCAATACTTGGACGAGCTGGAGGATTACGTTCACTCTAGTGGTGTCCCTCTCCCAATGACAGACCGGGTGAGGGTACTGCTGAATCGAACTGTCCCTCCACAGTTGTCAGCCGCCGATCATAGGGTACATTTCCCCCTGCTGGAAGAATCAGAGGACTCCTCTCGGGAGGATGAGGCTGGAGGAGGGAGCCCGTTGGAGGAGGGCAAGGTCGGAGATCAAGGCTCAGATTCCGACGTTTTCGTAGAGGCTCTCGAGGTAGAATTCCAAACTTCTTTCCTTATGGTCCGTTCTTGGGCCACTATGAACTTCTCACCGACGTTTGAGCCATGCGGAAGGAACTTTTTCACAGCCCTCATTCTCGCCCCTCGGCGGGTGATGATTCGAGACCTTTATAGGTTGTGTCCAGTTCCTTGTATAGTGGGACCAGAGCACCCGAGGTGGCTCCTACGGAATCTCTGGAATCTCCAGAACTTCCAACATTATACGGATGACCTCGCCTCGGGGTCCCATCAGTATCGGGTCAAGAGCAGCACCAGGAGGTCCATCTCCGTAAGATTCCTCTACTAGTTTCCTTGTCGTCATATGTAGACTATGCCAACTAACGTTTATGTCCCTCTCTGTCGCACAGTTCTCTAACTGGCGTGGGCTGCTTCAGCAACAATGGTCGGGTTGTCTGGTGGCGTCCCTCCTAGGTGAATGCCGGTGATGGTGGCGATAGACCCCCATCTCCCCAAGCTGCAACACACATCATCACCGGGGGGACCACCAGCAGGGTCGTGCCTGAGTTCATTGAGGTGGACTCCGATGAAGAGGATCAGCCGGCCGGTCCTACTCCTGTCACGCCTTCTTTGGCGCCAGATGTCGTGCCAGATTCAACGCCAGATGCAGATCCCGTCGAGGACTTCCTACAGGAATATCCTGCGAATGAGCCTTCCAATCGCGCAGACTGGGATGAAACGGCCTCCGATGAGGAAGGAAGAAGCATAGTCCGCCGCCGGTCGTGGAATCTAATCACGCGCTTCATCAAGTACACCACCAAGCGCTATGGCTGGCCGAAATGGACAGACTCCACTCACGGTTGCGCGAACTGTGCGCTGGGGGAGTGGATGACCAACATCCTCTGCACTCATCCGAGATCTTATGGCTGAGAAGATCCGGGAGCATGATCGTGGGCTCAGCGTGGGTTGGTAGCGGAGGAAGGCGAAAAACATCAAGAAGCTCCAAGAGTCTGAAAGCAATTTCCAACAGCTGCAGACCTAGGCAAATAAGCACTCAGCCTATCTTAATGTGCAATCAAAGCGGATCTCCCGATTGAAGGCCCAGCTAGTAGAGGCAGAGGAGCTTATGAGTCTGGATTCTGAAAAGATGACTATCATTCAGGCTGAGGTAGAGAGGGCCAGAGCCAAGGCTGAGGAAATGCGCCTCGCCACTACTGAGGAGGAGTGGGAGCAGAGTCAGCGGCAGCAAGCCTTGGACGTCACAAGCCAACAGGTGGCGAAGATGCAATGCTCTTTTGACGGGGTCAACTCGTCCATGGGGGGAGTCGACCCCCGGGTATTGCAACAAACCAAAAACCATTTATTGGTACCTTCGTGATTCAATTTTTTCCTTCTTTGTTTTGAATGCCGTAGCGTGCACGATTTCCACTGTTTGATTCTCCTCGTTACATCCCTACAATGTTTATGGGATGTTTGGAGACAAATCCACAAGACCACGTGGGTCGAGACCGATTTGAGAAATAGGAGATAGTTGCCTTCTCATTCCACCTAACATATGAGGGGATACCATGCTCCAGGCATCCGAGATTTGGATTACCAGTCCGGATTTCTGAAAGATGGGAGAGGCTTGACCGGAGAAGGAACTTTTGAGAACAGCCGAATTATCATTTCTTCAGCGTACCTTCATGCACGAACGGTGCAACACCAGGGACACTGGAATCAGTCTGAATAGACGGAAACGAGAAGCGTGAATTACGATGCCCAACATTCGGAGCGCTGTGGGGATGGCGTGACAATAAGGGAAAACGGTTAACCATGGAGGGGAAGCGGTATCCTTTCTGTGTTAGCCTGTAATGGGGACAAATATGAGGGTCAACTATTGACCATGTTTGAAACACTGGACCATGTCACAAATATTGTCAATCAATCTTTCGGGACATTAACCCAGGACAATTGGCGGACCGTAGGTCAAACATCAACACTGTTAGGGGGTCATTCCAATCATGACCAGTCTTCCAGAACGTTGGCCTAGGATGGTAGGTGAGCCGATGCGGCATGAGACCAGGCCGTTAGGGGGTCCCGTCATACATGAAAGGGGACGAGGGTCCGAATAAGGGGCACTCAAAGCATGGAATATGGAGTGATGGTTTGTCTGAACAGAATCCAACACATAGGTAGTTACACCACCGTGGTGGGAGTACGCTAGATGGGCGCGTTGGCTTGGTCATGGATCCATCCTTCTTTGGGACAGGGTCTCTCTAGCGAGGGGTCCAACCAGGGGGCCGGAAAGGGGAAGGATGGGATTAATGATTTCTATGGGCTAGACCCTAGGCAAAAAAACCAGGGTGTCTCTACGTATCACATGTGTATGGTAATCAAGCCATAAGTAGTTCTGGCAGCGTAGTTTAACATCATGCGGGTTGATAAGAAGTCTGGCCGTGTTGGTACACATCCCGCCAAAACTACTAATACCATGTGAGTCATGCTCGGTGTGGGAAACAAGAAGTATTGGTGGGATATTCCCGACATAGAAAAGGGCATGTTAGGGCAAAGGGACGCTCGCTGAATACCGGCCCAATGACACTAACACGTTCATGTAGTGCACCTAGATGCGCGAAGAGAAAGTGCCGAATATGATGGAATTCCATGTGGACATGAAGAAGTGGAAATGTGTGAATCGTGTCGCTCGAGAGGTGGATCACAATGACGGTGGCGTGAAGATAGAGGATAACTATTAATCGTGGCAGAAACGCAGCATCCATATCGCGTTAGCCTCGAATGGGGACAAACAAATGAGGTTTGACCGCTGACCATGATCGAAACATGCGACCATGTCTCATATGTTGTCAGAGATCTGTAGGGACGTTGGCCCGAAACGATTGGGGGGCCCTTAGATCTAGAATTCATGGAGCACCCTTAATCCTAGTATCCATGTCGTCTGAGGGTCCTTTTGGATGTGGAAGAGGATGAGGATCTAAATAGCGAGCTCACGAAGCGTGGTCATGGGATGAAGGGAATGTCCCCATGAGAATTCCACACATTGGGCTTTGCCAAAACACATCTAAGAATGACAGTGAGATGTATTAGGTAGAGTGAGGAAACATAAGAGGCACATGGTGGAGTAACTCAATCACCTGGATTGGATGGGAATAGAGGGTGTGTGTGGTGCGGTGTACAACCCGACGCGAATGAGGACACAATCCCATATCACACCGCACGACCTCCTTCGGAGAGGTTTTTTGGTCAAGGGAACGAATGAAAAAGTTAGGTTGGGCCCACGGGGAAGTGCCCGGGCACTCCTACGTATCTCTTAAGGATGTGAATCAAGCCTCACGTAGTTCTTGATGGATCTTAGATTATGGTCTTAGAGCTCAGACCATGAATTGGTAAAGGGAGCAAGGGAAACATGGCAACAAAACCTGGCGTGAATGAGGACCTAGGCCCTACTTACCATGCGTTCTCCGGGGAAATACTCGAGTCGAGGGACCGAACACAAAGGATAGGCTGGGCCCGCGGGGAAGTGCCCGGGCGCTCCTACGTATCTCATGAGGATGAGAATCAATCCATACATAGTTATTAAAGGTGACATGGTAAGATACTAGTTCCAGGGGAAAACGGGCGTGCGGGAACAACCCTTTTACTAAATGAAGCAGAATTTGATAAATCTTGTTTGTTCGTTAATGTGAGTGGTTTTTTTTATGAAGCGACATGCCTAGAGTAGTAGGTCGTTGTGTCTCCAAAAGAATCAAGCCATGATAGGAATTGAAAAATGGCATGGCACGTGACCAATACCCAACGTGATGTCCTCTATAAAGAGGTCATCGCAATGCAGTGCCATTTTTCGTCATGCGGCCGGGACGATAATGTCACAGTTTAGGGTCCTGTGACAGAACCAAGCATGCATTTTATCGTCATGTAGCGCAGACGTAGCAGAGGCGATGCTAGGTGGGGAATGTGCGCAGTGTTATAAAACACAATTGATGGATACAATATCCCACATCACATTGTACGCCACTCGGAGAGGGAGACCTTATGCTGAGGGGCCTATATAGAGGTAAGAGGTGAAACAAGGGGGAGAGACTAGCTCCCTAAATGGGCTGGAGCTGAAGACAAGGCGTCTGGGCAGTCCTACGTATCCCATGAGGATGCGAATCAAGCTGAACATAGTTCTATATGGATCTTATTTTATGGTCTTAGAGCTCGGACCATGAATGGTAACAACTTCCCAAGTTAGCGCAGACGTCAACCCGATCCCTAAGCCCACGTGCGTTAAACTCAGTGTGGGAAACAAGGTGGGGGGCATCCTTATCGCAATAATTGGGGCACCCATCAAAGGGGAGTTGGTAGAGAGCCCCGATGTACACCTTTGACGCAGTTTGTTTCCCCAACGCGCAGACGTGCATGAAGGAAAAAGTACCAAGAGTTCCGAGACTCTACTTGGACACGATGAAGTGTTGAAGGGTGTAAATTGTGTACCTGACATTTTGGGCTTAATGGGTTGGCATGGCGATAGAGGAAAACTATTAACCAGGGTGGAAATGCAGCGTCCATATCGCGTTAGCCTGAGGTGGGAACAACAAATGAGCATCGACCGCTAACCATATTCGCAACGCGGGATTTTATCGATTTGTTGTCTGAAACCCTTGGGGGCGTTGGCCCGTAACGGTAGGAGAGCCCTTGGGCGTAGTATCTAGGTCGTTCTTCGGGGACCCTCCGGGTGTGAAAGATGATGGAAGCCCTAATGCAGGGATACGCAAAGCCTGGAATGTGGGTGCAGACGTGTCCGAGTAAAGCTTGGCATTCCATGTAATAAACCAGAGTCCCCTTGGGCTCATTGGTGAACCGCCAAAAAGGGGTCGACGAAACATCTCAGTAGGGAGAGGTACATGGCATGTCCATTACAAGACCAACGTGAATGAGGACATAATCCCACACCACACCATATAATCCTCTCATGGAGGAAGGGTAGACCAAGAGGCCAAGGTGGGACGAAGATTCCCGAGAGATGGGGATGGACCTGAATCCTAGACATTCAGGTGGTCCTACGTATCCCATGAGGATGGGAATCAAGCCACACATAGTTCTCTAGATGTATTTTAACGTCATACGGGACGAGGGGGGGAGTAATACACCCCCAAAAAAGGGAGGTGTACAGTACGGTGAATAAACCGATGTGAATGAGAAAGTAATCTCATGACACACCATACACTCCTATAATTGAGGACCTGGGCCAGGGCCCGAAAAGGCCAAGGGGCCTGATGGTTAGGCATTGTTCAGGAAGGCCTGACCTCCTTTCAGTTTAACGTCTTGCAGTGAGGACGAGGGTCGGGGACCCGATGAGACCAAGGGGCCTGAGGCAGGGCCTCGTAAGGGAAGGCGTATTGCATGGTACATGATCCCTACGTAAATGAGGACATATTCCCACAGCACACCGTACACCCCGGTTAAGTGGTTGGGTGGAGGGGCCTGAGATGGCCAAGGGGCCTAAGGTCAGGAATCAGTCAGGAAGGCCTGACTAGTTTGCAGTTTAAAGTCTTACATGGGGACAGGGAAAGAGATAACTGTATCTAATCCGGGGTTGTGTACGGCATGTCAAGTAACCTGACGTGAATGAGGACGTAGTCCTACACCACTCCGTACATTCCATATAGGGGAATCAGGGTCGTGGGCCCGACCTCTAGCACCACCCGGATGGAAGTTTGTCACTTCGGTATGGGGTAGAACGAATCACTCCACTCAATGTTTGGGACATCTCGGGGTGGACCCGAAGATCCATGACACTGTTGACCATGTTCGAAACACATCGTTCCTATGGTGATCTGATTTGGGAGCAACAAATGAGCATCGACCGTTGACCAAATTCGCAATGCGGGATGTGTATCGGCTTGTTTCTTGAAACTCCCAGGGGCGTTGGCACGTATTGGTAGGAGAGCCCTTGGGTGTAGTATCCAGGCCGTTCTTGGGGGTCCCTCCTGGTGTGCAAAAATGATGGAGTCCCAGTAAAGGAGTGGGTGAAGCATAGCTGTATCCATCCCCGAAAGAGGCAAACATCTCCAGGGGGGATGTACAGCCGGGTCGAGGCTTGCTCGATGTGAGTTGGGGAAAAAGTGTGCGCCCTGCCATATATCTTGACCCGAGGGGAAGATTTTGGCTTTTGGGCTGGGCCAACGGACGAAATTCTCGGAAGTTCCTACGTATCCCATTAGGATGGGAATCAAGACATACGTAGTTCATGAAGGACATGCAGTTTAGCATCATGCGGTGAGGAAGTGGGAGGATAGAAGAACGGGAGTTGTCACATGGTGCACCCCTTACAATCCTTGTATGAGCGGGGTTAAGAAAGCCTACTCTTCTCTACACAAAGATCCTCCAAGGAAACTATTCCCAAGGGGGATAGTGGAAGAGAAAATCTTGGGGTTGGGCTCAAGACGAGGCATCAGAGCATTCCTACGTATCCCATTAAGATGGGAATCAAGCCACACATAGTTCTTGAGGCACAGTTTAGCGTTGTTCTGGAGGAGAAATGTGTCTCAACTGGGTATATGTATGGTACGGCGGGTAACCCGGCATGGATGAGGATATAATCCCACACCACACCGTACAATCCCATTAGAGTGCCAGAGTCGACGAAGGCCAAGGGGCCAGAGGCTGAGCCTCGGTCAAGAAGGCCCGACTGGCTTGCATTTTAACGTCTTACAGTAAGGACGGGGGAAGATCTTAGTTTAAGGTCATAGTGCTCGGACCATTTTGCAGTTTATCATCTTATAGGATGAAGATGCAGTTTAAGGTCGTGCAAGACCCTTTTTCGCTAGGCAATGTATCTCTTGATGAACTTGGAGTAGGTGGGAGGGGTTATGCGCTCTCCATCCGTGGTCACCAAGGAGTATGCTCCATTGGGGTAAACCTTATGGATGATATAAGGCCCTTCCCATTTGGGTTATAACTTGGGCGGTTTCCGACCGGGAATCATTAGTGCTCGAAGGGCCAGCACTAGGCCGCCCTGTAGAAAAGAATGGAGACAAACCTTCTTGTTGGAGGCCCTTGATATCTTATCCGGATGCCTTTCCAGATTGTGCAGGGCACGGAGCCGGTTCTCGTCCAGTGCTTCTAATTCAGCTAGACGAATTTCAGCTACCTCATCTAATCATTGTTGATCATATACTGCAGTGCGTAACGATGGAATCTGGATATCAATGGGTAGGACGGCCTCAGCTCCATACACCAGGGAATATTGGGTCACCTGGGTAGAGTTGCGAGTCGTCGTCTGATAAGCCCAGAGGAAGTTGGGGAGCTTGTCCGGCCAACTTTTCTTGTTCTGACCAACCATCTTCTGCAGAATGTTAGAGAGGGTTTTGTTGAACGCCTTGATCTGTCCGTTTACCTGTGTGTGGTAGCGGGTGGTATGGTTCGAACAGATGCCGTACTTGGTGTATAGTTTCTTCAGTTCAGCCGCTCGGATGTTGGTGCTGTTATCGGTGAGGACAGCGTGAGGGACCCCAAACTGGTGGATAATATTAGAGCTCACAAAGTCGACGATGGAACGGGCCTTGAACTCTTTGAGTGGAACTGCCTCTTCCCACTTGGAGAAGAAATATGTAGTAGTCAGGATGAACCTACACTGGGGGGATGTTGCTGTTTGATACGGTCCCACTACATCAAGTCCCCATACCACAAATGGCCATGAGTACTTTCTGGGGTGGAGGGGCTCCAGCGGCCGATGCAGGATGTTGGCATGAACATGGCACGCGTGGCATCTCTTGGCATACCCAATACAATGGTGGATCATAAAGGGCCATAAGTACCCCAACCTCTGGATTTGATAGTACAGCTTCGACCCAGCTTGATGGGTGCCACCGGAACCGGCGTGAACCTCTTCATAACTTGAGGAATCTCTAATCCGTGAATGCAACAGAGGAGGATGCCATAGAAGCTCTGCTTATACTAGACATGTTCGTGACTGGGGCCGCTCTGGAGGGTAAATTGCAGTGCGCGGTGTCGGATTCGCTCACGCTTGGACCGGTCGTCCGGGAGGCAACCATTTTGGAGATACTCGACAAAAGGTGTCCTCCAGTCGAGAGTGGCTTCAACCACTATGTCTGACGAACCCGGGACCCCTGACGTAGAGGGTCCAACGGTGAGATGACTTACCCTCAGGCCATCATTGTCCTCTTGGGTGATGGGGGAAATGACTCTCCAGTGTGCCACATGTATGATCAAATCATCTTGATCGGGTTCTGCGAGCGACACGGCTAAGCCATCCAAGGCGTCTTCTTGACCGTTCTGTGACCTTGGGACATGGGTAATCTCTGGTCGAGAAGAGAACTGGGCCATTAGGTGGAGGGTGTACTCCAGTAATGGTACATGCTCCGGCTTCCTGACGACGTAGCCACCATTAACTTATTTGATTAACAGCTCGGAATCTCCTTTTACATGTAGATGGGGCACAGGGATCTCAAGGGCCAACATGAGACTGGTGATGAGAGCATGGTACTATGCCTCATTATTCGTACAGCCTTCTGACAAAAGGAACGAGTATGGAAGGACGGCTTGCACTAGGGTAATGAAGACAATACCCAGGCCGACTCTGTTGAGCTTAGGATGGTTGAGCCTCTTACCGGTGGGGATCCGGGAGGCACCGTCGAAATGCATTTTACAACATAGGAAGGCATGATCGACTGAGAGGATCGTCTCATAAGGATAATCTAGGTCCAGGGACTGATCTGCGGAGGTTGGATGGGTAGCTGAAAATCCTGCCAACGCCTGTCCCTTAATGGCCTTCTAAGGTACGAACCTGATATCAAACTACTAAGGAATCACCTCCCACCGTGCTAGTCGGCCAGTGAGCATGGGGCGGTTCAGGATGTACTTCAGTGGGTCTACCCAGGAGACCAATTGCACCTCATGGTGCTGCATGTAATGTCACAACTTCTGTACGGCGAAGACGAGCACAAGGAAGCTCTTTTCAATAGGGGAGTATTTGACCTCCGTATCGAGAAGCATGCGGCTCTGATAGTAGAGACTGTTCTCAGTACCCTCGTTATTCTTTTGGGCGAGCAGTACACTGAGGGATCTTTTCAGGGTGGTCACGTAAAGGAACATCGGTTTTCCGGAGATGGGTGGCATCAAAACCGGAGGCTGCATCACATACTGCATGATTTCCTCGAAGGTGGTCCGACACTCCTCATCCCATTCGTAGGTGGTTCCCTTCTTCATGAGCCGGGAAAAGGGCTTACACTTGCCGGCCAGATTCGCGATGAATCGGCATATATAGGCTAAGTGGCCTTGGAGGCCTCGAAGTTCCCGAATGTTGCTCGGGGGAGGCATTTGGATGATGGCCTTGATCTTCTCTGGGTCGATCTCAATGCCTCGATATCTAACAACAAAGCCCAGAAACTTCCCAGAGGTGACCTCGAAGGCACACTTCAATGGGTTCATCTTCAGGTGACGGGAACGGAGGAAACCGAACACTATCTTTTGGTCTTTGAGATGGTCCTGGAGCTGAAATTATTTGACAACTAGGTCATCCATGTAGCATTCCACCAGTGTCCCGAGAATCGGCTTGAATATGCGGTGCATGGCCCTCTGATAAGTGGCACCTGCATTTTTCCAGCCGAATGGCATAACATGGTAGCAAAAGGTACCTTGGGGATCCATGAAGGCAGTGGAATCCTCTTCCTCAGGGGCCATCCAGATCTGGTTGTACCCGGAATACCCATCAATGAAAGAGAGAGCTTGGAACCCGGCCGTGGCATCAATCAATAAATCAGTCACCGGAAGTGGGAAGTCATCCTTTGGGTAGTGGAGATTAAGGTTGCGGAATTCGATGCAGACTCTGATGTTCCCATTCTTCTTCCTGACTGGGACAATGTTGGCAAGCCACTTGGGGTACTGGACATCCTTAACGAAGTTGGATTTGATAAGCTTGTCAACATTGGCCTCATCCATAGCACCATGAGAAGGGTGCATCATCCTGTGAGGCTGCTTAAACCCACGATGGTTTGTCGGGAGGCCCAGACGGTGAACGACTACCTGGGGATCTGGTCCTGGAATCTCGTTGTAACTCCCAAAAAACATGTCACAGTGTTGTTTGAGGAAGTCTACGAACTACTGCTGCTCCTCGGGGGACATGGCTGCACTAATCGATGTGGGTTTTAGATCTGCCTCGCTACCAAGGTTCACCAGTACCAGTTCATCAACCATGCAGAGACGCCTTCCTCAAAGGCGGGGGGAGCATCCTCCAGTTCTTCCTCTCCACCCGTGGGGGGATTTCCAGTGACGGGAGACACTTCTGGGCTATCAAAGTCTTAGAGGCTACTGGTGCCGGCTTGGGTAGCAGTGGTCATCATATCAGGAGACTTACGCACCATTGAGACCATAGAAACGAAAGCAGTCAAACCTATCCCATCTGGCCTTCGGCCTAAGGGGCCATGATTGATGATATCAAATCAGTGGTGAAGTGTCGGCCTGAGTCGGTTGATTCCAGCCCGGCGGAAGAGAAATGTATGGCATACCTCCATTGTCATAAGCATGACATTCTGGTACCGTACATGGGTAGGAGGATCCGGGATCACCTGATCCTGGTTGATGTAGGAGTACGAGATGATTTTTTGTCGTCGCTTGGACACGAGAACATGCCTTCCTTGTGTACCCAAAACAACAAATCATTGCCCCATGTCGGGGGTCGTGGCCTCCAATTGGTGGATCGGGAAGATGTAGGCGTCATCCATGCCTGCCCAGGGATCACTTGTGACCGGGGCGGGTTCATCCTCACTTTTAGGATTTTCTTATCCTTACTCTTGTAATAATCAACATCCAGATAGCGGGACTCACAAGAGGTGAATGGAGACGCATCTCCTTGCAGCACGCCTACTCGAACGTTGAGTGAGTATTTGAGGCACTGGTGATACGACGAAGGGACAGCTACATGAAGATGGGGTCGTGGCCTTCCCATCAACGGATTGTAGGCGGTGTCCAGAGAGACGAACATGAACTCGGTGCTGGAAATTAAGCCACCGAACTGAGTCTTCAGGCAGATCTTGCCAACTGGGGTTTGCTCGGTCCTGTTTTACCCCTTGATTATGAGGCCAGAGGGAGTTAAATCACCTTCAGACAGACCCATCTTTCGCAATGTTCGAGTCGGAATTAGGTTGATTCCGGAACCCGTGTCAACGAGGCAGCGGCGGACTTCCACACCATTGAAGTGGCAAGTGATGTACAATGGGAAAATATGCCCCTATATAAGAGGGTCCTCATCTTCCCCAGAGAATGAGATAACCACCTGACATTCGGCATTCTCAATTGTCTTGGCATGGAAGGCTTCTGTAGCTGCTACCTCCGTCTCAAACTGGAGGGGGCTCCTTAGGGCCTCGGCAAGTGCCTCACACATTTCCGATGACAGGAAAAGGTCCTCAAGGATAGAAAGCCTTGCCGAAATGCCGACTAACGGTGTTTCAGGACATCATACTTTCGTACCAAACGTGAACCTCTTCCTACAGGAGGTCGTTCGGTAGTTGGGGGCATAGCGGGTCCTGCCGGTTGAACCGGCGGTCGGCTAGTACTGGGTACATCATGCTACTTACTAGTTAAAGCCTAGAGAGTAGTCGTCGGACTAGGATCGGACAGCAGAGACTGGCCTGTAGCAGGGAAAGAATGAGTGTGATACAAACGAGGCAACTCTCCCTGACCTAGTAGCACAAACAGAGGTAGAGGTAGAGCTGAGGGAGTTAGATGGGGTTGCGCGTGCTGAGCTCTGTGCTTAGTCTGCTGTCTGGTCTCAGTAGCGTGCACGGCTTGGCTGAAAGTGCCCACTGACATACCTCGATGACCGGCGTGGTTGCGATTCTGCTGACGGTGATGTCGGCTAGAAATGTTGGGGAGGTTCGCCTGGCGTTCCCCCTCGTCGGGAGTCATATAAGGCTTTACCAGCTCCACGGTGTTAACCGAAGCGTACCCCCGACTGTCACACAATGAGTCATTCACCACCAGGGAGATTCTGGGAGGAATCCCAATTTCAGGGGACATAAAGTCGCCGAGAGTGCGGGATGACGACGGCACCGGCGGAGCACGCTGCTTCTTCTTGTGTCGTCGCTGCTTGCCCTTTTGGGAAGAGGTCGGCTGTGAAGACGATGGAGAGGTACCAGCTACTTCTTATGGAGGTTCCGGCAGCTTTAGGCGTGCCCGGATGATACCATGGGCACGAACAATAGTTTTTTGAGCCATCCAGTCGTCGTATTCTCGGGTTCCGCGGCTAGGAACCTGTTTCCACTTGCCTTCGCTGTCGCTACCGATATCTGACCCTGCAAAGACACCCTCCACTTATGTTGGTGTCGGGCCCAACCTGACTATGTTGTTGTTGACATGGTCTTGAAGCCAGTCTTTAAACTCATAGCATTGCTTGAGGGTGTGCCCCAGAATCTGATGATAAGGAGAGTAGTTTGGGTGATTGGTGAGATTCACTTCTGTCGGCCTTCTGCACTCGGGTAGACGCACAATCCCTTTCTCTAGAGCACTTCTGAAGCAGCTAGGGACCTGATTTTTTTCGAACGAATAAGTCTGGTTCCTTCATTCCGGATAAGGGCCCCTGGGGGCCTCGCCCTGATGAGGGGCCGGAGGGGCCTGCCGAGGAGGTGGTTCCTGATTGTCTCGCCTAGGTGGATGTGGCGCATTGCGCGGGAGAACCTGTCGATTTTGAGGTAGTCACTGTTGGGCAGGAGCCTGTGCTTGAGGTGGAGTACGTCTGCGGGGTTGCAGGGATGGTGCCACTGGCTGTAATTCCAACTGCCTAGGGGCTTCTATTTGGGCCACCGCGGCGGGTTTGGATCTGGAGGTCCTCCTAGCTAGGATCATAGGGGGCAACGAACGTGCATTACTATCCTGTTGCAGAGCCTCCTCAAGGCGTTGAGCCATATATGAGAAATCTCTGAACCCTCCAGGGTAGTTCTGGGTAATCAGGGAGGGTACAGGCTCCGTTTTGACGTTCCCTAGGCACATCGTCAGTAATTTCTCTTGAGACAGTGGCATATCGAGGGAATACGTAAGTCCCTTCCACTGGGTGATGAAATCTGCGACTCACTCATCAGAAATTTGCCTGCACATGAAGAGGTCTGCAATGCTGGTCTTCCGCGTGGTGGAGCTGACCTGGTATATGAAGTGCCAGCGGAGATCCTCCCAACCGGTCACCGATCCGATAGGGAGCTGGCTGTACCAGACGAATGCAGGACCTTCCAATGTTTGTACGAAACATCGGAGCTTGGCGGATTCTTGCTGCGCCGGGGTCCCCAGAATGGGGCCACACTTGGAAGAAAAATGAGCCATGTGCTGCGGCGGGACCCTTGTCCCATTGAAGTGCGAGAAATTGGGGTTCCCAATACCCGGGGGTGCAGGCATATCATCCACCCACACGGGATACAGCTTGTCATCCGGTGGGACTATCACCTGTCGCGTTTCCAACGCTTCGAGACAGGATGTGAGTGCCTCTATGAGATCATCCGGGTGGGGGTCCCTATCTTGACGGGGATCCCTAATCACAAGTGCATTGACAGGTTCTTCAACAAGGTATATGGCTTCGGCAGCTCGTGGATCGACTGGCGGAATGACCTGTGGGGCGACTGGGGGAACCCGGACTGGATTCTTCAGGTTGCCCCGTCGTTGGGGGGGGGGGGGGGTTTGGCGAGACATATCGCGCCCTCTTTCCGTACGTTCTGGCTTCTGCCCTATCTGCGGAAGTAGCATGATCAGGGCTTCCCGGAGGCATCTCACCGGGGGAAAATTGTTCCTACCCCTACTGCCTCGGCATGGTATTACCATAGTCGGGTCGCCGCTCTGCAGCGCGCTCAGCCAAGAGTTTGTTAACCAGCCTCTTCTTCTCATCAAGCTACTAGCATAACATGGCCTTCTCGGGATCTTCATCTATTTTCTACATAGCGGTAGATGGGTCAAAGTGCTTGATAGTTCTGACATGCTCCTTACCCTTGCCGGTATTTTGATCGATTACCAGCGACTCGATGGGTACAGGGAGGCCTAGCAGGTTCCTTTGCTGACTGTTAACCCTCCCTGATGGGTCTAGCAGTGGCGGTATGCCCTCGTGGTGTAAGTCTCCATCAGGAAATTCAAGCTCGTCTTCCTTGTCCACTACGCCAGCCATGTGGACCGTGACCCCTCTCGAGGGCATGTCGTCGATGTAGCATAACGAATTGGGCTTCCGTCGGATAGGGTCGAAGATGAGAGCGGCATAGTGTCCCCAACCACGGACTTTCACATAGGGGGTATCTTCCCTGACGACTCTGCGGAGTACTTTGAAACTCTGAACACATTTCCGTTGAAGGGCGCTCTGACGGCCTAGCGACTCAGGGTGCTGGGCCACAAGGAGTGCGGCCAAATCGATCAGGCGACATTGCTCGCCGATTTCTTCGAAGTTCTCTCGACTTCTGGGGTACACCACCTGCTCGTAAAGAAGGTGGAAATGTGTCGCCCATAGGGTTCGACAAGAGCACCCCACTTCTTCAGGGTTAAGGGACTCTGGTGCATGAAAATTCAGCACCGTCGTCGGCCAGAACTTCTCTGGGAAGTAATTCGCTGCGAGAATGCTCCAGAAGCTCCTGGGTTCGGACTCGGGGTCTGTCCCTGTATTGCCCCACTAATCAACCGGGGGCCACTGAGGGACCGGTAGCGGTACAGAGGCGGACCTCTGGGATAGTAAACTCAGCAGTGGAGAATACAGTGAATGAGCTAACTGGCCGCCGAATTCCGGGCCATCCTCTGAAGAGTGAGGTGACCTACCCACAATGTCACGATACGATGTGTTGATAGCCACTGCTTTCGGCATAGGAGTCACGAATACCGACGATAGGTTCTATCATCACTCTACCGACGTTGGTCCCCAAAATAGCTCTTTGTGATCTCTAGTAGAGGTAGAGGGTGCATCTGGTGATAATGGTGGTGATTGCACGGTCGAGACCTGAAGAATTTCCACGATTTCTTCCTCCTGGATGTACCTGCAGAGAGAGATGGGAATCTGGTGGACCTCACATTCCGAGAGAATGAGGCTAACGCGCCTGGTTCCCACCCCAGTTCTTGATACGGAGGAGCGGGGAGAAAGTTCCATCGCTATGTCGCATTCCGCTTAATAATCAGAGAAATGGGCCAGTTTGATCTCCACCCAGGCCTTCCCAGGACTCTTCTTGTGGCGGTGATGCCCCGCTCTCCTACCTCGGGGTGGCTCTTCGGGATAGGGTTGATCCTTAATAGGTAGTCTTGGGGCGGCGCTAGCACCGTGGCAGAGAGGGCCCCCGCTCGAGATAGCCGAGGTGCGAGGGTCATCGGGGAAAATGTCGAAGGTTACATGGGGAGGACCTCCATGGACAGTGTGGGTGGAGTGAGGCTGACATTCACTCCCCAATTTGGTGGGGCGAGGAGGACCTTCACCCATTTTAGAGAGGATGTGGGGAGGGCCCCCACATTAGAGAAGGACCATATGGACAGTGCCTTCAGATCGGCGGTCAGGGGTAGGAGGATGGACTCCATACCCTGTATAGTGGGCGTTGGAAAGGTTTATGTGCCGAGCGTCACTGCCGTGGGGCAGGTCTTCCTTCAGGATGGGGTAGCATGAGGCTTACCTCCATGACGAGCTTCCAAGCGGGGAAGGCCCACGCTCTGTGGAGTAGTGGTACGTGGAGGGCCTTCGTACGGGGTGACATCACCGCGGGTTAGTTCGCGGTGATCACCACTCAGGCCTACAACCCGAAGAGTCAACCCAGCCTGCCCGTGGGGTGGTTGGGGTCTCGATCCGGGTTTGGTGATGGAGTGCCCCTGCTCAGTGTATGAAGGGACTCCATGATGCACGTTGGCGGTGGCTCGGGCCACTGTAGCTGTTGACGTCGACGCATCTGGGCGAGCGTCCCCAGCCCGGGCCCGGCACTGACGTCGGGTCAGACGAGCTGGCACAGGTGGTGTAGGGGCATGGCCTGCCATCTCTTCCTGCGGAGTCGGACGACGGCGATGATGTGTCCGAATGGGAGCCCCTGCCTAGAGCCCTTGGGTCGGGACCCTGACCGGGCCGAGCCGGACATCACCCACCTCATCAGCATAAGGCGAGGAGTTGTCGAGGCGTTCCGGGGACAGGCTCCCGATACGATTGAATGTTGGGGTGGGGAGAAAGGGCTCCCTGCGCGGCCTGTTAGGGCGGCATTGACTGTGGGGCCTGGATGCCTCAAGGTCCAGGTGGGCCATATCCCGAGTTGGGATGACCCCTTCCTCCTCGTACCTGCGTACACGGTTGTTGATCACCCTTCGCTGGATGATCTCTGATTGGGAGAGGGGACGTGGGCGCCCCATATTCCGTGATGTAGCGGCCATCGTGGCGGTAGCGGAGCCATGCAGGGTGGTTGTGCCAGTGTTGCCCCTGCCCCTGCGTAAGCGAGCGGGCGGTGATCATGTCTCCGCAACAGCAACCTGGTTCCTAGGAAACGAAAGGATCAACTCATCAGCACTGCGAGGAAAAGGATTGACAACCTGTCCCCCAGTGTCCATCCATTCTCCACGTCTGTAAGAAGGATCCACACCAATACGTTGCAGAACGGAGTTCCCCACGTTCTACTACCCCAACTTCCAGTTAGTTTCACACGAGGCCCGCTATTTTCATGGCGGGACCAGGTGCCAGATATCTAGATCCGGTGGCACATCAATCTACTGGTGCCTCGAATGATACTAATATCCACATTGAGGAGAAAAATTTCACGTCGGGTTCACCATTTCTGTTTATGACACTTTCGCCAGGGCGCGCGCATCCGTCCGTCCGTGGATGAGGACGCACTGCACTGTTTCCCCACATTCCCACTTTCCAAAGGCGGGTGACATTCACTCCTTATTCAGGGACGTCATCTCCTTGATCGAAACGGGATGATGGGATGTCGGTTCTTCCTTCGGTGGATTCCTCCTCAGAACTCGTCACCTAGTCTGGGTCTCCCTCATAGATTTAATACGTTTTTCATGAAACTCTTCCTAGTGCCATGTTTCAATGGACGCCGATTAATTACACTACTTCTGTCGGGAAATTCAAAAGGGTCCGGTCAGGGCAGCAACCTTCAGTCGGGGGAGTAGTCACGTTGAGGCATCAGTAGCGTGTCTGGATGCTGGGGAACCGGCATGTCTGTCTATTATCCATGGTCATAGGGCTTCTTGAGGGCGTGGAAGCCCGAGGAATCCCACATCGAGCATGGGGAATTATATGCCATAGACACATTTCTGAGCTTTTCCTCAGCTTCATGTGTTTAACACAGGGTACGCCGCGAGTTTAATGTCCAGCAGAGACAGATCTTCCTGATCAGAGCATTAGCTAGAATGGATCAGATTGAGGGATTTCCCTTGAAGGGGTGCCGATACCCGGATCAGCCCATGGGCGGCTGTGAAGAGGAGCGGACCGACATGGCCTCACCGGGATATGAATGTCCGGGCGAGAATCAGGGTGGATGATGGATGGACGAATGAAGTAGAGGGGGTAATGGAAAGGGACCATCGCAAGGGCGACGATGAAGTTGGGCTTGAGCCTCGAAGAGACCTCCCACGTATCCCCGTGGTAGGGAATCAATGTCCACATAGTTTGGGATGGTGCCGGTGAACAGGCATGAGGGTGGACCTTGGTCCGATGGGCATCATTAGCGAACCGACGTGAATGGGGAGGACCAGGGGGGTCCTTGTGGTGGTGGTCTTGGACCTCGTGGAGGCTTCCTATGTACCATGTCGTGACATGTATCAAAGACCACGTAGTTCAGAGGGGCTTCGTCGGAGAACCGACGTGAAGGTGGACCTTGGTCCTATGGGTGGTGGCCTTGAACCTCTGAAAGGCTTCCTACATACCATGTCTTGACATGGATCAAATACCTCTTAGTTCAAATGATGGAATTCATCAGCGAAACGACGTGAAGGTGGACCTTGGTCCAATGAGAGATGGGCTTGAACCTTAGAGAGGATTCCTACGTACCATGCAGTGACATGGATCATAGACCTCATAGTTCAAAGGGTTTCATCGGTTAACCGACGTGAAAGTAGACCCAGGGGTCCACTTGTTGTGGGCTTGAACCTCGTGAAGGCTTCCTACGTACCATCCCTTGACAAGGATCAAAGTCCTCGTAGTTCAGATGGTGGGTGTCGGCGAACCGACGTGAATGAAGGAGGGACCTTGGTCCAAAGGGGGATGGGATTGAACCTCATAGAGGATTCCTACATACCATGCCTTGACATGGATCAAATTCCTCGTAGTTCGAGTGGTGAAAACGGCTTGCCGTCGGAATGGAATGCAGTTTAACTTCGTTCTAGACGAAGGTAGAACTCGACGTGAATTGGATGACGAGTGGGCTTGAACCTTGTAGAGGCTTCCTACGTACCATGCCTTGACATGGATCAAAAACCTCGTAGTTCAAAGGGTTTCATCGGTGAACCGACGTGAAAGTAGACCCAGGGGTCCACTAGTGGTGGGCTTGAACCTATGGAAGGATTCCTACGTACCATGCCTTGACAAGGATCAATGTCCTCATAGTTCAGATGGTGGGTGTCGGCGAACCGACGTGAGGAAGGAGGGACCTTGGTCCAAAGGGGGATGGGCTTGAACCTCAGAGAGGCTTCCTATGTACCATGCCTTGACATGGATCAAAGACCCCGTAGTTCAAATGGGTGTGCAGTTTAATGTCATGCAGGACGAGGTCATACAGTTTAACGTCATGTTGGATGAGGGCATGAGTTTAACATCATGCTGGATGTGGGCATGCAGTTTAACGTCATGCCAGACGAGGTATTGTCATGTACAATGCCAACTCTAAGCCCACATGAGTCAAGCTCAGTGTGAGAAAGAAGAGACAACAAGGACCTGATGATCACGCCGTGAAGGGTGCGTTTGTGAGAAGCGAAGAGGGGCTTATGCGTTAGGCGGCACATTAGTGATGGGACATACTCTAGGATGGAGGCCCGAAGTGATGAAAGGTGCAGAGAAAGATGGATTTGGGACCAATGATGGGAGGTACCTCATTCCCTATCGCACACTCCACTGACCTTGGTAGTGGGGAAGTACGGAGATGCAGGGGTGCAGCCATCCGTTGGGGAACTAGGCTCGCCCTTCTCCTGTAAACATACACCGCTCTAGTAAGGAGGATATCATCCCTTGTGGAGGGGTGATTCCACTCCCGTGGAGACGAGTGGCGTAAAGAATGTTCGAGCTGGGGGGACACTTCGTGCGAGGCACAAGGTCGGGTCACAGTTTAACATCATGTGTTGAGGACGTGATGCTTGGCAGTTTAACGTCATGTAACTCGGATGAGGCGGGTTCACTCCACACCCCTAGGGCTTACATAACTGGTACCCTTTGCTCCTTGGGGGAGGGAAGGTACCAGTAAGGCCCTGGTCAAGGGGGGTTTTAGAGAGAACCATAGAGGGGTCCACGTTAGCGTGGCTATGTGAAGAATCAATAAGTGTTAGCATGTATATGCGAAGAAGCATTAGGCGATGCAACGCTACAAGTAGTATTGTCCGTGGGACTTTGAAATCACATCGTGAGTACCTGGAGGGTCGCACGTGAAGCGGAATTGCCAAGAAAAGGAGTGTGCTTCGCGAAGCAGAGTTCCTTGGCCTTAGCATGGGTTACAGGTGTGAGTGGGGGGTGCTTCGTGAAGTAGAACAGTATTCGCAGAGAACTGCCTCGTGAAGAAGAGGTGCCTCGCGAAGCAGGGTGCTGCGAAGAAGTGTACTTCGCGATGTGTAGCGATCCTGCCTTAGCATAGGGATCACTAGTACAGGTTGGGTGTTTTGCAAAGCATAAACACTCTGCGGCTGCCTGGGTTCTCTTGGGAATCCCCCTCCTTCGCAAATTCACTTGAGCTTCGCGAAGGGCATCCCTCTCGGAAGAGGGGCTCAAAACGAGACAAAGCGAAGGCGTCATGTGAAGTAGATGTACCTCGCGGAGCTCATGATTCCCGGGGGCAAAGAGTGCTTCCCGAATCAGGAGAGGAGAAGCCGAAAGGTCGGAATGTCCTTCCCTGGGACTCAGGGGGAGCCCAGTATTTATAGGCAAGGGGCACCGCGAAGCAGAACTCACGCGCCGCCTCTAGATCTTCGTGGCGCCCTCGCGAACGTCAAATTCGTTCGCGTAGAGGTACCACCTCTCGAGCTTTGCGGCGGGCTCGTGAACGTCAAATTCATTCACGGATGGGTACCGCCTCTAGAGCATCGCGGCGCACTCGTGAACGTAAAATTAGTTCGTGGAGAGGCACCGCCTCTAGAGCTTCTCGAGCCCGCGATGCTCGAGGTGCTTCACATCGGGGCTTCACGAGGCAGTGTTCCAGCCTTCTTTTTCGTCTCTTCCTTTCGTGCAATATTTTGGCGCCAACATTAATAAATATTAAATAGAATAACTTTGTGTTAATTCTAATGATTATGTTCAAATTGACGTAAAAACATTTCTAAAAATTTATTAGTTGATTATATTACAACCCTATATTATATCATCTTTGAAATCGGGACATTTTTGTAGTTTTTTGGTTGGTTTTTATTTTATTATAAATTAATATTTTCAAGGAGTCTAAAATTTCCCCTCACCAAAGTTATAATAGTCCTCCTCATCCTTCACTCATTCACATCAATTTGAGACTTCAAGCTTATTCATACCTAGAACTATTCCATTATAAACGTCTCTAGTTACATTCTAGAGGTTTTTTTACTTTTTAATGACCAACTCTATTGCTCTAAGAGGAGATTTAGAGGAAGCATGTCGAAGAAGAGGAAATCTCAACTACCGATTATTTCATACATAATTATTCTTATACATCATTTTCACGAGTTTTTTCATTATAAATTAATAAATATAGTATAATTTACATATTGATATTCTATTATAATTATTAAACAACCATATTCCACCTTTTATCCATCTTATAAAAAAATGAAATCCCCATGCATGCGTATGTATGACTTACCTTCTATACGTCGTGGTGTAATCTAGTTTTCACCACCACATAACTTATATGAGTATAATGACGAAAATAATATTTAAATATGATTATTATAAGTAGTTAATTATTTTTGGATAATGTATATACCATCCATTTTGATACCATTTCATAATTAAAGGAATGATATCATCACTTCTGTGTACGTACGACACACCGTCTCCACAATGTGATGTGATTTGTTCTACATGATATCCATTAAAACCTAACTATATAAATGTCATTAATAAATAAATATGATATATATTATGTTAATATCAATTTTTAATGATATAACTTTCACATAAGAAGGGTAACACGAACTTATTCCAAAAAACAAGCATGAGAAAATGAAGCAGTTAATAACCAAATAACGTGAAATAATGAAATATTATTACCGAACGAATGATAATATGATCATATATGATATAATAAAAATGATTATGATTCTAGAATATTTCAATGAAAATTTTCAAATCATTATATAGGAGTTTTAGATACATAAAAATTATAGTGGATCAAAGTTAATGGGTAATTTTCAATGTCATTATTATCCGAGATTATTTAAACATAAGTATTTAATATGTTATATTAAACATCCACATCCAGGTTTCCTATTTATTTAATATTATTCTTATTTTACTACACTTATTTAGATTTAATTTTACCTTTTTTTTAATTTTCATTAAATATTATGAAAGTATTTTTTTGTTGTTATTTGATACTAAGTAAAATTTTTATTTTTTGGAAAAATTACAAGGATAATGCTTTTTTAACTTATATGCAATGATAAGATTTTTATGTCTTCACAACAACTTATTTCCACAAATGTTACTTTACAATATTTCGTGTTTATTTTCAAATAAATTATTTTATCTTCAAATTTCTTGGAATTTTGGGAAAATAAAATGCTTTTGAGGAATAAATGATAATTTCATCAAGAATTAATTCCATGTGTTACATCAAAATTATAATCCATATTAGATGACACTATTTAAATATGGTTATGTTTCCATACCTATATTTACTATGATTTTATTTTTTTAGTACTGATGTAATTATGTTTAACAAAACCATTTTATTTCGTGGTTTATGCTACAATGAATGATTTATTTTTCTATGGAAGATATAAAAATGATTTCATTAGGAGAAGGGTGGGACCTATATCTCCTTAAAATGCATTGGATAAAAGTTTATATCTCATTAGATAGACATGAATGGAATGACATGTAAATATGGTTCTATAAAACATGGCTGAAATGGAACGTATAATCAGGTCAGTCATACTGGGATGGACTGAAAATCGAACATGGTTCAGTAATGGACTTTATCTACTATGATGGTCTTGATCATGAGCCTTGGATAATATAGAAATTATTTTCTATGCTCATATTCCTTCCACATGTTCATATTTTATTACAATTATATGTTAACATGGATAATGTTTCTTTATGATTTATTCCTTACGAAATTATGTGATTTATTTCATAACTCCATATTTTAATATTCAAAAGTTATGTACATTTTTTTAATTTATTATGTTCATATATTGTTTACTTACCCATACTGAGCATCAACGATATTCCTTTATTATGCTTCCATTCCTCAAGATATAAAGAAATCATTTAAGTAGGATTACCAAAGGGGATGGTCTTTTGGGAGATGATGACGATCTTTCACAAGTTAGAATAATGTATTCCATGTTAATAAAGGCACTACAATATTACGGTCCAAAGGTGTGAATTTGAAAATTTTAATGTATATATATCTACAAATATGTAATATTCATATAAATCATGCTTGGGTTATTATTGTTTGTATTGGAGGAATGGTTTAGTAAACCACTGTAAACAAAGATGTTAAAACATTATGGATGTCTCTAGTGATATTTCTAATAGATATCCTACATGTATTTATAATTATAGGATATGGTCTTATAATTATGGTAAAAATCATGAACAACCAAGGATTATAACTAATATTTTAGAGATTTAAATTACAACTCCCTGATAATGTTGTTTTCTTAGTATGATTTTTGAATCTCACACTATTATTTTTGGGTTTAAACAATGGATGGAATCCGATGAAACCATGAAAAGGATCAATGAAATGGTAAATTTATTGATTGTCCTCCACAATAAACAAATTTTATTAGAGGTGGAATAAAATATCATATCACTATACATAGACAAGTTATAAATCATTATGGACTTGCAAATGATCACAGAAGAGAAAAACATTTAGTTGAGTCATTCATGAGGCAACGTACACCTTATTTCAGTGGGTCTTCTGATCTATTTTTGGATAAACAATTGATTAGTACCACTAAAAATATATTTTCAGTTCTATAATGTTCTGAAAATGATAAATTCATCTTATTATTTTATAGTTTGGAAGGTGAAGCCGATCAAAGGTGGAATATTATTAAGAATATGAGGAAAAGAGATGAAGTTGAGTCCCTAGAATGGGATGAGTTCAAGAAGATATTTTTCAATAAGTACTTTTCTATTATTATTTGAACAAAGATGTAAAAGGAGTTAATTGATCTTAAACAAAAGTTTGACAAATCAGTTAGTACATATGAGGCAAATTTTACAAGACATGCAAAGTATGATTCTGGATTTTTCATCCAACATGAATATAAATTTCATTGATTCTCCAGTGTCTTAAAACCATTCTTTTAAACGTTGATAACTAAAAGAGACATTCGTTTCTAGGAAGGTATTGTGCATTGTGCTATGAAGGTATAAATAGAAGTTTGTGTTAAATATCGCTCTCATGTTTTTTTATGAAATTAAATATGTTGTTCAAAGGAAAATCTGAAAGCAATGGTGAAAATAAGATGATTTTTTTCTTTATGCTCAATTTCTGGAAAGAATCATGGTGGATATTATCTTAAGAGGACTAGAAAATATTTTAAGTGCGAAAAATAATTTCATCGGGAATTTGACTACCAAAGTAGTGTGAAAAATGTATCAAATGATGTGAACAATGAAAAGATTACAAAGAATGAAACACCCACAGTCAAATGAAACAAGTTTAAAGAAATGGGGAATTATGTTATCCAATGTCCTAATCCAAAGGTTATCAATTATGATCGATGTCAGCAACCTCTGATTTTATTTACAGGTTTTGAGGGTTTCTCCTTTTTTACCCATTTTGTAGGTTTTCAGGGCTTGTTGTCATTTTTCTTAATGTACAATTATTTATAATGAAAATTATAACAATATATAGACATTTATAATATATTCACACATAAAAATATTATTATATAAATAAATAATAAAACATATTTAGATATAAAATTTATATCTCATTATATAAGCCTTATCTAAATAAAAAACTAATATCCATTTTATTTAAAATACAAACATATGAATATTTAGAAACCTATATAATGTGTACGTGTATATATGTGAGTGTGTGTGCATCTGTATTGAAAAACTTATATATATTATCTATATATTCTAACCATTTTCATATATATATTAATATAAAATATTTTTAACTATATATAAATATGTTTAATTATACTTACAGATACACATATAATATATATATGTGTATGTGTTGTATATATGTATTTAATTATTTATAAACACACACAAAACCCATATGTTGTAAATTTATTTAAAACTGATCTTATAAATATATATTAATATTCGAATAAAAATATTAATATATAAATATAACAATATATATATATTAATATACAAATATATATATATATATTGATATATATATATATATATGTTAATATAAATATATATTAATATATGAATAAATATAACCATATTTAAAAATAAATAGATATATTATTAAATGAAGAGAAAAGTAATATGGTGGAGTGGTAATTGTTTAGGTGAGTAGGAAAGAGGTTCCAGGTTGGAATCCCGGGAGAGGTAGGGTGCACGAACGAGTGGAAATGTGGCTAAGCGCGGTTAATGTTTTGGGGCACTGTTAAACAAGAGGGTGGTGGTTGGGGTGTATGGGATGGGGTGGTGTATAGTTATATTAAAGGGGCGTTCAATGCACTATTGAATCCCCTCCCCGAATTGTAGAAATATTTTATTAATGTTTTAAAATTTTATCAGTTCTTTTAAAAAAGCACTGAGAAAGGACCCATTTATCAATTTTTTTAGCATAGATAAAAGACCCCTCTTAGAAGTGATTTTTTTAGTTCCAATAAAAGGAATCTTTATCCAAGCATTTTTATCACAGATAAAAGGCATCCCCTTTATCTTCACTGAGATTAATAATGATTTTATAGCAATGCAAATAGATTTTTCTAGCACTAATAAATACCATATTTGTAGTATTTCGTCACGCTATCAGCATCTGCCTCTAATCTCCATTTGTTTCTGGATACTGAGGGTTCCTAAAGAACCTCTGTATATGCCCAAACCTACCACATGAACAGCACTCAAATGGTGGTTGGGGACACTCACCACACATGTGCCTTGGTCTTCCACAATGGTAATAGAACACCTGATCACCACCTTGATGGACTATCCCCATCTTCTGACTACTATGTGCATATTCAACCCACGGGAAATTCCTATAATGTTGATTATTTCCCTTAGAAGTTGTACCACCTATCCTTCCAGCCAACACGAGAAGTCCACCAACCGAACCTCTCTTTTAGTTCCCTTCTCAGATAAGGTTTTGGTCAAATCCCTCTCCAAACCACCTTAGATGGAAGATATTCAACTGGTACCTAATCTCGTTCCAAATCCCATCCTGAAAGAATTTCTCTATAGTTTCCTAATTTACTTCCAACATCAAAACAAGTTATTGTAGATCAATAATAACACTAGCATAATCCATCACTGATTCAACCACCTGCGTAAAACTTATAAAATCTAAAATCTTCTCCTTCCTCAAGGTCATTAGGTATTAGTGTTATAGAAATGTTCCTAAAAATCCTTACATACCATTACTTTATCCTGCTATGTCTGAAACATAATGTCCCACCAACTAGTTTCCTGGCCCCGTAAAATTTAGGCCATTAACTTGACTCACATATCAGGAGGAGTCTCCATGTGATCAAGAATCATCTAGATAGACTCTATTCAAAACCAGACCACCTCTGGCCCACCGACTCTAGTAAAATTCGGAGGTTGTTGCAACTGAAACTCCCTGTTCACCTCGAACATACTCATTTCAACCCACCCTGGGTCACATTCCATTATCTCCATAAAATGATCAAATCTCTCATAGAACTTATATTCCCTAACATCTTGAACCATTGGATCTTGATGATCCACAATTGGGGGAGCATTCTCATCATTTCCCTCTTGTCTCCCAATCATCACACATCTTCGTGGTGATATTTCACTACTATACCAAACACGATTTATAGAACAAAAACAATATATGTTATTCAAAAGTAATGAAATGATCAACAAATTCCATAAACAAATAATTTCACATACAACACCCAAATGGGCCTTATCGTATAGGGGACACTATCCTTGACCATCCCTACCAAGGGACATGGTTAACATGGTAACACCAACATAATCAGTTTCAACTTTACATTGGTCATCATTTCAAACCCATTTATATATCACAACATTATTTAACAACATTTTAATTCAACTACACCCCTTTATTAAAAAACATTGTAATGCTTATTTAACATTTTACTTCCCCTTTTACCCATTTACATCATTTCTTTAGAAAACATTTTCATCATTTTCAAGGAAATCAAATACATCATCCACTTTTTGTCCAAAAAACTAAACATTTGTGTGTGTTCCTACCATGATTCATGTCCCTTATATTCTTAGGTTCCTCGATTGATGCATGAATGCACAACTACATGCAATTATGGTCTTGAGAAATATATCATAAAATGGCCACATCACACCAAAAGTACATCACCCAATTGTAACAACACACAACAAGTACAACAATTCCCACCCTATGTGAATTTATTTTTTCCATAATACATGGGTTAGTTACTCCCATGAATGAGATAATTATTAAGGCATGACACCTTCATAACCTCCAATCTTCCTTCTCCAAATATTAAGTAATAGAACAACTTCCTTTGACACCACTTTGTAACATCCTTGAATCAGGAACCACTAAACTAGTTCCCTGAGCCAGGCCTCCACATGTCCTTATGCATGAAATCTCATATTCAATAGGGTTTTGACTAGTAATGATGGTGTAGATATGTCACATGGGAATACTATAAACTCATTACCAGAGAAGGACACAAGAGATAAAAAAATAAGAGAATCAACATGAAATAATCAATAAACATGGATAAAAAACATCTCCCAAAACTGGGTAAAACCAAAACCCACAAAAAACATGGTATGTCATGCTAACAGTTCTAAAGTGAAAAAAAATACAAGCTATAGATAAATATAAGAATCATCAAAATGGTCTTGACTCTATGTTTGGAGCCCCATCGATGCGTGTCCCATGCCCAACTCAAATCCCAAGCATTGGTCCCTTGCCATTGTCTTAACCTATAACCAAAAGTCTTCTTGGGTACCCAACGATGGCCTGAGAAATGTGTGAGTAGAACTCAATAGGACCCCACCAACGGTTTCTAAAAAATATCCGGGAAATAGATAGAGCATGAAAGTATTAAATATATGAAAAATAAACAAAAGACAATTTGGGTACCCATATACAACAATATATACTTAGCTATTACTACCCGGATTTCAAAACTCATCATGTACATATTATTTATGGCTTAGTTTATCATTGAATGATATTAAATGAGGTAGGAATTAACATCATTCACACAATGGTTCATGGATTTTATTATTCTCCATAAGGGAATAAGTCAAGTCCCTGGTACACTAGGGAATCTAATATTACATCACAACATTCCAATTTCCTCATCTCAAAGCCTCAGTCCTGGTGGAATGAAACCATTATAGGAATAGAGATTTTTCCCCCTTAATATCCCATGCATTTTGGCTAGATTTGGAGCATCAGTCCAACACGACCCATGGGATAAGCCTTAGTCCTTTATCCCACTCCTCAATCAATGTGAACATTCTTATTCAACCATTAATCACACACAAACCATATCACAACCAAACACAACCAATACATATGACAATCAAAATACATACCATTAAAATTGGGAATTTATATAATCACATAACCCATTATTACATTTTTCATTTACATTACACAGCTCATTTATCCCAATTCTCATTCTCATGACTAGGTCACTAATCATGTTCCTTATTTCCCGTATATCCTCCCATTTAACATATTCACAAATTTCATTAGGAAATAACTTTTAAGATATTTTTCATTTCACATATAATTACAAATTTATCATATTCACCATTTCATTTTCACAAACTCCCTTAGGGATTTCTAATATAATTCATAAGCTACATGCCCTGATCACAATTAACCCAATTAACCCATTTATGTGCCACACCAAAGAACCCCTTAAAAAATTATCAAGTATAGGTACACTATAAATATTCAATTTCCAAATCAACCAAACATATCAAAAAATTTATTAAGGGCTCTACAATATTACACATTGACCTATCATGTAGTTTACACATTCCTAGGTTTGGGAAGGTCAGTGTGCCTAATGGGTGGCCCTAAATCTGTCAAATCATCCTCAATGCATCCCATGAGGACCAATAGGATTTCGGTTCACCATTTTGATACCCATTTTACCAAATCTTCTAAAAGGTATCAATATCACTCAAGATATACCCATGAAAAAAATTGACCATGCCCAAATATACAAGGAAACTATGGGATATAATTTGTAGGCAAACTACCTCAAATATGTTGGCAAACAAACTCTTAAAAATGGGATTATATTAAAATTAACCCACCTATTATTGATTGAAATTAGTTCTCACCATAAAAATGGGGTCATAGAGCTTCATTTGAAGATTAGAGAATGATAAAAACCCTAAAACCAAAAGAGAAGCAAGAGAGGGATTAGACTAACCCAAAGCTTCGATCCACAACCAATGACACTCCAAATATCATAATATAGAAATAGAATCACCTCATGGAATATTGGTATTCTTGGTTCCATCACTAGGGTTTCATGAGGTGAAATGGAGGAGAATATTTAGTTAGTACTTAAAATCACAATGTGGCGATTTTGTAAATTTTTCCACCTTTACTAGGTTGCACGGTTTATCGGCACTATTTTCCAAACATTCCACAAACTGTATAAAAGAAAATATCCAAGGAAATTTGAATCACATGGTAACCTAGGAATCAATACATTGTTTAAAAAATCGGTGCTAACCATGTGATATTACACTTTTCAAAATTAATCCAACCTCACAAAGTTTACTTAGTCGTGTGCCATATGAGCACAAAAAATGTTCCTATCACAGTTTGGACCGTTTTCCCTTACATTCATGTCCCAAACCCCTTTAACACACCTAAGACCCCTCAAAAATCTGGAAAACATTTCATTAACAAAAAAAGCGATTAATAACAAAACTTAGACAAATACATACATCCACAAAAGTTTGAAATCCAATAAAATTTTCAATTTCTTCTCTTTTGATTCAAAATTTTCATTTATATAAAGATAATAGAACACACCATTTGAATGAAAATATTCAATTCCAAAAAATTATATCAATAGATATACCCCTTACTATAACTTCAAGTATTAATTTAATACTAGTTGAGATATTCAACTCAAATCATTGTTCATTTTTATCCCCTAGAGGGATGATATTCATCCATCTACTTCATTATTATTGACTCTCCTAAAAAATGATTTCAATATAATGTTTCCCAGCCATTAAAATAAATAAATCCATGATATATAACCTCCAATATTTTTTATAATATTTTTCATATCATTCAAAATTTCAGGACTCCCTCAGAATATACTCCTCACCTTCAATTCCCTATATAGAAGGAAAAAACATAAAATAAACTTGTAAATATAGTGGTTCTTCAATGATTTTCAGGTAGAGTTTCTAGGATTATATTTATTTATCAACCCGAAAACTCATTTAAATTATACTCTAGATTCATGAAGACAGATCATGCTTCCATATTTTTTTACTTTCCATATTCTATCATTTAAGGGTTGCATGGACTTCAATATGTCTTCAACATTCATCATTGATGGAATAGGATTCTTAACATTAGTAGTTGGAAACAAGGCTGTTATTTGTTTTAAATGTAATATGGTTTTTGTTTGTTTCCAATAACCACATGGAAGATTAGGTAATTTACATGGAAACTGATTTTATAGTAAAATATTTCTACAATATTGATGGTGTTGTTGTTCCCCAGTGTTTGCGAAATGTTTTTGGTAAAAAATATAGATGAAGAGCCCAGCATCAATACATGTTGTTTTTTGGAATTAGATCTTATTAAATATAGTAAATACATGGGTTTATCAATACTAGGTTGTACATTGTGATGATATGGATTATCATGAATGGGGATAGTGATCAATTATATTATAATAAATGGAACATTGTTATTGCACAATGTGTTGACGATTGTCTTAACGACTACATGAAATCATAGTAGAGCATTGTGAAGGGAGGAGTTCCATGATGATATTTTTTAAAGAACCAAAAAATGATTTGGATGTGGTGAATCATTTAGAAATACCTATGCTATAAATATAAGGCTAACCAACTTAATTTAACATGAAATTATTCAATGAAAATACATAATTTATCTGATTTCAAAAAGCTAGGGGATAACCGTGAATCTATATTTCTATGTGAGCTTGAGAATTATGAAAAGACTACTTTCATCTTGAATTATTCCAATGCCTCTAAGTAAAGGGTGATTTGAGATTATGGGGTATTCCATGTTTAAGTGAGATTCGTGAAAGAAGTTTCTTCAATCAATTTATTTAGCTTCATAATGGAGTGAGGTTTATGAATGAGGTTTTTGAAAAGTAGTTTTGAACATTGGGTTTTCAATGAATAGTTCTTTTAGAGTGAATCAACTAAGGTATATGGTGCAAGAAGATCCACTTTCTAGTTATGGACAATGACAATAATGACAATCCATTAATTAAACCATCATGTTGATAAACTGAGTTAGACTTCTCTTAATGTAGTGACCTAATGGGAGTTGATACAAGTGTTCTAAGGGATGCATTGTGTTATTCCTAAAATATTATAAAAGAAATGTTCCTATAATTGAGTGACTATTTATTAATATATGTATTCCAAATCGTGTGAACATTATTGTATTTAGGTATGTCTAATAATCTATCGAAATTTGATCCATGGACTAGCCCTTATTTGTTAACAATGTAAAATTGTTATGATGTCCTTCTCTGTGTGATTGTTTAAGTTAATTCACATTACAAATAGATAAGTTTAACAAGTTACAAAAAAATGGGATCAAGATCCATCAGTTAAGAAGAAAATGTTGACACTCTGATTCACCCCTCCCCACTCAGTGTGTTCTGGGTCCTTCATTAACATGTAGTTCACTTTCATTATTTTTTTTCTTCTCATCTTTTTATCCTATTCCACCTATTTTGGCCATATGAATAATAATTATTTTGGTACATGATCAAATTTATTGTTGTTTGTAGACTCCTTCATTATAGTATCATTTTCAATATAAGACACCATTTGTTCATCTTTTTTGATATTCAAATGATCTATTTTTTTAGGCAACCATATCACACATTTTTCAGCAATATATCCTCCCATTCAGAACCATCCCCAAAATATTTTAGCAATCAGATGGTTATCCATTTCAGAAAACCTATCGAGAAATTCTAATTTTTATCTTGATTATTATACACCAAATCAACTGTTTCCTTTGTTTCTTAGTTCAATTTCTTTTTCTTCTTCAGCATTCATCTACTACCATTGGGGCTTATGACCTATTTTCAAAGGTCCATGATATAAAGTTTTCTTCTAAAATAGAATTATATTTTCATTATTGTATCATTCTTATCATAATTATTCTCGGGTTTATCTTGATTAATAGTTTTCTTAACTTTCTCCTCTTATTTATACCCTAAAGAAGACTTTCATAATTATGTTTTTTTCCTCTACATATATTGTGGTCTTGTCTTCATATCATCATTTTCATAGTTCATAGATGGTACATACCAGTTGTCATTATAATTTTGACCACTTATATTGCAATAATCATAGAAGTTTTTAATATTATAAAATCTATTTTTGATAGAAAAATTATTCATCAATAGTGAATTATGCTTCAATTCTGTAGGAATTCACATCACATCAAATATTCTCCCCCTTAACATTGTCCATCAATAATAACCATGCATTGAAAATTTATTCCAACAGTCAATAGCCTTATGCCCAAATTTCCAAAAACACCAACAATATCCAAAAAATATGGGCTTTTTCTTCTATACTACAACTTATATGGTTTTTAAATCATGTTGCTTTTGGATAATATGATTATTCATCAAAGATATTTGTTTAGAATAGTAGTTTACACTCTTTTTAATATTCACTGTTAATGATATAGTGGATTTATCATTATTTTCCTTCATCCAGGTTTGACTAGAATTCGTTTTGGAATCTATACTTGTAGATGAAACAATATTAGTAAAAACAACATATTTTGGAATAAGGGTTACATTTTTCAATGAGATTTAAATATATTTACCTTTATATAATATTATGATTTTCCTGTCACTTAAATGAATATTTTAAGAAGAAATAATCTTTTCAAAATTACTCTTGGAGGCATTTATGATCTCAGCATTTTATGAAGATTCAGATTGAATGTACTCAATTTTTCTAAACATGATCTTTAACTCAATATATTTCATATTCAGAGAATTTTTATGGTCTTTAAGTGATTTCACCATATATTAAAATTCCTTTTGGGAAGTAATTAATTATGTTTCATTCATATTTTTCAAATTAACTTCTATTTCAAGACAATTCTTTTTGAGGAAATTTTTATCATCCTCAACAAAATTTAGTTTGTCTTCCTATTGACTCTTAATTATCTTAACATGATCATCATGGATTTTATTTGATTCCTATAGATATTTATTTAGCTCATTAATTCAATTTGTATTGACCTCTAGATGGGTTTCATTAACATTCATATAGTTTTTTTGTTGTTTCTCCAATTCATGGATAAATTCTGTATAAATTTTCTTAGTCACATCATTTTCACAAAAAATATTTTGTAATTCATCTTCAATCAATTTTAATTTTTCACAACAGTACAATATATAATGTTCTTTTGATTCTTTAGCTGGGATGAATGTATCATCCTTGTTTTTGATTTCCAACTAATATTCGTTAATATTTATAACATATTTATGATATTATTCAAGTGTATGAATCATCTAAGTAAGGAATTTCTTAGTTACTTCATTATCACACACATTTATTAGAAATTCTTCTTAAATATAAATTATATTTTCATTGAAAAGTGATGCAGTTTCTATTTTGAAATCAATAATTAGTGAGAAAAGTTTAAATATTTGAAAATTATTTTCCAAGACATGGTTCATATCCTCATATTTAATTTCAAGTTCTGACTTCTCATAATATAGTCTCTTAATAATAGAAAATATGTAAGTTAAATGATTATTAGGAACATTCTTCAGATAATTTTTCATTTATGAATAAAAATCACTAAGTGATTCAATGAATTCTTTTTCATCATCGCTTGATCCATACTCATCATAATGATCTTTATCAATTGATTGAATAGATATTATTGATAAACTACATATCTAACTATATTTATATTGTGATAAACCCTCTTACTTCTTTGAAATATATTTCATATTTTTTTCTTCATTCTTATATCTAGTTTTCATGGTTTTTTTCAAAAATATCCTTATTGTAACTGATAGATATAGGAACTGACATTCCATCTGAGATAACAATTTTACTTATTCAAATTCAAATATTCACCTCATATATGTTTGATTTACATCTGATATGAACAACTAGGACAATTAGATAGATCCAATCATATGTGAAAACTTTTATATGATACTAATTGAAGGGCCCAGTTGGTCATGCAGGTACACTAAGAGGGGGGTAAATCAGTATACATATGTTTTTTCCAATTTTCTATTCTTTTATTTTACCCACTTTTAATTACAACTTATACAGTTTTTAGATTGATTGATTCTTCACTTTTAACAAACACAATCATACCACCTGAAATATTGAAATAAAATAAATCACAATACACAATATTTTACATTGTTCTCTCCCAATGTGGGTGACTACATTCATACTGTGTTTCAAATGATCTAAGACATGGATTCTCCACTATAATGATTCACCAATTACAAGTGGGTTTTTTAGGTATCACCTTAGAACAATTGTGGATGTTTATGATCCTTTTCCAAAATAATCTATCATCCCACCATATTTCATTATACTAGAATTCCACTAGTGTTTATAGAAAATACATCACTTTATATAATGAGAAATATCAAAATATCATCATGCTACCACTATAACACAAAACCAATATTCCTCATTGAGCCATTAAAAATAACCCGATTCTTCAATGTATAAATTCAATTAAAACTCTTCGAATGTCACTTAATATATTTAGTAACACTACATGATAGTTGGATCATTATACTCTCTTGGATAATAGAATATAACACTTCCAATTGAACTCAAAGTAGTAATAGAATGAAAAACTAAATATATATCAATAAACCATAATTTTTTTTATTCTTTTCTTCACTGAAAAAAATTAATTCATATCCAATCAATTATTGTATACATCAAAATCATTTTTTCTTAATGCATGTAATTCTATTCATCACATGACAATATTTAATGCATGTCACCCTTGACACTATTTATGTGTTTTATTTGTGCAATAAAAGTGAAAAACACTGTTTATATTTTTTTATCTTTTTTATGATAAATCTCTTTCCTTCATGTATAGTGTACTCAAATCAATAATTATATGCACACATTGTCCACTGAATATTTTCAATGCACATTTTAATTTATGTGTGCATGGTATCATTCTATTGCATTAATCCAAATAATGAATAGTTCTTATGCAAACCATGAGTTTTATAAAAACTCATGAAAAGAATAAATTCTTCATGAAAGAATATATACAACCTTTTCAAACTCAAAATCAAATCATACATGTGGCTAACTCAACTCAAAATAGAAAACAAAGAACTGTTGTATTTTTTTTGCAATTTAACGTAGGCAAACACTCTTCCATATGCTTCTTCAAATGATGTTTGAGTAATTTTACACACATCTATGAACACACTTTTCAGTATTCTTTATGTAAGTGCCTGACTATTCTCAACTCACGCATTACACCCTTTATGAATAACACTCAAACTCTTTGCATATTAATATATGCTTTACATCTATCTTGTTCATGAAACACCTATATATGGGTTTCATAGTTCATCAAAATCAATTATATAGAGTTTCCTTTTTATTTACATACATTCTATTTTTTAGAAAAATTATGTTAAATTATCTGATTTATTTTAAGGAAACTCATTTGGAGCATCTTATTTAAAATAACCAATGCCATAAATTATATATAAAGATCAATTATCTCAATATATAAATTTTAACAAATGTATTTAGAACATCATTCAAAAAAAAGATTCTTGATTTAAAAATAAAAATAAAATCACCTTCCAATAAAACATTAAAATGTAATTGGGACATTCCCATTTCATGATTCTTTACCAAGATGAATTTATGATACAATTTGTAATTTAAATGTATTTATATAAGTAGGTTCTGTGAGTATATATTAACACATATGGGTCCTTCCAGATCATGAATAACTCTATAGATTCATTGGATGATAAATTTAAACATTTTGACACATTGGTTTTAATGATCATATCCTTATTTTACCAATAATAATCTAGATCAATTTATTTCACTTAGCTGGTTTGCCCAGTAGTAGCTTATATTTTAAATATGATACATAAAAAATTCTTATTGTTTATAAACCTAATTCCCACCTCAGATTCCACCAAGTATGGTGGCTCCCATATAATCATGGATGGACAATTCCCATTAACAACCACAAGTTTTAGGACGGAACCCCTGAATGGAATTGGTGTTGAGCTTGAAAGGCCTATGGCTGGAAGAAATAGATATTGAAAAGTGGTATCTTAGCTATAGTGAAGCACAGGTGTCATGTAGTGTGATATATTACCCAAAAAAGATTTTAAAATTATAGTTTTTTCTCATTTGAAGCATGTGAATCCATGGTGCATTGTGTCTAAGTATGCATGATAGTAGTGGCTATAAAGCGAGTCCTAATGATGAGAAAAATGGATGTGAAAGATGGTTGGATCTTAAGCAATTTCATTGAAGGGGATGGGGATTATGTTGTATTTGGTTTGAGGGGGGGATTTTTTGGGTACAAAAAATAATCCCACATTATATTCCACCAAGTATGGTGGCTCAAATATAAACTTAGATGAGAAATTCCTCCGATAACCCATGTGTTTTAGGATGGAACCCTAGAAGGGCCTATGTGTTGGGCCTGAAAGTCCTAGGGTTGGAGAAAATTGATCATGAAAATATTATCACATTAAAAAAATAACCAAATCCCAAAATTCATCAATCTTATTAATATTATCTAAATAATCCTCATGAAAACCCATCTCCACTTTTCTACATTTACTCAATTTACTAGTAGATAATTAGTATCATATGATTATCTAAAAATTTGTTAATAATGTTCATTCTAAAAATGAAATTGGATAATGTTTTGGTTTATTGGAATAGTTGTTAAATCCCCACATTTAATACTACATTATCTAAATAAACTTCTCCATTCAAAAAAACACTCCAAAACATGATTGATTCTCTACAATAATTAAAATACAGAACACCAACGTTCAATTAATGTCACATTATCTTTTTATCAAACAAATGTATTGAGAAAAACTAAAACAAAAATATTAATTTTGATAAATTTGGGTTCTTAAGTGGACACAACATCACAAAAAATACCAACCATTTTTCAAAATGATTTTTAGTGTTTCGGGTTAAAGGGTCCATCGAGTGCAAATTTTCCCCTGATAAAGAGGGGAATTCACTGCATAAAAAAGAAATCCCCATCCTTATTAGAAATAATAGATGGTTTATTTTTATCTATTAGAGATATATTTTTTTCATTAGTTTATCAAATCTTACTCCATTCTAGCATGTATCTAGTATAGGAACAGAAGGGCATGATTAGTAGAGGGGTCACTATCAAAATCATGATTGCAGACATTTCGGCATCACACATCCAATGACAAGAATCCCTAGGAGTCATCAAACCCTAGAAAACCCCATGGTACACTCTCAACTAGTGGAGACACTTTTTATTTTCATACATTTGAATGTTTAGATAAATGATGTCGATGTATTTTATTTATTTAAAAAAAATTATAACCTTATTTAAAATAACTAATGGCAAAATATTTATATCAAGATCGATTATTTTTATATAGATATTGTAACAAATGTATTTATAACAGAATTCACAACAGTGTTTACTGATGTACAAATAATAATAAAAATATCCAACCAATATAACCTAAAGATTTAATAGGGGAATTCCCATTTCATTATTATTAACCAAGATGAATTTATGATACACGTTTTATTTTAAATGTATTTATATATGGGGGTTCATTGAGTATATATTTAAAAATATGGGTCTTTCCATATAATTATTAACTTTTTATCTTCATTAAATATCATATTTCCACCTTTTGACATGATAGTTGTAAAGATCATATCATTACTGTATCAATCATATGCTTGATCATTTTTTTCACTTTTAGGGAAGAAAATCTTGTGGCATGCCATTTGGATTCTCAGTGTGTCTTTTGGGGTTTTCAATTTATGACATCGGTCTTTCCGGCCCAGATAATTTCCCTATTGTTGGATAATACCCTTTCATCAGAATTTTTGGTCTTATTAAAAAAGTATGGGTCATGTGTGGTAGTGGTGTTAGGGACTAGGTTTCATCGTGAATATATATACACACACATATATATAACAGTTCATTTCAATTTTAAATGGAAGCATCATCCAATAACATAAATTTATTACTTTCATTTTATTGTTATAATAAATTCATTTGAGCTCCTGCTTTAGTATGGTGAGAAGAAAAAATATCATAAATATTGTATTATTATACATATAATTTTTTATAACATGGATAATAGTGATACTTAATAACATATATAATTACATAAATATATTTATATTAATTATAAATATATTTTTAAATATATTTTTTATACACATAATTGTTTTATTTTTTTGTTAAGGTTTTAATAAAAAATTATATTTTAAATTACATTGTATTAGTAATTTGTTATTTTAAAAATATATAAAAAATATAATTATCATTTTTTTCAATATAATAAAATTTATATATGTATCTTTATATTAATAACTATAATATTTGTAAAATAATAAAAATAAATAAAATTATATATAGAAAATATAATTGTTTTTATAAAATATATTCCTTATATAATAATAACCTATAAATATAATATAATTGGAAAAAAATAATTGAAATATATTTTTATTATTATAATTACAATGATTAGACTAATTATATATATTTATCTATTTAACCTAATTATAAACATATTTTGGGTTGTTAATGGTGTGCCTTACTGTTTCCAATTTCTACAGTGGGCTGCCTTTTTTAGAATCCTATTTTTTATTATAAATATTCGGTTAACAGATACAAGAAAATTCAATCCCTAACACAATCATTCAGACCCATATAAATACATATACTAGGAAAAACTTTGGTAATTAAATATTTAAAGAAACCATAAAAGAAATTTATCATTATTAATGAGAAAAAAATACACAAAGGAAAGTTTTTGTAAAAACAATGGAGAACATAATGGTGGTAGAGAATGTATTGAATATCAACCAGGTAGCATCCAAATATTGGATAACGAATGAAGCACGCCACTTTGGCCACCTCCACAGGCAACATATTTTCATGTCTGCACACAAATCCTATAAACGAGACTCACACCACATTGAACTTGCGTAAGAGTTATTAAAGAGGTAAAGCACCTCATCTAGAAACCCAACCTATTTTGGATGATCTTATAATTGTACATAAGGATAGAATTCTAGTATCACTAATGATGTTGTCCATAATGAATCAATAGGATGAGATTTTATAGCTGCATGATCCATCTTATCCCTGCATGAATCTGTAGAGATTCAATATCATAAACTCTATGCATGAAGTCTATTGTGGGAATGGTATTGTTAGGATTTCATTGTCTGAATAGAAATTAATGTTTATAATTCAACCACGGTCACCCTTTTTTATCTTCAATATAAATTGAACAAGGTCTATATTTGATCAAATAGAAATCATGGTGGTTTTGTGTTCTTCAATTTTTTGGTACAGTAAAATCTAATGCTAAAATTGGTTGAGCCTTCCAAAGAATCAAGGGTACACAACATTATAATTGGATTGGTTTATAGTAATAGCTGCATCCTGGGGAGTCTTAGGATTAGTGAGGAGGAAACCCCTCATATGTTTAGTAAATAAGTGCTTCCATGGATTAAGTCTAGTGTAGCTAGTGGGTTGCTCGACACCATGGTACTCAAGCACTCAATTTCTAGATGGTGTAATGGAATTAGAATGGGAAAACTAATGAATCTGTACAAATCTCTTGAATAATCCATGGTATTTTTTTCTCTTATATCCCTAGGTCAGTTTATATCATCTCCTCCGGGGATAGAATTCTCAATATGGGGTCTCCCTCAAGTATCATTTCTGATTAACTCTATCATTAACACAATGATGAAGAAGCTATCAACAATCATAATATTCCACAATTTATGTGGATTCTGCATCGGTGTGGAAGCATAGTGTCTAAAAACTTGTTTTTCATGTAAAACCATATGATAGATCAAGTCAACGTTAGTGACTGATGGGTTTTGAGAAAGAACCTTTTCTATGTAATCTAAATTAATGTAATCTGTTTTGGAAAGAAGGCTCTTTTCATTGTTGATGAGGCCAATAGGTAAGGTAGTGGGGTGGAATCACTTACATTATAGGTTGAATAGTTTTATGAAAACATCAAAAATGCCAGGTGTCACAAATTCATTTGAATCCCCCAGATTTCTCTGTAATAAATAAAATATTGATTGAATGTGGTAACGATTCCTAGTAAAAGATAACGGTGTACATAAGGAGAGAGTGCATGAAAATATTTTGTCAATGAGAGCATTTGGATAGAGGGTCAATGTTTCCCTTTTTTATGTTTTAATGGTGGTATTCTTTTTTAAAGATATTAAGGGAACCTACATTAAATTAAGTTATTTTATAAATACTAGGAGTTGAGATTATTCATTATAATTTTAAACCCTTTTTTTCTTTCAAAATATATAAATATATATATATATGATTAGATATATTAGGAATTAAAATTCTTCGTAATAATTTTTAAATATCTTTTTTTCAATAAATATATATATTAATGTAATTAATAATATTAATAATAGAAAGAAATATAATAATAATAAAACAACAAAATAATAATAATAATAGTAAGTAGAGTTAGAAAAAGCTAAAAAAAATTATTGTGAGGGGGTAATGTTGAACCAAACAGAAGTAGTAAACCAGAACACCGAAGGACCAAACTGGACTATAGATATCAGACAGTCAAAATTATATAACCAATGACCAGAATATAGGAATTATAGTAAGCAGAAAAGAACAAAACTATTTAATAGCCTTTAGACTTATGGTGACCAACATGAATGGAAAGAACACCGCCCGACTAATGAATTTTATTAATCTCAAAGAAATAAACACTACATTGTGAAGATAACTAGAGATTACGAGCAGAAAAAATAGGATTAGAAGTAACAGATTTGTAATCTTTGAAAAAATGATACCAAAAAATAATTTTTACAGTGCTAGAGTATGACCATTATTTGGAGGTCATGATCTGTTGAAGCCAGTACAAGTTTGTGCAACATTCTTGGATCCAATGAATCCCTCTAGCCTCTATTATTGTGGAGATATCATCGAGAAGGGGTCACACTACATCCAATAAATAATAATGTCATCTACAACATAAACTGCCAATGAGGTGAATCCATGGAGAGAGACAGTGCTAGATAGAATCTCTGATGAAGTAGATAAGGAGGATAAGATAGGTTTTTTCTATGAGAACCAATATCCAAAGCTCAAGAGGAAGTATAATGATCAGATACCCAAAGAGACATAGAACATGGGTGATCAAACCCCCTAACACTGGCTAACACCTTGAAATAGAATGTCCAACCATAATATTTCATGAAGCACTATTGAAATCAAAACTCAATCATGCAACATAATTGATGAACACAAGTGGACAATATAGATTCAATGGGTGAAGAGTGAAATCAGTGTCCAGGAAACAAAGCTACACAAATCAACAAGGTGTCACAGGGGGCATGGGTAGCAGGTATAAAAACCATGGTCTTTATTACACATTTAAACATGATTTGTTACATAAAAATCCACATAACAGAACCCAAAATATTAATAGGTGTAGTGCCTTTGGGGATTAAGAACAATACATGAAAACATTGGACAAAAATTTCAACATCTTTATTAAATGCTTATTTTACATGACCACAAAATTTCATCGTATATAACATTGCATAGGATAACCTGAGGACATAAATATAAAGATGTGGATCTATAAATCCCAGTAAGGTATTAAACAAGGAATAACATTAATAATACAATACATGTCAGAAAATAGTCATAACAATGGAGCACGATAGAAAAATTAACATAATGGATTGATATATCTTGATTATCATAACATGGAAATGTTGAAACAACTTAAAACACTGCATCATAAACATAAAAGAATCATGTAAACCCCTATCCCAACATAGTGAAAAAATGTTCTAAAAGTAATTAAGTAAAATAATTCCATGACATGACATATCATGATAAGAATCATTACATAATTCCTTGGAGAGCTATTAGGGAAGACCATTCACAATCATTTCAATCTCATGCTTATGTGTGCCACATAGATCATATAACATGGATTCATTCAATGTCATTATTTATTCATAAATAAAATAATGTGGAGTACATAAATCAACGTATAGAATCAATAAGTATATGTTCATATACTTGAATATATTTTATAGTTAAATGGGAATGGTATTCACTAGATGATTATTTTGGCATTTAAATCACGGTGCAATTTCGGTAGCCTAACAACATGACATAAAAAATCATAAAAATGGTTGTTGAGAGTGAAATGGGTATCTCATAATATATACATGAAATAGATAGTAAGGGGGTTATATAAAAACATTTTCCAACACAAGTAATTTGGAAATATATGGCTTACCATAATAAATAAACACGAGGAAAGATGGGAAATTGAATAACTCTTACAAACTTTCTGCATGTTAATGGGTGTACATGGAAGGTATAAATGATATAGAAAGAGGTATAACATCATTAAAAAATAATAAGGTATGTATTTTGGAGGTTATAAAACACACCCTATCGTTTTTAATTGAAAAATAAAATGGAATAACAATATAACGGTACTTAGAAAAAATTGAGAAAGGAAACCCTTTCATGAGTGTGTGACTTCAAAATCTTGAAGAAGGGATTATTTAGAGATTGGGTCATTGTGGGAGGTCATAGAGAGTTGAGTATAGAGTATGAAATTTCTAGAAGTATTTTTAGTGAAGATAAGGGAGAGCTTTGTGGGTTTATATAGGGAACAAGAGAGGAATTCTTTAATATTTCACAAACTTATGTTTTGGGAAATATATATTTGAATATTCAAAACCAAAAATCGTCACATGGATTTTTCACTTGATTTTTACCAAATATGACTAGAAGAAATTATATTATATGCCCATATTCCAAATATATTAAAATATTGGCCTTTTTTATGTGGATTTGATTCACATTATTAAAGAAATGAACTTAAAATCAAAAAATATGTTATACATTTTGGAGAGTTCATTAAATAATTATAAAGTAAGTCAAAAAAATTTAAAATAAAAAAAATTAAATTTAAAACATAGATTTGGTCAATGATCCATTTTATGGTATTTATTACATCACTATTAGGTCATTATGATGTCATAAAACACAATATATATTTATATATTATTTAATTTTGACCAAAAAAATGACTATCTCGGAAAATTATGAAAAATTCACCGTTAGAAATTTATGAAATCCTAATTCCAAAAAATAATATGCATTTTATCTAATTAGTTTTCTAAATATTGGAATATTCAATTTTAAAATGATAACTGATATTTATTGAAAATTGGATGGGTTTTGACAAAAAAGGTTTTTAAACCATAATGAAAATTACATTTAACTTCATAAAAATTATATACTCATTTTTTATTAATAAAAGAAATTTAATAATAATATTTAATTAAAAATTAATTATTTCAAAAATTAATTAATTCGTTAATATAAATTATTTAAAATGAAAATTTCTATTTTATCTTATTAAAATATAACTCTTATCAAACTAATTACCTAATCATTTATAGATAATGAAAATATATAATCACCATTTTTATGAATTTTTTTATAATATTATTAATAAAAACATAATAATGAATATATTACTCAAAAGTACCATCTTTACTGAAAAAATAAATTTTTCAAATTCCTCATTTTTAAAGAAAAGTTATTCCCTTAAAGAAATTTATTGAATAAGACTTTTAATTTTCAAAAGGGATTACAAAACAAGTAACTTATACCTTGTTACATAACCAATTAAATCATCCTTATGAGACATATGGGTAAGTTGTGCAATGGTGATAGACTCTTCGGGTGGCTTGAATTACATCACCCGGGTGGTAATCTCAATTAACATGAACTTCTGTTATAATGAATTCCATTCATGCTTAATGTGTTGATTCTTGGCTTGGGCATTGTCAATATTTTAGCCCAGTGATTCTACCTCCATTACGAGCTTCTAAAAATGAGATTCATTTGGCTTGATTATATTGGATGAGGCCATCCTCTCCTTTTACTATGATAAAAGTATTTTTTAAAAAAACATTTATTTATATCATTTGTGTGATCACTATTAAATGTCTATATTATCAATGATAATGATACTTAACAGTCATTTAAACCCATTAATAAAAAAGTGTATTTATTTTCTATATCCATAAGACATTAAAATAAATAGAATTTTATTTATAAATGATCAGGTCATTATAACCTTCCCCCCTTAAAATTTTTTCACCCTTGAAAATTCCTTTTCCCACACTAAAAAATATTAGGGTAAATCTACTTGATCACTTCCCAACGTTCCCATGTTGCTTCTTCAATCATTGGGTATCTCCACAACAATTTAATAAAGGTATTTATCTTATTTCGTAGAACTTTTTCCCTATGATCTATGATATTCATCATCTTATCATTATATGAGAGGTCATTCTAGAATGGTTCCACCTCTATATTGAGTACATGTGATGGGTTAGGTTTGTATTCCTCAAGAGTGATACATGGAATACATCATGTTCTTGAGATATGTTAGGTGGGAGTGTTAGTCGATAGGCCACTACTCCAATGCGATCTATGATATCAAAAGGGCTGATGTACCATGGACTAAGCCTTCCCTTCTTCCCAAATCTCATCACTATCATCCATGTAGATATTTAAAGAAAAACATATCTCCAACACCAAACTATTGGTCCCTTTAAAGGTTGTCACCATATCTCTTTTTTCGACTCTAAGTAGCTTTTATGTGATTCTAGATGGTCTTAACCTCCCCCCCATTACATCGACCATTTCTAGACCTAGAATTTTTCTCTCCCCAATTTCATCCCAAAATTTCGATTTTCTGTACCTCTTCCCATAAAATTATTCATAAGGAGACATTTGTATGCTAGAGTAGAAACTATTGTTGTAAGAGAACTCAAATAGAGAAAGATGTTGATCTCATCTTTCTTTGATTTCCATTGACCATTATTACAATATGTCCTCAAGTGTTTGGATAGTTCGCTCATATTGGCCATCAGTTTGAGGATGATTATCCGTACTGAAGTTCAGCTATGTATTAAGAGTGTATTGGAGACACTACCAAATCATATAGTTGAATCTTGGATCTTGATTGGATACAATCAATAGTGGTAAAACGTACAGCCTTACCACTTATCTGGTGTATATCTTTTCTAATTGATCTAATGAGAAATCATCTCGAATCGCATTTATGTGTGACGTCTTTGTAAGATGATCCAAAACAACCCAGATATCATTTTTTTCTTTGGATGTCTTCGAATGTCTAGTGAGAAAGTCCATGGAAATGTTTTCCCATTTATATATCATTATGGGTAATGGATTCATCATCCCCTTAGACATCATCCCCTCAGCCTTCATTTGCTTACATACTAGGAACATTGATGTATACTTAGATATCTCCCTAATCATGTTATCCCACCAATAATGCACATGGAGATATTGATACATCATTGTGTTTCCTAGGTCAATGTAAAATTTTTAACTATGTGCATAATCCAAAAGTACTTTCATTAACTTTGGATTTGATGAAACACATAGTCTTGAACCAAATCTCACAATTTCTTCTTCATTAACATTGAACTCCAATGATTTCCTTTTTATAATTGTTTCCAATTTTTTTTTTCAAACTTCCTACATCATCATTTTAAGAATCATTTAACCTTTCAAAAATAGATGGTTGAGAAATAATTTGTGAAAGGATGGATGATGTTCCTTTATTTATGATTCTCATGTCCATGTTCACAAAATATAAGAAGATTTTATCCTTTTAAATTCTCATCAATGATAGAATCATTGGGTCCTCTATACTTAGAGCATATTTCACCTTGTTCACATTCCTTGGGTGGTAATGGATTGAGAAGTCTTAATCATTGATGATATCTAACCATCATAGTTGGCGCATGTTCATCTATTTCTATGTGAATATATATTTGAGTCTTTTTTTATTTGTATATATTTTCCACTTTTACCTAAGGAGACAATTCTTCCATATTTTCAATGAAAATATCCTAACATCCAACTCCATTTCATTGAAGGGATAGTTTTTTAAATGAATTTTCAACAACCATAAGGCATATTTTATGAATTTTTAATTCTTCATCAATACACAACTCATGCCCTCCTTTGAAGCATCAATGAATATTATAAAAAGATCACCACTTTTTTGTAGTGTGATAACAAGGGCAGTGATAATCATATTCTTGAAATGTTTGAATCTTTCTTCAAATTCATCATTCCAATAAAAAATGACACCCTTCCATGTTATCTTGGTAAGAGGGTTTGATAATTGTGGTAAATTTCTCAAAAATTAGTGATAATATCCATTTAACCCAAGGAATCTACAAATATCCATCAAAGATGTTGGACTCATCCATCTGTAAATTGCTTTTGTTTGGGAATGATACATAAATATATCATTAATTATGATGATATTCCCCTAGAATAACACTCACTTCAACCATAAATCACACTTTTTGTACTTTTCATAGAGATTCTTCTTTTGCAAGTTCTCAAGTACAGTTCATAGTTTCCCATCATGCTCCTCATTGGTTTTGTAGTATATTAGAATATAATCTCTAAAGACTACCCCAAATTTGTTGAGGTAATATCTAAATACTCTATTCATCATGTCCATGAAGATTTTTGATGTATTAGTGAGTCTAAAAGGAATTATTTTGAATTTATACTTCTCGTACCTTGTATGAATAGCAGTGTTGGGAATATCCACCTTATTCACCCTTACATGGTAATATCTCGACTACAGATCCAACATGGAGAAGTATTGTCCTCTACATAGCTAATGGAAAAAGTCATCAATTCGTGGAAAATTATACTTGTTATTTATGGTGATTTTTTTGAGATCATGATAATAAATGAAATGGTGAATTGTCCCATCCTTCTTCTTTATGAAGAGGACTCGTGCACCCCATGGTCAAGCACTTGGGTATATAAACCCGTAATTAAGATTCTCCTGTAGTAGATTCTTTATCTCCAAAATCTCCACAATAGACATTCTATATGGAGTCTTGGATATTGTTAATTCTCTAGGTATAAGATAAATCATGAATTTAACATTTCCTCTAGGAGGAAGACTATGCAATAACTCTGGAAACACATCAGCAAATTCCCTCACAATATTCATGTCTTCAAGGAAGGTTCCATCCTTAGACTCAATCATCTGAGAAAGATACACATGTTCATATTGAAGTAATATTTATTCTTGAGATAGTGGTTCTAAAGAAGATCCATCCTCTTCCATGCACTTGTATAGAATCGTGGGTTGACTCACCATATGGAGAGTAATTTCTCTCTCATGACAATTTATATGGGCTCTATATAGTTGAAGGAACCCAACACACCCTAAGATAGAAGGGGTGAATTTGGGTGTCAAATATTTCTCTTAAAATGATGTATCGTATTCACACATAGGTAGGATACTATTAAAACTATAAGAAAAATGCAAGAAAATGGAAGAAAAATCGGTTTTACTTGGTTTTCCACAAAGGGATATGTCCAAGAATCATATGGCGACAATGTGTTGGTCATACCAAAGTCCTGGAATATTCACTAGATGTGGAATTCAATGGTTTCTTATAGTCACACTATGCGAAGAAAATTATATTTACAATGGTTTAGGGACAGATCACTATGTCCCTCAGATCATTTCCATCAACTCTCTCTTGCTCACTGCTTTGAGAGAAGTCTAACTCAGTTTATCGACTTGAAGGTTTCTTCAAAAGATTCGTATTGATGTCTTTATCTCTGTTTAGCACGAGTCACTAAGTGTATCAAAAACATGAGTAGATACTCATTAAAATCCATGATCACATGACATTTATGTTCAAAACTTCACTTCATGAATCTCCTTTGAAAACCACACTCTTTCGTGAAGCACCCATGTCTTCGCGGAACAACCTGCCTTTTCATAGCTTCCTTGATTTCACAGAACAACCTACCTTCACGAAGCTTCCTTGAAAATATTGAAAAACAATCAAAAATCTCACTAAGTCAACATGGAAAACCTCATTATCATTAAGTACCCTTTAAAAATCATTAAACATCAATTGAGACTTATAGTATCTTCATGATGCTCAAGCTTGTAGAGAAATTTCAATTCGTGAATCTCTTCTATAACTAACAATGTTTTCGGATTTTCCTTCAAAAAATCGATGAAAATGAATAGATGTATCCTTATATTTATAGGCTCATACATTCCCAAAACTCCACCACCTCATCACAGATTTTCCAGATCATCAAAATTGTCTTTGCAGTGCTCCTACCTTCACCAATAACCATTGAAATTCTCATTTGCAACAGCTCATCATCATCACAGAAACTCTCGTCAAAACCCTCTGTGGCACCCAGCATAATTTCAATGAAAATTATCAACGACCCTTGAGAGCACCATCACCTATCGAGAATCCCTTCACAACACCCATCAAAATTTCAAATCATTCAATCAATGACTGAAAAGCTCCAAAACTCATAATCACAGAGAACATTGTCTCCATTCATGAATCCCATCATAATTGAAAATAAAACCATTATAAAACATTATATATTTTCAAAACTCTACTCACAAATACCATCTTTACAAAACTCATTCCTTTTACATATTTTCATAAGGCCTCCAAGAAAACCACTTTCCATGTTGAAAGAAAACATCAAAATTTTGGAGGCCAAATATTTGGAAAATATAGGAAAACAACACAACCTTCAATACTACATTCGGAATGAACAATATGATACCTTTCCCTTTAATGTAATTTTTCTTCCATTTTAGGATTGAAAAAAACAAAAATATTAAATAGTTTCAAGAAAAGTACATCCTTGGTTCCAACAATAATCCTCTTTGGGTTTGTTGGTAATATATAGATAAATTCAATAGAGCACCAACAACTATCAACACATCAAAATAAGATACACAAGAATCAACTCAGACATCATTCTAAGTCTACGTGAGAAATGATAATTGTTGAAAACAATATTGAAGACATGAATTGTGTTCGAACTCCCTTAACACTCCTATTTATTTAAATGAATTTATCTTCCCTCCATATTTACTATAAACATAAATTCATTTAATCCACCACATTGAAGCACATTGAATTTATCAATTTTTCCACCTTTACAAATAAACCCAACGACCGCTATTTGAACATTGTAGATCTTAGAACGTACTCCCTCTGGATCGTATCTCCCCCATAAACATTCATTAATTTAACAAATGGATTATCACCATTAAAAAAATTAAGAAGAGGGGAATTTCATAACCATCTTATTCATTGGGAGGTGGGTGAGAATCGAGGTTCGACTGGTGTTTCTCAAACATATCCACTGACAGTGTATTGGTCAGGATATCAACCACTTGCTAATCAGTTCCCACATGATCCATTTTATTCATGCCTTTATAAAATTTTTACTTTGTGTTGTGATATCTAATTTCAATATATTTTCTATGTTAATTATGAACATTATTCTTCTTAAGATCGATTGCACTCTTATTATAATAGAAAATCACCATTGTTTTTATCACCTCATCACCAATGTAATTAAGTTACTATTCCTTCCCAGGTAATTGAGTGCACACCTTTGAAGTGAATATATATTCAACTTCAGCAGTACTAATAGATGTACATTCATGTTTCTTGGTCATCCAATAGATACATTTTTTACTAATATAGAATGTTCCACCACTGGTGGACATTATGTCCAATACGTCTCTATAACAATCATCATTAAAAAGAACTGATACTTTTCTATCACTTCCTGCAGTAAATTATAATCCATAATTGCGAGTACCTTGAATTTACCTCATGATTCTATTCATTACCATGATATTTTCTTCCTTCTAAATACTCTAAAAGCAGGCCATTAAGAATGTTTCAAAAACAATATCTTGTCATGTCGCTATAAGGTGCAGTAAGCTTCCAAGGATTCTTCTATACATTGTGGGATCCACAAAATACCCACCCCCATGCTTTCTAGGTTATGTTCCAATTAAAATCATTGTTGACATTAGTTTCGAATAATTCATATTAAATTTCTTCAACATCTCTCTTGCATACGTTTTCAAGAAAAAAATGTGTAATCTATCTTCTGAATCACCTGCAGCCCTAAAATGTACCTGATCTCACCAATCATATACATTTTAAATTCCGATTTCATATGATTGGAAAATTCATCCACTAATCCCGATCTGATTCCAAAAATATGATATCATGAACTTATACTAGCACCATAAACTAATATTTTTTATAGTTCTTCACATAGATATTGTGATCCACACCACCAATTTTGAATTCAAGATTCTTTATGTAAGAATCTAGCTGGAAATACTATACTCTTGTTGCCCACATCAAACCATAGAGAGCCTTATTTAGTTATAAAACCTTCTTTTCATCATTACCAAGAAGAAAACCCACTGGTTGTTTACTGTAGACATCTTCTTCAAGAACTCCATTCAAGAAAGCTGTCTTGAAAGACATTTCATAAACTCTATACCCTCTCTGAATTTCCATGGTATGAATTAGCCTGATTGAATCAAGTCTAGCCACCGAAGCAAATGTTTCCTCAACATTGACACCTTCAATCTATGAATATCCCTTTCACACTAGTCGGACATTATTTCGGATAACATTACCATGTTCATCGTAGTTTTCTTAAAGATCGACTTTATACCAATCACGGGGTGACCTTCGGGTCTCTTGACTAGATCCGATGTCTAACTCTTGTCAATCAAATCTAACTATTCATTCATGTATTTCACCTTTTATTCATCCTTTAAATATTCTTCAAATGAAGATGGTTTCAAAACTGATAGAAATAAAAATTGTGCATTACTCCTCATTCTCCTCATTTGTATGGGTGTTGTCCAATCCCCAATGATGTTAGATTGATCAATTCATTCTCTTAGATTTCCCTTTTGAGGTTAAACTAAATTTTATCCATCCATGGTTTCATCTTTAGATTATTATTTCAATTCAACATCATGATTTGACTCTTGAGATTTTTCTATACCATCCACTATTTTTGTATTTTCATTTTCTCCATCTTCATATTCTTCGTAATATTATATCTCATCAGTAGAGTAATTCCTTGAAGCATTTGTGTTTTTTTCTTCTATGATCCTAACATCACTACATTCCAAAATCCATCCCAAAATCTTATTTAAACACTTGTAGGATTTTCTATTCATTTGATATCCACAGAATATTCATTCATCTACATTAACACTATACACCACTTGATTTCCTTCTTTATTTCGGCTGAAACATTTAATTAGGAAAACAAAAAATTATTTAAAATCATTCTTCCTTCCATTCCACAATTCATATGATGTATTTGTACCTCTCATACAAATCCTAATACTGTTTTAAATGTGTAGTATAGCTTCAATAGATTATTTCTAGTAGTGTTGATGGATACGACTCTCAATCAGCATAGTACTATCCATGTTGTTCATATACCAATTCTGGTGCTCAACTACTTCATTTTTCTATAGATTTCTCACACCAACCCTCTCATGATGTATTCCATGTTTTTTAGGTAATTTTCATTCTCAATGGATGTGTCTTCCCCTCCATTTTCATATCGTAGAACTTTTATTGTCTGTCCAATATCATTCTCAGTAATTCAGCGATATGTTTGCATGTAATTAAGCACTTCCTGCTTCTTGTGTATTACCATCACGGAAGAAATTATACTATAATGATCAATGAAAATGATTAAGTACCTCTCTCCATGATTTATGGTAACTTTTATCAGGACATATAAATCTTTATGGATTTGATCAAGAATATGTGATACCCTTTTCTTCATTGGCCGATAAGAACTGAAGACCAGCTTCCCTTGTATGGAAGCATTGTAGGATTTTTCTTATTCATGATTCTATTTTGGGTTATCCCTAAATATATTTATATTATATATTTTTTATATGTCTCTCTAATTAATGTGACCTTATCTTTGATGTTATAGGTTGTTTACTTCTTCCATTGTTCGATAGAAAAATATCTCTTTATTATAAACCTGATATATGTTTCCATTTATTCTAAAACCATTAATGATATAATTCCATGTATTTAACTTTATAGTGCATCCATTATGATTTAATGTCACTATAATCCATGATTCATATAGTTGAATCATACTAAGAATGTTGTGACGTAAACCATCCACATACAGGACTTCAGTTTTCTTTAGCTCTTCATTAGAAAGCTCAGTACTTCCACTACCTTTGAACATCAATGCACCATCATTACTGAACCTCACTATTCCATCAACACTTTTCATAAATTATATAATAGGTTAAAATTACCCATCATGTGGGAAAAACATTATCTATCAAGAAACCATGCGATGTTGTTATTTGTAGATTTCAGGGATACTTCTCTAAGATTGGATTTTTCAATTTTCTTCTTTTCATTCCATGAGATATTGGATTGATTTTAGGACAGTAATGTCCTTTAAAATCCCACTTCCATTTACATGGGTTCTTCTTATTCATACTCTTCTTTCATAAGAAAACCCCAATTTGAGATAACAACACTATCTGGTTGGTGAGTATTCATATATATCTATGTTTTGAATGAAAATCTCATTTCATTCCTCTTCCTGTAGTGTACAGATGTATGGACAAAGTTAGAACAATTAAAATAGTATCCATAGAAACTATTTCTTCAATAAGATGTAGGATATGAAAATTTTCTCCTTTTTTGAATTCTTAGATCATCCCCATTCAAATTTCTCCTTACTGCTTCACCGTACAACATGGTATGGCCTAGATAGCCATAGAATTGACATTTCCTTAGTAGAAATGAATTCTCACTTCTATTCCGACTCATCTTTCCTTTGATGGGATCGTAGTTTTTTTTCCTATCACATCTAAATACTTGAGTATAGTTTTCAGTTCTCCTTCCAGTTTGGATTGACGGTTTCATTTACAACACTTTCAGAAACTTTTCAACATGTCCAAATTTCATTCTAATTTTCTTTTGGCTCACTTTATTTCCAAGTTTTGATTTCTCTGCTTCACAAATAATTCCACTATATCTCATGAAAGAAGGTATTTGATCACTCCAGATACATTCAACCACCTCAGAACCACTATTAACTGTTTTTAGAAACTCATCATATAAGAATTTAACAAATTTTATTTTCTTCCTTCCATTTTTTAAGTATGATTCACTCTTGAGTTTTCTCCTAAGAGTAAAATCATACTCTTCTATTACCTCTATAGACTTGGACTTTTCCTCCAGACTGGAGGTAAGTTCATTGATGATATTTTACTATTCATTTATTCTAAGCTTTAGTTCTACTACATCATCATTCCTTTCAAGGATTGTTAACTGTACATTCACCAGTTCTTCCAGTAATTCAATTTATGATTCACGATTATCAACATATTATTATAATTCTTCAACTATTTCTATCCAATTGTTGCATCTCTGACACTTATTCTCAAGATTACCAAAATCCCCCTTAAGTTTCAAATTGGGATCAACCTTAGTTTTCTACTACTTATCTATAGCTTTATCAGTCAATGGTTCCAACTTTTCAATATTCTCCATCATAGAATCATGGTTTTCAGTTTAAATTTCAGGTTCATCTTATTCACATTATTTTTTATCATTATCTTCCTCTTCCTTGAAAATAACCTTATTCTATACATTATTTATTTGAAGTCTCCCATTTAGAAAAACCTTTTCTGAGGCTTCTCGATGTTTTCATCTTTGATCTATTCATCATTTAACATTCTTGAGCACTGAGAGGAAATGTTCCCAACTCTACAACAACAAAAGCAATCCAGAGGTAACTTACAATCAAATTTCCATTTTCCTTTTTTTATCTTCTTGGAAATGAGAGAAGGAATTTATTTTTATTCATCATCTTAACCACACTTATCTCTTGAAATTTATATTTATTCCATGGCTTTGAATTCCATTTCATTGCTCACATGATTCATAGTGTCTTCTAGTTTGACTCTCATTTCAAATTCTACCAGGTTTCTTAGCATATCATCTAGAGATAGTTTGTAATGATCTCATTTATTAAGAGATGAAACATTTTCATTATAAAGGGTTGGAAGTCTTCTCAACTTTTTTCTTTAAAATATCAATATATTTTATTTCTTCGTCCAATCCTTAAATTTATCCTACCAATTCAGTAATTAAATTGATAAAGGAATATGAATTCTCATTAGGATGCATATTTAGATCATCAATCCTATTTGTGTAGGAATTGAATTTTAGCCTCCATCACTTTTCTTTCTCATTAAAAAATATTTTCACATTTATCCCATATAAATTTTGCTGAGATGAAACTCATCACATTTAGATAGATCGGATCAGAAAGAACCGTAGTGAGACCATTCTATGCGCTAGCATCTGCGTCAAGAATTTTGGTGTCAGTATCAGTCATAGAAATCCATATTCTATCAATAAATATTATTCCTTGCACAGTAGAAAAGAGGACATCCATTCAAAGAGAACTTAGTTTAGATCTCATTTGGTTCTTCCAAATCCGAAAATTACTTCCATAGAAGAGGGGGATTACCCACACATTGGATGAATTCTCCATAATGACAAAGGATAGATATAATAATATTAACCATTACCCTCTGGTACAACTTGAAGGACACCGAAATAACCTGAGAGAGGATGGGATAATCATGGTGTCAACATTTTTTCTTAAACTGGTGGATCTTTTTCCCCTATATGTAGGAAACTATTAAACCTGTTAGACTAATGCATGCAATGAGAGGACACAATAGTTTTACTTGGTTCACCGCAATGGGATACATTCAAGGAGCATACACTGTCAAAGTCTCGGTTGTACCAAAGTGCACTAATCCTCACTATATGTGCAATAGAAAGGCTTAGTCACTGTCACTCATTTCCAGGTGCATTGCATTTAAAATGGTTTAAGGATATCTCAAAAAATCCCATGTATCACTTGCATTGACTACCACTTACTCACTACTTTGAGATAATTCTACCTCTGTTTATCGACTTGAAGGTTTCTTCAAAAGAGTGGTATTGATGTCTTTTTCTATGTTGAGCGTGAGACAATTCTTGCATCAAAAATAAGAGTAGAATTTATTTGGAATCTCTATTCACTTAAACATGATGTTCAAAACTGCCCTTCATAAATTCCCTTTGTGAACCACACTCCTTCATGAAGCACCCCTGTCTTCGGGAAATAACATTCCTTCACAAGCTTCCTTTCTTTCACGGAACAACATGCCTCTGCAAAGCCTCCTTGACTTCATGGAACAACCTTTACAAGACTCACTAAGTCAACACCTAAAACCACATTATCTCAAAGTACCCTTTAAATGAAATAATTGAACATCAGTTGAGACTTATAGTTTCTTTGCGTTTCTCAAGCTCATAAAGAAATCCAGTTCACGAATCTCTTCATGAACTCACAAAATTTATAGATTTTCTTTCAAATCATTGAAGCAAAATAAGTGAGGTAGACTTATATTTATAGGTTCGACCATTAATAAAACTCCACAACCTCTTTGTGTATTTTCAAGATCATCAAAATCGTTTTGGATTCACTATTATCTTCACAAACAACCATGTAAATTCTCTATTGGAAATGATTGTTGTCATCACAGAGACTCCCCCCAAAACCCTTTGTGGTTCCTATCATAAATTTAATGCTTTCTGTCAACGACCGTGGATAACACCATTAATGCCGCGAATCTGTTCGAGGTGCTCATAAAATTCACAAAAAAATTCACCAATGACCACAAAGCTTAAAAACTCATAATCGTTGAGAACTCTATCTTCATTCGTGATGCTCATCGTAATCGCAAACCAAACCATCAGAAATCTTTATGTATTTTTGAAACACAACTCGCAAAGCACATCTTTGTGAAACATATTCCTTTTCCATTTTTATAAGGTCTCCAATTTTTACCACTTTTCATTTTGAAATCCAACTCCCAAATTTTGGACCCAAACAATTTTGTAAACACTAGGAAACAATGCCACCTTCAATACTGCTTTTAGCTTGAACTCTATGATATATTTCCTTGCAATCTCCATGGACTTTTATGTAAGGATTGACAAAAAATACAAACCATAAGCCATTTCTAGAAAATAACATTCTTGGTTCCAATAATAGGTAAATATAATCCATGATAATAATTTCATCAAATTCCACCAAGGGAAGTATGATGAGGTTTGTGATCGTACCACAAATCACTATGTAATTTTCACCTTTACACCATTGTGCTAATATTGTTTTATATTGAAAATTATAAAAAAATTACAAGTTTAATTCCTTTTTTTGAATTATTGATTTTATCTTTATCCCTATTAAAAAATGTAAATGTTAATTGTTTTGATTATTCCCTTGCTGGAGGAGGAGATTTGGAGGTCTCGTGATGATGTCCAATAAAAATCGGCCAAACTACGCAAGATCCATGAACACCAGTGGACTCATCCGTGAAATTCTCTATAACTGTGAATCAAAATGGGCTAAAAGTTTTTCGGATGGTCGAAAATTCATTGTTCTATATTTCATATGAAGAAACCCAAGACTAATTCGTCCATTTGTTTTCCTAATCGATCTGATCTATCCAGCACACCACATCTACACGAAGTCAAAACTGCTGTGTTGTGATCTGTCTATATCTCGGGCTATAACTCTCCAAATTGTGCCAAACATTAAGTGGAGACATCCAAGAGGTGGGTCTAAAACTTTTTTATTTTATCCAAATCTAGATAAGGCTGTCTGGATATCGAAACACACTTGACAAGTGGTTTTAAGAAACTTCTGTGATCAAAACAACCTTTCCATTTTCCTATAAGATGGAACCATTGAAACCCCATTTGTATGTTTGTCCAGGATGAAAAGATCTAGTATTTTGGAGACCCAATGAAGTCTTATCATCATCCAAGCAGTTCTGGAGGACCCTATCCTCATAGGGGAATCATGGATGAAGAGGGAGTTCCACTAGAGTCTCGTCCAACTCTCGATGGCGAGATAAATGGTGGAAAATCATTTTGAGGGAGCTACACAAACATGGGAGGGCGTTCCAACACATGTTCTTCTAATAGTTTTGTATAACTTGTGTGTTCAATATTTCACTTATTTTTTATCTTTACATGATTCCTTGGATTACATTTCATTTGACATAATTAAGTGGAATGCTATTTATTTCAATGCATATTAGGTTGACATTTCAAATCGGAATCTAGGGTTTTTCTGATCAGACAACACCATAATAATATTTATCTCACTTGTACATAATATTTATGTATTATTTGTTATACATTTTATTCTATTTTTGAAAAAAAAATCTTGGAAAAACGATTGTTGTGTTGAGCAGTGGTTCTTTAAGCATCATTTTAAGAGGCAAGAGGGGAGTCAAGATCTTGACATCCTTCAACAATATAATTAAACATAAACATGATAAATTTTCATAAAAATGAACTATCCAGATGTCTAGGGAACATTATATGATATTCTTCTCTCATAATTATTAATACACCACCTTTATTTATAAACTGTTTAACTCTTTAATTATGTAATTTACTTAAATCTATTTTCAGAACCTCCCACATCTTTTAGAAATTCTTATTAAAAATACACACTCAACCCCTATCAACGCTCCTCGAGAGACGACCTAGGGTCATATCTTGACTATAAATCAATCTTAAAATCATAATCAATTTGTCATTTCATGACAGCATGGTCATTTCATTGGTGGGATTGGTATTTTTATGGGTTAGTTAGTAATTTTCATCGTTTTTTCTCCATTCTTCTCTTTTTTCCTTCTTTATGGTACTTTCAATTTTTCCCTTCGTTTTGGGTTCATTAGGATTTCCAATATCATTTTCCATTCTTATCTTTTTTTCAATATTTATGGTATTTTCATTTTTACCCAAAAAAAATTTCAATGTTCCATGATTCGGTGACCATAAAGGGGGGAAAGTAAAAATAACATAACATAGGTGAAAATAATATCTATATGAATTAAACATAAGGGAGTGATTTGTAGTGAATTGGTTTTCAGTAAATGATATAAATAGTTGTACCTCTATGAAACATTTGTGATGATTAATTCCCCTTGTGTGAGTAGTTTTTGGGAAAACTGTGCCACTAATAACCTCACACATTTTTTCACTAAACCTACATGTGTGAATATTTCGTACCTAAGATAATGTAAATATATGTTTGGTTAATATTTTCAGTTTGAAATGATATTTACACATGTTTTTTTCATATCTGATCTATTTCATTATTGTACCAGATTGACTTATGCGTGTTTACCTAATGTCTGACATTTGTACTGTTGGAACCAGGGTCTTCACAGCATGATTTGGCGTATGGTTTGTGTTTGTTGTCAATACTCAGTGGAAGTTCAGAATGTGTACCAACAAAGAGATCATATCGTTCAAGAAAACAATAGTAGTGAACCGCACATGATTTGGAGTATGGTTTGCGCACCATATGTTTTTGAGGATCAGAACTTCAAAATTTGGCTATGGAAAGAAGGTCGCGCGAGTATTGGTTTGGTCGCGCAAGTGAGTTGCGCGACAGAGGTTACGGGAGACAAGACATGCGCGCCAATGATGGACTTGCATGCCTCCGCGCAGGGGGTACAGTTTGCCTATAAATACAGGTCGACCCCTCCACATTTCTTACGGAGTTCAATACATAGTGATTGTTCGAGTTCTCATCGTGCGGGTGGTTGAGACGCGTAATTGATTGTTGGGTCGCGCATGTAGAGCTTGCACGCCGGTTGTTGGCTGCGCGCCCAAGGCAGTTTGGGAGAGAAATGAAGTGGACCGCGCAAGTTTGTATTTGGGGTAGGAAGCGTCGCGCAAGTGCTTTGGTTACACTTGCACGCCAGTTTGGACTTGCACGCCCTATTGGGACTTGCATGCCTATCTTGGTGAAGCACGCCATGTATTGCTGAAGCCCGCCGGTCTGTATGGAGCTGCACAAATGCAAGGAGATTACCCGATACATTCGGGGAAAATTGATTTTCATCTTCCGGTGAGAATTGGACATCAATAGAGCATCTATATACAACAGAGGATGCATTCTTATGAAGTGATGAATAGACATTCATGTCTATAAACTGAGTGTGACTTCACCAACGGCAGTGAGCCAAGGGGAGTCAACAGGAGTGACCCGAGGGAAGCAACGAGCTATCCCTGAGCCTTTGAAAGGGCAGTGAGCCTGGGATAGAGTGTCTGTGCCCAATCCTTTGTTATGCACAACTAGTGAAGATTAGTGGAATCAGGTACAACCGACAACTTGTCGGCGTATTCTCCTTGGACGTATCCCTTAGTGGTGAACCATGGGAAAAGTGATGTGTCCTCTATGTGCATGTGAATGCTTGCATTCTGATCATAATCATCATACAGGTTCAACAAGTTCCTACCAACGTGGGAACAAGATCCACCAAATTAAATGAAAAATTTGTCACCCTGATTCACCCCTCCCCTCTCAGGGTGTCCCGGGGTCCTTCATGTACGCCCTCAAGGAAAAATTGATTGGGTTATATCATGGGCAGGTCAAAAAACCACTCCTCCTCAACCCTTGATCTTGTTATAACTATTTCAATTAGTTTCAGGAGGATATAATTTTTTTTTGAGATATGAGTTTGATATTTGATCCAAATGTAACATCTAAAAAAAGAATAAATAAATAAATAAATGAGGGGAGTGATGAAATGTGCCACATATGGGGATATCTAGGTCGAGAGATTATGATTTGACTTCTTGTATTTCGTAACTGAGTGGGTCTTGAAATATGACTTCAATGTATGTAGGACATGTTCGGTAAAAAATAAATCATTTGAATCTGAATAATTTTTAAATAAACTATATTTATTAGATATAATGTGTAAAGAATAGCATGGAATGGTTTTCACACACACATGGAGAGTTAATGGAATGGTTGACATTTGAATTTCTTTCTCATTTTGGTGGTGTCATGAATCACTTTTAATTTCATTGTGGTATGATTTATGAGACATCTTTTTCCATTTTCACTAGGAAAAACTCTTTGGTGTGGTTTGTGCATTGATCAAATTACATTAATGAATTCAAATTTCCCCAACTGTTAAATCTTCATGATGTTGGGAATATATATATATATATATGAATTATTTTGTTTAAATATGTGACTTTTCTCAGGAGTACAAATTTTTAGGGGTGGGGGTGTGATCATACCACAATTCACTGTTTAATTTTATCCTTTACACCACTATGATAAACTTATTTTTTATTGAAAATTGTAAAAATTATGACAAATTGAATTCCATGTATGAATCATTTATTTTATGTTTATCACTGTTATAATGGTAAATGTTACTTGTTTTGATTATTCCATTGTAGGAGGAGGTTATTTTGAGGGCCCATTATGATTTCCAAGAAAAATGGCCAAACCACACAAGATCCAGGCACACTAGTGGACTCATACGCGTACTTATTCCGAAATGTGCTTCCAAATGGACTATCATTTTTGGGTGGGTCCAACATGAATTGGTATACATTTCATATGAAGAAACCGAAGAATCTTTTCACCAACGCATTTCCCAACCAACCTGATCTGTCCAGCACACCACATCTGCACAAAGTCAAAACTTCTATGTTGTGATATGTCTTTATCTCGGGATATATGTGTCCAAATTGTGACAAACATTCAATGGAGACATACAAGATGTTGGGCTACAAAATTGTTATTTTTTCAAATCGAGATAAGGCTGTCTGGAGGTCGAAACTCATGTGACAATTGTTTTTATGAAATGTGTGTTCTCAAAACCACCTTCCCATTTTCCTATAAAATGGCACCTTGGGCTCTCCATTTTTATGTTCGGTCAGAAGAAAATGCTACGGTATTTTGGATACCTAAGTAATTTCAATCATAATATAAGGAGTTATTGAGGCCCCTATCCTCATAGGGGAATCATGGATGAAGAGGGAGTCCCACTTGATTCTCCTCCTCCTCTCAATGGAGAGCTAAATTGTGGACGATCATTTCAAGGGAGGTACACGAACATGGGAGGGAGTTCCAGAACATGTTCTTATATAGGTATTGTATAATTTTTGTGTTGAATATTTCACTTTTTTTATCTTGACATGCTTCCCCCGGATTACATTTCATTTGATATAATTAAGTGGAACAGATTTTATTTTAACACCGATTGCATTGAGATTTCAAGTGGGAATCTTTGGATATTCCGATTGGACAACACAACAATCCAATTTATCTCACAAATATATAAGATTTATCTATGATTTGGTAGAACTTTTATTATATGTTTTAAAACCACATCTTCGCAACACGATTGGTGTGTCAAGGGGATGTTCATTAAGCATCATTGGAAGAGGTAAGAGTGGAGTCAAAATCCTGACCACCTTTAACCATATAATTAAACAAAACCGTGTTAAATTTTCAGAACAATGAACTATAGAAGATGTGAAGTGAACATGAAATGGTATTATTATCTCATAATTATTAATACACCTCCTTTATTTATCAACTATTTAACTCTTTAATTATGTTATTTACTTAAATTGTTTTTCAAAACCTCCCCCTATTTTTGTAATTCATTTTAAAAATACATTATCAAACCCTATCAATGATCCTATAGAGTTTTCATAGGGTCCAACCTAGAGTATAATTAAATCTTAAAATAATAATCAATTTGACATGTCATGACTTCCCTATCAAATTTTGGCGCCGTTTTTAGGGAGCGCTTTGGTTTTAGTGAGTTTTGTCGACAATTTTCATTGTAAATTTTGTAAATGATTTTTTTTTATATTATAAATTTACATTTTTTGTGTTATAATTTTTTTATTTTGTAGGTTCTGTGTATGAAACATGATAATCTGGGAAACTTAAAACCTTTTGAACCTGATCCAAAGAGGATCCTGCATCAGTTACCCTAAGATACACAAGAAGAATCTTTGATGGAGGATGCAGAAAACATCAACACTCATCTCGATCCTTCTTATTATTCTTTGGAAACCCATATTAATACTGAAATTTACTTGAATAACTTGGATGAAAACAATCCAACACTAAAAGAACTAACCTCGCCTGATGTTGATATCCAAAACACCTATATTCAATTATAAGGTGAGGCACCCTATTTTGAATTGAAATCTAGTTTAATTCGTCTATTACCAAGATTCTGTGGACATTCTATAAAGGATTAAAAAAAGCATTTAAAATAATTTCACAATGTGTGATCTACATTAAAACCTACAAATGTTGATTAATAACAAGTAAATATATGTTCATTCCCTTTTTCATTATAAGAAATAACAAAAGATTAGTTATATTATGTTAATTCCCTAATAAGTGTCTGGGCGAACATGAAACGCCTTTTCCATGAAAAATATTTCCTAGTCTCTCGAACTACAATAATAATGAAATAAATTTATGGGATAAAGAAATCAGAAGGTGAAAAATTAAATGAATATTGAGAAAACTTTAAAAGGTTTTATTCCTGTTTCCCACACCACCAAATAAGTGAAAAAAATTTAATTCAATATTTTAATGAAGGTTTAATCCTTATTGATCGAAATATGATCGATGATGCTGCACGTGGTGTGCTAGTTGATAAGACCCCAATTTCATTAATAACCGTGATTGAGAACATGGTGCAAAACACACATCAATTTGGTTCAAGGTCTAATATACTAATTCGAGGTTTCCATGAGGTGTAATGTACTAAATTCGGGAAGAATGTGGAAAAATAGTTCGAAGAGTTATGTAAACTTATATGAAAACATTCTCTATACCATGGTTAATACCAATCTCCTCCTCCCATCCATCTTTGTATATGTTCTTCTGACAACCAATAATTTAACCAATGTCCTCAATTAAGCGAAACATTTTATATTTGTGAGGAAATATTTCAAGGATTCCCTTATAACCAATCCTTCAGGCAAGAACCTTACTATCCACTCCACCCCTGGGTGGAAAGAGAACCAAGCCTATAGGAAATGGAGTATTCAAACCAACCTCAAAAAAATGTAACCTACAAGGGTAGAGTATTCATCCACCACCACCACCCATAAATCCTCAACCACCCCAAAGTCATTTCCATCAAACCCCTCCAAAACCCGAGTCTATCCTAGAATATATCATGAAACAAATTTCTACCAAAAAACCACTCAGGCAGTTATACAATACCTCAAAACCTAATTAGTCCAAAAAGATAACTCAGTGGGTAAAATTAAAAGTCACAGATCAGGTAAACATTCCTCTCAACTAGTATTTAATCCTAGAGATAAAGGAAATGTTAGTTCCATCACCCTTAAGAGTGGAAAAAAACTAGAAAATAAAATGAATCCTCAACTAGAGTCATCCCCTATTGAAGAAACCTCTATCCCAACAATTTAAAATTTTCCAAATTTTGATGAACCTTGTTATGAGAGAATCCCTTCCAAAGGAATGAGTGTGTACATTGATCAGTCAAGTAGCCCAACCATTCCTCTTCTGTTTCCTCAAAGGGCCACCAAACTAAGAATTCAAAAGGAAACTGAACTTGATAAGGAAGTATTGGATGTTTTCAAGAATGTACAGGTTAATATCCCATTGATTGATGTTGTGAAGCAAATTCCACAATACCCCAAGTTTCTGAAGGAGATGTGTACACAAAGAAGGTGACATTGAGGTGATGAGAATTTGATATTGGGGACATAGGTTTTAGAATTTCTAGATCCATCACTTCCCACCATGTGTAGTGATCCTTGAAAATTCACAATTATATGTACCATAGAGGAGTATTATTTTTCTAATGATATGGTAGTTTTAGGTTTTTCTATAAATGTGATGCCTCACTCTATTAACACTACATTGAAGGTCAGGGAACTGAAGCCCACCGGAATTATTGTTCAATTGGATAACTGTAGTACCACACATCCCTCTAGTATGTTTGAGGATTTTCCTGTGAGGGTTCAAAATTTAATTTTTTATACTGACTTTTAAGTGCTTAAAATAGAGGATGATAAGATGAATGGACATGCCCCAATTATATTAGGTGGAACCTTCTTAAAATCTTCCAATACCATAATTAATGTCCACAATGGTACATTATCTATGGAATTTGGTGGTGAAATATTCCATTTCAACATCATTGATGCCATGAAGCTCCCCTGAGAATAACATTCTTCTCTCTGTTAATTCAATTGATGTACTCCCAACTGCTTAAATACATCTTTTCTTTCCCCTGGTCATCTTTCTGATTTTTCTTCATTGATTGAAATTCTAGGAAATGATTGTTTTAGTGGATTAAAAAAATTTCTTGAATGTTTATTGATTTATGATTTCTTGAACACTGAGGATCAAATTTCCATCGATGATACTGATAAGCTTGTAAAATCTCATTCCTCTATTGAGGATGATACGATGAGCAGTTAAATGAGATCAGTGACCTCTCACTTTCACACACACTCCCATCAATCCAAAATCCACCTGAATTGTAATTGAAACAATATAATCATGATTTAAAATATTCATATCATGATAACAGAAAAAAGTTTCCCATCATCATTGCTAGTTCACTCATTCCTGAGAATGAATTATGACTGCTTGAACTTTTGAGGGAGTATAAACAAGAATTGGGATGGACACTTGATGACATTCCTGGTATTAGCCCATCAATTTGTACATATTATATTTTATTAAATGATGAGGCTAAACTAGTGAGGTAGCCACAACGTCGGCTAAACAAATACTTCCTCGATGTTGTGAAAAATGAGGAAAGAAAATTATTTGCTTCCAGAATCATTTACACCATCTCTTATAGACAATGGGTCTGTCCCATTAAACCTGTTCATAAAAATTCCAGCCTTACAGAAATAAAAAATAAAAACAATGAATTGGTTCCAACTCGTTTGCAGAATAGTTGGTTTTCCTGTATAGACTTTCACCGACTAAATTAACACACTAGGAAGGACGATTTCCCTTTTCCGTCTATTTTCCAAATGATATAGAGGCTAGAGGGTAATTACCACTACTATTTCCTTGATTGGTATTCTAGAAATTTTTAAGTCCATGTTTTTTCCATGGATCATGAAAAGAGAACCTTCATTTTCCCCTTCGAACATTTGCATATAAGAGGATGCCATTTGGTTTGTACAATGCTCCAGGTACTTTACAGTGATGCATGGTAACTATTTTTTTTTGTATTACGTGGGGAATTACATGGATGTTTTCATGTATGATTTTACTGTTTATGGATCCTCTTTTGATGAATTTTTGAGTAGTCTTGTCCTAGTCCTATGTCTCTGTATTGAAAAGAATCCGTTATTAAATTATGTGAAATGCCATTTCATGGTGTGAAAAGGTATAGTTTTGGGGAATGTCATTTCTGGGGATGGTATCCAAGTGGATAAATCAAAATTGGAATTCATTTCTTCCATACCATTCCCCAAAAATGTATAGGATGTGCGGTATTCCCGAGTTCATGCTACATTTTACCGTTGTTTCATTCATGAATTTAGTATGATTGCACTACCCCTCTCCCAGTTAGTCCAATAAGAAAAGGAATTTGTTTTTGATAATGAATGTGATGAAGATTTTAATAAGTTCCAATGGTGTCTCAGGTCACCCACGGTAAACCAACCACCACTGTGGGATTTAACATTTGAGCTCATGTGTAATGCCTCTAACTATGTAGTTTGGGAAGTCTTGTCACAAAGGATCGATCGAGGTCCACATGTCATAGCCTATGATTCACGTACATTGGACCCTGCTCATGAAAGCTACTCCACAACTGAAAATTATTTTCTTTCTATTGTGTTTGCATTCGATAAATTTAGGTCATATCTTTTAGGGTCCAAAGTCATTTTGTTATCATACCATGTAGCCCTCTAATATCCCCTTATGAAACTGGAAGACAAATCATATCTCATTCGATGGGTGCTCCTCCTTGAGGAATTTAATCTAAAAATTAGAGATAAAAAATGAATAGAGAATGTGGTGGCTGGCCATATCAGTAGTATCATCCCATCCTCGGAAATTGACTCATCCTCATATATTCCCATTAATGACATGTTTTCTGATGATAAATTATTCAGAGTGCAAGATTTTATTCCTTGGTATGCTGAAATTTTAAATTATTTGGTATAATATTTAATTACTACTAATTTAAACAAAAACCAATCCATTTATCTAAAACATGATTCTCGTTGATACATTTGGGATGACCCCTACCTCTGGCGCTAATGTAGTGATCAAGTACATAGGGATTGTATCCCCGATTGTGAGTTTCAGTCTGTCCTTGGATTCTGTCACACTTTTGCTTGTGGAGGCCACTTTGGTCCCCAATGGACTGCTCATAAGGTCCTTGATTATAGTCTCTTTTGGCCAACACTCTTTTGGGATGCCCATGATTTTTTTCAAATATTTTCCTCATTTTCAAATAATGGGGAATGTATCTAAAATAAATTAAATTCCACAAAAACAGTTTCTCATTCATGACATTTTTTATGTTTGAGGAATTGAATTTCTGGTTCACTTTCCCAATTACTTTGGAAACATGTACATTATTCTGGCGGTCAATTATGTGTCAAAATAGGTAGTGGCCCAAGACAAAAGTATAGATGATTCCAAAACAGTTGTTGAATTTTTGAGAACATAGATATTTTGTACATTTGGATTACCTAGGATCATCATTACGGACAAAGGGTCCCATTTTTTCAACTGAACAATGCAATCAATTTTGCGCGATATGGGGTTGGTCATAGAGTGTCTACAATATATCACCCACAGAATAATGGTCAAGACGATGTGTCAAATAGAAAGGTAAAACCGATTTTTGAAAAATGGTTCCACCCAATAGAAAATATTGGAGACTTCGACTAGATGATTCATTATGGGCCTATCGTACTACTTTCAAAACTCCCATTGGAATGTCACTCTATCATATTGGGTTTGGAAAGAGTTGAAACCTACCTATTGAGATTGATCATCAGGCCTAGTGGGACATCAAACAATGCAGTTCTAATCTTTATGGTTCATGTCCTCATAGGAATTTGCAGATTTAAGAGTTAGAAGAAATGAGAAGAGATGCATATGAAAACTACAGGATTTATATGTTGCTAAATAATTATTCCCACAACTTTATTGTACTTCATCATCAGTTACACATTGGGAAGAAGGTCCACCTTTATAATGCAAGGCTTAAGTTGCATCCCATTAAGCTTTGTTCTTGTTGGTTTGTCCCATACACAATTATTAATGTATCCCCATTTGGTGTTGTTCAGTTTCAAAATGATGAAACCAATAAAACCTTCACTGTCAATCGGTAGCGGCTGAAGCACTTCCACAAATCCATCCCAGAGTTCAAGATGGAGGGACTCCTTGTTCATAAAGCAACATACTAGAGAAACACACATGGTTTTATCCTTCCTTATCACATTATCAACTATTACAGTGAAGACACTGCACATTCTAGGTGTGGAGGGATGGGTACATTCTAGGGTTAGTTAGGAATTTTAATCGTTTTTTCTCCATTATTCTATGTTTTTCATTATTTATGGTACTTTTAGAATTTCCCATATTGTTTGGTTCATTAGGATTTACATTTTCTTTCTCCTTTCTTCTCTTTTTCCCTTCTTTATGGTATTTTCATTTTTCCATATAAAAAAAATTCAAAGTTCCATGATTCGGTGACCATAAAGGGGGGAAAGTAAAAATACATTAACGAAGGTGAAAAAAAATATCTGTATGAATTTTACATTATGGGGTGATTTTTAGTGAATTGGTTTTCTCTCAATGATATAAATGGTTGTATCACTGTGAAAAATTTGAGATGATTGATGCCCCTTGTGTGAGTAGTTTTTTTGGAAAACTGTGTCACTAATATCTCCACACATTTGTGCACTAAACCAATAAGTGTGAATATTTCTTACTTAATATATGGTAAATATATGATAGGTTAATATTTTTAGCATTAAATGTTATTTCCACTCATTTGTTCTATATCTGATCTATTTCATTACTATACTAGATTGACCTATGCGTGTGTACCTAATGTCCTACTATTGTACGCCCTCAAAAAAAAATTGATTGGATTGTGTCTTGGGAAGGTCAAAAACCAATCCTCCTCAGACTTTGATCTTGTTATAACTATTTCAATTTGTTTCATGAGGAGATCAAACTATCATTGAGAAATGAGTGTGATATTTTTTCAAAATGAAACTTCAAAAAAAACAATAAACAAAAAAATATGGGGAGTGATGAAATGTGCAACATATGGGGATATCTAGGTTGGGAGATTACTATATAACTTTGGGGAATGCTTATGTGAGGGGTCGTGATATATGATTCCAAAGGATTTATAATAGGTTCGATGAAAAAAACTCATTTAAAGATGAAAAATGTTAAAATAACCTATACTTATTGGATAAAAAGTGGAATGAATAGAATGGAAGAGTTTTCGCACACTGACATGGAGATTTAGTAGAACAGTTGACTTTTTTAATTCCTTTCTCATATTGGAGTCATTAATCTCTTTTAATTTCATTGTGAAATTATTTATGAGACATCCTTTTCCATTTTCACTGGAAAAAACACCTTGGTGTGGTTCGTTCATTGACCACATTACTCTAATTAATTACAGTTGTTCCAAATTTTAAATCATCATGATATTGGGAATATATATACATAATTTTATTTGGATATGTGACTTTTCTCAGGAGTTAAAATGTTTAGGATTGGGGGTGTGATCGTACCACAATACACTGTGTAATTTTCACCTTTATACCACTGTGCTAAACTTGTTTTATATTGAAAATTATAAAACTAATGACAAGTTTAATTTTGAGAGAAGAATATCATTTGATGTTTTCTACACATCTTGTATAGTTCATAGTTATCTCAGGCAATAGGTTTCTAAATTGTGAATATCTTTTGGCGGAGACATCCAAGATGTGGGTATACAAGATGTGTAGAGAACATTAAATGATATTCTTCTCTCATAATTATTAATATGGCACCTGTATTTATCATCTATTTAACTCTTTAATTATGTAATTTAACTAATTTTTTTTCAAACCCTCTCCCCTATTTTAGTAATTCTTATCAAAAATACATACTCAAACCTTATCAACACTCCTCGAGGGATGACCTAGGGTGTTCCCTAGACTATATATCAATATTAAAATCATAATAAATTTTATGATTCATGACAGCGCGGTCAGTTCGTTGGGAAGTTCATACCAAAACATTTGACAGAGGAGGAGTTATATTCATGGGATGCAATAATTATTCTATTTTATATTTTCACAAATATCCCTACATTAATTATTTTTGGTGATGTTTTGATTGTTCTTATAAAAATTATGGATATAGATGAATTTGTATAACCATAATCGAAAAGAATATTCCCTATTATTGAATTAATAACTAGCGTACCTGTCACCATTTTTTTTGGTATTTTCTTCAGTGGTGGTGATGGAAAAATCTCACCCTTTATGCCTTGAAGGTTGTTGGTTTCCTCCTAATACCCTTGGCTTAAGGAACAGTTCATAAAGTACCATGGTTATTTTTAGTTGTTGAAATGAGCAATGCATTGAAGACCAAACAGAGCATTCCTTTCCCCTGTCGTGGTTGCATGTTTTTCTTGCTAGAAATAATTGGCTAGGTGTCGTTCCATCCCACTCCTAAAGCATTTCCTCATAATCTTAATGATATTTCTAGGGTTCTTTTTTCAAAACCTTTATAAAGGTGGTTGATTGAATTTTTTAGCACCCTTTGATTTTTTCATCGGACTGCATGAAATAAAGTCCACTATCAACTTTTTATCCCCATGATACCAATGAGATTATCCAATATCCATCTCTACTTTGAGGGAACATCAGAAAATATCCTCATAACTTTCAAAGAAGCATATCAATAGTCCTTCCATAGGCAAGGTTTTATCCCACCAAAGATGTGGTCAACAATGCATTCTGAGGTAACAACAAAACTAGAGGTGTACCATAAAATTCTGCTGAATTTTTACTCATACGCCCTAATAGATTCTTTATCCTTTTTCATGAGTGAAAATATATATCTTTTCATTTTAAGATGGAGTGTGTGGGAAAAAATTTATCAAATATTTTTTCCATAAATCCTTCAATCCTATCACCTCAATCTATACCTCATGATTAATATTTTTTAACAATTTATGACATTGATCAGCTTCACCTTCCATATGATAAGTAGCTAGAAGAACATTCTCTTGTTCGAAACATTGGTGGATGGATAAGATCATATAAATGGAGTCGATACATTGTTTGATGAACAATGGATTAGATGATCCATTTAAATAGTAGGTCATTTTCTCATGAAGATCTCGATTGCAACTTGTTCTTTCTTAGGGGGATGAAAATTTTTCTTAAACCAAGTTTCATTTAAAAAGACTATTTAAATGATAGATTTTTTTGACAAAGGTTGTGATTCTCACTCCCATCAGATTGGGCATTTAATTAGAACAGTCATCAAATTGATCTTCACATCGGTTGTTAGCCTGATACTTCCTATTACCGTCCATTGGATAGAATAAAATGAAAATTAGGGGTGATTATTTTAAACTATTAAACACACAAAGGGGAATCCAATGAAAAAATGGATAACTTATAAATTACATTTAATTCTTTAACATATGGATTTCTTGGATTCAATCTATGTTATCCATTATTTGTTCCTTAATATATATTCTTAGGGGCTTTATTACTGCTCCCTTAATAATGGTTCATACTATACTTATAAATTTACTAAAGCATATCCCTCGAGAGTGTCGAACCAAGAGTGAAGAAAGGCCCATTGTCATGCTCTATTTCTCATTCAAGTCTAGCTCAATGCATTATTTTCGGGTATTACCCCTAGATACATATGTTCCAGATCCACTTTTACTTGTTTGTATCCTTTTAGGGATATATTTTCCTAATAAAACACGTACTCTATACTCACCAAAATATAGGGATGTTTTTATTAGATATAATCGTATCAATAAATCTTTCACTAGGGTCTTCTAATCCTAATCAAAAAAATAACTAAACTGATCCTATGATACCAACTATAATCGTCGTAGTATTTATTGCACATTTAAATATGAATTATTACATAAACATTCACATAATACAACCTATAATATCAAATGGTCTTGTAACATTGGGGCTTAGAAACATTACATGAAAACTTAAAAAAATTACAACATCTTTATTTAAATCTTCTTTTACATGACCACATCATTTCTTAGTTCTTAGTATTTCATGAGATATCCTGAGGACCTACATAAGAAAAGGGTGAGATATAAATCACAGTCAGTAAGTAAACAAGGAATTAATTGAATAATGAAATACATGTTAGGAAATAGGAATATCAATGGACCACAAGAGAATCATGAACATAAATGCATTATATGGCATGATTTACATAACAAGGAAATGTGGAAATAACATAACACACTACATTATAACCATAAATAAATCAGGAAAACCCCTATCCCAAAATGAGGGAATTTTTTTCTAAAAGGAATTAGGTAAACCCTTTTCCCAACATGATGTATCATGATACTAAACATTTCCCAATTAATTGGAGTGATATCAGGTTTCACCATTCATAATCATTTCAATCTCAAACTTATGTGTGTCATGTAGAACATATAACAAGGATTCATTCAAAACCACCATTTATTCCATGATAAAGAAATGTGGGATACGTACATGAAAATCTATAATAAATAATTATATTTTCATAAAGGCGAATACCATTGATATAGAAATGGTCATGGTATTGAATACATTATGATTTAGGTATGGAAAATCGCTGTGCAATTTTTTCATCCAAATGGCGTGACGAAAAAATTCATAAAAATGGATGATGAGAGAGATATGGGTCTCTTATCATACATAAATAAAATGGAAAGTATGTATTCCTATAAATACATATCCCAACACAATGAATTTTTAAATATAATAAGTAACATAATAATGAAACTTGAAGAAAGAGGATAAATGGAATAACTCTTATGAAATTTCGGCATGGGAACTGGTGTACAGGGGGGGATTAATGTGATAAAAAGAGGTCTCATATCATACAAAAATAATAAAGGAAGTATGGGGGAGGTTATAAAACACACTATATTATTTTTAATTGGAAAATAAAAGGGTGTAACAATATAAAGATACTTGGAAAAATGAGGATGGAAGGAAAACGTTACTTGAATATGTGACTTCAAAATCATGAAGTAGGGATTCTTGAGAGCTTGGGGATCCATGGTTGGATTAAAGAGAGGGGAAGATAGAGTAGGGAGGTACAAAAAGTATTTTTAGTGAAGTCAAGTGGGATTTGGGGTGTGTTTAAATAGGAAATAAGAGGCGAAATCTTTAATATTTGACAAACTTAGTTTGGGAATCTATATAATTAAATATTCAAAAACCACAAACCTTTACATAGTTTTTTCCCATTGTTTTTGGAAAAAGGCAGTTGAATTTTTTTTATAAGTTCATGGAAATAATATATTAAAATAATATCCTTGATTATGTGGAGTTGTGACACATTATTAACGAAATGAACCTAAAATCAAAAAATATGTTATAAAATTTGGAGGATTCACTAAGGTATTATAATATTAGTCAATAAAAATATAAAATCACATTATTTTAATGTTAAAAATATATTTTATTGAATATATCTTTTATGGTATTTGATACATCACTATTTGGTTATTATGATGTCATAAAACACACTATATTTATATATTATTTATTTATTACCCAAAAAATTGGTTGTCTCCGAAAATTATAAAAAATTCACAGCTGGATAATTTTAACCTGATGATTAAAAAACAATATTAATATTATATAAATAATTTTATAAATATTTGATTTTCAATTTTCAAATGAGAACCGTTATTTATTAGAAATTTGAATGGTTTTGATAGAAACAGTTTTTGAACATAAAAAAATTACATTTGTCTTCATAAAAATTATATAATTATTTATTATTTATAAATGTCATTTGATAAAAATATTTAATAAAATATTAATTATTTCAATAATTACTTAATTCTTTAAATTTAATTATTTAAAAACACTTTTTTGTTTTATCATATAAAAATATAATACTTATCAAACTGATAACCTAATCATTTACAAATAAAACACTATTATATTTATAATTTATTATAGTTTTTTATAATATTATTAATAAAAACATAATAATTCATATATTTCTCAAAATTATGATTTTTACCAAAAAAATACATTTATCAAATTCATCATTTTAAGAATGACTATTCCCATAAAGGAATTCATGGAATAAGAATTTTATTTAACGAAAGGTGTTAAACAATAAGTGACTAATACCTTGTTTCAGAATCGTATATAACATAGTCATAAGACCTAAGGGTAAGATGTGCGATGGTGACATACTATTGTGGTAGCTTAGATAACATTGCTCTTGTGGTAACATCTATTAACATGAACTTCTTCTGTAGGCTATTCTATTAAAGATTAAATTTTTGAAGCTCATATTGGGATTGGTCAATTGAGAATCCAAGTGATGCTACATTCTTTTTGAGATACAAAAAATGAGCTTCGTACATCCTGAGCCTACTGGATGAGTCAATCATATCATTTGTCTGTGTCGAAAGGATTTTTGTAAACCTTATATTTATATCAGCTATGTGATCACTGTTCAATGGCAATATTATCAATGATAATGATACATAATGGTCATTTAAAACCAACAATAATAAAAAGAGTGCATGTGTTTTCTATATCCATAATACATTAAAATAATGGAAATTTTAATCAAAATTGATCATGTCATTAGAGCAGGGTCAGCCAAAGGAAAAGTCCCATGCAACAAATAAAGGATCCCTTTAGAAATAAATTGATCAATATAAATAAATATAGTATTTATATATTCATGAGAATAATCTAATAAAATTTGTAGAATAAAAAATATAAAAAATTCCAATATGAAAACAAAAATGAAATTAATTTCATAATTAATAATTCTCCACCATTTTCAATTGAAATTGGTGATTTTCATACCCCTATATTTATATAATTGGAAACAAATACCTCATATCTAAATAATATTCGAATTTATACCTGACCATAACTTTAGTAAAACTGTCAGCCAGTTTATTGTTAGTGTGTATCTAGTTGACAGACTCATAGTTCTAAATTCTACAACATCTCTAATATAGTGTAGTCAAAGTGAGTCGATTTACCAAAAAATAAAAAAAATTGATAGATGAAGAGTAGATTGAGTGTTAGAATAAAAATTTATAATAGAATTATAATGAATAAGTTCTGAATATAAGACATTAATCCATAAGGATTATTTTTATGAATTTTCCAAGACAATGTACTCAGATTCCATGGATGAAAGAGTAACAATGGACAACATTTTTCACTTCATTAAAATGGGGCCATCATAATTAAAATAAAATTTACCAATCAAGGATTTTATAGTGTAAAAATTATCATCAAATTTAGCATCTACATATCCAGTAACAATATATGTTGTATCCAAATTTTTACCATAACACAATGAAATATTATAACTAAAAGATAGGTATCAGAAAAGACACTTAAGGGCATGCTAATGTGGTTTCCCAAGTGTGGCCATAAATATGATAAGAGTGAAGATTACATAGGAAATATCTGTTCTGGTGAAAATCATAGAGTACATAATTCTAGAAATAATATTATAATAAGGGATTTTAGGCATAAATTGAATATCATCATTAGAAATGTGTGTTTTTGTCAAAAAAAATTAATGTGTCGTTCGAGAGGTATATTGAAATCCTTGAGGAATTTAAACATGTATCTCTTTATAAATTATAAAATTTAACCATGTTGTGATAAGTAAATGAATTTATTTGTTCTATCTCTAATTATTTCAACACCTATTATTTTTTTAGCTGCACTTACTTCCTTAATTTAAAACATACTTTTTAGTTGATATTTTATAAGAATGTTAAGGCTCATGTTTTTTCAAATGATAAGCATGTCATCAATATATAGTAGCAAATAAATCATGTAGTTCATCATTTATATAAAATATCTACATGCATCATATTGTATCGTGGTGAACTGTTTATCTAATATAATGGAATTAAATTTCATATACTACATCCTAGAGGATTTTTTTCAATCCATACAGTGATTTATTTAATACGCATACTTTATTTTTATTTATTTACCTAGAGTAACAATTATGAGGATTCATGTAAAGATTCTCATTTAAATCACCATGTAGGAATGCAGTTTTAACATCAATCAATTAAATGTGTAGATCACTATAAGAAGAAAATGAAAGTAAAAGTATAATGGAATAATGCTTAAAAATCAATGAAAATATTTCAGAAATTTCAATACCTTCTCTACAAAGAAAACCCTCATCAACTAATCATTCTTTATACTTAATCTTATTTCCCTCAGTGTTGTATTCATTTATTTATTAAATCCACTTGTAACTAGTCATATTATAATTAGTTGGTTTTTTAAGAAAATACAAAGTGTGGTGTATCCTTAAAGAGATCATTTCTTCATCCATGGAAAATACCCACTGTATTAAGTGTCATTCATTTAAGGCATGCCTATAGTTTTGAGGGTTATAATCTATTAGATAATGGGATAAATGAAAAGTATAAAATGTCATATCATATTTGATGAATTGATTAGAAGGTCTAGGGACCCATCTTTCTATATCCTTGGTTAGTTTCTAGTCCATTTTATTAGTAAGATGATTTGGTACAAAATATGAACCAAAACTAGACTCAAAATTTTTCTAAATAGTGCTATAAGATACAAGTTGAGTGGGATAGAAAATAGACTCAAAATGATCTGATTGATCATCTTCAGTAGCATGTTCTATGGATGGTTCATTTCTTCTAGTAGTGGAATACTTGTTTTTGGCAGAAGAAGACACATAAAACAGTACATACCTACTAAAAATGTGTTTTTGGTAACTATGTTTATCTACCCAAAAGTTGTTAACCCTTAACACCCTCATGATTCCCTACAATGATGCATTTAAGGGATCTCAATTCAAGTTTATCAGTTTTAATATAAGCATAAATTGTACAACTGAAGACCGTTAAGTAACTATTGGATAGGGATTTAAAATCCATAATTCCTCATGTGTTTTAAAATGGTTGGAATAGGAAGGAAATCTATTAATTATGTTGACAATAGTGTTAGAAATCTATTCCCAGATTGATTTTGGGAGAAATGAGCATGAAATCATGATTTAGACCATCTATAAGAAGTTTATATTCATTCTATCTACAAGTCCATTTTATTTTGGAGTTTATGTAATAGTCATATATGTTTTAATGCCTCCATATTCAAAAAAACTAGTTAAATTCAGTCGATAGGTATTCCAATCCATTATCAGTTCTCATGGTTTTTATTATTTTCACAATTTCATTTTGAATCAATATTTTCTATGATAATTTTTTTGTAAAACATCAGATTTAATTGTTATATTGTAAATACAGAATTCTCTGGAAAAGTCATCTATAAAACTGACCAAATATGAACCTCCTCCATGGGAGGTAGTCCTTGCTGGTTCCCATATGTCATAATTAATATATTATTATGGATTTTCATATTTAAAGGAGTACCAATTAAAGGTAACTATATTATCTTATACCGTCACTCAATCTTCACAAAATGAAATGTCAAAAGGTGTGATGTCACTCAATATCCCTCACTTATTGAGTTATTTTATGCCCTTTAGGGCTTACATGCCTCAATATTCTACGCCGAAGTATAGTGTTATCAGTGTTGGTAGCATTAACATGACCTAATTTACTTTAATGGGTCTTTCCATTTTATATACATATCTCATTAATATGATTCCCCTTAATGTTTGTTCTAGAGCCTTTAAAGATTTGTATACAACATATTGCATACATAAAAGTGAAGCCATTTTTATCTATAAATCCTAAGGAAATTAGGTTTCCATGAATGTTGGGAACCCACATAACATCAAGTAAGGTGATGGTGGAAGGATCATCTAGTTATAAAGTTTTTTTACCTATTCCCTCAACATGAAACCTATTATTATTAATAAGGATGTCATATACTTATACACTTTCAACCAATTCTAGGAATGACTATCTAAAGGGGCGCATGTGAAAAGAATAGCTTGAGTTAAGGACCCACTCTTTATTGAGTTCATGGGTAGAAAAATTCAATATTTCAATGGTGTCATGACCTGAGTCAACTAGAAGAGAATAATTAGTGCGATGATTATATTATAAGTCATGTTTGAGATTCCAACATTTAGGATTAGTATTCCTAGTCTTACCATAATGGAAGTAAGTGTCTTCCATTCACTACAATTAGACCTAGGTTTAGGTTCTTTACTATTTTTTCTTTTAGATTTAATAAATTGTTTCTTCTCACCTTTAGACTATGGCTTTCCCATAGAGAATATTCTCTCTAACTCACCATTGACTCTAGGTTTGTAGTGTAGTTCCTTCGATAGGTGGGCAGATTTAACTTATTCAAGAGATAATGAGTCACAACCACACATAATGGTATCAATAGGGGTGTTGTAATTATTATTTAGAGAAATTATAAGGATCGTTACTTGATTTTCATCACCAACATTTTCATTAATGTTGAATAAATATAACATTACATTGTTAAATTCATCAATATGTGCTTTAATAGAACAATGGGGTTACATTCTAAATGTAAAAAATCTAATTTTTTTATAAACTCATTCAAGAATAGAAGATTTAATGTATTAATAATCTATTTTAAGTCAAATACCTATAGCAGTAGACTTATAAGAAACCTCCCCAAGAACATTCTCTCATAAAGAAATTAGTAAGGATCAATGTTCTTTAACTAACACATTAGGGGATATATCATGATACTCTGTAATGGTACATTCAATATTATTTACAGTAACAACAGGTTTCTTAACCATAAAGAGGGAATCGATTAAGCCTAGATAAACTATACAGGATAACATATTAATTCACCAAAGGATAAAGTTGTTATTTTCATAAAATCCCCTAATTTCAAATCTTGTTGTTGACATGTCTTCCCCAAGAGTATATTCTGAGTTCTTGTGGACAGTGTAATGTAAACACTCCCAAAAACTGTCGAATATTTCAGGAAATGACATTTATCTATATGGGTATAAATGATAAAAAATATTAGATGGGATAGTGGCTTCAAACAATTGAAGTATAAATATAGAGGAAACTTAAGAAGAGATCACAATGCAAAAAATAAACCAAAATTAGAACTACAAAATAGGAAATATGAATCAAATTAAACAACAAAAGAGAACTAGTGAGGCTCTAATACCACATGGCGAGGGGGTAATGGTAAACTAAACACAAGAATAACACCATAACTGAGAAGGATCGAACTGGACAATTTGTATCAGAGATCAAAAATTATAGAACCAAAGAAGCAGAAAACATGAATTATATAATGAAACAATGATCATAATTATTTAACGTGATTCATTCCAATGGTAACCTACATGAATGAAAAGAACCCCACCATAATAAAACATTTTATTAATATCAAATAAATAAAAACACTATTTGTTAAAGAGCACAAATGAGAGCCAAGATAAAAAAATATGAGCATATGATTTTTATACATCAAAAAAAGAAAAAAAAACTTACAGGGCCAGAGATTGAAAATAATATGATATTCATGATCACATGAACCCAGTATAGGTGCGTGTAACATACCAGGATTTTATTACACCCTCTAGCCTCTTTTTTTGGACCTGTCTCGGAGATGGGGACTTACTTATTTCTCCAAGGAAGAAAATTGTATCCACCATAAACTGACCATGAGGAAAAGCTGGGGATTGTGACATGGATGGATCGAAAATCCAATGAAGAATACAAGGATGGTGAGATAGGGTTCCTCGGGGATAACTGAGAGATAATGACCAAGAGTAATTAGAATGATCAGATACCTGAGGTGACATATCCTAGGGGTGACCAAACCCCCCAACACTGACCTAATCCTCAAAATAGTACAACCAATCTGAGTATTCAACAAAGCACAACCAAATCCAAAACCTATCAACACAACATAATTGATGTGTATAGGTGGAAAATGTGGATTCAATGGGAGGAGAGACTAGTCAACTTTAGGAAATAAATCTACACATATCTCCATGGTGTCATAGAGTGCATGAGAAGTAAGATTGACCAAAACCTTAAGGCCTAACAATAAGATAATGTATAAAATATATGATCCCAATAGAAATAAATTGTTACAAATAAAGTAATAAACTAATGTTTCTTGCATGGGAATGAAATAATAAAATTATAGGAATAATAAATATTAAAAATTTCAACACGAAACCAATAATGAATTGATTTCCCTAATTCAAATAAATATATATAATTAGGTATGTTGAGAGTAAGAGGGTGGAGTCTATCTAATTTGGAGATCTTCTCTCCCAATCATGTTATGGAGATCACATTGGAATTACTCAAAATTTATCTACTCTTAGGATGATCAAACTAAGATGGATGTTTTATGACACAAGGATATTTCATCCCTCTGTTTCCAAAGAAAAGTTTTGACATGCTTATGGTTCATTCAGAGATGGTTGAAAATGAATAATATCTTAGGGATGTATCAAAATCCCTCTTTTCTAAGGATGTAAATTTCTTAGAAGGATTAAAAAATAGTGATTTGGAAGATCTAATGAGGAGGACCTCGAATTTTGGGATTCTAAAATCATGGGATAGTTTCAAACCCTCAAGTAAGGTGATTATTGTGTGACTAGAGTGACATATATGTCATCTTGAATATCTTACGAATCATTTTTTGATGTCCACAGATACATGGGGTATGGATCTATAGAAGAAACAGTGGGTGTGAGGTCAGTGACGACCATGAAATATGTCTCGGATAGTCACTAAGGACAAGTGGTGCATCAGTTATGGGACCCCGGGGATAGTGATTGGGGAAGGAGACAGAATATTGAGGGGGTAGATGGTGGCTTTGATCACAACAGTAGGGTTCCCCACCCTATAGTAGGGATGGATATGGGTTCATGCCAACGATGACCTGGGGAAAGCCGCTTATGTTATCATGAACAAGACGTGGTGGCCTAGGAAAGTGTATGTGATGAAAATAAGTTGATATTGGAGGAAGGTGAGTAGTTCTACATTGGAAATTAAATTTGGTGTGACAATCTCAAGACAGAGACACCCTCGAGTGGGGAGTATGGATTCCTGGATGGATATTCTCCCATGTATGTGACCCGTGGTAGATTTGGGAGGCCTCTAGGATATTCATGATGGGGATTCAAGAGATGATAGTGCTAGGTGTCTATGAAGAAATGTCCGATCGATAGAGGATATGGAAGTCATGGTCCAGTGTCGGATATTGTAGGAAATCTCTAGCAGCAACCTCGGGCATAGACGATGACCTCGGGATGCAGTGTTCTGAGTTGACCTCAGGATATTGGATGACTTTTTTTATGATATCAGGATGATTTTCGGTTATAGGTAAGTGATGAATAGACCATGGTTGCAACGATCTCTTTGGGATTGATCTGATGATGCGGCTAGTATATTCTTTTTTGTGGCATGATAAATAGTTTATCGTGGACTTAGGCCTTCATCATGTGCCTTTGGGGAACCAGTTAATTTTTCCAGACATTTTGAATGTTTTATGGGTAGTTGTGATACCTATATTTTCTCTATTTATATATTTTATTTTATTAATAAATTATGTGTCAGTGATTTGGATTGGTAAATACATGGCTAGGCCATTTGAAGAAAAATTAGCTATGATAGGAAGGTTATATAGATATAACTATACATAAAATAATAATAATATAATAATAATAATAACAAACATGTTAAATTATTTATATTATACTAAAATATGGATGGAAATAGGTACCTAATAACTAGGCACCAGATCCAACTAAATTTTAGAATAATGATGTTATATAATATAATATATATAAAAATATATAATATATAATATTTTATATAGATTCAATTCATTTAGTATTCAATGATGATCTATTATATTTTTATTATTATTCATAATATTTTTTATAGTGATTGGTTACTATAATTATTAATTATAATTGAAATTATTTGTTATTGGTATTAATATATTTTTCATATTTTATTCACCTCAATGATATCATCCCTTGTTGGTCACGACCACATCTTCAGTTCGATCATCACTGAGTAATTCCCAGCATTTGTGTGTTGGATGGATTTCTTTGTAATGTATCCCCTTTCCCCTATATCAATGTAATATTATTACTATTTGTATTGTTATACTTAATAACAATAGAAATTATTGTTTTATTATTATTATTATTATTATTATTATTATTATTATTATTATGTACCCTAATAGGAAGTGGGACGACTAGGGTGGATGGGTGTTTGGGGCGGCGGTCATAGGGTCGATTGATCAATCCAATTCATGTAATTTCATTCCTATTGTAACATAATATTATTATTATTATTATTGTTATTATTATTATTATTAAAATTATAATTACAATACTTACTTAATTTAACTTATAACAATAATATATCCAATCATATATGTACACACACACATGTGTGCGTCTGTAATTATTGTCAATTAATGTTAGTCAACGTTGAAACTGAATTCTATATCTTTATTCAATATCGTAGTTGAATACATGGGTACTTTTTGGGCTTATGACCCATAAAAGTGGGGATCCCAGTATCAATCCCTAAAAAAACATGATGTTGGACCTCTCTATATACACGCAATCGATTCCCTCCCAACTCGCCTTCTCGTATAGCATCCCAACCACTCCCAAATTCCTTACCTCTTGCCAGTACACCATCCTCCATGGCGGGTACTGTTGTTTAATAATAAATATATAATTATATATGAATTCTTATTTTTACATATTGAAATATAATAATTAGATCATATAAATAATGTTTTAAACATATCTGCATAAAATTTTATATGTGTTTGTATGTAAATATGCATGTGTTAATACACATATTTATTTATTTATTTTATATATTCTAATACTTGAAAATATCAATTAACATATGTTTACATGAAAAAAATAAATCTTTTATTGATTTAACTATATGTCATGAAATATTCATAATTTCATGTAGTCATGCTAACATGGATGATCAGTGTGGGAGAATATCATGAACACAATTGTTCTTCAAGTTCATCCATATAACGGATGAAGTCCTCTTTAGTGATTTATGTGTTTCAAGAGAGAAAATTTTGTGTTTAATGTAACATAATGGAATCCTTGTGGAGGATATGACCATATCCATGGTGGATGGGGCCGATAGAGAAGGATTTTCAGTGTAATAATTTACCGTTTTCATTGAATAGTTTTTTTAAATTCATAAAAATTTTATAGAGGGGTGTCACAAAATCATTTAATTTAGTCATGCTTCTTGGAATGAAATTAACACTTGGTTGAATGTGGCTGTGACGTCTATATGGAAGGAGATTATGGAGGGTGTTTATGGTGTGTAACCGGAGAGGGTGGATATATTCCCATTTTTAATGATTTGAGGGTGGCATCCCCACTTTGAAATATGGAAAGGGTGAAAATGATACTTGGATTTAATTAAGAGATTTCCAAAAATATTATAAATTGAGATCTGACCTTTTTTGATAAATAAATTGATTTAATATATTCATCCTTTGAATAACATTAAATTATAATAATTACACACATATGTACTTATTTTTGAAATATATTTATTGGATTAAATAATATATGATTACATATATTAGGAATTTAGATTATTTCTAATTTTTTTAAAATATATATTTTCATTCAAAAAATATATATATGATTGGATATACTATGGTTAAATTAATTCAATTATACAATTATATACAATTTAATAATAATAATAATATTATTATTATTATTATTATTATTATTACTACTACTACTACTACATGCTCTCAATTACATAAATTGATATATGGACTCGACCCCATGACTGCCACCCTATACCCTAAACCATCTTACCACCACGCTCCTTATAGGATCACATTTTAATAATAATAATAATAATAATAATAATAATAATAATAATAATAGGTAGAGTTAGAAACAATTAAAATTATAAATATATATTATTATTTATGTTAGGAAGGTTATATTGATATAATTATAAATTAAATAATAATAACATGTTAATACTAATAACAAACCAGTAAAATTATTTATATGATACTAAAATCAGTGTAGCAATGGGTACTAAAAAATCGAGCATCTAAAGCAAACTGATTTTACTATAACAAAGATATAAAATATAGAATATAGAATATATATTCGATTCATTTACGATTAAATAATGATTATTAATTTTTTAATTTTTATTCTTAATATTATTATACTGATTAATTAATATCACTATTAATTATAATTTAAATTTTTTAATAGTATTAATATATTATATTTATTGTTATAGCTCAGTGATAACTTCCCATGTGAGTCTTGTAGATGTCTCGAGTTTGAGACTCTTCGTGTACTTCCTTTCATTTCTATGATGCATTATTTTATTTGTAATATAGCCCCTTTTTCCTACATCAGTGTAATATTATTAATACATGTATTATTATAGTTAATTATTATTATTATTATTATTTTATTAAAATGTGCCCCCATAGGCAGTGAGGTTGCGAGGGTGGGTTGGTGTTTGGAGCGATGGTCGTGGGGTCGAGCCCTTAGAATAATTTATGTAATTTAATGTGTGGTGTTATAATATATTATAAATTTTATTATTAAAATATTTATAATTATAGAATTTACTTAATTTAACTTATAACCTTAGCACATCCAATCTTATGTATGTATATATATATACAAAAGTGTGTTTAATTATTACTATTTAATTTTATTCAATGGTGAATATTATTTCTTAATATTTTATAAAATATCTTAATTTATAATAGGGTTCCTTTTCAGCCTTACCATATTTAAAAGTGGGGATCCCAACCTCAAATCCTAAAAAATGACATCATTGGCCCACTCCTTATGACACAATTGACAACCTTTCTACTTTCCATTTAGCCTAGTGTCACAACCCCTCCTACCTTCCATGCCTCTTTCTTGTAAACCATTCTCAATGGATGTTTTTGTTGTTTATAAATAAATGAAAAATTATGTATCAATGATTTTTTATATATATTTACATATAATAATTTTATTATTGTTTTTTTGAACAAAGGGAGATTAATTAAATAGATCAATGATCTGGGTTTAAATGAGACTTTATCTAAGGAGGAATTCCATATGACCAAGCCTGTTTAACACTAGAAAGACCTCAAGTAGCTAAGAGATGAGTTTATTTTTTCCCCACCCTTTTGATAAATGTGAAAGAGAAATAAAATAAGTGATTGAGAAATGATAAAATCATAAAAATCACAAACCAAATGATTGGAATCCTCTATTCTTTGCATGGATAACATTGATTGTGGTAAGACAGTCAGGTTTAATGATGATATAATTCCATCCCTTCTCAATAGCGAGATTTATGCCAACCCATATTATATTGGCCACAGCCATCAGTGGGACCCGATATGCATGTGTCAAATCTGGGATAGACACAAAGATACATCTAGAGGAGTCATAGACCATAACTCTAAACCCAATAATCCCATTAATAGAGAGAGAAACATTGAAGATTATTTTCAGAACAGGTTAAGGGGGAGGATTCCTTGAGGTGATGCAAGTTGTTTTGCAAGGAATCTCAATATGAGAATCAGTATGCTTCTACATCTATAACCTGGAAGTATCCTTTCAAACCCAGATATCATTTGGTCTTTTGATCTAGTTGATGATGAAATCACTTCGACGACCATAGATATACCATGCAATTGTGCATAAATATGATACCTTTTCTACTGTAAGAGAAGAGTGCCAAGAAACGAACAATGTTGTGTTATTAGATTCCTTATCAAAATAATGATTAACATTATAACATGAATAATTTTAAACATATTTATCCACAGGTGCTAATATAAATCCTATGTGTGGGATTCAGGCTCCCCCGTGCACAAGGGACAAAGATGATCATTAGAAGCATAAAGGAAACAGAGGGGATCCTTATATGGAAGGATTCCAACATAAGACTACCACTAGAAATAGAGTCCCTTGGGGGGAATTCTAGGTTATAAATTATCTTCAAATTTGAATCTCAATCTTAGTTTAGTGCGTCGAGTCTAGAATATAACAGACTTCATCAAGAACGTTCCCAAAATATCCATGTGCATGTAAATACTATCATTCCCCTTATAACTTATGAAATGAATAATCTAAATGATTTTTATATCTCCCTCATTAAATTACCCATCTAGTTTTTCAGTACACCATCCATTACCTACATCATTGAATAAGGTACTCATAGTTGTGTCCTCAAACCCGTAGACCACTGTGGATATTGCCAAAATAACATCATCTCTAGGTATCCAAGGATCCTTTAAAATATTCATTATGTATCAATTATTAATCATACATTATATACCTTGATAGATAAGGACACATGACACCCAAGTACCCAACCAATGGGAACTGAGGTGGTGGCCTAAGGCCTCATTTTAGAAACTCGAGTGGGAAAAATACTCAGCCATTAAAATATTATGACAGAGGGAGTTTGGGTGTTACAATAGCCACTAGCCTTGCCTGAAAAAAAGAGCATCATTGAATATCTAAATATCATTAAATACTACAAGCCTATATGTTTTAGGTGTGGAATGTTTGTTCCAAGCCATCCATATAATTTTGGTACATCCAGTATTATAACCCCTTTAGAAATTGGCAATATGTGCATGAATTTTGTCGACAACCATGGCTTGAAGATTGATGACAGATATGGTATATCATGGGATCACTTGGATCACCAAATTAATAATACATTCCATTCCCACTTTATCTACGCTCATGGTTTTCCAACCCTGTATTTTTTCCAATCCTACCAAGGATATTTGAGAAAATATTTTTTTTTGATAGACCACCAATTATGGGTATCCAGAGTTATTTATTGTGTTTATAGACCATCTGGATACCGAGAACCTAAAAAATAAAATCCTTAGTGATAAAATAAACACATAATCTATAAAAAATTCTATATTTATCCTGATTAAAAAATTAAATGGAATTCACCTCATATATACAGATCAAATGGAAAATAGAAATTAATTCTTCATGAGTGGACATAGAGAAAAGTAGACTATCATCAGTAAATAAGAGTTTCATAATGGATGTCATTTTTTGGTATACCATTTACCTAGGAATAGAATTATTAATTTCTTCCATTTAAATAAGATGATTGAACGAATCATCCACTAAAATAAAAGGGAACATAGAAAGAGGATCCCCCTACCGAAGGCCCCTAGAAGGGGTGATGCTCTAAGTGAGATTTCAATTAATTTTTTTCATGAATTAATTTTTTGAGATCCATTGCATAATGATCTCAGTCCATCTGGAGGAATTTTTTTAAAAAATACACACTGGAAGAGTAACGACTCCACATGATCATAAGGCTTAGTCATATCAATACTCTAGGCTATAATACCTCGTTAAGAAACTATTTGAGTTATCATAGAGTAAAAAATATCATGGGAGATAATGGAATTTTCTGTAATTATTCTTTAAGGAAAAAATACGCTATGGTTTTTAGAGATAATATATGGTAACCAGGGATGGAGGTGGTTAACCGGGATCTTAGAAAAAATATTATAAGAAACATTACAATGGATAATTGGTTAAAAATATGAGGCCAAAAGGGGTGTTAATAATTTTTTGGATGAGGGTAATAATTGTTTCAGTGAGAGTGAATGGATTAATTTTTCCTTACTATAGGTATCTCATAAGGTCCAAGATATCCCACACAACAATATTCTAGTAATTTTTTTAAAAAGGGAATAAAAACCATCTGGACATGGAACATTAGTGGAATAGATTGGATAGAGGTTCCAAACATTTACTCATCAGGGAGATCATGCGTGATCTAGTGAAGAGTATCATAAAAAATAGTATTTTTAATACAGGACTCAAATTAAATGGATAAGGAAGATACTCCAGCTATGTAGAGATTCTGAAAAATGCATGATATCAATTTTTTTCCTCGAATCATTGGTAATAGATCTACCTTCATTATTATTCAGGATTGATATTGTGTTATTGAAATTCCTCATAGAGGCCTTCTACTGGAAATAAGTTGTATTGGCATCAAACTCTCTAATAAGGGTTTCATGTGCATGAATGGCCTAGAAGATTTCTCTAATACAATATTTTTTATCAATTTCCATTTCAAGCATGTTGATTCTTAACAGGATAATATAGGTGGGAGGGTGAGAGTAGATCACCTTAAGATTTCCTTCATTGATATTTCACATTATTTTGGGATCGTGATATTTTTAATCACACCATGTTTTAAGTTTCCATGCCACACGGTGAATGTTCCTCCCTATTTCAGGGTCACTAACTTTCCAAATATCTCAGATCACATCTTAGAATTCCTTTTATTTGGACCAAAATATCTCAAATCTAAATATTTATCATATCGAGGTCTACTTGTACCATACAAAGTATCAATAATAATGGGGAAATGATCTAAGGTGGGTGGGATCATGTGATATATTTGGAATGACCTGAATAAATGAGTCCCTTCACTCAGCCACAAGAAATTTTACAACCGCTCTATGATAAAGGTGCAAACCATGTACCCTATGGACCAAGTGAAATGTATATCTTCATGCCCCATATCATAAAATATACCCCTCATAACCTCTTACTGTAACTCTATAATGGATGTATGGGATCTACTAACTCCCCCTTCCTTTGAAAACTGGAACATAAATTATTTATAGTCCCCTCCAAACAGGACAAGTCTAAGAAATATTTCATGCAGGACATAAAGAATATTTCATGAATTCCATTTACCTCATTGAGAAGGACATCCATAAAATACATAGAGACCCATATAGGGGGTTTTAATGGTGAATTTGGGCAATAATTTGGTTATAATGGAATGTGGACACTCTAACATCCATGAATTACTTCCAAAAAATACATATTCCACCCAAGTAGCCATTGTGATAGACTGAGAAGAAATATTGAAAGAAACTTTTTTTCCAATACCAACCATGTCCATAAAATCAAATATGGTTTAGGAAGGGAAAACCATATCAATTTGACATACATCAAAAAAGTGCTGGAGCATCCGAATTGATCATGGGTTTTCATAACCATGATAGTTCCAGAATAGGTTTTTAATTATGGTATGTGGGGTTGATCAATCCAAACATCACCAATGATAAATTCATAAAGGATCCTTCAATAGTTTGTATCCATTATTTTGGGTAGAGATAATCCACCATCAATGTTTTTGTAGTGTGTTTGGAGCTGCATGGATCTGTAACATGGGGGTTTGTACCAAGGTCCCCTCTAATTTTCCTCCTCAAAGTATGATGTATTTTGGATCCTGAAAAAGTTGATTCATACATATTCCTATTTATCTAGGGAGTAATAATGGATTCATTATACTTGTAAGGAGTTTGTGGTCTGGTGGTTTAGAATATATATGATTCAGAATGGATGGGAGTTTTATGATGTCTTCGAACAAAAAAATTAATTTCCTACATATTCTTATTTTTCTAGGAGAGTAACAATGGAGGAATTAAACATGTATGGAGTTTTGGGTTCGGTGGGTCAGAAGATATAAGGTTAGGACTAGAGGGTAGTTTTGGGATGTCTTCAACTGCTGAAAGAGTGCACATTTAAAAGATTATGAACTACAGAGGGATTTCCCCCACCTCAATAGATATACCTCTTGATTCATTGGAATCATCTGATGGTGGTAGCTTCATCATCTCCTTCAGTTTCCCATGATAACTAGGGCCTTTATGAAAACTTGTTCACCACAACGTAATAATAGCTTTTTTGGTTTAATCATGTGTCAAAATGGATTTACAGAGTTTTCACATTCCTTTTATTTATTCTAACTCTAGAACATAGGGTATTCCTTGTTTTTTTTCATGGATAAACGGGTCATAGTTGATGATTATATTACCATTTTCATCTTCTTCTTTAGTGGTGCAATCCTTTTCTAAGAGGCTGATTCTTCCACATAAGAAATAGAAGATAGAAAACTTCTCACACTCAAAAGGGATCAAGATCATTGAGTTATCCATGGAAAGAAAATGTCCTTTTAAAATTAACATTCTGACATCAACTAAGACCATGATCTATATAGAATGCGCCTATAGAATGGGGTCTGATTGGTCCCTTTCATCAAACTAATTATTATGTTTTCCTAATTCTTTAATGCTATGTTCAGATCTTCCTTGGAAGGTGATTCCTAAAAATCTAATCTAGTAGGGGGAATTTGAGAAGGTATCATTTTTGATATCTAAAACACTTTTTAGATCCTCCATGAGGATGTGATGGTTAGTGAATGACCATGTTCTTCCAAGAATAAACTTTTTTTATCATCCCTGTTGAAACTTTTGAAAACCAATTGTCCATACACTACAAAAATGTCTTATACCAATGTAAATTTTTTTATAGATGATATATTTGTTGTTAAAAATGATCAATCCCAATATATATTAAATTTATTGGTATAGGATTTATGTACCAACACCTATTTTAACCAAAAATTATATATATTGTTATTGATCATTTAACACCGTCAAATATTTTACCAACAATTAGATCTATTACTATTAATTTTTATTTCCAAATTTTTTTACCATTATGAAAATGTGTCTCAATAAATTATCCAATAACAAAAAATTATTTTACCAAAAAATAATATATATATATATATATATATATTAGTAAATGTTATAAATTATATATATATATATATAAATAAAATCATATAATAATATGTTTTCATATAATGTTATATTTTTGTGGTAATATGTGTGTGTGTGATATAAAATTGACGATAAATGATTTTAATGTTTAGATACTTGAATAAGACCTATGGTAGTAAAAACTAAAAAAATAAGGTCACATATATGTAATTTCATTTTATGTATACAATATAATTTTTTATTCAAAGTACATATAAATTTAAAACTTTATTCATTATATATATATATTATATAAATTGATTATACATCATGATTTTTTAAATTATACCAATAATTTGACACACACATTCTTAATTATACACCTCAAGGTGTGTTGAACAAATCACCATTACCCTGACTTCCATTATCACACCCATCCCATTAAATTTCATTTTCTTATAAAAATTGATTTTTTATTATTATTACTATTACTATTATTATTGTCAATAAAATTATTTTATTTTATTTTTTTTTCATTTTTACATTTTTTTTCATGCTTTCTCCCCAACTTCCCTCCACCTCTCCCCATCTAGTTTGTATCCCACACCCCGGCTAGGAGGAACTCTAGGGAACACCTCCCTGATCTTTTAACCATATAATGTGCTCTCTCCTTCTGATTTTTCATGTAGTAGCCTTCAATTAGAATTATTTTTCATATGCTCTCTTATCCATCTATTTTCATTGTGATTTTCCCTCTCTTCCTTGAGAGAGGGTGTTCGGGGTCCCCAAAATAGAGTTATGGTTCATCCCTCCCTATATACCATCTCAGATTCCTTTCTTTTCAAAAATTTATCTATTTAACAAGGTTTTAGGTTTCATACAAAGAGTGTTCTCCCTGCCGATTTCTCCATCAGAGTTCATAGAGTCTTCTTCCCTTCTCGATTATCATTGCGGGATAATTTGGAATGAATAAATCCCCTAGTTGACACCTTCAACTTCTACATTAATATAACATGTGATATATAGAATCAAATGATAGAGAGTCTTAGATCATGTAATACCTCTAGGGCCCCAGCATCTTGAAGGAAGAAGCGATGATGATCAAGATCCTGCAGAAGCAGATGTACACGGGTCAGTGAATGTGTTTCAAGGTCTTTGTTGTCATCGGAGATAGTAAGGGTCATGTGGGGTTGGGGTCAAGTGCAGCAAGGAGGTTCCAACTACCATCTTTGGCACCATCATCCTGGTGTAGATCTTTATGATCACAATGAGGTGAATCAATTAGGATAACAAAATCATGCTACCCCACACAGTTCCGTATAATGTTTCTAAAATGTGTGGATCAATCACCGTTCGAATGGTCTTTCCCCCTGTGTCTTGGGGATTATGGTAGCTATGGTTCCATATAAGGTCTTGAAATTTGCTTGTGTTGAGGGAATTTTTAATTTTTTCCTATGGATATACCAAGACTCTATAGAATTTTTTGAAGTCCAATTTTAAATACATACTAAATACCTATGGGTTATTGACACCTAATTTTTGGGGAACCACTCACATCTCAAGGTCATCATTCCAAGAGCACATTGATTTGTTGGCATTGCCAAACAATCCGATATCCAACATTAATGATAAAGTACCCAGATGTAAATTATATAGCGAGAATGTTTCATTTCATATTGTTTCCTTGAACTGGTGTTTGGTTTTAGGATTTAATTTTTTTTTTAATATTCTTGTTTTAGATAGAAATTTTCATTTTTATGGGTTTTTATCGATCATTTTCTTCGGTGTTTCCTATGTACATACTAAAGAACACAAGATATATTATAACCCATTTACCCACATATCTATGTGATGTTAGATAATTCGAAGGCCCATGTGGAGCATATTTATTTTGAAATAGATAGGGTGTATCTTTATAGGTTGTGGTTTTCTATGAATTATGGACAGATTAATGTGAATCTTTCCTTTGGTTTGGACATAGGATTTTGTCTTCAAGGAGGTTTGGTTGTGTCTCTATTATATTAATTTTTCCCCCATTTAATGAAAATAACACATGACATTCTCCAATTTCATATTCCATGTATTATAAATCCATTCAATTTATTCATGTTCTTTCCATAATAGTTTCATTGAATATTTTTATAATATAAATAAATGTTAAAAATGCAGATTCTCAGTCCAGAGATACAACCCAAAAATGGTTGTGATTATGGCCTCATTTTGACCTCTTCTTATGTGGTCTATCTGAGTCGTATTTTTCTAGATAATTCCTTGGATGTGTGGTTAAAACGGTGACCTTTATTTCTCTATGATATGTGTGTTAATGTTATTTATACTTGAAATATCCTTCAATTCCTTGGTGGTGAAAATGATCCTTTTGTATGCACTACAACATTAATTTTATTTAACAAATTTGTAAGGTCCTGGGGAGGAAAACCAAATCTTGTATCTTATGGTTTGTACCAAATTATAGAATGTTGAGTTATATGTCGCTCTTAATTGAATTAAGTGTCATTATTAATGGTTTTTGGTCACATTTTAGATAATATATTTGTTACTTTTATATCATGGATTTTTATTTTCATTTGTTCGAGTAACTGGATATCTTCCATTAATGTATTCACATGTATTTTTTTTGAATAGATCAGTTCTTCTAGTCATTTTTCTATTTTTTTATTCACTGGTTATTTTTATATCATGTGTTATGGAAATTGTTTTGGTATTCATTATATAGTCTTTTTTTGGTCATGCTAGTTAATTTTCTAGTTATTTTTGTATGTAGATAGATTATATTATGGTTTTTGTTTCTACCCGTAATAGTATCCTCTTCTAGGGGTCACTGGATGATAGTTTTATATCATTTGTTATTGTTTTTATAACTTTGATTTAAATTAACAATATTTCACAATTGGTTTGTTTGTGTGATCAGAACGTTGCTCGTTATGATGCATGTATAATGTGTGAAGAGATGGGACATGTTATTATTCAAGCATTGAAGGGTGGTCCACTACAGTTAAAGGGATGATATCTTTATATCATGTGTTTTTATTTTTATATCCTATAATTAAATGTAAACTATTTTACAATTGTTTTGTTTGTGTGATCAGAATGTTTGTTCGTAATGATTCATGTATAAAGTAGAGGGATCGTGGACATGTGATTCATCAATAATAGACGGGTGGTCCATTGTAGTTAAAGGGATGATGGTGAAGTTTTCCATGTACGGATCCACTGTATTAGATAATATCTCATGTAATGTTATGGAGATTATAAGATAGTGACATTTGATGTTTGTGAGAAATAGATTGGATATGAAGTTTCATTGAGTTCTATGTGAAGTATCTTAGTGATTGAAAATATTTAAACATGTTTTTAGTTTGTTTCATGGAGCTTCTTGTCTTTTAATGAAATTTTAATATTTATTTAAATTATATTGGAACATGTTTTTTTAAATGAGGTCTTAGTTTTCGGGTGTTTTATATAAGCTAATTTTTAATTATTATGTTATATATAATTATATTAGTAGATATAATATAAAATTTTGATAATAAAGTTTGGAATACTAGTAATTAAAGTATAATTTACACACAAATATTAATTTTTTATATTGTTTATAAATTTTAATAATATTGATAATGGATATAATATTTGTATTAATCTATTTCTAATTTCCTTTACCAACATATATATTATATATTTGTATTATTATAATTTCAACATAATCATTTTATCTGTTAAAATATAAATTATCGACAGTGTTTTTACCAATAGATTAGTGAAAGGAAATTTTTTGTTGGAAAAATATTTTATCAATAGAAAATGAAATTTTACCCCCAAATATACAGTTGTTGGAAAAATAGAATTATTTTGTAGAGATAACCAATCCAAATAATTTCCACTCCATCCTTAATTCCGATGAAAGACTACAACATGTTCCTTATGCAGAAAAAGTTGAAGACCGATAAGATAAGTGTTTTCCTATCATAAAGAGAGACATGTGACATATCAAGAAGATATATTCATTCATTGTCGTGATGATCGATGAATTTTACATATCTTTACATTAGAGGAACTTCCATTTCTTGATTAAAATATTTTTAATTTCTTTGATCACCTAGAAGAGGATCACCCTGTGGTGATGAAAGAATCCACAAACCACACTCCTTCGATCAGAAGCTCCACTATAAATTCTTCAAACCTAGGAAAGTCTATGATGAACCAAAACCTTGGAAAACCAAGGAGGGATCCATCACCATTGGTATATAATTATAAATATATTTGTTTACTATATAATTTGATTATATAAATTAGTATTTGATAATATCTATAAAAAAATTAATATATGATGTTTGTATGTAAATATGTGTGTGTTGATACACATATATTTATTTTTGTATATATTATAATACATGTAAATAATTTCTAACATATATACATTAAAAAACTAGTAAATATTTTACTATTAATTTAACTGTTTGTCATGATGTATTCACAATTTTAGGTCTTCGTGATGAAATAGATGATTAGAGCATAGAAATTTAATCGATGGTTGATTGTTGTTCCCAAGTGTTTCATTTGTTGTCAATGAGTCAATATGTGAGTTAAGATAAAGTGGTGGTGATTGGAGGGTTTTTATGGACTCACTTGGTGGCATTGAATGTCATGATTGAGTAATTATTCATGTCAATTGTGATGATAGTTGAACTATTCTTTAAATGTTAGACATGTAATTTTTATGATGAGTGATGATGAACATGTAGAAATATAAATATAATATTTATATTTTTCAAGAACATTTTGTCTTTTCATTTTACTCTTGTGGTTTTTATATTTTTTTAACACATTTTTGTTGGAATTAAATTATGAAAAACAAGAAAACTAACAACCAAAGTGAATTAGGTGCAACCACTGAGTTGAAAAAAAGAGAAGTGGTGGTAGGAAAGCATGCACAAACATAAACATGGATTAGTAAGTGATAATGCTCAAACATGGACATGAAATAGGTAATATGAATATAGAAATAGTGTTGGGTATCATTAGGGTCATAAAAGGGTTATTGACTATGGGGGTTTGGAAGAGGACCCTTATTATCTCATCTATAAGTGAATTTGGACACAAAAGTATAAAAGGAAGCTCATGACGATGCAGATAATCAACGTGGGATCATTAATCACACAACAATATAGTGAATTTTAAAAAAATTAATAAATAAGAACAGTATTGTATGTTTTATGTGGTCTACCTGATCAGATAATGACCATCACCTTCTTCCTTCATGTGGGGTGATAGAAAAGAATGGTAATTTTGTCATTATCAGTCCATAGTGACCATTCCATCATTATAGTCTGATATCCTATCATGATTCTGAATTTTATACCATTATTTTATGATGTAAATGATTATCATACGATCATTACATCCACTGTGGATAGTATTAGACAGATTCACATGTGTACTAAAATAATATTTTCAGAATATAGAACCACGTTGTTATTGAATGATAAATAATTAGATTAATTCATAGGTCATATCAAAATGATATATTTATGTAGTTTTAATTAAATGAATATTATTTGAATTCATTAAGAGAAGAAAGCCACATCCAATGATACATATCTGAAAAACTAGTCGATGTGATGTGAATACATGATATTTAATGAATTCCCAATGCAGAGTGTGAATGCTTGAAGAATATTGACACCAAATGAAGAAATATCTTGGTCCGAGTGTTTTTGTAATTTTAATGGAAGATTGATTAATACTACCTGAGGCACATGATTTATTAATAGTATAATGAATGGATAATACCAAGTATTCAGGAATCTATTGTGAGATGCATTCATGTAGATTGAGTCTTGATCCATGGTTGTGATCATATAAGAAAACTAAAGTAATTTGGGTGAATTTTATGATGGAATCCACACACTTCCTACCTGCAAGAAGGTAGTCCTCATGAAGAAATAAGGTTACCCAAACCCATGAGAATTCCTTATGGGATTCATGAAAAATAATACCCATTCAAATTATGGTTTATTCACTATGAATAAAATATAACACCTCCACCAAAAAATTATATTTGAAGAAGTAAATTAAAAGATTTATTATTGAAGCATTAGAATGAGGATTTAAAATCATGAATTATTTTGAACTGGTCTTATGTACAGAAGACAACTGTCAGTAAGGGATTTGATATGGCACATTTTTCCAACAAAGAAGAAAGATGATTCATCGAATGATGTTTCATGATTGGATATAGTCTAAATAAGATGATAAAAATTATACAAATATAGTTTCTTTCATGAAGAGATATTGAACACCATGAAAACATTATTTTTCATGAATAAATGTTTGGAGAAGTGAAATTATAATGGCTAAGAAAAATAAGATTTTCTAATGATGAACATTTGGAAAATATTATTATTTCGATGGAAAATTCGAACATAGTAATTTAAATAAGTACATATTTTGGGATTTATTTTAAAAAATAGTCAACCAATTGGTTGGCCATAGCCACTCTTCATAAGTACATATCAATGTTGGAGTGTGGATATGGAATATTGTTCATGGATCTTAAAAGGTTATGCAAAATAGAACGGTCTTCATATTTATTTGATATATGTCATCTTATTGAGACAACATTTTCATTCTCTACCTCCACCCATCAGCTTCATATTATGGTCATCTGATTCTACTCGTGTGATGTTGTAATCTCACCTGATTTCCAGCCATCTCTAGTGCTCTATACCAACTCGAGAACAATATATTCTTGACATCGTGCATGAAAATTAGTCTTGCACCCAAGAAATTATTCCAATAACATTATACAGTTGAGGATGAAAATGATAAATCCGCTATTGTTGAAAAAATTACAATGAAGATACTACATTATGATTGCATGTGATTCTACAACTCATGCATGCCAAGCCTTACTGTGAAGGAAGAAGATGATCTCGTAAACCCCAGGTACCATCTTTTCATGTATTAAAAATAATTAAAAACCCACTTTGTAAGGATTCATAAATTCCAAGGTCTTTAGTGACTTAAAATGAATTGACACAAAAAATAAAGTGGGTCCAATGAGGTTAAAACACTATGAAGATTCATCTATAAATAGTGAGGTATTGAGCTGAGTTGATGCTGCTAAAAAATTACAAGATCTCTCATTTTTCATTTGTGAAAACAGATCATGCATAAGGATTTTTTCTTCCACTAACACAAAAAAGAGTTATGTATGACTATCCATCTATGTGAAATATTTTTCTTCCACTCTCTTTCATGAAGTAAATAACTTTTAGACTCTAATTAGTTTTCAAATAATGGTCATGAGAGACTTTGTGCTTCATAAATATGGAACATTATATCCATATTTCTTGTGTGAATATAGATTCAAGTACCTTATGTGGTCTCTGAGGATATATAAGATACACTGAATCCATACTAGTCTATGTGAAGAATACGGATTGCTTTTGTGATTGAATTTCATTATCGAGTGTTTCCACTCATGATATACGTGAAGATGTACGAATCATGTACACAATCTAACGTATATGAGATAATTTTTCACACTAGTTTAGAATAATATGAATACTATAATGATATTAATAATCCTAAAATAGTATTCTCTCACATAAAAAATAATATCAATTTCAAAAAAATCCAATGGATACATCCAAAAAGAGACGTTGATCATTTGGTACTTTGTGTGTTGCACCAAGAAGAAATAAGGTGACTTAAGGTATTTCAAGCATGATACACATTATAAATTACATAGACATGGTCTTTATTCCGTGCATGTGATGATATACATGCATAAGGACTTTATAGAATGAAATGAAATATAAAATAAACATAGCTTAATAGGATGTAGTGATTTGTGACCAAAGTCAGTGTAGTATTTCGGAAAACATTTATACACTAAAAAAACTAGTTATTAGCAGTAGTTCTAATAATCGCCATGAAAGAAATCATATAACTAAATTTATAATATAGTTTTGTTTACATTAAACTGACACTATTTATATATTTCTTCTCTATTTTAACAATTATGATTGGTTTTATTTAAACCACCAATACACATTTTAAAAAAACCACATATTTTCCCCCTCCATCAACCCTGAGCCACCCCACTCACTTATGTGACCCCTAAACCCCCTAACTCCATCTTCCCTCCTTAGTGGTTCCCCCCATGTCCCCCTCCCCTCATCAGTGGAGACCCCCGACCCCCCCCCCCCCACACACACATATCGCACTCCCGTCAACGATGACCCCCAGCTTTGGATCCCCTCGTTGGAGACTTGCAACCATGACCCCCCCACCTACCACTCCCCTGGAGGACAACCCCAACCCCACAACCCTAAATCCCACTCCCCTCAGCGACTATCATGTCCCCAACCCCCTATCAGTGACCACCCATACCCTTACCCCATGCTGGTGATCGTCGACACCCCATATTCCCATATTGGATTAGGTTTCCTCATCTTCCCATAGTGGATTAGGATTCCCCATCTTCCATCTTCATGGTGACTACACCTACTAGGAGATACACACCACCATTACCTGTCATATTCCTTTTGTTATAAGGGATCATGCTCCTCCATTTTTCCATAGTGGATTAATCTTGTCGACATCATTCTCATCATTATATTATGAGACATAAATCTTTAACCAATGTATTGTAGGGAGATATAGGTCTCACTAATATGATCATAAAATCAAACATACATATGTCACAAGATCATAAAAAATTATATCATAACCCATGAAATGAAATTGGTGTCGTAAACATGTAATCATATCTTAACCAATGGAAAATATTTAGGTTTCATAATCACTTCATCAAATCATATTCTATGAAAGGAAGAGAGTTTCAAAATAATATAACCCGTGATTGATTAATGGGTTTCATAAATATCATTCCATCTAAACATAATCCTTTTAATAATGAATATTAATGGTATTCTTGGTTCATATCCCCTATAAAGCATAAAATATAAAAAAGTGTGTTATCTTAGATGAATAATAACTTGTAAATATATTTTTAAAACATTTCTTGATGAATATGTCATTAATTCATTGAAAAATGTTTTTTAAAATATTAATCTTTTGTAAAAATATTTTATTTCAAAATAACCTTGAAAACAAGTAAAGGAATCTTGAAAGAATTTTTGAAAACCATTTTTTCTATGAAAACATATAATAGGATCTTGAAAACATATTAAAAACCATTTTCTTTGAAAATAATTTGAATGATTATAAAATAATCAATTAATTCATTGAAATAAATTTCATTGAAAACAAACATTTGAAATCATATGAATGAATCGTTGAAAATCATTTAAACCACTTCTTAAACAGAAAACGTTTTTTTGAAAACCATTTTTAAAGCATTTTAAAATAAAAAAACCAGAATATTTGGAAAAAATTTCTTTAAAACATATCCTTTTAAACATCCAAATAATTAATCCTAGAAGTGACGATCAGGACAGTGGGTAGGCCTGTAAATGCTACACATTCCATGTTCACCTTAAAATTTAATAAAAATAATTAATCAGAAAACGAAAAGATGATTTATTTAAAAAAAAAATAGAAGGAAGTACAAGGGTAAAAATGTCCTTAAAACGTGATTTTATATTTAGTAAAACATTTTTGAATATTTTTTAGAAAAAATTATTTTCAAATATCACATATTTCAGACCGAAATGAGAAATGAGGTCAAATTTACATAATAAAATCTTAATTATCATAAGTAACAAATAGTGAAAATGGTAAAATTACCTAGATATAAATTGAATATCCATAAGGTAAGAAAATTATTATATTACTTGAGATATGGATCCTAATATTTCATCAATGGAATCTTAATAATAAAAAATTTTCATAAATGATAACATTGAAGCTATAAACCATTACCACTTTGGTAACTTTTAATCATAATACCAAGGATATGATAACATAACATGAATTTTATACTATAGTTTAAATAATTATATGAATTATATAATATATTTAAAGGTATTATATACACCTCATATAAAAATATATGTTCATAACATTCAGGTGCCTCAAACAATACAAATCGAGAAAAACTTATTTTACATATTTGGTAAATTTTGAAACATAACCCCAATGAAATAAATATAATATAATGGATATTTAAATACCAATAAATATAAGTATAATAATCATATAATACATACATAATTAGTAATAACTCCACATATAATAAATAGGTGGTGAACGTTGCTTGTGTCTCATGAAAAAAAGTGAGATGAGAAAACACTTGATATTAAAGTAACATTATAATTGTGATCCCCATGAGATAATAACATAATTTAAATTTTTAAATATCATTAAATAAAAAATTAATGATATAAAATGTCATATTTCACTATATACAGCACATATAAGAAGCAAGTGGTGAATATTGCATGTATCTCACAGAAATAAAAAGTGGTATGAAATTTCCTTACCTCAAGTCAGACTTCTCATGTGTGACTTTATCTACCTGAATAATAAACTTATGATATTTAATTAATTTATTCATAATATTTTTAATGTTTATTATTACTTTTACTTCACTTAATACCATGTTGAATACAACTACTTAAATAATTATGTTTGTGCCGTGTGTTTTTACCCAATTCAATTCATGTGTTAAAAATGGCTTCGGTAGGTCTACTATAGTCAAAGGGGTCATTATATAAACATCTCCATAATAATAATAATGTCATAATTATCATATTTATACATCAATTATACTTTTATAACCAATATTTAAATATTATTTTTAAAAACGATCCAACATTACAATCATGGAGACAACAGGACATACGTATGCATGAGTAGAATTACGATATTTAAATGATCGTAATGGAAATAAGGTGTGTAACATTATATCCTTAAATAATGATAATTATATCACCAAATGTCCCCAATCGAGGGGCGGTAATCCACATGTCCCCGATCGAGTTTATCAATTTTTAGTTTTTGATCAGGGTAATAAAGAAAATGATATATTATATTTATTGAAAGTTAAATATGTCATGAATATAATATATAAGTTTTTTGTCTAACATATTTTTAATTAAACACATCCTTAATAAATTACTTGTATTGTGTGAACATATCACATTGCTTTCAGGAGGTGGTAGTCCACACTTCCACAAACGATGTTATCATATTCCCACAATATGGAAACCATAAAGGTGTTAGATATATAAAAATTACATAAGAATAAATAAATTATAAATAATATATATATATATATATATATTATAAATACATTTTAACTCATAACTCCACCATTAGAGGTTGTAAAGGATGAGCTAAGAACATCGTTTCGTGAGGCGGTAGTTCACCGTACAAAAGAATGATATGTTTGTTACCTATTAGAAGGATGTGTGTGTAAGTGTGGGTAGAATCCTTAACATAATATCATATCAGAATATTGAATATATATATTTTTATAATCATTGAATATGAAAAATTTAGGTGGTGTACAATGAAAATCAAAGAAAGTAGCTTGAGTAAGGATTTAACCTCTTCTTTTGGTAACTCAATTTGGATTGTACCAAAGGGATTCTTTGGTTTAATTTATACAGAAATGGAGGATTCAATGATGAAGTTATGGATGTTGGGTTGATAATTGAGAAGTTATTGGCTGAACCTAACTAGTTTTAGAGGTGTGAAGATGGGGGAGGGTTTAGTGCCTTTTTATAGTCGAGGGAGGGTACACGATTGGCATTTTTGAAAACTAGTTTGGTGTACCAAGGTTTTACCTAAAAAAGTCATAAAAAACCAAAAAAAATAATGGTAAGTATATGGACTAAAAATTTCCATCCAATGGATGTTATATTAGTGTATAGGTCATTTTGGCCCCTAAGATTAAGGGTTATCCCTTTATTAAGCTTTATTTTACATTAATAGTTGTAATTAATTTTTATCACTATCACTAATATATTTTGAAAAAAATTATGTTGCTATTATTAGCCAATAAATATTGTTCTTATTAAAAAAATTTATGCCTATTTTTTGAAATTCAATTCACAGAAGCAGTAAAATTATGCTTAATGCTAATCCCACAGACATGGTGAGAAAGCAGGTTTCTAAAGTGAGAATGTTAAAAAATTCATTAAGATTATATATATAATTTGAATATAAAAATTATTTAAATGACCTAAATTGTATTAGTAGATTTATAATTTTTCTACTTGTAATTTAAAACTAACATAAAAAATAATTTATCTCTATAAATAAATAATGCGAAAAAGTAGTTTGGAATTAAAAATCATTTCTTTTCAGTATTTATCAAAAAATGAAGATTCTAAGAAAAATACCAAAAGATAAATGTAAGATAACTTTAGAATTATGAATTCAAAAATATAGTTTATTTTATAAAATTCAATTTTTAATATTGTCTGAAATTAATTTTATTATTATTCACAGAAGGACATATAAATTATTCCTCTAAGAAAATAATATTTTTAAACATATAAAAAATTTACTAAATTTATATGTTTAATTACCAATATGTTTTATATATTTGAAAAAATTATAATTAACATATAGTAATTAGTTATTAGTATTAATATTACTAATTTTGATGTCAAGGTTATAACTATCTCATTCAAAAAATTATTATAATAAAGTGTTGTTTCGTAGAAAATCACTGTTGTATCTAATGAAAGACAAATCAATGGTGTGTATAACAGAATCCACATATAGTAATTTAAAAAAATATTTATTATTTCATGATGTTTAAAATATCAAAAATAATAAATTAACTTGAAAAATATTATTTCACAAAATCTAGGGGGTTTACATAAAATATGATTTTTTATTATTTGCAATGAACTTAGAAGATAATTTTTTGGATTAATGTGTTACGAAAATATACCTCATGTATTTATTCACAACTGAGACTCCCAAATATAAAAACATGTTAAATCTCATTTATACTCTCTAGATCACCCATGTTAATAATGTAATCTTGAAAAAAAATATTCTACATATTTAATATAGGATATATTTCCTTCTTTAAGTGTAATGCTTGTATGAACTTGTAATACTAATATATGAGGTACTAAAACTGGTAAGGGGAAGGTGATCCTGAAATTCCCTTTTTTTTCTTATTTGATTCACTGGATTTTAATGATTTGACCTTTAAATTCCCCATAATTTTATCTATATGTAATTTCATACATCGTTTCATATTTTTTCATCATCTTTTAACAGGTTTTCATTTGAAATAATTGTTGAAGACATGCTTCACGTAACATTATAATATTATAAAACAATGATATGTATGTTCCAATAGAATTTTTGATTGTGGTAATATCCAGATCATCATGAAAAATAGGAAAATCTATACTTGGATCATGTGCTACTCCAATCCCCACTCTCATTTAATATTTTGGGAGATTTTTATTATGTTGCATGTCTCCTTGGATATTATACACTATACTACTCACAACAAAGAGGCACATGGGTTTTGATATATGAAAATAAAATAAAACTTCACCCTATAATATTTCAGTAATATAATGTTATTGAAATTTTCTTATTCATGCTTAAGAGAAATAGTAATGAAAAAATAGATTACATTGTGTATGGTTAATGGTTGAGAGGAATGGCTATCTTGAAAGATAATGGGGTCCATTAGCTCTTCAGGTATCGATCATTGTTCCACCACTAGTTTTATTTGATACATCTGTATTTATTGTTTCAAAAAATAGATTGGGAAATAATATATTTCAATGAATATATTTTCTCATGCATTTCGTCAATCAACTGATATATATCATCACTTACCTTTAACTTCTCAAAATATATTTGATGTAACACTCCTGAACCTACATAACTTACATGATCATATTATTTTATTCATCATAAATATAATAAAAGCAGTTTTACATTAGGTAATATTTATGATTATTCATGCGTCTAAACTATATAACAAACTTATGAACATAAAGAGGTATTTATATGTAATAATTTTAAAAAAACTAAAAAATTAAATATTATTCCATAATTACACATTATTTTTATATAGTTTCCATTTTTCATTGATATATATCCATCTATTTATGTGGGAGTCTATCTATAGCACATGGTATAGGATGGAGGTGGCTTCTGATTTTGATTCATAAATATTAACTTAAACAGAGTAACATATGTTGTTACATATCACATAAAATTTTTATCATAGATTTAAAACACATTAATTTTCCTTTCAAGTGATGTGTACCCCATAATTTATTTATGTTAGAGGAATATTGGTTTTGATACTTGTTTTTTATTTTCCTCACTCCTTTTGTGTTTCATGAATTAAATTTTTCGAATCAAATTGCATAAAATAAATAATATTAAATGAAATATTTTCGACAAAAAATCACCATAAATTATTTCTCAATGGGAAAACCGATGAAAATTTTCATTTTTCCTCGTTTATAATATGTGCATAAGTATCTCCTAAATGGGGTCCCATTTTCCCCCTAATATCACTAATATTTTGATTTATAAGATGTTTTTGAAACCCCTATGAGCTTTTTTAGCGACCATTAAGACATATTTCATAAAGGAATCATCTAAAATAAACAAACTCTATAAGAGATAATTAAGGTAAAATAAATATTTCATTATATAATGTTTTGATAAAATATAGGATGTATATTGTAACATTACCCTAACATCTTCATAACGGGTTTCCTACAATGTAATAACAACATAGTTCCATGTATCTATATTAATTGGTGCATTCATTATCATTATGATCCCAACATAACTATTGAACATTGAATTTTTGGGGACAATATGTCGTCCGTGTTGATTCCATTGAAACACAAATTTTTTACCTTTTCTACCTTCTTTTATAACTTTAGTTAACAAATTGATGTTTCATAGATCTTTTTTTATCAACATGTTTTTATCCCCTATTAATTCTACAATTTTACTATCAATAATCTATTCATCCTTAGGATTGGTAACATCATCATTTTTATAAGTCATTATCATGAGTATTAAAAAATATAATTTATATTACATAAATTATGTAGAGAACCCAAAATATTATGAAACAAATCATTGTATATTAAAAAAATTAATCCTTCTCACTAAACTCACTATTTTTTTAAAGGTTGAAGCGATTTAGATCCTATATCAAGTATCCATATACCCTCTTTATGGTCCCAATTATTGTACAATCAATTGTATACATTGGGAACACTATGAAATGATTATGATCTCCCAATGAAATGGTATTCCTCAATTAAATTTTCATTAGACCCTGCTGTTCTTTTAGTTTGAAAAAAATAATTGAATTTTTTTTAATGAGACATAAAACAAATCCATAATTTATGATTAAATTATGAATGAACTTTTATTATACCCATTATAATGGTTTATTCTTTCCGGGTCAATTACCTTGCAAGTTTTTTATGTTGGAGTTGTTCAGGGGAGGTTATTGGAGTTTTTGGTGGGAGTTGGTGGTTCATCCATATTGAGACAAGAAATACATGTCCTATAAATGTATTACATGATGTAAAATCTGGTTTCACATCTTATACAAGGTTGATTCATGACATTAATATTTTCCGAGTTTAATAATTAAAAGGAAATGTGTTTTCTGGTGGAACCTAGAAACTCGGTATTACACGACGTGAAAGCGGATTACACATCATGTAATTCCCCAATACTTTACAGTTTAAGTTATTTTATGTCCGATTTTTCATTCATTCGATCATGTTTTATTCTTCCTCTTATTTTTGGTGAACCCTAGGTTCCCCAAACTGTTCTTAATTCCATTTCAACCCTTTTTTATCCATTGATCTGGGTGGTTATTTGTTGGTGATTTCTGGTTGAGTCGTGGTCAGTTCTTCCCCCTTCATGGTACTTTTTCTTCCATTCTTATCTTAGGGACTCATTATGGTAATGTTATTTTGGTTTGGGGTGTGTGCTGGGTTGCGTTTAGATTTTTATTGTGATATAGTGCAGGTTGATTTGTGGTTTCTCATAGTGAAGTTGTGGTTTGTGTACATTATTCTTTTCCATATGGTGCGCATCGAGTGGAAGACGTTATTTGAGGTGGGGTTTCCCTCATTTCTCTTTATTGTGTATCATTATAGAGGGGTTTACTATTGTTTATCTACGGGTTGTCGTTTTTCTAGATTAACTAATAAATAATTGTTTGAATTAAAATCGAAGGTAAAATCGGTTTTTTCGCATTCTTTTATATATTTTATGTTATTGTAATGTGATGGATTATATGGGATAAATGTCCCATTTAAAATTTTAGTCTTTGGTGGTTTTTTCTATGCTATTTTACTTGAGTTTTGTAACTGTTTTTGTTGTGCTTGTTGTGACATCACGTAAAATGGAAATTTATTAACAACTTATATTTGGATACTGAAATGGTTTCCCTGAGATTATAGATTGTGTGATAACACCATAAAAAATGTGGGATGTTATAAAATGCCCTTTTTAAATATATAAAATATTATTTATGTGATGTGATGTGTGGCCATGATTTTGGGTTGGTGATGTGTGGTTGCAATGGGGTGTAGAATGATATGTGGTAATTTCTGTGTGCCTTTGGGACAACAAGGTGGTCGTTTTTTTGTTGTGATTTTTGGGTGGTGAGGTGAGATTGTTGGGGATGATAGGTCACTATTTTTTATATGGTTTCTTTTTCTTATATTCCTGAGTAGTGATGGAATAAATTGATGCTTAAAAATGTTTGAAATGGAATGGGTTTGTTTGTTTATTGGGATGTATATTTTTTAATAGAAATTAAAATGATGGGTTGTGTGATTAAATGTGGATGATGATAAATAATAGTATGAATGGGTATTAAACGTGGAGGAAATGTGATACCACATTATATTATCATGTATCATCACCTCCTATAATGACTATTTCATATACTAATAAATGCATTTAGAGGTAGCAGAAAATGTGATAGTGTTGTGAGTTTCTTAGTATGTTTGAAAAGCTATATGTTGGGATTGAATGTTTAATACTATTTATATATACTTTTATTTTCTTATGATTTCTATATGAAAACCACTGATGATGATCAATATGTTCTTAAAACATGCATAGCCATATAGGGGTGTCTTTCCAAACATCATGAGGGGAGGCTAGAAGGCTGGTCACCCGGCCTTCCTTGCACCCTATTCTAGGAAATGATGGCCTAAGATTATCCAGGTGAGTTGTGATGTGGTTTCTCGTATGTCTTTGGGATGAGTTGTGATGTGGTGTCCCATGTGTATTTAGGATGAGTTGTGAAGTTGTATCCCATGTGTCTTTTGGAAGTGATGTGATGTGATTTAATGTGATGTGATGTGGTGTGTGGCATAGGTGTGTGCATGTGGGATGTGATGTGTTGTGTGGTCCATGTTTTTGTGGGTGAGATGTGTTGTGGTGTGTGGCCCAATTGTGTGTGGGTGGGATATTATGTGTTATATTATAATGAGGTGGAAGAACTAGGTTGTCTATCTTTGAGGTGTGAGAGTGGATAATTTGAACAATATCTCGTCAATGTAGCTTTCTTTCTCCATCTTCATCCAAACAGGTTGGAGTTCTACATTGTTTTCCATACAAAGCTTCAAATGGAGCCATCTGAATTCTCGAGTTGATGATTCTGTTGTATGAGAACTCAACCAACGGGAGATGCTGAACCCATTCACCTTGGAATTATAGAGAGCAAGCTCTAATCATATCTTCAAGTGTCTGAATAGTCCTTTCAGATTGGCCATCATTTTGGGGGTGATAGGTCGTGCGGAAATTTAATTCAGTACTCAAATAATGTTAAAGGCTCCTCCAGAATATAGATGTGGACATTTTATCATGGTCAAAGACAATTGAGAGTGGAACACCGTGCAGTCTCACCACTTCCTTCACATATATCTTTGAAAGTTGTTTATGTTAGAGATCTTCCCAAATAGCGATGAAATGGGATGTCTTGGTGATTCGGTCAACCACAACCCATATCACATTTTCACCCTTTGACATCTTCGAGAGACCTGTGACAAAGTCCATAGTAACATTTTCCAATTTCCACACGGGTATAGCCAATGGATTCATCATACCTTTGGACATTTGTTGCTCAGCTTTAACATACCGATATACCAAGCACCTTGATATATATTCTGAAATATTCTTCTTCATGTTATCCCACCAGAACTGTTCTCAGAGATCACAGTACATTTTGGTACTCCCATGATGGATAGAGTAGGTTGAGCTATGTGAATCATTCAATAGATCCTTCTTTATCTCTGGATCATATTGTACACATAATCATGCCCCAAATCTTACTACTCCTTCCTCATCAATTTTGAAATCAGAGGATTTCCCATTTTTAACAGCTTCCACCCTTTTATGACTTTCCACATCTTTTGTTTGAGAAACCTTTATTTTCTCTAAGAGGGATGTTTGATCAATCATTTTAGAAAGTATTGATGATTTTTGTCCCTTAATGATTCACATGTCCATCCTTTTAAAATACAATATGATTGTATCCTTTTAAATTCTCATCATTTATAATTATGCAGGATCATTTATACTTAGAGCATCTTCCACATTGTCTGCCTTACCGAGATGGAAGTATATTGAGAAGTCATAATCCATGAGAGATATATCCATCTTTGTTGGTACATATTATGCTATTTCTGTGTGAATATATATTTGAGACTCTTGTGGTTAGTATATATCTCAAAATTTTCGCATGGAGATAATGCTGCCATATTTTCAACGCAAAGATCACATCCGCCATCTCCAGATCATGTGCGGGATAGTTTTTCTCATGGATTTTCAGCTGCCTTGATGCATCGGATATCACTTTATCATTTTCATTAGTACATATCCTATGATTTTCATTGAAGCTATTTATGTTGGCCCTATAAAGTCATTCCTTGCCCAAAATTGCATCAAATTCCACTAATGGGAGACTTATATTATTTCAAAGATGAACAGTTTCACAAACATCAACATGTGATACATAATCATAGATGTTTTCACCAAATGATATAAAATATTTTTAAGTAGAAACTCGATGTTCCTAGAAAACATTTAAGACATTATCATAGTGCATGAACTGAAATACAACATGACATACATAATAATTGCAAAGAGGTTACATGTACATCAATCATCATGATCTATCTCCACATTGGACATGCATTGTCCCCTTGTCCTTGGAGATTGTTGATGCTCAACATGCTTCACATCCCTTCCAATGGAGCATTTTCCTGGATAATGTCCAACATCTCAACATTTACGACAATGAAAAATATAATGTATATTAGATATAACCTTCTCTCCATTAATCACATTATCCATTTTTTATAGAAATTGGTTATTTATTTCCCCACCAACTGAAAATTAAAACATTTCTTGGTTCCTTTTTTATATTCTCCTTGATGCCTCTTTTCACAATGTTTGCACAAAAGAAATTTGGTCTTCATTCCTTTTTGACCTATATCAGATGAACTTCCTTGAGATGTAATATTCCTTCTCCTTGATGAATTTGGGCATTCAACTATGTACCAATTGTTGATTGTGACTTTCAATAGCTGATTTGGAATGTTTACAATATGTTCAACTTGATCTCCCATCATCTCAGGCATATCATTAGGGTGGTTGTCACATTGACTATCACATTGTTTGTTGGAACACATTATTCTATTTCCTTCCATTAACAAGAATGGTGAACATACAATTAGGGGGCTTGAATACTTAGCTATTGAGAATAAAAAGAAACATTGAACATAAATGTATGAACTTATAATGAAAAAGTATAATCTAACTTGTGATTCCTTAGGTTTATATCTAGGTTGTCCTCAATATATTTCTTAAGTTATATTCCAATGGGATTCTTTTTTTCCCTTAAAAATGGTTTGTACTAATCTCTGTGAATCTACCAAAGCATATCCCCCGGGAGTGTCATAACCAATAGTACAGCAAGGCCCATTGTCGTGCACTAGTTCCTGTTTTAGTCTAGCTCAAAGCGGTGTTTTTGGGTTATTCCCCTAGATACATCTATTACAGAGCCGCCTCTACCTGCTCGTATCTAAACAGGTATGTATTTCCATGATAAACCACTTACTCAATGCTCACCCAAATTTAGGATTGTTTTCTTATACTTAGTCTCATCCTTAAGTTTCTCACTATTGTGCTCTATTCCTAATCTCCAAAAATAACTTGACCATCATCTGATACCAACTATAGCGACCCAAGCATTTAACATAAAACATTTCATTATTTCAAGTATAAATAACCATCAGAGTACAATCCAAGGATCGTTATGTCTAGTGTCTTGGAAGACTAGGTACATAAAACACGGGGCTAAAAAGCACTTCTTTATTTAATCTCCATAATGAGATCCTAACTTCCTTTGAGACCTTACATCTACATAGGGTACCTTGGGGAACACATTAACAAAGGTATGAGAAACAAATGACCAGTAAGAGAATGAACCTAAGGATACACCTCAAGAACATGAATTAAGAGGCATGTCATAATGATATCCAAAGAATGAAACTTATGAAATTGTTTAATATAAGAATGGGATCATATAAACATGGAATCAAATAAATGTGGCAGAATCATAAATCATATCTTTAGTACGGGTCAAGGCTAACCGCCAATACCGTTTCCCGTTTTAGTATGGGTTAAGGCTAATCGCCAATCCGGTTTCACATCACATCTCATGAGACATATCCTTACCCAATGCAATAGAGCGCTATCTGGGAGCACCCATATCCACTTATTCATGAATATTCTGGCCACATAAATAATATTTCCACAAAAAAATCATCCATAATCAACCATACATACACATAATGGTACCCATGGAAATAATTGGGTACCACAATCACGACACAAAACATATCCAATGGGCGTATCATGAAAGTGTCCATGAGAGTAAAGAATTAGAAAATACATGTAAATTAGTAGGATAAAATAGTCATATTACATGGTAATTAGTGTCAAATATAATTTACAAAATAAAAATTTATTTTAGAAACATTAGCATTAAAACATTTTTGTGCGGTCTTAAGGAAAACACTATAGACATTTTCAAATTGAAAATAGGGAATTATTTTATATAAAACCATAATTGAACCAAGAAGGATTTATAAATAAAAATAATTCTTTTATAAATACAATGTTGTTTTAGAACATATGATAGAGTGCATGTGATATTTGGGTAAAAATTTGTGAAGTCCCCTTAAAACAGGTTTGCTTATCGGAATGTTCTAAGCAGGGAATCATTCAGAATAATGTATATCCTCGAAAGAATGTGATGAAAGGGTAATAATATAAGAATCTTGTAAAAATTACCAGATTTCATAAGACTCACATAGATATATAATATAAAACCATTTTGAATGAAAAATAAGTCAAGCAGGAAGAACAAAGAAGGTTTGGGTAGAATTCGTTATGATTATTTCAGCAAGGTGTCGGGTGTGACCAAGAGGGATTGATGAGAGAGAGAAATGGGGTTTATCATCACTTATAAATATTGACAGAATTATGGGGGAGGTTCTTAAGCATACCCCATCATTTTCTAGTACACATAAAAATGAAAAGTATATAGGACAATCTTTATTAAGAAAGAAAAGGGGAGGATCCCTTAACTTAAATTTGTTGGTGTTCTCCACTTGTTATTAACATCCTGAATAAACAAATTAAGCTTATTAATTAATATTTAGATAACCTCTTCTATATGTAATTTATTTATTCTAAGCAATTTTATTTCATTAAATTTCATTTTAATTATTTAGAAGCTTCAATTTATTTGTTCGGGCTCATTTGTTTACATGGATTTAAAAGACCGGTTCACTTATATCCAAGTTTGGATTATATGCAGGATAAAAGTGGATTTCCAGAATTAATGTTATATTCTTTAGTTAATATCCAAAAGGTTACATGGTTTTAGTTTTAATTAGGTTACATAGAGTGATCATGAATTATTACATATATAACCACAGTGATAACCATTTTTGTTATTCGGTGGGTTTGATTACAAAGAATGTGTTTTGATTTATAACATAATTACATTTGTACTACAGAAAACAAAATAGGATATATTACATATATAATAATCTGGGTTAACCATAACACAACTGGTTTCATGACCAGAATTAAATATAAAAATAGAAATTGATAAATCGTTGTCCTTGAATGTGATAAATTAGCACATCTCAAACGGTGCTTTCATTTCGTTCAAATAAAATGGTGGGGAAAGGAGAGATTATAATGAAATATACCACTAGCATGAAGAAATTACAGTACATGTATGTTACTAGATTTTTCATACTATTATGGTGAAGGGTGGTGTGGAATGAATAAAAAGAAAATAGCTTAAAAGAAAAGAAGAAATTTTGGAAGAGGAATTTACCTCTTCAGACTTCCTCATTTGAGAACCTCTTAAAGGGAGTGGTTTTGATATTTTGAGGAGGCTGAGAGAATTTTTACATGGTGGAGGACATTGGGGAGAGATTTTGGCAGAATTTAGAGAAGTCTTTCATCTTTCGAGGAGTGGAGAGAAGAAGGAGTTAAGGGGTGTTTTTATAGTGGAAGAGATGAGATATTTCACAATATTATAATCATTAATTTATTATTTCTTCACAAGCTAATGAATAATAAGTATTCCATGACCAAAAATATTAAATGGGAAATTTTAATCCGAACCAAGGGTGGTGACATCATCCATGATCCTAGGAATAGTCTATTTATCTTATAATGTACATATACGGTAAATTATCGTATTTTACTATTCATCAAAAAATTAATGTATTTCAGAAACATCCCAAAAATTCACCCCAACCATTTTTCAATGTGTAAAATCCAAAAATGAAGCCTATTTTACAATTTTTTTTCTAAATATGATTATTTTAATATTTCATTAAAATCATAATTCATTATCAAAAACCAATTTAAATACATTCATTAACTTATTCTAAAATATAGGTATATCGTACTTCCAACTTGAATATTATTTTTATACCACCATAGGTGATGTTACTATTCATTAGGGTATATCACTATTCCTAAGGGAATATAACTATTCATTTGGGTATGATACTATTCACCAAAAAAATTCTTGTTTTATTAGACTCCAAAAAACATCTTGAACACAATAGTTTATGCCGCATTTTCGAAACTCCAAACACATAAGTGACAAACTTATTTTTAATGGTCACTTATCACTTAGTAGTAAATTATGTAGAGTTTTCATGTGATTTAATGACATAAATATAATAAGGGAATTTCCATTGAAAAATCTTGGGTAGTTACAATATAACCCAACCTGGACCCGATTAAAGGGTAAACAATACCGATTTAATAAGAACTACTACAAAATAGTCTTTTAATGGCACTAAAAATGGAATTTATTAGTGATGGAGAAGCACTGACTACTAGAGAGATTAAAATCCTTAGTCTTTTATCAACACTAAAAAAACACTGATTAAGGGATCCTTTATCAGCACTGATAAATCAAAACATTATCAGCACATTTTTAAGCACTAATAAAGGACTGCCTTATAATCTATTCTAGATGAATTGATAAATGAACCCTTTATCCGTATTTTTAAAAGCACTGATAAAGGGGAATATGCAGTGTGTTGTAATATCATGATGCAGCACCAATGCAGTGTGTTATAACAACACACTGTAGTACCAAAAACACCATGAAATCAGCAAAATCAAGTATGAATACATAATTTAAATCAAATGAAATTTAAAACTCATATACAAGAAAAAAAACAATATTGTATACATTTAAAACATTGGCTTATACAATTAAATAAATACAAATTATTACATATATTAAAAAATGGTATTCTTATTTTCTCATTGGATATTAACCCCTACTGAAGAAAACATTCACATATATAAGAAAACAATTATTATGTTATTAATAATATAAAGAAATAAATTAATAAAAAGTGTTAGTTTTAAACGAAACATTGAGTCATACAATGATCTTTGTGTATCAGATTGAGTTGTGGTTGATTCTTGAATGTCACCTCATTTCTTATTTGTCATCAAGAATTATCTCTGTGAAAATTATCTATACAAGTCTAAGATGGAAAAGATAAGTAAATTAATTAAGTAATTGTAGATAAAAAGATGAGAAAATAACCCATGATCATTTGATCAGTTTTGGGGATGTGATACACGTTTTGAACTAAAATGAAACATATATATTGAAAAGAAGTTCTTGGAGTTGTACTGGTCACACTATACATCATATTTAGGTCCAGATGATTTTTACACATCTCAAATGACCTATGCATCATTTTCTTAAAGTATTAAAAAAATTACATTTTTTTCTTATTTTTGAGTATGTTGCTTGGATTTTTTATTAAATGTTGTTTTAAACATGAAACACGCACTTTGTCTCATAACAGCCACATCATGTATTGGATTCATGTGGTACTAATTCATACAAATCCCAAATAACTTATTAATAATTTTCCTAAATTATAAATACAATTCATGTTTGTTTTATTGATTTTCAATGAGTGTAACTATTTGAACTAAAATGTCGATTTTAAACTGATAATGGATACATTGAGTCATACTAGACACTTCATGAATCATAATGAAGTGTTTTTTATTATTACACATAGAAAATGAATTATGTATCATTTTACTAAATTATCAAAATAATCCAAATTCATTTTCTCTGTTTTGAAAAGGTCAGTTGTCATTTTTACTAAAATTGATGTAAATTTTAAATAAAAAAGATGGACTTCAAGTCATATCGGTCACATCGTGCATCATATTTAGGTGAGGATAATTCCTAAAAATTAAAAATGTCTTAAGGATCATTTTCATAAATTATCATAGAAATCCAAATGTATTTACTCTGTATTGAGTACGTCACTTGTCTTTTTTTCTAAAATTTCATTCTAATCTATAATCACACACTCTGACTCATACCGATCACATCATGCATCAGTTTTACATGAGACCAATTATTATATTTTATAATTGAATTATGAATCAAATTTATAAATTATCAAGAAAATATGATAACATTTTCTCAGTTTTTAGTGAGAGATATGTTTTGAACTAAACTATTGATTTTAAAATGATGATGGACAAATTGAGTCATAACTGCCACATTATGTATCATAGTGATGTCAGTCTGATTCCTATAGATCCAAAATGACTTATGGATCATTTCAATAAAGTATAAAAACAATCCAAATGCATTTTATTATTTTTGAGTAGGTCGGTTGTCCTTTTTACTAAAATTGGTGTCAATTTTAAATAAAAAGACACACTTGGAGTAATACCAATCACAATGTATGTTATATTAAAGTGAGGATGATTCCTACACATCAAAACTAACATATGTATCATTCAAAAAATTATAAAACCAATCTAAATTCATTTTATTGGTTTTGAGTTGGTCAGTTGTCCTTTTTACTAAAACTGATGTAAATTTTAGTTAAAAATACACACTTGGAGTCATACCAATCACACAGTTCATTTGATTGAGTTCTGGATAATTCATACATATCAAAAAAATTATATATCATTATCATAAATTATCAAAATAATCCCAATGTGTTTACTTGGTTTTGAGTAAGTAACTTTTCTTTTTTACTAAAATATCATTTTCAACAGGAAACACGCACCTAGACTCATACCGATCACATCATGTATCAGTTTGACCTAATACTTATTTCTAAAACCCTAAAATGAATTATGAATAAATATACTAATAATTCAAAAAATATTAGTGTGTTTTCTTGGTTTTCAGTGAGTGAAATTTTTTGAACTAAATAGTTGATTTTAAACTCATAACAGACACATTGAGTCATGCCGGGAACATCATGTATAGGATTGAGGTTATTCTAATTCCTATATGTCAAAAATGACTTATGAATAATTTCCATACAGAATAAAAAATTATAAATGAATTTTATCAGTTTTCAGCAGGTACGTTGTCCTTGATACTAAAATTGATGTCAATTTTAAATAAAAATACACACTCTGAGTAATATCGGTCATACAATTTGTTTGATTGAGTTCAGGTTTATTTATTAACATCAAAAATTATGTATGGATCATTTTTATAATGTATCAGGACAATCCAAATTATGTTTCTCATATTTGAGTTGGTCAGTTGTCCATTTTACTAAAATTGAAGTCAATTTTAAATAAAAAGACACACTTTGAGTCATATCAGTCACACTGTGCATCAGAATGAGGTTATGTTAGTTCCTACATGTCACAAATGGAAGGTAGATTTTTTAGTAAATTAACAAAATAATACAAATTTTTTTACATATTTTTGATTATTCCACTAGTATTTTTTAATAAAATATCATTTTAAACTCAAAACACACACTTTGACTCATACCCATCACATTATGTATCAGTTTTATTTGATAAAAATTCTAACATTTCACAAATTTCTAAAAACCCTATTTACTGAATTATAAAGAAAATATTACTGAACTTTCTCAGTTTTCAGTGGGTGACATTTGTTGAACTAAACTGTCAATTTTAAACTGATAACAAAAACATTGAGTCATATCAGGCACATTGTCTATCATATTGAGGTTTAGATGATTCCTACAAATCAAAAATGACTAATGGATCATTTATATTGATCATTAAAACAATATGAATGTGTTTTATTGATTTTGAGTAGGTCATTTTCCTTTTTATTAAATTTTGTGTCAATTTTAAATTAAAATACACACATGGAGTCATACTGGTCACACAATGCATTGAATTGAGGTGAGGATCATTCATACATGTCATAAATGACTTGTGGATTATTTTAGTAACGTATATAATTAATCTAAATGTGATATCTCAGTTTTGAGTACGTCATATTTTTACAAAAATTTCATTTTAAACTTGAAACACGCACTTTTACCCCTTACCGATCACATCATGCATTAGTTTGACATGAGACTAGTTCCTACACATCACAAATCACTTATGAATCAATTTACTAATATATTAATAAAATATGAGCACATTTGATTTATTTTCAGTGAGTGATAGTTTTTTGAACTGAACTGTCAATTTTAAACTGATAACAGTCACATTGAGTCAAAGTGGACACACAGTGCATCGAATTGAGGGCGGTTAATTCCTAAAATTCAAAATAATTTATGTATCGTTTCCCTAAAGTATAATAATAATCAAAATATGGTTGATCAATTTTGATTATGTTAGATGTCCTTTTTAATGAAATAAATTACAATTGTAAATAAAAAGAAACACATGGAGTCATACAGGTGACATCATGTGTCAGATTGAGGTGTAATTGATTCCTACACATTCAGAAGTCACAAAACAATTCTAATAGCCAATGTAACTAGTTTTCCATTGTCATTCTATATTGAACTTTCAACACTTCATATTGAATTGATGTTATTAGTCAAAAAAATTTCTCATTATTGAAAATCAAAAGATAATAGAAAGATAATTTTCCCATTATATCACAAAAATTCACTAAAATTAGAACATGAGATTTGTAGAGACCCATATCTTGATGTACATAGACATTACATTACTTTTTCGGAATACTTAATACATGACAAAACAGACGCCCAAAGGCCATATTTGTTTAGTGTCTTTGGGAACTCGGAACAAAATATTCTAATCATGGTGAAAGATCTTCAATATATCCCATAACGATATTCTTATTTTTGTTTTATTACCTAAAACCTTTCATTATATCATGGGGAAAAGAAAACAAAACAAGGGTGAGCTTAAATTTTCATTATGTGTAATCATGGAGAACATAAAACAATCCATAAACATTTGAACATAAAATCATATACATAAAACATAAAAATCAAGAGTAATTACATAAATCATGGTATTACATAAGGCATATATCATAAAGGAACATTAATCATGATAAAATTGCATGGGAATAAAACATATAATTTTGGAAAAAATTAATCACATGTTATGATTTCTGTAGTAGCTAAGGTATTGCTGCCAAGACCATGATAGTGGACAAACTCCATTACTGAACCGGGTTTACTTGCGGTTGCATCCTTGTATTACTGATCCAGATTCACTTTCCGTACCAGCCATGTTTATCTCATGAGATATAAATCGTAACAAATTAATTGGAGGGAGATATAGGTATCACCAATCTCATTATGAAATCATTCTTTTGTGTGCCACAAAATAAACATACATCATTCATAGTAACCCAACTAATAAAATGGATTTCTTAAAATTCATCCCATCTTAAACTAATCCATAAAAATGAAATATATATCAAATAATCATAAGAAAAATCAATCCATGTAAATAATAGAGACATTATACTAGAATCATAACCATACTAAATAATTTCATCTTAGATGGAAAATATTTTGGATAAAACACTTTAAATGAATTCTTAATGAAAATATCCTTTCTTCTTCAAAATCATTTTCTTTTCTCAAAATACCAGGAAGTTTAAAAATAAAAGTATTTTTTTGAAAATAATCATGAATTTTTTTTTGAGGAATCATCATTGAAATAATTCGTTATGAAATAGTAAAAATCCATTCCTGCCGTGTATGTTTAAACAAACATTCTTCTCGTACTTTTTTTGTAAATGTCAAAAAGTACCTCATATGGTCACCAAAGGAATGATTCCTTCCATAAAATGTGGGAAAAAGTCAAAAAAGGGTAAATATGACTTTACAAATACATTTAATAATAGTAAACATTTTATGAAATTTTTTTAGAAAACATGTACTTGGATGATAAACATAACCCCAATAAATACTTACGTATAAGCAATCTCCGATAAAAATGAGATTTGGAAAATTATCCCATACCATATGTCCAAATTTTTTCATATTTGTCTAAGACTCTTGTATAGTTGGTTTAAATATTTTATTAACTTGTAACAGAACCATAACAATATTTATTATATCATACCTCATTCACTTACGACTTTATATTACCCATTCTTTTGTCAATTCCACGTAAAAGCATCATTTTGGGTAAAATTGTTTCATTTTTCTTATATGTTTTGACTTGTAATTATTCATATGGTTACATAGATCATGATAACTTATTTCAAAAATTTATAACATGATTTATATATAATATATATTCATCATATAATATATCTATAAATCGAACGAAATACACCGTTCATAGAGACGGAAGGTCGTACGTACGCATGAACGTTGTTTTTGTTTCTTTATTAAATTAAATGGAAGTAAGTAAATAAAATATACATAAATATAGTATTATTAATATGTCATATATTTCATTATTATTTAATATATATATATTATAATCATTCTTCAATGGTTGACGTGGGGAATGAATCTCACCGCGTTGTGGAGACGGTAATCCGTACGTACGCATGAGCGATGATATCAATCCCATAATTATTAAATAAAATTAGATTGGATGATATAATATCACAAAATTAGTATCATGTTATAATAACCATATAATGTTATTCATTACACCATTATACCAATCCAAGTAAGGTGGGGGTGGAAAAACAGATTACACCACGTCATGGAGACGATATTCCGTACATACGCACGTGCGGTGATTTCATTTTCCGTAGGATGTATAGAAGGTGAAATAGGGTTGGTTCAAACTTATAAAAAAATATCATAATATGAGTGATATTTGTGATATTAATTTATTATGAAACATAAAAATATGATTATGTAGATGAGGAAATGAACTTGAAAGAATCGGTAAAGTATATTACCTCTTCTTCAAAGCGCCTCTTCTAAATTTCCTCTTAGGATACTAAAGTTGGTCTTCGAGGAATACCATGACATCTAGTATGTTTATATGAACATGGATAAAATAAATTTTCAAGATTTGGTCGAGCATGAATGCTCAATGATGGGTGAGGAGGAGAGGGAGGAGGTTCCCTTTTATAAGGGAGGAGAGGGGCACCTTTGGAAACAAAAGAAATATTAATTTATAATAAATTCAAACCCCAATAAAAACATACAAAATGACTAAAATTAAAAGATTAGAATAGATAGGGTTGTAATCTCATCAACTAATAAAATTTAGACATGTTTGGAATTTATTTTAAACAATATCAATTTTATTTTTTTTATTTAATCTATTGAAATTAATTTTTGGTAATAAAATTCTAATTTTTAAATTCTAATATATACTTACTTATGTGTTCTGAATTTTCCATAATTATATAAATTATTAGAATTTATACCATATAATTTTCAATTTGTAATTTTTAAAAATTTTTGTGATATTTAAACAATTTCATAATATGTTATTTGTATAAAATAACAATTGTGTCAATTTTGAAAATATTCAATTATGTGAATTTAAATAAAATACACAGAGAAGATATATTCAATAAAAAAATTTAATATAATACTAATATTTCATATTAATCTTGAAAATTAGTGGTGCACTTTATATAGTTCATGTAATATTTATATTTATATTTGATAACCATTTATTTGATATTTCTCTTAATAAAATAATTAATATAACATTTTTGTATAATTATTTACTATACTGATATGTTGCATAAAAATTAAAAAATAAAATCCTATGATGAAGATAAATATATTACCTTTCATAATAATACTTTTACTATAATTTCTCATCTTAAAATCACAACATTTAATTTTTTATATTTATTAAGTTATGAAGGTTACAACTTTTACATTATGAAAAATAATATAATATAAATGTCATAATCTCTTTATACGGCTCCAAATGGTCCCAAAGTCTACCATAGGATGCTTATGGTATATATTTACTCTAAAAATATGTTTTGGTCAAGTTTTTGGTCCATTTAATGGGTATTATTAATTTAATAAAAACTATATTATTGAATTTTCACTAAGAAAATAATTATTGAACCATTAATGTATACGCTATTAAGGTAATAAAATGTCACTTAAAATTTACAAAGAAATTATCATAAAAAATAAAAACATTTTAGATATCAAATTAGTATTTATAATCTAATTTATATTTTGTATAACGTTATATTAAAAATGAATTAATTATTAAAGTTTGAGTGAGATATATTTCACTTTCTTTAAAATAAAATAAATTAAAGGACATAGTCAACTCCAAGTGGGTTCCAATGGATTCAATTTCGACCAAAGTAAGAATTATTAAGATATATAATCATAAAATTATAATAAGACAATTGTTATGAAAATTTTATAATATTATATTTAATCTTAATTACCCAATTTAACTTTAACTATGGTAAATAAAATTTACCGTACTTGCTATTCACAGTTCCAAAAAATAAAAAGTAGCCTATAAACATAATTTGGAGCTAATTTTTCGAAATATGGAATCCATTTTTGCAAATTCTAATGATAGAGGTTGCAGAAATTAATTTACAAATAATATTGTTGTTAAGAAAACGTGTTTTAAAAGTTAATACATTACAAAATATTGAAATGTTTTTACATATGAATTCAATGTAAAATAAATTTTAATGACATACATTATATTAAATGATAAAAATATATTTTATTTATACTTAAAAATCATTAAATATTATAATTTGTCGATATAAAATATTACGATGAAAATAGTTATTTTTAATTAAAATATAGCGTGTTTTTATTATTCATTAATATATGAATGTTATCAGAAAAATATAAAAAATTTATCCGAAATAAATTTTTATATCCTTATTCCAAATAAAATTTTTATTATGTCAAATTGATCTTATAAACATGTCAAAAACAATATTTAAAGTGGGTGTGCCATCAAAAGGCAGCAAAAATGCATTTTTTTAAAAATACTTATTTTATCCGAAAAATTTATTTTGTTCTCATACCTTGATATATAAAATGTTTAATATGAATAATTATGTTATAAAATTAAAAATTTAGTTAATAATATTCATAACGGCCAGTTCATAATAATATTATTACAATATATCGTTGTTTAGCGAAACCCGGTATTGCGTACTACACACACTATCGCTGATGGTCATGATTGTGTTAAATGGAAGACAAGTCAGGTATAACTATAGTGTAAAAACCCTTTGGTGTTTCTTATAACATAATAAAAACTTATTTCATTTATACATTAATCAAAATCAATACTTAATGATGTGTAGAATAATTTCTACAATACGAACTGGAAATTGTGTGTAACACGAGCCAAGAATAGTGTTGCGTATACTGCAAGCTAATACGGTGTTGAGTATAGTACCATCTAATCTTGGTGTAGTGTACAATAGAAGACATCAAAGAAATTAAAAAATATTATATCTCATAAAATCTCAGGGTGTTACATTCTATCCCCCTTAAAATTATTTTTTCCGTTGAAATTCGTCAGGATTATAAATCGTTTACTACTTTAAAGTTTCATTCATAGAAACCCATATCATAAAAAAGGAATACTAAAACATAATTTTAAAAAGTGAAGTATGAAATGTAACAGTTAACCAAATTAACTCATCACTGGGTATCCACGTAGGAGAACATAGGTTAAAATATGGATATGGAAGAGAAAAATATAACCATCATGTTCTGATGAATATTGGCAGAGAACATGGATTTGAAAAAACCAACAATCACACATCCCTAAAAATTTTATGATCTAAGGTACCATCTAATTCATCGAATATGAGGGTAATAGGACAACGTTTTTGGTTTTCAAGATAATTTCCCCGATGTTGGTGAATTAAAATAAATACATACTTGATTTTGGTACAATCTCAATGTTGTTTGTGCCATGAACAATTTCCACTTCATCTCTTGAAGAAATAATGATGAATTTGTCTTATGTGAAGTGTTAGCAGATAATGTGATAGAATTATAGGTCATTCCATCTGTCTCAGACATATTTTTAGTAAAATATATATACATTAGTCCATCTTATGGTGGGATTAATATTATATTATTCCAAAAATGGAGTTATACTTCAACTATCATATTGCTTAATAAAATAAAACTAATTTATACTATCCAGGGACTTCTTGTTGGACAGTGGGAGGTAATAAAGGCATGTCACACTTCGATTGGGGGTTCGATTTATGCAACCTTGTCTGACGTGATGGGTTTTCTCCCGTCTGGCAGGTTGTCCTTTTTCTAAAAATACACTATTATAACATTACAGAAATAATATCGAAAAAATTTATAGCCTTAAACAATGCTATGTGATGTTCGACATAATCCATTAAAATATTTAGACTTATCCAAAATACATATGTCAAATCTCATAGTATAAAGAAGATGATTACTGGAAAGGTCACCTGAGAAGCACGTGAATACCATCATGTATCCCTCATATATCAAAAGATATATCTTATTGCTCACATTACAATCATGTGAATACCTTAATCATGTATTCTCTTGAAACATAAATTACCATAGAACATTAGTGGAAACATGAATGTTGTCAAAAGGTAACTCTTACCATATACCAAAATCCAAAAACTTCTATATACTCAAACCATGATATCACGTTGTCCTTATATCAGTCATGAGATAATTAATACTATCAAACATTTCATTTTCTCTTAATCCCTTCTTGATGTGCATATTAGGTGCATTCCCAAAATATTTCAATCACTTTTCACAGTTACTGGTACAATTCATCATATAATTTCAAATAATCAAGGAAAAACAATAGTGTACCAATCCTTAGATTTTTCATTATTCCATAGTACCATATATTATTTTTGATAAAAATGAAATCATTCCAGTAGATACTTAAACCATTGACTGAGCTTCATTATTTTGTTCCTTAAAACTTCTTTAATCTCATATATTATTTGTAGCCTCTTCATCATCATCAACATAAATACTATCCATACGACCATTCTGATTCTCTTCTTGATATTTTACCTTAGGGAATTGATTTCTATAATGCCCGTACATTCAACATTTAAAACATTTAACCTTGGTGGATATTTTAGCAATACCATTATCCTTGTCCATTGTGCTAATTGAACATTTTCCTTTTCAATTACTGGCTTTGTATCCTTCTTTTCCACCCCCAAATAATATTCTTGTTCCTTTGATACATTCTTGTTGATGCCTCTTACCACATGATTTACATGAGGGAAATAGAACATTCTTTCCTCTATGATCATCATGAAACACCAACTTTCTCTTATTAGCCATGTCATGAAACATAACAAAGTTGATATTATTGATAATATAATGAGATTGATGATTAGGCATAATAATGATGTTTCACCTTCCAAATCCCATTTCATTTGGATGCTCAGGATGATTATCATTACATTTTCCATCATATTTTCCATTAACCTGAATATTCCTCTTTTCATCCATTTCTCAAATCCCAAAAAGAATACTATGAGAGGAAAAAATCATGCTAGGAAAAAACATAATAAAATTGAGTCCTTTCAATCTCTAACATCTTAGGATTAATTTTATTATCGTTACCATAATTCTTGGTCTATAACCTATATTTATTCTTATCCTTAGGGACATCCCTAGACATACCTTAGAAATATCTCTTGGGATCTAATTTTTTCTCATCCTAGTATACAATGGTTTACTAATCATTCGCTCTAATACTAACTGTAGAGACCCATATCTTGAAGTACATAGAAATTACATTACTTTTGCGAAATAATTAATACATGAAATAATAGACGCCCAATGACCGTATTAGTTTAGTGTCTTTGGAAACTCGGAACAAAATCTTCTAATCATGGTTAAATATCTTTAACATATCCCATAAAGATCTTCCCATTTTTATTAACTAAAACCTTTCTTTATATCATGGGGAAAATAAAACAAAACAAGGGTGAGAAAAAATGATCTGTAAGGGTAAGCATGTAGAACATAAAACAATCCATAAACATTTGAACGTAAAAACATGAACATAAAACTTCAAAATCATGTGTAATGACATAAATCATTGCAATACATAAGGATTAGATCATAAAATAACATTAATCATGATAAAATATTTTGGGAATAAAATATGTATTTGTGGAAACAATTAAGAACATGTTATGATTTCCATAGTAGCCAAGGCATTGCTGCCAAGACCATCATAGTGGAAAACGTCTATTATTGATCTGGATTTACTTGTCGTTCCAGCCTTGTATTACTGAACCGTATTCACTTTACATTCCATCCATGTTTTTCTCATGAGGTATAAATATTTACCCAATGTATTGAAGGTAGATATAGGTCCCACTCATCTCAATATGAAATCTTTTTTTGTGTTCCACAAGTTAAACATACATCATTCATAATAACCTAATGAATAAAATGGGTTTCATAAACATCATCCCATCATAAAATAATCCATATAAAATAAATGTATATCATTTCATCCTAAGAAAAAAAAACCGTGTAAATAATAGAGACATTATACTTGAAACATAAACATACTATATAATGTCATCTTAGATGGGAAATAGTTTTGATTAAACACTTGAAATGAGTTCTTGAGGAAAATATCATTTCTTCATCAAAATCATTTTCTTTTTCAAAATTACATGAAATTTTAAAATAAAAGTATTTTTTTGAAAATAATCATGAAATTTTGTAGAGGAATCTTAATTGAAATAATTCATTATTAAATAGTAAAAATCCATTCATGTCGTATATGTAAAAAACATTCTTCTCTTACTTTTTCCAGAAAAGTAAAAAAGTACCTTATATGGTAACCAAAGTGGTGGTGGAAAACAGATTACACCACGACGTGGAGACGGTATTCCTTTTGTACCCTCATTCGATGATTTTGTTTTCCATAGGATGGATAGACGGTGAAATAGGGTTGGTTCATATTTATAATAAAATATCATTTGGTGATTTCGTTTTCTGGAATGATTTCTTCCACAAAATGTCGTAAAAAGTCAAAAAAGGGTAAAAATGACATTATAAATACATGAAAAAATTGTAAACATTTTATGAAAACCTTTTTAGAAAACATGGACTTGAATGATAAACATATCCCCTGTAAATACTTATGTATAAGCAATATAGGATAAAAATGAGATTTTCAAAATTATCCCTATCCTTATGGTCAATTTCATCCATATGTGCCTTATAATTCTGTATAGTGGGTTTAAACATATTATTAACTTATAACATAACCATAAAAATATTTATGATATCATACATGATTCACTTACGACATTATATAACCCGTTCTTTCGTCAAATCCATGTTAAAGCATCGTTTTGGGTAAAATTATTTCATTTATCATACATGTTTTGAATTGTAATTTTTCATATGATTACCAAGACAAGGATTAAATGTTTTTATACTGTAAAACATGAGTTGTATATAATATATATTTATCATATAATTGATCGATAAATGGAATGAGATACATCGTTCATGGAGACGGTAGGTCATACGTACGCATGAACGCTGTTTTTGTTTCCTTATTAAATTGAATGGAAGTAAGTAAATAAAATATACATAAATCTAGTATCAATAATATGTCTTATATTTAACGATTATTTAATATATATACATTATAATCATTCTTGAATAGTTAACTTGTAGAATGAATCTCATCGTGTCGTGGAGACAGTAATCCATACGTACGCACGAGCGATGATATCATTCCCATAATTATTGAATGGAATTAGAGTGGATGATATAATATCTCATAATTAGTATCATTTTATAATAATCATATATAGCAATTCTTTACACAATTATACCAGTCCAAGTAAAGTGGTGGTGGAAAACAGATTACACCACGGCGTGGAGACGGTATTCCGTTTGTACCCACATTCAGTGATTTCGTTTTCCATAGGATTGATAGACGATGAAATAGGGTTGGTTCATATTTATAATAAAATATCATTATATTAGTGATACTGATGTTATTACTTTATTATGATACAACAAAATAAGAGGATGTAGAAGAAGAAATGAACTTGAAAGAATCGGAAAAGGATATTACCTCTTCTTTGATACGCCACTTCTAAACCTCTTCTTTGGGAACTAAAGTCGGTCTTTGATGCATACCCGGACCTCTAGTATGTTTCTAGGGAAGAGGATAAGAGAAATGGGCATTGTTTTGCCGAGATATAAGGCTAAATGTTGGGTGAGGAGGAGAGGGAGGAGGTTCACTTTTATAAGGGAGGAGAGGGGCGCCTTTGGAAACACCAGAAATATAAATTTATAATAAATTCAAATCCCACATAAAAACATCCCAAATCACTCAAAATCGAATATGATATCAGATAGGGTTTTAATCTCATCAACCAAAAAAATTTAGACTTGTTTTGAAATTATTTTAAACCTTATCAATTTGATTTATGCTTATTTAATGTATTTAAATTTATTTGTGGTAATAAAATTTTAATTTTTAAATTGTAATAAATACTTACTTATGTATTATGAATTTTCCATAATTAGATAAATTATTACATTTTAGACCATTTAATTTTCAATATCTAATTTCTAATATTTTTTTGGAATTTTAAACAATTTAATAATATGTTATTTTTATAAAATATCAATAGTGTCAATTTTATCACTTTTCAATTATGTGAATTTAAATAAAATACACAACAAAGATATATTCTATCCAAAATATTAAATATATTCCTAACATGTCATATTAATCTATAAAATTTTGGGGGAACATTAAATAGTTCATATAATATTTATTTTAATATTGTTAAAACCATTTATTTGATATTTATCTTAATAAAATAATTACTATAACATTATTGTATAATTATTTAATATAGTTATTTGTTGAATAAAAATTAAATATATAATACTATGACAAATAAAATCTATTAAAATTAATAATAATACTTTTAATAGAATTTATCATCTTTAAATCACAAAATTTAAATTGTTGTATTTAATAAGTTATGAAGGTGCCACCTTTGACATTATTTAAAATATTATAATATAAATGTCATAATCACTTTTATACAGCTCAAAATGGTCCCCAATTAGACCCTCGTATGTTTAGGGTTTAGATATACTCGAAATATAGGTTTTGGTCAAGTGTTTGGGCCTTTTGAGAGGTATTATTACTTTTATAAAAACTATGTTTTTGATTTTTTACTATGTAAATAATTTTTCCATCATTAATGTATAAGATATTTAGGTAATTAAATATCACATAAAAATTAAAAATAAATTAACATAACAAATAAAAAAAATTATATTTCAAATCATTGTTTATAATTGACTTTATATTCTGTATAACTTTATATTAAAAATACTTTAATTACTAAAGTTTGAGTGAGACATATTTCACTTTCTCTAAAATAAAATAAATTAAATCTATTAATCACATAAAAGTGGTTCCAATTGATTCCATTTCGACCCAATTATTCCTTAAAAAGATATATAATCATCAAATTATATTAATACATGTTTTAGGGTAATTTTATAATATTATATTTACCCTTAATCACCAGATTTACAAATAACTATGTTAAATAAAATTTATCGCAGTTGCTATTCATAGTGCCCAAAAATAAAAAGTAGCCTATTAACATTATTTTTCACCGAATGATTCAAAATATGGAATCCATTTTTCCAAATTCAAATCTGAGAAGTTGAATAAATTAATTTAAAATTAATCTCATTGTTAAGAAACCGAGTTATAAAAGTTAAAACATTACAAAATATTGAAGTTATTTTACATTTGAATTCAATGTCAAATCAATGCTAATGAAATACATTATATTAAATTGTAAAAATATGTTCTATTTATACTTTAAAACCATTCATTATTATAATATATCTATATAAATTATTATGATGTAAAAAGTTGTTTCTAATTAAAATATAGCGTGTGTTTACTATTCATTAAAATATGAAATTTATTAGAATAATATGAAAACCTTATCCCAAATAAATTTATATATCTTGATTATAAAGAAAAATTTTATTTTGTTAAATTTAACTTATAAACATGTCAAAAACTAGATTTAAAGTGGGTTCTCCAACAAAATGCGGCAAAACTCCATTTTTTTGAAAAATACTTATTTTACCCGAAAAAATTATTTTGTTCCCATACCATGTTCTAGAAAAGGTGTAATATGAATAATAATGTTATAAAATATAATTTTTAGTTAATAATATTCATAACGGCTTGTTCATAATAATATTATAATAATATATCATTGTTTATCAAAATCCGGTATTGCGTACTACACAAACTATCGAGGAACATGGCGATTGTGTGAAATGCAAGCCAAGTCAGGGATACGTGTATTGGAAGCTCCCTTTATTGTTTCTTATAAAATAATAAAAACATATTTCATTTATACATTAAACAAAATCTATACATAATGTTGCGTAGAATAATTTCTACAAAACGAACTTGAAATTGTGTGTAACATGAACAATGAATAATATTGTGTATACTGCAAGCTAATACGGTGTTGTGTATAGTATAAGCTAATCTAGGTGTAGTGTACAATAGACGAAATAAATGAAATTAAACATAATATATCTCATAAAATGTTGGGGTGTTACAAGATTTCTCTACTCTTATGGATTTAAAAAATGAGAATGGTGTTTCAGCTAAGAACATCGAATCAATATGCAGTGTTAGAATTTCGACAAAGAAAGACAATGAAATTGATAAACGTGCTCACATTGGCAGAAAGAATCATTTTATATCCTTTGTGGCTTGTTGAAAAAAGTTAGAGAAAATATAACTTCCCAAATGCTCTATGAATAAACTAAATATGTATTAGATAAAAATTATAATGAAATTAAATTACAAATAATAAATAAAATGATGAAAAAATTAATTAAATAAGTGGTAGGTATTCACTTTATCCAAATGGTTGTATGCATTCCTGATGGATTTCCTTATTTTCATTATCTTAATTATAGGCTCGATGTTTAATACATCACGAGCATGATAATATTTGAACAAACCACCCAAACTCAAACAAAAGAATCCACTTGTACAAAAAAAATTATTATATGACTAATAATAAAAAGAAATAAATTAAACATAAATATGAAACAATCCATTAATTATATGGATAATGATTTTATTGTGCAAACATTGTTGACCATAGTGATATGTCAATGGTAAATCGAGGATAATGATTAAAAAATGTAAATATATCTTTACAAACAATCAATCAATGATTGATGAGGATATGGAGAAAATAAGATACATTAAATTGGAACTTTCAATCATCTGAGAGAAATTAACAATATCCTATAAGGTTCATAAAATATTCATTTTGTAAAATAAATAAATAAATACACATAAAATATTCATTTTCAAAGGTAAAAGTTATAGAAAATTATAATAAGGGAAACTAACCATTTTATTCTTTAAAATCATTACAGTATTCTTTAAAAGAAATGTGTAATTAAATTAATGAAAAGTGTAACTCCACTATGGTTGGTGTAATCCTCTAAATTCATTCAAAGGTGAAATCTGTAGACAAATTCCATCCTCATCATCTCATTTTTTGAATAGTTATCATTTCATTTTTTTTGGCACTCATACTCTATATCTTATAGACATACACCTATGTTTCTTGATATAATCAAATAGTAGTCATCCATATGATGACTACTAATCAGTGTTGTATAAGAAACATAAAAGATATGGGAGATGATTCACATAAAAAAATGTTATAATAACTATTTGGGAGATGAAACTAATAAGGATGATATTTGTACTCCATTGTGTTCTTTAAATGGGGTAACACCTCCCATTTGTAAGAATTACATTGATGGTAATCAGATATTCCTAAGGGTGGAACCAAAATTCAATGTTAAAGAATGATTTTTTTTAGATGGATTAAAGTAAAACATATATAGAGTTTATTAGAAGTGTAATAAATGAAATGAATTGATTTTTAAAAGTATTAATGAGTGGGTTATCATTTCAAAGATGGTTATATTTTTATCGACTACAAGAAACTCAAGTAAGGTTAGAATCAAGGAATAAATTGTTATTGGTGATCGTAAACATTAAGTGAAAACTTGAAGGAGTAAGACTCTACAAAAAACCTCATTTTTTCCCCAGAAGATCCTAAATCATTTAGAGAGGCTGAAAAGGATTATAGTTGGATTAAATCTATGAATTAGGAGCTTGATCTAATTATGAACAATGTGACATTGGAAATTTCTTCGAGTCTAGAAGAAAAAAATGTTATTAGAACCAAGTTGGTGTTAATTAATAAACACATTGACTCTGGAAAAATGGCTCAAAATAAAGAATGGATAGTGTGCAAGGGGAACACTTATATCAAATGAATTTATATTTATGATAATTTTAGTCTGATAGCCCGATTGGAAACTATTTGAACTTTTTTTCATATTTTAGAGTAAATGTTTAATGTATACAAATAGATTTAAAATATATGTTCTTCAATGGAGTTATTAATGGGGGAGTATACATTGAGAAACCAGATGGGTTTATTATGGATGAAAATGAGAGAAAGGTGTTCTAGTTAAATAATTCTTTGTATATGATAAATAAATCGCTATGAACCTGATATATTATGTTGGATCAATACCTAAGAATGCTTGGTTTTTAGTGAGGTAGAGTTGATCACACCCTCTAAATAGAGAACCATAATGATCAAAGCATGTTGGTACTCTTATATTTTGAAGACATAATATTTGAGGATTAGAAAAATCAAAATACAATTTTTTTGGATCATATGAGGTACGATATTAAGATTTCTATGACCGGTTAAACATTTAATTTTGTTTATTGTGGAATGAAAAAAATCATATCACATTAATTTATCAATCAACATATGAAAAGGAGGATTCTATGTTATTTGAAATGGAAAATTCCAAAAAAAATGAAAACATCAACCACTATATGGATTAATGTTTAAAAATTCGATGACTTAAAAAAGGTAAATGTCATGGAATATAGGTATTAAGAGCCTATTATACCCCAAAATAACATGACCCAACATTTGGGTTTGATATATTTGAAGTTGCATCGTACCAATGTTGTCCCAAGGACATCCACATGCTATCGGGGAATAGAATACTTAAATATATATATAAAATAATGGATATTGGTTTTTTTATTATAGGATAGAGAAATTGGACTTTTGGGATACATGGATATTCGATGATAAGGTTCAATGTATAACAGAGGAAAATTAAGGATATTGAAAAACCTAGATTTCGTTCGAGCCTTGGTTTCGTTCAACCATTGAATCGCTCGAACCTTGGATTTGAGCCTTGGAATAGTTAGATCCTTGATTCTAGCATAGATCCGAGCATGGATTAGACAACGAGGAGCACCAGTAGTAGGTTATTTCAATGGAGGGATTTGGATATCGCAAACTAGTTCACGATGGTTAGGGTACACAAAATAGATCGAGACACCTTTACCAGTGCTAAGTTAATAAGTGCAGATAAAATGAATCTTTATGAGTTATTTTTTCTAGATAATAAATACATATAATACTTTTTTAAATCATATTTTAATGTATAATTATTATAAATAATTATAATTCTTATAAAAATACTTCGTATAAAATAATAATTTTATATTTCTTTGAATATATAATTAATTATTTATAATTATATAAATATTTTTTTTAAATCTAATTTATATCATTATATATATTTATAGAATTATATATATATAATAAATATATTCATCATTTAAATAAATTTATTATAATTTTATAATGATATAATAATAATTATATAAATACATTTTTCAAAAATATTTTTTATTTATTTATAATTATAAATGTATAAAAATCATAAATATATATATATATATATATATATATATATTTATACATAATTATTATCGAATGTGTATTTAACATTGATAATGATTATTTAATCTTAAGTGTAGGCATGGTAACAATGAGTAATATTGATTAATTAAAAATGAGTACAATATTGAAAATTTGGATATGTTTGATTAATATAAATCATTAAAAATTGGACATATATTAAAATAATGATTAATCCATAATGAAAATATAAAAACATAACAAATAAATATATATATAATAAATAATATAAATTGATTAATTTTCCAAATTATATTTGTGTGTGTATGCATATTAAAATATAATAATTATGTATATGTTAAATCAATATAATTTGTTTAATATATTAAAATTGAAAACTCAAATGACATTCAAATATGTCCCTTAATCGATGCAGTTAATCTGTATTTTTAATTCATATTAATTATTAATTATTATCCATCATTACCTAAATATATTACTTTTTATTGTAAAGAATAAATAATATTTTGTAATATATAAATCATATTTATATACAATCATATACATCTATATATTAAATATATATTATTTAATAAAATTATCAATAATTATATAATTAATAAAATGTTTAATATTTTCCTCAATTTACTTTTTTGTAATTATTATTATTTTTTATTTTTAATTTAAAAATTTCAATATATTTAATATATACTATTTATAATATATATATATTATAATTAATTTTTTAATTTTTATAAAAAATTATTTAATTATAAAAAATGTAATCTTCTTTTAATAAAATATTTTTTATTTATTTAGTTATTCCATTTTATTCGTACTTCTGTCAGTGCTAAAAAAATAACAGATAAATGATTCTTTTATGTTCACTAAAAATAAAGCACTAATAAAGGGTTTTCTTAATCAGTGCTTAACATAAATTATTGTTAAAGGAGACCCTTTATCAGCACTAAAAAATGTTCTGAGAAAGGTTTCCATTTTTCAGTTCAAAATAAAGGTGCTAATAAAGGGTGTTTTTTATCAGTCCTAGAAAAAAAAAGTGATGATAAAAGGTACTCTTTATCAACACTTGTTTTAACACTGATAAAGGGTACCTTTATCACCATTTTTTCAAAAATTGTTAAATTCCATTCTTATTAGAGGATAGTTTGGCAGTGCTTTTATGGTGTGTTCTGTTCTACATATATTTTCTTAAATAAATTTTTAGGACTGAGTTCGCTTATTATAGGCTTGTTTTGTAGTAGTGCGTGTTGGGTAGGATTTGGAGCCTGATTTTCAAGAATCCATTATAATATTGATTTTATATAATATTTACAAATAATATATACTATATATACTATATATATATATATATCAATATATAATAGAATATACATATATATATATATATAATATACATTGATTCATTTAGTATTCAATGTTTTTTATTTATTTTTGTATTTTTTTCCTAATATTATTATAGTGATTAATTATTGTCATTTTTAATTATAATTCAACTTTTTTGTTATTTTTATTAATATTATATTATTATTTTATATATAATTATGTTAGTATATCATTCATAATATAGTTAGTTATATATACTAGTACCCAACACATGCATTTTTACTGCATAATCATTTAATTACAAATTGACATGAACACACATAAAATTTTTACTTATTAACACCTTTATTAAAAAATATATATGAATATAAAGGAACATAAAAGTGAAAAATTGTTAATATATAAAAGACTGAATCACAAATAAATAACTGAAAATAATAATTGACTGCTGGTTAGTTAAATCAATTTTTCTTTTTGACTTGCATTGATTTTCTCTAAATTAATGTTTAAAATGATTTAATGATGAACAATATCTTCTATATTATGTGTTAGATTTGTCACTTCTTTCAAATATTTCATGATTGAATTCGTATTCTCAATATCTCTAAAAATAATATTAGAAAATTATGGAAAATTTTAAAGGAAAATAATGATAAAGTTGCAATTGTTTCAAGTTCTTAATTCATATCTTATCCATCAATTAGTTTCACAATTTAATTCCATACTTCAATTGAAATACAAAAATTCAAACTGAAATGTATCCACATATAAAAAAGTCAATTATACATAATAATTTACGTAGAACATTTTTCAATGTAGTTAATGTGCACATAACTATTGACATGTATACAATAAAAATAATATCTAATATGCAGAATATATTTAATCATATTGAATGATCATATGGGTATATAAACTATAAAAAATGTCATTATGATTTATTGATTTTTAACTAACCATGATTTCTTAAGAGGGGAGAACATGTGACAGCATGTGACCACATGAGCATGATATATTCCCCTTTAACTAAATATGGTTTCTTGGCACTATGATAAAATGATCACAGGAGTATATGAACTATTGGAGATGCCACTGCAAAATAAAATATATGATTTATTGTTTCATGGATCAATATTCATAGAATATATTTATTAAAGGTATATGTGTTATGATCAAACTGAAATACATGGTTTAAAAATTAACAGTTTATATTAAAAAAAGAGTTTAAACAATATTAAATAAACTGAATTAAAATGTATAGTTTGATTGAAAAAACTGTTTTAACCAACATAAACAAACTGAATTAAAATATAATATAGAACTTTAAATAAACCAAATATACTTGATAATGAATATACAATAAAAAATTTAACATTTTTGGTAAATAATATTCATAGGCTGGTTTAAAAAATAGTTTAAACAAACTCTTCCACAATTCATTGAATGTTTTTTAAAAACAGACACACATGGTGAATTTCTAATTTGTAATTTCTTTTTCAATACAGAATATAAATATACATGAAATTAAAATAGTTTTATAATAACCCCCTCATATATTTTCATGAGTAGCTACTCAAACAAAACAACTAACTATATATTTGAAAAAGAATAATAATATGAATGGTTGAGGGAATAAAGTAGAAAGTAAGTCTAGGTTAATATTATTATATTATTACATATATATATATATAATAAAGAATATCAGAATATATATATTAGAATATTTTCTCAATATATATATATATATATATATTGAATTTTATATATTTCTATATATTACAATTTTGAACATGTGTGTGTGTGTGTCATAATATATAGAGAACATATATGTATAAGAAATATATATATAATCAATATAGTGAAATTTTAAAATACATATCATTTGACCATATAATGATTATAGTAATAAAAATGTGTCCTGAAATATGTTGACAAAATACTACGCTAGAATGGGAGTGAAGTGATGATATGGGTACCTTGTAAATGTAACCACATTTATAAAAAAAATCTGATGTTTTTAACCAATATATTACTTTTTAAAATAATGGTTATTACTTTTGTTGTTTATATATATATATAATAAAAAATATTAGTAAATATAACATATGTAATTTGTTTTTATATAAAAATTAATAGTGAAAATGGGTATTTGATACAAAATATTTGACTCGATATGCTAATGAAGAAAGGTTAATCATTTAGATAATATGTTCATAACAAATATTAATTTCCATGCATATATTTTATAGTTTATTCCTTTGTATTTAACAAATTATTGAATACTAAATCATTAATTTATGTAGAACATGCATTGTAGTGTATATATATTATAGTGTATCTAGTGTATACATACATACTATCAGTTTAAAATATGTATATTACATATTGAATAATTTTACTCATTATAGTGTATGCATGTTGATGTACATACATATTTAATTATATGCATTGTATGTGTTTATTGTTCATATTTCATTGTATGTATGGGATATATTAACTACTAAAACAAATTCTCTAATTAATAAATTTAAAGATTGTCATATATAACACTGAAATTCTATATGAAGAATAAAATTGATAGAATTTTCATGTTTAAATTATATAGATAAGTGTCTTTTCGGCTAGTGGGAGAATACATTCATAGAAAGGGTAAAATTAACTATAATTTAGCCTCGATTGGATTATCATAGTATCTGGAAGTTAATCTTCTAAAATCAAGGACAGCTTTAAATGGAAAAATGAATTTATTATAGTAAATTTCCTTGTAAAAATATTATAACCAAATATTTTGGAGGAGATAGAAAAATATAGAATGATTTTTTATGATAATGAATCACCAAATAATATATGTAAAAATAAGTGTATAAAAATATTATTAATATGAAAATTCATACTATTTGAGTAGATTATATATCTGATATCAAATAAATTTTCAATATGTTACTTTTTTATAGATTTCTTTAACATCAAAATTTATGAAATGTTGTAACTGTTTTAAAATGATTTTTCTATTCACATACCATTGAAAAATATTCATGAACTATATATATATATATATATTAATTTAATAGTAGGAAATGTATTGTGATGTTATTTATATAGTGAATTGGGGAAAATCTTGTAGGCAACATAATCTGTTATTTTTTTTGTAATCTCCAGTAATGGATGTAGTAATTTTATAGCTAAAAATATGTAAAGAAGGTTATAACATTTTTTAACCATTGATCTTGATAATGTAATATTAAAATATAATTCATGAATTGTTTGTGATATAATGGTAAATAATGTAGTAGATAACACATTTGTTTATCATCGAATAAATTTTTTTATAATAATAAAGTCCCTTAATTAGTAATTTTTAACCAAACTAACAACCAATATAGATATAAAGGAAAAAAATTAGAAATTGGGATTTAGCTTACATGTGTAAATAATTATTTAATGGATTTCAAGATAAATTTAATGTTACTAAACATAATATAGAAAATAGATATAGTGTACATACTTTGATTTAATCTATAGATGTCTTGAAAGCACTAATTTTTCGGTGATTTTTTATAAATAAGAGGTCCATGAATGTATTTTGGTCATATAATTAGGAACAATTTCAGTTGAATACTAAAATTTATATATTTATCAACACTATTTTAAAATTTATGGAATTCAGCTCAATTGGAATCACAGATTCGTCATTTTCATACAAGATATATATTTATTTATATTATACCTTATAACCCATATTCAATATTAATTTATATTAAGTATGAAAAACAACCATGTTCGTGGAGGAATCATGAAAAAAATAATTCACGGCATTAGAATACCTAAAGTAGAAGTAAATGATGTGATAAAAAAGGCATAATCCTTAATGTGAATTATTATTTCCTAGAAATAACTATAAATTAGCATCACATAAATTTTGAGTTTTTTCATGGTCCACACTAGGCTATAATATTTGAATTTCCTCAAAAAAATTGAATGTAATGTAGCCTTGAAAATTCTATAGGACTTGATTTAAGAAATCACTAAAACCTAAAGAGTGATATGAAAAGATAAAACTCCATTGGTTACTGAGCTAGATATTTGGAAACCACAGGGACCCGTTAAAAGTGCATAAATACCATTTATTATTTCAATAAGGTAAATAATATTTACAAATGGAAAATGATACATAATAATTATAGTAACATAATTGATCGATCACATAACTAAATTATATGGATTAATGTATAATTAGTGACATTAAATGTATAGTAGAGGAATGGGGATTAGAATAAAATTTATCACCAATAAAATGGTTAAAAAAAACATGAACAAAATAGAAGACATATACACACAAAACATATAAAAATACATGATTATATTAATTGATAAGTAATAAATGTTGAAAAATTTAAAAATTGAAATTTATACAACCATGAACCCCTAGAAAAATCACATTATATGGGATGAACAATGAATTATCAATTACATATAGATGGTAGTGACAATATTATCTATAAATGTGAAATAAAAAATATATATATAGCACATTTTTCATTAAGTCCATGTACATAAGTGATGCACCAAGCAACTACACTATGATATTACTTACCTAATAATTTGAGTAAAAAAATTATAAAATAGAACAAAGTCCAAGATTATATAAAATCTAACAATGCCTGATACATTAATGAACTATACATTCAGAATGAATTAATCAAAATATCATGGTATAGATGTCATGAAAGAAAAATATAACAATGGGAAAAAAATGGCCTTAAAAATTATTATTTATAATATTTGGAATCCTAAATCCAATATTCATAGCTCCATCATATAATAAAAACTTAAAGGAAGTGTCTCAATATTATTTAATAATAAAAATTCCAATTCTCAAAAATATTAGAGCATAGTTTTATAAACGAAATTATTGAAAAAAACCCATCCATCCAAAAAGAACGTGATTTTAGAAATAAATTATGAATTCATATTTCATGATTCAATTCCAAAAAGAATATAATACATTATATACCAAATAGATGAACAACATAAATATAACTTACTGTTAAAGATAACCTGAATGAATCCCCAATGTACTCATCGTAGATAATTTACTATACGACACATCTATTATCTAAATATTTTAAGATGATAATCATTGATTTATTAGATATATAGTTAATTAGAATTCAATATTCAGTATAAACCATAAAACCATTATATGGATTAGAATTCTTGTAGAATATGGAAAACCTGAAATATAATTGGAGATTCTCTATCACTGGTGGGCTTAAAAATATGGCTCGACATGGGAAAAAGATATTACAAAATTATTATATTTAAAATAAATGAATAAATATAAATTCATTATGGAATTAATCAAAATATATGTCTAAAATGTCATGTTCATACTTTGAGATGAATTAGCCCTGACAATATCTTCACCAACAATTTTCTAAAGAACCAAAATGAACTCTGTAATCAAACATGACTATGTACTTAACTATGTGAATATAAAGAAAAAAACATAATTACATGGGAATGTTTAATTTAATCTATACAATATTACCCATAAAATGCTATTATTTTCTAAAATAAAAAAAAAAATATCATATTAAAAGATAGAAAATTTTTTTACTCTCAACCATATATTGAACATTACATCATAAATATTATTGTTATACTATAAAAATAAAAAAAATGATACTTCAAATATAACATTAAACGCTTCTTTCCATGTGGTGGTTGAATATTTTAATAAGTTATTTGAAGTACCCACTACCTTGATGAAATAATATATTTAGATGTAATATAATATAGAGGACAAAATAATCAACTTATATAATATATTTAACTGAGTGAATCAACAATCTATGATGCATGTGACTATAGAATCTGAATATAGGGTAAGAAATCAAAAAATAGAAATTTTATTACATATGGAAAAACACAAAACTCAGAAAATGATCACTAATAGTGAATTCATAATGAAAAAAAATATAATAACTCATTATGAATTTTATTTTTCTTATGAATATATATAATATATTGAAAATATTGAATGATAAAAATGATTGTAAACAATGAGAACATGATAAATAATTTTAAATTATATTTTATAATTCCAATAATTGTGTATAAAAATATATAGAAGTAATTTAAAAATTCTACACATTGAATTTAACTAAAATTATAAAATACATAGTACTTGTTATAGAATATCATGTATGTTGTACCACTACATTATATGAACAATACTTATAACAAATATTAAAATAAATATAATAAAAAATAACCTATATTCAAAAAATAGGAAAGCATAGACCTTATATAAATTTAATAAATTAGAACATTATATTTATTTCAGTTTATATTAATTAATGTGATCAAGGGTGTGATAAAATTAAATTATTATATTTGTTGGGGAAAAATCCCTCAAGGTAACATTGCAGTATTTTTGGGTTGAAGCGCATCGCGGTGGTGAAGGGCTTTGCGAGGGAGCCTCGCGGCGAAGGCATGAAGGAATGTTGACGGTGATCCTTCGCGATTACGTCAAGATCCGTGAACGGAAAATTGTCGTGGTGCTTCGCGATTTGGCCAGAATTCTGGCGGAAAAATTGGTGATTTGCGATTTGAGATGACGTGGCGTTGACTTCCCGCGGAAGGGACGAGGGTCGGTGGAATGTTCTATAAATAAAGGCTGACCCCTTTGAGTGAAGAAGATAGATTTTTCAAAGAAAATCCTTTTCTCTTGATTTGCGAAGGTGGTTCGCGGAGCCAGTGTGCTTCATGAAAGACGAGCCTCACGGTGGCTATTGTAGCTCCGCGAAACCTGCGAGCTCCACATTGGCTCAGTGAGCTTCGCAAGGTACGTCGCTCTGTGACGGCTTGAGCATCGCGATAGTTCTTTGTGAAAGTGCTTCGCGAGAGTGCTTTAAGAAAAGGCATGAGCTTCGCGAAGGCTTGTTTAAGCTTCGCAAAATTGGGAGCCTAGCGAAGTAGGGTGATTTGATAAGGTACTTTCCAAAGGTAGTTCCACAGTGGTCAGGGGAAAAGAGGTATTCATCAGTGGATGAAAGTTGGATTTCAACAGAGCATCTATCAATAGTTGAAGATGCATTGTTTCATGCAAATGAAGAGACCTAGAGGTCTATAAACTGTGAGTGGATTACCTTCATAGAGTAGTGATATTAGGAAGAGGAAGAAGGTGATCCTCTCCACCGGCAATGAGCCAGAGAGAGAAACAGAGAGGGACCCTTGGGAAAGCAGTGAGATGACCCTAAACATTGTAAGGGTAGTGATCCTGGGCATAGAAGTGATCTAGCCTGAACCATTGTAACCACAGCTAGTGAAGTTTAGTGGAATTGGTACGACCGACATCTTGTCGGCGTATTCTCCTTGGACGTAGCCCTTTGCGGTGAACCAAGTAAAATTGTTGTGTCCATTGCATGCTTTACTTTCTGTTTACTTTTTGCAACAGGAAAGAGAGAGAAGAGTGTTTTTCTTAACAGAAAAACAAGATCAGAACGGGCGTCAATTTTAAATTAGTCATACCCTGATTCACCACCCCTCTCAGGGTATTCAGCCTTGTAAACCTAACAATTGGTATCATAGGGAAAGGTTGACAGTTGTTCTTCTCTCAAATGGAGGTTACTAATCATAGAGGGATTCTGATCTTTGACGGATGTAATTTTCAGATATGGAAGAATCAAATGCAACACTATTTATAATCATTGGGAATGGATGTGTTGTCAGCAGCTATGCATGGTATCACAGCTGATATTACTAGTGGTGCATTATCAGAAGCTGATCATAAAGAGTTGGATGCTGATTCCAAAGAAATCAATGCCTTAGGGGGAGCCCTTTCCAATCCCATATATACAAAGGTGATGTCATGAAAAATATCACACGTCAAGTGCGAAAAGCTTTTGAATATTTACGATGGGGATACAAAAGTAAGAGAGGCAAAGCTTCAAGTGTTGTGGAACATGTATGAAGATCTAAGAATGAACCCAAATGAGTCTGTTGATGCATTATTTGATACGGTAAATGCTGTGGTAGAAGAAATGATGGGTCTTGGAGAAATTATCGAAGATATAAAAATTGTGAAGTGCATATTGAGAAATCTTCCACCTCGGTTCAATCTGAAAGTTTCTATTTTGGAAGATAAAGGCCCAAAAGAACTGACATTGGATAACCTTCACAACACTCTTGTTGCATATGAAATGAGAAACGATGATAACGAGACTGTGGAAAAGGGGAAATCCAAAGAGGTGGAATTCAAGGCCATGAAGAAACTCACCATTGAAGATTCTAATGAAGAAGAAGAGACAGATGAGGTGATGTCATTCCTTTCATCAAATCTGCAAAGAGGAAGAGGAATGTTTAAAGGTAAACTTCCACTAGCATGCTTTTAATGTTGAAAGGTTGGTCATATTGCGGTAATATGCCCCAAGAAATTTCAAGATAATGATGATGATGATGATGAAGTTGAACTTCCCAAGAAGAAGACTTCAGCATATGTGAAAGGGAAGAAGCAATTTAAGAGATATTTCTTCAAGAAAACGAATCTTCTTTCACAAGAATTTGAAAGTTCAGATGAGTCTGAGGATGAAGAGGTTGAGGAAATAGAAAATTGCAGAGATCTTGGGGTAAATTCCTTGGTGGCGAATGATGGTAGTTCTCAGAAAAATGAAGAAGCTGACGCATAGGAAGAAGAAGAAATTGAAGGGAGAGTTGACATGGAAGCTAAATTAGAAGAAGCTCTTGAAGAGATAGATGTTTGGAGAGCAAAAACAAAGAAATCCAACAAGGTGGTACGTGATGCCAAACTCTACATGCAACAACAAGAAGAAGAGAAGTCTGATCTAGTGAATGAAATTGAAGATCATTATTCTTCCAGGCTAGAGCGCACAGAAAAGGTTGATGAGCATAAGCTCAAGATTGAAGAACAGAAAAGGGAGACCGATTGCTTGAATAGAAAAGTGAAAGATCACGTGAAGTGTATCGAAGAGCTTGAAGAGGAAGTTGTCGGTCTGTGGAGAAAGGTTAGAGACCAAGAAAAACCTTTGAATCCCAACATATTCTTGGGAATGTAGGTCGTCATGAAGACTGAAAAGAAGAAAGAAGAGCCTAGTAGTTCAGCAGGAAAGAAGCAGCAATTGAGCTCAGAATTTAAGGCTGATTCATGGCTTGATCAGAAACAAAAATCTGTGGCAGTTGATGTTAGACCGCAAGCACCCTTCCCGAGATTGAAGGTGGAATTGGGCAAAAAAAAGAATCAGAATACCCAGAGATCCCAAGGGGAAACTCATAGTATTGAATTAACACGAAGTAATGCACCTTATATCAGGTGTTATTGTTGTGGAAAGATGGGACATTCATAGTATGTATATTCCATAGCCAAAAGATATTGAAGGGAACAAGAACAGAGATGGCATCCAAACAGATAACGGTTTTCCTGAACATATTTCGGAGGACACTATTTTTGGTGTGGAGGATTTGGGCATATGGCTAGGTACTATACATCAACCATTCAGAGAAATGTGCCAAAGCAGAATCAAAACGTTCTCAAGCAGCAGGTCAATAAACTGACAGGTGAGTTAAAAATGTAGAATAGATTTGCGGCTTTGCAAGATGAGGCTGGTCCATCATACTTTGAGAAAGAACAGAAGTCTCAATCCATGCTGAGTGTGAAAGAAAAAGTATGGTCCAAGAATAAGAAAAATGAGAAGGCCGTGGTGGCGGAGATTTCTCTTAAAGAATCATATCGATCTGGTGTTTGGATCCTTGATAGTTGTTGCACATCCCACATTATGGGTAATAAGGATCTTGTTATAGGCATCAAATATGAAAAAGAAGGAGTTGTCAAATTTGGAAATGATGAAGGCCTGAAGATTTTTGGCTCAGGGAAAGCCAAGTTTGGGGGAAAAGAGATGAGACGTGTTGATGTCTTGGTAGTAGAGGGTCTCAGTAATAACTTACTCAATGTCAGTAAACTATGAGACTCTGGGCACTCTATCTGATTTAACAAGAAGATGTGTGTTGTTAAAGGAAAAGATGGAGCAACTATTCTACAGGGAAAAAGGTCAAAGGGAAATCTCTACCTTGTAGATGTGGAAGATGATACATGTCTTTTATCCAGAGAGGAAGAAAACCAGTTGTGGCATAAGCGACTTGGTCATCTATGCCAACCATCTATGGAGGATCTCGTAAAGTGTGATGCTGCTAGAGACCTTCCCAAGCTATCATGTGATCGTACTCATACGTGTGATGCTTGCCAAAAAAGGAAGATCATTATAAAGACATACATGCCCAAGGAACAGAAATCAACTAGAGTGCTCGAACTAGTTCATGATGATGTATGTGGACCTATCTCACCACGGGCTATAAATTGGCAAAGGTACTATGTTCTTTTCATTGATGATTGCAATAGAATGGCCTGGGTATTTTTCATTACCCATAAGACATAGGTGTTTGGTTTCATAATATAGTACAGGAGGGAATCAGAAAAGATGCTTGGGAATAAAATTTTAATGTTCCGTACATATAAGGAAACAGAACTCACAAACAGTCATGTGGAAGAGTATTTCGAGAAACACGGGATAAGGATTCAAGTTTCATCAGTAAGAACTCCCCAACAGAATGGAGTAGTTGAAAGGAGAAATCGGATCATCAACAAAATGGCTAGAATGATGCTTATTGATAAAGATCTGCCAGAGAAATTTTGGAAGGAAGCAGTTTTGACATCGGTCTATGTTTTGAACAGGTCTCTGTTGTGTCCGAACCAAGGGAAGACTTCGTATGAACTATGGTACGGAAAGAAGAAAACGCTGAAATACATTCGATTCTTTGGAAGTAAGTGTTTCATTTTCATCAAACAAAATCATAGGAAGTTTGAGGCACGAGGAGATGAGGGGATATTCCTTGGCTACTCTGGGAAAAGCAAAGCATAAAAATGTTTCAACAAAAGGCTGGGAAAAATCATTGAGAGAAATGATGTCACTATAGTTGAAAATGAACAGAATACTCAAAGATCCAGTGAAAAGTTCCTGGATGAAAGTGATGATGAGGTAGGCAACCCAGGGGGAGAAGAAGTGGCAGAAGCTGAATTAGAAGAAGATACTGATGATGAATAAGAAATTGTCAAGTCTGTGTCTGCAAGGAAGTCAAAGAGTCGAGCTGAAATTAATAGGCATAATATCATTGGTGATCAAACAGCTCCAGTTCAGACTCGAAGAGTGAAATCATTACAGCAAACATTGTTTTTGTCTCAAGTGGAGCCGAAATTTTTTTCCGATGCAGCTGAAGATGAAAACTGGGTTCAGGCTATGAACGAAGAGCTTGATCAGATTGAGAAGAACCAGACATGGGAGATTGTTTCGAGGCCAGCATACAAGAATATCATCGGGACTAAATGGGTCTATCGCAACAAGATGAATGAAGATGGAACAGTGGTTCAGAACAAATCACGAATAGTTTGCAAGGTGTACTCCTAGATCGAGGGAATAGATGTCGATGAGACATTTTCCCCGGTTTCAAGGATGGAGAAAATCAGATTATTTTTGGCCATAGCAGTGCAACGAATGTACAAAGTGTTCCAGATGGATGTCAAATCCACATTCTTGAATGGTGTTCTAGAAGAGGAGGTGTATATTGAGCAGCCAAATGTTTTTCTCATTCATGAGGATGAGAACAATGTTTGCAGGCTGAAGAATGCGTTGTATGGGCTGAAACAAGCACCTAGGGCATGGTACTCAAGGCTTGATCAGTATTTGAAGAAACTTGGTTTTCAGCGTTGAGGAGTTGATTACAATCTCTATTTCAGTAAGGACAGTAATCAAAGGATGATGGTATTGATTTATTTCGATGACATAATATTTGGCGGATCAGATGAAGCTCAGTGCAGATAGTTTTCTGGATTAATGAAAAATGAGTTTGAAATGTCAATGATTGGAGAGCTAATATTTTTTCTTGGTCTACATGTGACACAAGGAAGGAATGTAACATTCATTTCTAAATATAAATATGCCAAGGAGGTCTTGAGAAGGTTTGGAATGGAATATTACAAGGAGATGAAGACTCCAGTTGCTACCCGGATGAAATTATCAAAAGATGAGGATGGCAAGGCAGTTAATATCACAGAATACAGGCAAATCATTGGAAGTCTGCTGTACTTAACCACAACAAGGCATGATATTGTTTTCGCCACATGCCAAGCAGCGAGATATCAGATTAATCCCAAGGAAAGCCACATTCTTGCAGTGAAAAGAATACTTCGGTATATCCAGGGCACAGTGGATTTCAGGTTGACATATACTGATGAATCTCAGATAGAGTAATTGGGATATACTGATGCAGATTGGGCCGGTTCAGCGGATGATAGGAAATCAACATCAGGTGGTGCTTTCTATCTTGGTGGATTGTGTGTTTCATGGCTAAGCAAGAAGCAAGATTGCATTTCCTTGAGCACCGCGGAAGCTGAGTATATTCCGGACACACAAGGATGCACACAGTTATTATGGATGAAATAAAAACTTGACAATATGGGAGTTGAAGTGATGTCTCCGATCGGAATCCAGTGCGATAAGTCAAGTGCTATAAATCTTAGAAAAAATCTCGTCCATCACTCTAGGAAAAAGCATATTGAGATAAAGTATCATTTTATCAAGGAGAAAGTTGAGCAGAGGATCGTGATGTTGGAGTATGTGCCTACAGAACTACAGGTTGCAGACATCCTACCAAAGGCCTTACCTAAGGCAGCATTTGAGAGACATCGACTGGGTCTGGGAGTTCAGTCGACTCCCCGCCCATGAAATAGTGTGGGACCATACCCCCCTCTCCCCGAGGTATGTTTTGTTTTTACCTGTTGTGCTGATATGTGTTCTCTACTATGTTCCAGACTACAAAGGAGTGTCCTTTGGGTTCGTTGAAAAAGGGGGAGAAAATAGTGAGTGTTCAAGGGGGAGACAATGTGGAAATTTGATAAATCATGATTGATACGGGGAGAAGCTGATAGGTGGAGCAGCCAGAAAGGAGGAGTAATGAGAAAGTGGGGATTTTTAAATATGACGATGCTAGAAGTGATCGATCAAAGCATAGAAATCACGACAGCTGAGGATTGTGATAAAAGAAGAATAGTAGTGTTGGAATGGTGAGCGAAGGTATCCAGCTATCACCAATTGGGATCAGTGTGGTTCAACAATTGGTATCAATTTAAGAATTGGTATCAGGTTGGAATCGACAATCGGTGTTTGACATGAGGTGATTCATTGATGAACTTTTCATACTACTCTTATTTCTCACGCCGATAATTGCTCGTGTGGGCTTAGAGTACGTGTTAAGTGAATCCTTGAATGCTATCATAATCACAAGAGGCGAATGGTGGTAGTGGCTGGAAGAAGACTCAGTGAGGTATCAAAGTGCAGAAAATCTTTCTGAGTAGAGTTGTGATGATTTTTCAACAAACCCAAAGGGGGACATTGTTGGGCAAACATCCCTCAAGGTAACATTGCAGTATTTTTGGGTTGATTGTGTTTGTTGACAAAGTAGGTTTCCATGGAGAATTGTTGAGTTCCCAAGAATTTGTTGACAATCATTGTTGACAAAGAATGATGACCAAGGAATAGATGATCGGGAGGTGGTACAAAAGAGCAGTAAAAGATGGCGAAGACCAGAAGAATGGAGGCGGTGAGTCTTCATGATTACGTAAAGCTTCACGAATGGAAGAGTTGAAGCGCATTGCGGCGGTGAAGGGCTTGGCGAGGGAGACTCGTGGAGAAGGCGCGAAGGAATGTTGATAGTGATCCTTCATGATTACGTCAGGCTCCGCGAACTGAAAATTTCCGTGCTGCTTCGCGATTTGGACAGAATTCCAGCGGAAACATTGGAGCTTTGAGATTTGAGATGATGTGGCGTTGACTTTGCATGAAAGGGAAGATGGTCGGTGGAATCTCCTATAAATAGAGGCCGACCCCTTTGAGAGAAGAAGAGAGATTTTTTAGAGAAAATCCTTTGCTCTCGATTAGTGAAGGTGGTTCGCAGACCCAGTGTGCTTCGCGAAAGAGGAGCTTCACGGCGGCTATTGTAGCTCCACGAAACCTGCGATCTCCACGTTGGCTCAGCGTGCTTCGCGAGGGACGTCACTCTGCGATGGCTTGAGCATCGCGAGAGTGCTTTGCGAAAGTGCTTTGCGATAGTTCTTCGCAATAAGGCAGGAGATTCGCGAAGGCTTGTTTGAGGTTCGCGAAATTGGGAGCATAGCGAAGTAGGGTGCTTTGCTAAGGTACTTTCCAAAGGTAGTTTCCCAGTGGTCAGAGGCAAAGAGGTATTCATCAGTGGATGAAAGTTGGACTTTAATAGGGAATCTATCAACAGTTGAAGATGCATTGTTTCATGAAAATGAATAGACCTACAGTTCTATAAACTGTGAGTGGATTCCCTTCACAGAGTTGTGAGCTTAAAAAGAGGAAGAAGGTGATCCTCTCCACCTGCAGTGATCTAGAGAGATAGAAACATGGAGTTACCCTTGGGAAAGCAGTGAGATGACCATAAACATATAAGGGCAGTGAGCTTGGGCATAGAAGTGATCTAGCTCGAACCATTGTATCCACAACTAGTGAAGTTTAGTGGAATTGGTACGATTGAAAACTTGTCGGCGTATGCTCCTTGGACGTAGCCCTTTGCGGTGAACCAAGTAAAATTGTTGCGTCTAGTGCATGCTTTACTTTCTGTTTACTTTTTGCAATAGGAAAGAGAGAGAAGAGTGTTTTTCTTAACAGCGAAACATGATCAGAACGGGCGTCAATTTTAAATTAGTCATACCCTAATTCACCCCCCCTCTCAAGGTATTCATCCTTGTGAACCTAACATTTTTAATATATAAAAAAATAATTTAAAAAAGTGATAGGAAAAATTGAGAAAAATGAAGAAAATCTTTTGATATTGAGTTAATAAGACATTCTTATTTAAGATTCTTCCAATCCTAAATATTCTGATATTGGGTAAAGGAGTTGATTTTGTGAGTGAATAAAAAAAGAGAAAAATACCAATGTGAAGTTAAAATGGAAATGTTTGTTCAATAAAAAATTGGATAACCTAAAGAATACTCGATATTCCTCACTAATTTGAAAATAGATAGCTTGAAGTAGGTACGAGAGCTTGGGTTTCATAGAAGTGATGACCAGAAGTAGCGATTTCGGTTTGGGTAGCATGAAATAACATTGTCACTGATATGAATAGGTGAATCCTAAATTTATAAATATATTTTGAATGCAATTAATCATATTTGGAGGATAGGTTAATTAAAATAATTTATTTAAAATTGATAATGCCCGACATGAATTAAAAAATCCTAAAGTGGTTGATATAAAAATAAAATCACAGTTGAGATAAAACATCATATACAAATGAGATGTGAAAAAGGAATCAACTTATAGGTAATAATCAAGGAAGTATATGATTCCAAAAAAAAATTCATCATGTTTATATAATAAAACATGAAAAATTATAAATGAACCTGTTAATGGGCATTTATGGTTCATGGAAATCAAGAAAACATATAAACTGATAAATTGAAACCTTTGATGGTGAAAAAAATTCAAAGAAATGTAGATTCGAAGGCGGAGAGGTCGGGATGTGACATAGGGAGGCGAGGATGGTGTGGGATGGTGAGTTAGGTATTTTTTGTGATAATGATATGGAAAAATTATTTGTTGGAGGTGATGGAGATATAGGTGGAGGTGGAGGAATATTCACAGGAGATAACGGTGTAGGTGAGTATAATTTGGATTAATTGGACCTAGAATAAATTAATGATGTAAAAAACTAATCATGGATAAAATTGGACATGTGGGTTGGAAGTGGGGATGAGGCGAGGAGAATTATGGGAGTCATAAATATGGGGAATGTAAGAATGAGAGAGGGTTATCCAAATGGGTACATGAATACATAGAGTGTGTAAATGGAAAGACAGGGATACTTAAGCATGTCAAATAGTATTAGATAACGAATTTATAATTTTAATTATTTATAACTCTAATTTTTACCATTTTTATTATTAAACCTTATTATTATTAATAAAATTATTAAAATTATTGTTATTTAAATGTGTTCTCTTAGACATAAGAGAGGCTATAGTGGATGAGGGTTTAGGATGGCGGTTGTGCAATTGATTACTCATACTGAGATTTACATCAATAATAAACACCATGAACAACATAATTGAATAAATGATTAATTTATTAATTAACACTGGGACCAAATATTTTAAATCATCACATATTATTTATAAATAATTTAAACTCTTAATAAATTACCTTAAAATGATTTATTTCTTTTTTGACGAATCTGTAAACATCTGTACATCCTAAAGTCTTTGAATTTTATGAATAAATAGTAGTTTCCTTTTAGTGCTAGTCCACACATGTTTCATGAACCTCTAAATTTTTCTATATGAATCTTCAGGTACTATCATGGTTGATCCTAACACTTACACCATTCATCATTGATCTCCCTGAAAATATATCCAATAAATAGTTCTATTCAATATCTCAATACTTGATAGTAGAGATGGAGGAGGATCACTATCTATTCATGAGAGTGCTTTTGCAGAGGGAACTCTCATGGGCTTTGAGAGGATTCTCTATTTATGTCGTTTCTCAAAAAAATGAAATGGAAAAACTAATAAAATAATATAATTGGTTATATCCACAACTGGGTTTGAAAAATAATGATTTCACATTTGATATATTGTTTTTCTTTAATCCCTATGGGATACCATGTTTATATTATTATTATTATTATTTTATAACATGAAGAAGTTCATGAATTTATAAAATATTATTTATTTAAATAATATTCAATATATATTATTTCTCATCAGATGAGTAATCTCCGTTCACTATTCCTCCAAAATATTTATCAGACCGTTAATAATGACTATTTATTTAATAAAAACATTCACTGCATCACACGCCAATAAATAAATAAATATTATATTCATGAAATATAAAAAAAAATTGTCAAATAATTTTCCAAAATAAATACTCTCTCAATTTACCAGTGATGAAATATATTGAATTATGAAAATATGAATAATTATTGAACCACATGTGAGAATAATATTTATTTATCATGTAAAATAATGAAAAATAATATTATTAAATTGATTTTCTGGATACACTTTATGTGTGACCCTCTATGCCTCTTCCTCAGTGGCATTAAGAAAAGTAGCCCAAAAGTGTAAGGTTAACATTTAGAAACATGCCAATAAACCCATAGATAAAGACATTATTTAATATATATGTCAAATTGAAAAAACAATTGACATTGATAAAACGAAATTTCATGATTAGTAAGTATTTTTTAATTCATTTTTATTGTTTTAAATTAAATTAATAAATTATTTGACACTAAGTATATGACATATAAATATATATGATTTATAATACACATTTACTATTATATAAATAATATTTATGAATATTATATATATATATATATATATATTATTTTTTATTCCATTTTTTACTAAATTTATAATATATCAATAGAAAATGTATATATAGTCATACATAAATCATATTTAATAAAATATGATATATTTATTAAAAAATGATTTTATTTATATATTAATATATGATTTTAGTGTTTTAATTTTTTAAATGAAATGTACCCTTTATCATCACTTTTTTTGAACAGATAATTGTACACTTTTTCAATGTTAGATAAAAGCATTGATAAAGAGTGGTCTTTATTAGGGCTGAATAAAAGTGTTGATAATGTGTGTCGTTATTAGTGATTTTATCTAAAGTTCACAATAGATTTCAATATTTATCGCAGGTTTCTAGTGGTGTAAGGATGGCATTGTTAAAATGTCACTTTTTCCATTAATCCAAACCACCCTCATCTTTAAGAAGACACAACCTTTCCCAGGAAACCACATTTACCTTTCTTCTTTGATCAACCACACCACTTAAAAAATTTAAAAACACATAGTGGAGTTGAGTAATAAGGTCATCTAGTAATTTGAAGAAAGACATAATATAAGAAGGAAGATTAATGACATATACGTTATCATGATAGTATTCTCATTTCTTGACAGACACTTTCCCCTCTAACTATTAATACACATCAAGGCATTCTCAAAAACTAAATCAAAAAAACATCACTTGTAGACCTTCTAATAATAGTTGGTTTCCGCCATAATATTATTATGTTTTGATTCCTTGTTAACATTAATCATTACACACAAAGAATTATGCTACTCTCGATGAATGCATTTGTTGAATGAGGCCTCTAATTTAGAGAAATTGACCTTTTTTTCCTAAATCATCACAGATGAAATGAATGAGATGATAAATACAAGATCACTCCATACAATAATCCCTATAGTGAAACATAAAATCATCAAAAAAATAAATGTGAGACAATATGTCCATTTGTGATATCCCTAACATCAAGAATAAATCCCTTCATAATTTTATTCTAAATCTATTTATAAAATTCATCATCAATGAAGATAAATAAATAGAGAAATATGGGATCCCCCTACCTTTAACCTATTGAATGGTTGAAGGATTATGTGAATTATACATTAATCTTGTTCTTATAGGAGACTATAAAAAAACCACTCATAATATTTGAGATAAAAGTATGGTGGAATTCCTATTTAGAGAGAATGATCTCAAAGAATCCCCACTCAACCATGTTGAAAGATTTTATCATATAAATATTTAATTCCATGAAGCTTTTATGATCTAAGGATTTCATATCCATGGAATATAAAACATTATGGGCCATAATTTCATTATCCATGATCAAACATTGGGTCACAAATGAACTTTGACCATCAGAAATAAATATCAAAAAAATAATCCTTAATATATTTTCTCAAACCACTGAGAAAATATTTTAAATTCTATCACAAACACTAATGAAAAAAAAAATCAACCTTCATGCCGGACCCAAAAAAATTTTGGAATCAAATTAATGATAGTTTAATTTAAATGATGAAGCTCCATTATACACCAACTAAAATGATTAATAATTTTATAGGACTCCCTACCAACCAAAAGTCAAATTTTCTTATAAAATATCACATGAAGACCATCCACCATTGAAACTCTAGTAGGATGCATACACATTAAAACATTTAAAACCTAAAACTCATGAATATCACTATGAAAAGTTTCATTCAACTCTATAGACACAACCATCTTGTGACACTCATACACATCTTTCAAGATCAGTATATAATCAGTCTTAAATGTTGACATATAAAAATAAAAAAATAGATTTTTAATTGCGTCATTATTCTCCACCCAACACCCTTGTGAGTTTTTAGGTATTTGAATAAAAATATTACACCACCTAGACCAATTATTTTGATGGAAGAAGTTATTTTTTTTATCCCTTTCTTTAACATTTAACATACGAAAGCTTCCATAATTGTTTCTTTCGTAGAAACAATGCACCAAGTTATTATTCTAGAGAGTGATCTCTCTAAATTATTAAAATGAGAAACATCATTCCATAAGCCCAAACAAGATCCCTATTGATTAATTTATTTTCATGATCAATAACCCAACATTTTCTCCCCCACCAATCTATAAATCTGAAACCACATTCTAAATTTCATTTATAGTGCTCCCACCCCATGATTACATGCCTCTTTATTCAATATCTTGGATTATTGAGCTTTTATAAATATATTATTTAACATTAAACTAATCTACCAAGTCCATGAAAAATTTTACCTACAAAATGACATAATGAATGGTTTATGGTTTGATGTAACAAGGGGTATGTAGGTTACTTTAAATAAAGAGAAAACACTATCCATTTAGAAGAATCTAAAATCCGATCCATCCATTCTAAAATGAGAGTATTGGGACATCGTTCCCTACTCTAAGTGAAGGGAACCTCCCCCAAAACCAAGATAATACAATGTTTTTCCATCAAAAAATGATCCAAAATTCCAACAAACTGCTAACACTCCTTTTATCCCCACCACAAATTTTCATATAAAAAATAATGTCGTTAAAATCCCCACTAATATGAAGGGACCTCAAAAAATCACATTCAATTATTTTGAGAAACTACAAGATTCCTAATTTATCTAACTAGTAAGGCTAGTCTTATGTCCCATTGAAACCCCACACCCCCGAATCACCACCCAAAATAGCTTCAACAATATGGTATTGAGAGTATTTTAAAATAGAAACATTGTTTCCATCATTAAATAAGAAACCAAGAACACCTGAATTTTATATAAATTTCTGAAGTAATCCATTTTAATAACCTAGATGTAACTTCATAAGAGATTTTTCATTTCATATTGACATGGATTCAGACATAAAAACCATGTCAAGGTAGAAATCTATACTACAATGATGTAGTATCCTAGATGTTCGGGTGTTTCCAATTCCCCATAAGTTACAACAAAATATTTTCATGGATGTGAGTGTATATGGTCATCACTAGACTCCTCTTGATCAACATTTGAGTGAAACGGTCCCATGGAAGACTTATAACAAATACTGTGTGGTAAAGCCTCTCAAGAAATGTCATCATGTATGTTATTTTTACTATTATAATTGAACTCGCATGTTCATGTAATACTATTTTGTTAAAGCCTCTTATAGGAACTAAGACTAGGTTGATTAGAAATAAAATCAACCATTCTAGAAATAATAGCTAAATATATTTATTGCAAACCACTTATTAAAAAAGACCATAGTTAACTTACAATGTTTTGGTTTTAATGACATTAATATAATCTTCCAACAAAATTAGACGAAAAATAATCAAATATGAAACACCCTTAACTCTATCAAATGATACATCCCCAACATGTTCATCCACAGTCCAAAAAAACAACACTAGATAAAGGACCCATTTTTGAATCTAAATATATGAATCAAATCTACTACAAAATCATATGAACTTGATGAAATAATGTTCAGAAGACTACATGATTGGAAGAAGGGGATTCGACCAATGAATCCACTCAAAGAATAAAGATCTCATTAATCCTCAAAAAATATGAAAACCCAAAATTAAACCAATAATTCCAATATGATTAGGATAAAATATCAATGAAAAGGTGATAGAATCAATGATCCAAAAGATCTAAGAGATCTAACTATGAGATCTGACCAATAAAGAAAAAAAATCCAAATATTATGAGATGATGCCAACCCAATGAAACCAATCAACCATAAAAAGAAGAAAAAAAACATACCAGATAATAAAACCCAGAAGAGGCATCCAAAATAACAATAGAAGCTATTTGATCCAAAAAATGTGGATGAAAACTGGAAAAAACCAAGCATGAAACTCTAGAAATGGATAAAAAATCTCATAGAGGAGAGACAAGTGTTGTGTATTATATTGAATTAATTTATATATATGAATATATATTGAAAGGATATATGATCATTGAGATTATATTACCATTCGATTTATATGGAAGTAAAACCTATATAACTATTAGGATTATATATTTTTTTGTACAATAATTTTGAACTTGTTATAACAAAAAATTGAAATGCTATTATTAAAATAATTCAATATTAAAATGGGTATTTTGTAAATCATTATTTTTAAAACATTCTATATTTTATTTTAATAGATTAAATTGATATATTTTAAATGATGACAATATTTAAATTTTTGACCTAATATATCAATACAAAATTTATACTCATAAATTATAAAAGAGTTATTTTCATATAAATTGTTTTCCTTATAATCTGAAATTTATAATAAAATTCTAAATTTATGAATATTTAAATTTTAATTTTATGAAATTAATATAATTTTTTAATTCATTCTGTAAAAAAAATATTTAGATTAATTTTTAGTATTCTTCTGAAATAGCTGATTTTCAGGTAAATTGTGAATAATACCAATTTTTCAAATATTGTCACTTTTATGGCATCATTGGCATAAAATATTGCATTTATAGTTTTTGAAACCTTTTTTAAATAGAAAATTCATATTTAGGAAGTAATTTATTTCATTTAAAAATATAATATTTATGTTTTAATTCTATGTTATACATTTTATATATTTATCCAAAATAAGGTAATAGAATATATAATATACCAAATGTCATTTTCTTATAAAAATATTTTTTCACTGTATTTTATGACTATATTTAAAATTAAAATTTATATATTTTAGATTTATAATTTGATAAAATTAAATTAAATTTGAGATTATATTATATCAATATTATCCTAAGATGAAATTTTTATATTTTTCAAAAAAAAATTGATTTTTAGGTGAATTATAAAATATATTATTTTTCTGATATTATTACTATTATTAAATTATTATAATATAATTATGTCATATAAATTTATGATAAGTTTTTATTGAAAAAATATTTATTTTATAATTTAAATTATATATTTATTAATATTTATTATAGTTTAAAAACTTTTATATGATATTTTAGAACTCAAGTAATATTTTTCTCAAAACTATTTTAATACAATATACATTTATTATATTAAAATTATTTTTAAAAACATTATCAATTAAATTGAAAAAATGTATTTATATTTTTAAATCAGTATATATAAAATATCTAAAAAAATATATATTTGTTTTTAGGCATAAATATTGATTTACCTTGGTCAAAAATTTGTTACTATGGAAACAGATAAAATGGTAGAATTAAAAATTCAATTGGTCACAATATTGAAATGTGTTTAAAACATGTGTGATTTTTTTGAGGTTTTATCAAGCTTATATCTTACCCACCCCATTATTTCTCAAATTTTGGTGAAAATTTCTTTGATTGTCACATCCCATTATTAATTTTTTTTTAAAATTTTATAAAAATTCATCCCTTTCCACTTATTAAAGGGGATCTCCTCTCTTCACTTACCATTACACCGAAACCCCATAATTCTAGTCCAAAATATTACCAAACCTCTATTGGAAATTCAGAATAACCTTAAATATGGTTGGGACCTCTCAAAATACCATCCTTTAAAGGCTTAACCCCCTTTTCAAAAGGATATAATACAATAAGTGTGGTATACGTTCGTAACATCTCTTACTAATTTGTAAATCCTTTTCGACTCCCCTTCTTTTAAGAATTCAATTAAAACATATTAAAATGATAAAATCAGTATCCTTTGTATTATTATGTGTTATTATAATCATGTTTTAATCATTAACCACCTTATACTTTTTCTATTAAGAAAAAATGTGAAACCTGCATATGTTCATATTACCACCTCCAAGAATAAATGAGTTTTATTTATTTAACCACCAAAATTGTCTTGTCCAAATAGGGAATTTAATAACTAATTATTATATTTATAACTTATTTATTATTCTTAATTATTAAACCATGTTACTAATTTATCTTGTTCCTTTAAAACATGAAATTGTTATCCATGCATACATGCAAACCACCACACCCATGGAACGATGCATTCAATTTTTTCAATACATCTTTCATGTATGTATATAAGAATGGTTTTAGAATATAAATATTATTTTTATGATATAAATAACGTTTGAGTAAAGAAATTTCAATAACATATTAATGTTATGAATGGTAAACAAATATTATAAAATTAACCGACATAAACAAGTAAACTAATAGGAAAACAATTTATTCATACTATGTTACTTTTTTTACCCATTAAATCTTATAATAATTTTTATATTTTTAATATCTCACAGTAATAAACATTATATTACTCTATTATTTTACAAGAAAATTTATTTGAAGCTAAATTTCCTCATAATCATCGATTAGTCATGGTATGTTCATGTTTAGGACAATTTGACCACAAACATTAAAAATGATATGAAATAATATAATTAATGATTATGAAAACATATTTAACTATGAAACATGATATAAATATGTAAATTAATATTTTAATTGTAATTTTGAAGGATTATATCCATATTTAATTCGTTAACAAATAAAACACCCTTCGTGGGTTAAAAAGTGTCGAAATATAAAAGGTGTTGATTTTAAATTGTAGGATAAAGACTAATAAACTCATGAATAAAAAATATATCTTCATAAATCATTATAAATCATCAGTTATAGTAAATTTTGATATATTTTAATGATGCAATTTTAAATTAAAATTAATACTGACATGGTTCAAATTAAAATAGTATAAATTTTAAAAATTATAGTCTCCCAAGGTTGGAGGTAGATGATTCAAAGACTCTAGTGGACTGGGTGTGGATAACAGTTGCAGAAGAGTTTTGTTGGAAATAAAATGTTGTCTTCGAATAGTGGACTTATCATTGTGCATCGTGAAGGCGGCTATAAGAACTTACTAATGCCATTAGTAATGGGTGTCACACCCAAAAGGTGCATCGTTATGGGAAAGATCAGACGATAGATGTGGTATGATCAGAGTTTGGAACATAAGGGGTTGCAATTGAATATGAGGTTCTGGGTCTCCCCTCATCTGATAATCCTATGGTCATAAAAAATTGAAAAACATAAGGGAAAACCATAGGATTTAAAAAAATATTTTATGCATGAATCATAAAAACCATTAGATAAATTAACAAAATCTATAAATTTTGTTGATTGGATATTTTAGATCAATATACATAAAGAAAAAAAATTGAAAAAAATAATTCCCAAATATAATAAATTAGATAATCTTTAAAAAAAATATTAAAAAATTATATATTAATATACACAAAGGGATCATATTATAGAAATTATGAATATTAATAATGTATATTTGGAAAAAATTGAAAAGAATAACATATTAGAAAAATTAAAAAAAATAATTTAGATATTGTGGAATATAATACACATAGAAATTAAAACAAATATAATGTATATTATGAAATTATTAATCAAACATTTAGAAATGATCCAGAAAAGTTTGATATTATAGAATAAAAAATAATGCAGATAATATTTTCTATAATGAAATGATTGTAGGATATGATGTTCAAAAAAATTGTTCTTCTGAGTAAATCATCAGAGGGATTTGAAAATAATTTCAGCGTTTCTATGTCAAGGGTGTGATTATTGTCGAAGTAAGAGAATCATGTCATTGTTCAACCGAATTTTACTTAAATAGATATCATGGGAGAAGAGGGAAAGAAACTTTAGGTTTCAAATAATTAGGGGCACCAATATCATTTTTAAAATAAATACAAAACATTTGAAAGCATAAAATTGTGAAATTAATTTCCAAAATTGGAGGCTAGGGTTATGATGTGGATACCGAATGGTGGAGGCATATGTTTGTAGAATGATTTGAGAATAAGTGGTAGAGGTATAAGAGATGGGGATATGTGGGGTCTGAGAGTGGGAAGGGAAGACTAGGAGTGGGAGGTTAAGATTGAGAGGAGGGTTGGCGGAGAAGAAAAACAATGGAGGGAGGGAGAATCTTGAGACCAATAGAAGTTATCATGCATAGAACCTAATATAGTGGGAAATAAAAATTTAGTATAATAACAAGTACTTTTACTCAGAAAAATTCTAGGCTAAATCATATTTGAATTTAATTGATGGTATGGGATTCTTTTTACAGCCAATTATTTTAAAAAATATTTCATAAATATTGACATGAAGATACAATTGAAGAGAAAAAATAGAATATTTAATTTATTAGAGTGATTATTAAATTGATATCTTGGTTCCTATAGAAAATAAATTAACTTGAGAAGCTTCTATACAAATAATTGATAAAAAATTCAATAATATACCTTTGACACTTACACGTGACTACATAATTGAAAATAATTTTCACGTTATACATTTCAAGTAGGTATTGTTGATGATATTTTTTACAAATTTAGTATAGGAGAATATATGTATCTACAAATACTATATGAATATTAGTTATACGAAATTATTTTCATAGAGAATATAAACTACGATTTTGATATATGTTAATGATGTATATTGAATATAAACCACACTTTTAGAATATGTTAATGTATATAGAAGAAAATGGAATTCAATATATTGAAACAAAATGATTATTAATAGAAACCTCAATATATACTAATACGTAAATAGAATAGTAATTTCAATTTCACTATATGATAATGAAATATATATTACAATAAAAACTGTATTAAAAAGTATTATTTTAATAGAAATATAAATAGGCATGTACACATAAATTTCAATACAATATAAACTATAATATAAAGATCAATATAAAGTTATGTTTTGGTTCATGAAAAATCATAAATAAGGAAATTGTGTTATGCACCATGAAGAAACATGTATATTAATATAGACATCAATATAAATAACATTAACAATATTTCATTAATGATAATGCATAAATGACATGTATATTATCTTATTTAAATTTCATGCATAATGATTATAAATTGTAATGTTGGGTAGAAACTACATGTATATACACAATATGAGACTCCATGTATAATAAAAATTTAAATTTCAGGCATATTCAATATAAATAGCAATTTCAATGCATGATACTTTATACAAAAGGAAACTATTATGTAGTTAATGCAATGACATTGTTTCAAGTAAAAAATAGAGGTGTATGAAGAAAATGTGTCCCTGTGAAATTGGAGAAACATCATATATATTCACGAAATGAAATTGTAAAAATATTAAAAATAAAAGGAATTTTTAGTGCATGATACTAAATAAAACTCCCAAGAGGAAATGTTTCATGTTTCAAGTGTATTTAGTAATGGAATGGTATGCAATTAATTTCTATATTCATGGTGAATGGATTGCAAATATTATTCATTATTAATTATAACTTATATGGTTATGTATATTACATTTAGAAATAGATTTTTTACACGTAATATTAATTAACTATAATATTATAGAATATCAGTGGTCATGTAGATTAATGAATGATATTCATTAATGACAATGCATGAATGATATTCAATATTGACAATGCTTGAAAGATAATAAGTATTTACAATTTTTAGGTCATCCAATGTCTCTACAAGAAGAAATTAGGAACATATTCCACAGTAAAAAAAATTAGGAGTAATAGTTTCACTTAATAATTCAAATATTTAAAATATAAAAATAATTAAATAACAATATAAATGGATGTGACCAATTAAAAATCATAAATATTTTTTCCTTAAATAAAATCAGTGTAATTAATAAAAATAAGATGGTTGAAATTATTTATAATTATAAATGTAATATTGTCATTATAATGAAAAAATAAGGCATACCATTGATTACTGACAAGTCATGCATGTAACAATTTTATATTACATATATATAAACTTATAGTGCATTAAAGTAAAAGTGAATTATATGTTTATAGAAGTGAATATTTATTTAATTAAAAGGGTATTGTTTAATTATAGAAATTATTTATACTATAAGAAAGGCATAATTTATAAGGAACATAAATAAAATTACTATACATATTCATGTAAAGGGTAATTAAAGGTGTGAAAATAGTTTTAGTCCGAGGGAGTCAAAATATTTCATTCTAAATTAGAGTTTATGATGGAAAAGAAAAATATTACCAATTAACAATGGAAGATAAATTCCACACAAACATGAAAATGATCAGCAAAAAAACCATGATACATAACCAAAAAAGTTATTTGTATTGTGGTAAATGCAATAATCAATAAGAAAATATAGAATACAATATTATTTTAAAAGGAATACAAATGAATATATTAAAGTAAAAAATTATTAATCTTCAAGTGCATCATGCATGTATTGAAGCATAGTATAATAAATAAATAAAATACAATATGGTAATACAAATAAAAAAAATATTAAATAGACATGTCATTTTTTTTCTAAAATGAAAGTGTTATATACTAAATGTGTAGTAAAATTAAAGTTAATTATACATGTATATAAATTTAAAGTAAATTAAACTAGAAGTGTGTTGTACCTGTTTAAACTAAAAGTCCATTAAAGGTGTTTATAAATTTAAAGTTCATTACATTGAAAGTTCATTTTACATGTATAAATAGAATGTCCATAAAATTGAAAGTTCATTAGAATAATGGTGCTATAAACATGTATGTAAGATAATGGTCTCCATTATTCTGAATAGATGGAGTCAAAAAATGGTCTCCCTTATGAATTGAGAGAAAGTTAAATGTTTAATTTGATATAAAAACTTTAACAATAATAAATAATATCATAGTCATTATGAATGATATATTAGTGCATAAAATGAAATTTTTTAACCAGGTATTTCAAATGTTACAAACAATAACCTACTCAAATATATTGGGGAGGTAACAACAGGCTGAAAATACCACGTGAAAAATATTCCCTCCAAAAAAACAGTAACGATTGAGTAATAAAGGGATCAGACAATATTTTATTTGCACATTTTTAAGAATTATTATTTTCTTAACATGTTGCTCAAAGCTCATCATAAAAAAATAAAAAATAAAATCACTACCCAAATATTGAATATAAAAGATAAAAAACATACAATAAATTATTTCTCTCATGTTTTCATTCCCAATATCAAATAAAAACATAAGAGAAAGTATCTTGATTATGATATAGAGGGAAAAGAAGTTTGATTTTTCAAGATTACAAATATTTTATGGAATATTTCTTCTTAATATTATTATTCATATTGTAAATAAAAAAATTAAATATTTGTGATATATTTATAATGAGTCAAAAATAATCAAAATATGAAGCAGTATTTGAATGGGTAAAATCATAGAAAACTTAGTATATTTAAACAATTAATATAGAAATATATTCTATAAAATGAAAATTAAGTGAATGAAATATATATAGAAATATATATTTATCATATTTTAGTTAGTTATAGATCATAATTATGATAAAAAAATTCTATAGATTCTTAAAATATAAGTATATCATTTATTAGGGTTGAGTCATAAACGTAAAGGGTTTAGAGAAACACTTGGATGTTTAGTGGCTATATGGAAATAAATTATATTGAATTGGATAAAAAAGACATCCATATTGAGGAAAAGTTGAGGAAAATTCCGGATTTGTTTTATGGACATTTTAATAAAAAAGAAAATGCATTATTTAAATCTTCCGTAGTGAGTTTAATCCAGAATTCAGAGTGAAGTAATTTCTTGGTTTTGGATTTTGGTCTACTAAGATAAGATTATATAATAAAGGATTTAGTAATTTGTAATGGAGGGATCCTATAGAAATGGATTACTAATAGAGTATAGAAAAATGGATGGAATAGGAGATGGATTATAGAAATACAATAGATAAATTTCATACATAAATTCTGATGTTGCAAGAAGGTTTTGAAATCACCTATTTGGAAGCTAAGGTAATCTGGTCCAAATTTGTAAGTGAGGAGGCAGGGATCATAGGTACATTAATCACTAGTTGAATGGAGATATTTTATTCATAACTGAAGTAAACTAGAAGAAGATGTGATGGCATAGGAACCCAAAACCCTAGTTGAATGGTGACAAGGATGTGAGGAGAACATGGACTTGACATGGTGAGATGGGAGGGGAATTTGGGAAGGCATAGATAAAGGGATGTTGTGAGTAATGGTATGACACAATGATGGTACTGATGGGAATGGAGGGATTAGTGGAATGAAGTTGGTGATTGGAAGTAGAGAAGAAGGGGAATCGAGAAGGTAGAAGGTGGGATCCAGGAAGTGGAAGAAAATGAATCATAAAGTAGGGTTAAGGTGTAATAATGTATATTCCAAACTCATTTAAGAGACATTATATCAAGATTAATACACATTTATAAAATTCAAATAAAAATATGAATCAGAAATTTAATATCCACTAAAAATGAGAATCAGTTTAAGTTGCCATTTAAATTTTTAATTTTAAATTTTAATTTTATTTTTATTATAAAATATGTTTAAATGTGTTCCGTTATCTAATTTATTTAAATTTTATAAAAAATAAAAAAATTTGAATATAATCAGAATGCCTCATTTAATATTCAATCTGTCATATTGTATTTTTCATAGGATTTATTGATGGGATAAGACTTTGTATGCATCATTATTGGTGGGGATATTTTGGGAAGCCTCTAAATGAAGAATTTAATGTATAAATTGAATTTAAAAAAACCATGAGAATTAAAAGTATGTGATCATGAACGATGAGATAGCATTGACCTGTTGATTTTTTGGTGCATGATGTAGATGAGTTAATAAAAGTAAAATAAATTAAAAAAATTAAAATTTAGTTTAATAGTTTCATAATAATGAAATTGAATACTAAAAAAATTAATTTAAAATTTTAAGGTATAATATAAAATTAATGGGTTCAGGTTTTTAGAAAACCTATAACTGATACCCTAACCATACCTAATTAATAAATGGGTAATACATATGGATATATAACCCAACCCTAACCTGATTAAAGGGTACTAAAAACCTATTTAATCATGTTGGGTAGGATATGGAGCCTGATTTTCGGGAATCCATTATAATATAGATTTTATTATAATATAGAAAAATAATATATATTATATATAATAAATAGAAATATAAAAATATAATAGAATATATTTATATAATATAGATATGATTCATTTAGTATTCAAAGTTTATTTTTATTTTTTGAATTGTTATTCATAATATTATTATAATGATTAATTATTATCATTATTAATAATACATTAACTAGCATGTTATTTGTATTAATATGATATTATTATGTTACGTATAATTATATTGATTTAAAATTCATAGTATATCTAATTATATATACTAGTACCCATCCCATGCATCTACACTACAAAATCATTTAATTACAAATTAACATGCACAAAAATATAATTTGTAGTTTTTAAAACCTTTAGACAAAATGTAATATAGGAAGTGAATGAAACATAATGGTGAGTATTAGTTAATATATAGAAGACCGAATCACAAATAAACAATTTAACTTAATAATTGACCTCTAGCTAGAAATATTTTTGATAAAATACTAATAGAGAAAGGGAGTTAAGTGATGATAATGAGTACCTTATAATTGCAACAAATTTCTTTGAAAATTCAAATATTTTTAACTTATATATTTCTTTTTTTAAATAATGGTTATTAATATAGTTGTTTATAGAAATATATATATATATATATATGTGTGTGTGTATATATATGTGTGTGTGTATATATATATATGTGTGTATATATATATATTAATAAATATCAGAACATGAATCATATGTAATTTGTTTTAAAAAAACATAATAGTGAAAAGGGTATTTAATTAAAAAATATTTTTCTTGATAGGCTAAATAAAATGCATAATTAGTTGTCTAATATGTTCATAAAAAATATTAATGTGTATGCATATATGTTGTAGTGTATTCCTTTGTATTTAAAATATTGTTGAATACAAAATCATTAATGTGTGAATAACATTCATTACAGTGTATATATATTACAGTGTATGCTGTGTATACATAGAGACTCTCAATTTAACATGTTTATATTAAATATTTAATAATTTTACTAATTATATTGTATTCATATTGACGAATATTACAGATTTTAGTGTATGTGTTGTATGCATTTATAGTGCATATTTCATTGTATGCATGAGATATAATAACAACTAAAAAAATTCGCAAATTAAGAATTGTAAATATTGGCATATAGAACATTGAAAAGTTATATTAAGAATGAAATTTAAACAAGTGTTAAGTTAATATTAAATAGAAAAGTGTATTTTCTGCAAATAGGATAATACATTCATAAAAAGGGTAAAATTGACTATAATTTAGTCTAGATTGGATTATCATTGAATCTTGAAGTTACACATTTTACATCAATGTCACATTTAAATGGAAAATTGACTTTATTATTGTAAATTTCTTTTAATAAATATTAGAATCAAAAGCTTCAGATAGTTAGTACAATATAAAATGATTTTTTAAGCTATAGAATCACCAAATAATATACATAAAAACAAGTTTATACAACTATTATTCATATTTAATTACAAACTATTTCAGTAGATTATATATTTACATATAATAAATTGATTGTATAAATAAATATTTAAACATTTCTATTTGAAAATGTATACATGAAGTTGGTATGTAAATATGTGTTTGCTGATACACATATATGCATTTTTTATATATTATTATATATGTAAATAAATTACTATATATATATATACATTAAAAACGAATAAATAATTTATTATTTATTTAAGTGTAAGTCATGAAATATTCACAATTTTAGGTATTCCTACAAATATGGATTATCATTGTAGATACATTCAATCAATTTTTGATTGGTTTTAGAGAATCATGAGTGAATCAATCAATTTTGTGACAGCCATCCACTTCATTTTTACAGTTTTTGACAACTTTATCATATATAACCCTTACTACATCCAACCCATTTTCTTATCAGTTATCCCCATCCACCATGACCAACCCTGTCTCCACTACATATATTCCATTAATTTTTATAACACACAAATCATTCTCTCTCGCAATGCATCAGTTACACAAGATGACTTTATTCATATTACCACTAGACTCAGAGCCCTAGTGCTATGCTCCCATGATAACTCACGGGTATCTAGTATTTTCGAATAAAATTATTTTCAAAAGAAACTTCATATTCAAGTAGATTATGAGATCAATTTATGAATGTGAATATGAGGGTGATCCTATATTGAGGATCCTTGAACTAGGGGAATATGTCTTCAGTGACCTGGGGATTTTGGATATCTAAATAGCATGGTCGATACTAGATAATTTCAAGGCACTAATTAATCTCCACTCCCCAATCACAGTCCAACATATCTCTATTTATTGCTAGCATACCATGGTTTCTATCATCCCATTGGATCCTCTAGAGGTAAACCACATAAGAACTCATTTTCTAGAATTTTGTAGGTGATTCCTCATAAGCAGGCGTGAGCATTCCTAGGGTGTTGCAAATTTAGTGAACCAACATGACTCTATTATTAATTGATGTCCCCCAGTTCTATAGGAGGCTCTAAAAATTTTTTCCTTGGATTTCATTGTTCCAAAAAACATAAAAACCTACTATCATGGTGGAAACTATATCATTTATCTCCATTCGTGAGTTTGGAGTGAGTTTTCGAAATGGTGACCATGGGAAATTTGACTACAAGATGAACATAGAATTTAATTCTACAAAAATAACCCTAATGATACCAATACTACTAGTGAATGTGTGGATTTAGTCTTTGATTTGGAACCATAAAAGCTTAAAGCAGGGTTATCAGGGAGCATGCTTCCATTAATTATTCTCCTATTTCTTCATTATGGGAAAGTTAATTAGTGATATCCCAAACATCATGATTCATTTTAAGGGGAAGACCCTCCAAAAAACACAAATCTATTATGGATGATCTTCTCCTTGCATAGAATCATTCAATCTAGGATATCATAGACAATCTTGCCTATAATGAAGTAATAGGAGTAGAATTCATGGTTTCATGCTCCCCGTTAACCCTTCATGAATATGTTGTGGTTCCAAATCAAAGGCTTCATCCACACATCCATTGGAATGATAGGTATTTTCATGGTGATGTTGGTAGAATTGAATTTCATGTTCAACATGAAGTCGAATGTCTCATGGTAAGCCTTTTTATCCACCCTCCAGACTCTACAAGGGTGGTAAAAAACAGAATGTCCACCATGACCATAGGTTCTTAACATTAATGGCTCACTAAAATCCAATACCAAAACTAGTGGAGAGTTACAAAGAACTAGGGGTCCATCCATTAGAAATGGAGTCGGTTTGGTTCAAAGAAGTAGTTTCACCCTAGGTATTATCACACATTCAAACCAGATATATCCTCCATATGTATAGAAAATAAGTGATTATGTTTTTTAACTTTTTCAATGTTAGTGGGATGATCAATGCTATGTTATATAAAAACTCCAGGGAAAGATGGTGTAAAAGTATTGGGGAGGGTAGATTAATGATTGTGTACAAATTATCTAGCATGAACTATGGGATTTGGGTCTCCAACTTCCCCAGGTCACCGAAGATATGATCCTCCTAGTCGAGGATTTTCAATATGAGATCACCCTCATATTTACTTTCCTATATGATTCTCAGAATCTTATCAATGATGAGAACTACTATAAAAGATTCCAATGTCAATTATATAAATGGTCATTTTCCACGCAACAAATGTTGACATGTGGGGAACCCATAAAATCACTCAGCCATTATCAGTGCAAACAGAAGCACTAAAAAGGCCCTCATTATTAGTGCAATATTTTTATGACTAATAATGTCCGATTTTAAGAGAAATTAATATTATTGTTGATAACTATTGTAAAACATACATACCTAAAAATTCCCTATAAAATAACAATATTAGAATCTTATAATCAAACTGGAATATAAATATTACAAAAAATATATATGAAAATACAAATATTACATTTCAATTCAAAATTTATATAGAAAATATTTACTTTTCAGGGCTCTGGGCGCTGTGGAAGTCCGATATAGGGCATACCCAACATGACTTTTTCATAATTGAGGATTAATTTAGGATTTAAATTGATGAAAAACACCATGAACAACCTAATTTAATCAATTATTACTTTATGAATAAATACTTGAACCAAATATCAGGATCATCACATATTATTTATAATTAATTTAAACATTTAAATAATTACCGTACAATGAATTATTTCATTTTTTATGAATATGAAAACATTTCTAAATTGTATAGTCTTTTATTTGTTAGAATAAATCACAGATTCCCTCTAGCGGTGATCTACACATTCTTCATGAACCTTTGAACATCGCCATAGAATTCTCTGGGTTCTAGAATAGTAGATCAAAATTCTAACATCATTCATCTTTGATCACATAAATAATCTCTCTAATAAATAGATCACTTCAATTAATTTAGAGTTGAGGGTAATGGTGGAGGATAACTCTCTATTCTTGAGAGTGATTTTGGAGAGGGAACTCTCATGTTCTTCGAGGGGATTCGCTCTGGATTTTATTGTGAATAAAAATAAAATGGAAACACTAATAAAATAATATAATGGGGTATATAAACTATTAGGGTTAGAAAATAAAATTTTCACATGTGGTCAGTTATTCTTTCTTTAATCCACGCGTAACTCCATTTATATAATAATATTATTCTTATTCTTATTTCTTGACATGAACAATCCTCATGTATTAATTAAATATTATATATTTAAATAATATTAAATATATATTATTTCTCACTTGATGAGTAATTTTAGTTCACAATTCCTCCAATATATTTATCAGGCCATAAATAATTACAATTTATTTAACAAATAAATATTACAAAATTACTCACCAATAAATAAATAAATATTATTTTCATTAAATAGAAAATAAATATTTTTTCAAGACACTTCTAAAAAAATATTCTCTCAAATACAAAATGAAGAAATGTATGCGATCAATAAAATATCAATAATTATTGAACCACGTGTGAGAATAATATTTTTTCAACATCTTAAATAGTAAATAATATTATAACTTAATTGATGTTATGAATGCACTTTTTGTGTGAACATCTAGGCCTCTTCCTCAATGGAATTGGGAAATGCATCCGAAAAGTGTAAGGCTAATATCAAGAAATAAGCTAATGAAACCATATAGAATGAATTAAATGTCACAATGACATAAAATACAAACACTTACTATATAATAAAATATATTTATTGTTATATCTCTTAATCAAGTAGGTTTCATTCTAGTTCAATCAACTGATATGCTCAATGTCTCTTTCATTGACTATACCATAAATTGAACACTCCTATAGAACACCAAATTGATTTATTTAGGTTATATGATTTTCATTTATGTGACTTCAATATCATATTATTTTTAGGAACATAAGGGGAATATCCATTATAACATTATTCATTAATGATATACTACGCATGACACACCAAATATATTATATTAACCACAAACATATGACATCTTAGTTTTAATCAAATCATCAAAGTATGTGACTCATAACATCTATTAATAATAGTATTAATGTCTATGGATCAATACACACATCTGTAGATAGAAAAAATCCAATGAAACATATAAATATGGATTTCCTAAAGTTCGGTGACATTCTCGTATTATCCTACCTTGGATATTACCAAAGGAGTACACCATAATATGGTTCCTCTAAGTCATATGAGTCTCCACCCATAACAGCATGTATAATTAGTGTCCCTAACATGATTTCATCTGGCTATAGAAAATATATTTCTGAACTCTTTTGTAACACTTCTCAGTTCTAATCATATAGTGGCACTATTATGATTGTTCAGTGTGTCATCTACTTTCAGGACATTTTCACATACTATGTTACACAAAATAATAATCATGATGAGATAATTTGATTATTAATATTTGAAACTATGAATAATGGTAATCATAAAGTACATAAAATTTCGTTCTAAGTCACCAACTTTAATAGACTCCAACTTTACCTAGATCTAACTACTTAAAATCATTAGTCTTATAACTCTCAAATGATACTAATTCTTCCACTAAAATAATTCTTTAGTTAAGGGGTTTCTTGTTTTTTCTACATGGAAACTCTACTTACATCACATCTTTGAATAATTTTTGAGTATGTTATTTTCCCATTGGTGTGACCTAGACTCTTTCGCAAGATCCACCACTGTAGTATTATGACAATATAATGTGATAGGGTATTTACTAATTGGTACCACGTCAATATTTTAGACAATGTTTTATATCCAATGTGATTCTTTTTCTACATCATAAGACTCTATATTTTGTAACTCCACTACTGAATCAGTGACAATTGGATGCTTTGAACTCTTCCATCTCATAGATCCTCCATTGAGACTAAAAAATATCCTACCTATGACTTAATATAATTCTGATAATTTTTAAAACATGCATCAGTTTAACCCTCGATTACTAGATTCTTATCTGCTGTATAAACGAGGAACACGTCCTTATTTATCATATACATAAGGATTATAACACCCCAAGCATCCATGGTACGCTTCTCATTGAACAATACAGTAGCATGTTTTTTACGCAACTTCGAGTTCCAACACACCACAACCAATCAAAATACTTTTTATGAATACTAATACCCACTTTTTGAAATTTTATAAATTTTATCTTTTAAAATGGACTTCCTTTTTTTAAGATATGAAAATTAGCTTAGGGTAAATTTCTGGTATTTTTCTGGAATCTTTCCATTTTTGATGAATAGTGGAAAACACTGAGTTGTATAAAAAATAAATATTTATTTAAATAATTATTTATTTTATTTAAATTTATTTTTGGTAAAAATAGATACATAATACCTATATATGTTCAATTTAATTCATTGTATTTTTTATATAATAATTTTATATATATAAATATTTTATTGACCTTTTCACTGTCTTTTACCCACCTCCTATGAGAATTTTAAAATTCACATAAAACATAATTTTACTACTTCTGTGAGTGGAAGTTCAAAAATTCTTGAGAGACGGATGATATCAGTAAGAAAAATTTGGTTCAATAAGATGAAAATAATTTTTGGTGATTAGTAACTTTTTACTTTTACATACCACTGTTAAAATTAAATAGGGTAATTAAGGTTAAAAAGACATTATTATTACCCTAAAACATGTTGTAATTATGTTGGATAAGTATAATTTGACCAAAAACAACCTTAGGAATAAAATATGAACCTCTTTGGTCCACTTGGATTAGAGTAGGACACTTATTATTGTTTTATTTAAAGAAGAGTTAAAATAGTAAAAATAAAAGTTTAATTACTAAAACATTTTTAATATTGGTTAATGCATATGCTAAATTTGACTATAAATATTCATTATAAATATAAATATATTTCTAAATAATTGTATCTTTTTTATATTTTTTAGACATTATATAATGTAATTTATTTATGACACAATGATGATGTAGTAATTACTTAATTAATAAAATATCAAAATATTTGACATTATAAATATCCAATTAAATGTAATTTTAGACTTTTTATGAATTACAATAATTTTCTAGGTTAATATGACATCTTATTGTTGGTTAGATGAATTTTATTCGAAGTAATAATGCTGTTATTAATTTATAAAAAACAAAATACCAAATAGTGTAAAAATTGACATTAAAGAGTTTTTAAAACAAATATTATATTATTAATTGATATTCTATTCCTATAAATCTAAGGATCATCCAGAAGACTTATATAATTATAGTTGTATCATTAATGATCCACTTGGTGTTTGCTGCGAATTATATATTATGTTTAGTAACCATATAATATAAAATTACAAGGATACATGGTAATTGTCAAACTATTTAACTAAATGTTAAATCTATGAGATAAAGTAAATATAGTGACACAAACATATCTAAAAACTATTGTTAGAGTGGTTTTAGACCCATAACCACCTTATCAGTTAAATAATCAATTTTGGAGCCATTATAAACCAAAAATGATATTATTATAAAATAATATTTCTAGCTTTTCCTAAGGGTCTCTCCACCCCTTTTATAAAAGGGAACTCACCCTTCTCTCTAATTAACACAATAAAATCAATTGTTCTCAGACAAACACTGCCAAAATACCCTATAAACTGTCCTCACTTTATTATAGAGGCATTACATTAGTTAGAAATATATCCTATGTATCCATTTTGATCAAATCAAAAGGATGAACCAGAAAAAGAGGTAAATATTTCATCACCTCTTTCAAGTTCCTTTTTTCATCCACTTCCGTTTTATTTGTTTTTTGAATTATCAATTAAATACTCTAATATCTTCTATATACTATGATGTTTTGATAAATATGGTACAACCAAATTCATTATTGAATGCATCTTTTGAATGACATGTCACCATACGTGTGTACGTATGGTGTACCGTCTCCACGTCATGGTGTAACTGTTATTTAATACATTATTATTTGGATGGGTATAATAATATGTGTAATCGAGGTAAATGATAAATATAACATGATAATGATTCTTTATATATGATTTAACATCTAATTATATATTACTTTAATATAAAAATAATTATATTGTCGCTCGTCCGTACATACAGATTATCGTCTCCATGAACATGATGAGATTCATTCCCATCATATCCATTCCAGGCTACATTTCATTAGATGATTAAAAATAATGGTCAAAGACATGATATAATTCTGGATATTAATATGATACAGAAAATATATAACAAATATGAATCATAACAAATAATATAAAGGAAAACGAATCTGTTAACACCCGAAACAATGATAATATTATGATATTATTAACAAAGAAATGTTAAAAGAACATATATGATATCATTTTAATGTATATGATTATATTATAATTTAATAACAATTATTTCACCATTATAAAGTACGCTAACCTACCATTGACCATGGAAAAGTTAATGTAAGGGTTAATCCTACAATCTGTTCATTATTCGAGGTTGTTTATACGTAATTATCTACTAGGAAATCTTTATCATCCATATCCATGTTTCTTAAAAATGTATTTACAAAGATTATTAATATTTACTAGACTATGGGTTAAAGTGTTTTTTACTTTTTTTAACATTTATAAGATGTTTATAAGAAATATGTCCATCTTTTTCCTAACATGTAACTTTTTGACCTTATCAAAAAATTTAAGGTAAGAATGTTTTTTTAACTTATACTGTGGTTATGGCAATTTTCCTCCGTTATAACATCGTCGAAGCATCCCTTACATGCTTATAAGAATATTTTCAAATATAAATGTTTTATTTTGTAATTACATGTGTTTAAATTTTTTCAAAATAGAATGGGATATTTCTATAAATTTTGTTTTATTTCATCTATGTTAACATCCTTTGATGGATTTTAAGATTGTTTGAAGTTGATTTATTATGATACAAAACTACAATATTGTATTGAAGGATATGTGATATGTTTGACTATGGATGTGTTATTTCAAACCATTCTTGGTTTATGGATAATGTATTGACATTTTATATGCCAGTTTTATTATGAATTTTACTGTTATATTTAATCCTTTTCATATGAGGAATGAATTGGACTTCTTAAGTGACGGGTGGAGCCCGCTATAACTCCTCGATGCATCGGTAGTTCTTATGAGACAATATTTTTTCATGGCACAAGGCCACGAAAAAATCATATTTGTAGTCTTGGCACAAGGCCTTGACTATGTGGTTATGAAAGTCTGGAATAATGCATTCCATCATTGTGAATGTGGTTATTGATATTGCATGTGATTATTAGACTATTAGAATATCCATGTGAATAAGTAAATGTAATTATTTAATTTAATTTTTCCATATTATGTTGAATTTCATGTTTAAAAGGCTTTTTTTTAGTCTTATACATTTCTTTACATGTTTATGCTTATTTATGAATGTTTCTGATATATTTTTATCCTTACTGACCATCTATGCCCACCAATTTCATTGTTTTATTTTTCCCAGGATGAGAAGAATTATATCATGAATAACTTTCCATGATAGTCTATGGGATATCAGTGTTGTATTTGGAAACAATGTTGTTGTAGTTTTCCATTTTATCATGTAATAAAAACATTATGAATGTATCTACTGTTTCCAAGGCTACTAAAATAATCAGTAGTTCGAGAATTGATATTTTTTGATCATGCCAATGTTATGTAATATTACCCCAACTCTCGGTAACTGGGGTTGGGGCATTACAGTTGGTATAAAAATAAATTTAGTACAAACCTTGAAAGCTAGATTTAGATAAACATTGATTACAACACATTACCCTAACATGGACTTTTAGTATTACTATAAAAGAACTTCCTAGAATTTTGGTAATGGAGAGATTTTTCGAGTCTTCCTAGAAATACATCCATGTCTGTATACGATTAGGTAGAGGTGGCTCTAGCACAGATGTACATATGGGTAAAACCTGAAAACACCACTTTGATCTAGACTCGAAAGGGAAATGGTGCACAACAAAGGTCCTTGTTGCACTCTTGGTTATGACACTCTAGGGGGATATCCTTAGGATAATTCTCATTTGTTTACAAAAAGTTATGATAGGGTTATGAGTTTATACTTCCTCAAATAAAACATTTTTATGATTATGGATTATATACTTAAATTGTTCAGTTTATGTAAAATGTTTTAAAAGTTTGGAATTATGTATTTTGATTCATAAACTAATCTAGTTTATCCCATTATTTAGAAATGGAACCTACTGGAAGGAATGGAAACTGTATCAATGCATGCACTCCATGTAGGGATTTCACTCTTGTTCAAGAATATTATAGTGGTGTTAGTGATAAAACTGGTGCTGATCAGCTTATCACCATACTGGGACAACTCACTCAGGTTATGAATAATAACCTTACCTGTATGAAGCACCTTGATCCACAATGTGGGGGATCAATGTTAGATATCTTAATGAGGTAACAACCACCAACATTCAATGGGAGTACAAATCCATTAGTAGATGAGAAATGGATAAATTATTTTGAGAAAATAATCCATTACATGGGATGTAGTGAAAGGGAAATATTTGTCATGGTGGTTTATAGCCTCACTAGAGATGTTGATAAATGGTGGTCATTGATTCAAAACACAAATGAAGATGATGAATTATCAAATATATAATTGAGTGAGTTTAAAGAGATTTTCTTTAAAAAATACATTCCTCATCACCATCGAGTGGGTATGGAAATGAAATTTCTAAGTCTGAAGCAAAAGGAGGATGAGAATGTCGCAAAGTATGAGGCTAACTTTACAAGGTTAGCGAGGCATGATACATATTATATATGTAACTGAAGAAGTAATAATGATCATTTCATTGATGGGTTAAAACAAATTCTCCATCGAGCATTAGTCTCAAAATATTTCTCGTCGCACGAAGATATTATGTCATGTGCTATCAAGACAGAAATGGAATTCCCTAATTCTTATGACTTTAAAGCAAAGAAAGAGAAGAAGAGATCTGCTGAACACTATAGAAATGGAAATAATGGGAAGAAGGGAAAAGTGGAATATCCTTCCTAAAGTAAATGTGGGAAGAAACACCCTGGTACATGCCTGAAGTGAATGGGAGTCTGTTACAATTGTGGTGAAAATGTCCACCAAGCTCGTGATTGCAAGGGAATGAAAGAGGATGTCGATGTTGAATGATAAAATTGTAAATAAAGGGGGAATTATTCAAATGAATGTTCAAAGAGTTATGGGAACTTACCTTTGAAAAGTACAAGGGAACAAGGCCAAGATTATGATATCACTACCGCTGAGGTTGAAGCTCCAAAAGACGTAGTGTAGGGTAATTTAATTGTTTTCTCAGGTTTAGAAAATGATTTATTTGTTTCTGGATCATCGCATTGATTTGTATCTTCCCAGTTCTCTATGCAAATTATATACTTTTAATTTCATTTAAAAAGGAATTTTTTAGTCAAAATTTTTATGGGAAGTATCATCGCAAAAATATTTTTTGAATCAGTCCCCATTAGAGCATAAACATGTCCTTTATCTTTTGATCTCATTATCATACCAATGATTGAATATGATATAATCCTCGGTGTATATTGGATTTTTGTCTAGGTTTTAAAAAATAATTTTATGATAAGTTGGTTACTATTTTTTATGGCAATGATAGATAACACGTTATCTTTAGACAAGAATCGTCACCACCTAATTCTTATCTAGATCCACCCCCAACAGCTAAACTAAATTAAAATATTGGAGAGGAAGGGAATGAAATAACTGTGGGTGAGGAAAAGAATATCCAAATAGAGGATATACCTATTTTGAATGAATATGTTGATGTGTTTCCAGAAGATTTACATGGATATCCTCCATCACGAGAAATTGAGTTTTCTATTGATTTAATTCATAGTTCAAAGCCCATATTGAATACCGCTTATATGATGGCCACTATGGATTTATTAGAACTAACGAAACAACTAGAGGAATTGAGTAATAAGGTATTTATTTGCCCTATTGTTTCTCCATGGGGAGCCCCTATCTTTTTTTATGCAGAAAGATGGATCTAGGAGTTTGTGCATTGACTACAGGGAGATCAATGCTACAACAATAATGAAAAAGTATCCCCTACCTCACATTGATGATTTATTCGACCAAAATCATGGAGCTAAATAAGATTCAATGATTGAACATTGATCTGGATATTATCAGTTTTGTGTGAAGAAGGAAGATATTCTGAAAATAGTATTGCAAACCAGTTACAGGCATTACGAGTTTATAGTAATGTCGTTTGGATTGACTAATGCACCCTCTGTTTTCATGGATCTAATGAACAGAGTTTTTAAGGAATATCATGTTGACTTTTTAGTGGTATTTATTAATTATATATTGGAATACTCCAAATGATACGAAGATCATGAAAATCACTTGTGCATTATCCTTAAGACTCTTCGATGAAATGAATTATATGGGAAGTTTAGCAACTGTGAATTCTGGCTTCAGGAGATTTCTTTTCTTGGCCAGATTATCTCTAAAGATAGAATCTATGTTGATCCTTCTAAGACAAGAGCAATCCAAGAATGGTCAGCACCAATGAGTATAACTGAGGTATGAAGTTTTATTGATGTTTCGTCCATAATTTTTACCGATTGGCTATCCCTTTAACAAAACTCACACGTAAAGGGGTTAAATTTGTTTGGAAAAAAGACTATGAAGAATGTTTTGAAGAATTGAATAGAATATTAGTCAATTATCCTATCGTGACTCTACCATCGGGGAATTATGGGTTTGTTATTTATAGTGATTCATCGATGAAAGGACTTAGTTGTGTCCTTATGTAGAATGATAGTGTTATTTCCTATGCATCACGGCAGCTAAAAATTCATGAGCAGAACTATCCTACTCATGATCTTAAGTTAGCAGTTGTAATCTTTTCTTTGAAGATATGGAAACATTATATCTATGGTAACAAAGGTGAGAATTATACTGATCACAAGAGTTTGATGTATGTTTTCTCCTAGAAAGAACACAACAATAGGGAAATGAGATGGCTTAAACTACTCAAAGATTATGGTTGAACGATACACTACCACCCAGGAAAGCCAAATTTGGTGGAAGATGCTTTGAGTAGAGAGGATCATGGAGTTTTGATCTAGATGAGAGTTTAAAAGGATCATATTTTCATGGATCTAGTGATTGTGGATATGGGAATTACCATGGAAGGTGAAACATCGATACTATTTGAAATGGTTTACAAACCATCCTTATTATAATGGATAACGAGTTCTCAAACTGATGATTAAGAGTTTCAAAAGAATACTAAAGTTGTGAATGATGGGATATTGAGTAACATTGTGTATGAATATGAAAGTTTGAAATTTGGGAAGAGACTTTGTGTTCCCAACATACCTAATCTAAAAGGGAATTGGTGGTTGATTCTCATAGTTCTAATTTCCCTTGACACTCTCTCTAAGATGTATAGAATTTTGAAGGAACATTTCTGGTGTGACAACATGGAGAGGGAGATTGCTGATTTGGTGTCAAGGTGTATAGTTTGTCAACAATTGAAAGCTATAAGGCAGTGGCATGGATGAGTTATGAATCCTCTTATCATACCTTAGTGTAAATGAGATAATATTATGATGGGCATTGTCATGGGACCGCCAAAGACTCCTAGAAGGAACGATGCAATATGGGTCATTGTTGATCATCATTCCAAGTCAGCACATTTTCTTGATATAAGGGAAGATTTACAACTTGAATGTTTAAAAATAATATATATTAATCAAGTTGTAAAACTTCATAGAGTACCACTATCGATTTTTTCTAATCATGATCCACATTTTGCATCAACATTATTGAAAAGTCATCAAAAATCCCTGGATACTGAACTTTGGTTGAGCACTACCTACCACCCCCAAACAGATGGACAATCAGAATGGGCTTTTAAAACCTTAGAAGACATGTTGAGATCTTTCTCACCTGACTTTCATTGTATTTGGGATCAATATTTACCTTTGGTATAATTTTCTTATAATAATAGCTACCATTCAAGTATTCAGATGACACCATATGAAGCGTTATACAGAAGGAGATGTTTCACACCAATGTGTTGGGATAATGTTGGTGAATGAAAACTTGTAGTCACAGAACACGTGATGGAAATGATGAAAAAGGTGAAGGTAATCCAAAACCAAATCAAGGAATATCAAAGTAGACAGAAGAGCTATACTGATAACCAAATAATGGATTTGGAATTTCAGGTAGGAGATCATGTTTTCACAAAGGTATCTCAATGGAAGGGTGTTATACGTTTCCGTATTAAGGGTAAATTGAGTCCCAGGTACATCGGAACTTTGGAAATTCTAGAACTAATTGGGGTTGTAGCTTACCATTTGGAAATGCCGCCATGTCTCTCCAAAGCTCACGATGTATTCCACAGATCAATGTTGTGAAAATACATGTATGACCCAACGTATGTACTCACCTATGAGGAATTAGAACTGGAACACAATATTTATTATTGCGAAGATAATTTCATGATTCTTGATACAAGAGAACACGTTCTGAGAAACCGATGACTCATCTGGTAAAAGTTCTATGGAGAAACCATAAAATGGAAGAGGCAACGTGGGAACCCGAGGAACATATGATGAAGAACCACCAGAGTATTTTTATGCATTAATATTCTTGAAATTTTGAGGACGATATTATTTGAAGGAGTGAAGAATTTAACACCCCAAGCTTCCATGATATGATTCTCTTTGAACAACACAATTGTGTGTGTTGTACACAACATCGAGTTCTAACAAACCACAACCAATCAAACTAGCAGTTATGTATAGTAATTCCCACTTTTTGAAATTTTATAAATTTTATAATTCAAAATGGACTTCATTTTTGTATTGGGAATATCAAAATTATCATAGGGGGAATTTTTGGTATTTTTCTAAAAACATTCAATATTTGATGAATAGTTAAAAACGCTAAGTTACTGTTTAAAACCCAAAATTATATTTTAATAATTAATTATTTTATTTAAATATATTTTAGGTCAAAATAGATACATAATACCTATATATGATCAATGTAATTCATTAGTTTCATTATATAATTATTTTAGATATATAAAAATATTATTGAACCTTTCACCGTCTTTTACCCACCTCCTAGGTGAATTTGTAAATTCACATAAAACATAATTTTACCACTTATAAGAGTTTAATTTCAAAAATTCAAGAAAACCAGTTGATATCAGTATGAAAAATGTGGTTCAATAAGATAAAAATAATTTTTGATGCATAGTAGTTTTTTACTTTTTATTTACCACGGTTAAAAGTAAGTAGGGTAAGTAAGGGTAAAAAGGATATTATTATTACCATAAAAAATTTCTTAATTCTATTTTATAATTATTATTCGATGATAAAAAACCTTAGGAAAAATATTAACCTCTTTAGTCCACTTGGATTATATTGGGACACTTATTATTATTTTATTTACAAAAGAGTAAAAAGAGTTAAAATCATAGTTTAATAACTAAAACATTTTTAATATAGGGTTATACATAAGATAAATTAGACTATAAATATTAATTATAAATATAAATATATTTCCTATATAATGGTATTATATATATATTTTATATACATTAAATAAACTAATTAATTTATGACACAATGATGATGCAGTAATTAACTAATTAATGATATATTAAAATAATTGACATTATAAATAACTAATTAAATATAATTAGAGTCTTTTTATGAATTCCAATAATTTTCATGGTTAATATGACATATTAGGGTTGGTTAGATGAATTTTATTTTAATTTATAATGTTTTATAAATTTTGAAAAAACAAAATACCAAATAGTGTCAAAATTGACATAAAAGTGATTTTAAAACAAATATTATATTATCAATTGATATTATATTCCTATAAATCTAAGGATCAGCAAAATGACTAAAATAATGATAGGTGTATCATTGATGAACCACTTGGGGTTATCTTGAATGCATATAGTATGATTAGTAACCATAAAATATAAAATTACAAAGAGACATGGTAATTGTCATACTATTTAACTAAGAGTTAAATCTAAAACATAAAGTTAATTTAGTGACCCAAACCTGTTCAAAACCAATTGGTAGGGTGTTTTTCGACCCATAACCACCATATCATTTAAATAATCCATTTTTGAGCCATTAGAAGCCGAAAATGATTTTATTATAAAATAATATTTCTTGCTTTTCCTAAGGTGCCCCTCACCCCTCTTATAAAATGGAACTCCACCTTCTATCTAATTGACACCTTCAATGCCATTTGGAACGGAAAAACCCTGCCCAAATTCCCTATAAACTATCCTACCTTCATCTATGAGGCCTTCCTTTAGTCACAAGGCCAAAATAATTATCCCTTTTGATCAAATCAAATGGAAGAACACGAAGAAGAGGTAAATATTTCATCACCTCTTTCAAGTTTATTTCTTCTTCCACTTCCTTTTTCTTCGTTGTTTACATTATAAAATAATTAATCCAATATCTTATATATACTATGATTTTATTATAAATATGGTAAAACCAAATTCATTATTCTATCCATCCTTTGAATGACATGTCACTATAAGTGCATACATACATCATACAGTCTTCACATCGTGGTGTAACTGTTATTCAATACATTATTATTTGTATGGGTATAATAATATGTGTAATTGATGTAAATAATAAATATAAAATGACAATTATTCTGTATATATTATATACCATCCAATTATATATTATTTTAATATCAATATAATGATATTGTCACTCGTGCATATGTACGGATTACCGTCTCCACTAGTGCGATGAGATTCATTCCCCATTGTATCCATTCAAGACTATTTTCATTAGATGATTAAAAATAATGTTTAAAGACTTGGTATCATTCTGGATATGAATAATATACATACCTTCCATAACAAATATGAATCATAACAATGAATATAATGGAAAAAAATATGTTAACACCCGAAAAAATGATAATATTAAGATATTATTAACAAAGCAATGTTAAAAGATCATATAAGATATCACATTAATCTTTTTTAAAGATGGATGGTGCCTGGCCAGAAAACTAGGGTACTATAGAAATTAAATAAAAGAGTTACAAGAGTTTAAAAGATGGAAGCATATTACAATCTCTATTATGAATGGGAAGTAAGTCATCAGGGAGTTCATCAAGCCAGGTAATGACTTGATTGACTCCTTTGTTTGCAAGACCATCAACAACCATGTTAGCTTCACGATAAATGTGATTGATGATGTAGTTGCTGTCGTGAAGGGAACAGATGCAGTCCATCCGGTGATTGGTGATCGACCAGGCCAGATGTATCACACCATTCCAAACGGATTTCACAATAGTGGTTGAATCACTCTCAATCCAAAGGTTAATTCTACAATATCTTCATTATCTGAGGTTCTTTATACGTAATTATCTAATGGGACCTCTTTATCAACCACATCCATGTTTATTAAAAATTTATTTCAAAAAATTCTTAATATTTACTAGACTATTGTTTAATGTCATTTACACCCTTGTATGACTTTTATAAGATGTTTATAAGGGAATGTTTCATTCATTTTCCAAACAAGGTACTTTTTGACCATTTCTACAAATTTAAGATAAGAATGTTTTATTAACTTATATAGAGGGTGTGGCTATTTTCCTCCATTATAACATCGTTGATGCATCCCTTACATGATTATAAGAATATTTTCAAATATAAATGTTTTATTTTATAATTAAGTGACCTTTAAATTATTTCATAATAAAAAAGAGATATTTCTTTAAAATGTTTTTGATTTCATCTATGTGAACATCCTTTGATGGATTTTATGTTTGTTTGAAGTTTATTTATTATGATACAAAACATTAATATTGTATTGAAGGTTTTGTGATGTTTTAGTTTGGATGTGTAATTTCATAACATTCATGGTTTATGGAAAACTTATTGACATTTTTTATGCTAGTTTTAATAAAAAAATTATGTTATGTATAATCCTTTTCATATGAGGAATGCATTGGACTTAGTAGGTGATGGTTGGAGAACACTATAGCTCCTTGATGAAACTGTAGGTCTCATGAGACAAACTAGTGTCTTGGCAGAAGGCCTTGACATAATATTATTTGTAGTCTTGGCACAAGAACTTGACTATGTGGTTATGAAATTCTGGCATTACGCATTCCATCATTATTAAAGAGGTAATTGATATTGCATGTGATTATTAGACTAGAAGAATATCCATGTGAATAAATAAATGGAATTATTTCATTTTATTATTTACATATTATGCAGAAGTTCATTTTTAAAAGGATTTTGTTTTAGTCTTATACATTTCCATAAATGATTATGATTTTTTATGAAATATTCCGCTATATTGTTATCCTTACTGAGTATCTGAGCTCACCCCTTTTTATATTCTATTTTTCCCAGGATTCGAAGATGTATATAATGACTGACCTGCAGGGATAGTCTATGGTATCTCAGTGTGATATTTGGAAACAATGATGTTTTAGTTTTACATTTTATGATATAATGAAAATCGTATGAATGTATCTAGTGTTTCCAAAGCTACTAAACTAATCAGTCTTTCAAGACATGATCTTTTGTGATCATGCCAATGTTACGTCATATTACACCGACTCTGGGTAACTAGGGTTGGGGCATTATAAGGATGACCTTAATCGAAGACTGTTGTTTTTCACCTAGATCAACTTCATATCACACTACCATGTTCATTTCATAGGAATCATCAAGTCTAGTACATAACAGGAAATACATTATTGATCTTATCAATGAAAAGTATAGGATATTACTCCTTATCTCATTCTACCATTGTTTCTGAGGAAACATTTTCAAGGAAATATTTATATCATGTGACATTAAAACCAATACCCTCTTATATTACTCCATACTGAATCTATTTAGTATCTAGTAAATGTACGTACCTTGACATAATCCAGCTAGCCTCTTGAAGCGGTCTTGAATGATATTAATCCCTAGAATATATTATATTTTTTAGAAAAATCCTTTATGGATATGCAACTATTTAACGAGTCATTAACAGACTACAATACTGGTATGATATTTTAAATAAGTAATATGTCATTTAAATATAATATAAGTATATTGACCACATTACCATGAAAAATATTGTAAACACATGTCTCATATTCATTACTATTGGAATGAAATTATTTTTGAGCTTCATCAAATCAAACATTTTATGAATTCAAGTATTGATTCAATCCAAAAATGGATCTATGAAAATTGAAAATAATTTTGGAATCAACTAACATCACAAACACTTATGGTTGTATCATATAGACATCTTCAAAAAGATTGAAATTAATTAAAGTTGTTTGGAAATATGACTACCATATTTCACAGTCATGGTATGCCGCTATAGAAAATAGAATTCTAACAGATTTAAACAGGGAAACTATATAATTTTTTCCATATTTAATTCCTTGATTAATTTTAAACCCTTTTCCACTATAGCTTCATTTATAGGTACTTAATTCACCGTAAATTTCCATTTTTATCTTGAATATCCATTTTCACACAACAATATTTACATCAACAAGCAGATTAACCATAACCCAAACATGGTTCTAATGCATGGAATCCATTTTAGAATATATTGATTTCATTCCATATTGTATATTCTAATATCTCTACTAGATAATTGTAATAGAGAGTATCATTACAATCAATCAGTAATGATTCACCATCTTTGGTGACTAGAAAACCATATCTCCCTAGTTCTTTTACCACTCGAGTGCTCCTATGTTTTACTTCTGTTTTAGGAACTACTTCTTCCATGAGGACCTATGGAATTTTTTCATGTACCAACTCAATTTTATCTTGATAATAAAATTCATCAAAGTCAATCATTCTCCCTCTCAATAAATATGGCTTTTATGGTAGAATTTACTTTCTGGTTTGAGGGGTTGTATAGGTAGTATCCTTTTTTCCATAGTATTCCCTATAAAGATTCACTTTATGCTCCAGAGTGAGTGTTTTTTTTCCTCAAATGGACTTAAAAATTCCTCAAAAACCTATACAAATGTACGCGACAGAATGGGTTTCATTCCACTACATAAGTCAAAAGGAATTCTATTTACCACTTTAGTTAGTACTTGATTTAGTGTGTACCCCATAGTTTATAATAAATATCCCAAAAGGATAGTAGAATATCTTCATGACACACCATTTTCCATATTGTGTCTATAAAGGTATGTTTCCTCCATTCACTAACACTATTCCACGATGGCATGTTTGGTTCAGTGAGTTGAGAAAGAGTCCCAAACACCAATAAATATTCAATAAAGTCATAGTTAAGATATTCACCACCTATATCTGATTGATGTTTCTTTATCATATTTCTATGTTGATGAAATACATAATTCTTAAATTCATTGAATCTCTTAGAGTACTCATACTTATACATTATATAGTATTCATATCCATATTGACACAAGTCATCAGTAAAAGTTAATAATTGAAAATACTCACTACTATCTTCTATAAGAAATGATCCACACAGATTAGTTTTTACCCATTCTATATGAATTATAACACTTTCAACCTATCCAATAAATGGTGATTTTTTCACATTGGATTTTAAACAAGCATTACATATTTCAATGGTTTGTATCTCAAATGATTTTATACAACCATCTTGATAGATCTTTTTCAAATGCATCTTTTTACATGACCAAGATGATAATGCCATAGTAGGGTGTTATATGACTTGTGTGAACATGGTTCATTATCAATTTCTAATACATGTATTTTATAATTTAATTCATAAATACCATTATTTAAATGTTCCATATCATAACATATGTTGTCTTTGTAAAAAAAATATCTTTTATTTCTAAATCTTAAAAACCCATCTATATCTAATAAGATATAGAAATTAGGTTTTTGGTAATAGTTGGTACATAATAAAAATCACATAATACAAATATCATATTTATTGGAAATGAAATGTGGTACTCCCCAATGGTTAGTGCATCCTACCTTTACCCATTGGTAGTAAGTAAATGCACATCTCCTCTACTAATAGTTTTCAATCAACTTGGTTCCTACATTTGGATACAGATGTGAGAACTAAAAGTTGAATTTAATACCCATTTTGTATATATTTAAATATTACAGTTGATGACAAACACACATTTAGATCTCCCTATCTTCTAGGTGATTCACCTCTTCTAATGCACCTGGTAGATGTTCTCTCTCGTATCTGGATCCCTAACCTTCCAACATTAGTGGATCACTTATTTACATTCCATATCATATTCCCAAAATCTTTCAATCCTAATGATTCTCTTATGTTTCAGTTTCCTTTTCTCATGATAAATGTCAATGAGGATAGGGAAATAATTCGAAGTATAGGGATAAAGGATAGAAACATGTAACAAACTGAAATGGTTATTCTAGTCCAACAACCAAAAAAATCTATCCAAACGCTCCATTGTATGAGTGTTTTCAGATTTCCCATGAAACTATATATAATGGTTTCCTTCATAAACAATATCATAAATGTCTTCTATCTGATATTCCTTATGAAAGTCCATCATTGAGGCTTAAGGCCTACTAGAACACCCCCTCTTTCCATTCTCAAATAAAATTTCATTGAAATTCCTATTGATAATGATGGTCCAGTTAAGAACTACTGTAGGGTCTTCAGTATCTACAATAACATCCATTTATCTATTTGGGAGGTACATCCATATAATCCAATTAAATCCAAAACTACAGTCTTTAGTTGATGGATGAAGGATACAATGTTGTTTGGAGATATGTATTGAACCATTACATAAATTTCCTTCCTCTAGAGAATACAAAGACCACCCTAGTTGCCTTATAAAGTCATTGGAAAACAACCAAGAAAACTAGATATTTTGAAATATCATCCATGACCTTTCTTTCTATTATGGTTTTGGATAGAAAAATAATATTTTGGATACTTTTCACACATTGGTACTGGAGCATCCAAACTAAGAATGGGTTGTCAAGGCCATGAAGATTTTAGATAAGGATTTTTATTGGGGTATGTGGTGATGTATCAATCTAGAATTCGTATTTGAATATTCAAGAAAGGTAACATCCCCCAAAACATTACACCATTTGAAATATCTCTCATTAAACTTCAAACCCTCCATGCCTCTTTTAGAACTATTGGATTTTTCCAATCTTAGATCAATATTGTTATCCCCTATCAATTTTCTCCTCTATGTTCATTATTTTTTAGAACTATTCAATTAATTTTCATTTGGATCCTCACCTAATAGGTAGGGACACAACGAGAAATTGAGGTTCTAGGGAATATTCTCGTTTAATTTTTTTGAACAGGTCTATTTTGGGCTTGAGGGGGGTTTAGCCTTTCCCTCATAGATTGTTGGATTCTAATAAGGTGAATCTGTCATCACCATAATAAGACTAGCCTAGGATTCATGGATATTTCCATAGTCACCCGATACACAATTGATGGATTTTATTCCATGCCTTCTGATTGCATATAATAACATTAACTTTCAAGGAAGACCAATGGACCTAACATGATAATTTTATTATGATCTGGATTTGATTAAAAACATTGGGCCTTCAAATAAATATCTCTATAAATCTTTTTCTGATTTGGGAATGATGTATATCCTAGTATTATTTTCTCATATCCAATGGTCCTAATTCTTGATAATATAATCATCCCTATCTATCGTCATCACATCATAGTATTTCAATGAGTTCCCAAGGCTTAAAAAATGAATAAAAAGTCTAGAAGATTTTAATACTTGAATGATATATAAATATTAGATTACTTCATAGATATAAACATACCTCTCATGTGAATCTGCAAAAAAGTGATTGGAATCCTAATCTGCACAACCAAACTTGGTGATTAGGGTCTAATAAAATCACATTCCAAAAAATCTCTGATTCAGCCACCAATTTCATGCATAATTCACTCTGATATTTCCACAGAAAGATAATCCTTAAATTAAAATTCAGAAGTGGCTTTTGGAGAAGTAAGGATTCAAGATTCCCCCTCTGTTTCTTCCCCCCCCAATTAAAATGATATGGCTATCAAAGGACCATGATCTCCCTTTAAGGAAATTATGTTTATCATTCTCATTGAAAAATTATAAGATCATAAGGTACACTCCAATATATCTTATGGATGAAGGGTCAAGTGGATCATTTAGGTACACTGAGAGGGGGTGAATCAGTTCATAAAAAATTTTAGTCATTTAATTTTCTTTTAACGTACCCCTTTTAATTTTGACATATTCAGTTTTTAAAGTGAATGATTCTTCCCTATTAACAACCACAAACATACTACATTCATGAAACAATGAAAATTAATCACAACACATAGTATTTTACAAGATTCACCCCCAATGTGGGTGAATACATCATTTTTGTGTTCGATATTATCTGAGACACATATTATTTAAAATAATGAATCACCAATTACAAGTGGGTTAGTCAGGAATCACCCTGAAACCATTATTGGTATGTATGAACCTTATACCAAATTATTTTGTAATCCTACCAAACATATTTATATCATCATCCCACTAGTATTTCAAAAAAAAATCCGACACATAACACAATGAGAAAGATCACAAGATATTAAAGATGTCTCTCCTATAAAAAACTGATCTTCCTCTTCGAGGCACTAATAATTAACTGGTTCTACACATACTCACTTCAACTGAAACGCTTCGATATCCACTGAATATAATCTACACCATTACATGCTATTCAAATCAGTATACTCTCCTAAATTATAGAATATGATACATCCAATTCAAATCATTGTAGTAATAGAATAAACAACTGAAGATATATCAATAAACTAAATATTGGATTCATCATTTCTTCAATTAAAATAATTTCTTCACCTCACCGTAGTTATTAGACACATCAACATAGTTTGTTATTTATGCATGTAATTCTCTTCATCACATGTGAATATTTAATTCATGTAATTATTCACACTATTTATGTGTCCTCTTTGTGAAATAAAAAATGCAACATTGTGTATATTTTTTATCTTCTTTATGATTTTACTTCTTCCATCACTTATAGTTTACTCAAATCACATCTTTTATGCACACATTGTCCACTAAATTTTTTCAATGCACTTATTTTTTGTGTGCATGGTTTATTTATTATGCACTAATCCAAAATATTCACAATTATAAAAACCATGTTCCATATTAAAACACATGAAAATAGTAAATTCGTCACGCAAGAATATGTACTTCCTTTTCGAACTCCAACTCAAATCATACACGTGGACAACTCAAAAATAAAAACAAAATATGCATAATTGTTTTCCTCTTCGTGTAATGTAGTGCATGCATACACTCTTCTAAATGATTATTTAAATGATGTCTGAGTAAGTTTACACACATTTATGCACACACTATTTAGTATTCTTTATGTAACTACTCCACTATTGACAACTCACACCTTAATCCCTTCATGCATATCTTTTAGAATATTTGAATATTAATTTATATTCTACCTTTATTTTCTTCATGAAACACATATATATGCGATTCACAGTTCTTAAAAAAGTAGTATGTGGTGTATCATGTGTTGGTTGTCGCCTAGTGGCCCATGGGTTGCCTTCAATTGGTCTTCATGAGCATGGGAGGTGGGATGGGGGCTTGGGTGGTCCGATGTCCAATGGGTTGCCTTTAATTTATCTTCATCAGCTTTGGAGGTGGGATGGGGGGCTTGTATACTTCCAACCGAAGTAGTGTGGTTGTGGCTCCTCTTATTAGGTTTGGTTAGTTATAGACTTCAAAAAATATATTCTCACCAAAACCATTATAATTTAATCCCACAGTTCATCAATTTTATTATGATTCTCTCACATAGAATATTATAATTGAAGCAATAACCCAAAATCCCAATGTTCGCCAGTCTTCAAAGCCAAGACCAAAAATCCCATATCCCAAAGTTCATCAATCTTATTAAGATTCTAAAATTAATCATGAAGAACATTAATTCAATTTTTTCATGGTCATTATAAACACAATGAAAAAATAACAGAACAGGAAAAAACATCTCATCTTTTAGAAATTCCTTCAATTTACTGGTTGATAATCAGTAACATATGATCTTCTAAAAATGTGGTAAACATTACAATTGAATCCCAAAAAGTCTAAAGTTCATCAATATTATTATTATTCTCACATAAAACATTATAATAGAAGACCAATGTTTATAAAATATTAAAATAAAAGCCCAAAGTTTATCAATATTATTAAGACTCTAAAAATACTACTCATGATGAACATTAATTCAAAATTTTCATCGTCATTTTACACCCTATGATCAAATAAAAGAACATGAAAAATCATTTCAAATTTTATAAATTCTCTCAATTTACTATTTGATAATCAATATCATAAAATCTTCTAAAATTGTGGTAAAAATGTTCATTATCCAAATACAATTGGAACATGTTTTTGTCAATAAGAACAGCTCTAAAATAATCATATTTAATGCTCTTTAATCTAAATCAACTTCTTCAATAAAAATAAAACTTCCGAAAACATGTATGATTCTAAAAAATAATTCAAAGTCAGAACACCAACCTTCAATTAATGTCACATTGACTTTTAATCAAAAAACAGCATTCGCAACAATTACAATACAATTATTACATTCAATAAATTTAGGTTCCTCAATCAACCACTTTTTATTTGTTTTAAATACACATATTACATTCAAATTCAATGTTTTGTTCTATCCTTTATTAGGTTAGTTTGGTTGTAGACTTTAAAAAAATATTTTCGCAAAAAACATTATAATTGAATCCCAAAAAGACCAATGTTCCTAAAAATTATTATGATTCTCACATAAAACATTATAATAGAAGACCAATGTTCAAAAAAAAATTAGACTCCAAGCCCAAAGTTCATCAATATTATTATGATTCCCACATAAAACATTAGAATCAAAGACCAAAGTTCAATATACCACTTTAGATTTGTTGTCAGTACCCATTTTACTTTCAAATTAAATGCATTATTCACCCTCTTACTTATTAATAAAACAAAATATATAATTATGGGAAATAATTTAACTCATACCATTATTTAATTAATAAAACCTTCTTATTCTCTCATTCAATCTTCTCATTTCATAAGAGATTCTAATATTCTTAAATTCAAATTGATCTTATTTAGATAAGCAATGCATCACCTTTCTTAAAGTAATGATTTTTTATTTAATCATATATAAGTATATATGGGAAAATGTGATGTAGAAAAAAAAAAGACTGATCAATTCATATATCAAATATGTTAGTAAATTTTTCAGAATATGATGCCAATAATGAAACCTTATTTTAGGATATGTTCAAAAATATTTTTAACTTATCATTGGAATTTATCTCAAAAAACATATTAAAAACATTCAACAGTAAGAATTTACATCCCCTTGATCATCCCACATTACATTTGTCATGAAATTATCAGTTTCGTCTCTTCTGATTCCTATTTTCATTCATATATAGATAGGAGAACATACCCTTTTAATGAGAGGCTTCAATTCTAGAAATTGAAACCATTAGATAAATCCATTACCAGAACTTCAAATATTCATTTAATACTAGTTCAGATATTCATCTTTGATAATTTCTCATCTTTAATCCCCCTATAGGTATAATATTCATCCATATTCTTTATTATATTGACTCTCTTAAAGAATGATTTTCATGAACAATTTTACCATCCATTAAAATAAATAACTCCATGAAGGATTGCCTCCTGGATGTTTGTATAATATTATTTAAAGCACTAATAATTTCAGAAACCACCCTAAATATATGTCTCGCCTTAAATTCCTTATATAGAATAAATAAACACAAAACATACATGATAATAAGGTGTTTCCTCTATTATATTTAGTTATAGTAGCAGGGATGATGGTGGGACATATATTTAGGGGATAATGAATCTCGCCTGTTAACAAACACATGCATACCACATGCAAGACAGAAAGAAAATGAAGCATAATACATAGTATTTTAAAAGGATCACCCCCAATGTGGGTGACTATATCCATGCTATTTTTGGGGTAATTTGATATACATATTATCCACTATAATAAATCACTAATAACAAGTTTTTTGGTAATGTATCACCCTGAAACCATTTTGGTTAGGTATGAACCTTTTCCAAAACTATACTAGAATCCCACCAATGTTCATTATACTTGAATACCACCATTTTTTCACAAAAATACAACACTTAACATAATGATAAATACCACAAGATCTTCAAGATGCCAATGCAACATAAAACTGACCTTCCTCTTCGATCCATTAGTAATAAAATGATTTTTCCCTTGCTCGCTTCAACAAAAACTCTTTGACCGCCACTGAATATAATCAACAACACTACATTCTAGCTGAATCAGTATAATCTCCTAAATTTTAGATGATAACACTTCCAATTCAACATAATGTAGTAAATATAATGAAAAACTATTGATATGTCAATAAAATTCAATTTTTCTTCTTCTTTTCATCAATGAAAAAAATTATTTCATCTCAACTCAATTACTAAATACATCAATAACATTTTTTTTCATGTATGTAATTCTTGTAATTACATGCGAATGTTTAATGCATGTAATTATTCACACTATTTATGTATCTTATTTGTGAAATAAAAAATGAACAAAACTATGAATAGTTTTTATCTTCTTTATGATAACACATCCTCCCTCACGTATAGTGTACACAAATCACGTACTCTAGGAACATACTTTCCACTTAATATTTCTAATGCACATGTTCATTTATGTGTGCATGGTCTCTTTCTTGTGCACTAATCATAATGAAGCACAGTTCTTCTGCAAACTGTGTGGCTTATGAAGACTCTATAAAATAGTTAATTCTTCACACAATAATATGTATGATCTTTTCAAACTCATACTCGAATCATACTCATAGCTAGATCAACTCAAAATAGAACACATGAAACTACGGTCTTCTTCAATTAATGTAATGTAGGCATAAACTCTGCAATGTGCTTCTTCAAATAATGTGTGAATATGATTACAAAAATCTTTCAACACACTATTTAGTATTCCTTATGTAATTAATCATCTATTCTAAACTCACACGTTAATCCCTTCATGCATAACTCTCAAAATATTCATATTTTAATATATTTTCCACCTTTGTCTTCTTCATGAAACACATATATACGTGGTTAACATTTCTTTTCAAATCAATATGTTTTGTATCCATTTTATTTACATACATTCGATTTATTAGATAAATGATTTGAAAGTATCTAATTTCTTTGAAAAAAACTAATTTAGAGACCCTTATTTAAAATCACCAATTCCAAAAAATTATATATCAAGATCAATTATTTTTTATAGCTATTGTAACAAATGTATTTAGAACAAAATTAAAAACAATCTTTCTGATCTAAAAATAAAAACAAAAATAAAAATAATCAACTGATAAAACCAAAAAATATATTGAGGGAATTCCCATTTCATGATTTTTAACCAAGATGAATTTATGATTCAAGTTGTAATTTAAATGTGTTTATTTAAGGGTGCTTAATGAGTAAATATTTACACATATGGGTCGTATTTGATCATTATTAACCCTTTTTCATAATTGGATATCAGATTTCAACCTTTTGACCCATTTTTTATAATGATTATTTCCTTATTATATAAATTCTATGTCTTCTATTTTTCTTTAATATAAAATGTTGGCTCGATTATAGCTTATATTTTTTGTAGGCTATATAAAAATATTTTTTCTATACAAAGAAAAGTCCCATATTGGATTCTACAACGTATAGTGGCTCACATATAAGCTTGGATGGAAAATTTTTCATATCACACATGGGTTTTAGGATGGAACCCTAGAAGGTCCTATGTGTTGGCCCTGAAAGGCCTAGGGCTGGAGGAAATCAACCCTAAAAAGTGGTATCAGAGCTATGTTGTAGACAAAGTGTGATATAGGGTGATGTACTTCCCAAACCGATTTGAAAATGAAAGTGGTTTCTCCATTTAATCATATGAAACCATGGTGCCATATTTCGAAAGCCTTTCGGATAGTAGTGGTTAGGCGGTGAGTCATGGTGATGAGAAAAATAATGGATCAAAATGGTTGGATATGATGTATTATCATTGATGGGGGGATAATTATTTGGTATTTGGTTTGAGGGGAGGATTTTCGGGTACAACCCAAGTACCATACGTGATTCCACCAAGGATGGTGGCTCACATATAAGCTTGGATGGGAAATTACTCATATCAACCATGGGTTTTAGGAAGAACCACATAAGGGCCGATGTGTTGGTCCTAAAAGGAAAAATCACAAAATTCATTAATCATATTATGATTTTTGAAATAATACCCATGAAAATCCATCTCCACTTTCCTATATTTCATCAATTTACCAGTTGATAATCTGTTCCATGTGATCTTCTAAATATGTGGTAATAGTGTGAATTCTCCTAATTCAATTGGAATGTGTTTTGGTCAATAACAAATAATCTACAATCCTCACATTTAATGTTCATTCATCAAATGAAACTTATTCAATCAAAAAAAAAACCTTTCCAAACCATGAATTATTCTTAACAATAATACAAAGGCAGAACATCAATCTTCAATTAATGTCACAATGACATGATATCAAAAACCTGTATTTAAAATAATAATAAAAAATATTAATTTCAATAAATTTGAATTCTTCAATGGACACACCATCATCTAAATGCCATATTTTTTGCAATGTATTTTTTAGGTTGTTCAGGTAAAAGGGTTGATTGAGTATAATTTTTTTGACGTTATGTAGTGACATTCGTTGCATAAGAAATACATAATCAACCTTCCTAGAAACAATATCTGAATATTCCATACAAATTAGAATTATATTTTTACAACATTTTTTCAAATATAAATCCATTGCAACTTGTGTCTATTATAAGAACAAAAGGGAATCAGTGGTAGATGTGTCACTATCAGCACCACAATTTCAGACATGTCAACAAGACATAGCCGATCACATGAAACACTATGAGTCATAAAGCCAAAGGAAAACCCATGTAATGAAATCTAATCTAGGGAAGAGACATTTTAATTTTATACATTCGAGTATTTATATAAATTATGTGGATGTGTCTTTTTATTGAAAAAAATAATTTGGGGATACTTATTTAAAATAACCAATTAGAAAAAGTGTATATCAAGATTGATTATATTTATATACCTATTGTAAAAAATGTATTTTTAACATTATTCACAAAAATGATTCTTGATGTAAAAATTAAAAAAAAATATCCAACCATTAAAACCTATAAATGTATTGTGGGCATTCCCATTTTATGATTATTGACCAAGATGAATTTATTATACGAGTTGTATTTTAAATGTATTTCTTTAAGGGGGTTCAGTGAGTATATATTTACACATATGGGTCTTGTCAGATCAAGATTAACTCTATATATTAGTTAGAGATCATAATGAAAACATTTAACCCATTGGTTGTAAAGATAAAATCCTTACTGTATTAATTCTATGTATGATCCTTTTCTTTCACTTTGTAGGAAGAAAAACATATAGTACACCATTTTGTATCTCAGGGCATATTTTAGGGTTTGTAGTTTTGGACATCAGTATTTTCTGATCGGCTTATTTCCAATGTATTGGGTGATTCCCTTCCTTCGTAATTGTTTAACTTGTCAAAACAATATGGGTCATGTGTGCTAATAGGGTTAGGGACTAGGTTGCGCCCTGAATATTTATACATATACATATATATATATATATATATATATATAAAGATGTATTTATTTCTAAAATGGAAGCAACACTTAACATGATAAATAGATTTCTTTTGTTTTAATTTTTTCTTAAATTCATTTGAACTCATGCATTTTCATGGTGCCAAGAAAAAAATATCATAAATATTATATTATTATACATATAATTTATTATAACATGGATAATAGTAATATATAATTATATAAATATTTTTAAATTAATTATAAATATAAATGTATTTTTATTTTTATAAATATATATATATATATATGTTTAATAAAGTTTTAATAAAAAGTATATTTAAAATTCCACTTTATTAGTAATTCATTAATCAAAAAGTATACCAATATAAATATAATTATATTTTTTTCAATATACTCGTATTGATGAATATAATTATATATTTATAAATATAATAATTTTTTGGAATAAAAAAATAAAAAAATAAAATATATAGAAAATATAATTATTTTGATAAAATATATTGTTTACCAATTAAAAAACTATAAATATAATATAATTTTAAATATTTTTTTATTTAAAATATATATTTATATTTATATTTATAAAAAATGGGACTAATTATATATCTTTATTAGTTTTACCTAATTATAAACATATTTTGGGTTGCCCATGGTGCAACTTACTATTTTCTTTTTCAATAATGGAATGAAATCATTCGCATCCTATCATTTTTAATAAATATTGGGTTAATGGATACAAAAAAATGATATTCCTAACACAATCACGCAAACCCATATCCATACATATACCAAGATAAACTGTGGTAAATAAACATTTTAAAATAAAAACCTATAAACTAAATTTATCATTATTAATGAGTAGACAATACGCTAGAGAAGAATTGTGTAATCATAATGGAGAACATAATAGTGGTAGATACTATATTGAGTACCACCCAAGGACTATCCAAATATAGGGAAACCATTCAATCACACAAATTTGGAAACCTCCGATGTTAGTATATTTCTAAATCTGTGCACAAATCCTAGTCACGGGACTATTGCTAAATTGAGTTTGGGTAGGAATTTTTTAAATAGGTGAACCACCTTGTTTGGACCCCCAACCAATTTTGGATGTTCTTATACCAGCATAGAAGGACAGTTTCCAATGTATCTCTATTGAGGTTGTCCATAATGAAGCAACGCGATAATATTCATAGCCGCACATTCCCCCATATCCCTGCTCAAAACTGTAGAGATTCTAAATAAAATACTCTATGCATGTAGTCAGTGGAAAGAATTTTATCATATGGATGTCATTGACTGAATCAAATTTCATGTTTAGAATGAATCCAGGGTCTCCCTTTATGATCTTTCCTCCACAATCAACAAGGTCTATAGAAAATCATGTGTACATCATAGTGGTCGTAGGTTCTTCATTTTTTCGTTACACTGAAATGAAAGTCCAAAACTGGTGGAGAAATCTGGATAACCAAGGGCATAACATTTGAAATGGATTAGTTCATTGTAATAGTTTCTCCCTAGGGAGTCCCAGTCTTGAAAAATGGGAAACCCCTCCATAATCCTAGGAAATGAGTGAGTTTGTGGTTTGAGTCTAGTGAAACCAGTGGGTTGCTCAACACCATCATACTCAAGAACTCAATTGATAGATGGTGAATGATATTGGAGTGGGAATATTAATGAATGTGTATAAATTATCTAGAATAACGGATGGGATTTCCTTCTCTAGCATCCCCAGGTCATAGAAAAAATGTTTTAGAATCAGTACGAATCCCATAAGGATGGGCATCAATCCATATGTAGTTCTAGAACACAAAGTGATGACATACTGACACTGATGTGGGAAATAATATGTGGTGAGGAAATTGAATCATGTGCTATTATCATGAAGAATCCAGTGTAATTATAAGGCCTTATATCTTGGACCAAAAGAGATGGTATCAAAAATGAGTATGTGTAGAGTGGTGTTATGAAAAACCTTATGTGAATGGGGATTGAGGAGGTCCAACAATATATAACACATCCCAAAATAGATCTACATAAGTATTAAAGTCGTGATTCTTAGACTTGATGTAAATAGTTTAAGGTCATGCTTCATAGACGATCAACTCTTAATTTAGGATCATAGGGTTTATAACAATGGTTGATAACTCAATAATAGGATACATGTAATGTGGGGAATATTAAACCCGGCATGAATAGTGACCAAGGAGGCCCTAGAACCACACACTCATTCCCAAGATGTACAAGATTTGTAATTTTTGGTTTCACTCAATCTATCTACACATTGTCGGTATTTACCCAGTGTCGTTCCCATATTCAATCAATCTCTAATATCTTTTGGATAAACATCGGTGAGTCAAATTATTTTATGACACCTGAAATTTTTTATCTTTCAGAAAATGTTTTCAACCTAAATGGGATGTTCTTCCACCCCAATTCCTTCCCTATTGTCCTCATCAACCACGACATGCACGATCTTCCCAGCATGGATTCCATAGATTGTTATTACACACACAAAATTATTTTCTGAAACTAATAAGACAAAAGATGACTTTATTGGTCATATGGTTGTACTTGAAAAATACATGTATGAACGCTATGCTCCCACACCAATGAAGAAGCCACACGACTTGTGGAATATTCTGGCGGTTGATGACAACATCATCATCAAGACAGTGCTGAGAGTTAATCAGAAAAGGAAATATGAGGGCAATCCCATATTGTCCTTCATGACCCGTGAGGAGTAGATATTCACCAAATTCAGGATTCAAGAAAACCAAATCCCATGGATTATGCTCGAGAATTTTTACATATTTAGTAATCTACCCACTCTATTCCCATAACACCATCTAGAAATTGAGTGCTTGAGTACGGTGGTGCCATGCATCCCACTATCTCTACTAGAAAAAAACCACAGAAGCAGTTTTTTTAGATTTATGGAGGGGTTTCCTCTTTTCCAGGTCTGAGACTCCCCATGATTCATCTATATCTATGAAACAATCCATTTCCCACGTCATGCCCCCATGTTCTGTGCTCAACTTCGCCAGTTTTGGTCTTTGATTTTAGTGTTCCCAAAAATTGAAGAACCTATGACCACCATGATGTACATTCAATCATATATTGACCTTGTTGAGTGTTGAGTGAAGATAGAAAATTGTGACCCTAGCTACATTCTAAAATTTAAATTTTATTCAGACAACATCATCCTGATGATATCATTCCTTCCACTGACTTCATGCATAGAGTCATTGATTTGGAATCTCTATAGCTTCGAGCAAGGATACAGGGGAGTGTGTAGCTATGAAATCTCATCGTGTTGCTCCATTATGGCCAACCTCATCCACAATAATTGGGACTCTATTTTTATGTTCTAGGATAAGATTATAAAAAACAAGTTGTGGGTCTAGAAAAGGTGATTTCAATCTTTAAAAATTCCTTCCCAATATCAATGTGGCGTGAGTCCCATTACAAGGATTTGTGCACATGCATTGAAATATACAGCCAGTGTAGGTGGAAAAAGTTGAATTCTTCATTTGTTCTGCTATATTTGGATGGTCCCTGGGTGATACTCAATACAGTCGTCACCTCCAATATGTTCTCTATTGTTATTACGTAATTCTTCCTTAGTATATTGTCCCCTCGTTAATAATGATAAATTTCTTTTATGAGTTTTTTAATGTTTATTTGTCATGGTTTAACTTGTTATGTGTATACATATTGGTGTTCATGATTTTACTCATGTGCTCTTCAATTAAGTTTCATGATCGGGTTTCAGTTTCGACTATTATTCATGGCATATTCAAGTTGGTCATGCTATTTTGGTGTGTCAACTGGTGTTATAGGGTTTGATCACTACTACGACGTGTTGCTTCGAGCTTCATGGGAATCTCCAAATAAGATCGTATTATCATTAAGATGAAAGGGAATTAATTTATTAAATTATTAATTAACTAATGCAAGGACATTTATCTTAAATAATAAAATAACAAATAATGAAATAAATGTTAGTTTTTTACTTTTGTGTATTCGTTGAATGTATGACCATTCATATGCTTGATCAAGACCTATTTATATATTGGATATTTTAATTTAATTTACTGCCAGATTTTTCAATTATTTTATATTAAATTAAATAATGCTATTTTAGTCATACCTCCCTCTATTATTATATATGACCTATGTGTCAAAGGATATTTATGTAAAGCCCTTTAATCAATCCCTTGGTTCCCCTCACCTGTGTGTGAGTAATAAATATTTGTAATTAATGGAGCATCAGAAGGCATGTGAAGGTAGTTTAATATGGATTCATATAGATTCCATCCCCAGTGATATACAGGTGGAATTTTGTAACACATGCTAAGACCGACAATACGAGTTATTTCCCATAGGTCAAAGGTTGATTTAGTTTATGTTCATTAAATCTATTTTAAAATAAATCTCATGAACGGGTCATTTAATTACTTATTTATTTTTGTATATGCAATAATTTAATTTATGGGTGAAAGATCATGATTACATAAATTAATGAATTAATGTCAGAATAAGAGAATTAATAAATTAATTATGTGTAAATGTTTTGATCCAACATGGTTAATTAATTAACATCCACTTAATATTTACATGACATGAAAAGGATAAAACAAGATAAAATTTACGTAAAATAAGTTAAAATTACTCAATTAATAATGGAATCATATACTGATTTCCATTACTTGATTGAGAATGAAACCATAGAAATGCATGTAAAGGATAAAATAAGATAAAATTTATGAATAATAAATTAATTCCTCAATTAAATAATAAGGCGGACAAAAAATTCCATTACTTGATTGATAATGAAACCATAGAGCTAATTGTGGCACATGACCAATGTCTGGGCACTTACTTTTATCATGGAGTTATATCATGATATTTTTGGGTTGAATTAACCAAAATTGTATTAAGTTTAATTACCAAAGTCAGTTTAATATAAATATGGAGGTAAGTGTTGATGAAATTCAATTACATATTTTAGGATATGGGAATCCAATCAATGGACCATGGAGATAAGGGTATTTTGTTGGTAATTACTCCCACCTTATTACATTATAATAATTTCCATGGCCAAATTTTAGATAAATAATAAAATAAATGGGGATACATTCCACTAGAATGTTAATGATTCTATACATTATGAGTTCAATGGTGAGGGACATTGAGACTTGATAAAATAGATAGATATTTAATAGATAAATAAATCAAATCATTTAATTTATTATATCTCACATATTTTTTAATCAAGCACTATCCTTGTAATATTCTCTTTTTAAATGTAGAATAAAATGACAAGTTTATCATCCACACTATCCCTACAATAAATATTGGAGAATGGTAACCTCCTAACTAGATGTATCTTCAAAGAGTGGTTTAGGCACCATCAGGTTTTACAACGCCATTAATGGAAACCTTACGTGCCAAAATCTTCAATGTATTGTCCTCCTTCTAAGGATATGTGTGATAAATAGTTCCATGTCTATGAAAAACATTTGACAAATGAGGTCAATGTTCAATGTTTAATGATTTCAGTGATGTATAGTGACCTAATGATGTCTCATGAAAACATGGATGCATATAGCATGCTTGATAACCATTGAGGTCTTTAATATGATAGAGATATATATTAACAATTTGATATTTCCAAGTCGCCATTTCTGAGAAATCTTGGAGAGGGTACCCCAGCTAGGCCTCACGTAGTCAAGATCAATGGATACATTATGTGATTAAAGGTTCTTGGGATCAAGCTCCCCAAAGAACTAGGCACTAACCTCATTCTGGAATCACTCCCTCAATTCTTCTCCAGTTTTTTTGTAAGTTTTAATATGAAAATCATTGAGAGGTATATGTAAGATATTTTTACTATTCATCACCAAGTATATAAGGATACAAATCATGAAAAACCTTCCATCCATATGGTGAAAAAATGGAAAGGTAAAGAAAATGTCTTTATGACTAAATATTCTTCACACCCATACAAGAAGTGGAAGATCAATGGGAATGTAAGGGAACATCATGTTTTCTATTTTGCATGTGGAAAGAAGGGTCAATGGAAGAAAAACTACACCCAGAAAAATAAGAAAGGAGAACTTTTGAGTGTACTTTTTATTGAGTGCAGTTTATCTACTTCTAAAAATTTAATATTATATATATCTTGTGGTTCTCACATATGTATTCAAATAAAGTGACCAAGTAGAGTCAAAAATATTAACTGAGGAGATGAAGATCTTTGACCTGCCAACAGAACTAAAATGATTTTTGTATCTATCAGGGACTACCACATCATGTTTTCCACCATAATGATCTAATTTCTAAAGACTTGTTATTATATGTATTTAGTTTCCAAAAGAAATATTTTTGTATCCAAACAAGATACAGATGGATTTATTTTCAAATTTTTGAATAAATGTTGTTTCTTTTATAAATATATCATTATTTATGATGAGGCATATTTAAATCATAGTATTTATGTGTTATATTATACAAATCAAATAATGGAAATTGATAACAATGTAACATCACATGAATCATACCAAAACAAACTATGGAATCATTGGATTTTCCATGTAAATGAAAATCACATGACTAAATTAAATCAAGAGGTATATTTAGATTCTTTTGAACTAAAACCATTTGTTGTATGTCACACATGTTTACAAGGAAAATGAACAAATCCCCATTTAGTTGGACAATTGAAAGGTCTAAATAGATTCTCTAATTACATCATACTTGTTTTTTATTATTTCTATCAAGTAGTGACTCCCTCCATGTGATGTCATATCATTTGTTACCTCAAATTATTTCTTTCCAAATGTGGGATGAATCCATCACTTCATTAGAGATGTATGGTCCTTGATCGAAATGGGATGATGGAATGTCGATTTATCATTTTGTGGATTCGTCCTCAGAACATGTTTCCTAGTTCGGTTCTCCCTTATAGATTAAGAAATTGTTTGGGAAACTCATTATTGATGTCATCTCTTCATAGATGTCGGTTAATTACATTGCTTCTGTTTGGAAATTCCAAGGGATCAAGTTAGGGATGCAACCTTCGGTCAGGGAATTAGTCACATTGGGCATCGTTGAATATCTATGAAGCTGGAACTTTGGTCACCTGTATTCATCCTCACAAGAGGGATTCTCAAGGGTGCGAAGAACCAAGGTATCCCATGTAAAGACCCGCAAATTTCAAGGAAATTTTTTTTTCTTAATTTTCTTTGGAATTTTACAAGAGCGCAGCTTCAGACGGCACCTGATTCCGAGGCCCGGTGTGCCCGGAATCAATTTCCGAAGTTTGGCTCGGGTACGTTCAGTGAACGGACGAGCGGGTTTTTCTATCTTTTGAACCGGTGCCCGGAATCAAATTCTGAGGGCATCGATGAAATCGCAGCGCCGGTATTTGCTTAGAAACGCCTCTTCCGGAGTTGCGTTTGCTCAGACGTGGTTTTTAAATTTTGCGGCTTTAAGTCAGAAATAAAATAAATTTGTTCGACAACTTTATTTTATTTCACTTAAGCTGCTTGGAAGCCACTTGAAGCCACTTAAAGGCGGCTTGAACTGTGTTGAACTGGATAGGATGCTATCCAGAAATATCCTACCCCCTTGATAGGATATTTGTGAGGTGGGGCCCGCGCGAGCCCCGCCGTTTCTTTCGCTAAGTAACGCACCCGCGAAAACCCGTCAAAGAAACTGAAAAGTCAACCGACGCGTTTCTTTAATTCTTAACAGACCATTTAAATGGGCTGTTTCTTTCGTGAATTAAATGGGCTGTTTCGCTCGTTGAATTAATTCAACGAATTAAATGGGTCGTTACTTACGCGTTTTACGTTTGTTGGCAAAAATAATAAAATAGACAAACTTGTCTATTTTGGAGGATTGCTATCGTTGTGCAATTCCTCTGAGCCTCCACCCTCTCCGCGAAGAACGCGAAGAACGCGAAGAACGCGAAGAACGCCGAACCCGGAAGTCGACGACGCCTTCGCCCGAGACGTTCTTCCGATTTCCGATCTCCGATCACCGACCATTCGAGGTGAGTGCTTTCGGATTTCCTCTCAAGTTCTTTTCTTTGGTTTTAAACGAAACACAAATTTAAATATTAATAATTTAAATCTGTTGTTCTTGATTCGTTGAGCTCGCCGGCTCAACGCCGGTTTCCGCGACGACGCGACACCTTCCCGCGACGACGCGACGATCGATCTCTTCCGCGACGATCTCTTCCGCGAAGAACGCCTGCGCTCGACGATCATCAAGGTAGGGATTTATTCTGGAAAAGTTACCCCTTTTAAATTTTCTCGTGAACGTTCTTGATAATTTAAAAAGTCGGTTTCAAACGAACAATTTTATCTTTAAATAAAATTGTTGGATCATGTGTTGATCATCTTTTTCTTTTCTCCCGTTGATTATGGCTAACGCGGAGGGTTGCGGGTCTAACGAACAAGACCCGACAACCCTCTGCCGATCACTTTTGTTGTGCGGATATGACGGACGATGACAAACCGCACGGCAGGGGCGATCCGTTGTTTCCGCAGTGAAGGTCGGCATCCGGGAGAGGCATCGGCGCAGACGGGAGGCAAAACGGGCCACCAGAGCATCTCCGGCGGCCCGCGGAAGGCAGCGGCGGCGCGGGTCGCCGGCGCGGCGGCGCCGGCGACCGGAGGCGGTGGCGCCCGGCACGCCGCCGTAGAGGAAGTCCGCCGCGGCTGAAGCCGCGGCGGCGGTGGCGGCCGGTTCCACGGCCGCGCGGAACCGGGAACGGACGCGGCGGCCCGGCCGCGTCCGCGTGACAGGCGGCCCCCCGCAGGGGCCGCGTTTCTTCAAAAGCCGCGGGTCAAACCCGCGGCGGCGGCCTGTTCGGCCGCTCGGCCGAAGCCGAGCCGGCCGGTCCGGTCGGCCGGGCCGCGCCCAGGCCGAACCGGACCCGGCCGAGCCGGTTCGGCCCAGTTCGGGCCTACCCGGGTCGGCCGACCCCAGGGGGGTTCGGGCCGGGTCGCCCCGGGCCCAGAACCCCCGTTTTCGGGCCCTCTTCGGTCTTTCTCCCATATCGTGGGCCTGGGACATCCGATTGATGAACCGTCAGCGGCTACGCGATCCTTGGATCAAGACGGTCGTTTCGGTATATTATACTCAAGGTTTCGGAAGACTTTGGGTTCGGCCGGGTTGGTTCGTACACGAAACCAACCGGGCCCTCGGAGCGGAAACGCTCATAACTTGAGCTACGGACGTCCGATCGACGTACCGTCAGCTGTGGTAGTTTCCTCTAAGTGAGACGGAACTTTTGGCATGCTCCGCCCGAGGATCGGATACAGGCGGAGTACGGACGGGTTGGTTTTTCCCTAAAAACCAACCGGGCCCCTGGGACGAAAATGCCAATAACTCTCAGACCGGGCGTCCGTTTGACGCGCCGTCTGTCGCGTTGAGATCCTGTTGTCGATACGGAACTTTTGGATACATCAACTTCGGACTACGTGTCAGTTGATGTATCAGACTCTCGGCTCGTGGAGCGGACCCTCCTAAACGAGCTCGCTATGTGCGGGAACCCTAGCGCTGGCTGTGACTTCGACGACAGAGCAGAGATCCTTCGTGGACTGCGACGACGGCAGAGCAGAGATCCTTCGTGGACTGCAGCGACGACTGTGCAGAGATCCTCAGTGGACTGCGTCGACTACTGCACTCAGCGATCCTACGTGGATCAGTGCTACAGGTTCTGTGTGAGCCCGATCCTATGTGGGTCCTTACTACCGGTTCTGTGTGAGCCACTGCCTACAGGTTCTGTGTGAGCCTGATCCTGTGTGGGTCTTCTGCGGGGGTTAGTACCTATCGATCCTTTGTGGGTCCGACGACTTAGATGGATCAGTGATCATCTTTGACGTCATCTGAAAAAGTATACCTGGTTGAGCTGAATCGAATGTTACTCTCCTATGTGGATTGTGTTGAACTATCCTAAGTGGATTTACTATTTACTCTCCTTTGTGGATTGTGTTGAACTATCCTTTGTGGATTTACTGTTTACTCTCCTTGTGGATTTGAGTCTTGCTTTCCTTTGTGGATTGAGTTGTTCTCGAGCTAGTGAGCAGAGCTAGAAATGGGGACTTAGGTATATGTATGGGCATATACCTAAGTCGAGTCAGATGTTACTTCGTGATTGCATCTTTCTTTTGTGCTATATCCTTTGTGGATTTCGGGAGACCTTCGGGGGTCTCGGGGTCCTTACTGAGTACCTTGTACTCACCCCTGCACGGGCTATGCCCGCACCTTGTTGTGTTGGTTGCAGACGACGGACAGCGCTGATCACGGTTGGGGCGTGGAGCAGGACGGTACCTGGAGGTGGACCACTGGGCGGAACGTACTCGGAGCGGACGTGGGACCCGAGGAGCCTGGAGGCTATCTGTACCCACCCTTCAGGTGGGATTGCCAGTGGACGACACGAGGCCGCCGTCTTTTCTTCAGTTGCTGTACTTTACTTTTTCAGTTGTACTTTACAGTTGGGCTTGTATTTTCGGCCCCTTTACTTTTCTGCACCTTACTTTCCGCTTGCTGACTCTGTGTGGTTGTTACTTATAAAGGCAATGCCTTCCCTGTTTACTGGGATTTTACGCCTTGGTGCTAGTCGCCAGCCCCTGGCCTATGGAAGGCGGGCTTGGGGTAGTCACGGCACGGGCCCCGAGGACGGGTCGTGACAAATTGGTATCAAAGGTGGTCGGTTCTACCGCAGACTCTGATCGTCTTTTCTTTCTATATGAAGCAATAGTGTTTAGTGTATTGAGTGTGGTTATCAGTTCAGGGAGCCCAGTGTTGGTGCGGCGGCCAACGTATCCGTACACCAGGACCCTGACTCCTGATTTCCGACTTAATGCATGAAAACATTGATTGCGTGTGTGTTTTAAGTTTTCTTTGTGATTACTTGTGTCAGCTCACCGGGTATACTGATCTGCTTTATGAAAGTCTCAAGTTTTCCTTGCGATTACTTGTGCCAGCTCACCAGGTATACTGTTCTGACTGTGGTACTCTTGTTCTCCTTTTCAGGATGGCCCCGCGACGACTGCCAGCTAGGGTTCCGAGTGTAGGGCGCGACGGCAGCCCACCGAGCGACGAGGCCTCGGTGCAGGGCCCTTTGCCAGCTGTGGCACCGGCGGTAGCTTTACCCGCCGAGCCACCGATGCTACCAGTACCAGACGCTGACGATGCACGTCGCCTCAGGGCACTGCATGAGTTTCAGAGCCAGCGACCGCCCAGGTTTCACGGTGAGGCGGACCCCCAGGCCGCCGAGGACTGGCTAGAGGCGGTGGTACGGATCTTTCGGCTAGTGAGGACACCAGCGGATCTCATGGTGATTCTCGCAGCGAGCCTCCTGCAGGTGGCGGCAGGACGATGGTGGAGCCTGATGCTCCAGGTTCACGATGAGGCATCCCTGCTCTAGACGGACTTCGAGAGCCTCTTCCGCTCTGAGTTCGTCCCGGCCACCCTCCGAGCGGTGCGCATCCAGGAGCTTCTCCAGCTGCGCCAGGGCAGCATGACGGTCGCTCAGTACGCGGCGAGGTTCACGGACCTATCTCGCTACTCGACCGACATGGTACGGGACCCCTTCTTTCGGGCACGGATCTTCGAGCAGGGCTTGCGACAGGAGATTCGGGCGTTGCTGATCTCCCTCAGCATTCCGACCCAGGCGGGAGTGCTGGAGCGAGCCCTCCTGATCGAGAGCTTCCTGGCAGAGCCTTCTTCAGCGGCGAGACCTAGCGCAGGGCGGCAGGTAGCTGAGTCTTCGGCAGCAGGTAGCCGACGGATGACTCACGGGTCCAGGCAGACCAGACCCCCACGCAGACGGCCTCAGGACACCAGCTCAGCAGTACGAGGCACACAGCGGAGTGCCAGCCTTTCGAGAGGCAGGTTGTGCTACTCTTGCGGCGGGCAGGGTCACATGGCTCGTGACTGCCCGACTCGCCGATCAGAGGAGCAGCAGACGGTGGAGGGGCCACCCAGGCAGAGGCAGAGGGTCGACCGTGGCGGTCCGCAGGGAGGAGGCGGACGAGGCAGAGGAGCTGGCCGAGCAGCGGGTGGTGGGCGACGCTTCCAGGCTCTACCCCCACCACCACCAGGAGGGCCACCTCGACCACAGGGAGCTGGCGGGCAGGGACAGGCCCAGCTCCAGGCAGTGGAGGCCTACGACCCCGACTTGCCAGAGATGATTCGAGGTACGATCTGTGTCTATTCCACCCTTACCGCAGTACTTATAGACACAGGAGCGAGTCACTCTTTCATAGCCTCTGCCCTTGTTCGGAGCTCGGAGATTCCGACTGAGCCGTTGGCTCGATCCTTACGGCTAGAGACTCCTACGGGAGCAGACTCGACGATTACGCACTGGTGCCGGCAGTGTGAGCTTACTCTAGGAGGCGAGAGCTTCAGCTGGGATCTCCTTGTAGCGGCGTCGAGGCCTTACGACGTCATCTTGGGCATGGATTGGCTATCCACGGTTCATGCCCAGATCGACTGTTTTAGGCGCAAGGTGCGATGTGTTCGCACCGACGGGAGCAGGTTTACCTTCACCGGCGAGAAGGGAACCTTTGCAGCACAGGATGGACTTCCGCGGAGGAGAGTGCAGCCCATATCTCATCAGTTGGCTAGCCTCATCCTAGGAGCAGTGGACGTGCGGAGTCCAGCTTTTCCTGCAGTGGTGGACCAGTACGTGGACGTCTTTCCCGATGACGTTCCAGGGCTACCTCCTCATAGAGAGGTAGACTTTTACATCGACTTGTACCCCGGGACAGCCCCGATATCTACTCCAGCATATCGGATGGCCCCCGCCGAGCTTCGAGAGCTGCGGGTACAGTTGGAGGACTTGCAGAGCAAGGGGTTTATCCGACCCAGTGTTTCACCCTGGGCTTCCCCGATTTTGTTCGCCAAGAAGGCGGACAGGAGCTTGCGACTGTGTGTCGACTATCGTCGCCTGAACCAAGTGACAGTGAGAAACAAGTATCCGCTGCCACGGATTGATGACCTCTTCGATCAGCTCAAGGGAGCACGGTGGTTCTCGAAGATAGACCTCCGGTCAGGCTATCATCAGCTCAGAGTTCGAGACGAGGACGTGCGGAAGACGGCCTTCAGGTGTCGGTATGGCCATTATGAGTTCTTTGTTATGCCATTCGGCGTAACCAATGCTCCAGCAGTGTTCATGAGCCTCATGAACAGGATCTTCCAGCCATACCTCGACCGATTTGTCGTGGTCTCCATTGACGACATTTTGGTATACTCGACGACTGAGGAGGAGCATGCCTACCACCTGCGAGTAGTGCTAGACACACTCTGAGAGCACCAACATTATGGAAAGCTCTCAAAATTCCAGTTCTGGTTACGTGAGGTCCATTTCTTGGGGCACGTCATTTCTGAGGCGGGAGTTGCAGTGGATCCCGCGAAGATCGAGGCAGTGCTAGCTTGGGAGCCACCCAGGAGCGTGACAGAGGTGCAGAGCTTCTTGGGCCTAGCCGGATACTATCGGAGATTTGTGCCAGACTTCTCCAGAGTTGCGGCACCACTCTCATCCTTGACGAAGAAGGGGAAACCCTTTGTGTGGTCAGACAGATGTCAGCAGAGCTTCCAGGAGCTGAGACAGAGATTGACCAGCGCACCTATCTTGAGGTTGCCTGAGGAGGGAGTTGGATACGTAGTTTACTGCGACGCATCAGGGACTGGACTCGGGTGCGTCCTGATGCAGGAGCGGGCCGTGATCGCCTACGGATCACGTCAGTTGAGGACGCATGAGCAGAACTACGCCACTCATGACCTGGAGTTGCAGCAGTGGTCTTCGCTCTGAAGACTTGGCGGCACTATCTGATGGGCGAGCGCTTCACTGTCTTTTCTGACCACCAGAGTCTCAGGTATATCTTCTCTCAGAAGGACCTGAACCTGAGACAGCGGAGATGGCTTGAGTTCCTCCAGGACTATGACTTTGAGATTGTCTATACTCCTGGGAAGGGGAACGTGGTAGCAGATGCCCTCAGCAGGAGGACGGGCATTCAGCTGCTTGAGGAGGCGACGGAGCAGCTAGCCTCCTTGCAGATATCCTTCGTGGATAGAGACGGAGCAGCCTTTCTTCAGTCTCTCACAGTCTCTCCTCCACTTCTACAGCGGGTCAGAGAGGCTCAGCGTGGGGACGCTGACTGTGAGACCCGGCGTGCACTGATATCCTCAGGTCAGGCGCCTGATGGTTTCTCCCTTGGAGCAGAGCACGACATCCTTTTCAGAGGGCGTACCTTCGTACCAGTTGCATTACGAGAGGAGGTGCTGAGAGAGTTTCACACTTCTCCCTTGGCGGTGCATCCCGGAGTGGCGAAGATGTACCAGGATCTCAGACGACAGCACTGGTGGCCGGGCATGAAGAAAGCTGTGGCAGAGTTCGTTTCACGATGCCTCACCTGCCAGCAGGTGAAGGCAGAGCATCAGGTACCAGCAGGTTTGGTACAGCCCTTGGAGGTCCCGGAGTGGAAGTGGGATAGCATATCTATGGACTTCGTGACTGGACTTCCACGCACTTCCAGAGGTCACGACTCCATTTGGGTGATTGTCGACCGACTTACCAAGTCGGCACACTTCTTACCCATCAGAGAGCAGGGCTCAGTGGAGAGCTTGGGACGTCTTTACGTCCAGGAGATCGTACGGCTTCACGGTGTGCCATCATCTATCGTCTCCGATCGAGATGCTCGTTTCACTTCCCGGCTCTGGAAGGGGTTGCAGGAGGCGTTCGGGACGCGGCTCCATCTGAGCACAGCCTTCCACCCTCAGACGGATGGTCAGACGGAGAGGACCATACAGACACTCGAGGACATGCTCCGTGCATGTGTTCTCGACTTTGGTCGCAGCTGGGAGGACCACCTACCCTTGGTGGAGTTCGCGTACAACAACAGCTACCACTCCACCATCGGGATGGCACCATACGAGGCGTTGTACGGCAGACCCTGCAGATCACCGTTGTGCTGGACAGACCCTGGGGAGTCAGCACTCGTGGGACCAGAGATGGTCCGAGCCACGACAGAGAAGGTCCAGATCATCCAGGAGAGGATGAGGACAGCTCAGAGCCGGCAGAAGTCATATGCTGACAGGAGGCGGAGGCCACTGGAGTTCGAGGATGGCGACCACGTCTTTTTGCGTGTCTCACCTCGACGTGGTTTTCGGAGATTTGGCCGAGGCGGCAAGTTGTCTCCACACTTCATCGGGCCTTTCCAGGTCCTCAACAGGATAGGAGAGGTGGCTTATCGCCTGGCTCTACCACCTCAGTTGCACTGGGTGCACGACGTCTTCCACGTGTCTCAGCTGAGGAGATACGTGCACGACCCGACGCACATCATCGACTTTGGGGAGCTGGACGTGGACGATGGGGCGACTTTTGCGGAGGTCCCAGTGGAGATCGAGGATCGACAGGAGCGGGTCCTACGTGGGCGGTCGATTCCTCTTGTGCGCGTCAGATGGCAGCACGGGAACCTCCAGGAGAGCACTTGGGAGCGGGAGGCTCAGATGCGTGCTCAGTACCCCCATTTGTTCCCCTAGTTTTTGATGTATCTTTACGGGGACGTAAAGCCCTGAGGTGGGAGTAATGTAAAGACCCGCAAATTTCAAGGAAATTTTTTTTCTTAATTTTCTTTGGAATTTTACAAGAGCGCAACTTCAGACGGCACCTGATTCCGAGGCCCGGTGTGCCCGGAATCAATTTCCGAAGTTTGGCTCGGGTACGTTCAGTGAACGGACGAGCGGGTTTTTATATCTTTTGAACCGGTGCCCGGAATCAAATTCTGAGGGCACCGATGAAATCGCAGCACCGGTATTTGCTTAGAAACGCCTCTTCCGGAGTTGTGTTTGCTCAGACGTGGTTTTTAAATTTTGCGGCTTTAAGTCAGAAATAAAATAAATTTGTGCGACAACTTTATTTTATTTCACTTAAGCTGCTTGGAAGCCACTTGAAGCCACTTAAATGCGGCTTGAACTGTGTTGAACTGGATAGGATGCTATCCAGAAATATCCTACCCCCTTGATAGGATATTTGTGAGGTGGGGCCCGCGCGAGCCCCGCCGTTTCTTTCGCTAAGTAATGCACCCGCGAAAACCCGTCAAAGAAACTGAAAAGTCAACCGACGCGTTTCTTTAATTCTTAACAGACCATTTAAATGGGCTGTTTCTTTCGTGAATTAAATGGGCTGTTTCGCTCGTTGAATTAATTCAACGAATTAAATGGGTCGTTACTTACGCGTTTTACGTTTGTTGGCAAAAATAATAAAATAGACAAACTTGTCTATTTTGGAGGATTGCTATCGTTGTGCAATTCCTCTGAGCCTCCACCCTCTCCGCGAAGAACGCGAAGAACGCGAAGAACGCGAAGAACGCGAAGAATGCCGAACCCGGAAGTCGACGACGCCTTCGCCCGAGACGTTCTTCCGATTTCCGATCTCCGATCACCGACCATTCGAGGTGAGTGCTTTCGGATTTCCTCTCAAGTTCTTTTCTTTGGTTTTAAACGAAACACAGATTTAAATATTAATAATTTAAATCTGTTGTTCTTGATTCGTTGAGCTCGCCGGCTCAACGCTGGTTTCCGCGACGACGCGACACCTTCCCGCGACGACGCGACGATCGATCTCTTCCACGACGATCTCTTCCGCGAAGAACGCCCGCGCTCGACGATCATCAAGGTAGGGATTTATTCTGGAAAAGTTACCCCTTTTAAATTTTATCATGAACGTTCTTGAAAATTTAAAAAGTCGGTTTCAAACGAACAATTTTATCTTTAAATAAAATTGTTGGATCATGTGTTGATCATCTTTTTCTTTTCTCCCGTTGATTATGGCTAACGCGGAGGGTTGCGGGTCTAACGAACAAGACCTGACAACCCTCCGCCGATCTCTTTTGTTGTGCGGATATGACGGACGACGACAAACCGCGTGGCAGGGGCGATCCGTTGTTTCCGCAGTGAAGGTCGGCATCCGGGAGAGGCATCGGCGCAGACGGGAGGCAAAACGGGCCACCGGAGCATCTCCGGCGGCCCGCGGAAGGCAGCGGCGGCGCGGGTCGCCGGCGCGGCGGCGCCGGCGACCGGAGGCGGCGGCGCCCGGCGCGCCGCCGTAGAGGAAGTCCGCCGCGGCTGAAGCCGCGGCGGCGGTGGCGGCCGGTTCCGCGGCCGCGCGGAACCGGGAACGGACGCGGCGGCCCGGCCGCGTCCGCGTGACAGGCGGCCCCCCGCGGGGGCCGCGTTTCTTCAAATGTCGCGGGTCAAACCCGCGGCGGCGGCCTGTTCGGCCGCTCGGCTGAAGCCGAGCCGGCCGGTTCGGGCCGGTTCGGGCCGACCCGGTTCGGCCGACCCCAGGGGGGTTCGGGCCGGGTCGCCCCGGGCCCAGAACCCCCATTTTCAGGCCCTATTCGGTCTTTCACCCATATCATGGGCCTGGGACCTCCGATTGACGAACCGTCAGCGGCTACGCGATCCTTGGATCAAGACGGTCGTTTCGGTATATTATACTCAAGGTTTAGGAAGACTTTGGGTTCGGCCGGGTTGGTTCGTACACGAAACCAACCGGGCCCTCGGAGCGGAAACGCTCATAACGTGAGCTACGGACGTCCGATCGACGTACCGTCAGCTGTGTTAGTTTCCTCTAAGTGAGACGGAACTTTTGGCATGCTCCGCCCGAGGATCGGATACAGGCGGAGTACGGTCGGGTTGGTTTTGCCCTAAAAACCAACCGGGCCCCTGGGACGAAAATGCCAATAACTCTCAGACCGGGCGTCCGTTTGACGCGCCGTCTGTCGCGTTGAGATCCTGTTGTCGATACGGAACTTTTGGATACATCAACTTCGGACTACGTTTCAGTTGATGTATCAGCCTCTCGGCTCGTGGAGCGGACCCTCCTAAACGAGCTCGCTATGTGCGGGAACCCTAGCGCTGGCTGTGACTTCGACGACAGAGCAGAGATCCTTCGTGGACTGCGACGACGGCAGAGCAGAGATCCTTCGTGGACTGCGGCGACGACTGTGCAGATATCCTCAGTGGACTGCGTCGACTACTGCACTCAGCGATCCTACGTGGATCAGTGCTACAAGTTCTGTGTGAGCCCGATCCTATGTGGGTCCTTACTACCGGTTCTGTGTGAGCCACTGCCTACAGGTTCTGTGTGAGCCCGATCCTGTGTGGGTCTTCTGCGGGGGTTAGTACCTATCGATCCTTTGTGGGTCCGACGACTTAGATGGATCAGTGATCATCTTTGACGTCATCTGAAAAAGTATACCTGGTTGAGCTGAATCGAATGTTACTCTCCTATGTGGATTGTGTTGAACTATCCTAAGTGGATTTACTGTTTACTCTCCTTTGTGGATTGTGTTGAACTATCCTTTGTGGATTTACTGTTTACTCTCCTTGTGGATTTGAGTCTTGCTTTCCTTTGTGGATTGAGTTGTTCTCGAGCTCGTGAGCAGAGCTAGAAATGGGGACTTAGGTATATGTATGGGCATATACCTAAGTCGAGTCAGATGTTACTTCGTGATTGCATCTTTCTTTTGTGCTATATCCTTTGTGGATTTCGGGAGACCTTCGGGGGTCTCGGGGTCCTTACTGAGTAGCTTGTACTCACCCCTGCACGGGCTATGCCCGCACCTTGTTGTGTTGGTTGCAGACGACGGACAGCGCTGATCACGGTTGGGGCGTGGAGCAGGACGGTACCTGGAGGTGGACCACTGGGCGGAACGTACTCGGAGCGGACGTGGGACCCGAGGAGCCTGGAGGCTATCTGTACCCACCCTTCAGGTGGGATTGCCAGTGGATGACCCGAGGCCGCCGTCTTTTCTTCAGTTGCTGTACTTTACTTTTTCAGTTGTACTTTACAGTTGGGCTTGTATTTTCGGCCCCTTTACTTTTCTGCACCTTACTTTCCGCTTGCTGACTCTGTGTGGTTGTTACTTATAAAGGCAATGCCTTCCCTGTTTACTGGGATTTTACGCCTTGGTGCTAGTCGCCAGCCCCTGGCCTATGGAAGGCGGGCTTGGGGTAGTCACGGCACGGGCCCCGAGGACGGGTCGTGACATCCCACGTTTATCATAGGGTATATTTTGATTGCATAATTTTTTCTAAGGTATTCCTTATGTGTCCCATGTCTAACACAGGCTATGTCGCAAGTTTAACATCTAGCGGAGATGTGGGTCATGAGTTTAATGTCTTGTGGAGACAGAATGGATGGATCGAAAAAATTGTGAATATGGATTTGATAGGTACATCTATAGGAAGGACCACCTGGAATTTTTACCAAATGGGTGGAGCATAATTCCCAATGAGAGCAGACCTAGGATGTTGTGTTCCATAAATGGAAGGTTTCACACCATGAAGGCAGATATGGACACCATTGAGGGTGGATCAAGGAAGGTGGACCCCAATGAAGGGGACACCAAGGTTTACCATTGGCTGGGATTGAACCTCGTGGAGGCTTCCTATGTATCTTATTTCGAAGACTGGTATCAAAACCCATGTAATTCAAGATGGATGGTTTGGGGCAAACACATTGTTAGCGACCCTTCGAAAGGGGAATTCTCTTGGTTTGATGGATATGAATTGTGTGGGGGTTATGAATGGTCAGATGCATGGGTTCATATAAGAGCAGTAATGGGATGAATAGGGCTTATGCACTAAGATGAACCAAATGGATTGTGTGATCCCACCAGGATGTGTCGACCCGGGTATGAATTAGGATGGATGTGTATAAAGTGTGGATGATAAATGGATAGGTTGGATGGAGTGGATAGAGTGATCTCATTGAGATTATGTTGAGTTGAGTGATAAAGTGATGGTGGATGGATCAAAACACATCAGGGAGGTGAATCTGGGGTGATGTGTGTCATGAAGGGAAGATGACATGCCATGAAGGCTGATCTAAGCACCACTATAGGTGGACCAGTGAGAGGGATTCCCCTATAAGGGGGAACCATGATTTACCAAGGGTTATGATTGACCATCGTGGATGTTTCCTACATACACTACATATGAGGAATGGATAGAATCCCACATAGTTTGAGTATCAATTGTATTTTAATGTCATACGGTAAGGATGAGAATGAACCGATGTGAACATGATGGTGTCGATCATGAACCTAGAGGAAGCTTCCTACATATCTCATCTGGTTGGGAGTCAAATTCCATATAGTTTATGTTGGGGGAATTCGGGCTTACACCTAAGAAAGAATCCCAATCATGTGGTGTGGGGCTTGTGCATTGAATCTACCCAAGTGGATTGAAGGGAGATGTGACCTCTGGGTGGGGCATGACCCTCTCAATATATATTATCCTGAGATAAATTTTAGGTTGGGAATGGATGTTGGTGGATACTAAGATTCGGGGGGTCCGCCCTTAAGGAGAACGTCTCCATGTTTTACCGATGGTCGGGATTGACCCTTGTGGAGGTGTCCTACACACCCTGCCTGGATGGAAGGGATTAAATACCAAATAGTTCAGTGGTCCGGAGCTTATGCATGGATGGAGACCCATGAAAGAATAAACTAAGATTACTCCGGGATGGATTTCTGGAATAAGGGTTTCATAGTCACTACTAACCTATAATCCCATGTGAATCATGATCGGTGTGAGAAACAAGAGGAGGTAGTAGACCAAACTATCACATCATGAATGTTGCGTCAGAAAGGAAATAGATTGGGGCTTACACATAGAAGGAGCCCATAGTGAAAATTTTCAAAGGGATGGGGATGGGGTGTTGAGAGCCCTCAATGACCATCCCCTCTCTAGTATTTTAATTTGGATGAGGAAAGGAGGAGAAAGGGTTCTCCCACCATAAAAAATGATAGGTTTGTACACCAAGATGGTTGAACTTCCATGTGGTAAGATGTCACTCTATGCAAGGAAGATATCATTCCATATGAGGAATATCTCCCTCCTGTGGAGGCTAGTAGGCATAGAAAATTCCCAAGGTTGAGAACCCCATGTGCATGTCATCGAGTGAGGATGTTGTTTAATTTCATTTTTAGAGGACAATTACACTTCAAAATTTAACTTCATGCAGCTTAAACGAGGATACACACTGCTCACCCCTTGGATGCACACAATCGATACTTGCCCACACATGGTGACAGAATGGAATCATCAATTCTTGATAGTAATGGGGAGGAGGAGTGATAAATATGGGTCTCTACATTAGCATCCATATGCCATAACGTATAGGATATTAAGGTAGCTATTCCAAACATCAAGAGGCAAGGAAATGCGATATATGGCACCGCACGAGGAACCAGTAAACCAGTACGTACTAGCCTAGCGGGCTGCATAGAAGAGTTGCATGAAATATGTGGAATTCTCATGAATGATGGGCTCAAACATTGTTCTTTAAGGTAAATAAAACCCATGTAGTTACAAGGAGTATGTGAGAAAAAGATTAGGGACTTTCACACAAAAACAAGTTGACTAGGAAAAAGATAGATGTGTACAAGGGTATGGGGTGTGTGCAAGAAGGGTATTTTGGGCACACCTGCCTTAGGTAATTGATGAACACAAAAAGGGTAATTTTAACACACCTAGATTAGTCCAAAAAGAAATTGGAGAGGGTTAATCCCTTGTGGGCTCTCTATATGGGGGACCTATCATGAAATATCATATAACTTGAAGCCATGACTTGCTAACGGTAGCAGACGGGGTTATCATGTACGCATGAGAGTGTCTGTTCGACTTCCAGAGAGTTACATTGAAAAGGGAGTGGAGAACTTCTATTTATAGGAAACATTATCAGCGAGATCTAGTAAGAAGGTCATCATAGAAGTGGGATTTGATGTCACATTGGAAACGTATGTTCCTAACATGTATACGAAGATTTTTCATGCCAAACTCTTCAGTTACGGATGTATACCTTTTTATATTTTATGAGGATTGGGTGAACTAAAACCTTTGATATTTCATTGGGTGTGTAAGGGTTTTACAAATGGGTTTTCTTCATGCACACAGTCCTTGGAACTTACGTGTGTATTACTTGGTCTTCTCAGCATGTCTATTGAGTTAAAGGGTTTATGCAGTTTTTCCATATATGATTGGTTGTGGATTCAGGTGGATTTTGGTTCCAAAATATTCCCCATAGGAATCATACATGATAGGGGACTAGAATGTCGGGTTCAGAGAGATTCATTGAAGATAATAATGCGCTCAGGGAGGTGCACTGAATATCTGTGGATCAGCGTGTAAGGTGCCTTGTGCACATGAAAAAGACATAGATCACACCTATAAATACATGGGGGTTTTTATATTACTTTTAATTTCCATAAAACAATATATTACACTCTCGTTCACATAATTACGTTACATTTGTTCGAATGACAAAAAATTGGCCAATAATTTTTACATAGAAACTGAACCTTCTGTGCATCAGACTTGGCTATATTTTTCACGACCTTTGTTAACTTTTGTGTATGGCCAGTTATTTTGTGCATCGTTCCTCAATACTTTTCACCAATCCATAAGATATTTAAAAACTTGAACTATAAGTCAAATGAATAGATTTCTGCTAAGAGGGAGGCTACATTTACTGCACAGAGGGTTGATATAATCGGGGATCCCCAAATACTTCTTTCTTGAACGGTGTTATATTAATATCATATTTTCCTAAGAATAATGACATAGTCTCTAAAGGATTAATTCTTAGTAAATAGTCTCCCTCAATTTAATTTTTGAATATTGTATGGTGTGGCCATTCTGGGATTTGAGACTAACTCACTACGGTCATTGGTCATGCATGATGGTAGTCTTTAGTGGCACAACATCAACAATTTCGGCCGTTACTCTATGGAAAATCAAGAGATAAAATACTATGTTTTAAATCTAATGACCAGAAGTGACACATGTAGAAAACAATCTATTCTTTTGGGCATGTTGGCATAGTCTCAGAAGGATTACTTCTTAAGTGATTGTCTCCTACTATGTAATTTCAGGATACTGAATGAAGTGACCATCTTAGGCATTGAGATTGACCCACCATATGCATGAGTCATGCGTGATGATAACCTTTACCTATAAAACATCACCAATTGTGTCGATTATTCCATGGAAACTCAATAGATAACTATCTATGTTTTGAATCCGATGATCATGACAATCACAGTGAGTGAACCAGTGGCTGAATAATTCTCTTCCCACTATGCAAGCACATTCTAAAGTAGCATAATGAATAATAATTTGGTTTGGAATTAATATTTTTACCTAAGATCAAGGGGGATTTTATTGTTGAATCTTAATGTACATAATAGGTGTTCCATACATATGAATATTTTTTATAAGTGTGTTCAAACATTGGTTTGTTTGAAGTCGTATCGACGTCACAATTTCACTTATACCTCCAATAGAAACTGGTGCCAGATTAGTTCAATATATGATGCCATGACATACAAAATTTCCATCTCCTCCATGAAGAGGTTGGTTTCAGTCTCCTGGATATCCATTGCATCAGGAAATTCCTCGGGAGGGACATCAATATGATGAATTCCTACCAACAAAAACTACCTAGATGGATAGAGCATGAACCCCAATTTTCACATGGTCTCTAATAGACATGGTGAAGAAGAGTTTGGGGATAAAATAAATTCTCAAGGGAATCCTATACCTAGTGTGGTTTTTCATATTACTTAAGAGTGATGAGCATGTGAGGATGTTAGGTCAATGGAGGTAGTGCCTGAACACATCATAAAGGGGAAAATTTGGATCATACAGGGTGATCCTATAAGAAGGTGAATATCAGTCATGGGGATTTAGTGTGAATGGGAGCTAGGATCCACGAGTGTGATATGTTACTTTCATTACATCCATCTTGAGTGGGAGAATGTTTCTAGTGAGGAACACAAGGATGGGGTTCCATGTGGGGATACTGGTAATGGATGGGATCCTGGAAGCCCGCAGAAAGGATAATCTTGGAGTCAAAATATTGGAATGGATATATAATATTATAGGGTGTATCTCATGGGGAGGCACACCTAGGATAATTTATGGGGTTTGGCCACTGATTCTCAATGAGGAAGGGATCAATATCTGGATAAGAAATAACTAAAACTTTATCTTCCACCAATTTCACACATTTATTGGCTTGATGTTGGATAGCATGTGAGGTCAACAGAAGATTAGGGAATATCTACCGAGTATCATGGGTGACATGCTAGTAGCCCATATCGATGGAAATATCTTTTAAAATCCACATGTTCCATCACACTTCAACAGATAGATTGTGTGCCTACAAATAATTCCTAATAGAATGTATATAGAGGCCCATGAGGAGTTGCACCCCTGTATCCTTCGCCAGTTGTGGTTCATGTTTACAACTACCAGCTCTGGCGAAACAATCACACTGCCCCCCACTAATATTCATTTTTACATGTTAATAGAATATTTTGATCACATGGTTGTTTAATATATGGAAGAAATAATGTGAATTTATATTTGTTAGATCAAGGAGGCAAGTGTGGAGTCTGGGTGGCGTGAAAGCAGGTGATATCGGACAGCACAAGCTGGAACCTTGGCGTCCAAAACATCAATGGGTGTGGTCGATCCTCCACCTTCTGAGTAGGGGTGATCCTGAAGGAAACCTCATGGACCAGCTAAAGAATCCATTAGAAAAAAAGTGATGTATCTCCTTTATCCCACTACTAATTTCGTTTTCCCAACCCTATGGTCTTCTTGGAGAACGTTGCGACAATCACTTCCAGATGAGGACCTATGGTGAAGACTGGCGCATACTGGGCTTAATCTGCCCGAAGTTGGGAGAATATAGGTAGCGAAGAGGGTTGGATTTCAACTGTGGTATGCGTACATTATGGTCATGGATACCTATTCATTCCAATTGGGTAAATATTAAGAACCACATCTCCAGGTAAAAGTGATGATTGGTCAAGATAATAATCTAGAGGAGATACCACCTGAGGATGATAGCGATGAAGAAGAAGAAGAATAAGGATAACGAGAAGAGTAGGAAGAAGAATAAGAAGGATTTGAGTAAGAAAATCATAATGGTGATGAATACCAAGTGAAAATTTCTGATTATGAGAGTCCACGAGATAGCTGTGAGATCACAGGCTCTGAAGAGGGACTTGTTGGGTATCTCTCAGTAAGTATAACTTACACCTTCCTAGTCCCTTCTCTTTTGAAGATAAAATACACTAATAATTCCTTTTCCTGTACAAGAAACAATTATGGATGACCAGGAATCTCCCATTTTTATCAGTGAAAACATGTCAATGTATGTAGGGTGATGTGTCCCTAGGCCCATACCGAGGTTTGAGCAAAGTGGCAGACCGGTCCTCGCAAATGAGTTTGGTGGTGGTCCAGCTTAAGGGGATAAAGTGATGACCTCATATCCCGAGACTGTTCCTGTGTTGGTTCAAATTATTGAAGTAACAAGCATTGACGGGTCACCAGTGGTTCATGTCGTAGCAGGGACTCAGGAACTTGATCCATCTGCAGTCATCTCTTATATGTTTTTACCTTCATAAACTCATACCCATCATCTAAAAATCTCGTTAACTTAGGTGTATATTCCACACAGGGATCATGGGACTAAAATTCCAGAAATCCAAAGAGTCTAGGACATCTACAGGAGATATCCTATTGATTGTACCTATCTGAAAGGATTCAGTCACCCAAATTGACCCAGCCATGGAACCCGGTGATTTGGAGGTTGTGGATATGGGTAACGCCACTATGAGGTCGGAACCTGATGATGGAGAGGGAGAGGAAACAAAGGAGAAAATGACGTAAGGGATTCACCTTCATGTCATAGGGCTCATTCCCTTAGAGAGGATCTCGAAGAAAGATCTTGTCATTGAGATTATGGATATCTTTTCAGAATAAAAACATGTGAGAACCTAAGGAGCTAGAATATTCTGATCTGGACATAGCTGGAGAGAGATGGATTAATTGAGTTAGGTCATGGAATTGTATCAAGAATTTCCTTGATGCCTCGAAGTAATAATGGATAATAATAATAGGGTCACTCCACACCTGGGTACATTGTCTATGTACTGGAGGGGTGGATTATCACCACCTTCATATGATGATACAAGATTACATTGTCGAGAATATGTGGGAAAGTAGTGAGAACATAGAAGTTTCCAGTTTCTTAATGAAATATGATGACATACAGAAGCACATTGTGGCCGAACAAGAGATCTAGTTCATAAAAACATAGGCAAGTGAGTGTTCCAGATTTGTTACCAATCATTTGGAAGATATCACACGATTCCATGTCCAGTTGGCGGAGTCCCTATAGCTACTAAAGAAGGGGAGATATCAAGTATTTGACCTCTGATATGAACATGATCAGGCATAGATCAGAGCTAATGAGATTCTCTATACAACTCTCTATGTGAATAGGGAGCTTATGAAGCCGAAAGATACAATGCATACCACACACTAGAAAGTGGAGGTGTTGAAGTATTCCATTAGAGGGGATGATCCATAGGGGTCATGTTTTGGCCAAACTTATTAATCATAAAAAATTGGTACAATCGTGAAAGTGGAACACACTCAATAAAGAATATACATGTAAAACAATAACCTGGTGACTTGACCCCAATAAAGAGGAAACATACATTATTTCATTCTTGATTTTTTTTGTTCATGTATGAACCTATTAATTTATTATTTCAATTACCGCATCTTGATCATATCTATTAAGTAACTAATGATCAGTCTCTGAGCTCACATAGGTCATTCCCAATGTGAGAAACAAGGGACGAACACATAATCATTCAATTTGTATGAGATTACCAGCTAACTATCAAATAAGTAGGGCCTACTATTGTTGATTTACCACCCATATTTTTCAGGATGAGAGAGTTTGTGATTGGAGAATAGGGTTCTCATAATATCCATCTTTCCTTTTCCAACATGCTCTAGTGCACGAGAGGATCAATTACAGGGGTGTTAGAATCAATCTGAACAAAGAGGAAATGGGAAGTAGGAATCAAGATTCCCAAAATTAAAAAAAAATAGAGAGGATGGAATCATTATATGGAACAAATGATAACTATATTTGAAACATAGAATCCATACCACAATCCTAGAATGGGGATAAACAAACAAGGGTCTATCACTGACCATTTTCACAAAATGAGACATTACTCGAAGTGTCATCTGATGCCTTTGGGAATTTTGGCCTAGGATGGTAGGTGAGCTGATGTAGCATAGTCAGGCCTTTAGTGTGTCCCTTTATAAATTAAAGAGGATAAAGATTCAAATAAGGGGCTCATTAAGCATGTAGTAAAGTGATGGAATTTTTAAAAGGATTCCAACACTCTTGAAATTATTCCACCATTATTAAAGCTCATTGGTGTATGCGCGTTGGTTTACAAAAGTGTAAACCTATTTCCAGAAAAGGTCCTCTCTAGTGAGATCCTAGGGTGCAATATAGTTTTACATCATGTTGGTAAGGATGATGCATAGAACAGTTTAACATCATGTGATCAAAATGTGTCTTGCAGTTTAATTTCATACGATGGGGATGTTTCACATTGTTTAATGTCATATTTCTTGAACCGTAACCAATATTTTATAGTCATGTTGTATTGACTGTGTAAATTAATAATCCTAAAATACCTGTGCGGCATGGAGGAAATAAATCTGATGTGAATCAATACCAAGGAGATCTATACAAGTATAAAGGGGAAAATGATATGGAATCACATGTGATACAACAAGGAGTGAAATCACAATTAATATTTTAGTTTAAGGTCAAATTGTTTTTATTTTAAATAGGGTCGAGGGGCCCAAAATGTCTAATTAACCTATTTTTTGGCATGATACAAAATTTTTGGTTGTTTCCCATAAGGATGGGAATCAATAAGTTCGTAGTTCTTGAGAATATTGTAGTTGCAGACCAACACTGGTAAGGGTATTCCTCTCTGGAGAGGAAGACGAAACGTCTCTTAATTATCATGGGGCATCCTGAACTTTCTCAGGGTTTCCATGTAGTTTACTATATTTCATTGAGGATGGTGGGTTCTTAGTTTATGGTCCTAGAGTTTGGATCATGATAAATTGTATCTCAAATGGGTATGTGTGGTGTGGTGTTATGATAAACCCAACATGAATGAGGGATAGTGAGGCCCGCTTCCACACACCACATCCCAGAAGAGAACAAGGTCCATCATCTCTTAATTTAGGATCATAGAGTTTGGACCGTGGGGGTGATCCAAGATTAATACACATAATGTGGTTTAATGATAAACCTGGCATGAATGGGGGCCAGGGAGGTCCACATACTTACACTATATCCTGGAACAGAAAAGTGTCTATCATCTCTTATTTTAGGTTCATAGAGTTTGGACCATGGGGTACTCCAAGAGGAATATGTGTAATGTGGTGGAAGAATAAACCCGATGTGAATTAGGACCATGGAGGCCCAGACTCACCACATATGCATTCTTGAGGAAAATTTCATATTGATTTATGTCATGTATCTTGGACTATAAGAAGGAATTCTCATACCAAGGGAACACATGTGACATGCAAGAGATAAAACCCGACATGAATAAGGGACAATAGATCCCACTTTTCACATGAATGTATTAATATGAACTACATAGAGATTGAGTTCATAGATCATAGACCAGAAAGTTTGTGGCTAGGCCCAAAGATAAAGTGAATGGCGGTCAATATGTATCCAATTCAGATGTGAATCAATCCACTAATATTTCTATAATTCCATGTAGTTTAATTTCATTCTGTAAGGATACAGATTATTACATGTGAAAAGGGGAAATAATTTTGTATCTAGACCTTATATCGATGATTCGGGTGTCACTATATGTCTTGTAAGTGTAGAAATCAAGACAGACATAGTTCTTGAAGGGAAATTATGTCATGTGGGTCTGAACCATACATAGAGAGGAGAGTCATTAGATATTTCTTGTTTGTTATTTAGTTTTTTTAGTGGTTGGATTAGGATGGAAAGTATGAGTATTTCTATAGGAATCATGTTGTCTGTATGTCTTGATAGGTGTCATGGTGGATGACCAGTGAAAAGGGTGATTCCCTCTCAAGAGATAAGACTAGGATGGTGTTGTTGGTACCAAAAATCATACTACATAATTCATGGACAATGTCACAGTTGGATTGAATCTTATCCAGACAAAAATGGCCTCATAGTCCCTTAAAATTCATCAAAGGGGTCTATTTCACGAAGCTCCTCCATGGATTCCCCTTTCCTCCATGACTCTGAAGGAAATTTATGGTACCTTCATGAGTTTGACCATGTCTGATGAAGCCCGAACACTTCACAGCATCACATTACTTTGGGGAAACCAAAATGACCACCTTGCCTCCATAACCACGAAGATTGTTGTTGGTACCTTTACAAGTCCAACTAAGTCCAACAAAGTGCCTATTTCTTTGAGACGTCACTTTTTTTTAATGGAAAGCATTGAAACCATCATAAACCTCATTTACTATAAATATCAAGCTCACACCCCCTCATTACCATTTTCTCCCCAACCATTCACCTTCCAATATCGCATTCCGCGAATCTCCTCAGCATCGTGAAACCAATATAAAAATGGATTTCCCAAGGTACATGACCATTTTAAACTGTGATTTCTTATGTTCATCTTGGATAATTCTTGTTGAAATTCCCATTTCGAAGACCTCCTCCCTTTGCGAAGGAGGCATCCCCTTCGGGTTTCTCGAGGATCTAAGAAGAATTAATCCATCATGGAGAACTCTTCTAATAATAATATATTCATTATGTCAATGATGTTCTCTATATAGAACCTTCATTCATGAAGTGTCATTCCTTCATGATTCATCATTACTTCGTGAAGCCCCCTTCCTTCATGAATCACCCTTCCTTCATAAATCACCCATCCTTCACGAAGCTCCTCTTGTCAAGCCCTCGGGCTTCATGATCCCCTTTCATACATGGCCCTCTTGGTTTGTGTGAATTGATTTCATTGTTCCACATGCGGCGTTTCATGTTTTGTTTCTATAACTTATGCTAATTATCATAGTTATGCTAATATTTATTGCTTCATCACATAGATATTCTGACATGGACTCATCAATTGACCACTCCTCCACCTGACACATGTTCATCATTTCTTGTGCCTTCCCTTACCCATGTGAGGGTTGGTACAAGTTATGTAAGTACAAGAGATGAGGAGTGAGTAATCACTATTTGAGCTGTTGGATGTTAAACTACCTAGCACCCAACATCCTCAACACTTGATGTTAAACTTTTATTGTCACATTCATAGAAATTCTGAAAGGACCACAGAGTGAATGGTCACTATATCCCTCTTTTCTCTCTCTCCCTTCGGGATTTGTCTTCATGTAAACATCAGGCAGTGTCCACATAATCCCCAAATCAAATCTTCTAGACTCTTTTCTAGAGTAAGTTCCAATATCCATCACCTTGGGTCTATAACCATGTGTAATACCTCAACCATCTCTTGTGTCCAAACCATTCATGACACGAATGTTAGGACAAATTCTACCTCTTATTTATCACACCGAGCACAACTCACATGGGCTTAGAGTAAAAGTGACCATGACATCATCTTTGGCCCTCTAACCATGTATAAACTCATGTAAAATCTCTGGTTCATTATCCATATGTATGACCTGCTTCTCTACCTCTATACTGAACTACGTGGACATTGATTTCTATCTTCTAAATAGGGTACGTAGGAATCCATTCTAAGGTTCAACCCATCACTCCCAAATCCATTTGTTCCATTTATTTCATGTCGGTTCACTCATCCTAGATGATGTTAAAATGCATTCTCCAAACTATGCAATTTTTGTCCCCTTTAGGGTATATTAGAAGTCACATTGGGGTTCATTCCCAATAAATGATAACCTATGGTGCTCCCTCCTAGGGAAGTAACCTCCTGATGTGATATCTTCCATTTTTGGGACACATCTCCCAGATCCACCCCTAAGGAGTTCTGATATATCCACCCAGGTAGCTAATCATGCATAATCTTCGCACAATTCATATCTTTGAAAATAAGAGTGATCCTATTATGAAGGGTTTCTAACCATGTGTAAGCTCCTTGCACGTCTCTGTTTCAATGTCAGTGTGTATGCCCCAATTCTCTACCTCCATCTTAAACTACATGGAGGTTGATCCATGTTTTCTAAACAAGGTACGACGGAATCCTCTCTGAGGTTCGTGATTACCATCCTTTCTCATCATGACCTTTCCCATGGGTTGATATATCTTGTGAAGGTTTTTTCTAAGCTATAGATTCCTTTTCCTTCAGTTCCCTATCCATGCGTTCATTCTTGCGGGCCGCATCCTTGGGTGACTCACCGCTCCACATTCCAAACTTTTTGGACTTTGATTCCCATCCATTGGGATACGTAGGAATATTCTCTTAATTTCAAGCTCATCATCTTCAACACTCCATCTTTTTCACCATCACTTCATCCATACCCATCCTGAATCTTACACAGGACGCCACATCCCATTGAGATCATTTCATCAACTTCATCACTACTTATAGAAGCTATCGGGTAGCTAACCATGCATAAGCCCCATGCAATTAATATTATTCTATCCAAAAGTTATGTTATTGTGAAGGGATATTTTCCATTTGTAATCCACTAATCACCCCTTAAAACTATGTGTGTTTTGATCCTTTTATTCTAAATAGGTATGTAGGAATCCTCCCTAATTTTTAATACCAGCTAAAAGTTACCCCCGGTGTTCCTCTATTTGGGGTACACCTCCCTAATCGGCCCTCAATGTGTCCAGATAAACCTTCATGGTTTGACGCATTACCTTTATGGGACACGCCACACTCAACTCTATCCTCATTGGGTAGTCTGGTTTGTCCATATGGTAAACCTTCCGGGTGCTCCCCCATAGGGATGTACCTATCTAATCCACCATCGTATGTGCTATGATCAGTCTAATCTATCTCCAAAAGATGTTAAACTCACGGCATGCACCTTTTTAAACATGAGAATATGAGTAAAACCTCCTAGACATGCCTCTATAATAATATAACATGTTATTAATGTAGGAATCCTTGAGTTTCTATTCCCTTGAGAATCCATCTAATGAGGAAAAATACAGGTGTTCTAGTGTTTTAGCATCTAGACATGACATCGATGCCCAGTGTGACTACTCTCTTGACTGAAGGTTGCTTCCCTAACATGAACCTTTGGAATGTCCTGACATAAGAATCATAATTAACCAGCATCCACAAAGAGATGTAACCAAAAATTATGTACACAAACAACGTCTTAATCTATGAGGGAGACAATTTCTAGGTGATGAGTTCTGAGGAGTAATCCATATAAGGGTGGAACTGACATCCCATGATCCCATTTCAATCAATGAGCATACATCGCTGAAGAAGTGAAGAATGCTACCCTCCTTTGGAAAATGGGAATATAGGGTACCATGCACTCATCAGTGAGCATAGATGATGGAGTCACATGCAGCTACAACCTAGATAAAAGCAAGGGAAATAGTTGTTTTGTTCTTCGTTGAGTTTATAAGATGATGATTCCATAGTTTAAGGTCATATTATAGAACCCGACCATGCATTTTAACATTATGTGGTAAGGAAATGAGAGGATGTTTTCCAATAGTAATGTGGATGGTGGATCTTCTGGATACCCAATGTGAGTCAGGACCAAAATAGTCTGCACCATAAGAGAACCATGGAAACATTCTTAGTTTATGTTCATATAGTATGGAACAAAAGGGATCCTAGTTAAATGTCATAGATTTTAGACCATATGGATCTTAGTTTCTGTTCATAGAGTTTGTATAATATTGATCCTAGTTTAAGGTTATATAGTTTGGACCATAGGGATCCTATTTAAAGGTCGTAGTGTTTGGACCATAGGGTTGCGCAACTTTTCCATGCGGGTACAAACCCTACCAAAACTCCAAATTCCATGTGAACCATGATTGTTGTGGGAAAAAAGGGTGATATTACAACTTCTAAAACACATGTAGAAGTGTATAATATGATTTCTTATCACTCAATGTCTGTCGATGTATGGAGGAGAAACACCAAGGGTGTTAGAGTTCTACTAGAACATTGGGATGTTGAAAGGACGTAAATTGAAGCTTGTGAGGTATGAATTAAGGACATAGTTTCAGATTAGTAGGATCACTATTGACCATATTCACAACATTTGATAAAAAACTTTACCAATCAAGGATGGGGTGTATAACTGCATAATCAACTATTGACCAAATTTGAAACACAAGATTCGATTTTAGTTGTTGAAAATTAATTAGGGCATGGGCCTAGGATGAGAGGTGAGCCTTAACGTCATGATACCATCACCATTTATGGGTAACTTTTGGATGTGAAAGATTTTAAAAATTAAAACCCAATGAGATGGATTGGGTTGATATTCTCATAGAACATGAAACTTTTAGTCTCGCGTCCTAATGTATTAAAGCATGTCAGTGGTAGGACCCAACTGAACCTAGAATAGAAAATAGTTTACAGTTATATTTCTTGGACCATGGATACCCAATTTAACTTCATGTGCATGGTACATATCTATACAGTTTAACTTCATGTGTCAAGGACAATAATTCTATATAGTTTACCATCATGCGACTAGGACATATAAGGGAAAGGAGGTACCTGGGAGGGGACGTGTGTAGTGTGAAAAATAATCCTGATGTTAATGAGGCCAAAGAGGACCTTACCATGCCACATATTGTCGGGAGAACCCTAAATAAAATCTTAGTTTATGTTCCTGGAGTTTGGACCTAAGTGTTGTATGGCCATTCTATATGGGTAAAAACCCTACCAAGACTCCTAATAATATGTGATCCATGCTCGGTGTGGGAAACCAAGAGTGATGTTTGGATTTTCCCCATCATATGGGATCACACAATGATGGAAAAGAAACTTTCAAGTGGGAATGTCCCAACAACACTAAAATTATCACTTAATGCATGTGGATGCATAGAAGGGAAAACACTAGGGGTTTTGAGGATCCACCAGAATATGAGGTTGAAATTTTGAATCACCACACCCGATATCTAGAAAAAAAGGAGGTCGGCGTGATGATGAGGATAGTTTTTGAACATATTGAAAACACAACATCCATATCATTTAACAAGGGATGGGGATAGGTAAATTAGGGTTGACCGCTGAATGTATTCGAAACATGGGATCCGTCTCAAAATTTTTTCCAATGTCCTCCGGGGCATTGGCCCAAAATGGCAGGCGAGCTGATGTGGCATAGGCAGGCCATTATGAGGGTCTCTTCAGATGTAAAAGAGGAAGGTAAACTAAATAATGGGATACGTGAAGCATGTAAATGGATGAGGGAATGTCCTTATGGAATCCAACACTCTAGATCTTATACCACCGCATGTTCAATCCTGTTAGTGTGGAACATCTATAGGCGGGATCAGATATAGCTTGAAGGATTGAGTTCTAAAGAGGGGTACTGTGAATAGTTTAAGCTTCATTTTTTGGACCAAAAGATATCAATTTAAGGTCATAGAGTGTGAACCATAGGTTCCCGGTTTCACATCATGTATAGGGGATGTATCAGTGTGGTTTAACATCATGAAATAAGGAAAAATATTTCATACAGTTTATCATCATGTGACTAGGACATGAGATAAAAAGGAGAATTTATGACTCTAGAGCTAGGCCTAGGGATAAGATGTCTGGTCATCACTAAATATCCCATAAGTGTTGGAATCAAGACATACATAATTCTAGTGATCTATGTAGTTTAATTTCATGCATTAAGGATAAATATGGGAGTGGTTATTAGAAAAGAACATGTGTGAAGTGGATACCATAACCTGACGTGAATGTGGAGCAAAGGGATCCACACCACACCACACATTCTTAAAGAGGGAACCCATGATAAGAGGGTGTGAAAAGGATCATGATTATGTGGCTAGGCCTGAGGCAAAGATATTTTTTCATCACTACATATCCCACAAGGAAGGATATCAAGACACACATAGTTCTGAAAGATGGCATGGAAGATGGCCAATTCCAAAATGGATATTCTCTCAAATGAGAATATCTTGGTTTTTTAATATTTATTTTCATGTGATTAGGACACCAAAAATCATAGTTTAAGGACATAGGATTTGGATCATAGGATGAGGATTCTAAAATGGAAATGTGCAGTGTGGTGCCATGATGAAACCCTATGTGAATTGGGACCATGTTGTCTGAACACCGCATTGTACATTCCTATAAGGAACTCCCATATACTTCAACGTCATGGGGGATGAATAAAAAATATTTCGAGATTTTGTGGCTGGACCCAAATGCGATGTATCTGAGCATCGCTACATATCCCATAACGATTGGAATAAATCCATACATGGTTCTATAATTCCATGTAGTTTAATGTTATGTAGTTAGAATGAAGATGGGATATATTTTAATGTAATGTATGAAGGAGAAGTAAAGTTTAATGTCATGATTCTTAGATGAGGGTAACATTCCTTTTATTGTCATGTAGAAGTGATTGTCAATGTTGTGCGGTTTAATGTCTTGCAAGTAGGACACATCTTTTTAATGTCATGTCAGATGCTACCTCATACATTTTAAGGACATGATACATGGACCATGTTTTAGTTTAACATTGTTTAGGAATATTGAGATAATAGTTTAAGTTCATAGATCTCAAACCAATGGGATCATTTTGTGGTTTATCATCGTTAAACAAAGACATTGATTTTTTGTGATATTTAACGTCATACAACAAGGATGAAATAGAATTTTAACATCATGTGGGATATTGATTCATAGTTTAACATCATGATACTTGGACAAAAGAGAACATAGATTAATTTAACAATACTTGAAATGATGGGAACACTGTGCATTTTGTCATCATTCAGGATGATAAACCCCATTCATACAAATTATTGTTTGAGGAACATGGCACTGGTGGGAGGAGTAATTCTCTCACCATTCATGGTGACCAAATATTATGCACCATTGGGATAGACATTGTGAATTATTTAAGTCCCTTCCCATTTGGGATTCGAATTCAGAGGTTTTCTCCCAGGTATCATCGGCACTCATAGATCCAAAACAGTGTCACCTTGAATTATGTAATGTAGATGAACCCTCTTATTGAAAGCTCTAGCTATCTTATTATGGTGCCTCTCTAGATTATGAAATTCTAGAATCCTATTCTCATAGAGAGAATCTAGTTCAGTTAGATGGACTTCTGCTACTCTGTCTAATGTCTTCTGATCATAGATAGCAGTACAGAGCGATGGAAACTAAATATCGATGGGAAGGAATAACTCTATTCTATATACATGGGAATATGGAGTCGCTCGCGTGGAATTACATTTCATCATCTGATAATCCCGGAGAGTATTGGGGATATTGTCCAACCAACTTCTCTTATTTTGGAACACCATATTTTGAAAAAAATTATTGAGGTTCTTGTTGAACGCCTCGATCTCCCCATTTGCTTGTGCATGGTAGCAAGTAGTGTGGTTGGATCAGATAATGTATTTGGAATAAAATTTATTCAACTCAACTACATAGATGTTGGTGTCGTTATTGGTGATAACTGCGTGGGGGACTCGAAATTGATGAAAGATGATGGATATCATGAATTCAACAATAGAATAGACCATGTCATCCTTGCGAGGAATAACATCCCCCGCCTTGGAAATGAAATATGTTGTGGTTAGAATGAACCTGCACTATCGAGTTGTTTCTAGTGGGTATGGTCCCACTACACTGAGTCCCTAGACCAAAAAAGTAAAAGAGTACTTTGTAGTGTGGAGGGGCTCTGGTGACCGATACACAAAGTTGGAATGGATCTAACATGCATGGAACCTATTAGAAAACTTGGTATTGGTAAGGACCATAGTGGGCCAAAAGTATCCCATCAATAAAATATAGTGGGAATGATTCTTCCTAGCCTGATGAGCACCGTAAGACCCACTATAGACTTCCTAAATAACTTGGTGAATCACGTCTCCCTAGATGTAGAGGATAATTCTATCAAATCCATATCTTAAGAGAGAGTGATCAAAGCTGGGACAACTCTGGAGGGTATATTGAACTGCACGACAAAAAATATGAACACATTTAGCTCTGTTTGATGAGAGATTATTGTGTTGGAGATACTCGATGAAATGATTCATCCAATCTGAGGTTACTTTAGCTGTAGGGGGTCCATAGGACCTACTGTGGAATCATAAACAGAAAGTTGGTTTACCTGCTAGTTTTCATCAATGTCTGGACTGATAGGGGAAATGACACTTTGATGTGTCATATGAATGAATAGATATTCATGATCGAAATCTGGGAATGAAAATTTTAGACTATCCAAGGCATCAACTTGATCATTCCGTGATAGGGGAACATAAGTCACCAATGGATAGGAATGTAATTGGGTCATTAGATGCAAATCATTCCTGAGCAATAGTAGGAACTCATCCTTCCTGACTATATAGTCACCGTTAATCTATTTGAGGACTAGCTCAAAGTACCCATTCACATGTAGGTATAGAAAGTCAATATTGACATCCAACATGAGACTGGTGATGAGATACTGATACTCCACTTCATTGTTGGTGTATCCTTTTAACAATAAGAATGAGTAGGCAAAAATATCATGTGTATGAGTGATGAAGACAATCACTATGCATACTCTATTGAGTTGGGGATCATTGATACTTCTGTTAGTGGGACTCTATGAGGCACCATGGAAGTGCATCATACAACATGGAATATCCTGATCCACTAATATAATGGCTTTGTTGGGGAAATCAATATCCGGAGACTACTCTTCAGGGGTCGTATGAGCGGCCAGAAAATCTGCCAACTCATTACCCTTGATGACCTTATGCAGAATGAATCTAATGTCATACTTCAAAAGAATCACCGCCCAACATACTATCCATCCTGTCAACTTGGTAAAGGTAAGAATATATATTGTAAATATCCACATGGGACACCAATTATATCACATGATGTTGTACGTAGTGTTGCAACTTCTGCAATGAAAAAACTAGCACGAGGTATCTCTTATCAATAGTAAAATAATTATTCTCTATGTCTAGGAGAATGCGACTAAGATATTAAAAAATGTTCCTTGTCCTTTTATTTTTCATCTACGAAAGAAGGGTGCCAGAGAATCATTACAGGGTGGTCACATAGAAGATTACTGGCTTCCAGGATACATGTGGCATCAGAACCAGAGGATACATCAGATACTTCATGATCTCCTCAAAAGTGGTATGACACTCTTAATCCCACTAGTAGACAACACCAATATTCATGAATTTGGAAATTGTATTACTATTTCCAACCATACTCACGATGAATCATCATATATAGTATAAATTGACTTGAAATATATAGTGATCCTAGAGGTTTATTAGAGGGGGAAGATGGCTGATATCCTTAACCTTATCTAGGTTGATCTCAATGCCTCTATATTAGAAAAAAACCATGGATATTTTTTCATGTCACCGTAAAATCACATATCAATGTGTTCATCTTTAGATGGTTGGAGATGAGTAATTTGAACACTATATTGAGATCTCTATGATTATCATATCATTTTCATGATTTGACAACCATGTCATCCATGTAGCATTCCACTAGCGTCCGAAGGAACAGTTTAAAGATGTGATGCATGGAACACAAATTGGAGTCCCTTGCATTCTTAAAATTGAAAGGCATTACTTGATAATAGAAGGTACCCTAAGGCTCTATGAAGTTGGTAGATTCCTCCTATTATAGGTCTATTTAGATCTGATTATACCATGAATACCCATCCATGAAGGAGAGAGCATGGAACCCAGTGGTAGAATCAATCAACACCTCCATCACCAGAAAGGAAATATCATCCTTCAGATAGTGGTGGTTCAGATCCCATAACTCGATGAAGACACTGATCTATTCATTCTTTATGTTGGGAATGATGTTGTCTAACCATCTAGGGTACTGTACATCCCTGAAAAATGTTTTCCTTGATGAGATTATCATCTTCAGCCTCAACCATAGCTTAATGGGATGGGTGCATCTTCCTATGAGGATTTTTAAAATCATGATGACTCCCTAGGAATCCATGACAATAGACGGTGATGGATGAAGACATAAGGGTCTAACCCTGGAATATCTTCATAACTCTAGGAAAAAACATCACTATGTTTCTTAAGGAAGTCCATATACTGTTGTTTTTCCTCTGCATGCATGGATGCACTGATCAACATCAGCCTCAGATCTGTCTCTGTGTCAATATTCACCTGTACCAACTCATCAATTATGGTGGATACACCCTCTTCAATTGCGAGAGGAGCATCTCCAAATCCTATTCATCACTCATGGAGAGAGGATCATCAGGATGAAGAAATACTTCTATGTTAATTGACCCTATAGAGATTCTAGTTTTGGATTGAGTGGTAGTATAATAATTATCAGGAAACTCCTACACTATTGAAACCATGGAAACAATGGTTTTGGAGCCAATTTCATTAGGCATGGAATTGAGGGGTCCACACTTGATGATGCCAGTGTAGTGGTGGTGGGTCGGTCTATGTTGACATAGCCTGGCCCATTGAAACAGTTAGGTATGACATACAACTGTAGCCATGGGGAGAACATACTGATACCTCGTCGGGTTAAGAGTCTCAGATATCATTCCAGCAAGTCCTGTATAAGAGTATGAGGTAATATTTGGGAGTTCCTTATACCTGGGAAGGTGTATTCATTATAAGAACCTTTCCTACAACAACCCCATTGAGAGGGATAATTTTTATATAGGGTAGGGTATAGCATATTTATAGGGGAAAGGAAATGAAAGAAGAAACGAAATAAAATATAGGGGAGATGAATAAGAAGAATCAAACTCAAAAGGCAACACTTCTCTCCCGCCCAATCTTTCTAGCTGAATTCCAAAACAAACCCCCCCCCTCTGCCAGTGGATCCATTAGGTAATAGTCCCGGGGATCCCTTTTGGAATATTCCCTAGTATTATTCCCCTAGTATGTTAGGGGTAAACAACTGTTATCCAAGTTTTGTTGTGCCCCCTCCCTTCTTCAAAAATCAGTTGTGGATAGATTTTTTGTGGGGCCCCTTCCCACCTTTCTGAATTTATTGTGGATAGCTGTGTTGTGGGGCCTAGAAATACTTGTGGAAAATTGTAGTATGGTGGCATGGTCATTATCACTCACCCCACCTAAAAATTCAGTCTTTCCCTCATGTTTGGGGAAAATAAACTGATCATAGTTAGTGAAGACCCTTATATTGTTCCACCCTTTATCCATACCAATTTTTAAGTAGGTATCACCCCATATTTAGTTTTACTTAGAAGATTTTCCAAAGAAACATTGAGTTAGAGATGTTTCCAAACATGGGATGAAATGATACTGATCAGTACAAATGTTTTACTTCAAACAAATTTTTTCCAGAACCATTGTATCCACAAGAAGCCTAGAACCAGTAGGTAGATAATTTTTTCCACTGTTAGAGAACATATCATTCCAACCAATCTGCAAAAGACATTCCCATGGTGGTGTCCCCAAAAGCATCTTTTCCAGCATTTCCTCTCCACTTTTTAAGGAGATCCCACTTTTGGAATGCTTGTAAACACTCATTGTATTGTATCAATCATAAAAAACATATACCGTTAACTAAAAAATCAATTCAAGGACTCCATTTTCCCAATCCTTCTTGGCTATATTAAAACCATGACTTGAAATTACAACATGATGGTCATGTTCGGAATCCGTCTTCTCTCTGTCAGACCCTTCATTTCTAGTCTAGAAACTTTTTTATATTACAACATATTCTTCTACTTGTTTCAGTTCTGGAAGAACATTATGAGGTTGCATCTTCAACATATTCTTTAGAAGTGTAGTCTCTCTTACTCGATTCTACATCATCGACTATAGGACCTCACCCATAGTCACCACCAATGTCTCCCCCTTCATCCCATATTAATAGGTGGGGGTAGAATATGAATAAATGGGAGCTGGTGTAGTTTCTAGAACAACATCACCAAAAATATGAATCCATTACAAAAAACATCATCATATGTCAATCCTAGAAGGTTTGATGTGTTTTACATCCCATTGAATCATTCCACCAATACTATTTTTAACTTGTTCCATAGACCATTTGCACCTACACTTCCTCTGTTATGTTGATCATGTTTTGAGTTCAGCTGATCCTTTCCCTCCCTTGTCATTCCATCATCAAAAATAATTAGAGATGGTTTTGGATCTGTAAAATACAACATATCCCCATCCCTTTCCCAATTAAATGAGGGTGTAAAGAATGGAGACATAAAAACTTATTCCTTCACGCAAATATTCTTATCAAAGTTTGGATTTTTGATCACGCTATAATTTTGCAACTCCTTTCATTATTCCAGTGGCGGTGTGCTTGATCCCTCTAGAGTATAGATCAAGGATACATATGTCTATATAAGAGTCCTCTCTGTAGGTGGAGTTAGTGCTATGTTTTCCTGGTGTGAAATCTTTGGAGTACTATTGGTTGTCACTTCAATTTGATATGTGTTGGCGCCGAAAAAAGTCCGTAACTCCCGGAGGAAGTTTCGAAATGACGAGGTGAAGTCATATTCGTAATAAGAGGCCCGATCTGGAGGCCCAGGATGTGGTGCGCGAAATAAAGGAGGATCCGCACGAAAAATTGTTCTGCGCACGTAGAATCACCGGGTTTCGCAGAATTGAGCCGATGAGGCACACAATCTTTGCGTGCCCCGGTTCTGCGCGGCAATATTTTGCGCGCCGACTGCGCTCGGCACGAAGAATTTCGCGCCCCGCCTGGATTCCGTGCCGGAGGTCGCCTATAAATAAAAGGTGACCCTGAACGGTTTGGAGGTTCCGGAATTCGGAGCGACTCTCGTGCGCGCAATTTGGCTTCCCCCGCGTGCAAGATGGCTTCTAGGTAATCCCTCATTTCGCGCAACCTTGCCCTGGAGTCCTCCATTTCACACCACTCCCCCGGCTTCAGTGAATTTTCTCCCTTCCCCGGGTTCCATCATTGTGCGCAATCCGTGTCTCATGCGCGCAATACCATACCGTGCGCGCGAAACCCTGCGCGTAATTCCCTATCAGCACACAATTCTCGTGCTACAATCTCGCGTCGTCCCTGTGTTTTGCGCGCAAACTGTAAAATCCCAAGTAATTAATGAATAATAGATATTTTTATCTATGTCTATTAATGATTAAGATAGTGTTTTAGAGGATTAAAATGAAAATAAATACAATCTTATTCATGGAATACTCTAATATTCTTAAAAGATTGTTTTACTGCCTTTTGATGGAAAACCCTTTTTAAATCTATATTTTGACAATTTTATAATCTATGTTTGTCAAAATAAAATTATTATTTATGTTTGGGACATCAAAATTTACTTTGTGTGAATTTTTGGTATTTTTCCGATAAAGTTCATTTTTTAATGAATAGTGAAAAATGTTGTATTTTAATTCAAAACCTCTTTTTAATCTAATTTATTTATATGATTAGATTATCTTTTGAATTGGTTTGGAAGTGAAATTAGAATATATTTTTACCATTTTATCAAATGGTGGGCATTGGAATCAATTTCACTTTGAAATTGGACTTAAACTAGTGTCAATCTTTTGATACTTATTGTTTCAAAAAAACACGCTATTTGTCATGACAGCGTGAATTAATTATTAAATTAATTAATTTAAATTATATGATTTGAATTTTGTAAAATAGACATCATTTTTGAATTCGGAATATCAAATATAGCATTGGGTGAATTTTTGGTAATTTTCTGAAAAAAATTCAATTTTTGATTAATAGTGAAACCACTAAGTGGTACTTATAAAAACTGATTATTCCGTTTAAATGAAATTTTGCCATATTTGTGTTTTTAATTTCAAAAATACAACATACATGGTTGTAATTAAGAATTAAAATGTGGTTCAATGAGATTATAATAATTTTTTGGTGAATAGTAACTTATTAAGTTTTTAATCGCGATTAGAGGTAATTAGTGTAGTTTAAGGTAAAAATAATTCTTTAATAAAATGAGATGAGCTTGACACATGTCCTACCCTCATTGGTTGTGTCATGGCCGACCAAGACAATCCATGGGTCAACTTGGGGACCTCATGGATCCACTTTGGTTGGGAAATGACATAAATAACTTTTTATTTAATGTTAAAGTAAAAATGACACAAACATGAGTTATGTTACTAAAACAATTTTTATATGAGGGTTATACAAGTCATATTTTTGACTATCAATATTCATTAGAAATATAAAAATATTTCCTACATCATAGTAGTTTTTTTTATAATTTTTAGACATTATATAAATTAAATTATTTATGACATCATGATGGTGCAGCGATGACCTCATTATTTAACAATTTAAATAAAATGGAAAGATAATGTAAAATCTAAGACCTACACATGGCCAAAACCAATTGGATGAGTGGATTTAGAACCCTTATCACCTTATCCTAGAATTATATCAATTTGGGACCTTTTGAGTCCGAAACGCATTATAAAATAAAGTAACTTATCTTTACTTTCCAAGAGTGCCCCTCCTCTCCACTTATAAAAGGCCCCCACCTCTACCTCCTTACCCACACTCCCAAAGCCTTTGGCTCGGCCAACCCCTTCCCATTTTGTCTATCCACTTCCCTCTCTTACTCCTTGAATCCTCACTTTGGACAGAAGTCTTCCCAAGGAATCCTTTGAGCTCAAACCAAAGGGAGTTACCCGATTTTAAGGTAATGTCTTCTTTTGAGTCCTTTTGTTTTATTTTGCTTCTCCAACCCCCTAAACTCTTCTTATTATTTTATTTTGTAACAAATCCAGTATACTCAATATACTAGGATGTTTTTATAAGAATTATTCAAGCTAAACTTACACACACCTACATCTAATGGTTAACGAACATACTGTTTCCGTGGATGGTGAATTTATGCCTCTCGAAACGATGATTGTTCAACATTATTTTAGCACCATTAAAGTTGGACATTAAGATGTCACTATAATTATATATGATATATAATATGTTTATTTTTTTCTTAGGCTTCTGTATTTTTCATTTTGGGAATACCATTATGGTTTCAATTATGGGAAAACGCGATATCTTCATTTAAGGAAGTGCGGACTACCGCCCCCTCAAAGTGATTTGATTCGTTAAATACCATATGTGGGACGTATAAAGGATGGAACTATGATATTATATATGATATTATACTGGAATTATAATATACCTTTATATCATTATGATTCCATTCTATAAAATACGAAATATAAATGAAAGTAGCGTTCATGCGTACGTACAACTTACCGTCACCATGAACGGTGCATTTCATTTCTTACCTCTAAATGAATATGTAATATTATAAATCCATGTATATACTGGATATATATGATATATACATAATTATTACCATTCTGTATATAAAGGATACATGAACAACTTGTAATTATAAAGAGATTATTTTTGACTCAAGTATCAATGATCGTTAAAATGACCATTATTAACTTAAATAATTACATAGTGTTCAAGACATGGTAATAAGTGATATAAAAGGAATAATGAACTTGAAAAGGGTTCTTAAGCAAGTATAAATTAACTCAAGTTTATTATTCAGGACATTAAAGAACGATCGAGTCAAGTCGGACCCGAGGTATGGGACTTCTTCTCAATCTCCTTTCATTGAGGCATATTTTGTTGTATACACAACCTTCTTTTATACGGTGTATAAACCCCTTTGACTTTTACGTTTATTCAAAAGGAATCTTTTTATACAAAGTGTTTACTAAACGACAAAAGGGAATGTTTTTTTTGTACGTATGCGGCGACAACAACTTCTCCGCCGCCGTGACCGTTATTTGAGTTTCGGCTTCCTCTACAAGCCATACCTTTTTAAAAGAAAAATAAATACCATGTTTTACTTTTCTTTTATTTTGGTATTGAAAATGGTTTTTTATAATGTTTTTATATCAATGTGTTGTATTGATATCTTGTGATTGAAATTTGGAAATGTTATGTTTCTTTTGTGCATGTTTTATGTGATACGATTATGTTGAGGTTCTTGGGAATTATTATGAAGATGGGTGGTTCCGTGATAAACTAAGGGCGGGTGAGCCCGATATAGCTCTCCAATGCATTGGGTTACATGAAGGAGTGAAATGTCAAGGTTTCTCTGAAGAGATTTATGGAATATACTATGATGGGTATTCCAAACGTAACCAAGAGGGTTACTCCCTACGTAAGAATGTTATGAATGCCTCAAGTTACCTTTATGTCTTATGATTTCTATGATTTATTCATAATTTGATGAGGCAAGTTAATGTGATTTTTTTTTATAGGGAAAAGTATGATTTCATTCTTATGTATATATGTACCCATGTTTCCTTTCCATATTTTTATATCTCTTACTGAGCTTTTTATGCTCATCCAATGTTTTTTTGAAATGTTTTTCACAGGTCAAGGGAAAGGTACATGATATGATGATAGTGTCAAGGAAGTGTCAAGAAATAATCCATGTTTTATTTTAAATGTGTTTCCATTGATGGGAATGAAGAATACTATCTTTATGTAACCACTTTGTTTATTTGTGGACTGTAATGCAAGTTTTATGATATAATTCTCTAAAACTCTAATCCCGGAAAGATCCTCAATGTGTAATCTTGTAATAACTCAAGATTACGTAAGGTTTAAGGCTCGGTCCTTATAGTTGGTATCAGAGGTTGGTTTAGATAACTTTAGGAGTTGGAATTATATTAAATGATTATCCATTTTTTTTTTGGAGTGATATAGAATTTGAAGATTACCATGTTGCTTTATCTAAGACATGTTTGTTCAGAATGGTTTTCCACAGAGGAAACAAGGAAGCAGTGCTAGGAAGGCATACAGAAGGAAATAACCTTCCGAATCAGCATCCACAGAGGGTTAGAATTGGAACTGAATAGTTTGTTGTAGTAATGGAGCAGTTGACTCAAGCGATAAATGGCGGTGGTATCCATACACGAGATCAGCCAGATCAACCGCAGAGGAACATGTCAGTGGTGGAACATTTCCTGAGGCAACATCCCCCATCATTCAGAGGATCATCTGACCCTGTGTTAGATAAAGGGTGGATTAAAGCAGTGGAGAAGATTTTTGATGTCATGGGGTGTTCAGACAATCAAAAGGTTAGTCTTGCTATTTACCATTTGGAGGGTGAGGAAGATCAGTGGTGGTCTATGGTTAAAAATATCAGGGACGCCGATGAGATTGATGCTCTTGACTGGGATGAATTCAAAGGTATGTTTCTTGAGAAGTATTTTCCTAAGGCTGTTCGACTTAGGATGGAAAAGAAATTCTTGGAATTGATGCAAGAGGAAGACTCAGTGGCTACCTATGAAGAAAGGTTCACTCGATTGGCAAGGTATGCTCCAAATTTTATCTGAGAACTTGATAGTAAAATCAATAATTTTTACTCAGGATTAAATCCAAAATATCGAAGGGCATTAGCTTCTCGTGAGTTTAAAAGTTATGAAAAGCTTGTTCGATGTGCTGAGAAGGTGGAAATGGAGTTTTCCGATGATCAAGTGTTCTATAACAACCAACAGAAGAAGAGACTGAGGTGGCAGGAGAAAGGTAAGAATTCTTCAAAAAAGTCTGATGGTAAGAAAAATAAGATTACAGTTTGTGATAAATGTGGCAAAAGGAATGCTGGGGAATGTCTTCTAAATTCTGGAAAGTGCTACCGATGTGGTAAGATGGGACATAAGGCTCATGATTGCACTAAAAGGATCAAGGTGAAGGTAAGACCAAATATGATTTACAGTTAGTGAAATGTTATAAGTGCAATGAGATGGGTCACTATGAAAACGATTTTCTGACAAAGAGCTTGAGTGATGGGAAGCAGTTAGACTACAAGCAGAATGGGGTGGTGAAATACTTTGCAACTACTTCAACAGATGTTGGGCCATCAAATGAAGTTGTATCAGCTCCAGGGAGCTCAGTATTTTTCAAAGATTGACTTGAGATCGGGGTACCATCAGCTGAAGGTAAAATAAGCAGACGTTATGAAGACCACGTTCCGTACAAGATATGGACATAATGAATTTGTTGTAATGCCTTTTGGGCTAAACAATGCAACTGCTATATTCATGGACTTAATGAATAGAATTTTCCATGAGTTCTTGGATAAGTTTGTGGTGGTTTTCATTGATGATATTTTGGTGTTTTCTAAAAGTAAAGAGAAGCATGAAAGATATTTAACGGTTATCTTGCAAACCATAAAAGAAAAGAAATTGTATGGGAAATTCAGAAAATGTGAGTTTGGGTTGCAACAAATTTCTTTCCTTGGTCACATTGTTTCTAAAGATGGGATAACTTTTGATCCTGCAAAAACAAAGGTTGTTGAAGAATGGCCAAGACCCACAAATGTAACTGAGATTCGTAACTTCCTTTTTTTGGCAGGCTATTACTGAAGGATTGTTAGAAATTTTTCACGGTTATCTAGTCCAATGACTAAGCTAACTCGTAAGGGTGTTATGTTTATCTGGACAAAAGAATGTGATGATAGTTTTCAGGAATTGAAAAGAAGATTGGTGAATGCTCCAGTTTTGGCACTACCTTCCAGTAATGGTGAGTTTGTTATCTACAGTGATGCTTCATTGAATGGACTTGGTTGTGTCCTAATGCAGAATGATCAGGTAATTACTTATGCTTCATGACCGTTGAAAACTCATGAGGTAAATTACCCTACACATGATTTGGAATTAGCTGATGTTGTTTTTGCTTTAAAAATTTGGAGGCATCATTTTTATGGAGTAAAGTGTGACATATATACCGTTCACAAATGTTTAAAGTATATATTTACTCAGAAATAATTGAACATGATACAAAGGATATGGCTAGAATTAATCAAGGATTGTGATTGTACAATTCATTACCATCCGGGAAAAGAAAATAAAGTGGATGATGATTTGAGTCGAAAAAGTAATGCTTCATTTGCAATGTTGCGTTTGGAACGTGATCCTTTGGTTAAGGATTTGATGAACTTTGGAATAGAAGTTGTTGGTACAGGAAGTTCTTCTGTTTTGTTTCAGGTATCAGTGAGATCATCTCTATCAGATAGAATCAAGCAAGCACAGAAGCAAGACAGTGAGTTGCAGAAAAAGATAGAGATGGTTCAGAAAGGTAAGTTTCATGAATTCAACATTGATAATGATTGCGTTTTGAGATTTGGGAAGAGATTGTGTGTGCCTTGTGATTCACAGTTTAAGAGAGAGTTGTTATGTAAAACTCATAGTTCTTTGTTTTCAGATCATCCTGGAAGTACTAAGATGTATAGAGATCTGTGGTAGTATTACTGGTGGGATGGAATGAAAAGAGATATTGCTGATTTTACTGTGAAGTGTTTGACATGTCAACAGGTTAAAGCAGAGCGGCAGTTACCGAAAGGGATTCTTCAACCATTACCAGTGCCTGAGTGGAAATGGGAGAATATATCCATGGACTTTGTTGTGGGATTACCGAAGACATCTCGAGGTAATAATGAAATCTGGGTTATTGTTGATCGCTTGACCAAATCTGCTCATTTCCTTGTTATACGAGATACTTATTCCCTAGATCAACTTTCCCATTTGTATCTTAAAGAGATAGTTAGGTTACATGAAGTTCCTCTGTCCATTGTATCTGATCATGATCCCAGGTTCACTTCTAACATTTGGAAAGGCCTTCATAAGTCATTGGGTACTGAATTAAATTTTAGTACAACTTTTCATCCTCAATCAGATGGGCAGTCTGAACAAACAATTCAGACCTTGGAGGATATGCTACGAGCTTGTTCTATGGATTATCAGGAAAGTTGGGACCAACATCTTTCTTTGGTTGAATTTTCATATAATAACAGTTTTCATTCCAGTATACAGATTGCACCATTTCAGGAATTATATGGGAAGTGGTGTCGAACTCCAGCTTTCTGGGATGAAGTGGGTGAAAGGAAGTTGATGGGACAAGAATTGGTAGAAGAGATGGAAGAAAAAGTTTAGCTGATTCAGAAACACATGATAACATCTCAGAGCAGGCATAAGAGTTATGCGGACAACAGGAGGAAGGATCTCTCTTTTGAGGTAGGTGATCATGTTTTTCTCAAGGTTTCTCCTTGGAAAATTGTGATGAGATTTGGTAAGAAAGGAAAGCTGAGTCCAATGTTTATTGGACCATATGAAATTATGGAGAGAGTTGGATCAGTTGCGTACCGGGTGACTTTACCTCCGAGTTTATCTCAGGTACACAATGTTTTTCACGTTTCGATGTTGAGAAAGTATATGCCAGATCCATCTCATGTTTTGAGTCCAGAAGTAGTTCAGCTGGAAGATAACCTAACATATGAGGAACAACCGGTCCAGATTATTGACCACATGGAGAAAGTGTTACAGAATAAGGTGACTAATCAGGTAAAGGTTTTGTGGAAAATCCACATGATGGAAGAGGCAACATGGGAATCTGAAAATGCAATGAGGGATAAGTACCCCCATTTATTTGATATGTAAATAAATTGCGGGGACGAAATTTTCTAAAGGGGGGAAGGATGTAACATCCCAAGTAAGTAATGAATAATATATATTTTTATCTATGTCTATTAATCATTAAGATAGTGTTTTAGAGGCTTAAAATGAAAATAAATACAATCTTATGCATGGAATACACTTATATTCTTAAAAGATTGTTTTATTTCCTTTTGATGGAAAACCCTTTTTAAATCTATATTTTGACAAGTTTATAAGCTATGTTTTTCGAAATAAAATTATTATTTATGATTGGGACATCAACATTTACTTTGTGTGAATTTTTGGTATTTTTCCAATAAAGTTCATTTTTTATTGAATAGTGAAAAATGTTGTATTTTAATTCAAAACCTCTTTTTAATCTAATTTATTTATATGATTAGATTATATTTTTAATTGGTTTTTAAGTGAAATTAGAATATATTTTTACCATTTTATCCAATGGTGGTCATTGGAATTAATTTCACTTTGAAATTGGACTTAAACTAGTGTCAATCATTTGATACTTATTGTTTCATAAAAACACGCTATTTGTCATGACATCGGGAATTAATTATTAAATTAATTAATGTAACTTATATGATTTGAATTTTGTAAAATAGACATCATTTTTTAATTCGGAATATCAAATATATCTTAAGATGAATTTTTGGTAATTTTCTGAAAAACTTCAATTTTTGATGAATAGTGAAACCACTAAGTGGTACTTATAAAAACTGATTTTTTCCTTTAAATGAAATTTTTCCATCTTTGTGTTTTTAATTTCAAAACTCCAACATGCATGGTTTTCATTAAGAAGTAAAATGTGGTTCAATGAGATTATAATAATTTTTTGGTGAATAGTAACTTATAATCTTTTTAATCGCGATTAGAGGTAATTAGTGTAGTTTACGGTAAAAATAATGCTTTAATAAACTGAGATGAGATTGAAACATGTCCTACCCTCATTGGTTGTGTCATGTATGACCAATAAAAGCCATGGGTCAACTTGGGGACCCCATGGATCCACTTTGGTTGGGAAATGACATTAATAGTTTTTTATTCAATGATAAAGTAAAAATGACACAAACATGAGTTATGATACTAAAACAATTATTATATGGGGTTATACAAGTCAGATTTTTGACTAAAAATATTCATGAGAAAGATAAATATATTTCCTACATCATAGTATTTTTTTATAATTTTTAGACATTAAATAAATTAAATTATTTATGACATCATGATGATGCAGCGATGACCTCATTATTTAACGATTTAAATAAAATGGAAAGATAATGTAAAATATAAGATCTACACATGGCCAAAACCAATTGGATGAGTGGATTTAGAACCCTTATCACCTTTTCCTAGAATTATATCAATTTGGGACCTTTTTAATCTGAAACTCATTTTAAAATAAAGTAACTTATCTTTACTTTCCAACAGTGCCCCTCCTCTCCACTTATAAAAGGCCCCACCTCTACCTCCTTACACACACTCCCAAAGCCTTTGGATCGGCCAACCCCTGCCCATTTTGTCTCCCCACTTCCCTCTCTTACTCCTTGAAGCCTCACTTTGGGCTGAAGTCTTCCCAAGGAAGCCTTTGAGCTCAAACCAAAGGGAGTTACCCGATTTTAAGGTAATGTCTTCTTTTGAGTCCTTCTGTTTTATTTTGCTTCTCCAACCCCCTAAAATCTTCTTATTATTTTCATTTGTAACAACTCCAGTATCCTCAATATACTAGGATATTGTTATAAGAAGGATTCGAGCTACAATTACAGACACCTACATCTAATGGTTAACGAACATACTGTTTCCGTGGATGGTGAATTTATGCCTCCCAAAACGATGATTGTTCAACATTCTTTTAGAACCTTCAAAGGTTTCCATTAAGATGTCACTATATTTATATATGATATATAATATTTTTATGTTTTTCTTAAGCTTCTGTATTTTTCATTTTGGGCATACCTGTATGGTTTCCATTATGGGTAAACGTGATATCTTCATTTAAGGAAGTGCGGACTACCGCCCCCTCAAAGTGATTTGATTCGTTAAATACCATATGTGGGACGTATAAAGGATGAAACTATGATATTATATATGATATTATACTGGAATTATAATATACCTTTATATCATTATGATTCCATTCTATAAAATACGAAATAGAAATGAATGTAGCGTTCATGCGTACGTACGGGTTACCGTCTCCATTAACGGTGCATTTCATTTCTTACCACTAAATGATTATTTAATATTATAAATGCATGTATATACTGGATATATATGATATATACATAATTATTAACATTATGGATATAATGGATACATGAACAAGTTGTAATTATGAAGGGTTTATTTTTTACTCAAGTACCAATGATCGTTAAAATGACCGTTATTAACTTAAATAATTACATAGTGTTAATGACATGGTAATAAGTGATATAAAAGGAATAATTAACTTGAAATTTTTTTTAATCAAGTAGAAATTAACTCAAGTTTATTATTCAGGACATTAAAGAATGATCGAGTCATGTCGGACCCGAGGTATGGGACTTTGTCTCAATCTCCTTTCATTAAGGCATATTTTGTTTTATACACAACCTTCATTTATACAGTGTATAAACCCCTTTTACTTTTATGTTTATTCAAAATGAATATTTATATACGAGGTGTTTAATAAATGATAAAATGGAATGTTTTTTTCGTACGTATGCGGCGACAACAACTTCTCCGCCGCCGTGACCGTTATTTGAGTTTCGGCTTCCTCTACAAGCCATACGTTTTTTTAAAAGAAAAATAAATACCATGTTTTACTTTTATTTTATTTTGGTATTGAAAATGGTTTTTTATAACGTTTTTATATCAATGTTTTGTATTGAAATCTTGTTATTGAAAGGTGGAAATGTTATGTTTCCTTTGTGCATGTTTTATTTGATACAATTAGGTTGAGGTTCTTGGGCATTATTATGAAGACGGGTGGTTCCGTGATAAACTAAGGGAGGGTGAGCCCGATATATCTATCCAATGCATTGGGTAACGCGAAGCAGTGAAACGTTAAGGTTTCTCCGAAGAGATTTAGGAAATATACTGTGATGGGTATTCCAAACGTAACCAAGAGGGTTACTCCCTACGTAAGAATGTTATGAATGCCTCAAGTTACCTTTACGTCTTATGATTTCTATGATTTATTCATAATTTGATGAGGTAAGTTAAAGTGATTATGTTTTATGGGTAATGTATGATTTCATTCTTATGTATATATATTCCCATGTTTCATTTCCATATTTTTATATCCCTTACTGAGCTTTTTATGCTCATCCCAAGTTTTTTTGAAATGTTTTTCACAGGTCAAGGGAAAGGTACATGATATGATGATAGTGTCAAGGAACTGTCAACAAATAACCCATGTTTTATTTTAAATGTGTTTCCATTGATGGGAATGAAGAATACTATCTTTATGTAACCACTTTGTTTATATGTGGAATGTAATGCAAGTTTTATGATCTAATTCTCTAAAAAACTAAACCCGAAAAGATCCTCAATGTGTAATCTTGTAATAACTCAAGATTAAGTAAGGTTTAAGGATGGGGCCTTATACAAACCTTCCCTTTTGCGCGCAAAGCCCAGGACCCCTCACCTTGACGTCCCTTGGCTGCCCCCCTACACTGGCACCTGATGTCTCCCCTGCCGGGCATACGCGCCATTCGTAGTTTTCCCGTACGGCCTTCCAGGCTTGTGCGAAGTATCCTTATGGTCCCTTGGGCCGTGTTTCCCATTTCGTTGCTTTGACTTATGCTTCTCCGCATAGGCACGCTAACAGATATTGCTTCATTGCATAGCCACACTAACGTGGACCCCCCCGGTTTTTTGCCATGCGGCCCCCCTTCGCTATGGCCTTGTCGATGCCTTCCCTCCCACAAAGGGTAGAGGGCGTTGGTAATGTAATCCATAGGGGTGTGGAGAAAACCCACCTCTTCCAAGATGAAGGACGTTAAACTACTAAGCACCCCGTCCATAACACAAGACATTTAACTGTGGTCAGACCATGTGCTTCGCACGCAGGGTCCCCCCAGCTCGGAAAATCTTTACACCCACTCGTCTCCATGGGAATGGACTCTTCCTCACCTGGAATGAGATCCTACTTGTCGGAGCGGCGTTTGTCCGCGGGGGAAGGGCCACCTCAGAGTGTAATCCCCTAGCCTCTCAACAGATGACTGCACCCATGCATCTCCGTACTTCCCCCCTGCCAAGGCCAGTGGAGTCCTTTTCCCACTGCGCTTTGTCACACCATAGGCCTCCACCCTGGAGAAAGCCCCTGCACCAAGGGTCGCTAACCATGCGTAAGCCCCTGTTTCCTCTTTGGGCCGCTCAACGCGTAAGCCCCATTCCGCTTCTCACGGACGCACCCTTGGCGACGTGATCGTCTAGTCCCTACTGCCTCTTGTTTCCCACACCGAGAATGACTCACGTGGGCTTAGAGTGCGCATCGACCATGAAATCCTCTTATGGGCTACCCCAGAGCGTAAGCCCCATTCAGCAAACTACGTGGACTTTGATTCGTGCTAACACATGGTACGTAGGAAGCCTCCACGAGGTTCAAGCCCACCACCTGGTCTTCCCGACCTCTCCATGTCGGTTACCTGACCACCTTGGGCCGCCTCAGAGCATAAGCTCCAAACCCCTCGTCCTTCATGATGTTAAACTGTATCGCGTCCCGCATGACGTTAAACTGTATCCCGTCCCGCATGACGTAAACTGTATCCCGTCCCGCATGACGTTAAACTGCATTCCCCCTCTTGGGCCATCTCAGAACGTAAGCCCCATGTCTCACTCCACCATCCATCATGATCCTTACCCGGGCCGCCAAATCCCGGTGAGATCATTCCACCCCATCCCACTCCATGGCATCTGGGAAGCCGCCCACGTGCAGGCCCCGACATCAGTGTTCCCCCCTAGGGGTCCTTCAACCCGATCCGTCTCTGCAAGACGTTAAACTCGCGACATACCCCGTGTTAAACATGGGAAGCTGAGGAAAACCTCAGATGGTACACATTCCCCACGTTTGATGTGGGATGCCTCGGGCATCCGCACCCTCGAAATTCCCTATGACGAGGGACCAAAGATAGACATTCCAACGACACCCCAATGTGACCATTCTCCTCACCGATGGTTGCTGCCCCGACAAGAACCCTTGGAGAGTCTCGACAAAAGCAGCGTAATTAACTGGTGTCCATGTAGATATGGCACCAGGAATGGGCTTCACGAACCCATCTTAAATCTATGAGGGAGTCCCGGACTAGGTGATGAGCTCCGAAGAGGAATCCAATGAAGGAAGAACTGAAATCCCATCATCCCAGTTTTGATCAAGGAGCAGATGTCCCTGAACAAGGAACGGATGTCACCCACCATTGGAAAGTGGGAATGCGGGGTAACAAGCAGCACGTCCTCCCCACAGAATGATGCACGCGTCCCAGAAAAAGCACCGGAGCAACAGAAATGGTGAACCCAACGTGAAGCTCTTCTCCTCAATACGGGGAGTGGTATCCATCGGGGCGTTGGAAGATTAGCATGTCGCCAGGTCCAGGTAACCCTCACCGGGACGTGAACCCGCCAGGGGTCGAGGTCGTCAGGACGTTGACCGCTCCATTCTGCGACGTCATCAGCGTGGATCCCTCTCACCGACCATGGAAGAAGGAATGACGTTGGGCCTTGGTTTGTGATCTCCTTTCCTGTTGACGCTAATAGGTTCATCTCCCTGCTTCCAGGAATCAGATCACTGCATTCGGAGCTCAATTTCCACCTACCCACCGGCGCAGGGTCAGGGGAAGTACCGACGCAGCTACCCCGCATGGTCCCACCTATGCCACGGTCACTCCGACTTCGACCGCCATAGCAGCCGTGCACTTGCACCCCCTCTCCCCGTCAGAAATCATCCAGAAGAGGGTGATCAATGACCTGGTTCATAGGTATGACGAGGAAGGGATTATCCCTGCCAGGGACATGGCCCGTTTGGATCTATAGGTGGCTGCGCCTCACCACTATCGCCACCCTCATGGACCACGCAGGGAGCCGCTACTCCCCACTCCGACGTTCAACCGCTTCGGGAGACTATCCCTGGAGCGCCTTGACACATCCCTCCCCTACGCCAATGAGGTGTGGGATGTCCGGTTCCACTCGATCGGCGATCTTTCGCAGGGGTTAACGGCAAGAACCCCCTCCAGGATGCATCGACGCCGCCGCCCGACTCCCCGTGTAACAGCCCGAGATTTTATGAAAAATATTCTTTTTAATTTTCTTAATGTCTTCTATTGTATTCTACACCAAAAGGATCTTGCACAACACGCATCTTTGACTTGTCTTGCATTACATGTAATCACAACCTTCCTCAATGGCGTGTGTAGTACGCAATACTGAGTTTCACGAAACAACGATATGCTATTAAAATATTATTAAAACTAGCCATTATGAATAGTAATAACCACTTTTTAAAATTTTTAGCTCTAAAAATGGACTTCATTTTTGGATTCGGAGTATCGAATTTAGCCTAAGGTGAAATTTTGGTACTTTTCGGATAACTTTCATATTCTGATGAATAGTGAAAATTACTAAATTATAATTAAAAAAAAACTTTTTTAATCAAAATAATTAATAGTGATAAATTATTAATTTGAGTGATTTTAAAGTATATTTAGAATATATTTTTACAATTTAATACAATGTTGGTCATTGGATGTAATTTCACATTTAAACCACACATAATCAAGTGTCAATCTTTTAATAGAAATTGTTTCTTAAAAAACACGCTATTTGTTTTAACAGCGGGATTTAATTATAAAATTAATTAATGCAACTTCTATGTTATGAATTTGGTAAAATAGACTTCATTTTTGAATTTGGAATATGAAATATAGCTTAGGATGAAATTTTGGCAATGTTCTGAAAAACATCAATTTTTGATGAATAGTGAAACTACTAAGTGGTAGTTAAAAAAACTGAATTTTTCATAAAACTTAATTTTACCGCTTCTGTGAATGGAATTTCAAAAATCCGAGAGACACGGTTGATGTCAGTAAGTAAAATGTGGTTCAATGAGATGAAAATAATTTTTGGTGAATAGTAACTTTTTACTTTTATTTACCACGGTTAAAAGTAAATAGGGTAATTAAGGGTAAGAATGATATTAATTTTACCCTAACACATGTCCTAATTCTATTGGACAAGTGTATCTCGACCAAAAAAAACCTTAAGTGTAAAATATTATCATTTAGGCCCACTTGGATTAGATTAGGACATTTATTATTATTTAATTTAAAGAAGAGTTAAAAGAGTTAAAATCAAAGTTTATTTACTAAAACATTTTTAATATAAGGTTATACATAAGATAAATTCGATTGTAAATATTCATTAGAAAGATAAAAAGATTTAATACATGTTGGTATTTTATTTCTAATTTTTAGACATCAAATAATTTAATTTATTTATGACACAAAGATGATGCAGTAATTATCTTATTAATGAAATGTTGACATAATTAATATTATAAATACCAAAATAAATGTAATTTAAGACTTTTTATGAATTCCACTAATTTTCTAGGTTACTATGATATATTAATGTTGATTTAATCAACTTGGTTAGAACATATAATTCTGTTATGACTTTCACAAAAATCATATATCAAATAGTGTCAAAATTGACACAAAATAATTTTTAAATCAAATATTATATTATTAATTGTTATTTTATTCCTAAAAATCTATGGTTCGGCCAAATGACATAGATAAGGATATATGTATTAATAATAAACAATTTGGTGTTCGTTTGGCATGTTATAGTAAGTTTATTAACCATATAGTGTAAGAAAACAAAAAGACACGGTAAAAGTTAAATTATTTAACTTAGAGTTAAATCTAATTGATAAGGTTAAAATAAAAACCTAAACTTCTCTAAATCCTATTGGTTGATAGGATTTTGACCCATCCCCACTTTATTTTCGAAATAAGACCCTTTGTAACCATTATAAACCGATTTTGACTTTAATATAAAATAATATTTTGAGATATTCCTAAGGTGCCCCTCTCCTCCCTTATAAAATGGCACCTCCTCCCCCTTCTCCTCACACCAACTTGAGCACTCAAACTCGGCCAACCTCTGCCAAAATCCCTTCTACACTTCCCTAGAATTATCCTAGAGGTCCTGGTCTTCTTCAAAGACCAATCTTTATTCCCTAAGTGGAGGATTCAAAGAGGCGTTTCAAAGAAGAGGAGCTTCGGACACGTACAAAGCAAATCGGACCTAAGGTAAGGGAAATATCACAATCTCATTTTTATCCGAGATTGTTTATTCGTAAGTATTTACTGGGGTGTATTTTATCATCCACATCCATGTTTCATCAATATGTAATATTATTTCCATCCACCTATAATTGTTTAAATCCATTTTTACCCTTCGGTGAGTTTTTAGTAATATGTATGAAAGGAATCTTTTGTCGTACGAGGTACTTTTTGACTTTTCCGACAAAAGTACGAAGAATGTTTTTTTAACTTATACGTCATGAATGGATTTTTAAAACATTATTTCTAAGAAGCTTCCTTTAAAGGTTTTCATGTTTATTTTTAATCAAATTCTTTTAGTTTATAATTTTATGAAATATTAAGAAAGGAAAAGTGTTTTTGAAGTAGAAAGGATATTTTCCTCAAGAATGAAGTTCAATTGTTTTATCAAAATTATTTTCCATATATGATAATAAAGGGTTCTGTTTTTATCCCTATTATTACATTGATTTCAATATGTTGTGATGGAATTATTTTTATGAATTCCTTTATCGTATATGAATTGTTTTATGATGTCACGATGTTTAAGATTCCCATTTTTATTACATGGGTTATGCAATGATGTATGGTTTATGATTTTGTGGCACACATAAGAATGGTATCATTATGAGATGGGTGGGACCTATATCTCCCTCCAATGCATTGGGTAAAGATTTTATATCTCATGAGATAGACATGGCTGGAATGGTAGGTTATACCGGTCCAGTGAAACAGGACTGAAACGAGGGTTACTCGATTCAGAAAGGGACTTTGTCCACTAAGATAGTCTTGGAAATTAGTATTGACTAACAAGAAATGATTCTCTATGATTATGTGTGTATGCCACAAAGTTTTATGTTTTAAGTTATCGGGATTACATTTCACTTCTATGATTTATCCCATGTTATGAAATTATGCTCTCTTTTGCAGGTTAAGATTTCCAAAATGTTATGTTCTTATGAATATGATGTGATTGATATTTATTTTTTTTACCCTTACTGAGCATTTGAGCTCACCCTTTTTATGTTTTCTTTTCCGCAGGATATAAAGAAAGGTTTTAGGTAAAAAAAGGGAAGATCTTTATGGAATATATTGAAGATCTTTCACCACGATTAGAAGATTACGTTCTGAGTTTCCAAAGACACTAAACTATTACGGTCCTTGTGTGTGTGTTTTTTTTGTACTAAGTATTACGAAAAAGTAATTTAATGTCAATGTACGTTAGGCTTCGGGTCTCTACATTTGGTATCAGAGGAAAGGTTTAGTCAACCTTTGGAAACTAGGATGAGAAATCTTTAGTGAGATCCCTAGAGATATTTCTAAGGAATGTCTAGGGATGTCCCTAAGATTAAGTATACGTATAGGTTATAGTACTAGAATTACGCTAACGATCATAGAATTAAACCTAAGAAGTTAGATATTGAAGTTACTCCCCCTTTATTATGATTTTTGCCTCTCACACTATTCTTTTTGGGTTTTAGACGATGGCTGGAACCCGAAGGAACCGTGTTGATCAATGAAATGGATAATGCAATGATTACCCTCCTGAACAAACAAATTTTATAGGAGATGGAGTGAACAATATTATTGCTATACTTACACAAGCTATGAATCATTCTGGACTTCCAAATGAGCAGAGAAGGGAACAATATTCTATAGAGTCCTTCATGAGGCAACGTGCACCTTCTTTCAGTGGGACTTCTGATCCACTTGTTGCTGAACAATGGATCAGTACCACTGAAAAGATATTTTCAGTTCTTCAATGTTCTAAGCATTATAAAGTCATCTTAGTAGTATATCGTTTGGAAGTGAAGCTGATCAATGGTGGAATCTTATCAATAATACAAGGCCAAGAGATGAAATTGAGTCCATGGAATGGGACGAGTTCAAGAACTTATTTTTCAATAAGTACTTACCTCGTATTCTTCGAACAAAGATGGAGAAGGAGTTTCTTGAACTAAAGCAAAAGGATGATGAATCTGTTGGTATATACGAAGCAAATTTTACAAGACATGCAAGGTATGCATCTGGCATTACCATCCAAACTGAAAGTAAAGTTGATCGATTTTTCAGTGGCTTAAAACCAAGTCTTCGAAGGGCATTATCTATAAGAGACTTCAGTAGCTATGAAGAAATTGTGTGTTATGATATCAAGGTAGAAATGAAAGTTGCTGTTACATATCCATCTCATGGTTTTGACAAGAAACGAAAGATTGAGTTCAAGGAGAAATCTCAGAATAATGGTGAAAAGAAGATGAATGTTTCCTTATGCACAAAGTGTGGAAAGAAGCATGGTGGAGATTGTCTTAAAGGGACTAGAAAATGTCTTAAGTGTGGAAAAGAAGGTCATCGAGCAAGTGAGTGTCGAAGTAATGGAAAAAGGGATTCTAATGATGTGAATAAAGAAAACACTGCAGAGAACGCACCACCAACACTTCAATGCTTCAAGTGCAAGGAAATGAGGCATTATGCTAATAAATGCCCTAATCCAAGGGTTAGTGATGATCAACATGAGCAACCACTGAAGGCAAAGGACAAAGGGAAGTCACATACGATCACTATTGGCGATGTTGAATATGACAACGATGTGGTGGAATGATTAAGTGTTTATGTAATGGGATTCCAAAATAATGTTGTATCATGTAGTATTGGAATATTTTTGTATTGGTCTAATGTGGTATTCAAAGTGATTGAGATATATTTGGAAATAAGATGATATGAGCATAATGAAGGGAAAATGAGAAAACGAAATGTTTAACAGTATTCATGAGCTCATGATTGATATAAGGACTAAGTGATATCATGGTTTGAGTATATAGAATTTTGAGGATTTTTGTATGTGGAAGGTGTTAACTTTTAACTACATTCATGTTTTCACTAAGGTATTCAAGAGAATACATGATTATGGAATTTTAATGTTTGGAATGGGACCAGAAAAAAACATATCTTATGATATATGGGGATCGACGATGGTATTAAATCTCTGGTAATCGTTTTCACTATGTTTTGAGAGTGGATTGCAGTATTATGGATAAGCCTAAAGATTGGAATGGATTATGTTAGACATAAGTTAGTATTTTTTAAGGATAGAAATTTTTTTCGATATTATTGATGGGCTGTTATAGTAATATAGTTTTAGAAAAAGGAAAACCTGCAGTACGGGCGACAGCCCATCGCGTCGGACAAGGCTGTGGGGATCGAACCCACAACCGAAGTGCGACTGGCCTTTATTTCCTACCACTGGCCTACAGGAAGTCCCTGTTTAGTAAAAACTAGTTTTATTATATTAAGCTGTATGACATATGATATATAAGTCCATTTTAGGAACCATATATGATTAATCTCACTATAGATCGACTTATGTATATAAATTTTTGCTAACCTTTTGTTTGAGACAGATGGAATGACTCGTCATTCTATCACATGATCTGCTAACACTTCACGAATAACAAATTCATCTTCATTTATTTAAGAGATGAAGTGGAAATTGTTAAAGTCACGAACAACAGTGAGATTGTACCAAAATAAAGTAAGTATTTATTCTAATTCAAATTCTTTAACTTTAGGGAAACGATCTTGAAAACCAAAATTGTTGTCCTAGTGATCTTATACCTGATGAATCAGATGGTACCTTATACCATCACAAATCTATGGATGTGTGATTACTGGATTTTCCATAGCCATGTTCTCTACCACTCTCAATCAGAACCTGATGGTTAGATTTCTCTTCCATATCCATATTTTCACCTATGTGGAAACCCAGTGATTAGTTTATTTTGGTAATCGTAACATTTAATAATTTAGTTTTTAAAGCCAAGTTTTGGTATTCCTTTTTACGATGTGGGTTTCTATTAAAGAAACTTTCGAATAGTAAACCATTTATAACCCCGACGAATTTCGAGGGCGAAATTCCTTTTAAGGGGGGTAGAATGTAGCAGCCCGAGATTTTATGAAAAATATTCTTTTTAATTTTATTAATGTCTTGTGTTGTATGTTACACCAAAATTATCTTGCACAACACGCATCTTTGACTTTTCTTGCATTACACGCAATCACAACCTTCCTCGATAGCGTGTGTAGTACGCAATACTGAGTTTCACGAAACACCGATATGCTATTAAAATATTATTTAAACTAGCCATTATGAATAGTAATAACCACTTTTTAAAATTTTATCTCTAAAAATGGACTTCATTTTTGGATTCGGAGTATCGAATTTAGCCTAAGGTGAAATTTTGGTGCTTTTCGGATAACTTTCATATTCTGATGAATAGTGAAAATTACTAAATTATAATTAAAAACAAATTTTTTAATCAAAATAATTAATAGTGATAAATTATTAATTTGAGTGATTTTAAAGTATATTTAGAATATATTTTTACAATTTGATACAATTTTGGTCATTGGATGTAATTTCACATTTAAACCAGACATAATCAAGTGTCAATCTTTTGATAGAAATTGTTTCTTAAAAAAACACGCTATTTGTTTTAACAGCGGGATTTAATTATAAAATTAATTAATGCAACTACTATGTTATGAATTTGGTAAAATAGACTTCATTTTTGAATTCGGAATATGAAATATAGCGTAGGATAAAATTTTGGCATTGTTCTGAAAAACATCAATTTTTGATGAATAGTGAAACTACTAAGTGGTAGTTAAAAAAACTGAATTTTTCATAAAACTTAATTTTACCGCATCTATGAATGGAATTTCAAAAATCTGAGAGATACGGTTGATTTAAGTATGTAAAATATGGTTCAATGAGATGAAAATAATTTTTGGTGATTAGTAACTTATTACTTTTATTTACCACGGTTAAAAGTAAATAGGGTAATTAAGGATAAGAATGATATTAATATTATCCTAACACATTTCCTAATTCTATTGGACAAGTGTATCTCGACCAAAAACAACCTTAAGTGTAAAATATTATCATTTAGGACCACTTGGATTAGATTAGGACATTTATTATTATTTAATTCAAAGAAGAGTTAAAAGAGTTAAAATCAATGTTTATTTACTAAAACATTTTTAATATAGGGTTATACATAAGCAAAATTCGATTGTAAATATTATTTAGAAAGATAAAAAGATTTCCTACACTATGGTATTTTATTTCTAATTTTTAGACATCAAATAATTTAATTTATTTATGACACAAAGATGATGCAGTAATTATCTTATTAATGAAATATTGACATAATTAATATTATAAATACCAAAATAAATGTAATTTAAGACTTTTTATGAATTACACTAATTTTATAGGTTACTATGATATATTAGTGTTGATTTAATCAACTTTGTTCGAACATATAATTCTGTTATGACTTTCAAAAAAATCATATATCAAATAGTGTCAAAATTGAAGCAAAATAGTTTTTAAATCAAATATTATATTATTAATTGTTATTTTATTCCTAAAAATCTAAGGTTCGGCCAAATGACTTAGATAAGGATATATGTATTAATAATAAACAATTTGGGGTTCGTTTGGCATGTTATAGTATGTTTATTAACCATATAGTCTAAGAAAACAAAAAGACACGGTAAAAGTTAAATTATTTAACTTAGAGTTAAATCTAATTGACATGGTTAAAATAAAAACCTAAACTTGTCTAAATCATATTGGATGATAGGATTTCGACCCATCCCCACTTTAGCTTCTAAATAAGACCCTTTGGAACCATTATAAACCGATTTTGACTTTAATATAAAATAATATTTTGAGATATTCTTAAGGTGCCCCTCTCCTCCCTTATAAAATGGCACCTCCTCCCCCTTCTCCTCACACCAATTTGAGCACTCAAGGTCGGCCAACCCCTTCCAAAATCCCTTCACCACTTCCCTAGAATAATCCTAGAGGTCCTGGTCTTCTTCAAAGACCAATATTAGTTCCCTAAGTGGAGGATTCAAAGAGGCGTTTCAAAGAAGAGGAGCTTCGGACACGTACAAAGCAAATCGGACCTAAGGTAAGGGAAATATCACAATCTCATTTTTATCTGAGATTGTTTATTCGTAATTATTTACTGGGGTGTATTTTATCATCCACATCCATGTTTCATCAATATGTAATATTATTTCCATCCACCTACTATTGTTTAAATCCATTTTTACCCTTCGGTGAGTTTTTAGTAATATGTATGAAAGGAATCTTTTGTCGTACGAGGTACTTTTTGACTTTTCCGACAAAAGTATGAAGAATGTTTTTATTAACTTATACGTCATGAATGTATTTTTAAAACATTATTTCCAAGAAGCTTCCTTTAAAGGTTTTCATGTTTATTTTTAATCAACTTCTTTTAGTTTATAATTTTATGACATATTAAGAAAGGAAAAGTGTTTTTGAAGTAGAAAGGATATTTTCCTCAAGAATGAAGTTCAATTGTTTTATCAGAATAATTTTCCATCTATGATAATAAAGGGTTCTGTTTTTATCCCTATTATTACATTGATTTCAATATGTTGTGATGGAATTATTTTTATGAATTCCTTTATCGTATATGAATTGTTTTATGATGTCACGATGTTTAAGATTCCCATTTTTATTACATGGGTTATGCAATGATGTATGGTTTATGATTTTGTGGCACACATAAGAATGGTATCATTATGAGATGGGTGTGACCTATATCTCCCTCCCATTCATTGCGTAAAGATTTTATATCTCATGAGATAGACATGGCTGGAATGGTAGGTTATACCGGTCTAGTGAAACAGGACTGAAACGAGGGTTACTCAATTCAGAAAGGGACTTTGTCCACTAAGATAGTCTTGGAAATTAGTCTTGACTAACAAGAAATGATTCTCTATGATTATGTGTGTATCCCACAAAGTTTCATGTTTTATGTTATCAGGATTACATTTCACTTCTATGATTTATCACATGTTATGAAATTATGCTATCTTTTGCAGGTTATGATTTCCAAAATGTTATGTTCTTATGAATATGATGTGATTGATATTTATTTTGTTTACCCTTACTGAGCATTTGAGCTCACCCTTTTATGTTTTCTTTTCCCCAGGATATAAAGAAAGGTTTTAGGTAAAAAAAGGGAAGATCTTTATGGAATATATTGAAGATCTTTCACCACGATTAGAAGATTACGTTCCGAGTTTCCAAATACACTAAACTATTACGGTCCTTATGTGTGTGTTTTTGTTATGTAATAAGCATTCCGCAAAAGTAATGTAATGTCAATGTACGTCAGGCTTCGGGTCTCTACACCCCGACCCGAGGACCGAGCAATCTTCATGACCACACCGCCGGTTCCGGCCCATCCGACTCGACGCTAGCGTCGGGCGCGAGTAGGAGAGAATGCCCATCCTGGGGAATCAACATCAGTAACCACTGTGGCCCAAACCACTGCTGACTCCTGTTACCAGATCCCTGCGCACGTTGAGCAGGGGCAGCCATGTGCCCAACCAGGATCGAAACCCCGACCGCCCTGCACGCAAGTTGGGTCGAATCTCCCGGTCGAGGACACTGGCAATGGCCACTATGGACCAATCCGCGGTAGTGCCGCTCACCATGAAGGCTCATTCTGTGCCATTTATCTGCGAAGCCGAAAGCTTCTTTGCGACAGCTATTCTCCGGGTATGACTCCTTCCAGCGCCCACTACATGGGGTATGAGGTCACTCCCCCTACTTCAAGCCGCGAGCATGGAGTCATCGTGTATCGAGTCGCTCACTCACATGGAGGTCCTCCCCATGTCCCTTTTGACATCTGTCCTGGTTCTTCTCGTACCTCGGCCTTCATTCCCCTCTTCCCCAGCTCTATCTTAGCTGGGGGACCCCATGACAGAAATCGTCCTTACCCTGAGGAGCTACCCATGGGTAGGAAGGCCGGGCGTCGTCGCTGTAGGAGGAATGTCAGTGGAGTCCAGACAGAAATTAGACCAGTCCTTTTCTCGGATTCTGAGGCGGAGTATGACTCGACGATGGAACCTCCCCCAACCCTTCGAGTTGAGGGCATGGATGGGGACGGGGCATGTTAGTCTCGTACTCCCCGAATGTGAGATTCGTATGATTCCCTACTCCTGTCAAAGGTATATCCAGGAGGACAAGGACTTGGCGTACCGCCAGGGATCAAGCCCGCAGTTGCCACTGGCCTCCTCGGAAGCACCTCCCACCCCTGTTAGGGAGGGTGAGGAACTTTTCTGGGGACCGATGGAATAATTTTGAGGCGATACACCCTCGGCGAGCACCGCTGCTGTGACAGGAGGCCCATTCACCGGCCCATCCTATCGCGACGTGGCAGCCGGGGCACTGCAACCCCTGGAGGATGACCCAGGGATCGGCGGCCAATCGACCTGTTCGCCATATTCTCCATCGGCCAACCCACCTCCCCGACGGCCTCCATCGGCGCCATTTCCAATTCCCCGACTTTCCTCGGTGGACGAGTAGGGGCGGCAAGTTCCGGACCCTGAACCAGAGTTGTGGAGCTTCTGGACTGTTCGTGAAGTAGAGCACTTCCATGATAAGTTTTGGTCGGTCGCAGAATCGGATTTTGATGTGCCAGAGTCACTCACCCCGGGAGAGTTTGAATGCTTCCGACAGTTTCTTCGGGTGACTCACTCCCGCCTCCGCCATCAGCTAGCGCCTTATCCCGGGAGCCGAGCACATCTCGAGGAGATTGGTGAGCAGTGCTGCCGGGTCGACCTAGCAGCACTCCCCGCGGTCCGTCACCCCGAGTTGTTGGACCACCATGATGCCCTCTAGAAACAATGCGTCCAGAGATTCCAAGTACTCCGTAGAGTTATTGAGAAAGCCACCCCCCATGCGCATGTCCGCGGATGGGGTCAGTATGCTGCTCTCCACTTATGTGAGATCCACCGACAACCCAATCCACTGGGCGGCCCTGACGAAATGTCGTCAAGGGCAGTGGAAGTCAACATGGATGACCATTCAGATGAGGGAAATATTTTGGAGCCCCTCGATAGGGCCTCACCCCCCGAGGAAAGGCCGCTACTGTACCCATCTGGGAGGATTACTCTCCAACATAGGAGCCTTATAGATATTCTTGTACCCACGGAGGCACTGACACTGGGCCGAAACATCGGCAAGGGTAAAGAGCCCGTCGGGTCTGTCAAACTCGCCGACCCATCTGCCTCATTGCAGAAGGTAGAGGAAGATCCCAAGAAGGCCACACTGCCCCAACAGCTAGCTGAGCGAAAGAGGCTGGTTGATGAGCTCATGGCCAAACGCATTGCAGAGCAGCGGCCTGACTATGACGACCCTAGACCAGGGCAGCAGGGGCATGAGCATCTACCCCTTGCTGAGATCCCCTCGGGAAACCGTGACCGTGTTGTGTTCACCGACAGGGGAGACACTGGATCCCATGGAAAGAGGGTGCGATATGTTTCGCCAAACCCCCCCCCCCCCCCCCCCGAGCGGCGAGACCTTCTGGGGGACCCTACTCGGTTTCCTCCCGCCGCCCCGAGAGTCGCTCTGCCAGCTGCCCTGTGATCCGCTGAGCGCGACTACCATATCGAAGAGCCTGGAAAAACGCTTGTGGTTAGAGATCCCCATCAGGACAGGAATCTGCATCCGGATGATCTGATGTAAGTACTCATCGCCCACTTGGAGGCCCTGGAAACTCGGCAGGTGGAAATCCCACCGGATGGCAAGCCGTACCCAGCATGGGTGGATGACATGTCGGCTCCGTCAGGATTTGGGAACCCCACTTTTACCCCTTTTAATAGAACCGGAGACCTGCCACAACACTTGGCCCACTTCAAATCGAGGTGCGGGCCTATGTTAGGGACTCCAGCGCAGCAGGAGGCTGCCACGCTCCGGTGCTTCGTTCAGACACTGGAAGGAACATCATTTTTCTGGTACATCCAGCGACCTATTGGATCTGTGACTAGCTGGGAGGACCTTCACCGGAAATTACTCTACCAGTTCAGTTCCATAACCCAGAAGACGACCATTTCAGACCTCTTCAGGTGCAAGAAAAGGCCCAACGAGAGAGTCGTGGACTTCGTCGCCCGGTGGAAGGAGATCACATACTTCTTTGACATGCCACCGACTCAGGAGAAATTACTGACGATGTGTGTATGGAACGTCAAGGCGGAGTTGGTTCCTTCTCTGATTATGCAGAATTACCCTGGAGGGGTCCGAGACCTCTCAGACAAGGCTCAGCACCTCGAAGAAGCCCTGCAACAGGCCGGTCAGGCACGCCCGCTACCTCCTGTAATCTCTGCAAGGAGTGCCGTCAGAGCCATGCCCGCTGCTGTGGCCCAGATAGAGGCCCCCAGACAGCTAGAGTTGCTGCCAGTGAGGCCATCTCAGCAATCTCATAGGGGTCCACCCCACGGGCACAGCCTCCGGCCCAGCAACGACGGCCTCAAAATCGGCAGGCGCCTACGCGTAATGCACCGCCACCACATAAGCGAGGTAATCCAGCTCCACCTCCTCGGCCTACTCCTCCGGCCCCTGGTCATGGTGAGCCCCCATGATCCCCCTTTCCAGACATAGGGAATCAGGCTTACTCATTTGGCGAGGCCCATATCCTCGGGTATTTCCATAGTTCCTTGAAGTAGAGGATCGTGCGGCTGCCTGAGTGCTGGAAGCCAGAAGAGGCGTGTCTCACTAATCACCCTAACTACTGCCCTTATCACCGGATCCTAGGACACACCATCTAGCAATTCTATGTGTTCAAGGACTGGCTCCAAGACCAGATTGACAACAACATAGTCCGGTTGGGCCCAGCCCCGACATAGGTGGTAGGTGTCTTCATGGGATCAGATGGCAGTAGTGTCAACGGGGATGGGTGGGAACAGGGTTCTGACCATGGGTCCCAGATGTATAATGACTGGATGGCCCGCATGATGGTCGCCCATGCCCATGGCATCATCCATGCCCGCCTGAGTCAGCCAGAGCCATCGGAGTCTGTGAGCGCCTCTTTGGAATCGTCTTCCCATCGTACTTCTTCACAGAGGAGAAGGCGGCGGCTCAAGAAGAAAGAACGCGCCCTGCCATTGCCGTCATCTTCATGCACTCTTGGCGATTTCATGCCCCCAGAAATGGGGATCCCTTTGAGACACCGTCCGGTAGTGGATGACTCCTCGAGTGAAATCCCGAGGTACGCTTCGGTTAACATCGTAGAGTTGGTAAATCCATTTATGGCTCCCGAAGACGAGGAGCGCCAGGTGGACCTCCTAGATAGTCCGGGGTACGTTTCGGTTATCACCGTAGAGTTGGTAAATCCCTTTTTGGCTCCCGAAAATGAGGAGCGCCAGGTGGACCTCTCTGAAATCCCGGGGTACACTGCGGTTAACACCGTAGAGTTGGTAAATCCATTTTTTGCTCCTAACGATGAGGAGCGCCAGGTGGACCTCCCCAGTGTCCCCAGCCGTCACCAATGTCGACGGAGCCGTGGATACGTGAATCTCCGGGGCACGACAGTCGTCACCTCCAGTCAGGACATGCATGCTACCGAGGCTAGGCAGTAGGCCCGGTACATAGAGCAGCACTCACGGCTCTCTCACCTGGTGACTACAAGTTTGCTTCCACCACTGTTTGTGTTGCTGGATCGGGCGGAACCGCATTGCCCGCGTCGCAACCAGCCCAGCCCTACCACTGGACGACTATGACCTTCCGGTCCTAGCACGACAGCCACCTCTCGGGCTTCAGCTAGTGAACAGTGGGACGTTCCTAGTACCAGTCCCACCAGCATGGCCCGTCATACCCCCAATCGCAGAGTGACCTCCTGTAAGAAGAACCTCATGTTTGGTGCGAAAGTATGATGTGCTAAAGCATCTGGACAACATTCCAGCAAGGCTTTCCATCCTTTAGGCCCTTCTCCTATCGTCTGAAATGCGTGAGGCGCTCGCTGAGGCTCTAAGGATCCCCCTTCAGTTTGGAATGAAGGTAGAAGCTGTAGAATCCTTCCACACCGAGGTGATTGAGGATGTCGAATGTCAGGAGATTATCTCGTTTTCCGGTGAAGATGAAGACCTTCCCATACAGGGGCACATCCGTCCATTGTACATCACTGGCCAGTTCAGTGGCGTGGAAGTCTGGCGCTGTCTTGTCGACACGGGTTCTGGGATTAACTTGATCCCAACTCGGACACTACGAAAATTGGTGTTGTATGAGGATGATTTAACTCCCTCCGACCTCATAATCCAGGGGTATGACAGGACTGAGCAATCTCCACTCAGAAAGATTCGTCTGAAGACCCATTTCAGCAGCTTAATTTCCAATACTGAATTCGTGGTTGTATCTCAGGACACTTCCTACAACACATTGATGGGCAGGTCATGGATTCATCTTCATGCAGTGGTTCCCTCATCATACCATCAGTGCCTCAAATACTCCATTAAGGATCGAGTGGGTGTGCTCCAAGGAGATGTGTCTCTGTTTGCCTCTTGGGAATCTCGTTACCTGGATGCTGACTATTACAAGAGCAAGGACAAGAAAATCCGGGTAGGTGAGGTTGAGCCCGCCGCTGTCACGAGTTATCCATGTGCATGTTTGGATGACGCATATGTCTTCCCAATCCATCGGTTGGAGGCCACGACTCCCGATATGGGAGGGTGCTTTGTTGTCTCGGGTACCAGAGGAATGTATATTTTCAAGTCTAAGCGACGGTGGGAAATCACCTCGTACCCTTACACCAACCAGGATCAGGTGATCCCCGAGCCTCCTACCCCTGTACGATATTGGGGCGTTGGTCTCATGGCTACGGTAGTACGTCATACGTGTCTGTTTCGCTAAGCCAGAATTGACCCGCTCAAGCCAACGCGTCACCACTGCTTTGATGTCGTAAAGCGTGGACCCTTGGGCCGAAGGCCGAATGGGATTGGATCAACCGCCTTCATCATCATGGTCTTCGCGGTGCATGAGTCTCTCATCACGACGACCTTTGCCGCCCAAGCCGGTGCCATCTCCCCATCAGGGTCGAGCAGCCCCAAGACGGCTCCCCCTATGGACGATACTTCCATAAGCGGAGAAGAATACATGGAAGATGCTCCTCCTGTCTTTGAGGAGGGCGTCTCCACCACGGTCGACGAGTTAGTACAGGTGAACCTCGGTAGTGAGGAGGACCCGAGACCCACATTGGTCAGCGCCGCTATGCCTCCCGAGGAACGACAAAAGTACATAGACATCCTCAGACAGCACCGTGAAGTATTTTCCTAGAGTTATGACGAGATGTCGGGTCTAGATCCCCAGGTAGCCTTCCACCGCATTGGCCTCCCAACAATCCATCGTGGGTTCAAAAAGCCTCCGAGGAAAATGAACCCCTTTCATGGTGCCATGATTGAGGCAAAAGTTGATAAGCTCATTAAGGCCAACTTCATCAAGGAAGTCTAGTACCCCTGGTGGCTAGCCAACATTGTGCCTGTCAGGAAGAAGAACGGGAAGATCAGGGTCTTCATCGACTTTCGCGATCATAATCACCACTGTCCGAAGGATGAATTTCCCCTTCCCATGATAGAGCTGTTGATCGATGCAACGTCCAGGTTCCAATCCCTCTCCTTCATGGATGGGTACTCCGGGTACAACCAGATCCATATGGCCCCCAAGGATGAAGATTTCACAGCCTTCAGGGCCCCCCAGGGCATTTTCTGCTTCCGGGTTATGCCCTTCGGCCTGAAGAATGCAGGTTCCACCTATCAACAGGCTATGCACCACATATTTAAGCTGATCCTCAGGACATTGGTGGAATGCTACATAGATGACGTCGTGATTAAATCTCGTCAGCGCCAGGACCATCTCGAAGACCTTGAGAAAGTGTTCGATCTCCTCCGTTCTCTCCACATGAAGATGAACCCGTTGAAGTGTGCCTTCGGGGTCACCTATGGAAATTTTCTTGGCTTCATTCTTAGGTATCGAGGTATCGAGATCGACCTCAAGAAGATCAAGTCCATCAGTAAGATTCCTACCCCGAATAATATTGGGGAGCTTCGAGGCCTCCAAGGCCACTTAGCATATATACACCAATTCATTGTGAATCTGACCGGTAAGTGTAAGCCCTTTTCTCGACTCATGAAGAAAGGCACTTCCTATGGGTGGGACGAAGAGTGTCAGACCGCTTTTGAGGAAATCAAGCAGTATCTGCTTCAACCTCTGGTCCTGATGCCACCCATTCCCGGAAATCCATTGGTCCTTTATGTGACCGCCCTAGATCAATCCATCGACGCCCTTCTCGCCCAGAAGAACAACGAGGGAACATAGAATAACCTCTACTACCTTAGTCGCATGCTCCTTGACACGGAAATTAGATGTTATCCCATCGAGAAGAGCTTCCTGGAGCTCATATTCGCCGAACAGAAATCGTGGCACTACTTGCAGCACGATGAGGTACAGCTGGTCTCTCGGGTAGACCCGTTTAAATACATCCTGAGCCGGCCTATGTTGACCGGACGATTGGTACGATGGGTGGTGATCCTCCAAAAGTTTGACATTAGGTATGTACCTCAGAAGGCCATCAAAGGATAGGTGTTGGCAGACTTCTTAGCTGCCCACCCAACCTCTTTGACCATCCACTAGATTTGGGCTTTCCTGATTAGGTAATCCTCTCAGTCGATCACGCCACCCCATGCTGGCAGATTCACTTTGACGACGCCTCCCGAATCCCTACCGGTATAAGCCTCAATGATCATAGGCTTAACAGAGTGGGCCTAGGTATCGTCTTCATCACCCCGGAGCAAGCTGTTCTACCATATTCATTCTTGTTGTCAGAAGGCTGCACGAACAATGAGGCAGAATATCATGTCCTCATCACTGGCCTCGATTTGGCTCTGGAGGTTAACGTACCCCACCTGTATGTGAAAGGGTACTTTGAGCTAGTCATCAAGCAGGTTAACGGTGACTATGCCGTCAGGAAGCCAGAACTCATGCCATTGCTGGACTGCACCCTCCATCTAATGGATAATTTCCCCTCCCGGCCAGATGTCATTCACGTTCCTCGGTCGCAGAACAGTCGAGAAGATGCTTCGGCCAGCCTGGCCGCATCACTAGAGGTGCCCGAATAGGATGAGCTAATCATCCACGTGGAACATCGGAGAGTCATTGCTCCTGTTATCCTAGAGGTCTATCGTGGCCCGCGAGTGAACCATCTCACCGCTGGTGCCCTTGCCTCAGGACCCCCCGGGGCTTCAGGAGTGGTGATCGAGACAGTTCCTGACTGGAGGACACCCTTGGTTGAATATCTCTGGCACAGCAATCTTCTGATGGACCAAGCAGAGCGGGAACAAATCCGGTGCCATGCGCCGTAGTTCACCCTTCAAAGAGGTCCCAGCCGTGAGCAGCTCCTTTATCGTCGTGGGTTTGGACGGTGTTCTCCTCCGTTGTCTTCAAGGAGTTGAGATCACACAGGTCATGCAGGAAGTGAACGCTGGTTCCTGTGGCGCCCACCAGGCTCGGTCGAAGTTGTCCCACCAGGTTTGGAGGCCGGGATACTTCTGGCCCTCCATGATCCAAGACTGCATCGAGTAAGCCAAGAGGTGTCATGAGTGCCATGTTCATTCTAACTTTGTGCATCGGCCACCGGAGCCTCTCCATACTACTAAGTATTCTTGGCCCTTTGCGGTCTGGGGGATGGATGTCATAGGGCCTTACCCCCCGACGACGGCCCGCCAGTGCCAGTTCATCTTAACCACTACTGATTTCTTCTCAAAGTGGGCAGAGGCAGCCCTGCTCAGGGAAGTCAAGGATGGTTCTATCGCCGACTTTGGGAGCTCCAATATCATCCACCGGTTTGGAATACCAGACACTATCCTCACGAATAACGGAACCAACATCCGAGATTCCAAGTTGAAAATATTGTACGCCAAGTACAACATTCGCTCTAACCACACCTCCCTCTATCATGCGCAGGAGAATGGACAGATTGAGGAATTTAACAAAACCCTCTCTAACATTTTGCAAAAAATGGTTGGTCAGAACAAAAAAAAAGATGGCCGGAAAATCTCCACAACGCCCTCTGGTCTCATAGGACGACGACTCTCAATTCCACCCAAGTGACTCCGTATTCCCTGGTATATGGAGCTGAGGCCGTCCTACCCATTGAGGTCCAGCTTCCCTCATTGTGCACGGCGGTCTACGACCAGCAAGCGCCAGATAGAGTTGCCGAGATCCATCTACCCGAATTGGAAGCGCTGGACGGAAGTAGGCTTCACACATTACATAACTCGGAAAGGCATAAGAGAAGGATGGCTTGAGCTTTCGATAAGAATGTTCACCTCCTCTCCTTCCTGAAAGGTGACTTGGTGTTATCTCTCAGAGCGCCAATGATTCCCGGTAGGAAACCACCCAAGATGGAGCCCAAGTAGGAGGGGCCTTTTATTGTCCACAGGGTCTATAACAATGGCCAGTATTCCCTGGTGACTATGCATGGAGAGCGTATCACTCCTCCCACCAACGCCAGGTTCCTCATGAAGTACTTTGCCTAACTAGTATGGTCCTGCATGACCTTAAATTGTATAGTCATGCATGACCTTAAACTGTATGGTCCCGCACGACCCTAACTACGCTTTGGTCCGAGTTCTAAGACCAAAAACTATGATCCTCTCCTCAAAAAGTACTTTTCCTAGCTAGTATGGTCCTGCATGACCTTAAACTGTATGGTCCTGTATGACCTTAAACATTATGGTCCAGCACGACCTTAAACTACACTCTTCCCTAGATCTGGGCTCCGTGGTCCGCGCTCTAAGACCTAAAACTAAGATCTTCTTTTGGTTCTGCCCTTTTCATGGTCCGAGTTCTAAGACCTAAAACTAAGATCCATATTTTGTCCAACATGTCGTTAAACTGTATTTCCAGAACTACATCTGGCATGATTCCCATCCTAATGGGATACGTAGGAATGCCCGGATGTTTCGTTTCAGGTCCAGCCCCAGGAGTTACCAAACTCTGCCCATTCCTTTGGTTCGAGTTCTAAGACCTAAAACTAAGATCCTCTTGGTCCGAGGTCTAAGACCTAAAACTAATATCCTCTTGTTCCGAGCACTAAGACCTAAAACTAAGATCCATATTTCATACAACATGACGTTATACTGTATTGACGGAACTATGTCTAGCTTGATTCCCATCCTAATGCGATATGTAGGAACGCCCAGACCTTTCGTCTTCGGGTCCAGCTTGAGGTCCGCTGTCATGTCTGTTTCACCTTTGGGACCTTGACCACAGGACCGCGTTGCGTGGTGTGAGATTATGTCCCCATTCACATCGTGTTTGCAATAGCTGCACCACGCGCACCCTGCCCTCAGGATTTGGACCTCCTATGTCCAATGGCATTAAAAGACGCTTCCAAGAACTACGTATGGATTTATTCCCATCCTTATGGGATACGTAGGACCGCCTGAACACCTGGTTGTCAGGTCCAGCCCCATATCTTAGGAGATCCCACGATCTCCCGGTTCCCAGGGTGTTTGGCATTACACCCCCTCTTTTGCACGGGGATCCGCCATCTTTTGGATTCTCTCGGACTGAGCCCTCTCACCGTTTCCAGTGGTCTGCTGATGTGCTCAGGGTACTCTGGTCTTGGAGTGCCAGATTCGACTTAGGAATGTTCCATCCGCTTTTCAAGCTTCATGTTCCCCTTCATTCGGGCCTCTGTCATCTTTTACACCCAGAGGGACCCCTGAGAACGGCCTGGATACAACGCCCAAGGGCTCTCCTACCGTCCCGGGCCAACACCCCTAAGGGTTTCAGACAACAAATTGATATGAATATCGCGTTGAGAACATGGTCAGTGGTTGATGCTCGTTTGTTTGTCCCCATGGCTAACAAGATAGGATGATGTGTTGCGAACATGGTCAGCAGTAATCCTCAGTCGTCACGCCGGCTTCCCCGGGCCCTGAATGTTGGTGGCATGGTTCATGTCATGTTCCGCCCCACTGTGTCAAGGTGGAATCTCGACACCCCTTGTACTAACCCTTAGTACACCCCCGAACATTTGACAGACCGACCTGCGTAACGGTGTCTCTCGGGGCCCCGCGAACTGAGTGCTAGAGTATGTGCTTGGGTCTCTTCATTACGGGTTGCATGTAGCTTGACCCTCATCCCCATGGAGAACGCGGAGTCGCCCAGACATTGCGTTTTGGGCCCAGAATAGCTGGGAGCTAGCATCTCCTGCCCCCCCTGATTGTTGAACCTTGGTAGGCCCCTTTGGCCCGAGGCTCCTCTCTCGGACGGTCCAAACCATATGACTGTAAACTGTGTTGTTGGTCCAAACCATATGACCTTAAACTCTGTTGTTGGTCCACACCATACGACCTTAAACTGTTTTGTTGGTCCAAACCATATGACCTTAAACTATATTGTCGGTCCAAACCATATGACCTTAAACTGTGTTGTTGGTCCAAACCATACGACCTTAAACTGTGTTGTCGGTCCAAACCATATGACCTTAAACTGTGTTATTAGTCCAAACCATATGAACTTAAACTGTGTTGATGGTCCAAACCATATGACCTTAAACTGTGTTGTTGGTCCAAACCATATGACCTTAAACTATGTTTTCGGTTCAAACCATACGACCTTAATCTGTGTTGTTGGTCCAAACCATAGGACCTTAAACTGTGTTGTCAATCCAAACCATACGACCTTAAACTGTGTTGTTCGTCCATACCATATGACCTTAAATTGTGTTTTCGGTCCAAACCATAGGACCTTAAACTGTTTTGTTGGTCCCAGCCATATGACCTTAAACTGTGTTGATGGTCAAACCATATGACCTTAAACTGTGTTGTCGGTCCAACCCATATGACCTTAACCTGTGTTGTCGATCCAAACAATATGACCTTAAACTATGTTGTGGGTCCAAACCATATGACCTTAAACTGTGTTGATGGTCCAAACCATACGACCTTAAACTGTGTTGTCAGTCCGAACCATATGACCTTAAACTCTTTTGATGGTCCAAACCATATGAACATAATTTGTGTTTTTTGTTTAAACCATACGACCTTAAACTGTGTTGTTGGTCCAAACCATATGACCTTAAACTATGTTGTTGGTCCAAACCATATATCCTTAAACTATGTTGTCTGTCCAAACCATACAACCTTAAACTATGTTGCTGGTCCAAACCATAGGACATTAAACTGTGTTGTAGGTCCAAACCATACGACCTTAAACTGTGTTGTCAGTCCATACCATACGACCTTAAACTGTGTTGTTGGTCTAAACCATATGACCTTAAACTGTGTTATTGGTCCAAACCATAAGACTTTAAACTGTGTTGTTGGTCCAAACCTTACGACCTTAAACTGTGATGGTATCGTCCCGCCTTCGTGTTCGGTCCCTCGACTCAAGAATTTCCCCAGACAACACATGGTAAGTAGGGCTTAGGTCCTCATTCACGTCGGGTTTTGTAACCGCCTTTCCATGTGTCCATTTCTCCCCATTCCCATTCACGATCCAAGCTCTAAGACCATAAACTAAAATGCTTCTAAGAACTACGTATGGCTTGATTCTCATCCTTATGAGATATGTAGGAGCGCATGGGGCACTTCTCCGTGGGCCCATCCTACTTCCATTTTCAGTCCATTGACCTAAAACCTCTCCTAAGGGGGGTATGCGGTGTGATATGGGATTATGTCCTCATTCACATGGATTTGTTCACCGCACCGTACACATCCCCTATTCCCATTCACGCCAGGTGTTTGAGTTACTCCACCGTGTGCCTCTTATGTCTCCGTCCGACCATTGGTCCAAGTTCTAAGAACTAAAACTAAGATCCTCTTGGTCCGAGGTCTAAGACCTAAAACTAAGATCCTCTTGTTTCGAGTTCTAAGACCTAAAACTAAGATCATTTCTTTGACTCTTTATGACTCGCTCTATTTTGTGGGATTGCGCGATGTGGTGCGGGATTATGTCCTCATTTACATTGGGTTACTCTTCATACCGTGCTTATCCACAGATGAGACGTGTTCCCCATCCCGCATGACGTTAAACTATATTCCGTCCTGCATGACGTTAAACTGTATTTCGTCCCGCATGACTTTAAACATTATTCCGTCCCGCATGAAATTAAACTGTATTTCGTCCAAAATGATGATAAACTGTGTTTCATGAACTACGTATGGCTTCATTCTCATCATAATGAGATACGTAGGACCGCCCGGACATTTCGTCTTGGGTCCAGCCCCAGGGATTACTGAACCCCGTCCTTCCTTATTGTCGGCCCCTCGGCCCGACTTCATGGGAAGTGGTGTAATCGAGACATCTACCCTTAGAAGGTTTGGGATTCCCCATGATAATAATGGGAAGCAGCAGTTCTCTTTCCATAGAGGTCCCACCTGGAAATTGGGATGACCCATGATCATGTTGGTATGTCCGCCTAATGCGCCTTCGCCATGGTGGCGCAATTTCGGGAGTGTTGGACTCATTTCGAACAAACCACCACTCCACCTTCCACGCTTTGTGTCCCCCCTTATTCAGATCCTCATTTCCTTTCATGTTTGATGGGACCCCCTAACAGTATGGATGCTCGACCTATGGTCCGCCTACTGTCATGGGCCACGTTCCGAAGGACTGGTCATGTTTGACGGGACCCCCTAATAGTATGGATGCTCGACCTATGGTCCACCTACTGTCATAGGACAACGTTCTAGAGGACTGGTCATGTTTGACGGGACCCCCTTACAGTATGGATGACAGACCTATGGTCCGCCTATTTTCCTGGGCCAACATTCCGGAAAACTAACCGACAATATTTGAGTTAGGCCCCGTGTAACGAACATGGTCAGCAGTCAGCCCTCATTTATTGTCCCCCATTCAAGGCTAACATGATATGGATGTTGTCTTTCTGCCACGGTTGACAGTTATCCTCCATGGTTGCGCCCCATTGGATTCCGAATTTGGGCAGCATGATTCACCCTTCCTCTCCATCTCCCTATGATCGGATGTATTTCGATGCCCCCGACATCGCCCCGCTTGTGTGTTAGAGCACATTGAGAAGTCGACACATCAATTGGCCCGGGGTCACCTCAGAAGTCCAGGCCCAATTTTGGACGCCTGAAGCTTAGTCAATGCCCCACAGTTGAACGAAATGATTGTACGAGCATATTCTGCTTCTTGCGATGGGCACGACCCACATGAGCCTAGGGATGAGTTTTTATTCGTTTCGAAACCCTGTTTGAGCGCATTAAACCAAGGGTACAAATGAATTTTTTTGGCAATATATTTGATTGAGACGATGAGAAGTACAAGAAGAATGTTCATGAGATGGAAAAAACAAATCCCTTAGGGTCAGCCTGCTGAAGCGATCTTTCCAGCGCTGCTACCCTTTGGCTAGTAGCCTCCAGGACCGCTTCTCGCTCTTTGAAGAATCTCTCCTCGTCGGCCACCACAGAGCGTAGCTCGTCAGCCCTAGCTTGTGCCTGCGCCCGCTCGTTTCGATGTATGGTCATCGGGTGACTCGCCTCCACCAGTTGTTCCTGCGCATCAGCCAGTAGGGCCGCCAGTTGCTCCACGAGCTCAGAGCATGTTGTGATGAAGGCCTCCTTATCGGCCGCCTTCCCTTCGAGGTGCCGGACTTCCTGCTCCGCCCTCAGCAGCGCCTCAGCGCTCGCCGATCCTTCCCGGCACTGGGAAATGTCAGTGTCCCGGCTGCTCTCGCGTATCTTCTCGGCCATGTAATCACGGACCATCAGATGAAGACGCTGAGCGTCAGCCCCTCCGGCTCACAGGAAGTGCATCCAGGTCTGAAGTGATCCCATCTGCCTCATCCAATCCGACTGGGGCTACCTGAGGAAGCGCTGGATACACTTCCACCCTTTACGCCGTGTCATCCAGTTCTTCTCGACTGCCTCTGAGTCTGAGTCATCTATCTCCTCAGGTTCAGTGGGTCGGTATATAGGGAAGGCCGCCAGCAGATCGGCAGCATGATCTTCCCCAGGGATGTCTTCATGGGGAATAGAATCCTCAGCGTCCGGGCGACCTTCTTCACTCGCCCCAGCAGCAATGATTCCTCCACTAGCATCTGAACTCGTCTCAGGAACAGCGCCGCTGATGTCCACCGCCCCCTCTTCATCAATTTTCGGGGCCGACTAAGTGTAGAGAGCATGTTCCGAACGAGGTGGTATGTCCGTTGCTGGTCCACTCGCGGACGACCCGGGCACCGTAGCCTGACGTGCCTCTAGTGTTGAGATCACTGCGCAAGGCATACGCTGGTCAGGCGGGATCTATTGCCACCAGGCGCTAATAGTGAAGCGTGAGACATACAGGAATCCAGAGCGTCGATCCCCAGTGTTTCGGCTGCTGCTGGAGCCGCCGTAAGGGGAGACCCCTTCGCGCTTGTTAATTCAATGATGGGTGTCGGATCCCTATCATGTCCCACTGGTTCCTCTCCTCCCTCCTCTGGTGGGGACACCTGTCCAACGCTCAACTGCACTTGAGTAGGATGGGTAAGTGAGTTAGAAGATGGAAAGGAGAACAGATGAATGAGGGAAATGAATGAAGGCAGAGACAAACCTTGAGAATCTCGGTTATGTCGAGATCAGAGTCCGAAATCTCGCCGCTCTCTTGGAGAATCCCTTGGTAGGTCACCCCTTGCGACCCCTCACCTTCGGGCTCTTCTTCTTTATCTTCTCCCTCTCCTTTGTCCTCTCCGGTTTCCTCCTCCCCCTCCGGCTCCTCGTCACTGTTGCCTTCTCCCGGTGGCATCGCTTCCGGATCATGCTCTTGATCGAGCATCACTTTCACTAGGAAAGGTGGATCTGCACGCCGCCCCATTTGGCATGCATATGCATCCATGGCCATTAGATAAGAATTCCGCCGATGGAAGTTTACTTGGTTGGTAATTCGAACGAGCCCGACCTCTGGCAGTTGGATCCTGTTTTGCATTATCTTCTGTCAGATGGCTTCGACGCTGAGCGATTGCCGCAGGGTCATCCAGGCCAACAACAGTGCCGGGAGAATTGCATCTTAGGAAGGTTCGAGCAGATGTCTTATCTGCTTCCTGGGCAGTTCTCTAGCCGCCTCATGTAACCCCCCTGCGGGTAACGAGGACATGGCAGCACCATGTGTTGTCCCCGCTGTCGAAGTCCCGGCCTGCGCATGCCTCGCTGCATGACGCGCCCTTGGTTCCCCCCTTTCGACGGCACCATGCCTTCTTTCCCGTCTCCTGGTTTCCACGCGAGTAACCTCTAGATGCCGGACGCGCTTGCGTAATAGCCCCTCAGGGTACGCAATGGTCCAGTGTTCGGTGTATTTGGTTGCTAGGCCAGCATCGACCCCGGTGGGAGGAAGAGTAATGACATTGATAGAGTCGAAAGTGGTAAACATAAACAACATATGGCGCATGACGCATGGATTCTTCTTCTTCCAGATAGACGTGAATACCTTCTTTGGCATTCGTTGGAGGCACCCGAACTGCATGGAAAATCGGGATGGCACGTAAGGCTCACAAATCACCTTCCGGTCGATCCAAGCCATGATCACCCCGCCCCGAATGATCTGCAACTATTCCTACTATTCTAGAGAGCCTCGCCCGTTGTCCACTAGCTAGCCGACTGGGGTGGGAAACGGGCTGAAGTTGAAGTTGGAATGGTTGCTGATGGAGACCCTCATGCCCTCCTCATTGAGCGTCATCAGAACCACCCCTGCGATGTTTAGAAAGGACAGTCGCAGACCGTTTCCCGAAGGACGAACGACATTTTGGAAAGTATACCCGCCAAGATGAGCCGCCACCCACCCATGGAAGATCTGGAAGGGACCACATACTCTCCGAGGTGACCCCCCTTGTGAGATGCACCCCGGGATGGTATACATCTTGGCCAGTACAGGAACTCCCAAGTTGAACCATTTGTTGGCGGCCATGGAGCCCGCCATCACCAGTGTTGCTGGATGAACACCCATCCTCGTGTCCCGCACCGGCAGGAGCCACCCTCTCAGGAAGGCGGCAAGGAACCCAGCATACCGGACGTTCGGGTCTTGAGCCTCAATGACATGGTAGCCCCATGATTGGTATTTCCCCGCCTCCAGGTTCCTCCAATATGACCCGTCCTTACTCCTCTGAGTCACTGTTGGGCACCGTTTTCCCCATCCCGGCATCTTGACGGCGTGATCCTTCTCAGTGAACAGGTTGAACCAGCCCTTGAAGGCGATTTCCTTCAGGATGTCCCTGACCCCTAGCCTCTCTTTGGCCAGCTGCAGCAGGTGCCACGTCAGCATAGGTGACCGCGACCTGTCTCCCCAGGTGCTCTTTGGTGGAACGAACTCGTCGTATTGGTAACCCTCCAGTGGGATACCTCTGATGCAGTGAACATCCCAGAGACTGATGCCGACTTCCCCATGATGAAGGTGGAATGTGTTGGTGTCTGGAGAACACCGGGTGAATAGCTCCGGTCCAAGTTCAGGTTGGCGGTGGAAGTGGAACTGCGATGTCCATACCACCTCGAACAGGCCGATATACCGCAGTTCGTCCCCGAAGTGGTCACAGGTATGGCGAACCCAGAATGCCCAGGCCCATTCGCTGGTGAAGTTGCCCCCGGACCGCAGGTCCCAATCCTTCAGCCAGCCCTTCGTGTCATCTGTGACACTTTAACGGAATGTGCTCGCGTAGAGGGCCGGAGAATCCTCTTCCACAGGCTCATCCCCGTTAATCATCCTAGTCCTCGGGTTCAGGACATATACATCCATATGTCTTGATTCCCTAGAAGGATGGCTGTTGTTGGTGTTGTTGTAGCGAGGAAGTTCGTCCTCCCGGGTCACCCAAGACCGCGGCGTGTACACTTCGAAGCCCGACAGTGGAACCTCCTCCAAGATGCCAAAATTGAAGAGCGAGAGGTTGTCAGACAAGGGATACGTCTTCTGGGCCGGAGTCAACATATTGAACAAGGTCAGATTGTTGGAGACAATCACCTTGGCGCCATAAACCTCCTCGTTCGCCGCCATTTCTATCCTACGGGCAGCGGCTTCCCCCTCATCAACTCGGTTTGCAGCCATCTCGAATCTTTCAGGAGTTGGGCGAAATCAGGATGCAGTGCGCGGAATCGAAGAGTTCTGTGCACAATCTGAATGAGTTGCGCAAAATGGTAGAGATGAGCGCGCAATCGACACGTGAAGCGCGTAAAATCCCGAACAGGTGTGAAATCACTGCCAAATTTCGGATGGAATTCCGCACTGCTAGAGCATTATTACGCGCTGCCGCAGAAGCGATTTCGCGCATGAGAGAGAAGAGCTTATCGAACGGAAAAAGTGGATATACAGATTTGGGACCCAGTGCCCCTTTTTATAGGTGAGGCTAGGGTTCCGTGCTGCGCGGAAAGATGATTCTATGTGCGTCCGTAGGTTTTGCGCACCCCATCGGAATTTTGCACGCAACTTGACCAGGAGACTCAGCCCTTCGGCGTTTCGGCGTTTCCCTTGGAATCTGATCGTTGCGACCTCTCGTCGATCCAATTCCAAGGGGGGGAATTTGTTGGCACCGAAAAAATCCATAACTCTTGGAGGAAGTTTCGAAATGACGAGGCGATGTCATATTCGGAATCAGTGGCCCGATCCGGAGGCCTGGGATGTGGTGCGCGAAATAAAGGAGGATCCGCGGAAAAAATTGTTCTGCGCGCGTAGAATCACCGGGTTTCGCGAAATTGATCCGATGAGGTGCACAATCTTTGCGCGCCCCGGTTCTGCGCGGTGACTTTTTGCAGGCCGACTGCGCTCGGCGTGAGGAATTTCACGCCCCGCCTGGATTCCGCGCAGGAGGTCGTCTATAAATAGAAGATGACCCTGAATGGTTTGGAGGTTATGGAATTCGAAGCGACTCTCATGCGCGCAATTTGGCTTCCCCCGCGCGCATGATGGATTCCAGGTAATCCTTCATTTTGCGCAACCTTTCCCCAAAGTCCGCCTTTGCGTGCCACTCCACTGGATTTAGTGAATATCTCCCCTTCCCCGGGTTCCATCCTTTCACGCAATCCATGTCTCGTGCACGCAATACCGTGCCATGCATACAAAAACCTGCGCGTAATTCTCTCTCCGCGCGCAATTCCCTTGCTCCAATTGCACGACATCCCGGTGTTTTGCGCGGAAACGTTCCCTTTTGCGCGCAAATCCCAGGACCCCTCACCTTGACATCCCTTGTCTGCCCCCCTACACCGCCACATGATTTCTCCCCTGCCGGGCGTGCGCGCCATGCGTAGTTTTCCTGTATGGCCTTCCAGGCTCGTGTAAAGTATCCTCAAGGTCCCTTGGGCTGTGTTTTCTGTTGCGTTTCTTTGGCTTATGCTTCTCCGCATAGGCACGCTAACAACTATTTCTTCTTCACATAACCACGGTAACGTGGACCCCCCGGTGGTTCGCCCTGTGGCCCCCCTTCGCTATGGCCTTGCTGATTCCTTCCCTCCACCAAGGGGTAGAGGGCGTTGGGAAAGTAAGCCCTAGGGGTGTGGAGAAACCCCACCTCGTCCAAGCTGCAGGACGTTAAACTGTTAAGCGCCTCGTCCTTAACAACAAACGTTAAACTGTGGTCCGACCCCGTGCTTCGCACGCAGGAACCCCCCATCTCGGACATTCTTTACGGACACTAGTCTCCACGGGAATGGACTCTTCCTCATATGGAATGATATCCTCCTTGTTGGAGCGGCGTTTGTCCGCGGGGGAAGGGCCGCCTCAGAGCGTAATCCCCTAGCCTCTCAACGGATGACTACAACCATGCATCTTCGTACTTCCCCTCTGCCAATTCCAATGGAGTCCTTTTCCCACTGCACTTTGTCGCACCACAGGCATCCACCCTGGAGTAAGCCCCAGCACCAAGGGCCACTAACCATGTGTAAGACCCTATTTCCTCTTTGGGCCGCTCAACGCGTAAGCCCCATTCTTCTTCTCACGGATTCACCCTTCACGACGTGATCGTCTGGTCCCTACTGCCTCTTGTTTCCCACACCGCGCATAACTCACGTGGGCTTAGAGCGTGCATCGACCATGAAATCCACTTATGGGTCGCCCCAGAGCATAAGCCCCAACCCAGCGAACTACGTGGACTTTGATCCGTGCTAACGCATGGTACGTAGGAAGCCTCCACGAGGTTCAAGCCCACCACCCGGTCGTCCCGACCTCTCCATGTCAGTTCCCTGACCACCTTGGGCCACCTCAGAGCATAATCCCCAAACCCCTCGTCCCGCATGAAGTTAAACTATATCGCATCCCGCATGACGTTAAACTGTATCCCGTCCCACATGACGTTAAACTGTATCTCGTCCCGCATGACGTTAAACTGTATCTTGTCCCGCATGACATTAAACGGTATCCCATCCCGCATGACGTTAAACCGTATTCCCCCTCTTGGGCCGTCTCAGAATGCAATCCCCATGTCTCACTCCACCATCCATCCTGATCCTTACCCGGGCTGCCACATCACGGTGAGATCATGCCACCCCATCCCACTCCATGGCATCCGGGAAGTCGCCCACATGCTGGACCAAATATCGTTGTTCCCCCTAGGGGTCCTTCAACCCGATCCATCTCCTCAAGACGTTAAACTCACGACATACCCCGTGTTAAACATGGGAAGCTGAGGAAAACCTCAGATGATACACATTCCCCGCGTTTGATGTGGGATGCCTCGGGCTTCTGCGCCCTCGAGAAGCCCTGTGATGAGGGACCAAAGACAGACATGCCAACGACGCCCCATCATGACCATTCTCCTCACTAAATGTTGCTGCCCCGACAAGTCCCCTTGGAGCGTCTCGACGGAAGCTGCGTAATTAAGTGGCGTCCATTTAGATATGGCACCGGGAATGGGCTTCACGAACCAATCTTAAATCTATGAGGGAGACCCGGACTAGTTGATGAGCTCCGAGGAAGAATCCATGGAAGGAAGAACTGACATCCCATCATCCCGGTTTCGATCAAGGAGTAGACGTCCCTGAACAAGAAATGGATGTCGCCCACCTTTGGAAAGCAGGACTGCGGGGTAACATGCAGCACATCCTCCCCACAGACAGATGCACGTGCCCCGGTGAAAGCATCAGAGCTACAATATGTAAATTCTCTCTTCAATTCAGCCTGCAGGTCTCGCCAGACCGGTTAATATGGAGGAATGACTTGATGTATTATTCCAAGATTGGAAACAAAGGCCAACATGAGTGTTTGGCATGGTAGAGGCATAGAACTGCCACTAGCATGGTGACTTCTTGCGTTGTTCCCCTCTGCTGAATCATCTTTTTCTGATATGGATGTTGAAATTCCAATCCACCAAAATTATCCACAAGTTCCTATTTAAACATTAACCAAGATAAATTCATATAGAACAATATCACAATATGAAACCAGTATATGATTATCCCTTCAATACAAAACTTGATAAGTGAAATCTTCATCTTATTTGGTATCTGATGAAGAAAAAAGTACAATTATATGCTCGAAATCCATTCATGTGGATCTGTCCCATTAAACCCATGTAATTATGTTAGTGTGTGAAACCATTCTCATTAATATTTTATTAGATACATCCTAGGCATACCATTTGAAATCCACTATTTCTTGAGTTTTTGTGGAGACCATTTCCATATTTGCTCAGTATTTTTAGGTGTTTCTTCTAGTAACTATAGATCACTCTCTTCCACAGATGATGGTAATATTTTTAATCTTTTAAAGAAATCTAGAAATTCCACTTTAAAAATAAACCATGAAACAATCATATGGACCTCTTTTATAATAGTAAACTAGTGTATGGACAATCCCATCATACATCCCTGAATAGGGAGAACGTTTAATTCCTCTAGTGTCTTTTTGTCTAGATGTAAAACTCTTCTTGTATAATCCATACCCTAGAAACCATACCATTGAACATTGGGAGATCGACTCACCACAGATATGGTAATGGATCAAGTGTTGCATCTCGAGAATGCTTCTCTCGTGGTGAAAATGATTATTTTAAACACAATAGGGTGAATACCTAAGTCCATGATTCCTATCCCTAGATGAACAAACTTCTATAGTAGATGTGTCACCATGAATTCCACCAATGAATAAGGTGGTATTTGAAATGGTAGGTTGGATAAATTGATAAGAATATTTTCTCAAACATTCCGTTTGAGAAGGATACATTCTATATAGGGTAGAATATAGAATATTTATTAGGAAAAGGAAATAGAAGAAGAAACCACAAAAAATATAGGGGATAAGAATAACAATAATCATACTCAGATAGTATTGCTGCTCTCCCACCCAATATTTCTAGCCAAATCCCATTAAAAAATATACCCCTTTTCCCCTATCCCACTCCCCCTATTTATCATCTTCTTCCCAGTGGATCCATTATATAACACTTTTCCCCCCAAAATATTCCCTAGTATTATTCCTCTAGTTGTTTAGGGGAAAATAGTTTCTAGCCAGGATATGTTGTGGGCCCCTTCCCTTCTTTCAGAATTGGGTGTGGCGAGCTGTGTTGTGGGGCCCCCTTCCCACCTTCCAGTGTTGGTTATTTCCAGCTTTATTTTGGGGAATAGAATTAAGTTTGGCCTGTTTTAGTGTGGGTTAATGTTATTTATCACTTCCCTTCAACATAGAGACGATGAATCAATGTCTCAATTATGGATTTGTAGCCTACAACTGGTGAATCGAGAGGATGAAAGCATCATCAAAGTCCATCCAGGGGTCGACCACAATAGTAGTGTGCTCAAACTCATTGGTCTAAACCCATTAACCCTTGATCTTGTAATAATTGGAATCCAAATAATAGGCTTCATGAGAGGTGAATGGAGAAGCGTCACCTTGGATCATGCCCACTCAAACATTGAGGGAGTACACGAGGCATTGGTGATATGAGGAAGGAATTATTGAAAGCAGATAGAGATATGGTTTATCTATCAATGCATTTTATGTTTTATCCTATGATACTGACATAAATTTAGTGCTTGAAACCATGTCACTGGACTGGGTCTCTAGGAATATTTTTCCACAGAACCTTTCGTCCATCTGGTCATAACCCTAAATTTTCAGTTAATAAGGACTCATATCTACTTCAATCAGTCCTATCTTGTGGAGCATCTGGGTTGGAATGAGATTGATTCTAGAACCTGTGTTGATGAGACAATGAAAAAATTATATGCCATTGAGATAGAATGTTATTTATAGTCGGTGAATTCTCCCCTATATGGGAGAACCATCATCTTCTCAGGAGAACGAGATAATGTATTGGTATTTTTCTCATTCGACATTCATATCATGGAATGCCTCTTCAACGGCTACCTCTGTCTCAAACATGAGGGGATTTCAAAAGCCTCTATGAGGGATTCACGCATCTATTTTCAAATTTAGAAGGGCTAGTAAATTGATATCTTTATTGGAATTCTATAAAGATGTTTATGAAAAACAAATTTCCATGATAGAAGAACATTTCTTCTAGGAGGAGGCATCACTTTGGAAAAGTATGATGAGCATTGTGGAGGATTCTGGCTGGTACTGGGAATATCCCATTTCTCACTAGATTAACCACACAAAATCATTACTGTCTAAATATCATGTGACTGAGTTCTGGCCATAGTATAGCATAGTTGATGATAATGTGGTCACGGCGGCTCTGCTTGGTCGAGGATCATGAATGACGACAACTGTTTATATGAAAATACATGTTGAAAGGATGACTCCTACTGGGTTCTATGCTAAGCCTGTTTTCTGGTCTCAATAGTGTTAATGGTTTGGATTGTAGCACTAGTATAGACATTCTGACGATTCACATAGCCATGGCCACACCGATGATGGTGTTGACTAAGACCATCATGAGGTCCAACTTGATAGTCCTAATCATTGAGAACCATGTAAGGTTCCACCCATTCGATGGTATTCACAGAGGTGTACTCCTACTCATCATCTGAGCAATCCTCCAATACTGGTCAATGTTGGGAGGTGATTCTTATCTCTTGAGGCATCAAATCATAGAGGGTGAGAGATGGATTCGACACCATCAGGGGACTTTGTTTTCCCTTGTAGCATTGATGCATGCTCTTATGAGAAGTAGAAGGGTGAGATGTGGACGAAGAATTGTCATCTGCAGGAAGTATGTAAATTTTGGGTGGCTCATGATTATTTAAATGGGCATGAATGACACCATGGGCACGATAAACTACCCTATGAGCCAACTAGTCATCATACTTTTGAGACCCATGGTTGGAGACCTGCTGCCATTTTCCCTCATTAACGCTATTTAGAACTGTAATGATGTCTGCTCCCTATGTCAGGGAAGGACCAACCTGACCACAATGTTACCAACCTATTCCTATAGTAATTCATTGAACACATAGAACTATTTTATGGTATGTCCTAGGAACCTATAGTAAGGTAAATAATCAAGGCGATCAATGAGATCATCCTCATGGGGTTTCTTTAATTATAATACCATTAGAATCAACAAATTGAGGAAAAATTGAAATAACTAGGGACACACACCTCATTGAATGAATAGGTCTGCTTTCTCCTGTCTAGGAATGGAATTTTGGGAGCTTGACCCTAATGGGAGTTGCATCCTAACAGGGGAATGATTCTGATTGTCTTTCCTAGGTGGTGGCGGTACGTTGTGTGGTAGAACTTGCTGATTATAAATCAGGGGATACTGAGCCTAGGGCTTCACCTAAAGTCGGTTCCCTTATAAAGGTTTTGGGTGAGGCTCTATCGATAAAAAATACAGTGGCATGGGGACCTCTATTTCTACAACAATAGTTGTATCTATCTTTGTGTCTCTTATTTCAGGAGTTGGAGGAAACAGATGCACATACATTGCCTATTAAAAGACTTACTCTATGCACTAAGACATGTCATAAAAGTATGTAAACACTCCCAAGAATTTCATATTGATGAGATGGAACCAATTTAGTCTTAAAAGTTCCCACTCTCTTTGTCCGTAGCTTCTCTTGAGTCAGCGGCATGTCGAGTGAGTACGTGATGCCCTCCCACCAGGATAAAAAGTCTGAGACTCGCTCATCTAGAAATATTTTGAACATGAATAGGTTATTGATACTTGTATTGCAGGTGGTGGAGCTAAAATAATAAAGAATCTTTCTGTTAAGATCTCCCCAACTTGTAATGAACCCAATGGGTAACTAGCTGTACTTGAAAAATGCAGACACATCCAATGTTTGTACGAAACATCAGAGTTTGGAGGCCTCTTTCTGCGCAAGATTTCACAACATGGTTCCACACCCTGATATAAAGTGGGATATATGTTTAAGTTTTTTTTCATCCTTTTGAAGGAGGAAAAGGTAGGATTGCCAATATGTAGGGGTTTTTTAATGTCATCCACCCATGTCGGATACAATATTCCATCAGGTGGGATCACCACATGCCATGTCTCATGGGCCTTTAGGTGGGTTATGAGACCATCCATCGAATCCTAATCATGGGGATTTCCTATATGGGAGGGGATCCCTAAAAACTATTACATTCACAGGATCATTAACATGGTAGGAAGGCTTATTTGCTCAGGGATAAATAGGTGGAACTACTGGAGGAATGGATTGAGGAGCTGAGGGGGGAAGAACATTATTCTATTCATGGGGAGTATTCTCACAAAAATTAGGAAGATTGAGTGATATATAATATGCTCACATTCCGTAGGCTTCAGTCTGCACCATATCAAGATGTATAGGGTTGTGGAGATTGATGGGAGGCATTTGGCCAATGTTGTCAAAATGATATTGTTTCTTTGGATAAGCCAAATGACATCCACGAAGGTGGAAATACATCTCTCATAGGGTACTATGGAAGAAAAAAACCTCATCCTTGGTGAGAAACCATAGAACATCAAATTCAGGAGTAGGGATCAGCCAAAACACCTCATAAAATTGATATATGGTTAGAGTTTACCATAAGATTATTTACTCATATGTGAAGTATGACTCTTGGTTTTCCCACAATTCAATCGAGGACGTTTGAGGATCTTGAAGTGGTACTGATATGGACTGTTATGGTGGTGCGATTTTAAGTGGATAAAATGTTGCACGAGTAGACAAGACGCCACTTATTGGGTCGTCTCTCGAAGATGGTACCGACCATATCATCATTTCTCTATTAGACATGGTATTCACCAGAGCCTCATGTATGAGAGAAGTATCTATCAGTGGTGAACCTGGTGGGTGCTCTCACCTATCATGATCTAGAATAACTCTTCATAGTATTGTGTTGAGATAGAGAATGAAATTGGTGATGATACAGAGAAATTCATAGTAACAATCTAGATGGGAGACAAATCATCCTCCACTTGTATGTACCTATGAAGGGATTTGGGGATGTGATGAATCTCACATTTTGGGAAGATGAAACTCACACATCGGGATCTTTCACTAGACACTGATGTAGAGGATCTGGATGAAGGCTCCACTAGTGGGTCTCACTCAGCTTTAGAATCATATAAGTTAATAGGATTCACAACAACTTCAGGGCCTCCCAAAGTTATTACTTTGGCGGTGATAGTTCTCCCTTCTACCCCAAGATGGTTCATCAGAATATGGAACTTTTTTAAAATAAAAAGGGTCTTTGTGCTTCTGGTCGATTTCATAGAGAGGACCTCCAATTTGATTTGTTGGGATATAGAGAGGACCATCATACTTATTCTCATCAAAGTCGGGAGGACCTTCTCTTAGACTATTTTGGGAGTGTGGAGAACCTCCAATTTGATAAGATTAGGTGTGAGTAGCACCTAGACATATGTCAAACAGGAAATGGGGAGGAGGTCCATATTGGTTGTCGGACTCGAGGAGATGATTTATTCATTTGTAGTTTCTAGAGTGGGGAGGACCTCCACTGGATCTAGTGAGAACATGGGGAGGAACCCTATGTTGGATGATGGCAACATGAGGAGGACCTCTGTGCTTATTGGAAGTGATCTCAAGAGGAGGGTATTTTTACTGATCATGAATAAAGCTGGGATGGCTTCCTCTATGGTGGTTTCTAGAGCAGGGAGGACCTTCACTCTAGTTGGTTGCTAGATGGGGAGGGATTTTGTGTTAGCTGGTGACGAAGTGAGGAGAGCCTTCAATTTGGTCAATATTATTGTGGGGAGGGCCTCCACATGAGCCAATAATGAAGCAAGGAGTACCTTCACATTGGTATTCCATGAAAAGGGGAGGTCCTCCATATAGGGAATCATGTGAAAGAGGAGGACCTTCAGGCCAGGTGTCAAAAATATGTAAAGAACATCCACTTGGACAAGTGCTGTGAACATGGGGAGGACCTCCATTATGATTCTGAGAGGAAGGAGGACCTCCGATCTGATTAAAGATGGTATAATTAGGGCCTATGTTTTGGATCTATTCATTTTGGTTCAGACCACGATGGTTGTTGGTGGTGCTGATGACCGAAAGAGTCAACCCATCCAGCATGTGGGGTGGTCAAGGCCTCGATTTTAATCGAACACTGGTGAATCCTTTCTCTGTGGTGTCAGGGACCCAGAATAATTCACTAGGGTGGCATGGGATACAATATATATTAAAGATGATTCCCATTGATGGTTGTCTTCTTGATCATGCACCCAACGTTGGAATCAGGTTATCCAGACCGTGGCTAGCAGAGTAGCGGTGTAGACCACCTATTCTCTAGCCAAAGGGATTAGTAACTCATGGTGATGACGTGAACCTGATATGGTAGCTCCTGGGTGGTAGTCATAGCGAGAATGACTCAGATATACCTTACCATATCGATGTAGGGGAGTGATTCATAGGATCACTCTGAAGAGAGGCTCCTAAAGCAGTTTAAAGTGGGAGTGGGGAGTAGGGTATCCCTAAGTAGCCCTTGGGAGCAGCGATGATGGTGAGGCATAAAAAAATCCATGTCCTATAGGGCCATATACCTAATGGGAATAACCACATATTACTTGTATCAATGAAAATGGTTTCTATCACCCATCTCTAGATGATTACATATGGTGAGATAGGGCATGGGCATCTGGATCTGTGGTCGTGGATGAAGTTGTGGTAGTGGTGGAGTCCTGTGGGATTTATGCACTGACATCCTTTCTTCCCCTATGTCAGCAGGTAGGGGGGGAATATGTTTCCTATAGCTGGGTTTATATAAAGAAATAAGATTTAGTTGTCAATAAGGGTACAAGGAAAGCAATTCCTAATGCCCCAACTCCATCCAATATTCCATTATTGGAGGGAGAGTTCCACATTGATGATGTCACCGTCTGAAATGACCAATGATTAACTACCCCAAATTTTGGTGAGTTTCACATCAAGCCCACTATTTACATGGCATGATCTAGTTCTAGATAGATGGATTCAGTGACACACTCATTTCCTAATGTATCGAATGCTACAAATCCCATATTTAGGAAATGAATTCTTATCAGGTTCACCATTTCTGTTTCTGATGATTTATGATGGGGTGTGCCTGCCTATGCGTGCTACCATATGTGGGGAACTGAATTATTATACCACATATTCCCATTTTCTAAAGGAGGGTGGAATTCATCACTTCTTATGAGATTTATGCTCTTTGATTATAGTATGATGATGTGATTTCAGTTTCTCCTTCCATTGATTCCTCCTCGAATCTTTTTTCTTAGTCCATGACTCCCTAGTAGATTAAGATGTAGTTCGTGAAACTAAATCTCAGTGTCATATATTTGTAGACACTAGTTAATGACACGTATTTTTTTTCTGGAAATTCCATGGGGTCCAATCAAGGACGAAACCATTGGTTAGGGAAGTAGTCACATTGGGATCACTGAGCATGGATGGAAACTGGAACATTGGAGACATGTATTCTTCCTCCTAAGAGGCATTCTCATGTGTGTGGAAACCTGAGGCATCCCATGTCGATCGTGGGGTATCTTATGTTGGCAGCATTTCTTTCGAGGTTTTCCAAAGGCATCCATTGATTATAAAGGGGTATACCGTGAGTTTAACATCTAACAGGGATGAGGGGTCATGATTTTAATGTCTTTTCAAGAGGGAATGGGATGATCAGAACACATGTGAATGTGGATTAGATTGGTATATCCCTAAATAGGGTTCACCAAGAAGATTTACCATATGGGTGGATCATAACACCAAATGAGAGCATACCTAGGATGGTGTGTCCCATAAAGGGAAGGATTAACACCGTGAAGACTGATCTGGACAACACTGAGGTTGGAACATGAATGGTGGACCCCAATGAGGGGGACCCCAAAGTTTACCATTGGGTATGATTGAACATTGTGGAGGCTTTCTACATACCCTGTTTATAATACATGGATAAAAAAACACATGTTTTGAGAGGGATGATTTGGGGCTTACACATGGTTAATGGACCTTTTCAAAATGAACGCTCTCTGATGGATGGATATAGATTGTGTAAAGATTATGCATTGTAAGTGGTGTGGGTGTTACTAAGAGTAACAATGGGATGAATGGGGCTTAATCACGGAGACATGCTATATGGATGGAGTGATTCTATTAGGATGTGGCTGCCATAGCATGAATCAAGATGGATTCATATGAAGTATTAAAGTGGGATAGATATGATGGATAGAGTGAATAGAGTGATCTTACTGTGATAAGAGTGAAGTCACGGAGAACATGATGGTGGATAGATCAAAACATCTTAGAGAGGGGGATCTGGGGTGATTTGTATTGTGAAGGGAAGATGACAAACCATGAAGGCTAAATTGAACACCACTGTAGGTGGATCAGTGAGAGGGGAACCCCTAGGATGGATCACCAAGGTTTATCGATGGTTGAGATCGGCCCTCATCGAGATTTACTATATTCCCTTCCTAGGTGGAAGGGATAAAATACCATGTAGTTTGAGTATCCCAGGAATTTTAATGTCATACGGTAAGGATTTGAATGAACCGAAGTGAACATGACAGTGTCGGGATTGAACCTCGAGGAGGTTTATAAGGAATCAGCATTAAACAGTACATAATATTGAATTTAGTTAATAATTAACAACGAGTATCTTTTCAGGTTTTAATATTTGTAAAATTAGTTCATAACATATACATAAAAACTTGAATCTTACATGTAGAAACTTCTGAATAGTATCTATATATTCATAAAATAAAAACATTTAAAAGAAATGAAACATTTTTAGTTCAATGTTTTATGAAGCATGACCTTTCCTTAACCACATCATTGACCCTATTCCACTTTAACTCAGGTAAAAAACATTTCAAAAACATGGGATGAGAATAAAAAGCTCTTTAAGGGGTACATAAAGAAGGAAAACTGTTGGTTTTCAAAACAACATGTAAACCAAGAATACTTTATTATACTGTAATAATTTTTACCTTAATGAAGAATCAAAAAATCTTCACTGAATATAAGCTCATTTATTACAATTTTTTGTAACCAAAATATTACCATAAAACCCATAGAAATAAACATATAGCATATAAAGTTAACTTGGGACATAAATATACATTAATGGAATAACCATATGGTTAACTTCCACACATATCGCTAAATGGAATATCAATACGGACGACTTCCATGCCCAAGGCATTGTAGGTTATAACATAACCACCCGTACATGGTTTATCATGAAACCACTCGCCATTTTGTTTATCATGTAACCACCCATAAAATGTCCTAGTACCATAACATAATCATAACACATTAAAAAATCATAATGTGAAAATAACATTTCCACATTTCAATCAGAAGATATCATTTCAATAAATTTATATAATCAATTCATATCAAAAAGAATAGTTTTGAATCAAAGTGTCTCATACCACATTGAAACTTTTAAAAGTAATTCACACTTTAAATCACTCATGTACATATTAATAAATCCACAAAAACGATTTTTAAGACATGGAAATGAAATCGAAGTTTTTAGAATAATAAATCTTTAAAACATTTAAAATGATGTATTAGTTGAAGAGTCTCTTACTATTTGATAAACACTTGAATAAAAGTAATTAAGGAATTACATTAAAAAAACTTTAAATATCATGAGAATATTATAATTCATGATATAAAATGTCAAAATGGCTTTATATACACCATATAGGATAATAAATGTGAATAACATCAAGATATTCGTCAACAAAGGGAGATTGAGACGATGTCCTTTACAAAGATCATATCATTAGATTAAAGATAAATCAATGAAATAATTATGTGTGAAAAGTATAAATACATCCAATATAACTATATATTAATTTTAAAACAAATAAGTGTTCATTCACACATATTCTTGATAGAACCAATGAAATGAATATTTAACTCAATGAATTGAGATTGAGTTAAGATTCCCCTTACAAAAATTCGGCAGCCTAACAGTGTCACTTTAAATTTCATAAAATGATTTGATGGAAAAATGGGTATATCATCACTTGAACATAAAATTTAAAGAAATAATCATATATAAGAACATATCACAAAATAAGACAATGGAAATTTAAAATACATAACATAAAATATGTCTTTGACTAAAAGATTAGGGTGAAAGGTTCCCTTACCTCGAGTCCAACTTGTCTCATATATTCCTTGTTCTTCCTAAATAATAAAATTAAGTGAATTTCTAATTTAAAAAGAAAATTTTGAAATTTTATTATTCCTTTTATATCACTTATTAAAATTATATAGCAATTTGGTAATTATTTGAGTTCATATCAGACATTTTGTCGATGTTCGAAACTTGAGTAAAAAATGAACTTGTTATAATTACAAATTGTCCATGTGGTAAAAAGTAAATTATCTCTGTAATGATATTAATGATTTATATATCATATTTATCATATTTATCTAATATATATTTATTTATAATATTCCATAACATTTTTATATAATAAATGAAATACACCGTTGATGGAGACAGTAAGTCGTACGTACGCATGATCGCTACTTTCACTTCTTTTTCATAATTAACGGAATGAAAACTAAATAATAAATTGGTATATTATAATCACAGTATAATATATAATTTATATATTTTACATAAGTTCATTAATTTTATCCTTTATATGTTTCCCGTATAGCATGAATGATTCATATCACATTGAGGGGGCGATAGTCCACACTTCCTCAAATGAAATTATCGTATTTATACAACATGAAAAGGATAAAGGTATGTTCTAAATGATAATTACAGAAAATAGATATATAATAAATATCATATATATCATATATAATATCATTTCTATCATAATGTCCACCATAAGAGGTGGCAGGAGATGATTGAACAATCATCATTTTGGGAGGCAGTAGTTCGCCATCCATAGAAATAGTATGTTCTATACCCATTAGATAGATGTATGTGTATGTGTATTTCGAATACTTTTCATAAAAAACCTATCATATTTAGGATACATTTTTTAAATAAATAAATACTAAAAATATCAGAAGTATAGGAGAAGTAAAAATAAATGAAAGGAACTTGAGAGAAGACATTACCTCAAATCGGGTAACTTCTTTTGATTTGATCAGAGGGGCTCTCTTGAATTGCCTTATGTATAGGGGAAAGATTATATACGGAATAGAGGGAAGTTTGGAACATATTGGAATAGATTTTGGATGATCCAATGGGCTTCAATTGTTTGAGTACGGGTTATAGGTGGCGGCCTTTTATAAGAGGGAGGAGGGGTACTTAAAGAATATCTTGATATATTAATTTATTATAAATTCTATTTTGATTATAAATTGGTCTAAATTTAGTTAGTTCGAATATAAGATGAATATAAGTCGAAATATAATTATCCAATAATAATTAGATATGATTTTTATTTTTTTTAATCCTTATCTTTTTTATTTAACCCTTTTTTACTCTTACCGTTTTATCAAGCATTTAATACTTTGAGAATCAAATAGTTACCAAAATAAAAAAAATCAATTAAACAGTTAATAAAAACATTTTAGAGTTATGATAACATTTTTTTATGAATCTTATATTTTTATGAATTTTATAATATTTAATGAAATATTTTATATTTTAAAATAAAAATTATGTAAATTTTGAAACTGTTCATATCATGGATTTTTTTAAAAATCTATAATAACTGATTACATTGAAAAAACATCATTAATAAAAATATAAAGAGTAAATATCATAAAAAATTATTTTATGACATCAAAATAACAAAATTACATTTATTTTAACATTTATAATATCATTTACTTGAATGTTTTATTAATGAAGCAATCGGTGCATCACCATTATGTCATAATTAAATTTATTTTTATAATGTCTAAAAATTATAAATAAACTACAAATATTTAGGAAATCCTTATATATATAAAATGAATATTTATAGAGGAAGACATCTCTTATATTACCCCATATAAAAATTGTTTTACTAATAGATATATGTTTAGGTTATATTTTTCGTAATATTTAATTAAAAGTAATTAAATGTCTTTTTAACAAACAAGTGGCTCCATGGGGTCCTAAAACAAACCCAAGAATTCCTGTGGTCGGAAATATCTCATCCAATAGGTTTAGGATATGTTTTACGGTAATTTAATAATATTATAATATTATTTTATACCCTTATTTACCATATTTACCCTTTAACCATGGTAAATAAAATATTTACTGATGTTACAATTCACACTGTCTAAAAATAAAAGATAACTATTTACATAATTTTGACCATATAATTCCAAATATTTAATCCATTTTCCCAAATTCAAAACACATAAGTTAGAGAAATTAATTTAAAATTAACTCCCATTGTCAAAACCAAAAAGCTTGTTTTTAAGAGATAATAACTATCAAAAGATTGATACATGTTTATGTCAAATTAAAAAGTGAAATTAATTATATTGACTAAAATTGAATTAAATGGTAAAAAATAATCTTATTTAACATTAAAACTAATTAAAAGTATAATATAACTGTATAAATAAATTATATTAAACGAAAATTTTGAAATAAAATGCAATATTTTTTAGTATTCATTGAAAAATGATCTTTATCAGAAAAATGCCAAAATTTTACCCAATGTAAATTTTTATGTCCTGATTCTAAATGATAAGATTGTTTTATCAAATTTATCATATTAAAGTGAAAAACTATATTTAAATAGGGTTCTCCATCAAAAGGCAGTAAAAATAATTTTGAAAAATATTATAGTTTTTCATGCTTAAAATTGGATTCATTCTTATTTTAAGCCTCTAAAATTTATTGGATAAATGTAAATACAATTAGAAAACACGTGTAATAGTAATTTATTTTGTTATTTAATTCCCTAAAAAACAACATTTATGCGTTATTTACCGTTTAAAATAATAATAATATTTTTTTATAACCCAAAGTTGTGTTTAATGTAAGCTTTCAAAGAAACCTGTTGTTGCGTGTGGAGTACCTTATCAGACAAAGTATCATATTTTACATTAAATTAATATTTTATTCATAAATATTAATAGATATTAAAATTTATTATTTTATAAAAACCCGGGTTGTTACATCCTTCCCCCCCCCCTTTTGGAAATTGCATCCTCGCAATTTTAAAATTGGTCTTGGAAACATCATTGAAAGTCCCACATCGTAAAAAGAGTCAATAAAACTATCATTTTAAAAGAAATAAAGATAATTATAATGGTAACCCAATATAAAACATAATTATATTCATATCAGAAAAATGGATATAGAAGTTAAAATAACTGTCATTGATTTATAGAGAATGATAGAGAACTTGATCACGTAAAGTTGACCACCACAATACCATAAATTTGTTGTTTTGTAAAAGTATGATGATAAAAGAAAGAGTATAAAATTTTTTCTTCAATATATTTTTCCTTGAGTGGTATAATTTTATTATAACATATACTAAGATCATAAGGAAATATACTTACTTGAAATGTAGAGTTTTATCCTTTAATAAGTTTCTACCGAAAACTCATATTTTCTCCAAACAATGAGTATTAAAGATGACTTGGTCACACCTAAAGCACTAGAATAAACATCAAGAGAATAAAATTATCCAAAAAAGATGAACCATATATTTCCAATGTTTTTATACATTAATCAAAACCAAAATGGTCAGTACAAGATCAGATAATCAGCAAAAGGATAATCTTTTACAAAAAGAAAGTCTACTCTTAATCTCAAAAAAATAAAAAACAATACCAAAATATCAACAATGACCATTAAATACACAATTTACATAAAATTATTAAATATAATCCAAACATTTATTGAAACCCAAAAAATAGTAGAATTTGATCACATAATCTTCCACAAAAATCTTAACATTTATCTCCAAATAACATTGGCCACTCTTAAAGTATCATACTAAAGTGAATTAACTTAATCACATATTCAATATGATAGGTTAATAATTTCCATAAAATAATGGAAATCACCATTCCCCCAAATAAGAACATAGATTCTTACAAAATAATATTTCTACCATTACATCACAAATGAATTCCCATAGTATTCATTTTTCCATTGGTTCATAGTATTCCCAAAAGAGAGATGTCTTCCAAAATAAAATTTATCACTTAATCACCACATCATTTTCCAATACTAAAGATATCCATTCGATAAAACATAAGTTTCCAAAATCAACTTATTCTTGATCCATAAAATCATTTAATAAAAAATAATTATTCATACTAACCAGATACTTCGCGTAGTCCACTGGTAGGTGATAAATACCAGAAGCACTTTGGTTGTGGGTTCGATTCGTGATGCTTTTTGTGACGTGACGGGTTGTCACACGGTCCATGTGTTGTCGTTTTTCAAAAACATTATAATTTTATAACATTCACAAAAATGAGATAAATCCAGTTAAAATTCCTATAATATACTTTAACCATAAATGTTATCTCATACCTCGCATTTTCTTCCCAAAAAGTAATAAACTGTAATTGTCTCAAATTTAAAGATCATATAAACTTGAATGGTTATTTATAACTATATCTAAAAAATAAAGGATAATTATTCCTTGAATACCATTTTCACATTTCAAACTTCAAGGTTACACATACTAGAAAACGTATTCCAATGAAATCATATCATTAATAAATTTATAAATATCATCATCCATAGATCCAACATAACTCTTCAATTACAAAAATATAAGCATATTTATTATCGAACATTCTTCATGATCCTATATCCATGTATTTTATTTTATTATTTTATACTCATTTCCTATAAACAAAATCATGCGTAATTTCTTAATATTTAATCCATGTCAAAACATGGTCTAATAAATAATCCATACCATTAATAGGTCATTTTTATTTTCCTTATCTTAAATTTCAATGAAATTAGGAATTGGTAAACATATATTTGTTCTATCCTACTGATCCCATTCCCAAACCTTCTTTTTAGGCCATAAATTATTGTATAATGACCATGCACACAACATTGAAAACATTCAATTTCTCTTTCAGAAAGAACTTATTTCCATTTCCTATAGTAAACTGGATGATTCATTTATCCTTGTATGGTTATTGATTAATAACCTTCATTACCACATCTGATACATCTTCATGTCCATTTGAAGCATTTTCCTAAGTGTTTCTTTCCACATCTTTGACACATAGATTTTTTAGTATACATTCTGTTATGATTATTACCTGAACATCCATTGTGATTCATTTCTCACATATATGATGCATTAGAAAATATCCAAGGTTCAAGAGGTAAATCATGATTTTAGATATATGTTTAAGAATAAACACAATATTTTTCATTACAACTCCTATTTCTTTCATTTTCTCATTCAGAAAACAATAAGAGTTTCCTTCACATCCATTGTTACTTTGGTGCTTTCAAGATCCATCCATTTACTAAAACTAGAAAGTTTAGTGTGATTATATTAGTATAATCATCATATACTATATTATGAAGAGGTTAAACACTACGATATACTTATTCATGGTATCATAAACTCATTCAATTTATCTAAAATAACTATGAATCTTTCTAATATTCTAACCATTATAGTTATGTGACTTATTCTTAAATAACACCCTAACCTCTAAGGTTATCTAAAATGACATATGATACCAACTATAAAGCCCAGAAATTAAAAATTACATAGTTTTTAATAATGTTCGGAATTCACATTGATGATATTTTTATGTTTACAGCTTTAGATAGTTAGGTTATAACTTATACATAACAACTTTAAAATTACACGTAGGCACTTCTACTTAGTATCCATTTTTTTTGAAAAACATTTCAAAAACATGGGATGAGCATTAAATGATCAGCAATGTGTTCATAATGAAGGAAAACTGTTAGTCTTAAAAAATCATGTAATACATGAATACATTATTGTAAACTAATACTTTTCACCTTAATGAAGAAACAAAAACACTTCACTGAATATAAGCTATTTGCAAAACCTTTTTTATAACAAAAATATTACCATAAAACACATAGAAACAAACGTATATCATATAAATGTAACTTGGGATATAAAAACAATTAAATTTTACAACCATATGATCAACTTCCACACATATCTCTAAATGTAATATCCATACAACCAACATTCATACCCAATTAATTAGAAGTTATAACATCACCACCCGTCCATGGTTTATCACGAAACAACCCGCCATTTAGTTTATCAGATAACCACCCATAAAATGTCCAAGTAACATAACATATTCATAACACATTAGACAATAGTAAATGAAAAATAAAATTTCTACATTTCAATCACATGATATCATTTCAATAAATTCTTATAATCAATTCATTTCAAAAAGAAGAGTTCTTAATCAATGTGTCTGATACCACATTGAACCTTTTTAACAGAATTTACAGTTTAAAGCACTCATTTCCATGTAAATAAATTCCTAAAACACATTTTTAATACAGTTACATGAAATATGAGATTTTATAAGGATAAATCATTAAAACATTTAAAATTATGTTTTAGTTGAAGAGTCTCTTACCACTAAAGAAACAGAGGAATAAAAGTCAATAAGAAATAACATTAAAAAAAATTTAAATATCATGAGAATATACTAATTCAAGATATAAAATGTTAAAAGGGTTTTATAAACACCATATATGATAATAAAGGCTCATAAATTCATTATATTCCTCAACGAAATGAGATTGAGACGAAGTCCCTTACACAGATCATATCATTAGATTAACGATAAATCAGTGACATAATTATGTGTGACAAATATAAGTATACTCAATATATTTATATAATATTTGTAAATTAAATTAGAGTTAATTTACACATATTCTTGATAAAATCAATTAAATGGATATTTAACTCAATGAATAGAGATTCAGTTAAGATTCCACTTACAAAAATTCGGCAGCCTAACCACGTCACTTTATAGTTTAGAAGATGAGTTGATGGGATAAATAGGATCTATCATCACATGGAAAATAAAATTTAAAGAAATAAATATATATAATAATATATCCCAACATAATAAAATGGAAATTTAAAATACATAACATAAAAGAAGTCTTTGACAAAAAGAGGATGGTGAAAGGTTCCCTTACATCGAGCCTGACTTGTCTTGAATGTTCCTTGTTATTACTGAATAATAAAATTAAGTAAATATATACTTTAAAAAGAAAACTTTTCAATTTTATTATTCCTTTTATATCACCTATTACCTTTATGTAACAATTTGTTAATTATTTGAGTTCATATCGGTCATTTTGTCGATGTTCGAAACTTGAGTCAAAAATGAAATGTTACAATTACAAATTGTCCATGTGGTCAAAAGTACATTTTGTACACAATTATATTCATGCATAGATATCATATATATCCCATTTATCACATATATATGTATTTATAATATCCCAATACATTTTTATAGAAGAAATGAAATGCACCATTCATGGAGATAGTAAGTCGAACATACGCATGAATGCTACTTTCATTTACTTTTCATATTTAATGGAATGAAAACTAAATGATACATAAGTATATTATAATTATAGTATAATATATAAGTTATATATGTTACATAAGTTAATTAATTTCCTCATTTATACATTCCATGTTTAGCATGAATGAGTCATATCACTTTGAGGGGGTGGTAGTTCGCATATCCTCAAATGAAATTATCATATTTATATAACATGAAAAGAATAAAGGTATGTAATAAATTCTAATTATAGAATAATAGATATAAATTTAATATCATATATATCATATACAATTTAATTTCACTCATAATTTCCACTATAATAGGTGGTAGGAGAAGATTGAACAATCATCATTTCGGGAGGCAGTAGTTCACCCTCCAGAGAAACAGTATGTTCTATACCTATTAGGCGGAGGTGTATGTAATATTAGTTCGAAACCTTCTATTATAAACAACCTAATATATTGAGTATACATATTTCTATTATATAAAAAATAATAAGCAGATCATAGGGAGTGTATAAGGAAAAATAAAAGAAACGAACTTGAGAGAAGACGTTACCTCAAATCTGGTGATTTTTTTTTGATTTGAGGAAAAGGGATATCTTGAAATGCCTTATTCCTAAGGTAAGGCTTCTAGGAGAAATATAGGTATTTTTTGAGCTTATTGGAGAAGATTTTTGGCGATCCAAGGATCTTGAGAGGTGTGAGTATGTGTTAGAGCTGGTGGCCTTTTATAAGAGGGAGGATGAGAACTTAAGGAATATCTTGAAATATTATTTTATTATAAATTCTATTTCGTTTATAAATGAGTAAAAATTCCGTTAGTTTAAATATAATATTAATATAAGTTAAAATAAAATAATTCAATAATAATTAGATAGGTTTAGGATATTTTTTAATCCTTATCTTTTTTACTTAACACTTTTTTACACTTACCGTTTTATCAAGCATTTAACAATTTGAGAATAAAAATAGTTACCAAAACATGAAAAATATCCAATTAAAGAGTCAATAATACATTTATGGTCATATGATAACTTTTTGGCGGAATCTTATATTTTTTTGAATTTAATAATATTTAATAAAAAAATTTATTTTTTAAAATATGAATTATGTCAATTTTGACACTATTCATATCATGACTTTTAAAAAAACCATATATACTTATTACATCAAAAAAATAATATATAAAGATATAACATGTAACTATAGTCCAAAAAAATTCGTGGATGACAGAAAAAATACCAAATTACAATTATTTTAACATTTATAAAATCATTTATTTGAATCCTTTAATAATGAAAAAATCACTACATCATTATTATGTCCTAATTAAATTTATTTAAATAATGTCTAAAAATTATAAATAAAATACCAAGATGTAGGAGATATTTTTATATTTCAAATTAATATTTATAGTCAAAGATATCACTTATATAATCCCATATAAAAAATTATTTACTAAAATATATATGTTTAGGTTATATTTTTCTTAACTTTAAATTAAAATGAATTAAATGTCATTTTCACACATAAGTGGCTACATGGGGTCCCAAAAACTACCCAAGGATTACCATGGTTTTAAATATCTCATTAAATAGGTTTATAACATGTGTTAGGGTAATTAAATATTATTATAATTTTATTTTTACCCTTATTTACCAGATTTATTGTTTAACCATGGTAAATAAAATATTTACTGAAGTTATTATTCATAATGTTTAAAAATTAAAGTTAACTATTTACACAATATGAACCTCCTGATTCCAAATATGGAATCCATTTTTCCATATTCAAAACACAGATGTTTTCAAAATTTATTTAAAATTAATTTCCGTTTTGAAAACCAAAAAACGTGTTTAAAAAAATTATAACTATCAAAAGATTGATATGTGTTTATTCCCTAATTAAAAATTAAAATTACATCAAATGAATAAAATTGTATTATATGGTTAAAAAATAATCTAATTACACTTGAAAACAAATTGAACGTAAAATCTAAATATGTAAATAAATTATCTTAAAATGCAGTTTTGAATTAAAATGCTGTAATTTTCACTATTCATTACAAATAAACATTATCAGAAAAATACCAAAATTTCAGCCAAAGTAAATTTTGATGTCCTGATTATAAAAATAATTATTTTTTCAAATTTAACATATAGTAGTGAAAAAAATATGATTTAAAAAGGGTTGTCCCTCAAAAGGTGGTAAAATGACTGTTTAAAAATATTAGAGTTTTTCATGAATAAAATTGGATTAATTCTTATATTAACTCTATAACACAAAGTTGTGTGCAATTTAAAATTTAAAATAAACCCATTCTTGCGTGCTGAGTATGCGATCAAAAAAAAGATTCCTATTTTACATAAAATTAATATTGTATGCATAAATATTAATAGATATGAAAATGTTTTATTCTATAAATATATGTGTCATTATATGGTTTCCTACATATACTAGATGGTTGGGAATCAAAATCCATGTAGTTATGGATAGGGGCACTGGGTCTTATACCTAAGGAGGTGGCCCAAGCATGCGGTGTGGGGATTATGCATTGAAGCTACCCAAGTGGACCCGGAGGAGATGTGACCTCTAGGTGGGGTATGACCCTCTCGAGATATAGTAGCTCAAGGGAAATATCAGGATGGGAATGGATGATGATGGATATTGAGATCTGCGAGGATCACCCCTAGGTAGAGCGCACCAATGTTTATTGATGGTTGATATTAACCCTAGTGGAGGTGTCCTACAAACCTTTCCTAGGAGGGAGAGATCAAATCCCACATAGTTCGGTGGTCAATGTCTTAGGCATGGATTGCAGCCCATGAAGGTGGAAGCTAGGGCTTACACCAGAATTGATGCCTTAAAGAAGGGTGACACGTTCACTACTAACCTCTAAACCCATGTGAGTAATGCTCAGTGTTAGAATCAAGAGGAATCATTAGACCATACTTTTGTGTCATGAAAGACGTTTCAATGAGTAATGGAGTGGGAAATACACATAAGAGTGTACCATGGAAACAAATATGAGAGGGAGAGGGATGGGGTGTTGAGAGTCCTTGATGATCATCCCTTATCTGGTCATTACATCCAAATGATACAATGAGGAGAAATGGGTTTATCAACTATAAGAATGTTTAAGGGCTTACACTATGATGATTTACCTTCCACATGGGAAGATGTTGCTCCATGAAAAGTGGATCTCATTCCATGTAAGGAAGATATAACTCTCATTGAGGCTCGTGGGAACGGAAAATACCGAAGGCGGGGCACTCCATGTGCATGGAATAGAGTGAGGCTACAGTTTAGTAACATGTGCTGAGGACGATGGTGCTTGGCAGTTTAACGTCACAGCTCGAATGAGGAGAACTCACTCCTCACCCCTTAGATTTACATAACTGATACCCACCCAAACTTGGTTAAGGGAAGGCATTATCAATGCCTGACAGAAATGGCCAAGGATTAGTCAATAGTGGGGTCTATGTTAGTGTCACTATGCTCAAGAGAAAGGGGGGTTAGCATACCTATGTAAAAAATCAAGAGGTAGGGAAATACAATAAGGGACACAGCACAAGGAACCATGAAATCAATACACACAATCTTGGAGGGCCGCACATAGGAGGTGTGTGCTAGATGTGGATGTTGCATGTGATAAGTGTTCAAACATGATTCTTTTAGTCAAATACAATCCATGCTGTCGTAAAAAAAATATTCACACAAGATTGGGGACTTGTGTGAAATAATAAGGGTACTGTGAAAAATATGGATTCACAATGGATTGGGATGCCCACAAGAAGGTTCTTTTGCGCAAACATATCATAGGTGATTACTGTGCACAATAAGAGTCTTTTGTGTGCACCAACCTTAGGAAAAAAATGAAATGGGTGAGGTTTGAGCCCTTGTGGGCCCACCCGATGGGGGACCAATGGGGGAACTGTCATGAAATATTCTATAACATGAAGACATGACTTTCATGCAGTTGTGAAAGGGGTCCTCTTGCGCACATGAGAGTGATTATTCAACTTCTAGAGTGTTACCCCAAAAATTGTGAGGTGCCATTATATTTATAGGAAACATTGTTGGTGGAATAATGTAATTAATTTGGCACATAAGTGGTGTTTCACGTCACATTAGGTGCATAAGAACCTTATGCACAAGATGAGATTTTGTACACCAACTTCTACATTGCATGGGTCTATCTTGGCTAGTTTTGGGAGTTTGGGGTGAAATAATTTCATTAACAACACATTGGGTGAGTAAGTGTTTTATGTGTAGCTTTTTGTCTTTCACGAAATCCTTGGAACTTACACATGGATGTCTTGGTCTTCTCGAGATGTCCTGGTGAGTTAAAGGGAGCCTTCAGTTTCAACAAAGATGACTGTTTGCAGCTTTAGGCCGAATTTGTCACCAATAATACCGATTTGTGTGGACCATTTCCTATTGATGAAATGGGAGGTTACTCATACTTCATAACTTTTAATTGTGGTTTTAGTTGATATGGATATGTATAATTAATGAGGTATAATCCTTATTATTTTGATAAATTCAAGGAATAGAAGATTGAAGTTGAGAACAATCACGATAACAAGATTAAGAAACTTTTCTCAGACCGTGGTGGAGAATATCTTAATCAAGACTTCATTGATTATTGATGAGAGTTTGGAAATTTATCTCAACTATTTCATTTTTATACTCCTTATTGGAATGGTGTAAGAGAAGTGAATAACTGCACCTTTATAAGCATGATGAGATCAAGGATGAGTCATGTGAGTATTTCAATATCCTTTTAGGGAACACGTTACAAATAGTAGCATACGTACTAAATTGAGTGTCTACTAAAGAAACATATGGTATTCCATAAAAATTGTGGAATGGAAAGAAACAAATGACTTATTACTTACAAGTATGGGGTTTTGAAGAAATTATTAAGGATATTTAGGTAATGAGCTTACACACCAATATAGAATGTGTTTCTTTATAGGATATCCCACAGAAACAAATGGATACCACCTATACAATCCTTTAGACAAAAAGGTTGTGTTTATCAGATGTCATAATTTTCCTAAGTAGGATCTAATCTCTAAAAGAGATAGTGGGAGAATGATAGACATTGATGAATTACAGGCTCTCTATACAAAATATTTGGAATGAGAACAACTTCCACAAAGTCTCATGGAAGATGAAACCATTCCAAAGACACAATTACACTATGCGAGTACTATAGAGGATAGAGAACTAGAATGGTATGGTTTTATTGTCACCAAGGATGGGGAATCATTATTAGTTGATAATAATGATCCTTTAACCTAAAAGGATGCAGTTGGTGGCATGGATGTTTTCAAGTGGAAAGAAGCCATGAATTCTGAAATGGATTCCATGTACCAAATCCAAGTCTAGAATTTAGTAGACCATCTAATAGATATAAATACTATTGGTTGGAAATGGGTATTCAAGAAAAAACTGGATATGGATGTACAAGTAAGTACCTATAAGGCATGAATGGTTGAAAAATGGATTAAATAGCATCAAGGCATTGACTACGTTGAAATATTTTCCCCAGTTTCAATGCTGAAATACATCATAATTATACGTGCTAATACTACTTTCCATGAATACGAGACTTGGTAAATGGATGTAAAAACAACCTTCCTTAATGGGAACCTTTTGGAATATGTATATATGACACATCTCGAAGGGTTTCTGACTGCAAAGGATGTCGACAAGGTAAACAATTTTCAACTTTTCATTTACGGATTAAAGTAAGAATCCAGGTCATGGAAAATTTTTTTGATGGGCCAATAATGTAAATTGGTTTCATAAAGAACAAATAAAAGTTGTGTGTCTATAAACAGTTTAGTGGGGTGTAGTCAATTTATTAACAATATGTGTTGATGGCATATTATTGATTGGAAATGAAATACTAATATTATAGTGTATTATGGAATGGATGAATAAATACTTCTATATGAATGAATTGGGTGAGAAAACATATATTCTTGGGATCAAGATCCATCGTGACATATCAAAGAGGTTGCTTGACCTATTTAAAAGTACATACATTGACAAGATATTAAAGAGATTCGGTATAGAAAAATCCATGTGGGGATTGTTTACAACATCACATGGAATTCAAATTTCCGTGAAAATGTGTCCTCAGACACATGAAGAAAGAAATAGAATAACGAGGATTCCATATTCATTAGAGATTGTTCTGATCATCTATGTTATGTTATTTACTAGGCTAGATGTCTCCTACACATTAAGTGTGGTAGAAAGACATCAAGCTGATCTAGGTGACTATCATTGGATGGAAGTCAAGAATATACTTATTTATCTAAAGTGTTCTAATGATATGATTACCATTTATGGAGGAGATGAGGAACTAGTCATCAGATGATATACATTAGCTAGTTTACAAACTGATCAAGATAACATGAAGTCACAAATGGGATACATATTCACTTTGAATGGAGTTGTTGTGTGTTCAAAGAGATCAATATTGGTTTTGGTTACATATTATATGACCGAGTCTGAGTATATTGCTACGTTTGAGATAGATAAAAAATCAGTATAGATGTGAAACTATATCCAATAGATTGATTTGGTAACTAGTAGTAAAGATCCTATCACACACTACTGTAGTAATACTGCAACGATGGCTCTTGAAAAGGATCCGAGGATACATCAACTGACAAAGAACATACTCCGGAAGTATCATTTCTTGAGTGATTTTTGTAATTCCCCGACACCAGAAGCCCGAAGCTGATGAATTATTTTAATACATTGGCATGATTACTAGGAATCTTGTCCCAAAGGACCGATCAATTTAGCAGTATAGTAAAATAGATTACGTACATGAAAGTTACATTACATTCTAAAATGAAAACCAACAAAAACAATTTCTCCATTTACCACATTCATATCCCTTAGAATATCCCTGAAGGTGAGTCATAATATACTTCTTCACATACTAGAAAAAATAAAACATAGAAAGGGGTGATCTCAGATGCTCAGTAAAGATAAAAATATAGCGGAAAAATGTATAAATAAGCATAAAAAATTAAGGCATTGTATAAAACAAAAACAACATCCTTTTAAACATAAACATAGGAATGATATAGAAAAGATAAATCAAATAATTCCATTTTCTTATTCACATGGATATAATCCAGTAGTTGAATAATCACATGTAATATTAATAGCTAATTTCTTAATGATGGAATGCATAATTCCAAACCTCATAACCACATAGTCAAGGCCTTGTGCCAAGAAAAAAAATAATATTTTGTCAACGCCTTATGCCAAGACACTAGTTTGTCTCATGAGACCTACCGATACATCAAAGATCTATAGCGGGCTGCACCAATCACTTACTAAGTTCAATGCATTCCTTATATGAAAAGGCTTAAACATAACATAAACATACATATTAAAACTATCATAGGAAATTTCAATAATTTATCCATAAACCATGAATGGTGTAAAAATGACACATCCACAGTCAAACATATCACAAAACCCTAAATAAAATATGAATGCTTTTGTATCATAATAAATCAACTTCAAACAATCCTAAAATCCATCAAAGGATGTGACATAGATGAAATCAAAACTTTTTTAGAGAAATATCTATTTATATTTTTAAATCATTTAGAAGTCATATAATTATAAAATAAAACAATTATTTTGAAAATATTTTTATATCTTTTATGGAATGCTTCTAATATGATATAACAATGGAAAATAGACACACCCACCATAATAGATAAAAAATACATTCTTACCTTAATTTTGTCGAAAACGTCATAAAGTACATTATTTGGAAAACGATAGAATGATTCCTTTTAAAACATATATGGTCAAATAAGGGTATATAAATGACATTAACCTATTGTCTAGTAATTAAAAAAAATTTAAAATTCATTTTTACGAAATCATGGATTTGAATGATAAAGAGGTCCTAGTAGATTCTTACGTAAAAACAACCTCGGATAATAACGAGATTGTGAAATTAACCCTTACCATGCACTTTCCATTATTAGAGGCTACATTTAACCTCAAGTATAATGACCATAGTATGTTATTAAACTATACCAGAACCATATTCATATTTATTATATCAGACATGATTCATTTATGACATTTTTATGCACATTTAATAAAAATTTCTATGTTAAATTATCATTTTGGGTAATAATCGCTTTTTTATTGTACGTGTTTTAACTTTTATCCTTTAGATAATGATTTAAATACATAAAAAATATAATACTTGATTTATATATCATATATATTTAGAATATAAATATTTTTAATAGATAGATATATGAAATGGAAGACACGGTTAATGGAGACAATACCCATGAATAAACGTTGTTTCCATTTTCATATCGTATTGAAAAGAAGTAAGTGAATAAGTTATATGTAAGTACATAAAAATATATATATATATAGTATCATTATTATCTCATATATTACATACTTATTAATAATATATATTTTTATAATCATTTTTTACTGGTGGACGTGTGAATGAATCTCATAGTGTCTTGAAGACGGTAATTTGTACGCACGCACGAGCGACAATATCATTATATTGATGGTGAAATCATATCTAATTGGATTTTATATCATATATAAATAATTATCAAAATTTTTATTTATTATTTAAATCAGTTATACTAATTATTATACCCACCCAAATATGATGGTTTTGAATAACAAACTACACCACGACGTGGAGATGGTATGCCGTATGTACGCATTTATGGTGACTTTGTCATTTATAGGATATATAAAATAAGGAATATGGTTGTAACATATTTATAATAACATCACAGTATGTAGAAGGTAGTGTATTTTTTATTTTGGTATGGAAACAACAATGAAAGATGAAATGGAAGAAGAAAAGAATTTGAAAGAGGGTGGTGAAATTATTACCTCTTTTTCGGGTGTTTCCTTTTGAGTTGATCAAAAGGGATAAATAGGTAGTATTTATGATCAAAGTAAGGACTCTAGAATGAAGTGAGGGAAGTTGGGAGGATATTTGGGTAGGTTTTGGCCGAGCCAAATGGCATTGGAGGTGTGAAATTAAGAGAAGGTGAAGTACCTTTTTATAAGAGAGGTGAAGGTCATTTTATGAAAAGCTTGAAATATTATTTTATAATACAATAATTTTCAGTTTCTAATGGCTAAAAAAAATTATATCAAGATTTAGGTGGTTATGGGTCTAAAAAATCTCAAACAATAAGTTTTATCCAAGTTTAGGTTACCATTTTAAACTTATCTTTTAGTTTTAACTCTTAGTTAAATAGTTTAACTTTTACTGTGTCTTCTTGAATTGTAACACTATATGGTTTATAAACATACTCTAAACATACAATAGAACCTAAACTGGTTCATTAATTAAATATATAATATTAATTAAGCACTTTATCTAAATATTTGATTTTTAGTAATATTATATCAAACAATAATATAGTATTAGTTTTAAAAACAAATTTATATCAGTTTTGACACTATTTGGTATTTTGTTTTTGTAAAAGTGACAAAAAATTTATCAAATTGAAAAAAATTTATATAATCAATCCTAAAATGTCATATTAACATATAAATTTAGTGTAATTCATCATTAGTCATAATTTATATTTATATGGATATTTCTAATATCAATTATTTTAATATTTCTTTAATAAGGTAAATATTGCATCATCATTTTGATAGAAATAAATTATATTATATAAGGTTTAAAAATTATAAATAAAATACAATTATGTAGGAAATCGGTTTATCTTTTTAATGAGTAATTATAGTAAAATTTATATTGTGTGTAAACCTATATAAAAAATGGATTAGTTATTAAAAATTGAATTTTTACACTTTTAACTCCTCTTTAAATAAAATAATAATAAATTTCTTAATCTATTTAAAGTGGAACAAAAAGGATCATATTTTATTCCTAAGTTTTTTTTGGTAGAATTAAACTTATCCAATATAATTAGGACAAGTTTTAGGGAAATTATAATATCATTTTTAGCCTTATTTACCTTTTTTAATAGTGTTAAATAAAAGTCAAAAGTAACAATTCACCAAAAAAAATTCATCTTGTTGAATCAAATTTTACTTACTGATGTCAACCTTGTCTCTCGAACTTTTGATATTAAACTCACAGAAGTTGTAAAATTATGTTTTATACAAATTTGAAAATACTACTATAATGTGGGTAAAAAACATTAAAAAGTTCAATAAAGTTTTATACATCTAATTTTATTATAAAATGACTCCAATGAATTAAATTGAAGTTATATATGTATTATATATCTATTTTGAATTAAAATAAATTTTAATAAAATAAATAATTATTTTAAAAAAAATCGGTTTTAAATAATAACGTAGTGTTTTTCACTATTCATCAAAAATTGAATGGTTAAAAAAAATACCAAAAATTAATCCTAAGATAAATTTGATATTATGAATTCAAAAATTAAGTCCATTTTATCAAATTCAAAACATAAAAGTTTGATTTCTTAATTTAAAATTAATTCCCGTCATCAAAACTAAAAAGAGAGTTTTTAAAAAGTAAAAACTATCAAATGATTAACATGTGATTATGTCAAATTTAAACATGAAATTACTTATAATGACCTAAATTGTATTAAATGATAAAAACAAAATATAATTATACTTCAAACCATTCAAATTCCTAATTTATCACTATAAATTATTTCTATTAAAAATGTTTTTTTCAATTAAAACATTGTATTTTTCACTATTCATCAAAAAATGAAAGCTATCAGAAAAGTACAAAAAAAATTCCAAACTAAATTTTTTATGTCCCGCTTATAAAGTGGAATTTAATATCATTACACTATATATATAAAAGTGTCAAATATCAGTTTTAAAAAGGGCTCCCCATTAAAAGGCGTTAAAATTGCATTTTTTGAAAAAATACATCTTTTATTGGAAAAAAGTGAATTTGTTCTAATATTATGTCTAAGAAACACATAATATGGATGTTAAAATTATATAGAGTATATAAGATTAAAATTTTAGTTAATACTATTCATAACTTCTTTTTGAACGGCTAGTTTGGTAACTTGTGGTGTGTTCGATCTTGGTATTGCTTGTAGTGCAAGTTATTGAATTAAATTAATGAGATAAAGTACTATAAAATATTGGGGTGTTACATTCTACCCTCCTTCAATAAATTTAATCCTGGAAATTTAAAATTTTACTTCAAAAATTATTGGATAAAAATAGAAAAATAATTTTGTGGAGAACCCACATTGAATTTTGGTTTAATAAAATTTAGTCGTAATAATATGGAAAGAGAATGAAAAAGTCACCACCAAGTTATGTTCTCAATTATGAGAACATTGGTTGAAAATGGAGACACATAATTTTAGGAAAAACATAAATATTTATATGGAGTGATTGAGGTCATCAATCACAAACAAGGGTAAAATTGAGGGCCTCAAAGTCATCAATCTAAGATGATGTAAAATATCAGAAATTCACCAAAACATAAGTTATTTGGATAACACAGTTTTGGTATTAAGATCCCGTCCCTAATGTTGATGAATTAATTTATTAATAGAATAATAGTAATATATATATATATATACATGACAAGTATTGTTTCATCATTCTAATAATTCCTACCACAAACTCATCTTTCACTCCAAAATATAATAGAATTCAAAAACATTCTACTTATCCTAATTGTATAGTGTTTCAAAAAAAGGAATTTATAATTTATCTGTCAGACCATTTAAAAAACTACATTATACAAACTAGTAGATCATGTTGTCCAGTGGTAGGTGATGCACCCTTGTCGATCCTCGGTTGCGAGTTCAAGTCTCGCAGCCATGACGGATGTGATAGGTTGTCGCCCGACCTCTGTGTTATCCTTTTTATGGAAATCCAAAAATAATCTTACGAAATGTTTTAACCTTATAAATAGTATCCAATGTCAATCATAATCCATTGCTACCTTAAGTCTTAACCAAAATACTTCTTTCTAAACTCACCGTCCAAAAATAATAAGGAAGGTAAACACAATGAATAACTTTTTTCGACGTAATATCATGTGAATACATTCATCATGTATTCTTTTAAAACAAGGTAACACCCTGAATTACCATAAATTCAAATTGATTACATTTATTTTTCCTTATTCCTTACAGAATACTATATATACTCTTTATGACCAATATTTTTGTAAACTCAAACAATGATGGAATAAACATACCATTAATCAGTTTCAAGGATGTAAAAAATATCCAATATAATTTATCCAAATCAATCATCTCTTATTCCAAAATTAAAACCTCAGTATCATGACCACATTAATGTTTTATCTTTCCTTAAACCATGTTTTTTCCAAAAAAATTAACTTTTTATTTAGTCACATTTCTTGGTACTACACAATCTAAAATGCTTAATGAAATAGTACTTCAGTACAATCCTTATATACTCCATAATTATTATAAAAAGTACATCATTGATACAATACTCAAGTGGAATAATTTTTTAATATCAACATAATAACACTAATCATTACTCTTAATCTGTGGTAATATCATAATTTTATTATTATCCAATAGCATCATTTGTGAAATACTCAGATGATTTGGACATTGATTTTTGTAGCGTCCCAATTCATTAAGGATGAAGCATTGTACATTTGAAACCCTTTTCATACCATTGAAATCACGTACTGGGCATCCTTTTTCTCCACACTTATAACAAACTTTCATTCCCTTCAAGCATTTACTAAGGTTTTTATTTCCACAGTTATCACATATTGGAAAATCATTCTTTCCCTTATTCCCTTTATATATCACTCTCTCTACCATCATTTTCTTCTCTGACATCCCTTCAAATCCATAAGACTCTGAAAAATATTTACATATCTTATTAAAACATGATACTATTTTTTCATATGATGGTAATATATTAGATAAAAATTTCATTCTAAATGTATGCTTAATACCATGAAAGATATGATCCTTCTTACTCTTTGGATCATGTGTATTGCTGGAGTTCACATTCCATATAACGGGCACCATTTATAAACAAATTTATACACTAGGTTAATTTTATGAATCAAAATCCATAAATCCAAACTTGTAAAATACGTAAAATAAATTGAAAAGATTATGAATATAATTTATAATCATAAAGTTTTTCTTTGAGGAAGTATTTACTCATAAATCCATCGTAATGGATTGTAATTAAAATTTGAATTATCCTAAGCATACCCCCCCAGGAGTGTCAAAACCTAGTGTGATGAAAGGCATGTTGTCGTGTACCAGGATACACTAAGTCAACCCCAAATCTCCTCGTCAGAGTTTTCACTTTTAGGTACATCAGTGCCAGATCCTCCTCTACCAGCTTGTATCTAGATAGGGATGTATTTCTAGTAAACTACAAAAAATCTAAACATTTACAAAATTCTAGGAAATTCCACTATACTAATCAACAAATTATATATTAGGGTAATGTTCTTTAATAATAGTTTATATAAAACTATTTCCAGGGTTTTTTATAAACTTCTATGATACCAACTATAACATCCCTAGCCTAGAAGCATGGGGTCGTTGCATTATGTTAATACATTTGCATGATTAAAAGGAATCATCTCCCGAAGGACCGATCTGTTTAGATGTCTTAGAAAATAGATTACATACATGAACATTACATTACATTATAAAATGAAAAACAACAACAAAATTGTCTCCATTGACCACATTATTATCCCTTAGACTATCCCTACAGTTCAGTCAAAATATACTTCTTCACATCCTAAGAAAAATAAAATGTAGAAATGGGTGAGATCATATGCTCATTAAGGATAACAATAAAGCAGAGACTTTGATAAATAATAATAAACATTTAATGAAATTATAAAACTAAAACAAAATCCTTTTGAACTTAAACATCAAAATAATGTGGACAAGATAAATAAAATAATTCCATTCACTTATTCACATAAATATTCTACTAGTCGAATAATCACATTTAATATCAATAGCTAATTTCATAATGATGGAATGCACAATGCCATACTTCATAACCACATAGTCAAGGCCTTATGCCAAGACTACAAATATGATTTTTTCAAGGTCTTATTACAAGACACTAATTTGTCTCATGAGACCTACCGATGCATTGACTATCTATAGTAGGATCCACTAGTTACTCATTAAATCCAATGCATTCCCCATTTGAAAATGTTTAAACATAACATAAACATTCGTAATAAAACTAGCATACAAAATGTCAATACTTTATCCATAAACCATGAATGGTGTAAAAATAACACATCCATAGTCAAACATATCACAAAACCCTCAATAAAATATGGATGTTTCGAATGATAATAAATAAACTTCAAAGAAGCTTAAAATCCATCAAACGTTACTGACATAGATGAAATTAAAACTTTTTTAGAGAAATATCTCTTTTATTTTGAAATCATTTAAATGTCATATAATTATAAAAGAAAAATTTTATTTTGCAAATATTCTTATAATATTGTATGGGAAGCGTCGGTAATGATATAATATTGGAAAATATCCACAACCTCTGATTAATGATCAAATTTACCCAATAGATTGAGGTAAAACAGTCCATGTAGTCTAGCTTGGGTTGTCGAATCAACTGTGACCTAAGAAGATACCGAAGATACACAACCTATGTGATTGATTTTTGGCTAAGAATTAGCCAAAATGGTTTCAATTTTATATAGTTTTTATGAACACTAATAAAACTAAGTGAATTCAATTCAATGAGAATGGGATGATCTAAGGATTATGCTCAGGGTGGACTGAATGAATTTTACTTCTTTAGACAACTTTCTTTACTAATTATAGATGAATCAATTATTTAAAATTACACTAACATTATAATTTTTAGGTTTTTTTAACTAAACTCAATTAATAATCTTCTACACACCTAAAGAACCAAATCCATGATCTATCCAAGGTATATGGTCATTTTATTACATGGATTTAGCTTACTTAAACACAGTGAAGATGAAGAGTGGAAATAACTGAAGAATGGATGTCTTAAATTAGGTATCCAATTAACAAAAATTCTTTCATAAAATAAAATTCCATCTAGGGTCTGAATCTTCCAATGATAAATGCATAAAAGTGTTAGCCCTCCATTGATGGTATACTCTCAATGGTGTGCAGAATATGGCTTACAAGAATTGGATTGAAGAAAATTAAACCTAATAAATAACAACCACTACATTGTGTGTGTGAATGAAATTCACACCTATGTGTGAACTAATTCAAAAAAACACAGATATTTCACTGTTCTTTGTGCTTATAGAGGATTAATGAAAGAAATTGGAAGAGTGAAAGATAATGATGTTTATTAAGAACATAGAAATACAAAATGGAAACTTACATTGAAACTGAAAGCATTACAACAAAACTTTGGCGTAATAACATTACAAAAAACAAGAGATGTCATCACCATCACCACCACTATGTTAAATTGGAAATTGGGAAGCCTTATACCTAGCCTCAATAAATTAATGCCCAATTATTAAATTAATTTAGGCCTTAGTTTGGAGGAAAGTAGTGGTTAAAAATTGTTTCCCTCTTTTGACCCGAAGTGGAATCTAGTTTCATCCACCAAACAGACGCATTGAAATGAACATATAGATGGCAGAATTAGAGTGGTCCATAGAAGAAGAAAATTGATCACCATATATCCACTAACAGACTATAAACATTGATTCAATTTGGAGTTTTTGATCGGTAGATATTCCCAAATTAGTAGGATAACATTCTGGGTCGTAGATTCTGGCCCAGATTTTGATATTATATTTGGGCTTCCTTAATAACCACCATGAAGACTAAATTTTCAATGGATACTGAATAAATATTTGTTACTATATATGTGTTCTAGATTCCAACGAATTTTTTGCTTCATTGGGTTTTTATTGTAGGCCCCACATTCTTATCAGTGGGATGGTGTCCAATCTACCTTCTCCATAATTGTTTCCTTTCATCTCCAAATATCACTACCATACTTTATGAATCCTCCACTGATCCCTAAATAAAAAATTTTCATATTTATGTGTAGATCCATTTCACAAAATAAAAATTAAAATATAGATAATTAAGTTCCTTAAAATCAGATTAATCATTGGGCGTAAATTAGTTTACATTATGCATAAAGTACACAAATGATTAGAATGGATGTTCAAAATTAAAATCCACTTACATGGGACCATGAGATAAAAAATTTAGCATTTTAAACCATTAAAATTTAATTAACATATGTGTTTTTATTGTCTAATCACACCGCCAACTTACTATTTTCTAGTCTCGAGAAAATAATTTGAATATTTTATTTGAATTCTTTTTTCAAACATATTATAACAAACAGTGCTCACAATGTCAACTGCACAAAAATATATCATTATAACATATCCAAATAATTTAAAACAAGATAAATTTAAAAGTACATCCCAGTACCAATCCCATTCCTTTGATCAAATCCATTATCATACTTCATCATACTCAATTAGGTGAAATGATGTGTTGTGAATCACAATAGATATGTGGTTCATTTTCATTCAATGGGGAAATCATAGAAGCGATAGGTGGAATCACATTTAATCGTTATATGAGTATTCATCATTATATTTTTATTATTTTTTTGAGTTTAATTTTTTTCAATGTTTCCATATTAATTGACATTGAGGTTAATAAAATTAACCCACGTAGCAAGACATTGTCGATGAATTTGAGGATCGAAGGCCATAGGACAACAAGTTAAGCCCACATACCCGGACATCATCTCAAGTTAACTTGATCAAAAACAAAGTCATATTTACATAAATAGAGATATAAGGAAGATATAAAGCCTAGAAAACTTTGGAGTCTTGATCCCCAAGTGCTGAAAGCCTCACATTTTATCAATTCATTGCTCTACCCGCAAATTTTTATTTTATTTTATTTTATTAATTTTTTTGAATACTCATATTATTAATAAAAATCGAACCAGACTATGCTATTTATTATGGGATCTCGAGAATTAAAATTAGTACCCCACCGTCTAGATGACGTGCATTGTGGCTTTTTGATTTAATATATGAAAATAAAAATGATGAAAATTCTCATTGGACAATATAACTTCAAAAATAAATTCTTGTAAAGATTATCATGAATTAAATTAAGAGTAAAGGAAAAAAAATATTTTCTATGTAGTTTTAATGTGATCAAATATGTTATTATATGAATGATAATGGAATTTTACTCCTTTTCTCATTTTTTTAACAAACATTTTGTTTCCAAACCCCCCATATTAGAATTAAATTGTCCCTAGTTTCATAAAATGAAAATAGAGGAGAAAGCCGGGGTGGGGGGGATTAGTTTGAAAGGGCATGGAAGAAGTTCACCTTGTGGCTTTATAATGATGATTGCAGTGCTCCCAAATCACTCTTTATTCTCATGGGAGATATAGGAATCTCTTTGATTGAATATATATCACCCAAAAATAGTTTCTAAACCATTAAAACAAGAAAAAACTAGACAAAACAAACAACACAACAACTTATTTAATACAAAGTCTCACCATTTTTGTGTTTTCTCTATTTTTAAAATCATAGTGATGATACATTGTCTTCTTTTTAATTTATGGGTAAGTTAGTACCCAGGGATCACACTGCGTCACACAGATGAATACAGTGCTCCCATTTCATACCCATACATACTCATAAGAGAAGAACATGTCAATGGTCTGATGTAGAATAAATTATATCAAAATGATCCACTAATCCTATTTGAAATATAAAGTTTATTAAAAAACAAAAAGATTGGAAACTTGAATAGAAAGGGTTACCTCCAATGCAGCGCTTTGTATAACTACATTAGCCCGACATAGATCATAAATCTAACATTTTTTCCTAGTTCATAGATTGGATTAGTTAACTAAATTTTTGTTTCTTGTTTATTTAATGATTCAATGAATGGTTTTAAACTATGAACATTGACCTTGAATATTTTACCACTTGTGAGATCTTGAATCTCTACTACCCCAAAAGTGTACACATGATGCACTATAAAAGGACCTGACCATCTAGAAATAAACATTCACCAGTGTAAATGATGTTTTGAACTATACAAGAGAAAAAATTTTACTTGTTCAAAATATTTGACTTTTCTATTCCTTGATTGGTAATATTAAACTCTATGTATATTGATACTTAATTTCTCATAAGCCTTCATCCTTACTTACTAAAGTTCATTGAGATCTAATTTCTTTTTTGTTCCAACCATTGAGCAGTCATAATTTATTTTCTAGATTACCCAAAAAGCCTTATGATCAATTTCAACATTTAAATGGAATGGTTTTCCATAAACCAACCTATATGGTGACATTTCTAGGATGGTTTTGTATGATGAACGATATTCCCAAAGAACATCCAAGTGTTTCGTGGAGCATTATTTTCGAGAGGGATTGAAAGTTTTTTCAAAAATTTTCTTAATCTCCATTTTCACTAACTCAGTTTGACCATTTCACTAAGTATGGTAGGAAGTGGAAACATTGTGAGAAATCCTATACTTATATATGATTGAAAAGAATGGTTGGTTTCAGAAATGGGTTCCAAGATCATAATGATATCTCTAGGAATTCCAAATCTAGAAAATATATGCTCTTTTAGAAATAGAATCACAATAAGATTTCCATTCAACTAAGTGGGAATGGAATCAACTAATTTTGAGACATAATCAACAGCTAAGAGGATGTAGATATATCCTCTAGATTTTGGGAAGGGTCAGATGAATTCAATTCCCCTGCAGTCAAATATTTCAACCACTAAGATGGGAGTGAGTGGCCTTTGATTCCTTTTTGCGATGGACCCTACTTGTTGACACTTAGGAAAACTTTGGAAAAATGTGTAGGAGTCCCTTTAGAGGGTGGGCCAGAAGATACCACACTAAAGAACCTTAGCATTAGTTTTTAGAGGAAATGTGACCTCTACAAGCCCCACTATGATAGAATTTAAGGATGGACTCTTGTTTAGATTCTGGGACACACCTTTTAATGATTTGGTATGGGAAGAACTTATAGAGGTATGGTTCATCAAGCACATATTTCCTTACATCAAAATGGAATTTCTTTAAAAATTCAGTCCCTATGAATTTTGGAATGACTTCGGTAACTATGAAGTTGGCTATGTCATCATTCCAAGGACAGACACTCATAGAGTATAGGTGTTCATTGGGGAATGAATTAGACATAGAAAGGTGATTTAAGTTTTCATTGATTTCCATCCTTGAGAGGTGATCAACTAAAAAATTATAAACACCCTTTTTGTCCTTGATTGTGAGGTCAAATTATTGTAAGATAAGGACTACCTAATTAGTCTAGCATTGGAATATTGTTTTTGGAAAATGTATTTTAGGGTTGAATGGATAGTGAAGACAATTATGGGTGTTCCTAAGAGATAGGACCTAAATTTCTCTATGTAAAATAAAATATCAAGAAACTCTTTTTCAGTGGTGGTGTAGTTGATTTGGGAATCATTTTTGTAGTTTCTTTCATAATCAATGACATAAGGAGTTTTATTACAACATTTTCGTAACACAGCTCCAACATCAAAGTCACTGGCATCACAAAGAAGTTCAAAAGGGTGGTTCCAATTTAGATAATTCATAATGGGAGAGATATGAGAAAGGATTTGAGGGTTGATAATAAACCCTCAAATCTTTCTATCCAAACAAATGGAGCATCATTAATTAGGATATCACAAAGGGGACAAGAGATTGAACTACTATCCGTGATGAATCTTCTATAGAAACCAACATGTCCCAAGAAAGACATCACTTCCTTTACAATTTTGGCTGATAGAAGGTGACAAATGATGTCATCCTTGGATTTATCATCTGATATACCCCAACCTGAGACCAGATGGCCTAGAACTAGTCCCTCTTTAACCATGAAATGAAATTTATCCTAGTTTAGGACCAAATTATTTTTTTCACATCATGAAAAGATTATCTCCACATTCCTCATACATCCCTCAAATGTATCACCAAACACAAAGAATTAATCCATGAAGACCTTTAGAAAATCCCCTACCATGTCTGAGAGGATTTCAATCATGCACCTCTATAATGTTCCAGGGGAATTTCCTAACCCAAAGGGCATGCATTTGAAGGAAAATGTGACAAATGGACAGGTGACTCTGGTCTTCCATTGATCATCCATGGATTCCTCAATCTGATTTTACCCTGAGTAACTATATAAGAAATAGTAGAAGGACTGACTTGACACTCTCTCAAGGGCTTGGTCATTGAATGGTAAGGGTAAATGGTCCTTCTTGGTAAATGAGTTTAACTTCTTTTAGTCGATGCAGACTCTCCTGCCACTACTCACCCTAGTTGTATGAATATCTCCATCTTTATTGGTTATCACTGTGATTCCTGCCTTCTTGGGAACCACATGGATTGGTCTCACCCACTCACTCTAAGCTATGAGATATATGATTCCATCTTTTAACAATTTCATAAGTTCCATCATTAATACCTCTATGATATTTGAATTGAGTCTCTGTTGAGACTGATTACATTGCTTTGAATTAGAATCTTGAACAATCATATGAGTACCTATTAGTGGGATAATCCCAGGAATATCAGTCAGTGTCCAACCAATGGCTTTCTTATGTTTTCTATGGACATAAAGAAGCATCCTCTTATGATTGGATTCAAGAGAAGTAGAAATGAAAATAAGATGTTGTAAGAACCCGAGTATTTGGAAATGGGTCAAATTCCGACCCTGTTTAAACTTTTGACTGGTTTTTGAGAAGTCTGGAAAATCTGGGCAGTTTCTCGAAATTTCCAGACTACACACTGTGTAATATAAGGACACGCTGTGTATGAGTTACCCAAGTTACAGGTCGTGTGCTTGCCGAGTACATGCCGTGTGAAGACCGTGTAGAACTTTCCTACTACACGTCGTATATTTATAGACATGCCATGTATTCCTTACCTGTGCGAGGACAGGTACATTTCTTATGGTTCCTAGGTGTAAATTTCCATCTACACGGTGTGTAGCCTTCCTTGACACGTCGTGTACCCATGCCCCGTGTAGCGGCCGGGACCCTGGCCGTGTGCTGACCGTGTACACGGTCCAGACCGTGTGTCAGACTCCGCTTAAGTAGGAGTACAGAAAAACATATACACATCGTGTACTCAGGAAATATACGCCATGTAATTTTTTTTATTTGATTGGCCGAGGCATCGCCGCGCCTCATTCCCAGAATTCTATTCTTCTCCCCCTTTGGATGAACAGACCATCTGAAAGACCTCCACGAACACAAATCCTTCTAGATCTATCGTACGACCTCTGTTCTTCGATCCGTCGGAGGCAGCAGAACCGCATCGGAGAGGCTAACCCCGCGCACCCTTATTTTTCCTTTATTCCTCACTTGTTCCTCAGTAGATTCTTTCCGAACGGAATTGACGGATTTGACGGAAACACAGATCTACCACGATTCAGTCTGATTCAGAGTCTGAAATCAAAGGAGTGGCATCGTACGAGTACGAGGTAGGTGGTGCATACCTTCTTTTGTGTTTTCGTAGACAATTTAGGGTTGCGACCTTCGGGCACGACGTCGAGTGTTGAGAGGGACCATGTTTATTTTTTTATTTAATTATATGCATTGTGGAATACCTCTGGGTATTCCAAAACTCTATTGCGATCGAGTGAGACCGGGTTAGAGGTCGTTGCTCGTTTGGGGAAATTCCGTCGGGGGTGCCGAAATGCGTGTGAATTGGATAGTTGTTTAAACTGCTTATTGAATGTCTCTAGTTAAACTGATTAGTTTAATTATTAAATTGTGAATGAGTTAGGTACTGGTATGGGATAGCAGAAGTAGTGAAAATTGACTGTTTAGCAATTGCCTGTTTAAAGTAATGCTTCCAAGTATGAATGTGCAATGTGTGATATTTCATGTGTTGAACTGCTTGTTGTGTTGGGCATGTCCCAGATATATTGTTGAATGATGGGGATCACAGGTTGGGGCTCTTAGCTCGGGTTACTTTGGGTGGTTGCTACCACGTTGTTGGGTGTCACAGACGTTGGTTGAGACAGTTGGACTGTCAGGTTGGGCTTGGCCTGGGCTACTGGATGGAGAGACCCTCAGACTGGAGCGACAGGTTCACAGGGACATGAGGATTTGGAGATTTTGTGGCTTGGGAACTTGTTGAGGTGATTACAGCTAACCGGGTACTTTTGAGTAGTGTGCACACAGATAGACTCCGAGATGAGGTGGTATGGCCACTCAATGTGTAGAGTCCCCCGGTAGATGCGGTTAGGTATATTTGGTTTTGGGGACCCTTCCATAGAAAGCCACGTGGAAGGTGAGGAGCCTTCGGAAGACAACTTTGAGGCGGTCAGGTTGGGGGTAGAGGCTCGTCGTGGTTTGAGGGAAAACATCATCGTACCTCCGGTTATCTTTTGAGGATAGATATCGATGTTCCTCTGGATATTGTGTGATGGGAAGGTTGAGCTTTCGAGCTAGGTTACGACGGTTGGGAATGCCTTCGGGACGTCGGTACTTGAGACACCTTGTGTCAGGTGGCACGAGGTGTTGAGATGCAGATCAGAAATTCTGGCATTGGCCAAAGCAGGTGACACTTCATGGTGGCTGCTGAGCACAAGTGAAGTCTTTGTTTACTTTTGGGCATTGCACTGTTTACTATTTTCTTATATAAACATGTCTTCCTAAACACTAATATTAGGTATGCACCTCTGGGTGGTATCCTACTGAGACTTGTCTCACACCCTACACGAGACCTTCTAGACAAGTGTAGACTTTATGAGATTGCATGCAGGTAAAGGGTCAGCCTCAGGAGATGGACTTTAGTGCTGTTGACTTGGAGACTGGCACGGACCCTGAGGTCGTGCCGTACTTGAGTTACATGCTTAGTATTCTTTTCTTGCATCAGCATGTTTATTTTATATTGTATCTACAGTTTTTTAGACATTGACATCGTGATATATATATATTTATATATATTGATTTGTATGACTTTTTTGGAAGCATGCTTGTTTGTATTAGCAGTTATTGCAGTTGATTGGTGGCATGATGTTCTGTTTAGTTTCCGTTGTTGCTGTTTTTATATTGCTTCCACTATTTATTGTTATTGAATGTGCTTCTGCAATTCGGGGCTGGTTCATGTCTGCCGAGTCATTTATTTCTACTGCATATTTTAGTTTATTACTTGGACCAGTACTTTTAATTCCTCCGTGATGGTATATCCTCCCCACTGTACCTAACAGACCATCACTATTAATCGGCAGCCTTTGGCGTTTAGGGGAGGTGCGTATAAGGTAGTGACACCCAACCCGTTCGACATTGTTCGGGTGGTTGGCCGTGTCCATGTAGTTACAAAGTGGTATCAGAGGGGGTTTTCATGACAAAGATTTAGTAGAGTTTCTTTTCTGGATACTAATGAGTTTGATACTTCTCTTTTCTTTTTATTCCGGTTTTACTATTTGTGATATGGTAGACTGAAGGTAGGTTGTTGTTGGAACTGTATTTTTGAACTTGTGCTTGGGTGCCTGCAGCCCCATGTACGAGGGATGGATTGAGTTGTCGGGGTGGGAATGGTTTTTTGCATTTTTCTCAGATTAAAATTTATATGATTTCCACCGCAGTGGCTCACTTGTTGTGCAATGTTATTGATTATGATTTGTAAACCTTGGCCGGTATGGAAAGGGTTGCTTTATTGGCTTTTTATAGGCACATTTTAGGGTATTTCAATTTCATAACTGCACATATGCATTGTGAAGTGATAATACCATGTGAATAAAAATCAATTGCCATGCTATGTATGCTCTGAATTGTGGATAGGTAAAACTCCTAATAGAATTGTTTGTTTATGGAAATGTATATGCTGCACTTTGTATTTTTATAGAATTTCATGTTGCATGATATTTGGGTCTGAATCTTATGATAGCAGACAGGTACTACGATTGAGGCAGTGTAACTCTCAGGGTTGGGTGACACAGTCGTTAGTTTGAGGCAACGTGAGTTGTCAGGATGGGCATGGCCTGAGGTACTTTTGATACTTGGCTCTGTTGAGGGCGGGTAAGGAGGACATGAGGCCGGGATGCCGTGGGGCATGGGTTGCGATGAGGGGGAGTAAGGGTAGTTGTTATGCACTGCCTTTTTCTTCTTTCCTTATCTACGTAGAATATTTTTGTTATATAGATATATGTGGGATATCTGACCATTTATGGTGTTCGACGAGTTACTTTTTCACGACACTATGGAGCGATAGGCAGTGGAGGATATGGTACCGTAGGATCAGGATCAGAATCCAGTGCTGGCAGAGCTTGAGCCACATGTACATGCTCAGGGACATGATCATGTTCAGGATCCAGTGCAGGCAGGGCTGCAACCGGATTTGGCCGTGTTCAGACCGTGGCTCAACGAGCAGCTCCGAGCAAGCCTAGTTTGCGTCTTGTATGGGATTGGCAGAGGCGTGTAGGGTATAGAGCCTTCTATGGAATTTCTGACGTGGGAGTTCCAGTCGCAACACACGCCACTATTTCAGGGAGAGGGTGGTCCACAGGCATAAAAAACTAGATAGAAAGTATACACATGATCTTCGAGCAGCTCGAGATTCCTCCATGTCAGAGGGTCAAACTAGTGACGTACATGTTGAGAGGACCGGTGAAATGTTGGTGGGATGTGCAGGTACAGGCTCGTAGGCACGAGGGACTAGCAAGGAAGGACTTCAAGGAAATGTTCTTCGAGAACTTTTATCTACAGATGCTGAGGGCAGAGAGAGCTCAGGAGTTCTTGATTCTTCAGCAGGGAGACATGTCTGTCATGGATTACACAACTACATTAACAGAGTTGTACCGCTTTTCACATGGTATGGTGAGCGATGATGCTGCTAGGGTGAGGCGCTTCGAGGACGGCTTACGACATGCCATTCAAGTTCAGGTAAACATCATCAGGCTGGGTTCCTTCTCCGAGGTGGTAAACCAGGCACTCATAGCTGAGGGTAACGAGAGAGAAAAATCTCATTTTGGAAGGGTAACATCTTCAGGTGATGATTCGAACAGCAGGAAGCGGGGGAGAGATGAGTTCCAGCAGGGCGGGCAGGCCAAGGACTCAACTAGACCACCTCGTGGAAGTTCAGCGGTGGTTTGATTTCAGTGTGGACAGTCAGGGAATGTTTGGGATTAGTACGATAGGCCCCTGAAGGAGTTTCAGGCGTGTGGAAAGGTCGGACATCTGGAGAGGTTTTGCAGGCATCCTTCTCAGACAGCTAGCAGATAGGGACCAGGACAGACTGTGGCATCAGGAGTTGGTTCAGGTTCGGTACCAGGAGAGGGTGGCCGAGGTTCAGCTGCACGCGGAGGATGTGATAGGGACAGTAGGGCCTATCTGAGGGGTATGTGGCCGGAGACTGGGGAAACACTGAAGGGAGGACAGGCTTCAGGGATCCGTGTGTCAGGTCAGGTGAAATCCGTGGAGCTGCCAGGGTTTGAGCAGGCTGGAGAGCCGATGATGGTGGCAGGTACAATGCGGGTGTGGCCGTGAGTTTCATTACTTTCTTTTGGCATGACCTCTTGAGGCATGTCTGGTTGAGTGCACAGGCTTCACAGGATACTTGTGGACTAACTATATGCTACTTAGTGGGATTGGCATCATATTATTTGTGTTTTATGTTTTATTTATATATTTTAGATGTGTGGCATCAGGAGCATCAAGGATGTAGGTTACTTGAGGTTTCGTGGGCATCAGGTCATCATGGATGTGGGTTACTTGAGGTGCATGTAACCAGGTTTGAATTGAGCATCTATTAGATGAAGGACCTTAGGGAGGTGGATGCCGATGCAGTGAGAGTTACATTGGGTGTCGGAATCGGCACGTGAGCACCGAGGAGGTGCAAGGGTTAACATGCGTCACAGATGGACCATGGGTCCGGGAAATAGGTCGTTGGACCTTGTTTGTTTATTGTTTTCATTGAACCTTGTTCGAGTCGAGACCGAGTAGGCGATTCCTAAGGTGGGGAGCCCTTTTTACGAATTTAGCCAGAACTTTGAGACTGAGGTACTCTGGGTTGTTTAACCGGGATGGGCGTGTTCGGTTCCATCTGTTGGTTTCATTTGGTAGCTCGGGGACAAGATATACTAAGGTTGGGTGTTTGTAAGAACCCAAGTTTTTGGAAACGGGTCAAATTCCGACCATGTTTAAACATTTGACTGGTTTTTGAGAATTTTGGAAAATCTGGGCAGTTTCTGGAAATTTCTAAACTACATGCCATGTAATTTAAGTACACGCCGTGTATGAGTTACCTGAGTGACCGACCACGTGCTCACCAAGTACATGCCGTGTGAAGACTGTGTAGAACATTCCTACTACATGGATTGTATTTATAGACACTCCATGTATTCTTTCCCGTGCGAGGCCAGGTACATGTCATGTGGTCCCCAAGTGTAAATTTCCATCTAGACTGCGTGTAGCCTTCCTTGACACGCCGTGTACCCATGTCCCGTGTAGCGGCCGAGACCCTGGACGTGTGTTTACCATGTACACGGTCCAGACCATGTGCAAGACTCCGCTTAAGTCGGAGTATGGAAACATGTATACACGGCGTGTACTCGAGAATTACACTCCCTGTAATTTTTTTATTTGATCGACTGAGGCGTCGTCGGGCCTCATTACTAGAATTCTATTCTTCTCCCCCTTTGGACGAACAGTCCATCCGAAAGCCCTCCACGAACACAAATCCTTCTAGATCTGTCGTACAACCTCCATTCTTCGATCTGTCAGAGGCATTGGGACCGCATTGGAGAGGATAACCCCATGCAACCTTCATCGTTCTTGATTACTCACATGTTCCTCCGCAAGTTCCATCCAAACGGAAATTCCGGATTTGACGGAAACACATATCTACATCGATTCAGTCTGATTCAGAGGCTAAACCCAAAGGAGTGGCATCGTATTAGTACGTGGTATGTGGTGCATACCTTATTTCGTGTTTCTGTAGAAAATTTGGGGTTGTGACCTTTGGTCACGATGTCGGGTGTTGAGCGGGACCCTGTTTATTGTTTTATTTAATTATATACACTGAGGAATACCTCTGGGTATTCCCTAACCCTGTTGGGATCGAGCGAGACCGGGTTAGAGGTCGTTGCTCGTTTGGTGAAATTTGGCCGAGGGTGACGAAAGGAGTGCGAATTGGTCCATTGTTTAAACTTCTTATTGAATGTCTCTAGTTAAACTGCTTAGTTTAATTTTAAAATTGTGAATGAGTTAGGTACTAGTATTGGAGGGCAGAAGTAGTGCAAATTGACTGTTTAGTAATTGCATGTTTAAAGTAATGCTTCCAAGTATGAATGTGCAATTTGTGATATTGTCTATGTTGAACTGCTTGTTGTGTTGGGTGTGGCCCAGATATATTGGTGAGTTATGGGGATCACAGGTTGGGGATCTTAGCTCGGGTTACTTTGGGTGGTTGCTACCATGGTATTGGGCATCACAGACGTCGGTTGAGACAGTTAGACTGTCAGGTTGGGCTTGGCCCGAGCTACTGGATGGCGAGACCATCAGACTGGAGCGACATGTTCGCAAGGACACGAGGTGTCGGAGTTGTTGTGTCTTGGGAACTTATTGAGGTGATTACGGCTCACCGGGTACTTTTGAGTAGTGTGCACATAGATAGACTCCTAGATGAGGTGGTACGGACACTCGCTGGGTAGAGGCCCCCGGTAGATGTGGTTAGGTATATTTTGTTTGGGGTGCTTGCCATAGGAAGCCACGTGGAAGGTGAGGAGCCATTTGAAGACATATTTGAGGCGGTCAGGTTGGGGAAGAGGCTCGCCATGATTTGAGGGCAGACATCGATGACTGTCCGGTTATCTTTTGAGGACAGGTATCATTGTTCCTCCGGATACTGTGCCATGGGAAGGTTGATCTATTGAGCTAGGTTACGATGGTTGGGCGTGCCGGGGGGCATCGGTACTTGAGACACATGGTGTCAGGTGGCACGAGGTGCCGGGCTGCAGATCAGACTTTCTGGCGTTGGCCGAAGCAGGTGACACTTCATGGTGGCTGCTGAGCACCAGTGAATTCTTTGTTTACTTTTGGGAATTGAATTGTTTAATATTTTCTAATATATACATGTATTCCTAAACACTTATATTAGGTACGCACCTCTGGGTGGTATCCTACTGAGACCTGTCTCACACCCTACAGGGACCCTTCGGGACGCGTGTAGACTTTATGAAATTGTGTGCAGGTAAAGGGTCAGCCTCAGGTTCTGGACATTAGTGCTGTTGACATGGAGACTGGCACAGACCCTGAGGTCGTGCCGTACTAGAGTTACATGTTTAGTATTCTTTTCATGCATCAGCATTTTTATTTTATATTGTATCTACAGTTGGTTAGCCAATGGAGCCGTGATATATATATATATTGATTTGTATGAATTTTTTGGATGCATACTTGGTTGTATTTGCAGTTATTGCAGTTGATTGCTGGAATGATGTTCTGTTTAGTTTTCGTTGTTGCTGTTTTTATATTGCTTCCACTGTTTATTGTTATTGAATGTGCATTTGCTATGCGGGTCTGGTTCGAGTCTGCCAAGTCATTTATTTCCACTGCATATTTTAGTTTATTACTTGGACCAGTACTTTTAATTCCTCCATGAGGGTATAGCCTCCCCACTATACCTAACAGACCCTCTCTTCTAGTCAGCAGTCTTTGGCATTCAGGGGAGGTGCGCCTAAGGTAGTGACACCCGACCCGTTCGGCACTGTTCGGGTGGATAGCCGGGTCCGGGTCGTTACAGATGTGTTTGATTGTCCCCTTGGAAGTAATAATTTAGTGTAGTGGGAAGTTCCATTAATTTAAGATCAAGTTGGTTCGGAATTTCAGCAGCATATTAGACATTGCATCAAGATCGATTTTGTTTCCCAGATTTATATATAGAATTAAATCCCCATGGGTAGAAGTTTCATATTCAATATTGGTTTGTTCAGATTTAGGGAAGGAAGTTTGATTGGACTCCCTGAACGTGGTTTCTTGAATGGTTTCACTAAATTTTGGACCTATGTGTAGAGACCCTGAGCTTGATGTACATAGATTTTAAATTACTTTTCCAGAATACTCAATACATAAAAAAACAGATAGCAAAGGACCATAATAGTTTAGTGTCTTTGGAAACTCGGAACGTAATCTTCAAATCATGGTAAAAGATCTTCAACATCTCCCATAAAGATCTTTCCCTTTTGGTTTTCTTACCTAAAACCTTTCCTGTAATCTTGGGGAAAAGAAAACATATAATTGGTGAGCTCAAATTCTCAATAAGGGTAAGCATGGAGAAAATCAAACAAACCATATACATTTGAACCTAAAAACATGAACATAATGTTTAAACATCCAAATCGTGAGCAAAGACATAAATCATGGAAGTATGTAAGGCATGTATCAGAATGGAACATTAATCTTGATAAAATAGCATGGGAATAAATCATGTAATTGTGGAAAACATTCAACACTTGTTATGATTTACATAGTAGCCAAGGCATTGCTACCAAGACCATCTTAGAGGACAAAGTCCCTTTCTGAATCGAGTTCACTCTTCGTTCCAATCCAGTATCACTGAACCAGATTAACTTACCATTCCAGCCATTTCTATCTCATGAGATATAAATCTTTACCCAATGCATTGGAGGGAGATATAGGTCCCACCCATCTCATTATGAAATCATTCTTACTTGTGCCACAACATAAACATAAATCATTCATCATTACTCAAAAAATAAAAATGGGTTTCATAAACATCAACGCATCATAACATAATCTATATAAAACAAATGGATATCATTTCATAATTAGAAGAATCAAACCATGTAAATAAGGGAGAAATTATACTTGAAACATACACATGTGAAATAATGTCATCTTATATGGAGAATGGTTTTGATAAAACAATTGAAATGAAATCTTGAGGAAAATATCCTTTCTTATTCAAAATAATTTTCTTTTCACAAAATTCCATGACATTTTAAATGAAAAGGGTTTTGTTGAAAATAATCTTGAAATCTTGTAGATGAAGATTCGTGAAAACGATGCATTATGAAATCGTAAAAATCCATTCACGCCGTATAAGTTAAAAATAACATTATCCTCATATTTTTGTTGGAAAAGTCAAAAAGTACCTCGTATGGTAAAAAAATATTCCTTACATACCATGTAGTAAAAGTAAAAAATGGTTAAAAAGGACTTCAAACATACATGAAACCATTTTTAGGAAACATGGACTTGGATGATATCAATAATCCCAGTAAATACTTATGAATAAACAATCTTAGATAATAAGAAGATTGGAATAGTTATCCCTTACCTTAGGTCTGATATGCTTCGTACATATCTGAAACTTATATATAATGATTTTAATAATTTCATTGACTTATTACAGAGTCATATTCATTGTTATTATATAATATATGGTCCACTTATGACTTTATATTACCCGTTCTTTTGTAAATTGCATGTCAAAGCAGCATTTTGGGTAAAACGTTTTATTTATCGTACATGTTTGGACTTGTTGTTCTTGATATAATTAGTACTTATATCATGATTTAATTACTTCTATAATGTAAATCATGATATATATATCATATATATTCAGTATATATATATATATATTATATAGATAAATAAAATGAAATACACCGTTCATGGAGATGGTAGGTCGTACGTACGCATGAACGCTGTTTTATTTCCTTATTGACTTGAATGGATGTAAGTGGATGAAATATATATATATATGTATACTTAAATCCAGTAGATTCATTATTTCATATATTTCATTGTTATTCATTTTATATACATTATAATCATTCTGGAGTGGTTAATCATGGAAAATGAATCTTATCACGTTCGTAGAGACGGTAGTCCGTACGTACGCACGAGCGATGATATCATTCCCATGATCATGGAATTGTATTGAAGTGTATGTATAATATTACAAAATCAATATCACTTTTAAATAACCATATATAGTTATTTATTTACAAAATTATACCCATCCATGTAAGGTGGTGGTGGAAAAACTGATTACACCACGACGTGGAGATGGTATTCCGTACGTACGCACGCGTGGTGATTTCGTTTTCCATAGGATGGATAGAAGGTGAAATAGGGTTGTTTCATATTCATAATAACATATAAGTATATGAGTGATACTGATTTTATTACTTTATAATGAAAAAACTAAATAAGATGGAGTTGAAGAAGAATGAAACTTGAGAGAATCGAAAGAATAGATTACCTCTTCTTCGACGCACCTCCTTTATGCCTTCTCTTAAGGAAGTAGAGTTTGTCATTTGAGGAGACAAAAAACACCATGAATATTTCTAGGGAAGTGGAGAAGAGAAATGGTCAGGGGTTTACTGAGCATAAAGGCTCAAAAGGGTGTGAAGAGAAGAGGAAAGGGGTTCCCTTTTTATAAGGAAGGAGAGGGGAACCTTTGGAAAAACTCAAAATATTATTTTATTATAAAGTCATATTTGGTTTTTAATAGCTCCAAATTTATTTATTTAAAATATAAGGTGGGTATGGGTAGAAATATTCTCATAAAATAGAATATAGAAAAGTTTAGGTTTCTATTTTAACCTTATAATTTAGATTTAACTTTAAGTTAAATAATTTTACTTTTACCATGTCTTCTTGTTTTCTTATAATATACGCTTAATAAACATACTATAACAAGCCAAAAGAACCCCAATTTGTTTATTATTAATATATATAAAATTATGTAAATCATTTGGGAGAAAATCAGATTTTTAGTAATAACATAACAATTAATAGTATAATAATTTTTTTAAAACTATTTTATGTCAATTTTGAAACTATTTGGTAATTGATTTTTGTGAAAATCATAACAGAATGATTAGTTCGAAAATAGTTAATTAAACAAATATTAACATATCATATTAACCTATAAAATAATTTTAATTCATAAAAATTCTCATATTAAATTTAATTTGGTATTTATAACATCAATTATATCAATATATCATTAATAAGATAATAACTGCATCATCATTGTGTCATAAATAAATTAAATTATTTAATTTATAAAAATTAAAATTAAAATATAATTATGTATTAATTATTTTTATATATATAATTAATATTTATAGTCGAATTTATCTTATGTATAACCCTATATTAATAATGTTTTAGTTATTATACATTGATTTTAACTATTTTAACTATTCTTTAAATAAAATAATATTAAATGTCCTAATCTAATCCAATTGGACCTAAATGGCAGTATTTTATTCGTAAGGTTGTTTTTGGTCTAATTACACTTATCGAATAGAATTACGACATGTGTTATTGTAATAATAATATCATTTTTACCCTTAATTAACCTATTTACTTTTAACCATGGTAAATAAAAGTAAAAGGTTACTATTCACCAAAAATAATTTCATCTCATTAAACAAAATTTTAGCCCTTGATATTAACTATGTCTCTAGGATTTTTGAAATTCCACTCACAAAAGTGGTAAAATTACGTTTTATGTGAATTTCCTAATTCTTCTAGGAGGTGTGTAAAAGTCGGTGAAAAGTTCAATAAAATTTTAATATATTTAAAATTATTATAAAATGAATCCAATGAATTGCATTGAACTTATATAGGTATTATGTATCAATTTTGATCTAAAATAAATTTAAATAAAATAAATAATTATTTAAATAAAAAGTCGGTTTTTAAATAGTAAGACAATGTTTTCACTATTCATAAAAAATTGAATGTTTTTAGAAAAATACCAAAAATTCACCCGTTGCTAATCTCAATAATCCGAATCCAAAAATAAAGTCCATTTTGAATGATAAAATTTAAAAAAAATAGAAAAAGTGGGTATTAATATTCATAAAAGCTAGTTTTAATAATATTTTAATAGCATATCGTTGTTTAGTGAAACTCAGTATTGCGTACGACGCAAGCTATCGAGGAAGGTTGTGATTGCGTGTAATGCAAGCCAATTCAGGGATGCATGTAGTGCAATATCCTTTTTGTGTAGCGTAAAACACATGACATCAATAAAATTAAAAATAATATTTTTTATAAAAACTCGTGGTGTTACATTCTACCCCCCGTAAAATATATTTCTCCCTCAAAATTCGTCGGGGTTATAAATGATTTACTACCCGATAGTTTCTTTAATAGAAACCCACATTGTAAAAAGGAATACCAAAACCAATATTTAAAAACTAATGTATTAAACGTAACGGTTACCCAAATTAACTAATCAGTGGGGTTCCACATAAGAGAACATGGGTGAAAATATGGATATGGAAGTGAAATCTAACCATCATGTTCTGATGGTGAGTGGTAGAGGACATGGATACGAAAAATCCAACAATCACAAAGCCATATATTTGTGATGATCTAAGGTACCATCTGATTAATCTGATATAAGGGCACTAGGACAACATTTTTGGTTTTCAAGATCATTTCCCTAAAGTTGAAGAAATTGGTATTAGAAGAAATGTTTTCTTGATTTTGGTACAGTATCACCGTTGGTCGTTATTTGGACAATTTCCACTTAATCTCTTAATGAAATGAATCTGAATTTTTCATTCATGAAGTGTTAGCATATCATGTGATAGAATGATGGGTCATTCCATCTGTCTTAAAAAAAGGTTAGAAAAAGTTATCAAAAATACATAAGTCCATATATAGTGAGATTAATCATATATGGTTCCTCAAATGGACTTAACTTCATATATCATACTGCTTAATATAATAATATTGGTTTCTACTAAACAGGGACATCTTATAGGCCTGTGGTATGTGATAAAGGCCTGTCACACTTCAGTTGTGGGTTCGAATCCCACAGCCTTGTCTGACGTGACTGGTTGTCGCCCATCCTACAGGTTGTCTTTTTTCTAAATCTACATTATTATAACATTCCATAATTAATATCGAAAAAAATTTCTACCGTTAAACAATTCTATCTTATTCCCAACTTAATCCATTCCAACCATTATGCTTTTTGAAAATACTTCTTTCCAATATCGTAGTGTAAATAAAATTATCACTTGAGAGGTCACATAACAAGTATGTGAATCCCATTATTTATCCCCCATATATCATACGATATATCTTGTTGATCACATTCCGAAAATTCGAAGGCCTTAATCATTTATTCTCTTAAAAAATGAATACTCATTGAACATTAGTGAAAACATGAATGTAGTTAAAAGTTAACACTTTACACATACCAAAATCCCCATAATTCTATATACTCAAACCATGATATCAAATAGTCTTTATATCAATCATGAGCTCATGAATACTACAAACATCTCATTATTTTTCATTGCCCCTTCATTATGGGCATATCATCTACTTTCCAAAAAAAATCTGAATAACCTTTCATGGTTACCGGTACCATTTAACATATACTTTCAAATAATTTAGGATTAAAAAAGTGTAACAATCCTTAGATGTGTCTTTATTCCATAGTACCGTTACCTATATATTATAACTCATGATAAACATAAATCATTCCACTACCTTCTTAAACCACTGATTGAGCTTCATCATTTCTTTCATCTCATATATCATTTGTAGTCTCTTCATCATCATCAACATAAATAATACCCATACGACCATGCTGATTCTCTTCATCAGATTTTCCCTTAGGGAATTGGTTTGAATAATTACCATACATCCCACATTGAAAAAATTTAATCATTTATGATGTCGTAGCAATACTATTACCCTTTTACATGGTGTTAACTGAACCTTTTCCTTTGCACTTACTGGATTTGTGTCCATATTTTCCACACCCAAATCATCTTCTAGTTCCTTTGAAACAATCTCCCTGATGCCTCTTGCCACATGATTTACATGAGGGAAATTGATCTTTCTTTCCTCTATGATCATCATGAAAATCAATCTTTCTCTTATTATCTGAGTTGGAAAACATTCAGAAGACGAGATTATTAATCATATTATGATATTTATGATTATGCATAACAATAGTTTTTTCCCTTCCAAATCCCATTTCATTTTCTTGATCATGAATAATATCATTCCATTGTCCATCATATTCTCCTTTATCAGGAGTCTTCCTGTTTCCATCCATTTTCTAAAACCCAAAAAGAATGGTGTGAGAGGAGAAAATCATCCTAGGTAAAACTACACAATAAAGGGGGATTACCTTCCATATCTAACATCTTAAGATAAATTCTATGATCGTTACCATAATTATAGGACTATAAACTATACTTATACTAAACGTTAGGGACATCCCTTGACATAGCTTAGAAATATCTCTAGGGATATCAATAATGTTTTCACATCCTAAATTCCACAGGTTATGTAAATGTTTCCTCTGATACCATCTATAGAGACCCAAAGCTTTATGTACATAGACATTACATTACTTTTTTGGAATACATAATACATAAAAAAACTTACACCTAAGGACCGTAATAGTTTAGTGTCTTTGGAAACGCAGAACGTAATCTTCTAATCATGGTTAATGAACTTCAACATCTCCCATAAATATCTTCCACATTTGGTTATCTTACCTAAAACCTTTCTTAAAATCCTAGGGAATAGAAAACATATAAAGGGTGAGCTCAAATTCTCAGTAAGGGTAAGAATGGAGAAAATAAAACAAACCATATACATTTGACCCTAAAAACATGAACATAATGTTTAAACATCAAAATATTGAGCAAAGACATAAATCGTGGAAGTATGTAAGGCATGTATCATAATGGACCATCAATATTGATAAAATATCAGGGGAATAAATAATATAATTGTGGAAATCATTCAGAACTTGTTATGATTTCCATAGTATCTAAGGCATTGCTGCCAAGACCATCTTAGTGGACAAAGTCCCTTTCTTAATCGAGTTCACTCTTCATTATAGTCATGTATCACGGAACCAGATTAACATACCATTCTAGCCATGTATATCTCCTTAGATATAAATCTTTACCCAATGCATTGGAGGGATATCTAGGTCCCACCCATATCATAATGAAATCATTCTTACTTGTGCCGCAACATAAACACAAATCATTCATCATAAACCAAAGAATAAAAATGGGTTTCATAAACATCATCCCATCATAACATAATTTATATAAAACAAATGGATATCATTTCATCACAAGAAGAATCAAACCATGTAAATAATGGAGATATTTTACTTCAAACAAATACATATAAAATAATGACATCTTAGATGGAAAATGGTTTTGATAAAACACTTGAAATGAATTCTTAAAGAAAATATCCTTTTATATTCAAAATCATTTTCTTTTTAAAAAATTCCATGAAATTTTAAATGTAAAGTGTTATGTGGAAACTAATAATGCAATATTGTATAGGAATATTCATGGAAACGAGGCGTTATGAAATAGTAAAAATCTGTTCATGCCGTATAAGTTAAAAATAACATTCTCCTCATATATTTGTTGGAAAAGTCAAAAAAGTACCTCGTATGGTAAAAAACGATTCCTTACATACCCTGTAGTAAAAGTAAAAAAAGGTTAAAAAGGTCTTTAAACATAAATGAAACCATTTTTAGTAATCATGGACTTGGATGACAATAATAACCCCATTAAATACATACGAATAAACAATCTCAGATAAGAACGAGATTGGAATAGTTATCCCTTACCTTAGGTATGATATGCTTCGTACGTATCTGAACCTCCTGTATAATTATTTACATAATGTCATTGACTTATTACACAATCATATTAATTTTTATGATATCATATATGGTTCACTTATGACTTTATATTACCCGTTATTTTGTAAATTTCATGTTAAAGTTGCATTTTGGGTAAAATGTTTTATTTATCGTACGTGATAGGACTTGTTGTTCTTGATATAATTACTACTTATATCATTATTTAATTACTTCCAGAATTTAAATCATGATATATATCATATATATTCAGTATATATATATATATAATATAGATAAATGAATTGAAATACACCGTTCATGGAGACGGTAGGTCGTACGTACGCATGAACGTTGTTTTCTTTTCCTTATTGACTTGAATGGAAGTAAGTAGATAAAATATATATATCTACATATGTATAAATAAACGAAGAAGCTTAATAATGTCATATATTTCATTGTTATTCATAATATATACTTTATAATCATTCTTGAATGGTTAATCATGGAAAATGAATCTCATCGTGTTTGTGGAGACGATAGTCCGTATGTACGCATGAGCGATGATATCATTCCCATGATCATGTAATTGTATTCAAGTGTATGTATAATATTAAAGAATAAATATCACTTTACAATGACCATATATATTTATTTATTTACACCATTATACCCATCCATGTAAGGTGGTGGTGGAAAAACTATTTACACCACGGCGTGGAGACGACATTCCGTACGTACGCAAGCGTGGTGATTTCATTTTCCGTAGGATAAATAGAAGGTGAAATAGGGTTATTTATTATTAATAATAACATATCATTATATGAGTGATACTGATTTTATTACATTATAATGAAACAAATAAATAAGAAGGAGTAGAAGAAGAAATAAACTTGAGAGAATCGAAAGAAGATATTACCTCTTCTTCGACGCAGCTCCTTTAATCCTTCTCTTAAGGAAGTAGAGTTGGTCTTTTGAGAAGACCAGAACCTCCAAAATGTTTCTAGGGAAGTGGAGAATATAAATGGGCAGGGGTTTGCCGAGCTTTAAGTTTCAAAATGGTGTGAAGATAAGAGAGAAGGGGTTCCCTTTTTATAAGATAGGAGAGGTGCACCATTGGAAAAACTCTAAATATTTTTTTATTTTAAAGTCATATTCGATTTTTAATAGCTCAAAATTGATTTATTTAAAAGAGAAGGTGGTTATGGGTCTAAATCCTCTCATCCAATTGATGTTATACAAGTTTAGGTTTCTATTTTAACCTTATCATTTCGATTTCACTTTAAGTAAAATAATTTTACTTTTACCGTGTCTTCTTGTATTCTTACACTATAATGTTAATAAACATACTATAACAAGACAAATGAACCCCAAGTTGTTTATTATTAATATATATATATCCTAATATAAGTCATTTGTCCGAACCTTATATTTTTAGGAATAAAATAACAATTATTAATATAATATTTGTTTTAAAAACTATTTTATGTAAATTTTGACACTATTTGGTAATTGATTTTTGTGAAAATCATAAAAAAATTATTAGTTAGAAAAAGGATAATTAAATTAATAAAAACATGTCATATTAACCTATAAAATTAGTGGAATTCATAAAAAGTCTCAAAGTACATTTATTTGGGTATTTATGACATCAATTATGTCAATATTTCATTAATAAAATATTACTGCTTCATCATTGTGTCATAAATAAATTAAATTATTTAATATCTAAAAATTGTAAATAAAATTCAATTATGTATGAAATCATTTTATATTTATAACGAATATTTATAGGTGAATTTATCTTATTTATAACCCTATATTAAAAATGTTTTAGTAATTAAACATTGATTTTTACTATTTTAACTATTCTGTAAAAAAAATATTAAATGTCCTAATCTAATCCAAGTGGACCTAAATTGTCATATTTTATTCCTAAGGTTGTTTTTGGTCTAATTAAATCTATTCAATATAATTAGGACATCTTTTAGGGTAATAATAATATCATTTTTACCCTTAATTACCCTATTTACTTTTAACCGTGGTAAATAATAGTAAAAAGTTACTATCCACCTAAAATTATTTTCATCTCATTGAACCACATTTTAGTCCTTGATATTAACTGTTTCTCTAGGATATACGAAATTCCACTCACAAAAGCGGTAAAATTAAGTTTTATGTGTATTTCCAAATTCTCCTAGTAGGTGGGTAAAAGACGGTGAAAAGTTCAATAAAATTTTTATATATCTAAAATTATTATAAAATGACATAAATGAATTAAATTTAACTTATATAGGTATTATGTATCAATTTTGACCTAAAATAAATTTAAATAAAATAAATAATTATTTATATAAAAAGTCGGTTTTTAAATAGTAACCCTGTGTTTTCACTATTCGTCCAAAATTGAAAGTTCACAGAAAAATACAAAAAATTCAACCTACACTAATTTCGATATTCCGAATCCAAAAATGAATCCCATTTTGAAAGATAAAAATCAAAAAATTTCAAAAAGGGGGTATTACTATTCATAATGGCTAGTTTTAATAATATTTTAATAGCATATCGTTGTTTAGTGAAACTCGGTATTGCGTATGACGTAAGCTATCGAGGAAGGTCCTAATTGCGTGTAATGCAAGCCATGTCAGGGATGTGTGTAGTGCAATCTCCTTTTGTTGTAGCGTACAAAACAAGACATCAATAAAATTAAAAAGAATATTTTTCATAAAATCATGGGGTGTTACACTAAGACTTCATCATAAGAGAAATTTGAAAATGATTCAAGCCAAGGGGATAAACAACCTTCACGAGAATAAAGGAAATCAATCCCATCCTGACTTAAACATCTATCAAATATACATTGATCTTCTATTGATTCATTATAAATTATTCCTATCATTTTTACTTCATGAAGGTCTTCTTCATCCACTATTTGTGAGCGTGAATTATAGATGTTTAATTCTAGGATCATGTTTCTAAAGGTGATGGTCATGTTCCCATTGTGAACTTGGATAAAAGAGTTGATTGATTCAAGGAAAGGATGACGAATGATGATTAGGGTTTGTTCCTTATTTCCTATTTTTGGACGGCTCTCAAGGACAATGAAGTCAACATGGTAGATGGTGCTTTCTACCTTTACTATAACGTCTAATAAAATCCCATTTGGATCCCTAATTTTATGATCATCTAGTTGAAGTGTGACAGACATGGGTCAGAACTCTTCTAGGCCTATCTGTAAGTAAACATCATAGTGGATGATATTGATATTAGCACCTAGGTTACACACGACCTTGACAACTTTTCTCTCCCCTAGTTCAACATTGATGTAAGGGCATCCCGAGTCTCTCAACGTAGAAGGAATGGTCCCTTGAATGGTGGTACTCACATTAGTATCCAAAAGGAATTGGTTTTTATGTGAAAATTTTATTTTAAAAGTGAAAAATTCCTTAAGGTATATTGAGTAGAAAGGTATGTTTTGGATTGCATCAAGAAGGGGGAAGTTCAACCTGACTTGTGATAATATTTCCCTCAATATTTCACTCAATCCAGGCTTGGTTTCCCCCTCATGCGTTGAGGAAATGGTGCTGGATGTAGGTTTGTTTGCAGAAGACTTGTTACTTTGACAATGTTATCATATTTTTCATTTTGATCACTTGGTTCAATTGAATTCTCAGCTATGTATTAATCTTTAGATGGATTTTTAATTAGTTTTTCAGGTTTCTCAATTGATTTCCCACTTCTTAAAATAATAACAACCAATAGTAGTTCATGAGTTGTTTGGGTGAAAAATGACTATCCCCATACTATTTATTGTTGAATGGATTGTGTAGGCATGGATACATTTCTAGTTTTGATGGTTTTATGTTCTTGTTTAAGGGAAGATACATCCAACTTCATTATTTCCATTTGATTGCACAGTTGTTCTAGAAGGATTTGAGGAAATGTTTGGGTTGGTGCTTGAGAAGGTTGGTTTATCCCATGGGGATATTTTGGAGGTGGGATGGTTTGTTTAAAATGGACCAGTGGTTGTTGGTATTGGATAGGTTGGGTTTGGAACTAGTTATGTGTTTGGTAGTTCTGATGGGGGTACAGATTTTGGACCTGTTGTTGTCTAGGTTGTTGGATATCTTTCCAGCGGAAGCCTGGGTGGTCATTATACCTTGGGTTGTAGGTGTTTTGGAATTGAGGCTATTGAATGCACAAACACATACTTCCACTAGGGGTCCTCCTAAAAGAACATCCTCGATGGATGGAATGGTTGGGCAGTTGTCTATCTTATGGTCATGTTTGTCACAAATTGTGCAAACATGGTCTACAGTTTATATTTCATGGATATTCCTAAGGTATATATTTTCAACCATCCTTGAGAGTGATTTGAGTTTAGATCTAACGATTTCGCCTTCTCAAATTGTATGAATTATAGTAGTTCATTGTGTCTTTTCAAAATAAGGTTATGTTCTCCATGTTTGGTTTTGTTCAGCAAGGATTTTTTGATACTTGTAAGAATCATTTGGGGCATGGTTATTAAAAGTTCCATTACACATCATGTTAATGAATTTTTTGTTCCCATAACCCAACCCTTCATAGAAAATTATCACTTTTTCAGGTATAGAAAATCCTTGATGTGGAACTATGTTTATGTTTTCTTTGGTCCTCTCCCATGTTTCATAGAATGACTCTCCCTCTTTTTCGAAAAAATTGGATGCTCTTTTAAAGTGAAATTCTTCTTTGGTGGGGAAAGTATTTTTTGTAGAATTCTATTTTTAATTAGTCACAAGAGTTGATTGATTATTATCTCAAATTGTTTAGAAAATGTTTATCTTTTTCATATAAAGAATAGGTAAATATCCTCATCATAACTGATTCTACTTGATGAGTGGGACAAATGGTTTCAACAATGTCATTGAACTCCTTAACGTGAAGGTAGGTCATCTCGGCCTCCATTCCATGGTATGTGGGAAGGTGGAATAGGACATGTTCTTTAAATATATAGTTGGAATATCATAGAGAATTGAGTCTAATGCATGAGGGGGAATTGGACCATGCTAGATTTAGGTAGTCCTTCATGGTTTGATCAACTACATTCCCTAGGTTTGGAGCTTCTTGATTTTGGTGTCCCACTTGATTTACCCCAGGATTTACAATTTGCTTTCTTAGAAGACCCTCCATTAAAAATTGATTCAATTTTATATTTTAGAGTATTAAGAAGATTATGATCTAAGGGAAACAATCCCCTAGGATCAATTGAATCCCATATCCTAGGAATTTCAACCCAAACTTGTCTGTTTGAATTATCATGGGTGTATGTAGACATGCGCCAAAAAGAAAAAAACAAGAAAGGGATAAGATAAGAGATCATGGGTGAGAATAGAATAATGGGGTGAGGAAAAAATGTTTTGGTCTATGGAACTTACTTGGTCCCCAGAAATAGTGCCAGAATTAGATTCACATTCAAATTTACCCAAGAGATGATGGTAAAACAGTCCTTGGGGTCCATCTTGGGTTGTCGAATCCACTGAGACCTATGAAAATTCCTAATATACACAACCTACGTAATAGATTTTTGACTATGAATTGGCCAACGTGTTTTCGAATTTATTTTTTTTAAATAACACTAATAACCCTATGTGAATTAAATTCAATGAAAATTGTTTGATCTTAGGATTATGCTCATGGTGGATTGAATGGATTTTACTTCATTAGACAATTTTTGTTTTACTAGTTATTGATGAATCCATTCTTCAAAATGACACTACCATTATCATTTTATGGTTTGTGTCTAACTGAACTCAATTACTAATCCTCTACACACATAGATAACCAAATTCATGATATCTACAAGGTATATGGTCATTTTAGTAGTTAGATTTAGATTCCTTAAAAACAATGAAGATGAAGAGTGTAAATAACTGATGAATCGATGTCTTAAATTAGTTATCCAATTAAAAAAAATACTTTCATAAAATAACATTCCATCCAGCCATTGTATCTTCCTATGATCAACCCATAAATGTGTTATCCATATATTGATGGTATACTCTCAATGGTGGGTTGAATATAGCTTACAATAATTGGAATGAAGAAAATTAAACCACAAAAATAACGAGAACTCCTCTGTGTATGTGAATGAAATTAACACTTATGTGTGAAAAAATTTACTAAAACATAGATATATAACTGTGAATTGTAAATTTATAGAATTAATGAATGAAATGAGAATATTAGAATATAAATATGTTAATTAAGAACATATAAATACAAAAAAGAAACTTACATGGCAATTGACAGAATTACAATGCATCTTTGGAATAATAACATTACAAAAAACAAGAGATGTATTCACCATCACCACAACTTCCTTAAATAGGGAAATTGGAAGCCTTAATCCTAGCCTAAATAAATTTATACCCAATTATTAAATTAATTTAGGCCTTAGGGTGGTGGAAAGTAGTGGATAAAAATTGATTCCATACTTTGACCTGAAGTGGAAGCTACATTGCATCCAACAAAAAGATGCGTCGAAATGACCTTCTAGGTGGAAGAATTAGAGTGTCCCTTAGAATAAGAAAATAGAACCTTGGATTTCTTCTAACAGACTATAAAATGTGGTACCATTTGGAGTTGTTGATCCAGAGTTATGACTGAATTAGTGGGATAACATTCTGGACCGCAGATTCTGGCTCAAATTATGATATTCTATTTGGGTCGCCTTAATAACAACCATGGAGGAATAATTAGCACAGGATCATAAAAACCTATTTGTTAATATTTATTTATTATAGTGTCTCATGAAATTTGGGCTTCATTAGGGTTGTATTTTAGGCCCCACATTCTCATCAGTGGGCTGGTGTCCAATCTTACTTATCCAAAATTGTTTCCTTTTATAGCCAAATATCATCATAATCTTTTATAAATCCTCTATTGATCACTGAATGAAAAATTCTACCATTTAAGTTTATATAAGTTTCCTGAAATATCAAATTAAAATATATATAATTACATTCCTTATAATCATATGAATCATTGGACCTAAATTGCTGTACATTAGGCATGAAGTGCACAAATCATTAGAATGGATGTTCAAAATTTAAATCCACTAACTCAGGCCCATATGATCAAAAATGAAAATTTAATACCATTAGAATGTAATTAAAATATGTGTTTCTATTGTCTAATCACCCACCAAATATGTTAAAAAAGACATTCCTTCCTTAATTTTGTCGAAAAGACATAAAGTGCCTTATTTGTAAAATGATGGAATGATTTCTTTCAAAACATATAAGGTCAAATAAGGGTATAAATGACATTAACGTATTTTCTAGTAAATATTAAAAATTTTATTAAATACATTTTTATGAAAACATGGATGTGGATGATTAGGAGATCCGAGTAGATACTTACGTAAAAACAACCTTGGATAATAAAGAGATTGTGAAATTATCCATCACCTTGCACTTTCCTTTGGTCAAGGGTATGTTTAACATCTTGTTTAATTACCATAGTATGTTATTTAATTATAAAAGAACCATATTCATATTTATTATATCATACAAGATTCATTAATGACTTTATAATTCCCATTTAATAAATATTTCTATTTTAAACTAACATTTGGTATAATAATCGCTTTTTTTATCGTACGTGTTTTAACTTGTATCATATAGATCATGATTTAAATACATGTAGAATATAAAAATTGACTTATATATGATATATGTTTAGAATATAATTATTTATAATAGATAGATATATGAAATGGAAGGCACCGTTTATAGAGATGGTAGGTCATACGTACGCATAAACGGTGTTTCAGTTTTCATATCGTATTAAAGGGATGTAAGTGAATAAGACATATGTAAGTACATACATACATATATAGATTTTTCAAGTATAATTATTATTTCATATATTACATAATTATTAATAATATATATTTTTATAATCATCATTGAATGGTGAACGTGGGAATGACTCTCATCGCGTCGTGGAGATGGTAATCAGTACGCACGCACGAGAGACAATATCATTATATGGATGGTTAAATAGTATGTAATTGGATGGTATATAATATATACAGAATCATTAAAATATTATATTTATTATTTACATCAATTACACTAATTATTATACCCATCGAAATAATGAAATGTTTGAATAACAAACTACACCACGACATAGAGACGGTAAGCCATACATACACACATATGGGGAGTTTGTCATTAATAGGATAGATAGAATAAAAAATATTGTTGTACCATATTTATAATAACATATTATAATTTAGTAGGTACTGGAGTTATTATTTCAGTATGAAAACAATAGTGAAAGAGGAACTGGAAGAAGAAAAGAACTTGAAAGAGGGTGGTGAAATTATTACCTCTTCTTCAGGTGCTTCCTTTTGAGTTGATCAAACGAGATCCATAGGTTGGATTTATGATAAATTTAGGGACTCTATATTGAACTGAGGTAATTTGGGAGGATATTTGGGCAGGTTTTGTCCACGAAAAATGTCTTTGTAGGTGTGAAATTAAGAGAAGAGATGTACCCTTTTATAAGAGAGGTGAGGGTCATTTTAGGAAAAGCAAGAAATATTATTTTATAATAAAATAATTTTCGGTTTATAATGGCTTAAAATGAATTTATTTAGATAATTAAGTGGTTATGGGTATAAATGAATTCAAAAAATCGGTTTTAGACAAGATTAGGTTACCATTTTAACCTTATCTTTTAGATTTAACTCATAGTTAAATAGTTTAACTTTTACCTTATCTTCTTGTATTCTTACACTATATTATTAATAAAAATAGTATGAACTTACAATATAACCTCAAGTGTTTCATTAATGACATATATATTATTATTTAATCCCTTTTTCCGAATCTTATATTTTTAGTAATATTATAACAACCAATAATATAGTTTTTCTTTTAAAGACTAATTTATGACAATTTTGACACTATTTGGTATTTTGTTTTTGTGAAAGTCATAACAACCTTATCACATCAAATAAAAATTATCTAATAAACCCTAAAATGTCTTATTAACCTATAAAATTAATTTAATTCATCATAAGTCTCAATTTACATTTTTTGGATATTTATATTATCAATTATTTGAATATTTCATTAATAAGGTAATTACTGCATCATCATTGTGTCGTAAATAAATTAAATTATATAATTTCTATAAATAATAAATAAAATAGAATTATGTAGGAAATATTTTTATCTTTATAAGGAATATTTATATTCAAATTTATATTACGTCTAACCCTATATAAAAAATGGTTTAGTTATTGAACATTGAATTTAACACTTTTAACTCATTTTTAAATAAAATAATAATAAACATCCTAATCTAATCCATGTGGACCAAAGACGATCTTATTTCATTAATAAGGGTTTTTCGGTCGAATGACACTTATATAATAGAATTAAGTCATGTTTTAGGGTAATTATATATCATTTTTACCCTTAAGTACCATATTTACTATTAACCTTAGTAAATAAAAGGTAAAAGTTACAATTCACCAAAAAGTAATTTCTTCTTATTGAACCACATTTTACTACTTATGTCCACCATGTCTCTTTTATTTTTGAAATTCAACTAACAGAAGTGTTAAAATTATGTTTTCTGCCAAAATGCAAATGCTCCTAGAAGGTGGGTAAAAAATGTTAAAAAGATCAATAAAATGTTATTCATTTAATTTTATTATAAAATTACTCCAATAAATTAAATTAAACATATATAGGTATTATATATCTATTTTGACTAAAAATAAATTTAAATATAATAAATAATTATTAACATAAAAATTTATTTTTAAATAATAACGCATTGTTTTTCAATATACATCAGAAATTAAATGTTTTCAGAAAAATACAAAAAATTTTCCATAAGCTAATTTTGATATTTCGAATTCAAATTTTTGTACCATTTTACAAAACTCAAAACATAAAAGTTTCATTTATTAATTTAAAATTAATTCCCATTGTCAAAACCAAAAAGTGGGTTTTTAAAAAGTAAAAACTATCAAAAGAATAACATGGGTTTATGTCAAATTTAAATGTGAAATTACTAATAATGACCTACATTTTATTAAATGATAAAAATATAATCTAATTATACTTAAAAACCATTAAAATTCATAATTTTACACAATAAAGTATTTCTATTTAAAATGTTGTTTTCATTTAAAACATAGTATTTTTCACTATTCGTCAAAATATTAAAGTTATCAGAAATGTACAAAATATTTATTCAAAATAAATTTTTATGTCTTTATTCTAAAGAAGAATTTCTGATCATTTAATTGAATATATAAAAGTTTAAAATATTGGTTGCAAAAAGGGATCTCTATTAAAAGGAGGTAAAATTTTATTTTATGAAAAAATACATCTTTTATCTGAAAAAAATGAATTATTTCTTATATTAAGTCTATGAAACACATAATATGGATGTTAAAATTATATACAGTGTATAAGATTCAAAATGCAGTTAACACTATTCATAACCACTTTTTGAATGGCTAGTTTGTTATGTTGTGGTGCGTTCGAACTCAGTGTTGTGTTTATCAAAAGCTATTGAATTACAATAATGATATAAAGTACTATAAAATCCTGGTGTGTTACAATTTTTCTCAGAGAGGAGAATTTGCAGTGAGTAGTATTTCCATGGAAGACAATATGGGTTACCCCTTCACTAAAGCCGTGTCTCAAGTCCATGTTGGAGTTTGTTGGAGTTGGTGTCCTAGGGCTAACTATTTGTACTTTGATTACATGAATATTCAAGTTATTGATAATTAATAAAACATCTTATTACATATTGTTTGTTTTTATGCATGAACCTAATGTAATAATTTCCTAGAGTATATGTCGCATTGATAAAGCCATAGAATTTTCCTCTATGATGAGAACCTTGATGTGCTATGATGATATTCTCAAATAATGTTTTGAGGTTAGATAATTTTCTATGATGTGACACATAATTCAACGACATTTGGGTGTGAGTAATTGTTAGAAGATGAGGATTATTCACATGAAGTTTTCACTTGGTAATATTCAAGACAATAGACTATAAGAAAAGACCTAACGGTAGGAAATACACATGTTTTGGTGTGATTAGATATTCTTATCTACAAGCATGTTTGATGGTCCATAGACTTTTAGTTTGTTATTAATGAATGTTACAACTCGCATACATAGATGTATTTGGTAAACCATAATGATAATAGATCATGGTGAAGTTGGATACATTGGATCTGTCACGAGTGACATGCCATTAATGAATGTGAATCCTTCTTTTTGAGATATTGTGATAAAGGGATAATAATACACAGTGAAAATTCATATGTGGTTGTCAACTTTTCAACATTAATTTCATTCTCATTAGTCCCTTTACCCATTTCTAGATAGTAATCATGGACTTTAGGAAAATCATCCTAATGGAAATGATAAATAATACTAGAGGGTCACACAATAAGTGTTTCATGTTGATATCAATTAAATTATAATTTAGGAAAATTAATGGAATAAATATTATTCTCATGTTCGAGGAAAAAATTTATTTAAATTATATTGATCGCATAAATTAAATAAATATTTATTCACCGACTTGTGAATTGAATATTTATTTATTGATTCTTTTAATACATATTTATTTAATATATTGTGAATAAAATATTTATTTATAAATAAAATATTTATTCGGTTGATCAATAAATTCTAGAGTTCGAATAGACCAAGACCGAGTCTAGTGAAAAATTTTAATTAAAAATACTGTTATATAATATTTATTATTTCATAAGTTGGCGTGAGCCACAAAATAATAATTATATAATTATAATTATGCGACATGGTATTTATTGAAGGTAATAAATGTTATTGAATTCTCGATATACAATTAAAAAATATTTCAACTTAAATCTCAACCCTATAAATAGGAATCTATGTCTATTACGGGGTGCATTTCAAATTGAGAATATGAAATTATTGTGCAACAAGAATTCTTTCTCAACACGTCCTCACTCCCTCCCAAGAAAGAGAAGTGCAAGAGAGATTTCATCAAGTGTAAAGAATGAGTGATCAAGAATGAAACACAAGACATTCAACTCACTGTTCTAGCACTCATAGATCGAGTGGAATTTCCCAAAGATCATAGAATCACATATGGATTACCGCTAAAGGTATTTTATCCCTTTATCCTCACAGTGCAATGAATGTTATCTGAAAGGTAATTTTAAGATTATAAACCTTCACCAATGAAGAAAGTACTTAATCCCAAGTATTTATTTCATTAAATATTAAATTAATTAAATATAAATTTGACGTGAAAGATTCTCAGTCTTGTTGTTGGGAATCAAAAAATTAAAATAATAATATATCACCCACCTCTGCATGCTTTTGCTGCACCCAAAACAAACAAAATAAGGGTAAAATAATATGTTATTGATGAGTAGAAAAGATATAAAATAATGTGATGAAATATCCATAGAAGGAGTACGATGAACATAACCTATCCTAGTATTTATGAAAATTCATGCATCATGATTTTACATTGAGAATAAATAATGAGCTATAAAACTATGAGAAAAAATTGAAATTAATATAATTAGGGTGAAATTTGTTTGACTAAATAAAAAATAATCAACATTCATGTAGAATATTATCTGTAAATTTTTACCCAAAAGAAATTATTATCATATGTGTATTATGTTGTGACCTTTATTTAGAAAAAAACATGAGGGTATTCTATTCATATGAGTGAGATAACACTCAAAAATATGCCTTTGAGTTATAATAAAGAAAATTAAATTTATTTTTAGAGAACCTATTTTAGGGAACAATTAAAAGAAATGAATCAATAATTTTTTTTTTGTAGAAATGTTCACTACAACATTATATTTATTTATATCATATCATTTTAGAATTCCGTTGTTTTGAAAAAAGAAACTGAAACCCACCAGTGGATGGATGAATTCTTCGTTGACATAAATCATTGTAGATAAATAAGGAAAACCATAGTGTTTCAAAAATAACCATCTAGGCATGTATCATGAAAATATGTAGATAAACTAATAAAATATAATAATTTTGTTAACTAGATATTTCAAGTCAATATACAAAGAGAAAAAAGTTTGAATAAAATAATTCCCAACGACAAAAGAGAATTTTAAACAAAATCATATGAAAATAACAATGCATATTAATATAAAAAATGAAGTATATTAAAGAAATTATGAAAATTATAAATGTAAATTTGGAAAAAAAATATGAAAATAATGATGGGTTTGCTTCGCCTCAATGAGTGGAAATTTAACTTTAATCCCAACTATCATAGAAACAATACCACTAAGTTATGTGCTAGGCTTTTTAATCTAAACTGTTTATTTTGGCACCCACTAATTTAGAATGATGTTGATGTTTTTATTGTTACACACATGATAGTTGATCAAAGAACACTTAATGGGGACATAGGCATGTATTCTATGGCGATGATCAATGTTAACTTAGAAACTAACGCACCTGATTTTATTACCTTCACTGCTAATGGATACAAAACAGTTGTGAACCTAATGTACGAAAGGATCCCTCCTTTTTGTGAACTTTGCAAAATAGTAGGTCACATGATTCATAATATTTGGAATGTTTATAAGAAACCATCCCAACCAAAACATACTGGTCGGATAGAAATTAAAAAGCATAGGGGGGAGAAGGAAAATGTTTTAGATAAAACTGAAACATAAAAGAAAAATGAGGGAAAATGGGTTGGTAAGACCAATCCCTTTGGAAAATTGGAATCTGAAAAAGGAAAATCATTGGCTGACCTCACTGAAGAACATGAAATTGAAACAATGGAGAAAATTATTATACATGATATTGAAGAGGATGTATTTGGAATTATTTCACTCCCCCCAATAAGACATGGATCTATCAGGTCCTCTTTCAAAGGATTATACTCTTATGAACCCAAATCAGAAAGAATCAAGCGCAGATCCATCTGATCAGTGTATTAACATTCATGACCACTCAAATTTCCCTAATAAATAGATTATTCCACCCCTTGAAAACCATGTATCTTCCTCTAAAAACACTTTTCAAGGTGCACATCCCTCATCTAAAAAAAAGGACAGTCATAGGCATGTAGAACAGGATTATAGGGTATCTCTCTTTTCCTCCCCGAGTAGTAAAGACATGAAGAATGAATGTAAGGAGATCCCCTTAGAACAACCTAGTAGGATTTGAAATTCTCCTCCGACTATAATTTTTCCTTCTTCCCTAGAAATACAAATTGCTTCTTTGTACGATTTCAATGAGCACTGAATAATTTCTCCTTCATTTGCTTCAAAAAAGAAAACTGTCTCAGTCACATACACCGGAAGTGAGAAACGTATAATTTTTTTGGACAGTGCAGGTGATTAAAACCTCACATTGGCTCCTCAGTAATTGCAGGTTAAACATAGTAGTATTCCAAGGGAGAGTCCTTATGTAATCTGAACAAGGTCAAAAACCTCAGGTTCCAAAAACAAAGGGGACAACCCCACAAAAAAGGTACAAATGAATATGTTCTTCTGTAATTGTAAAGGGATTTACAAACCTAACACCTCTATTGTTTTAAATAAGTTTATTAATTCTCACTAACCTATACTATTTTCTATTGTTGAACCTAAAGTCAATTACGTATCAAGATTCAAACATTCATCCCCCTATAGATACTCTTTCCTAGGGGCTTTCAATAATGGTATATCCACTGAATCTTTATGGTTATTTTCTCACTCTTCTATGAAGAATGTTAGTATATAAAATACCTCAACCAAAGCTATTACCTGTGATTACATATTTAAGCATGCTCATATATACACCAATTTCTTTATCCCTCTAATATATACCAAGATAAGTAATCTCTTTGATATGATCTCACCCAACATAGTAACACTATCCATAATCCTTGGTTTATAGTCAGAGACATTAATTATATTTTAGAACCTAGTGAAAACGTTGGCCCTCCACATGCCTCCATATCCTCTAGGGGATTTAAATACTTAATTGAACTTAAAAACCTTAAAGAGTTTAATCTAATGGGTGCTAAATTAACCTGGTATAGAAAAAATATTATAGGATGGTGGAAAGTAAACTTGAAAGGGATTTCACTAATGATCATGCCTTGAATAAATGGGACAACATCTCTAGAATCAAACTTATGAATATTTCTTCTGATCATCATCTCATATTAGTTATCTTTTCCCATAACACATTAAAACCTTGGACCCCTTTCATATATAACACTGCATGGTCCTCTGACCCGAACTATATGAATATTATAAAAAACTCTTGGAATAATATGCATAGTCATTATGATGCATTTTCTTTTCTGGTGAAATTGAAAATGCTTAAGAAAGTCGTCAAAAAACTGGGGAAAATCTAAAACAAATGAAATAATCAATAATATCACCCTTATGGAAAAGGAACTTATTAAAATTCCAAAGTATAACACCTCCTCTAACATTTCTCATGACTCCCAACATAATAGAAACATTTCCTCTAAACTAATCACTCTACTCAACTGTAAGGATAACCTCAAAAAGAAGGTCTTTAAAACAAATGGCTTAAAGATGGGGATAGGAATACCAAATTCCACAATGCCCTCCATAGAGTTAGAAAATCCTATAGGACTCTTGCATATCGTAGAGAGGGGGACATATTCTTGACACTGAGGAAACAATTTCCAATCTTGTGATATCTTACTTTCATAATATCTTGAATGGATCTGGTATTGAAAAAGATCATATTCTTGATTTCATTCCAACAATGGTTACTGATGATGACAACTACTTGCTTAATATTATTCTTTTAGACCAAGAAAATAAAGACCCAGTCTTTAGCCTAAACTCGGATGGTGCTCCTAGGTTGGATGGGTTTAATAATGGGTTTTATAAAAAACAATGGGATGTGATTCCATATAATGACTGTTGCATATTGAATCTTTTCTTCTCTAGAGGCATAGTCCCACATGTATTAAAATCTCTATTCCTATTCCTTATCCCTAAAACTGAGAATGCGGATGAATTACACCTTTTCAGGCCCATTTCTCTCATAAAATATCAATTCAATATTATCACCAAATTTATTTCCAATTTAGTGGCTTCTATTAGCAATATAATTGTCTCCTCAAATTAATTTGGCTTCATAAAAGTAATATCAATTCAAGGCTATATTTTCCATGCCACTGAATCCAAAAATCTCTTAAATAGGAAAAATCGAGGTGTGAATGTTGCCATTAAAATTGACATTGCTAAGGCTTTTGATACCATCGATTGGAATTTCAAATATATGGTCCTTATGTAGTTTGGCGTCAATGAGAAAATTATAAATAGAATAAAAAAAATCAATTCAGATCATATTTATATTCTCATTATTGGCTCCCCGAAATGTCATTTTAATTGTTCCTAGGGAGTTATACAAGGTGACACTCCCTCTGCTATTCTTTTCTCAATTGCTGAAGACTACTTAAGTATACTGATTACACAATCTAGAGAAAAAGGTAATCTCAAACCTATATCTGCCACTAGAAACATGAATTCCCAATCACACCTTTTATATGTCGATGATGTTATTCTCTTTATTCAAGGGGAAAAAGAAATATTAATAATCTTAAATCCAACCTTATTCACTACCAAGAAGTGCCTGGTCTTCACATCGACAGGAACACATCATACCTTTACTTTGGTAAATTCTATCCCTCCTGTAGAAAACTCAACATCACCAATACCTTAGTTGTTAAAAGGTATTATTACCCTACACTTATCTTGGTGTTACCATCTTTTGATGTAGACCCAAAGAGGCTTACTTCTCCTCCATCATTGAACAAACACTTCAACATCTTTCTTCTTGTAAGGGTAAAAACCTCTTGATGGTAGGGATAAGTTTTCTAGTTAAATCCACAATTATCACTAAATTGGATAACTCTATGATGATATATAAATTGGCAAAGAGTCTCCTTATGTTCATGAATGTTGCTATTAAGAACTTTTTTTGGACTAGGAGTACTATGGAGAGAAAACTGGTCACAGTCCCCTGCACCACATGTGGCAAAATGATTGATAATGGGGGTACTGATATTAAAAATCTCTCTAATTTTATTGAAGCTCTCCAAGACAAGATCACATGAAAACTCATTTATAATAACTCTCCTTCCATGGATTTTCTTAGGTCTTGTTTCCTTAGCAATATTATAAATAATCATTCTCACTTTCTCACGTCCTCTATATCGACCTCCACCAAAAATTTCTTTAATTCCATTATTTAAAATTTCAGATGGATGGCTAGCAATGAATCAAAATTAAATTTTTGGCTGGATAAATGGACCGGTGCTCCCCTGATCTCATTAATGTCCAATAACAATCCTCCTCTCCACACCAAGTACACCATAAAGAATGTCATGCATTCGCAAAACACTAATTTACTGGAGGATATGAAACACATTGTTGGTAGTTATACATTCACTAATACATATTCTTCTCTTATTTGGAAGCTTCTCATAATGAGATTCTTGACTCTAAAAATTACTACAATCAATTGTTCAACAGTGATGATAAAAATTTAACCGGGTTAAAAAACATCATTAAATCCCGGTTAAAACCCTCATGAATAATCATAGTTTGGCATATTTCCCACAGTAGAATCCCCACGGATACCTTCTTACAAACATTCAGGATTAATCTTTGTTCAAAATTCTGTATGTGTATCCAACATCATGAAGGTATTAATCGCCTCATTCTTTCTTGTGATATAGAAACTGCTCTCTGGCATTATATTTTTGTCATTTTTGAGTGCATATGGTTATATTTTAGTTCTATAACCTTGCCACTACATTGGTGTATGAACCTTCTTGACTCCAAAAAATCAAGAACCTTTTTGTCATAGATCTAGAAGAGCTTCTTCATGTGATATTGTATGTTATAAATGATTTTAGTTTTCGTAACAACTCATTCAAGATTAATACAGTTAAAATGAGAATACTCATATTGATTCGTGAGGTGGATTTGATTCAAAAGAATCATTGCAACAACTTGGTTTTTGACCTCGGGATTCATAGATATATTGGGGTTGAGAGGAATTACCCTCTCCCTAAATATACCTTTAATTTTTTTGGCAGCCTCATCCCCTAGGCTGGATTAAAGTCAATGTGGATGGTGCATCTAAAGGTAATACTGGATCAGTGGGTTGTGGGGCCATATTTAGAAATCACCTTGACCATATGCTTAGCTGCTTCTATGAATCTTGCAGTCTTTCTTCCTCATTAGAAGCCGAGATGATGAGTGTTATCCATGCTATATCATTTTCCAAGATACAGAAATGGAATAAAATATGGATTGAGAGTGACTCCACTACTTTTGTCCATGCCATTTGGAATGGTACCAATCATCTTGCCTAGATGCTCATTTCTCACGGGATGGACTGCCTGAACTCTCTTGTAGATATCAATTTCATCTTCTCTCATATGTATCATGAAGAAAACATGATCTTTTATGGTCTTGCTAATATGGGAGTTGCTCAAAATATTCATTGGAGGTATGATCTTCCTCCGGAGTTACTCTCACTTTATGTTAGGGATGTAGACAAAATTCCTTATCCCAGACTTCTATAATTGTTTATTTTTTTCAATAAAATATTTGTTTACATCGTTGACCAGAACAATACCTTTTAGAAAAATTATTGAATATAATACACAAAGAAAAGGAAAAAAATATAATGCATATTATTAAATTATGAATAAAATATTACAATACAAATGATTCTAAAAAAATTTGGATTATAGAATAAATAAATGTAGATATTATTTTCAATAATGGAATGATTAAAGGATATGATGTGCTGATGAAGTGGTATTCTAAGGAAATCATCGGAGTGATAAGAGACTATGTTTAGGGTTTCACAATCAAGGGTGTGATTGTCATCAAAGGAAGATAATCATGTCAATAGTCAACGAGATTCTTCTTAAATAAAAATAATGGGAGAAGAGGGAAAGGAACATGAAGTTTCAAAAAATATGGGGAACCAATAACATTTAAAAATGAATAAAAACAAACACAACTATTTAATTTGTGAAATTCATTTCCAAAATTGGAGGTTATGGGTGATGACATGGAGATAAAATGGTGGAGGCAGAGGTAGGGAGGTGGATGTGGGAACATATGGATGAGGTTGAAGACATTGAGTGATAGTGGTCTGAGAGTGGGAAGGGTAGACCGAGAGTGGTTGGATGAGATGAATAAAAGGGTAGGTGGAGAGGAGTAGGTATGGATGACGTATCGGGAGACCAAGAGAAGGTATCTTGTATAGAAACATTTTTGGAGGGAAATCCAAATTCAGTATAATAACTAGTACTTTCCCTTTGAAAAATCATAGTCCAATTCCCATTTGAGTTCAATAGATTGTAGGGGTTTCTTATTATAGCTAGTGATTTTAAAAAATATTTCATAAATAATGACATGAAGAGAGCACAAAAGAGGATAAAAGGAAACATTTAAATTATGGGAGTGATTATTAAATTGAGAGGTTGGATCATATAGAAAATAAAAGAATCTGAGGAACTCCTATATAGAGTAGTGATAGAACATTCAACAACATACCTATGATACTTGCACATGATTACATAATTGAAATGTATTTTCATGTTGTACATTAAATGTAAGAATAGTTTATGTTATAATTTGCATATTTAGTAAATAAGACTGCATGTATCTGGAAAAATTGTATGCATAATAGTTAAATGAAATTACATGCATAGTGAATACAAACTGCTGTTTCGATATATCTTAATGATTAATATTGAATATAGACTACACCTTCGATATATGTTACGGCATATTGAATGAAATTGACTTATACATAATTAAATAACATATATATTAATATAAATTGCAATATATACTACTATGAAAATATAATGGTTATTACAATTTCACTGCATGATAATGAAATTTAAACTTCAATAAAAAAATGCAATATAAAGTATTATTTAAACAACAAATATAAATAGGAATGTATACATAAATTTCAGTATAGTATAAACTGTAATAAAAAGTTCAATATAAAATTTAGTGTCAGTTGATGATAATGAATACATAAGATAATTGTGACCATGAAGTTAAATGTACCACAATATAAAATTTAATATAAATAATATAAACAAGATTTCGTTATTGATAATACAGAAACAACATATATATTATGTTATTTAAATTTCATGAAAAATGATTATAAAATTAAATATATTGTAGAAACTACATGTATTTGTAGAAAATGAGACTTCTTGCATATTAAACAAATAAAATTGCATGCATATTCAATATAAACTACAATTTCAGCATACAGAAGGAAACTATTTTGTAGACAAGGTAATGAAATTGCTTAAGTAGAATCTATACGTAGGTTTATAAAATGAGTCCTCATGTAATTAGAGAAACATCATATATATTAAAGAAAATAAATAGTAATAAATTAAAAATAAAATGAGTTTTCAATGCATGATACGAAATATAAAGCCTCAAGATGAAATTTTTCATGTTACAAGTGTATTATGTAATTTAATAATATTCAATGCATTTTAAAATTCATGGTGAATGGATTAAAAAGCTTATTATTTAGCAATTATAACTTATACAGTTATTTATGCTAAATTTAGAAACATGTTTTTTACGATTAATATTAATTAACTATAATGATATTGAATATAAATTGTCATGTAGATGCATGAATGGAATTTATAATTGACAATAAATGAATTATATTCACTATTGACAATGCATGAAAGATATTAATTGTTGAAATTTATATAGGTCATCGAATGTCTCTACAAGAAGAAATTTGGAACATGATTTATAGTGAAAACATTTAGGAGTAATTGTTTCACATAATAAAACAAATATTAGAAATATGAAAATAATGAAATAACAATGAATATGGATGGAACAAATTAAAAATCATAAATTTTTGTTCCTTAAAAACAAATTAGGGTAATTAATTGAAAAATAGATATGGTTGACAATATTTATAACCATAAATGTAATATTGTCATTGTAATGAAAAAAGGTATACCTTTGAAGACTGAAAAACCATTCATATGACCATTTTATATAACATTTATAGAATCATATAGTGAATTAAAATAAAAGTGAATTTTATGTTTATAGCAACTTAAAGTGAATTTAATTAAAATGGTATTTTGTAATTATAGAAACTCGTTATACTTCATGAAAGACGGGATTTCTAAGGATCATATAAAAAACTACTATACATATTCATGGAAGGGGCAGTTAAAGGTGGGTAAAGAATTACAGTTGGATGGAATCATCAATTTTATTTCAAAATTGGAGTTTTGGATGGCAAAGAAAATGATTTCAAATTATCAATGGAAGATGCATTCTATAAATATCAGATAATGATCGATAAAACAACCCTTGGTACATGACCAAAAAGTTATTTGTATCATGGTAAATTTAATAAGAAATATTAAATTACAAAATATGAAGTTATATATAAAGGAAGACAAATAATTATATGAATGTACAAAATAATTAAACTTCATGTGCATTATAAATGTATTGAAGCATATTATAATAAATAAAAAAATAAAATATAGTAATACAAATAAAAAATTAAATAGACATTGCATTTTTTGTTAAACTGAATGTTCGTGAAACTAACTGTTTAGTAAACTAAAAGTGAACTATAAATGTATAGAAATTGAAAATACATTACACTAGAAGTGAATTATACATTTATAAACTAAAATTCCATTACAGGTGTTTATAAATTAATAATTAATTACAGTGAGGATGCATTTTACATGAATAAAAATAATATCCATAAAACTAAAATTGCATTAAATAGAATGTGATATATATATATATATATATGAATGGATAAAATGGACTCCCTTCTTTTGAACACATAGAGACAAATAAATGGTCTCCCTTATGAATGGAGAGAATGTGAAATGTTTAATTGAATATATAAACCTGAAAATGAATAAATAATATTAAATGAATTATAAATGCTATATTAGTGAAATAAATGAAAATGTTTACCTAGTACTTTCCAAAGTTACAAACAATAAAATACTCTAACAAAATGGGGAGGCAAGAACAAGCTTAAAATAACATATGAAAAATATTCCCTCAAGAAAAATAGTAATGATAGAGTAACAAAAAGATCAAACACTATTTGATTTGCACAATTTTATGAAGATTCATTTTTTCACTAGGAGACCAATGCTCATCAAAAAATAAAATGATACATCACCATCCAAATATAGAATATAAATGACGTATAAAATCCTTCCAATGATTATGGATCTAATTTATTTTTCTTTAATTCACAATATCAAATAAAAAAATAATATAAGGTTTCCTAATTATGTTTCATAGGGAAAAGAATTTTGATTTTTCATCCTTACAAATATTATTTGGAACATTTCATCTCTAAAAGTTTATTTTGATTGAAAATTTTCATATTGAATCTTTGTAATATATCTATAATGTTCTCCACATAATCACCATATGTAATAATTTTTGGATGGGTAAAATCATTGAAAATTCAATCTATTTAAAGAATGAATATACAAATAAATTATATAAAATGAAAATAAGGTGAGAGAAATATACATGTAACTATATATTTATCATATTTTAGTGAGTTATATATCGTAATTGTTGTAAAAATTTTCTATAGTCACTTAAAAAATAGATATACATTCTATTGTGTTTGATGCACAAACTTAATGGGTTTAGAGACACACCTGGATGTTCAGTGGTTGCATAGACATAAATTATATTGTAGTGGAAGCACAAGACTTACATGGTGAATAAAAAAGGGGGGAAATTTGGGTTAGCATATATGGACATTGTATTAAAAAGTAAAAGGTAGTGATTGAACCTAGCAGAGTGAGTAAGATCCAAAATTCAGAGTGAAGTAAGATCCTAGTTTTGGAATTCGAATTTAGTCTAATAAGAGAAGTTGATATAAGGAAAGAGGATGTAGTTTGTAATGGAGGGATCCTATTGAAGATGGGTACTGATATAGTATGAAAAAATGGAAGTAATAAGTTAGGGATTCCAAAAATACAATACATAAAATTCATACTAAAATTCGAATGTTGTGATAATGTTTGAAATCACCTATCTTGAAGCTGAGGTGATCAAATCCAAAATTGGAGGTGAGGAGGTGGGGATAATAGTTACATTAGTCACATGTTTAATAGAGATATTAGAAACATAAATAAAGGGAACCATATGAAAAGGTGGATTCAAAGGAACATGAAACCCTAGTCGAATGGTGATAAGGATGCAAGGATAATAGGGACTCGACAAACTGAGAGGGGAGGGGAATTTGGGAAGGCATGGAGAAAGGGTAGTTGTGAGTAAAGGGATGACGAAAATTATGGTAGATATGAGAATGGATGGGGGAGAGGAATAAATGTAAAGACCCATAAAATTCAAGGGAAATTTTTTATAATTTTTTTTGGGATTTTACCAGAACGCCATTTTTGACGGTGCTTGATTCTGAGGCCCAGTGTTCTCAGAATCAATTTACGAAGTTTAGCTCATGTACGTTCAGTGAATGAACGAGCGGGTTCTTCTATCTTTTGAACTGATGCACGAGATCGAAATCCGAGGGCACCAATGGAACCGAAGCGCCGATAGTTTCTTAAGAAGACCCTTTCTAGAGTTGCGTTTTCTCGGGAGGAGTTGTTTTAAAAAATGTGAGGGATAAAATATAAATGTTACAATTATATTTTTTTTCTTTTTAAGTGGATTAAGTGTTTTGTTGCAACACTTTGACCCTCTATTAAGTGGATATAACCTATGTAAGGGAGTTAAGGGTGGGACCCACTTGGATTTAACCACCCATGAGAGGATTAAAGGTGAGGTAGGGCCCACACGAACCCCACCCCTTCACATTCCCCTTAAACTCCCTAAATCCCTCTTAAATTTTGTAAACTTATATTTATTTGAGTAAACATCCATTTCCTCACTCTCTCCCTCAATAACTCTAGCCAACACACACATTAATTAAGTGAATTCAACTTTTGAATTTATTTTGGAAAATATTATCTTGGGTTGATTAAATAATGAGGAACAATTATTTTCTTAAGGGTTGGCTTTTGTGGTGTTGAGGGGAAGGTAAGAGAGCTTGGGAGTTTTTAAATAACTTCTTCTTCTTCTTCTTCTTCCATCTTCTTCTTCCTTGAAAAAGGAGGAGGCACCGATGTGGGAAATCTCCAATGACATTCCACCTTTCAATTTTCTCTCCGTGTGAAAAGAAGGGAGACGTGGCTTCCTCCTCGGACGTTCTCCGTTTGCATATTCGGAACCTCACCCCGCGACGCCGTTTTCCGCGGAACCGTCCTTCGACAACATTTGTCAAGGTATGGGTTTTATGCGTTTCTTTTTGTGAATTACATTCGTCATCTATCCACGTTCAATTGGACAGGTTGCTATCGTTTAAAGGGAGGGGGCCGGGACGCACCAACACGGCCGACCCTCCTCCCTTATTATTTTGTGTTGTTGCGGTTCAAAGGAAAGTGACGTGGTGCCGTTGCACCATGCCATAACGAGCAAAAAGGATGCGCAGCGCCGTTGCCCTGCACATTTGAAAATCAAACCAAGTCGCGGCGCCGCCGCGCCACGCCGAAAAAGAAACCCAAAGACACTGCGGCCGGAGCAGGGCCGTGGCTGAGGGGCGCGGCACCGTCGTGCCGCGCCGGACAGAATAAGCCACAGATTAGGCCGCGGAGAAGTAGGTGGACCGGCGGCTAGTTCTGGGCCGCCGGCGTCGGAGTAGGGGGACCAGCCCTCACCGGTCCCGTGGCGGCAGAAGCCGACCACCCGGAGAGGGCCGACTGGTCAGGGGGAGAGCCGGGGGTTACGACCCCCGGCCGGCCAGCAAAGAGCGGACCCCATTATGGGGGGTCGCGGTTACAAACGGTAGGGGGGGCATCATGCCCCCCCGCACACTCGAACGGCTCGACCGTTTGGCCGAGCCACCTGGCCAGCGCGCCTGACCGCCGGCACGCCTGACCCTCGAGCCGGGCCGCGCCGCGCCGGGCGGGTCGGGCCGCGCTCCGCCGGGCGGGCCTGGCCGTGCCTAGGATGGGCCGGGCTGCGTAGGCCGGGCCGCGCTGCACCCAAGTGGACTGACCCGGACCCGGGTCGGGTCGACCCGATTCGGGCTGACCCAGGGGGTCTCGGGCCGGGTCGGTCTGAGCCCGAAACCCCCACTTTCAGACCTTTCACGGTCTTTTGCCCATAACATGGGCTGAGGACCTCCGATCGATGCACCGTCAGCTGTGATGCGATCTTTAGATCGATACGGTCATTTATCTATATTACACTCAATGTTTCAGAGTACTTTGGGTTCAGACGGGTTGGTTCGTACACTAAACCAACCGGGCCCTCGGAGCGAAAACACTTATATCTTGAGCTCCAGACGTCCGATTGATGTGTCGTCGACTTTTTTGGATTTATCATGAGAAGAAAAAACTTTTGGAATACTTCTCCTGAGGTTTGGATGCAGTTGGAGTATGGCCGAGGTTGATTGTACCCGAAATCCAACCGGGCCCCTAGAATGGAAAAGATGATATCATTCAGACCGGACGTACGTTTGACGAACCATCAGCGGCATTGGTGATCATGTTGAGAAAAGGTCTCTATGAGTATACCCTATGAGAGTTCGGGGTACAGTTGAGATATGGCTGGGTTGGTTCTCACACGAAACCAACCGGGCCCCTGGGACGAAAAAGCTAATAACTCACAGACCAGGCGTCCGATTGGCGTGTTGTCTGTTGAATTGAGACACATAGGATGAGGCAGTCCATTGAGATACTTATTCAGGGAACTTGTGATACTTGGAGTATCTACCTGTAGCTCGTAGAGCGGACCCTCCCGAAGATGAGCATACAGAGTACGAAGACCGGGTAGCTGGCTGTGACCGATGACTGCTTGTCCGATTCTATTCGGAGTGACTAGAATAGCCTAGTGGGGAGCACAAATTTGTGAGGTGGCAGACCCATGGGGGAGGAGAACTACTATTTGAGGTGGCATACCTTCGGTACTCGACAGGATGAGTACCTCTGTAGGCTATGAGGGGGAGCACTACTGTGTGAGGTGGAAGACCCATTGTAGAGGAGCACTACTTTGTGAGGTGGAAGACCCGCAGTACTCGACAGGAAGAGTACCTCAGCAGTCTTAGGATAGTTACCAGTACCTCAGAGTTGTGACAGGGTCACTGTACACTCCAGAGACGGTCTCATTAGCAGTCACGGTTTCAATAATGAAAATCCTGGTTTGAGCTGAGTCTATGACCTTTGTGTTTACCTCTTGATTGATATGGGTCACTTGATAAATTAGGTATTTGTATAGGCATATACAGGGGTAGTGGTTATCCGTTGATTTCATAACCTTTGTGTTTCCTCATGATTGAGATGGGTTACTTGATAACATAGGTATAAGTATGCACTTATACCAAAGTAAGGGGTATTTGTTGAGATCCTTATTTGTGGTTATCCTTGTTTGATTTAGTGAGACCTTGAGGGTCTTGGGGACCCTACTGAGTATCGTTATACTCACCCCTGAACGGGCTATGCCCGAACCTCATTGTGTTGGTTACAGACGACGGGCAGTGCTGACTGAGGCCGAGTGTTCGAGGAATAGACCGTACCCACAGGTGGACCACACGACGAGTCAGTACCCAGAGGTGGACCACATGACGAGTCAGTATCCGAATGTGGACTTCACGACGAGATGACACATAGATGAGGTTTATGGGAGAGAGCGTTGTGAAGGCTATCTATACCTACCCTTCAAGTAGGATCTGTGGTAGACGATCCAGGAGCTGCGCCATCTGTAACTACCCTTCAGGTAGGATCTGAGGAGGATGACCCAGGAGCCGTTTCTATTCTTCCAGCTGTTGTCTTTTTTGGTTTTACTTTTGTTCAGTTATAGATATACTTTCAGTTGGGTTTGTATTCTGGCCCATTTACGTTTCAGCACTCTCTTTTGTACTTAGTGTTTACCTCCTCTTGTACTCTGTGTTGTTTTGTTTTCTTTTATAAAGGCAATGCCTTCCCAGTTATCGGGATATTCACATTTGGTGCTAGTCACTAGCCGCTGTCCTATGGAAGGTGGTCTTGGGGTAGTCACGAAATGGGCCCCGATGACGAGTCGTGACAAATTGGTATCAGAGGAGTCGGTTCTACCGCAGAACTAATAACTCTGATATTTTCTTTCTGTGTAGCGACTGTGTTAAGAGTACCGAGTGTGGTTTTTTGTTTAGGGAGTCATTTGTTGGTGCGGGTGGCCGACGTATCCATACCCCAGGACCCTGACAACTGATTTCCGACTTTGTGCACGAAAACATTGATTGTGTGTGTGTTTCCAGAAGTTTTTAAAAGTCAGATCAAACCAGGTCTGTAACGACCCAAAGTTTCATTAATAGAAAATCCCTGTTGATACACTTAAATGTTTCTTTATGAAAAATGTTTTTATAAGATGTCAACTTCTTTAGTTTTACGTTAATATTTGTGACCGTTACTTTTATAGCCGTTGAACAGTGATCATCTGAGTAGTATAAATATAAGGCATTAACAAACCAATTTTCTACTCAGACAAAGGAAGCGATGGCCTCATCCAGTAGAATTGCCCCTTATGAAGCCCATATGTCAGAGCTCGGAAAAGAGGTGGCGTCTTTGGGCTTTTCCCTTGACAAAGCCCAAGCTGAGCTTCATCAAGTCAAGCTCGAACGTGATCGTCTACGGGAAAAATGGAAGTTGATTGAAATTACAACTCGAGCGATGTTATCCGAGCAACCCCAAGAGTCTGTCACCATCGCACACCTTACCCTTAGGTCTTATGCGGATATTTTAAGGGGTTATATAACAAATAAGTAGCTCCATGTTCATGTACATTTTTTTTATAATAATGAATATAATTTCTAGTCATTTTTGATACATTATAATTAGTTTTTAATGTACAAATGGTGTTTTTAGTTATTATTTAATTAAGAATTATATTTTATTAAATTAAAGGATTTTTTGAATTAAATAATATTTTAATAAAATATTATTATTAATATTAAATTAATTTTTTATTAAGTATAAATGATCTTATAATTTTATGAATGCAATTAAAATTTTTATTAAGATTTGAAAGCCATTTCTGTCAAAACCCGTGATTTTTTTTTATAAATGTTGGTTTTTATTTTAAAAGTGAAAATTCACATATTTAGAAAATTATTTAGATAAAATAAATATTATTTTTGGAATCAGGACGTCGAAATTATCCAACGGTGAATTTTTCATAATTTTCTGAGACAGTCAAATTTTTGGGTAAAAATTAAATACCATTTAAATATATAATGTGTTTTATGACATCATAATGACCCAATGGTGATGTAATAAAATACCATAATCCTTATGTTCGTCCAATATGTGTTTTATCATTAAAATAATGAGGTTTTGGGTTTGTTTGACCTACTTTTCAAAGCATTAATGGAGCCCTCAAGACTTATTCAACACTTTGCCTTTTTAAATTAATTTCCATGGGAGTGTGACTCACCTCCACATAAGAAACGCTAATTTTTTAATAAGTTCGGACCTTGGCCTTGTAAAATATTTTTTTCCTATTTCTTTCCCAGAAACCATGGGCAAATACCATGGTATGGTTTGTGGTTTGGATTATTTTGATATAAGGGGCCCCAAACCTAAATAATAAAGAATTCTCTCACCTTTCCTATATAAACCCACCCAAGCTCCCACTTCCTCCTAACTAAAATCCCTTGGAGTTCCTCCAACATCTTCTCTACTCTCTCTAGAATCCTCCCATGGTGCCCCAATCTCCCATTAAGCCTCTCACAAGCCTCTCTCTAGCCTTTGGAAGCACACTTCCAAGTAAGGGTTTTTTTCTTCCTTTCCCATTTTTGTCAATTTTCTTTAAGTTGTATTTCCCTTTTTATTTCAATTATGAATGTTGGGGTATGGCTTCTCACCTCCCTCATACTGCCCTCTTATTGTTTTAATTATGGGAGAACCCTTTCTCTCTCATTAAATACCTCCCATGTACACCTGTTACTATGCCGAAATTCCGAAAGGAACTTCTCTCTCTTCTTTTACATTCAAGCAATACTTTTGTATGATGAATCTAAATTCCATTTAAAATTTTGAGAAATGTATATATATGACCTCCTTACTGTACATTACATGTAAATATGATGAGGAACCCCTTTCTCTCTCATCAACCTTTTTTATGAATTCTTATGTCACGCCGTTACGCTGCTGAAATCGCACCGATTTTCTAAGCCAATGTATTTGTGTAGTGAATACCATGCCCATTTCTCCATAAAGGGTATTCACCTTTATGCACATTTACATATTGATTGTAAAGTTTCATGTATGAATTCCACATTCCTTTATCATGGAAGAAATGATTATGTTTTATGAACCCATGTTTTATGATCCATGTGGCACACTTATGCATGAAATGAAATGTTTAAGAAGGGTGCGCCCTTTATAGCGCTCCAATGCATTGGGTAATGTATAGTATCATGATACGTCATGTGAAATGAGTGTTGACTCATGATAATTCAAGTGCAACGAGGGTTTACTCGTGCTTCAAGTTCAATGAGGGTTTACTCATGCTCCATTGGCAATGTGCCTTGGCTCATGCTAATTCAATGTTAAGTGTTGTTGCCACATTTCCATGTTATGATTATCATGCTTTATCATGTCTTTATGTTCATGTTTTTCTTATTCTCTATTGATATGCCTATTTCCTAACATGTATTTTACTCCTCATGTTATTCATTGTGTACTCCTTTACTGGGCTTTATAGCTCACCCTTTTCTTATGCATGTCCTCAGGTTATCCCATGCAATGCTAAGTACGAAGGAATGTAGTGGTCATGTAAAGGAAGTTTTCAATAAAGATGTTGTATTTAAAGTTTAAAGTTTTTATGTAATGATCCTAAGCCCCAAAGACACTAAACCTCTCGATCTTCTTTGTTTTATCAAGTGAAGTTTTATGTAATAAAGCATGTTTAAGTTGTAATAAAAAGCAGGGTTGTCATAGTTGGTATCAGAGGATAGGTTTAGTTATTTTTGGGATTAGGAAACCCTAGTAAAGCCTTAGATACAAGACTAAGCATAATAAAAACATCCCTATGTTTTGGTAAATACTAAGTAAGTGGTTTATCAAACAAATAAATCCTTGTCTGGATACGAGCAGGTAGAGGCGGCTCTGGCACAGATGTATCCTAGGGGTAAAACACGAAAACACCGCTTTGAGCTAGACTCGAACGGGAACTGGTGCAAGACAACGGGCTTTGCTGCACTCTTGGTTACGACACTCCCAGGGGATATGTTTTGATTAATTCACAATCTTAGTATGAACCATTATTAAGGGAAAAATGTCCCTAAGAATATATGTTAGAAGGAAGATCATGAAAAGCCTGGACTGAATCCTATAGACTCATGAGTTAAAGAGATTAAAGTTCATTTATAAGTCATCAACTTTTGTCTTTGGATTACCCTTTATGTGTTACCCCTAACTTTCCTTTTATTCCAGCCAATGGCCAGTAATAGGAGAACTCGGGCTAACAACCGTTGTGAAGATCAGTGTGATGATTGTACTTATGAGATTCCCAATCCAATGGGAGCGGGAATCGTGAACATTGTCACGCTTCTCTCTCAGCTAACTCAGGTTTTGAATAGAAAAAATGGTCAATAAGAACGTTCAACCCCCCCTAAGAAAGAACAAGTCTCTATTGAAAGCTTCATGAGACAATGGCCTCCTACTTTTAGTGGATCATCCGATCCCACGATCGCTGAACAATGGATCAACTCCATTGAAAAGATATTCTCCATCCTCCAATGCTCTGAAAAAGAGAAGGTTCTTCTGGCGGCATATCGTATGGAGGGTGAAGCTGATCAATGGTGGACGTTGATCAAAAATACGAAGCTTGAGGAGGAGATCGAGGCTTTGGAATGGAAGGAATTTTGGAAGATGTTTTTTGATAAATATTTTCCACGCACCCTCCATCTTAAGATGGAAAGAGACTTCCTTTCCCTCAAACAGAAAGATGAAGAATCTGTGGGAGCGTACGAGGCAAACTTCACAAGGATTGCACGATACACTTCCGGCTTTGTCATTACCCCTGAATGAAAGGTTGACCGCTTCTTTGGTGGGCTGAAGCCTAGCTTGCGGAAAGCATTACCGATCCGTGACTTCGACAGCTATGAGGAAATTGTCTGATGTTCCCTCAAGGTTGAAATGGAGATCGTAGAATCACAGGGGTATCATGGGGACAAGAAGCGTAAGGTGGACTTCAATGCTGGTGTTCTGATGGATAAATCCAACGGCGCTAAGAAGTTCCATCACCCCACTTAACAAAAGTGTGGAAAGAAGCACCATGGAAATAGCCTTAGGGGGACAATAAAATGCTTCAAGTGTGGAAGAGAAGGGAACCTAGCTGTTAACTGTCAGCAAGAAGGACCTGCGGCTACGACAGAGGAGAGGAACGCTCCGTTCGAACCTCAACGCGTTGTTCAATGATACATATGCAAAGAACCAGGTCATTTTTCAAATCAGTGCCCTAATCCAAGGGTTATCGGAGGCAACCAGCAACCTCCAAGACAGCAAGGAAGAACTTTTGCCATCACTTCTACCGAAGTGAACCCCGACAACGAAGTGGTGACAGGTACGCTAGTTATTCATTCAAGAATAGCGAACATACTTTTTGATTCAGGTTCTACACATTCTTTTATATCTCAAAAGTTTAGTAGTACAATCCCTGCACCACCACAAATCATGGAAGTAAAGATGTCGGTGAGTACGACAAATGGGGAAATCATTGCATCCCATGAGTGTAAGTCCTCCCCTGTTATAATATGTGGATTGAATTTCCCAGAAAACCTCGTCATACTCCATTTGGTGGAATTTTATGCAATTCCTGGCATGGATTGGATTTCCTTATATAGAGACAACATAAATTGTTGGGAGAGGGAAATCGCACTCCATATGGAGAATCGACCCCTGATTCTTTACAAGTGTCAGGAGGAAGATGAATCTCCTTTAGCTCCATCATCTCAAGCATGGATATTACTGCATTATGAGCACGCATATCTCGCTCAGATGATTGAGTCTAAGGAAGAAACCACCTTTGAAGAAATTCCTATTGTGAGGGAATTTGCTGAAGTATTTCCCGAGGAACTTCCTGGTCTTCCTCCAAGAAGAGATGTTGAGTTCTCAATTGAACTTATACCTGGGGCGCTACCAATATCCAAGACTCCATATAGAATGGCTATTGTTGAGCTTGAAGAGCTGAAGAAACAACTACAGGAGAATCCGGATAAAGGGTTTATATGCCCAAGTGCATCACCATGGGGTGCACCAGTCCTCTTTGTCAAGAAGAAGGATGGGTCAATGCGGATTTGCATCGATTATCGTGAACTTAACAAAATCACGATAAAGAACAAGTATCCTCTCCCAAGAATCGATGACTTGTTTTATCAGCTGTGTGGAGCACAATACTTTTCCAAGGTGGACTTGCAGTCTGGATATTATCAAGTAAGGGTGAAGAAGGAAGATATCCCCAAGACTGCTTTTCGTACAAGGTACGGGCACTATGAATTAATAGTAATTCCTTTCGGACTCACCAATGCTCCAGAAATATTCATGGACTTGATGAATAGTGTCTTTAGAGATTACCTAGGCAAATTTTTGGTAGTCTTTATAGTTGATATTCTAATATACTCCAAAACTAAGGAGGACCATGAGGAGCATTTAAGAACTGTACTGGAGACTTTGCGCAAGGAGAAGCTCTATGCCAAGTACAGCAAGTGTGAGTTCTGGTTAAAGGAAGTCTCATTCTTGGGCCATATCATCACAAGCAATGGGATATCTGTGGACCCCTCCAAAACAGATGCAATTGAGGGATGGCCGAGGCCAACATCGGTAACTGATATCCGTAGATTCTTGGGGTTAGCTGGATATTATCGACGATTTGTGAGAAATTTCTCACGATTGTCCAACCCTCTTACCAAGCTAACTCGAAAGGGAGTAAAGTTTTCTTGGAGTGATGAATGCGAAGAAAGCTTCAAGGAGTTGAAAAGGAGGCTTATCACTGCACCCGTGCTCACTTTACCCACAAGTGGGGAGCTTTTTGTGGTATTCAGTGATGCTTCAAAGAAGGGCTTAGGATGTGTGCTGATGCAGAATGATAAAGTGATATCCTATGCCTTAAGGAAGTTGAAAATCCATGAGCGAAACTATCCAATGCATGATCTGGAGTTGGAGGCAGTGATCTTTTCCTTGAAAATCTGGCGGCATTATCTCTATGGAGAGAAATGTGAGATATATACTGACCACAAGAGTCTTAAATATATATTCACACAGAAAGAGCTTAACAAGAGCTAGAGAAGATGGATAGAGCTCATCAAGGATTATGACTGTTCAATACATTACCACCTTGGGAAGGCGAACAAGGTGGCAGATGCCCTAAGTAGAAAGGATCCAGCGATTCTATCAATGATGAGAATTGAGAAGGATCCAATCTTCTTAGACTTGATGAAGATGGATGTGGGAATCATAAAGAAGGGAACATCATCAATCCTTTCACAACTTATTGCTCAACCATCTCTTTTGGAAAGGATAAAGGATGCTCAAAAGGATGATGCAGGAATCCAAGAAAAAGTGGAAGCTATCAAAAAGGGAAAATCCTTAGAGTTTAATGTTAATGAAGAAGGAATTGTGCTGTTTGGGAAAAGACTATGTGTTCCATCAAGTCCGGAGCTGAAGAAGGAACTTTTGGATGATGCACATAGTTCAAATTTCTCTATTCACCCAGGGAGCACAAAGATGTATCGAGATCTCCGAGAAAACTTTTGGTGGGATAATATGAAGAAGGAGATCGCTGAATATACATCAAAGTGCCTGGTGTGTCAGCAAGTGAAGGCAGTGAGGCAGAAGTCTAAGGGTATGATGAAACCATTGCACATACCAGAATTGAAATGGGAGAACATCACCATAGACTTTGTCACTGGACTTCCAAGGACATCCAAAGGAAACAATTCAATCTGGGTTGTTGTGGATCGTCTTACAAAGACTGCACACTTCATTGCTATTCGAGAGGATTTCTCTTTGGATCAACTGGCACAGATATATATCAGGGATGTGGTACGGTTGCATGGAGTACCACTATATATTGTGTCTGACCGAGATCCATGATTTACCTCTAAGTTTTGGAAGAGTCTTCAACATGCTCTGAATACTGAACTGAACTTCAGTACGGCCTATCATCCTCAAACCGATGGCCAATCCGAGCGGACTATCCAAACACTTGAGGATATGTTAAGAGCGTGCTCAATGGACTTTAAAGGAGGATGAGATCAACATCTTCCTCTAGTTGAGTTCTTTTATAATAATAGTTTCCACTCGAGCATCCAAATGGCACCATATGAAGCCTTGTATGGGAAAAGGTGTAGAACACCGGCATGTTGGGATGAGGTCGGTGAACGTAAGCTGCTTGGACCAGAAATGGTCGAAGAAATGGTGGAGAAGGTAAAAAACATTTAGCAGCATATCAAGGCAGCCCAAAGTCGACAGAAGAGTTATGCAGATAATCGTCGACGAGACCTTGAGTTTAAAGTCGGAGACATGGTGTTTTTACGCATATCTCCATGGAATAAGGTCATGAGGTTTGGAAAGAAAGGGAAGTTAAGTCCAAGGTACATCGGCCCCTTTGAGGTTCTTGACCGTGTTGGGGCTATGGCCTATCGACTAGCACTTCCACCTACTATGGCCAAGGTGCATGATGTCTTTCATGTATCCCTCTTAAGGAAGTACATACCGGACCTTTCACATGTACTCTCTTCCGAGGTGGTACAATTGGAAGATGATCTTTCTTATGAGGAGCAACCAGTGAAGATCATAGATCGTAGAGAAAAAGTTCTACGAAATAAGACAATGCCCCTTGTCATGGTGTTGTGGAGAAACCACAAGTTTGAAGAAGCAACTTGGGAGTCAGAGGATATGATGAAGCTGAGTTACCCACATTTGTTTTAGTGTGGGAAAAGGAAAATTTCGAGGGAGAAATTTCTTAAGGGGGGAATATTGTAACGACCCAATGTTTCATTAATAGAAAATCCCTCTTGATCCAGTTAAATGTTTCTTTATGAAAAATGTTTTATAAGATGTCAACTTCTTTACTTTTACGTTACGATTTGTGACCGTTACTTTTATAGTCGTTGAACAGTGATCATCTGAGTAGTATAAATATAAGGCTTTAACGAACCAATTTTCTACATAGACAAAGGAAGCGATGGCCTCATCCAGTAGAATTGCCCCTTATGAAGCCCATTTTTCAGAGCTCGGAAAAGAGGTGGCATCTTTTGGATTTTCCCTTGACCAAGCCCAAGCTGATCTTCATCAAGTCAAGCTCGAACGTGATCGTCTTCGGGAAAAATGGAAGTTGATTGAAATTACAACTCGAGCGATGTTATCTGAGCAACCCCAAGAGTCTGTCACCATCGCACACCTTACCCTTAGGTCTTATGCGGCTATTTTAAGGGGTTATGTAACAAATAAGTAGCTCCATGTTCATGTACATTATTTTTTGTATATAATAATGAATATAATTTCTAGTCATTTTTGATACATTGTAATTAGTTTTTAAAGTACAAATGGTGTTTTTCGTTATTATTTAATTAAGAATTATATTTTATTAAATTAAAGGATTTTTTGAATTAAATAATATTGTAATAAAATATTATTATTAATATTAAATTAATTTTTTATTAAGTATAAATGATCTTATAATTTTATGAATGCAATTAAATTTTTTATTAAGGTTTGAAATCCATTTCTGTCAAAACCCGTGAATTTTTTTTTATAAATGTCGGTTTTTATTTTAAAAGTTAAAATTCACATATTTAGAAAATTATTTAGATAAAATAAATATTATTTTTGGAATCAGGACGTCGAAATTATCCAACGGTGAATTTTTCATAATTTTCTGAGACAGTCAAATTTTTGGGTAAAAATTAAATACCATTTAAATATATAATGTGTTTTATGACATCATAATGACCCAATGGTGATGTAATAAAATACCATAATCCTTATGTTCGGCAAATATGTGTTTTATCATTAAAATAATGAGGTTTTTGGTTTGTTTGACTTACTTTTCAAAGCATTAATGGAGCCCTCAAGACTTATTCAACACTTTGCCTTTTTAAATTAATTTCCATTGGAGTGTGACTCACCTCCACATAAGCAACACTAATTTTTTAATAAGTTCGGTCCTTGGCCTTGTAAAATATTTGTTCCCTCTTTCCTTTTCCATAAACCATGGGCAAATAACATGGGATGGTTAGTGGTTTGGATTATTTTAATATAAGGGGTCCCAAACCTAAATAATAAAGAATTCTCTCACCTTTCCTATATAAACCCACCCAAGCTCCCACTTCCTCCTCACTAAAATCCCTTGGAGTTCGTCCAACCTCTTCCCTACTCTTTCTATAATCCTCCCAAGGTTCCCCAATCTCCCAAGAAGCCTCTCACAAGCCTCTCTCTAGCCTTTGGAAGCACATTTCCAAGTAAGGGTTTTTTTTCTTCCTTTCTCATTTTTGTCAATTTTCTTTAAGTTGTATTGCCCTTTTTATTTCAATTATGAATGTTGGGGTATGGTTTCTCACCTCCCCCATACTGCCCTCTTATTGTTTGAATGATGGGAGAACCCTTTCTCTCTCATTAAATGCCTCCCATGTACACCCGTTACTATGCCAAAATTCCGAAAGGAACTTCTCTCTCTTCTTTTACATTCAAGCAATACTTTTGTATCATAAATCTAAATTCCATTTCGATTTTTGGGACATGTATATATATGACCTTCTTAATGTACATTACATGTAAATATGATGAGGAACCCCTTTCTCTCTCATCAACCTTTTTTATGAATTCTTATGTCACGCCATTACGCTGCCGAAATCACACCGATTTTCTAAGCCAATGTCTTTGTGTAGTGAATACCATGCCCATTTCTCCATCAAGGGTATTCACCTTTATGCACATTTACATATTGATTGTAAAGTTTCATGTATGAATTCCACATTCCTTTATCGTGTAAGAAATGATTATGTTTTATGAACCCATGTTTTATGATCCATGTGGCACACTTATGCATGAAATGAAATGTTTAAGAAGGGTGCGCCCTTTATAGCGCTTCAATGCATTGGGTAAAGTATAGTATCATGATACGTCATGTGCAATGAGTGTTGACTCATGCTAATTCAAGTTCAACGAGGGTTTACTCATGCTTCAAGTGAAATGAGGGTTTACTCATGCTCCATGTGCAATGAGCCTTGGCTCATGCTAATTCAATGTTAAGTGTTGTTGCCACATTTCCATGTTATGATTATCATGCTTTATCATGACTTTATGTTCATGTTTTTCTTATGCTCTATTGATATGCCTATTTCCTAACATGTATTTTACTCCTCATGTTATTCATTGTGTACTCCCTTACTAGGCTTTATATCTGACCCTTTTCTTATGCATGTCCTCAGGTTATCCCATGCAATGCTAAGTACGAAGGAATGTAGTGGTCATGTAAAGGAAGTTTTCAATAAAGATGTTGTATTTCAAGTTTAAAGTTTTTATGTAATGATCCTAATCCCCAAAGACACCAAACCTCTCGATCTTCTTTGTTGTATCAAGTGATGTTTTATGTAATAAAGCATGTTTAAGTTGTAATAAAAAGCAGGGTTGTCATAAGGTCAGCTCACCATGTACAAATCATTTGACTGTGTCGTGTTTGTTTCTTTCAGGATGCCTCCCCATGGACGACCAGCTAGAGCCCCGAGAGTTGTTCATACTGACAACTAGCTGAGAGACATGGCATCAGTACATGTCCCTATCCCAGTTGAGGCACTAGAGGAGGCACCAGCGGTAATACTACCCGTTGGGCCACTGATGCCATCAGCCCCAGCAGCAGAGGGTGCACATCGCTTGAGCGCACTGCACGAGTTCCAGCGCCAGAGGCCACCCAGGTTCAGGGGAGAGATGGTCCCGCAGGCGGTTGATGATTGACTGGAGGATGTGGTGAGAGTTTTCAGGCTAGTGGGGACGCCAGAAGACTTCATGGTGATCCTTGCAGTCAGCCTTCTTCAGTCAGCAGCAGGCAGATGGTGGAGCCTGATGCTCGAGATGCATGACGAGGTGACACTTCTATGGGCAGACTTCGAGAGCATGTTCCGGGCAGAGTTTGTACCAGCCACCCTTCGAGCGGTGACTATACAGGAGCTACTTCAGCTGCGGTAGGGAAACATGACAGTGGCGCAGTATTCAACGAGGTTCACAGAACTCTTGCGCTACTCCACAGATATGGTATGGGACCTGTTATTCATGGCCCGAACCTTCGAGCAGGGGCTTAGGCGATAGATTAGAGCTTCTGTTGTTTCTCACAGCATTATGAAGTAGACAAGGGTGTTGGAGCGAGCCCTCTTAGTGGAGAGTCTCCTTGCTGAGAAGTCTCCAGCAGAAGAACCCACCTTTAGCCGGCATGCGGTAGAGTCTTCTGTAGCAGGCAATAGACATATGAAGCAGAGGTCCAAGAGGACCAGACCTACAGGTGGTCGACCGCATGACTCAGGGTCGGTTGTGAAAGGCACCAAGGGGAATGACAAGGCCAGACCTACCATGCATGGTTACTCCTGCGGCGGGATTGGTCACATAGCACGTGACTGTCCGACCCACCATGCAGATGACCATTAGTTAAATGAACAACCTCCCAGGTAGAGGCAGAGGTTCGATCATGGAAGACTGCTAGGAGCTGAAGGCCGAGGGTGGGGAGATAGCCGTGCAGCTGGAGTTGGACGATGTTTTGAGGTGATGCCAACCCCACCACCAGAAGGTCCACCCCGACTGCAGGGAAGAGGTGGGAATTGGAGAGCTCAACATCAGGCAGCAGAAGATTACGACTATGGAGCTCCGGAAGAGAGTGGACAGGAGCGGAACTAGTGGTTTCTTTTTTATTATTTGTATATCTAGTTTCATGTTGTTGTTGTTACATTTGTGTCTTTGTACCATGAGCTTCAATAATATAAAGACACTTACCTTTGTGACATTAGCTTCCTTCCCTTTTGAGTACTAAGAGGTTCCGATTTAAACTGTTGACTTGACCCTCACATTAGAGATTCGTACTGGAAGAGACCCAGTGACCTCACACTAATGCTGATAGTATGACTCGACCCTTAGAGGTGAGAGTGACGGTTGGATCTCTTGGTAGTAAGGTCGAGGCCTTATGACGTCGTCAATGGAATGAATACATCATTCATATCCAGATTGACTGTATTAGGCAAAGAACGTGGTTCATCCAGGGGATGAGACCAGATTTCTCTTATCGGCAAAGAATAAATCAAAGCAGCTCTTGTGGGACCAGAGAAGGTCCAGGTCATCCAAGAGCGGATGAGGACAAATCAAAGCCAAAAGAAGCCTAATGCTGATAGGGGGTAGAGACCACTAGAGTTCGAGGATGGTGACCATGTTTTCTTATGGTTCTCACCTCGACGTGGAATTACGGAGATGTGGACAAGGAGAAAAGTTATCTCCAAGGTTCAACGGAACTTTCTAGGTCCTCAGATGGGTAGGCAAGGTGGTTTACTGCTTGAACCATCCACCTCAGTTGCACCAGGTGCACGACGACTTCCATGTATCTCAACTGAGGAGATACGTGCTCGACCCTTTGCATAACATCAACCATGGGAGCTGGACTTGGGCAATGGGGTTACTTTCTCTGAGGTTCCAGTGGGGACTGAGGATCGATAGGAGCGGATACTACAAGTACCGTCGATTCTTCGGGTTCACATTCTTTGCAAGTACGAGAATCACTAGGTAAGCACATGGGAGCGGAAGGCTCAGATGCGTTCTCAATACCGCTTTTGTATCCCTAGTTTGTGTTTAAGATTTACGAGGATGTAAAGACCTGAGGTGGGAGTACTGTAAAGACCCATAAAATTAAGGGAAATGTTTTCTAAAATTTCTTTGCGATTTTACCAGAACACAGTTTCTGATGGAGCCTGATTCAGTGGCCCGTTGTGCCCGGAATCAATTTCCGAAGTTTAGCTCATGTAAGTTCAGTGAGCGAACGAGCGAGTTTTTCTATCTTTTGAACCTGTGCACAGAATCGAAATCTGAGGGAATCGATGGAACCGCAGTGCTGGTAATTTCTTAAGAAGAACCTTTCTGGAGTTGCGTTTTCTCGGGAGGAGTTGTTTTGAAAAATGTTAGGGATAAAATATAATTGTTACAATTATTTTGTCGTTTCTTTTTACATGGATTATGTGTTGCGTTACAACATTTTGACCCTCTCTTAAGTGGTTATAACCTATGTAAGGGAGTTAGGGGTGTGACCCACTTGGAGTTAACCACCCTTGAGAGGATTAAAGGTGAGGTGAGGCCCACACGAACCCCACCACTTCACAATCCTCTTAAACTCCCTAACTCCCTCTTAAATTTTGTAAACTTATCTTTATATGAGTAACCTTCCATTTCCTCACTCTCTACCTCAATAAATCTATCCAACACACACATTAATTAAGTGAATTCAACTTTTGAATTTATTTTAGAAATGCTTAGCTTGGGTTGATTAAATTATGTGGAACCATTATTTTGTTAAGGGTTGGATTTTGTGTTGTTGAGGGTAAGGTAAGAGATCTTGGGAGTTTTTAAAGAACGTCTTATTCTTCTTCATCTTCTGTATTCTTCTTCCTCGAAAAAGGAGGAGGCACCGACGTGGGAACTCGCCAACGACATTCCAACATTAAATTTTCTCTCCACGTGAAAATAAGGGAGACGTTGCTTCCTCCTCATACATTTTCCGTCGGCATATACAGAACCTCACCCCGTGACGCCGTTTTTCGTGACACCGTCATTCGACAACATTTTTCAAGGTAGGGGTTTTATGCGTTTCTTTTCGTGAATTACTTCCGTAATCTATCCACGTTCAATTGGCGCCCCGTCTATTGCGTTGAGACCCCTATGATGAGGCGGTCCTTTGAGATACTTCTTCACGGGACCTGTGATACTTGGAGTATCGACCTGTAGCTCATGGAGCGGACCCTCCCGGAGGCGAGCATACAGAGTACAAAGACCGTGTAGCAGGCTGTGACCGATGACAGCTTGTCCGATTCGATTCGGAGTGACTAGCATAGCCCAGTTGGGAGCACTACTTTGTGAGGTGGCAGACCCATGGCGTAGGATCACTACTGTGTGAGGTGGAAGACCTGTGGTACTCGATAGGAGGAGTACCTCTGTAGGCTATGAGAGGGTGCACTACTTTGTGAGGTGGCAGACCCATGACGGAGGAGCACTACTATGTCAGGTGGCAGACCCATGGTACATGACAGGAGGAGTACCTCAGCTGTCTTAGGTTAGTGAGCAGTACCTCATAGTTGTGACAGGATCACTCTACACTCTAGAGACGGGATCATCACCAGTTACGGTTTCGATAATGAAAATCCTAGTTTGAGCTGAGTCTATGACCTTTGTGTTTACCTCTTGATTGAGAAGGGTCACTTGATAACTTAGGTATGTGTGTGGGCATATACCTGGGTAGTGGTTATCCGTTGATTTCATAACCTTTGTGTTTCCTCATGATTGAAATGGGTTACTTGATAACATAGGTATAAGTATGGGCTTATACATAATTAAGGGTTATTTGTTGAGATCCTTCATTGTGGTTATCCTTGTTGGATTTAGTGAGAGCTTGAGGGTCTCGGGAACCCTACTGAGTATCATTATACACACCCCTTCACGGGCTATGCCCACACCTCATTGTGTTGGTTGTAGACGATGGGCAGTGCTGACCGAGTCCGAGTGTTCGAGGACTGGACGGTAGCCGGAGGTGGACCACACGACGAGTCAGTACCCAGAGGTGGACCACACGACGAGTCAGTATCCGGAGGTGGACATCACGACGAGATGACATACAGAGGAGGTTGACGGGAAAGAGTGTTGTAAAGGCTATCTATACCTACCCTTCAGGTAGGATCCGTGGTGGACAATCCAGGAGCTGCGCCATCTATACCTACCCTTCATGTAGGATCCGAGGAGGACGACCCAAGAGCCGTTTCCATTCTTCCAGTTTTTGTCTTTTCATGTTGTACTTTTGTTCAGTTGTAGCTGTAATTTCAGTTGGGTTTGTATTCTGGCCCTTTTACTTTTCAGCACTCTCTTTTGTACTTAGTGTTTACTTCCCCTTGTACTCTGTGGTGTTTTGTTTTCATTTATAATGGAAATGCCTTCCCAGTTATCGGGATATTCACCATTGGTGCTAGTCTCCAGCCCCTGGCCTATGGAAGGTGGGCTTGGGGTAGTCACGGCATGGGCCCCGAGGACGGGTCGTGACAATAAAGTTTGTGATTGGAAGTGAAGAAGAAGGGGAATCGAGAAGGCAGAAGGTGGAATCGAGGAATTGGAGGATGTCGAGTCATAAAGAAGGGTTTAGGTGTATCAATTCATCTACAAAAATTGTTATAGAAACATTGTACTAGGATTAATACGTGTATATAATATTGAAATCAAAATTTGAATCATAAATTTTATATCTACTGAAAATTATAATCAGTTTAAATGACAATTTAAATTTATTATTTTTTATTTTAATTACTTTTATATTATAAAATAAGATTGAATGAGTGTCTTAATATAATTATTTAATTTTTTTAAAAAATAACAATAATTTTTATATAATCAACATGCCTCATTAAATATTTTATAATATGGTATTATTCGTAGCATGAATTGATGGGAGAATACTATATGCATCATTATTGGTGGGGATATTTTGGGAATCCTCTACATTAATAATTTAATGTATAAAATGAATATTTAAAAAGTATATGAGAATTAAATGTATGAAATAGTGAAAAATGAGATGTTGTCATCGTCTCACTTTTTAGTGCATGATGTAAGTTTGTTAACAATAGTAAGATTAATTGAAAATTTTAAAATATAGATCTATAAGATTCATGGAAGTGAAATTTTATACTAATAAAATTAATTTAAAATTTCAAAATAAAATAAAAATTTAACAGGTTTAGGTTTTTAGATAACCTATAACTGATACCCTAACCCTGCTTGACTAATAAGAAAGTATTGTATATGGAAGTAGAACCCAACCCGAACCTTATTAAAGGGTTCCCGAAACCAATTTAATTGGCCCTACTACAAAATATGCCATAAAAAATGCTAAAAATTGACTTTATTTGTTATAGAGAAGTGATAACTAATGAGGTGAGATTAAAATACCTAGTCATTTATCAGCTCTAAAAAATGCTGATAAAGGGATCCTTTATCATCATTTCTATAAGCGTTGATAAAGGATTCCTTTATCAGCAATGAAAAATGAAACCTTTATCAATGCTTATAGAAGAACAGATAAATTAAACCTTTCTCAGTACTTTTTTAAGTGATGATAAATGAAAATTTTATCAGCACATTTAGAAGAACTGACAGATGAATTTTTAATCAGTGGTTTTAGAAGAACTGATAAAGGGGAATACTACAGTGTGTTGTAATAGCACACTGCAATATGGGTGTAGTGTGTTGTAAAAGCACACCACATCACAAAAAACACCACAAAATAAAAAAATTATACAGAAAAATAATTTAAATTAAATAAAAATTAAAACACAAATACTTGAAAAAACACTATATAATAGACATTTCAAACATTGGTTTTTACAATTACATAAGTGAAAATTATTACATACATTCAAAAATAACAGTCTTCATTTGTCTTTTGATCCTAACCCCTGATTGAAAAAAATCATCTATATAAGAAAAAAATTATTATGTTAGTAATTATATAGTGAAATAAATTAATATAAAGTGATAATCCTAAACTAAACTTTGAGTCACATAAGGAACTTTGTGTATCACTTTGTGTTGTGGTTGATTCTTGCATGTCACATCATTTCTTATTCATATTCAAACATTATATCTGTGAAAATTAACAAAATAATTATAATATAAAAATGATAATGAAATTAATTATGTAATAGTAGATATAATGATGAGAAAACAAGCTACACTCATTTTCTGGGTTTTGACGATGTGGTGCACATTTCAAACTAAAATGAAACATATATATTGAAATGACGCACATGGAGTCTTACTGGTCACACTATGCATCAGATTGAGGGAAGACTGATTATTACTTGTCTCAAATGATTTGTGGATCATTTTTCTCAAGTATCAAAACAATCCAAACATTTTTTGTCGGTTTTGAGTATGTTGCTGTTCATTTTTACTAAAATGTCATCTTAAACTGGAAACATGTACTTTGAATCATACTAGTCACATCAGGTGTCAGTTTCACATGATACAGATTCCTACATGTAAAAAATGACTTATAAATCATTTTACCAAATTATAAAGACAATTTTAGCTTGTTTTCTTAGTTTTCAGTGAGTGATAATTTTTAAACTGAAGTATCGATTATAAACTGATAACAAACACATTGAGTCATATCGAACACATCATGTATTTAATTGAGGTGAGACTAATTTAAACATATAAATAATGTTTTTTGGAGCATTTTACTAAATTATCAAAACAATCCATATTCATTTTATCAGCCTTGAGTAGGCCAATTGTCATTTTGATGAAAATTCATGTCAATTTTATATAAAGAGATTATCTTGGAGTCATATCAATCACAATGTGCATCAAATTAAGGTGAATATAATTATTACATGTCCCAAATATATTGTGGATCATTTTCAAAATGTATAAAAACAACTTGAATTCTTTTAATTATCTTTGAGTATGCCACTTTCCTTTTTTACTAAAAAATCTTTTAAAATTGGAAACACGCACTTTGACTCATACCGATCACATCGTGTATCAGTTTGACGTGATAATAATTCCCACACATCAAAAATAAATTATGAATCAATGTACAAAATTATCAAGAAAATATGAGTTCAATTTTTCAATTTTCAGTTAGTAGTGTTTTTTGAAATAAATAGTTGATTTTAAACTAATAGCAGACACATTGAGTCATACCAAGCACATCATGTAACATATTGTGGTGTAGCTGATTCCTACACGTCAAAAATGACATACAGATTGTTTCTATAATTTATAAAATCAATATGAATGTATTTTCTCAGTTTTGAGGAGGTCGGTTGTTCTTTTTTCAAAATAGATGACAATTTTAAACAAAAAGATGCACCTGGAGTCATACCGGTCACACTGTGCATCAGATTGAGGTACGACTGATTACTACATGTCACAAATTTCATATGAATCATATTAAAAATGTATAAAAAATATGAATGCGGTTTCCTGATTTTGAGTAGGTTTGTTTTCATTTTTACTAAAATTGATGTTAATTTTAAATAAAAAGACACTCTTGGAGTCATACCAGTCATTCCATGCATTTGATTTAGGTGAGGCTAATTCCTAAAAGTCCCAAATTGATTATGTATATTTTTATGAAGTATCAAAATAGTTTTAATTAATTTACTTTGTTTTGAGTGTGTCAGTTATTTTTTTTACTAAAATGTCATTTTAAACTGGAAACACACTCTTTGACTCATACCAATCATATATTATATCAGTTTGATGTGATATTGAGTCCCACACATCAAAAATTATTTATGAATCAATGTTATAAATTTTCAAGAAAATAAAAACACGTTTTCTTGGTTTTTAGTGAGTGAAATATTTTGAACTAAACTGTCAATTTTAAACATATAATGGGCACATTAAGTTATACCAGACACATCTTGTATCATATTGAGGCGAGGATAATTCTTACATGTCACAAATGACTTATATAAAATTTCCCAAAATTATCACAAAAATCTGAATGTTCTTTCTCAATTTTGAGTAGGGTAGTTTTCCTTTTTACTAAAATTGATGTAAATTTTAAATAAAGGATGCATTTAAAGTAATACCAGTCACACCTTGTGTCGGATTAAGGTATGGATTATTCCTACAAGTAATAAATGAGGTATGTATTGTTTTAATAAAATATAAAAACAATATTTATGTTGTTTCTTAGTTATGAGTAGGTCAGTTGTCTTTTTTTCTAAAATTGATGTCAATTTTAGGTAAAAAGATGCATGTGGAGTCATATAGGTTACACCCAACATCGGATTAAGTTTAGGATAATTCATAAATGTACCAAAAGAAATAATGATTTTTTATAATGTTTAATAAAAATATGAACCTGTTTAATTAGTTTTTAGTATGTAACTTTTATTTTTTTATTAAAATGTTATTTTTAATTGGAAACACGCACTTTCACTCATATTGATCACACTGTGTACCAGTTTGATATGAGAATGATTCCTACTTGTCACAAATGAATTATGAATCAATTTACTAAATTGTTAAGAAAATCAGAGCATTATTTCTCAAATTTTAGTGAGTGAAATCTTTTTAACTAAACGGTTGATTTTAAACTGATAATGGACACATTGATTCAAACCGAGAACATCGTGTATAAGATTGAGATGCATCTGATTCCTACATGTCAGAAATGACTTATAGATCATTTTCCAAAAGAATCACGAAAATCCAAATATGTCTTCTCAGTTTTGAGTAGATGAGTTTTCTCTTTTAATAAAATTGATGCCAATTTTAAATAAATAGATGCATTTGGAATCATACTGGTCACACCATGCTTCTTATTGAGGTGTGACTAATTACTACATGTCAAAATTATTTTCAGATAGTTTATCTAAAGTATCCAAATAATCCAAATGTGTTTTATCAGTTCTGAGTACGTTAGTTTGTTTTACTAAAATGTCATTTTAAACTAGAAACACACAATTTGACCCATATCAATCACATCATAAATTAGTTTGACATATGACTAGTTCATACACATCATAAATTCCTTATGAATTGATGTCATAAATTATTAATAAAATCTATGTGTATTTACTTTATTTTTAGTGAGTGACATTTTTTGAACTAAACAGTCGATTTTAAACTAATAACGAACATATTGAGTCACAACGGCCACACCATTCATCTAATTGAGGATATAATAATTCCTACACATCCCAAATGGCTTATGAATAAATTTTTAAAGTATAAAAATAATAGAAATATGTTTTCGTGTTTTTTATTATGTCATTTGTCCTTTTTATAAAAATGAATGTCAATTATAAATAAAAAGATGCACCTGGATTCATACTGGCCATACCATGTATCAAGTTGAGGTGAAATTGATTCTTACACATCCTGAATACTTAAAAAAACCAAACAGACAATGTAACCATGTTTCCATTTCCTTTAAATGTCAAACATACAACACTACATATTGATTTGATTTTCTAAGATATAAATCTTGTCACATTATTTAAAGTTAGAAGAGCATTGGAAGCTCGTGTGATAATTATATCATGAAAAGTAACCACAATGGGAACATGAGTTTCCTCTACTCATTTGGATTTCAAAAATAAGAAAAAAAATCGGCTAACCACACCGAATCAATATGTTGTGTTAGAAGATCAACAAATAAAGACAATGAAAATGGAAAATGTGGTTGCATTGGAAGAAAGAATAATTTTATATCCTTTATGGAATGTTTCTAATACTTGAAATAAAAATATTACAACCCAAAAGGTCTGTGAACTAAACTAAATAAGTATTAGATAAAATTGATATATAAATTATCTTACAGATAGTACATAAAATGATGATAAAATTAAATAAATAATTAGAAGGAATTCACATTGTCTTGATAGTTTTATGCTGATAGTGAAAATATTTTCAACAAATTTACATTGAATATAATTTTTTAAACCCACTAAAGTGTTAAATTATCTTAAATTGTTGTATTTTGATGATATTGGTGATATTTTGAGATGAATAGTAAAAATGGCCTATTTCAGATTTTTAACTATGTTAAATTATTTGTGTATTCTGGCCATAAAATTTTCTACACTAATCCAAACTAAAAAATTATTTTTTTACAGATTACATACATCCAGATATTCATTTAATCTATTTTGACCAAAAGCTGAATCAGCCATATATAAGTTCAAATGTACCTCACCATTTGGACCATAAATGATTTTTTACAGATCTATCGGAGTTTTGTGTGAGGTCCATAACTCATTCATGTTGAGATAAAATTCTCTGAAAATCTATGGTTAGACACAAAAGACGTTTCAGAACATCTTTAATGATGGTGAGGACACATGAATTTTCCATTTTAATGGTCATTAATGCATTATAATCCAAAGGTTTTCAATTTGGAATGTGTGACTAGACAGAATATATTGTCATAGTAAAAAAGGAATAAAACGTGGAATACTTGTCAAAATATGCTGATATTTTGAGGGGAAACGTCCAAGATAATTATGAAAAACATTATAGAAGGATGAAATTCGTGAATAGGTCATTTATTGGGGCTAAAATGTGTCATATTTAGGGGTTGAAATTCTAACTATAAAAGGAGGGGAGCTCCTCCCTCCCAAAGCATCTCATTTAATCTCTTTTCTTATAGGACACCAATGTGGAGAACTTTTAAAATTTAATTTTTTATTTAATTTCATTTACACAGATTTCTAATGCCTTATTCTTCTCCATTAATCTCAAATACCCTTAACATGGAAGGGTAAACATTTTGAGTGATTAAGGGAATGGTTGGTTTTCTATTTTGTAATTCTCGAGTTCTTGAACATAATTGAATGAAATTTCTTTCATAATAAAAGTTGTTTTTAATTTAATATAGAATATTTTATTATAAAATGTGATCATTCATGAATTTTAATTCCATTATTGATTATTTTTCTTGGTAAAATAATCATTAACTCCCTCCACAGATTTCTGGTTTATATATGATGGAATAGACATTGGATTAGTTGTGAAGTACTCGAAGATCATCAATATGTGTAAATGGGGCAGTTAATGATCTTGATTGTTTTTGATAAAAAAGACCCTATCGGTTATTTCCCAATTCAATTGAGGATATTCAATACCAATCTGTTTCACATTGAAGGAGAGTTGAACAAACTGGGATCTTGGTAGGGTTTTCTCTCACTATCATAATTTCATCACGAGAGTGAGAGGAAAAAATTGCAGAAACTCACTTTAATCATCTTTGAAGAAATTTCTTGAATTAAATTGAACATGGACAACATTACAATTGGGAAAACCAACCCTAACCTAATAAATCTTTTAAAATCATTGTTTATTCAATAATTTAAATTTCAATTTTTGTTTCAATCATTTTCTTATTAATTTATTCTAAAAACACACCATTTTTCCCTATATATAATCGACAAACTCTTTTGTGTGCACTTCTCTTTAGGAGACATTCTAGGGTTAATCACCAGACTCCACATAGGGAATATAAAAAAAATTGTTTTCCCTGCCCTATGATAGGAATGCGCCAAACATGGAACTGTTGTTGGGGAGGTAGGGCCACAATCAAATTGTAAATATTTGTCCTTTTTCATATTAAAATAAAATAAAATAATGTTTTCCAAGTTGTTTTCAAATGACTATTACTTTAATTCATGGAATAATTAACCACTGATAATTGAACGAATTATTGACTCAGCCTTTTCCATATAGAATGGTGTTTCATCTATTGATAGGCAAGTGAGGATATTTTGGAAAAACTAATAATGAGGAGACAACATTCAATGTATCCATAGATTGAATAATAGAGGAATTGAACAAATACGATTTTGAAGCAATGGATCGAAAGCTAATTGAGTTCTCCCATTACATTCTATAATTTCATGACGATTTCAATGTCCATGAAGACCCCCTATTCATCCATAATTTTTCAATAGAGATCCATGAAATGGAGGAAACTAACTCCATACCTCTATCTGCTACTAATCAAATCTAATAAGTTCTTTCCAGTGAAGAAGATACTGAAGATGAACAATCTCAGGGAGATAATATTTTCAATAACTCATTATCTATTGAATTTGATGAAATTGAATTTACTATTACCACCCCTTATTTTAATTTTTCAGATTCTTCCAACTTATGTTTTTCCTTGGAGGATGATTATGAAAAGGAAGATGAACCTAAAGTGGAACAACTTGAGCTCCCCAAACATGTTGATCATTTATTGGAGGGAGCTAAAGTGGAGATCAAGGTGGATTTTCATGAGGAAATAGAGACAGGAGATTCATACTTTGAGAGGGAATAATTTTTATACCTTGGGAACATGCTGGTGAAAGAAGAAGAAATATGGAAAATTGAAACCAAGAAAGAGGAGGACTCATTCATTATCCTACCTCCACCATTAAAGTTTTTGAACATTCCCATAAAGGTGGATTTGGAATACTATATCCATGGATTCCTCAATAAAAAGCAAGTATAAAATGATGAAATGAAGAATTTTTATTGGTTCATGAACAAGAAACCCTACCCACTATCAGATTGGAGATAACCGATTAGAACTGCCCATCTCGAGGCAGTCCACTCCTAGGACCCTCTTGGGGGATTAAACCAAGATCTATCATTAATTTCTCATTTAAATTCTATTTTTATTTAATTTTATAAATTTATGACGATATTTTTTACTTTATTATGTTTTTCAAATAGCAACACTTTGGAGCCTAACTCAATGTTGCATGCAAATAAGTTAGGTTGTATCTCTCCATTATACTTGTTTTCTTACTCTGAATCATTTTACAATATTCATATATGTTATATTTATTTGAATGAACTGATTAAACTACATCATTTATGTTTGGGGGAGGGAAAATTTGTAGTTTAGTATTTTCATTTAATCTGTGGGTTACTTTTTTTATTAAAAAAACGATATTTGTGTGTTTATTTTTTAAATTTTAGTGTTTTTTCATAACCTTTTAAGTAAAATGAGTATCATTTAAATATTTGAAACCCAATTAAATAATTGAAGAAAATATATTCCATGAAACCGAGCTTAAATGAACACTGAAATGGATTTGTTTCAAGTTCAAATGTTTTGGAATTTCATGAAAAGTATTCTCATTTTTAAATCATGTGCTACATCTCACTGTCTTTAATTTTGAAATCACTTTCCTGTGAGGATTCTTTACCAATTTTTAATATTCTATACACTCACCTCATTTATTGAGGGAACCATAACATTCTTTCTTTCCGTGGAATATGATTTATTCTTGTCATAACTTGAGGGTTTGAGGTACTTGTGTTTTAAATGATTGAGGAATTTATTTGGTTTTCAGCCATATTTTTTATATAATATTTTTTATTATGGAATACCTTATACATTAATCTTTTTATCCCTTATAAGACATGAATATCATGTTAGCTTAGCCACATTAAAAGACAATTTTCCATATACAGCCTACTCTTGAAGTGATATTTCATGTTCTAGTTGAACTTAAGTGTGGGGGAAAATGTCTTATAGTGTACTACCTCATTTGGTGATACTTTGGGTGGAATATTAAATTTTGAAGAGCTAATGATTCTACTAAAGATTTCATTTTGTTAAAATCTATGATTTTTTATATCTTTCAGGATAGAAGAAGTTGTGCCTTTCTAGAGCTTCCGATGAAAAAATAAATATATTCCTATCTGGATATTTCCCGAAAAACAACGTCTAAGAAGATATTTTTTCTAGTAAAATGATAAATGGAATTAACAATCCATGAGTTCTCGTGATGAAGGAGCATATTTTATACAAAGGTATAGAGAAGGAGACCATACTCGAGTGAAAATTATAATATTTCAATTTTTCTTCAAAGAGACCCAATCCCTCCTTTTTCGGCCTCAAAATTTTTAACATCGAAATCCTACAAACTAGAAGCCAAAGAACAAACCTGAAAATTACTCATGAAAAACACATGTCCTTGACTCACATTGGGTGGATTAGTAGGAATTTATCATGATTATGGTGACTCCAATATGATTTTGTATTAGAAAAATCTTGTTGAACATTTACATTTGTGAGAAGAGAGAAAATTCATGCGAGGTAGGTGTTTTGTGTGCATGGGATAAGAAATTAAGTTTAAATATATTATATATTATAAAATGAAGAACATGAAATAATTTATTTTTATAAGGCATGATATGTTTTTGTTTCCTAGTGTGTATTTCATTGATCTCATTGGTATGTGTTTTGGATTTGATTTGATTTGATTCTGAAGTTTACTTATCCAAGAGTCTAAGTGCTAATTGTGGATGAATTTATAGATCAAATATTTTCAAAAAATTTACATTGAATTTCAATGTTCCAAACGCACCAAAGTGTTATTTTAAGATAAATTGATGCATTTTTATAATATTGCTGATATTTTGAACTAAATAGTAAAAATTACCCTTTTCATATTTTAAATTATTTTAAATTATTTTTTTTATTTTAGCCATACCATTTTATAAACTATTAAAAATCAAAAAATTAAATCTTCATCAGATTATAAACATATAAGGTTTCATTTAATCCTTCTTGACCAACAGCTCAATCAGCCATATGGAAGATCAAACGAAGCTCACCATTTAGACTAGGAAAACTGTTTACCGTTCTATAGATTTTTGTTTTGGGTCTATAAATCGTTCATGATGGGACCAATTTCTCTAAAATTTGGCGGGTAGATGCACAAAACATTTGGAACACCTTTCTTGAAGGCTATGACATGTGAATTGTCTGTTTAATGGTCATTAAAGAATTATATTTTTGAGGTTTGTGATTTGGAATGTCTGACTAGACAGAATAAATTGTCCGAGTAAAACGGGCATCACACTCACAATACTTGTCCATATATGCTGAAATTTTGAATGAAAATGGAAACAATAATTATGAACAACATTCAAGAATATTGAAATGCATGAATAGGTTATTTAATGGTGATAAAAGATGTCATATTTCCGGAGAGAAATTATGACTATATGAGGAGGGGAGCTCCTTGTTGAGTCAATAAGGTTTTCCTTATGACTTTTCAATTCCTTCTTGTTTTGAAAATCACAAACACCTTATCTTTAAGAAAATCGCTTTTATAAGGAAAATTGCTTTCTTAAGTAAAATTACTTTTATAAGGAAAATTTGCTTTTATAAGGAAAATCGCTTTTATAAGAAAAATTATCCTTATCATATTTTCATCCATATTTTTCTTAAGTATGAGATTCAGATTCATTTTCATGGAATCATTGAAACTTTGATATAAAGCATTCTGTTTTAGGATTCAGATTCTGGATAAGAACTATAAGGAAGTTTCATTCCGAATTCCGGATATGAACTCTGACTAAGTTCTATTCCAGATTCAGGATACGAATTCTAAAGAAGAATTCTCATTACGAATTCCAATGAAGAATTCTCATTATGAGTTCTAATGAAGAAATCTCATTATGAAATCTCATTACGAATTCTGATGACGAATTCTCATTACGAATTCTGATGACGAATTATCATTACGAATCCTGATGATGAATTCTCATTACGATTTCTGATGACGAATTCCTATTCCGAATTCTCATTCCGAACTCACCTATTAAATAGAATTTGAGTATCTTTGTTATATACACTCTGAATAAATTCAGACTCTGAAAAATATCTTTGTTAGAATCCGAACTTCTATATTGCTTATACTTCTAAAAATTGTCTACTCTTTACTATTGTTCTTTTCACTCCGAACCTTCACTCTGAAGTTTTCATTCCGAACTTTTAAGTTAGAGTTAAAACGATGTCGTACATTCTGTTATACTTGTTTTGTTATAAAACGTTGTCATCTGTTTTTTATAAACTAACCGTTGTCTATGTGACACGTGTACAGGTCCCTCCGATCTTTAAGGAAAATATGACCGTTGGAGAAGAAGCCGACCTTACCTATAAATAGGAGCTCATTTGAAAGAGCTCGGGGCTGATACCTGATGAAAGTGCTGAAAGGCTGACTAATTTGCTTGAACTGATTTCTAGAGAAAGAGGATCTTAATAACTCTCAAATCTTCGTGCGACTCCGAATGTTGGTGATTACATTCGAGGGCTTCCGGGGATAGGAAGATAGAGGTGCCGACTACCTTAAAGTTCAAGGGATTTCTTGCTGAGGAAGACAGAGGTTGCCAACTACCTTGATGTTGAGGGCTTGCGGAGATAGCAAGACAGAGACTCTGATCTTCGTATCGAGGGCTTACCCTGGTGTGGGTAAGACAGAATTGCTTAAAAGTATAAATCAAGGGATCTTTATCCATGGTTGTTTGATACCCTTCTCTTTGGGTTAAAAGACTTATATTTTGTTAATAGTAGTTCTACTACTTGTTTCTATTCCACTTCATTTTGTAATATAAGTAAAGTATAACTTTCTTATACTTCCTTACTTGTACTCTGATTAATTTAGATTCTATATGCTTTAAGGTAGAATCTCATATTGTAACCTTTTGATTAAGATTCAACTTCCGGCACCATATTTCCGGAACCCTCATTCGGAATCTCTTTCCTAGTTTGCATTCGGTGTTAAGAGGTGTTGTGAATTTTCATAGTTTAACTTTGTTAAACATAGCCTTTTCCTTTTCATAAGGAAAATATAGTTATTCTTAACTAACTTTAAAGGTTCCAAAGGAATTTTTAAAGTATACAATTCACCCCCCTCTTGTATATTGAGCATCTACATCACTATTTCGATCCTACAATTGGTATCAGAGGTTGGAAACCTCTTACTCTATACGAATCTTACATTTGGTATCAAAGGAGGTCTCTGAAATACTTGTACTCACATACATGTTTTTCTTGCTCACTTTTTCCATTCCGAACTTTTCTCATTCTGAACATTGTTATTACGAATCTTTGCTACTAACAAGTTTGTCTGAAAAGTTATATTAAGTATGGCAGGAATTAATGTTGGATCAATTGACAATCTGAATCCTACAAGACCAGCTATCGTTGATGTTAATGACTATGAGTACTGGAGAGATCGTATGAAGACTTTTTTTTATCAATACTGGAGTATACAACTTTGTTATGCTTACTGGTGATTATAAAATACCTGACAAGGAAGTCAGATCTTTCACTAACTAGGAAAAGAAAGAATATCAACTAAACTATAAGGTACGCAACACTTTACTATGTTCAATGACCAGAAATATATATAGTGAAATTTCTTCTTATGAAACAGCTAACTGTATATGGAAGAAGTTAGAAGTTACACACTTTGGGACTTCCAAGGTGATTGAGACTAGAAGAGCTATGGTTAGAGCTGAATATCATGGCTTCAATTTTCCTTATGGGGAACCTATCTGTAAAGTTCAACAAAGATTTATGACTATTGTCAACAGTCTACAATCTATGGAAGAAAACGGTTTAGATGATGAAGCTCTTGTGGACAAGATAATTGACATTATGCCCAATGAGTGGGAATCCAAGAGAACAGCTATAGATGAGAATAGGAAGGTCACTCAAATTACTCTTGATGAATTATTTGGAACTCTTCTACAACATGAAACCAGAATGAAGAGAGATGATGACAACATCAAGAAGAAGAATGGAAATGGTACTATTGCTTTTACTACAATTTCAAATCAGATGAAAGCTAAGACTCCTGAGAGAGTAACCAGATCCAAGTCTAAGAAATTCATTTTTCAATCCGAATCTAGTGAGAGTGAAGTCTCAGAAAATGAATTAGCCAATCTTGCTTGAAGGATGAACAAGATAGCTGGACAGAGGAATTTTCAATCTAAGTATAAGAAAAAGGACAGGAAAGATAAGAAAGATGGAGAAGTTACTTGTTATGAATGTAAAAGAGCAGGACATATTAGACCAGATTTCCCTATGCTCAAAAAGAAAGAAAGGAAGGAAAGACATTCAGACAGGAACAGACAGAAGTATTATAAAGCCAAAGCTAAGAAAGTTCAGAAAGCTAATGACACCTGGAGTGCCAGTGGTGGTGACTCTTCAGATGGATCTTCTGACTATGAATCTTCAGGACAGAAGAATCTTGTTCTTATAGCCAGATTACCTATTGATAATTATTGTCTTATGGCTAAGGTACGAAATGCTGAATCATTGACCAATGCTTCTTTAAATTCTAATGATAGTAAGTATTATATAACTCTTCTGATGAAGAATCATCTTATGATAAGGAAAATAATTTACCTACTTTTGAAGAAGTATCTAGGTTTGCTGAACTTCTTGAGATTGAGAATTCCAAACTCAACAAGAAACATGATAAGGCAAACTCTAGGAATACTATTCTTACAAAAGAGATATCAGATCTTTCTAAAGATCTTGATAGGAAAAATGCTGATTTTGAAAGTATTTCAAAAAATCTTGAGGAAGTAAGTTCTGAGAAGAACAAACTTTCCAAAGAATTAGAAAAAGTAATTTCTAATAAAAACGTTTTCGAGCCTAAATCTAGTTCTAAAACTAATGATTTTGAGGATAACAACTTGTTTGTAAAACTCAAGTCCGAAATTTTTTCCTTAAAGAAGTGTTTATCAAACTTTACCCATGGTAAGGAAAATTTTGATAAGATGTGTTCCAAAATACGACCTTTAAAAAATAAATCCGGATTTGGTTATACCCATGAAAAACTAGTTATCAGTAAAAATTATTTTGTTCCTCAAAGTGCCCCATTTTGTACCAAGTGTCAATGTGGTGGTCACTGGGAAAAGAATTGTTCCTTAATTAAAACCCAATCTCTATGTTTTCATAAAGCTTACTTTTCTAAGAAGATGTGGGTTCCTAAAATTTTATTGTATGGAAATCTCGGATCCAAACAAGTTTGGATTCCGAAAGTCTAATTTTCTTCTTGATTTCAGGATAATAAAGAATGTACCAGCAACAATACATGGTACATGGATAGTGGATGTTCCCGGCACATGACTGGTAACAAAAGCTTTTTTGAAAAGATTATCAAAACGAAAGGAGGAAAGGTAACTTTCGGAGATAATGCTAAGGGAGAGATTGTTGGTATTGGTAATATTGTTTTTCTTGGTAAAACCTTGATTTCAAATGTTCTTTTTGTTAAGGGGCTTAAGCACAACCTCATTATCATAAGTCAGTTATGTGATGAAGGTTACCTTGTAAATTTTAGGAATGATAAGTGTTTAGTTCACAATTCCAAGGAAGAATTTATTCTCTCAGCCAATAGGCAAGAGAATGTTTACACCTTAAACTTAGAAGACCTAAGAAGCCAAGATCTACCTTGCCTAAGTTCTATAGAAGATCATTCCTGGTTATGGCATAGAAGAATAGGACACTGTAACCTTAGGAACCTATGTAAACTCACTAAGAAGAAACTAGTTAACGATCTACTGGAGCTTAGATTTGATTCATATAAAGTTTGTGATCCTTGTCAATATGGAAAGCAACATAAATCTAGTTTTAAGTCAATTGGTGAAGTCTCAACAACTGATGCATTACAGTTAGTGCACGTGGATCTTTTTGGTCCAACACAAACTGGAATTATTGGAGGCAAATACTATTTGTTTGTTCTAGTTGATGATTACACTAGATTTACTTGGGTCTATTTTCTAGCAAAGAAATCTGAAGCTTTTTCCTATTTCAAAAGTTTTAGAGATCATGTTAAAAATGAGAAAAACCTTCCTTTGAAAAGTATTCATAGTATCATGGAGCAGAATTTCAAAATTCTGATTTTGAAACTTTTTGTAGTAAGAAAGGTATTACTCACAATTTTTTTGTACCTAGAACTCCTCAACAGAATGGTGTAGTTGAAAGAAGAAATAGAATTCTTCAATAAATAACTAGAACCATGCTGAGTGAATATTCTATTGCTAGACATTTCTGGGCTGAAGCTGTAAGTACTGCTTGCTATACTATAAATCGAGTTTTGATTAGACCTTTTCTTAATAAAACTCTTTATGAGTTATGGAATGGTAGAAAACCAAGACTTTCCTACTTCAAGGTTTTTGGTTGCAAAGTATTCATTTTGAATACTAAAGATAACTTACATAAATTCGCACCAAAGTCTGATGAAGGAATTTTCTTAGGTTATTCCACAACCTCTATGGCTTATAGAGTTTTTAATAAAAATACATGCACTGTTGAGGAAACAGTACATGTAAATTTTGATGAGTCTGATCCTTTTGTTTTTAAAAAATCTCAACATACATCTTCGGATGTGTTTTAAAAAACTGATTTTCAACCTTTGATAGAAGAACCTTCTGATAAGGAAATTGTTCTAGAAGATACTTCTGAAACATTTACCTCAGAAGACTTTCTACCCTATGTTGATGAACAGGTTTACAAAACCCGAATCAGGTGTTTCTTAAGAATCATCCCAGTGATAGTATCATTGGTGATGTAAACCAACCTGTAAGGACTATAAGTTCCTTAAGAAATGAAGTAGAACATCTAGCATTTCTTTCCCAATTAGAACCTAAAAGCACTGATGAATCTTTAGGTGATGATGATTGGATTAAAGCCATGCAAGGTGAACTAAATGAATTCGAAAGGAATAATGTCTGGACCTTGGTTGAAAGACCTAAGGAAACTTCTGTTATTGGAGTAAAATGGGTTTTCAGAAATAAATGTGATGAAAATGGTGTCATTGTTAGAAATAAAGCTATACTTGTTGCTAAAGGCTATAATCAACAAGAAGGAATAGACTATGAAGAAACCTATGCTTCAGTAGCTAGACTTGAATCTATCCGTATTCTACTTTCCTTTGCAGTATTCTTTAATTTCAAACTATTCCAAATGGATGTGAAATGTGCTTTGCTTAACGGTTATGTTCAAGAGGAAGTTTTTGTAGAACAACCTCCTGGCTTTGAAGATACAAAACATCCTGATCATGTATTTAGACTTACCAAAGCTTTGTATGGCCTTAAACAAGCCCCACGAGCATGGTATGATAGACTCACTGGATTTTTGCTTCAAAATAACTTTGTTAAGGGAAATGCAGATCCAACCCTTTTTATAAATAAAGATAAGAAAAATGTTTTGATTGTTCAAATTTATGTTGATGACATTATATTTGGTTCAACTCAGCAATCTCTGACTGACTCTTTTGCTAGTCTAATGAAATCTGAGTTTGAAAAGAGTATGATGGGTGAGTTAACATTTTTTCTTGGTTTTCAAATTTCTCAAAAATCAGAAGGAACCTACATATCTCAACATAAGTATATTAAAGATCTTCTTAAAAAGTATGGTTATGACAACACTAAGAGTATAAGTACTCCCATTGGTACCTCAAATTCTTTAGATCTTGATGAAGCTGAGAAACCAGTAGATCAAACATCTTTTAGAGATATGATTGGAAGTCTACTTTACTTAATAGCTAGTCGACCAGACTTAATGTTTTCTGTATGCTTATGTGCAAGATATCAATCCAATCCAAAGGAATGTCACTTAAAGGCAGTAAAAAGAATTTTTCGCTACCTTAAGGGAACCATGGATCTAGGATTATTTTATACTTCTGGAAATGATTTTGTTCTAAAAAGATTTTCTGATGCTGACTTTGGTGGATGCAGAATGGATAGAAAGAGTACATCCGGAACTTGTCATTTCTTAGGAGATTCTCTAGTTTCTTGGTCCTGCAAGAAGCAACATTGTGTAGCACTTTCCACTGCTGAAGCTGAATATGTAGCAACTTGAAGTTGTTGTGCACAAGTGTTGTGGATGTAACACACACTCACAGACTATGGCTTGAGTTTTTCTAAAACTCAAATTTTCTGTGATAACAGAAGTTCCATTGCCCTAAGTAAAAACCCTGCACATCTCTCTCGTGAAAAACACATAGATTTTAGGCATCACTTTCTTAGGGATCACACACTTAAAGGAGACATTATTCTTCAGTTTATCAGAACACATGATCAACTTGCTAATATTTTCACAAAATCTTTGCCTTCTGATAGATATGAATATATTAAACAGAAGTTAGGAATGATAACCGTAAGGTAATATTTCTTAATTAACTTTCTGTTGAAAAAGTCTCCTTACAGTAATAAACTCCTTTTCATAGGGGGAGTACATTAGATTGTTTGTTTAACAAAGGTTTTCAAAATTTGTTTTCAAACTTTTCGGAACGAAGATTTCCGGAATGGAACTTCTGGAACTAAAATTTTCCAAAATGGACATTCTCATACAGAATACTTCTGGAATGGAAGTATTCGTATTGGAAATTTCCAGAATGAAAATTTATGTACTCGTAGTTTCATAACCAGGTTTTTGTATTGATTTTTTTTATAATGTATTTTTTCGTAATGTATTTCTCGTACTAAGTTTTTCGTACTGTTTTTTCTTCTTAAGTTTGTTCTTCGTACTAAGTTTTCGGTAATGAGTTTTTCGTACTAAGTTTATTTTTCATAGTAATATTTTTGCGAAATCTTCCATTACGAATAATCCTCCTAAGACAATCCGAAAGGTATGATTTCCCTACTCAAGTTTTCGTAGTCATATTTTTCTTGCTGGCATTTTCTTGTATTATGTTTTCGGATTATAGTTTTCTTAATTCTTTGTCTTAATGAAAACCTCAAAAAGATCGGATTCAAGTTTTCAACCATCAGATCTGATCGCAGCTCATTCCAACCGTTATATCAACTGTGGAATGTGAACCGTCATCTCGTTGCCTATATAAAGGGGACTCAAATTCTCATCCCACATCGATCTCAAAGCTCTCGCGTCCCAAATATCTGCCCCGCTGTTTTAAGGCCGTTCCGAACTATAGTTGTCTCCGTTCCAAACTTTCTCAGAGCACTTCAGATCCGAATGTCTGCGGAGTTAGCATCTCAAGAAATGTCATCCACTAAACCTATTTCGCAATGGTTAGTTTACAGAGAAAGGTTAGTCCATATGGTTTTCATCAGCAAATACGATTCTATCATTTCAAAGAATATTAAGTTGAATGAATGGGAAGATGTTGCGGTGTCAAAAACCGGGAACCAAGATGAAGTATTTTCAGACTTACTTGTCGAGTTTTATGAGTCATTTTTTTTCTTCAAGGAAGATAATAGGGAGAAGATCTCTTTTAAGTCTTATGGCAAGACTTATAAGCTTTCTCACACCAAGGCTGCAAGCTTGGTAGGGCTGTCTTATGAAAGAGAAGCCGAGTTTATTTCGCATGTGTTGCCAGACTCTAAGGGTAGCTTCAACAAGGAAAAAGACTTAGAAACTCTTGGACTGGCTGATGACAAGGCTCCGAAGATTGCAAGTCTATCTACAAATTTCCGGATTCTGGAGTTATGGGTGAAAGGTCTTATCGTACCGAGGAAAGGTGATAAAGATAGATTGAAGAAAAGTGAGATCTATATATTAGATTTCCTGATAAATATAAGGACGTTTAACTTGATGAAACATATTCTTTTTACTATTGAAAATTTGAAGAAGGGGAATCTCAGAGCTCAGATTATTATGTATCCAGCAATCCTCTCCAAGTTGATTGTTCGGTGCCTTGAGTCTTTCAAGGAGGCTTGAAAATCTAAGCCAAGAGTTTGCAAGATCATGCTGGTCAGCGATGGTACTCTGAAAAGGATGGATGTGGCTTTCAACAAGGAAACTGGTGAATTCTTCGATTTACCAAATCAAGAAGAAACGGCTCCGAAAGATGCTGAACCGGAATCATCTAAGCCAGTAAGGAAGAGAAAGCTGAAAGAAGTGGATGTACAAGCAGAGAATCCTAAGTCTAAGGAAGTCCATTCCGCACCTCCAAAGCCTAAGAAGAAGAAATCCTATCCTGATGAGGTTTTTACAAAGTGGAGAGCTGATAATGAAAAAAGGAAAGAAGGGGATCCGCAGTTCGGATTAGACCCTGCGGAGGCTAAGGCCTTGAAGGACAAAACTGCAGATAAGCTTGAAAGACAAGCAAAGAAAAAGAAGCTCAAGAAGAAGATGTCTGAGGCTGAGTTAGCTCAGGATTTGTTGAAATTCAATGAAATGGTTTCAGCAACTATTCCAGTTCCGAGATCTTTCTCCTTGGAATCTCTACCTGAGACTCCAGGAAGAAATCTTGTTGCTCCGGAAGAGGCTGCTGCTAAGAATACTGAGGATGTTGAACAAGTGGAACAAGTAGAAGAGGGTGCTGAAGGAAGCGGTGAAACCGGAGATGTGCTGAAACAAGTAGATGATTACAAAGGGACACCTTCGGAGCACTTATCACTCCGGACTTCAGAAGCCGAATCTTCGAAGCTAGTTACTCCAGCAATGGAAGAAGAGAAAGGAGAAGAAGAAGTTTCCTATCATGGAGAAGAAGAACAACTTTTACATGATATTTCTCAGATGAAAACGTAGAGGATGGTATTCAGGAAGTTTCTGATGAGGAAGATAATGTTGTTCAGGTTTCTAATAGTGAGAAGAGAACTCCGGAACAAGATTCAATTCCGAAAAAAGATAAGGGGAAGCAAATTCTTGCTGATACTCCGAGCTCAGAAGAAAAGAAGAGAAAGGAAGCTGGTAGTTCTTCAAAGATAAAGTTGGAGCTTATTGAGGAGGAAAACTCTCCAAGAAAGATTTCAGATTCAGAGTCATCCTCGTTGGGGCATGATTTTGTTGTTCAGTCCTTAAGGAAGTTGGTGGGAACCATTTCGACATTCTCTAGTATTGACTCAAGATGCCAGATGCTCCAACATGCGTTGAATCAGAAAACCGACTCCGTATCTATGGTTATGGATAAGTGTGTTGAGATTGAGGCTCAGTTCAAAACCTTATTTCTTGGTTACGAAGCTCATAAAAGATCTTGCAAAAGGATGACAAGATGGTTGAAGAAGACTGTGGAAGAAATGAGGTTGCTTGATGAGTTTCAGGACAATGTTAGAGATGCCTTTGAGACCGAGGACAAGAAGATAAATGAGCTGACTTCCTCCTTTGAAGAAAAGTTGACTGAAGAAAATAACTTCCAGATCCAAGAAGTCAGGGATCTGAATGGGAAAATGAATTCTGTTTCTCAGAACTGGAAATTTGAAAGGGATCATCGAATCGTTTTTGAAGAAAGGATGAAGGCTCAGGACGAAAAGATCAAGGCTCAGGAAGAAAAGCTGAAAGCCCAGGAAGAAAAGATTGAAGCTCAATCCGCAAGAATATTTGCCTTAGAGAAGCAAGCTGAAGAAGATCATAAAGACCTAAAGAAGATCAAGACTATTCTAAAGGGGCTTATGTCAAAGGAGAAAGATCCTAAATAACCAAATCCGATCTTTTTGTTGTATTTTTTTGTTACTGACATTCCAAATCTAATGAAAATTGTGTATCTCGTTTCCATTGTTGTCATTACTAATCTTTCAGGTACTTTGTTATTTTTTTCCATTCCCTCCAATTCTTTTTGGAAATCACAAAGGGGGAGAAGGAAAAGATCCTTAATAAAAAGAGGAACTCTAATAAGAGTTTATCAAAGGGGGAGAAAGAAAATATACCCAAGGAAAAAGAAACTCTAATAAGAGTTTGTATAAGGGGGAGTTTTTCTTAAAGAAGACCTTCTTATGAAATATCACTCCGGAAATATGAATACGATCCTTAGAGTTTCAAAGACTAAGGGGGAGTTAGTCGTATTCATCTATATCCTTAAAACAGTGGAGATAAGCATTAATATGTTTCTTTCTTCTTAGAATTTTTTTTCGTAAGGATGATTGTGCTTTCCAAAAAGGGGGAGATTGTTGAGTCAATAAGGTTTTCCTTATGACTTTTCCATTCCTTCTTGTTTTGAAAATCACAAACACCTTATCTTTAATAAAATTGATTTTATAAGGAAAATTTCTTTCTTAAGTAAAATTGCTTTTATAAGGAAAATTTTATTTTATAAGGAAAATCGCTTTTATAAGAAAAATTATCCTTATCATATTTTCATCCATATTTTTCTTAAGTATGAGATTCAGATTCATTTTCTAAGAATCATCGAAACTTTGATATAAAGCATTCTGTTTTAGGATTCGGATTCTGGATAAGAACTATAAGGAAGTTTCATTCCGAATTCCGGATATGAACTCTGACTAAGTTCTATTCCAGATTCAGGATACGAATTCTGAAGAAGAATTCTCATTACGAATTCCAATGATGAATTCACATTACGAGTTCTAATGAAGAAATCTCATTACGAATTCTCATTACGAATTCTGATGAAAAATTCTCATTACGAATTCTGATGACGAATTCTCATTACGAATCTTGATGATGAATTCTCATTACGATTTCTGATTACGAATTCCTATTCCGAATTCTCTTTCCGAACTCACCTATTAAACATAATTTGAGTATCTTTGTTATATACACTCTGAATTAATTCAGACTCCGAAAAATATCTTTGTTAGACTCCGAACTTCTATATTTCTTACACTTCTAAAAATTGTCTACTCTTTACTATTGTTCTTTTCACTCCGAACCTTCACTCCGAAGTTTTCTTTCCGAACTTTTATGTTAGAGTTAAAATGATGTCGTACATTCTGTTATACATGTTTTTTTATAAAATGATGTCGTCTGTTTTGTTATAAACTAACCGTTGTCTAAGTGACACGTGTACAGGTCCCTCCGATCTTTAAGGAAAATATGACCATTGGAGAAGGAGCCGACCTTACCTATAAATAGGAGCTTATTTGAAAGAGCTCGGGGCTCATAGCTGATGAAAGTGCTGAAAGGCTGACTAATTTGCTTGAAGTGATTTCTAGAGAAAGAGGCTCTTCTTAACTCTCAAAGCTTCGTGCGACTCCGAATGTTAGTGATTACATTCGAGGGCTTCCGGGGATAGGAAGACATAGGTGTCGACTACCTTAAAGTTCGAGGGCTTTCTTGCTGAGGAAAACAGAGGTTGCCAACTACCTTGAAGTTGAGGGCTTGTGGGGATAGCAAGATAGAGACTCTGATCTTCGTATCGAGGGCTTACCCTGGTGTGGGTAAGACATCCTTTCTTGAAAGTATAAATCAAGGGACCTTTATCCAAGGTTGTTGGATACCCTTCTCTTTGGGTTAAAAGACTTATATTTTGTTACTAGTAGTTCTACTACTTGTTTCTATTCCGCTGCATTTTGTAATATAAGGAAAGTATAACATTCTTATACTTCCTTACTTGTACTTTGATTAATTTAGATTCTATATGCTTTAAGTTAGAATCTCATATTACATCCTTTTGATTAAGTTTCAACTTCCGGAACCATATTTCCGGAACCCTCATTCGGAATCTCTTTCCTAGTTTTCATTCGGTGTTAAGAGGTGTTGTGAATTTTCTTAGTTTACCTTTGTTAAACATAGCCTTTTCCTTTGCCTAAGGAAAACATAGTTATTCTTAACTAACTTTAAAGGTTCCAGAGGAATTTTTAAAGTATACAATTCACCCCCCCCCTCTTGTATATTGAGCATCTACATCACTATTTCGATCCTACAATTGGTATCAGAGGTTGGAAACCTCGTACTCTATACCAATATTACACTCCTTCCTCTCAAAGCATCTCATTTCATCTCATTTCATCTAGGACACCAAGGAGGAGAACATTTCACATTTATCGCTTTCATTTGATTTCCATTACATAGATTTTTAATTCCTTATTCGACATCATTCATCTTGATTACCCTAACCATGGCGGGGTAAACATTTTGATTTATTTGGGGAAGGATTTGTTTTGTATTTTTTAATTCTTGAGTCCTTGGACATAATTGAATGATATTTATTTCTTCTTCAATTTTTTTTCAATTTAATATACAGGATTTTATTTTCAAGTATGATCATTCTTGAATTTTATTTCTGTTATTGATTTTTTTTCTTTTCTGAAATAATCATTATCTCCCTCCATTGATTTCTGGTTTATATACCATGGAATTGACCAGGGTTTAGTGGTGAAGTATCTGATGATCATCGGTACATGTAAATGGGGTAGTGAATGTTCTTGATTTTTTATAATAAATAACCCATGGTCAGGTATTTCCCATGTCAATTGAGGATATTCAATTAAACTTATTTTCACAAGGAAGGAGAGTTTAACAAACTGAGATCTTGGTAAGGATTTCTATCACTACAATACTTTAACCAAGGAAGTGAGAGGAAACAATTGTGGAAACTCACTTTAATCAACTCAGAAGAAGATGTTTGAATTAAATTGAACAAGGATGCGATTAAAATTGGGAAACTGACCTCAACATAATCATTCTTTTACAATATTAGTTTTTTTCAATCATTTTAATTTTAATTTTCCTTTAAATTATTTTATTATTAATTTATTCTAAAAACACACCTTTCTTACCCTTGTTTAAACTTTACATACTTTTTTGTGTGAACTCATCTCCATGATACCTTCTAGGGTTAATCACTAGACTAAACATTGAGAATATAAAAAAACTATTTTCATATGCCCTAAGACAGGCATGCTCCATTTACATTCTTAATTCATTTCATTTTTGTCATTATCTCACTTGTAGGCTCGAAGTCCAATATCTCATGAGCATGAACATCTTCAAACAAACCACCCCATCAAGAATAAAAGAATCCAATTATATAAGAAAATGATTATTATATGTGTAATATTTAAAATAAATATATTCAACATAAATATGAACAAATACATTAATTTTATGGATAATTATTTTATTGTGAAAACATTGTGGACCACAGGGATATGCTGATGGTAAATCAAGAATGAATATAAAAAAATAAAAATGGATTTCACCAAACAACCAATAAATTAGTGAGGTGGATGGGGAGAAAATAAGATACATTGGATTGAATCTTACAATCATACAAGAGAATGTAAATATATACTATTATGTTCATAAAATATTCATTTTGATTCATAAATATATTAATACACATAAGATATTCATTATCATAGGTGAAAGTCATAGATAATTCTAATAATGGAAACTCAACATTTGATTATTTCAAATAATTTTAGTATTATTTGAAGAAAATGGGTAAATGGATTTATTAAATGAATTACTCCACTATGGTAGGTTTTATCCCCTGAAATCATCCAAAGGTGAGTGTTATAGACAATTTATATCCTCTTCATCTCATCATCCGAATAGTTATCATTGAATTTTGTTGTTTGACACTCATCCTACATATCTTTTGGACATACACTAATGTTTCTTGAAAAACTCAGTGAAGTATTCATCTGTATGATGACTATTTCTCAGAGTAGTACAATAAATATAAATGATATGGGGGATGATTCCCAGCAAAAAAATTGAAATAATAACAGTTTCGATGATAAAACTGATGAGGATGACATTTGCAATCCATTGTGTTCTATAAAATGGGTAACACCTCCCATTTATGAGAATAAAATGGATGGTAATCAGAGATTAATAAGGGTGGAACCAAAATGAAATGTTAAAGAATGATTTGTTTCTATATGGATTAAGGTAAAACATACATTGTGTTTATTAGATGTGTGATGAAATAGATGATGTGATTTTTAAGAATTATTATTGATTGGGTTATCATTTTAAATATGACTATATTTTTATCAACTACATGAAATAAAATCAATGTTGAAATCAATGAATAAAATTTCATTGGTGATTATAATGTCTCAGGGAAAACACTAAGGAGTGAGACTCTACAAAAAAACATATTTATCCCAAGTATATACTAAATCATTTTGAGAGGCAAAAAAGAATAATTATTGGATAAAATTTATTCATGAGGAGCTTGATCTAAATAAGAACAATGTAACATGGGAAATTATTACAAGGATAGAAGATAGAAATGTTATCAGAACCAAGTGTGTGTTTAATAATAAACTCATTGACTATGGAAAAGTGGATCAACATAAAGAATGGATAGTGTTCAAGGGGAACTCCTAGATCAAATGAATTTATATTTTTGATAAATATACTCCCATATCCCAGTTGAAAACTATTTGATTTTTTTGGATATTTAAGTGAAAATTTTGTTAAAAGTATACCCAATGGATATAAAATCTATGTTTTTCAATGGAGTTCTTAAGTGGGTGTTATACATTGAGAAACAGGATGGGTTTGTTATGGATGAAATTAAGATAATTGTGTTTCATTTAAATAATTATTTCTATAAGAAAAATAAATCACTGAGGATCTAGTATTTAAGGTTGGATCATTGCTTGGGAAATATTAGTTTTTGTCAAGGTAGAGTTGATCACACCCTCTAAATCAAGAATGAGAATGATAAAAGGTTTTTGGTACTCATATATGTCGAAGAAATAATATTTTAGTATTGTAAAAAGCACAATGCTATTTTTTGTGGATCATATGAGGTATGATATCAAGATTTCTATGATTGGTGAAACATTTTCCATGGTTTATAAGAAAAACAAGGAAATCACAGAACATTGATTTCTCAATCAAAATATGAAAAAGTGGTTCCCTAGTGATTTTCAATAGAATATTCAATACAAATGAAAACACTGACCGCTTTGTGGATGAATTTTTAAAAAGATGACAATTGAAAAGAGGAATATTTCATGGAATATAGGTATTAGAAGACTATTATACCTCAAAAATACATGACCCAATATTAATTTTGATATATTTCAAGTTTCACAGAAGAAATGTTGTCCAAAGGAGAGCCACATGCTATAAAAAAAAGACAATTCAATATATCTAAGAAATAATGAATTTTGGGTTGTTTTATTATAGGATAGTGCAATCTGAGTTGTTCGGATACATGAATGTGGGATGAGAAGGTTCAGTGGATAACCAAGGTAAATTAGAGATGTCAAAAAATATATATTTCATTCGAGCCTTGGTTTCGTTACACCATTGAATCACTAAATCCTTTGATTCGGGCCTTGGGATAATTGGTGGAATGATTCTAGCCTAGATTCAAGCTTATATTTGACAACGAGGAGTGCTGGTAGCAGGTCGCTTCAACCGAGAGCTTCTGTTATCTCAAATTAGTTCAAGATGGTTAGGGTCCCTAAAATAGATTGGGGCACTTTTATCAGTTCTTCCAAAAAAACTCTAATAAATACTTATAATATTTTCTAAAAAATAACAATTTTAAAAAAAAGTAAAATTATTATATATAATTATAATACCTATAATAATTATTTTTATACAATAAATATTTTACTATTATTTGAGTATATAATTATTTACTTATAATTATATAAATAGTTTAAAAAAAATTATATCATTATATATAATTATATAATTAATTATATATAGTAAATATATTCATTATTTAAATAAATTTATTATAATTTTATAATTATCTATTTATAAATATATAAATAATATTTTTAAAAACATTATTTATATATTTATAATTATAAATGTATAAAAATAGTAAATATACATTTTTAAATGTATTTATTTATAAATATTTTTTTACAAATGTATTTTTAACATTATTAATGAATACTTTTTCTTATGTATATCCATGTTAAACATGAGTAAAATTGATTAATTAAAAATGATTACAATATTGAAAAAATGAATAATTATAATTAAAATAAATCATTAAAAAATGGATATATTATTAGATAAAGTTGAATATATATTGAATATATTAAAACATAGTAAATAAATATACATAAAATAAATAATATAAATTGATTAAATTCCAAAAAAATATTTGTGTGTGTATGTATATAAAAATTCATTAATTACGTACATGTGAAATCAATAGAATACATTTGATTTATGTTAAATTGGGAAATTAAATGACATTAAATTATGTCCATTACTCGATGCAATTGCTCAATATTTTTAATTCAAATTAATTTTTACTTATAAATCATTATTCACAAAATATATTACTATTTAATGAAAATCATAACTAATATTTTGTATTTTATAAATCATATTTATATACATTCATATATATCTATATATTTAATATATAATATTTATTAACATTATCAATAATAATTTATTTAATAAAATATTTAAATTTCTCTCAATTTACTAATTTTTAATTTGTATTTATATAATTTTTATTTTACATATATCTATATATTTAATATATATATTTATAATTTATATATAGTATAATGAATTTATTCATTTTTATCAATAATTATTTAATTAATAAATTTGTTAATATTATTTTTAAAAAATAATTTTTATTATTTATTTATTTATTTATTTCATTTCATTCATACTTTTATTAGTGCTAAAAATTTATTGATAAAATATTCTTTTATGGGCTCTAAAAATAATGTAATGATAACGGGTTTCCTTTATCAATGCTAAACATAAAGTGCTGATAAAGGACACCCTTTATTAGTGCTAAAATATATGTGCTAAGAAAGGTTACCTTTTATCAGTGCTAAATAAATGGGCTGATAAAGGGTACCTTTTATCTGCACTAGAAAAAAAAAATCAGGGATAAAAGTTACCTCTTATCAGCACTTGTTTTAGCACTGATAAAGTTTTCATTTATCGCCGCTTTTTTTAGCATTGTTAAAGGTCAGTGCTGTTAAAGGCTTGTTTTTTATGAGTGCAGGTTGGGTAAGATCTGGAGCCCAATTTTTAGGAATCCATTATAATTTCTATATGAGTATAATATAGATAAATAATATATATTATATATAAAATATAAAAATATAAAAATATTATAGAATGTATATAATATAGATTTGATTCATTTTGTATTCAAAGTTTATTATTTATTTTTCTATTGTTATCTTGAATATAATTATAGTGATTAATTATTTCCATTATTAATTATAGTTTAACTTGTCTGTTATTTTTATTAATATGCTATTATTATTTAACGTATAATTGTGTTAGTACAACATTTACACTATAGCTACTTATATATACTTGTACCCAACCAATGAATTTTCACTACATAATCATTTAATTATAAATTGAAATGCACACACACATAATTTTTAGTTATTAAAACCTCTAAGAAAAGAAATATAGGAAGAGAAAAAAACTTTAGAGTGAATAATAGTTAATATATAAAATACCAAATTACAAATAAACTACTGAACATAATAATTGACTTTTGGTCGGTTTATTCAATTATTATTTTCATCTTGCATTGATTTTCATTGAGATAATTTTTAAAATCCTCTAATGTTGAACCATATCTACCAAATTCAATATTGACTTCATCACCTGGAGGATGTCAAGGTAAATCTTCTGGAAACACATCTACATATTCTTTCACAATAGGTTCATCCTCTGTTTGAAAATTCCTTTCCTCACCCACAATCATTTCATTCTCTTCATCCCCATTAATTGAATTTAGTTGAGATCCCGGGGGTGGATCTAGATAAGAATTAGGTGGTGATGATTCTGCTCTAAAGATAAGGTGTTCCTTATCATCATCATCAAAAATCGTAACCTCATTCTTCTTACAATAAATCATCACATCATGGTCCAAAATCGAATCCATACTGAGGATTATATCAAACTCAATCATAGGTATGACGATAAGATCAACGGATAACGAACATTTATGTGCTATAATAGGGACTGATTCACAAAACTTTGGTGCAATGATACTTCCCTTAGGAGTTTTGACTGACAACTCCCTTGTTAAATCAAATTGGAAATATCTAATTTTCATAGAAAACTGGGAATATATGAAAAAATGCGATGATATAGAATCAAATAATGCATTTGCTAAACTTGATAAAACCATTAAATTACATGCCACGATGTTTTTTGGAGCTTCTACTTCAACAATAGTGATAACATAAGCTTTGCCTTTATCCCATGGACTTTTCTGAAGTAAGTTCCCCTGACGCTTAGGAATGTAATTTGCATAATTTCCCATCTCCCTGCAATTGTAGAATTGGACATTGGTAGCTTCCTTATTCCCCTTGTAATCACGAGCATGGTGGCCTTTTTCACCACACTTGTAACAGACTCCCATTCCTTTTAAGCAAGTATCAGGGTGTTTCATTCCACATTTACAACAGGATAGATATTCAACCTTTCCCTTACTCCCCTTATTTCAATTCCCAGATTGATCAGCAGATCTCTTCTTCTCTTTCTTTTCTTTAATGTCATAAGACTTAGATAATTCCTTTTATGTCTTGATAGAAAATGAGACAATGTCTTCGTATGACGAGATGGATTGTGAGTCTAATTCTCAATGGAGAAATGGTTGTAAACCATCAAAGAAATGATCAATCATAATTCTTGGGTTACGTATATAATTTCAAGAATACCTTGCTAACCTTGTAATGTTATCCTTATACTTTGCAACATTCTCATCCTCCTTTTGTCTTAGACCCAGAAATTGCCTTTCCATATCTGCTCGATGGTCATGAAGAAATTATTTTTCTAAAAATAGTTCTTTGAACTCCCTCCATTCCATATTTGATACTTCATCATCTTGCTTCATGTTTTGAATCAATGACCACCATTTATCAGCATCTCTAGTGAGGTGGTAAACTACCATGATAACTTTTTCCCTTTCACTACTCCCCAAAGTCAGAAATATTTTCTCTAGGGAACTTATCCAGTTCTCCACTACTAATGGATTTTTACTCCGATTAAATGTTGGTGGTTTCTTCCTCATCAAGCGATCTATCATTGATCCTCCACGATGCGGATCAGGGTGCTCCATACAAGTAAGGTTATTATTCAAAACCTGAGTGAGTTGTCCTAGTATGGTGATTCGTTGATCAGCACCAGCTGCATCACCAGCTCCACTATTATTATCTTGAGAAGTAGGGTAATCCCTACACGGAGTACGTGCATTGATACAGTTTCTATTTCTTCCACTAGGTGCCATTTCTAAACAATGGAATAAACTAGATCAGTTTATGAATCAAAATACATAATTCCATACTTAAAAAACAATTAACATAAATTGAACTATTTAGGGATATAATCAATAATCATAAAAATGTTTTAATTGAGGACATATATACTAATAAAACCTTTATAATGATTTGTAATGAGAATTAGAGTTATCCTAAGAATATCCCCTGGGAGTGTCGTAGCCAAGAGTGCAGAAAGGAACGTTGTCGTGCACCAGTTCCCGTTCGAGTCTAGATCAAAGCGGCATTTTTTGGGTTTTACCCCTAGATACATCTATGCCAGAACCGCCTCTACCTGCTCGTATCCAGACAGGGATGTATTTCTCGGAAAACATACAAAATATTTACAATACCAAAATTCTAGGAAGTTCTTCTATACTAATCCTCAAAGTCCATTATAAATCTATGTGTTCTAATCATATTTTATCTAAATCTATCTTCCAATGTTTTTACTAAACTTCCTCTGATACCAACTGTAACAACCCGACCTCAGTTATCCAGAGTCAGTGCATTATTACATAACATTGGTATGATCACAAGAAAGATTAAGTCTCGAAATACTGATTATTTTAGTAGTCATGGAAACACTAGATACATTCATAATGTTTACATTAAATCGTAAATTGAAAACTACAACAACATCTTGAATCCACACTCATAACACCATATACTATCCATGTAGGTCATTCATAAAATACTTCTTTACATCCTGGGAAAAATAAAACATAGAAAGGGGTGAGCTCAAATGCCCATTAAGGAAAACAATATAGCGGAAACTTTTATAAATGATCATAAACATTTAAGGAAATGTATAACTAAAACAAAATCCTTTTAAACATGAACTTCAGCATAATATAAAAAAGATAAAATGAAATAATTCCATTTACTTATTCACATAGATATCCTACTAGTCGAATAATATCAATAACCACTTACATGATGATGGAATGCATAATGCCAGACTATCATAACCACATAGCCAAGGCCTCGTGCCAAGACTACAAATAATATTTTGTCAAAGCCTTCTTCTAAGACACTAGTTTTTATCATAATACCTACTGATGCATCGAGGAGCTATAGCAGGCTCCACCCGCCACTTATTAAGTCCAATGCATTCCTCATATGAACAGGTTTGAACATAACATAAACAATCATATTAAAAATAGCATACGAAATGTCAATAATTTCTTCACAAACCATGAATAGTATAAAAATAACACATCCACAGTCATACATATCACAAAACCATCAATACGACATGGATTTTTTTTATCATAATAAATCAACTCCAAATAAAATTAAAATCCATCAAAAGATGTTGACATAGATGAAATCAAAACTCTTTTTAGAGAAATATCTATTAATATTTTTAAATGATTTAAGAATCATATATTTATAAAATAAAACATTTTATTTGAAAATATTCTTATAAGAATGTAAGGGAAGATTCGACGATTTTATAACGGTGGAAAATAGCTTCACCCGCCGTATAAATGATAAAAACATTCCTACCTTAATTCTGTCGAAAAGGTTAAAAATGACCTTGTTTGGAAAATGACAGAAATATTCCTTAATAAACATCATATAAAAAGTCAAAAAGGGTATAAATGAATTTATCCGGTAGTCTTTAAAATAGTAATAATGATTTTTAATACATGGTTGTTGATGATAAAGAGGTCCTAGTAGATAATTACGTATAAACAACCTCGGATAATGAAGAGATTGTGAAATAAACTCTTACCTTGTACTTTTCCATAGTAGATGGTATGTTAACATCCCGTATAATAGTTAAAACACCATTATTAAATTATAAAAGAAGCATATACATAATTATGATATCATATATGATCTTTTAACATTGATTTGTTAATAATATCTTAGTATTATTATTGTTTTGGGTGTTAACTTACTCGTTTTATTTTATATGTTTTGTTACAAAAGTCGTGTTTTTCATGGATAGGTTTTCTATTATTCATATCCATAATGATATCAAGTCCTTAAAAATTGTTTTTAATCATTAATTGAGAATTATTCTAGAATGGATACGATGGGGAATGAATCTCATCGCGTTCGTGGAGACGGTAGTCCGTACGTACGTACGAGCGAAAATATCATTATTTAGATATTAAAATAATATATAATTTGATTGTATATCATATATACATAATCATTATCATGTTATATTTATTAATTACATTAATTACAAATCATTATTATATCCATCTAAATAATAATATATTGAAAAACAATTACACCACGACGTGGGGACGGTAAGCCGTACGTAAGCATGTATAGTGACATGTCAATCAAAGGATGCATAAAATACTGAATATGGTTGTACCATATTTATAATAGTATCATAGTATATAAGAGATACTGGATTTATTATTTGAGAATAACAAATAAAGAAGAAGTTGAAAAATAAAGGAACTTAAAAGAGGGTGGTGAAAACATTACCACTTCTTCGGGTTCTTCCTTTTGAGTTGATAAAAGGTATCCTTAGGTTGGATTTCTGATCAAAATAATGCCTCTAGGTTGAATTGAGGAAAGTTGAGAGAGTATTTGGGAAGGGTTTGGCCGATCCAAAAGGCTTTGAATGTGTGATTTAGTGATAAGGGGGTGTGCCCTTTTTAAGAGGGGTAAGGGTAGCCTTTGGAAAAGTAAGAAATATTAGTTTATAATAAATTCATAATCAGTTTCTAATTGCTCCAATGTGTATTATTTAATGTTTAAGGTAAGTATGGGTCGAAAACCACTCAACCAATAGGTTTTAGATAGGTTTGGGTCACTATATTATCCTTATCTTTTATTTTTAACTCTTAGTTAATTAGTTTGACACTTACCATGTCACATTGTTTTTTTATATTATATAGTTAATAAACATACTATATACCTCAAAGAAACCCCCAAGTGGTCCATTAATGATACAAATATTATAATATAATTCTCCTGGACAAACCATAGATTATTAGAAATATAATATAAATTAATAATATTATATTTGTTTTAAAAACACTTTTATGAAAATTTTGACACTATTTGGTATTTTGTTTTTGATAAATTTATAAAAGCAGTAATACTTCGAAATAAATTTATATAACCAATCCTAATATGAATTATTAACATAGAAAATTAGTGGAAGTCATAAAAATCCTCAAATTACATTCATTTTGATATTTATAATATAAATTATTTTAATATTTCATTAATTTGGTAATTACTGCATCACCATTGTATCATAAATAAATTAAATTATTTAATGTCTAAAAATTACAAATAAAATACCATTATGTATTAAATCGTTTTATTTTTCTTATTAATATCTACAATATAATTTATCTTAGGTATAACTCATTATTAAAAATGTTTTATTAAATAAACATTGATTTTAACTCTTTTAACTCTTCTTTGAATTAAATAATAATAAATGTCCGAATCTAATCTAAGTGGGCCTAAATGATAATATTTTATTCCTATGGTTGTTTTTGGTCGAGATAAACTTGTCCAACAGAATTAGGAAATGTGTTCGGGTAATATTAATATCATTTTTACCCTTTATTACCCTATTTACTTTTAACCGTGGTAAATAAATGTAAAAAGTTACTATTCACCAAAAATTATTTTCATCTCATTGAACCACATTTTACTCCTTGATATTAACGTTGTCTCTCGGATTTTCTAAATCCCACTCATAGAAGCGGTAAAATTATGTTTTATGTGAATTTCCAAATTCTCATAGGAGGTGGGTAAACTACGGTGAAAAATTTCAATAAAATTTTTATATATCTAAAATTATTCTAAACTAAATCCAATGAATTACATTGAACATATATAGATATTATGTATCTATTTTGAAATTAATTAAATATAAATAAAATAAATAATTATTTAAATAAAAATTCGTTTTTAAACTATAACTCAATGATTTTTCACTATTCATCGAAAATTGAAATTTTTCAGAAAAATACCAATTTTTTACCCTAGGCTAATTTCGATATTCCGAATCCAAAAATGAAGTCCATTTTGAGAGATAAAATTTATTATATTTTAAAAAATGGTTATTACTATTCATATCGGCTAGTTTTATTGGTTGTGGTGTGTGTTAGAACTCGAAGTTGCGTACAACACACGCTACTGTATTATTCAAAGGGAAGCATACCGTGGAAGCTTGGGGTGTTACAAAAACAGATCTTATAGATATTTGTTAGGGAAAAGGGAGGCCTCTGACCATTGATGCTTGGTTCATTCTTTACAATGATGGATCATGGGTTATATACTACGTTAATGTCATGATTCAAGTGGTGATATCTTTTGGTATTTTTTATCGTATGTTGTATATGTTTGTACCCTAGTTTACTTTTTTTATATCACATTACATAAGCATGATTTTTTACATTAAATTGATATAGTTTCTAATTATTTATTTTATACTGATTTTTTATGATTCCACAGTTCATTAATAATATAGTTTCTAATGGTTTCTATTATTATATTCCACAGTTCATTTTGTTTTAGTAGCCTCTAGAATATAGGGATCCATTTATGAGGAAATGTGGCCAGAGAGGTTTAGTTACATATATATGAACCAGATCTTTGACATCCCTAAGTGGTATCATGTATCTTTTTTCCCTTGTGAACTGTTATTTAGGTATTTGAGTGGATACTTGAAACATGTCAGAATTTGGTAATGATCGTACACTTGGGATTAACTAACCCACGTATTTGGGAAATCCAAATTACCTTGTTTGGGATATTTATATATTGGTTTATTCTTGTAACATTTTTAATAATTTCACTATTGGTTGACACACATGATTTGTGGTGTTATTATTATTAGTATTATAGATGTTTATTTTCTATTTGCCTAGCAAGTAAAGGGGGGATTGATCATGAATCATAATACGAACCTGAGGTTTCATATTTCATGCATATTCCGTTCTATATCTATATCACAAAGTGTGTTTTCTACTTTATATTATTGGTTCCTTTAATGTTGTATTTTAGAATGTGCTAAAATTTCTTGAAGAGATAAAATAATTGGATTAATTAAACTGTTATTATCTACCAAAATGTTTCTTTTTTTCATATGTCTCTATGTATCACCTTAATTAAGTAATTATTCAATGTTTGAACAATGAACCACTAGTTCTATGGGATGAAAAATTAGATAATTTCAATTACATGAATTCTAATTATAATTTATGACGCATGTACATTAATAAATTTTTAATGGAAATTAATTTCATAATATAATTTTATATAGAATGTCATACCCTGATACAGGCTATAAGGGTATGGTTGTAGTCATAGGAAGAAAAATTTGTTCTTATAGAGATTATTCCTTTATAACATTGGAACGATGAATCATCAAACTGGAACGTGATATATATATATAAATACACCTAAATGATTATGAAAATATATGAATTTAAACATGTAAATAAATTCTTAATGTTAAATGCTTATGTTAATGTAAATGTAAAGTGTATTTTACACTATACCTTGAATCTAACACTTCTTATAATGGTAACATTTCAATTTGAAGTGATACATTTACCTAGACCCATCCATAATAGTGGGAAGGTTGGGAGTGTCTATTATAATACATCTTATGTTATTTATCATCTCGACATAGATTTAGTAGTCGATAGAGAGGTTTTATTTTTTAGAAAGGCTATGTTATAGTCCTATTCTAATATTTATGATCATGTAAGTTATTGAAATATATATAATATGGAAATTTTAAATTTTAGAGATATGATAACATCACATCCCTAAGTCATGTTTCAGTTTGGTGGTAAAGATTATTCATTGAAGGTGTTGAGCCCTGATCCACTAGAATTACCTCTAGTGGTACAACATGATGTACCTTTCATTGTACAAAATCTAAGAACTGATTCTCATTTCAAAATGATATACATATAATTTATGCAGTCTATGTCGTGAGATCCATGACTTGACCCAACTATGGTTGAGTTGATGTGATAATCACAGGGGAAGAGTATTCATAACTTTAGGGGATGGTGGCCCCATGTTTTTTGAGTAATGTCTACAACCCCTGATAATGATATTATAGAATTTAGAGTCACATTTGGAGAGTAGGTTTAATCTTGTGACTTATCTATATCACGATTCCCCCATTCCATTGTGGGATGTGGTTAACCATGACTGTCTTCACCATGGTATGATCTAGTGTACATATATATGTACTTCATTGATAACATATTTCCACATATGTTAAGGGTGTACTATTCCAGAAACATTATGAATATATATAAGGGTGTTCTGTCAAAGATGGAATATTCAACTCATTCCACAAAACATAAGTGCTTCACAATGGCAATTACTGGTGAATAGTAGACAATAATGATATACATTGATGATGGGATCATATATTCAATCTGATCATTGGTGAATGTTTTTCGCTATACTAGTATTTGTATGATAGTAAATAAGGCCTTCATCACTGAGTAGAAACTAATGGGATATAATAGTGTTGTGTGGGTAAGACTGTGATGAGATAGAGAAGTGGTTCATTGGGTTGCATGAAATTTTTATTCAAGTAAGCATACGGGGATGTAGTAATAATGTGACACCAGCTGATAGTTATGTATTGTACCACCCGTTCATGAATATATTCATAACCCCCCAGTATAATAGAGATCCCATTGAATGACGAGTTTGTGGAAGGACGGATAATTTTTTGTATGTATGGAAGTCAATTGCATCTATTTATTGTGGGAGATGATAAAAATTAGATCAACCTTTAGGATTAGGATCTGTATAACCTCACTAGGAAGTTAGATGATGTACTAATAACCTATTAGGTAGAGGGGGTGGAAAGTTTTGAGGTACATTGAATTTATAATTGTAGTTCTAGTAGTGTGGGCCTTTTAATGTTATTTAGTTTATATCTATGGGTTGTGTGTCTGGGTAAATATATGTAGTGCGACTTACTCCTGAGGAGAAGAGTGACAATAATTATAAAGTATGAGGTAATATTATATTAGAACCTATATTAGTATCTACATTATCTAATACATTCAAATAACATTCAATTATAAAAAAAATTAAATAATGTTTAGGCCTAGAGAATGAATACATTTTTGGCATAATGAATTTTGATACACCGTATGGAACCATATTTTCAACATCTTTCGGTGTAATAAATGATCCATGAGATAGGTGGTTATATTTTTTTGTTCATGTTTTTTTCATTGAGATTAGTTGTTTGGAATACATAATCAGGATTAGTTAATTAGTAACCTATATCACTCAATTTGATTACTATCATCAGAGGGTGTCTTTTTCATCACTTGAGGGTGGTGATAAAATTGATAAGCTAGAATGATATTTACAGTTGTATTAATTTAGATAAGAGAATCATGGGCTAGGAAGAGTGATGGTCCAAATCACTTGTATCTTTATAAAAAACTAGGTAATGCAGTGTATGGAATTATCTCTTGTTGTGGATCATTTCATGGATAGTTTCCCTAAAAAAATCTGGATCAACTTCTATAAGTTAGGTGTAGTTAACCATTTAACTAGTGATAAATGTAGCACTATTATCCATTCTCTCGTATATGATTCCACATAAAGAGCATGAACATCTCAAGAAGTAGTTATAGGACTTGTATTTTAATGGTTTTATATGACCTAATACATTTACTTGGGGTTCACATATTATTTTTTCCATGAATTTTGATGGCACCCTCATGCATTTTGGGGATTAGTGGATATTGAATTAGTTTGTGTTGAAGAACTGGCATACATTTCCTTATATAGACAACCTCTTGCAATAGATTTGAGAAACTCATGTTTTTTATAGGATCTATTTTTGATTAATATATCATCATGTATGAGTTATATCTTTATACATAACTAATAAAGTGTTTAAAAGCATGTAAGGAATTTATGAGTATGTGGTTAGGACAATCGACCAAAAGAACTGCTTCAGTTTTAATAGCTTTAATGAATTGTGTTTTCCAACTATATATAGATTAATTTTTGGGAGTTCTCATGGAATACATATTTGTATAATATCATATATAAAAATACCATGTAAAACATCTTGGGATCATGGTGGATTCCCAGATAGAGCACCACCTGTATGCTAATGTCACTAATTGAAAATATAACATACATCTGGATGTTTATGATATAAGATATGATAAACTAGTGGGTATAGTAGTTTTTTTTAATATTCTATTTATATTTTATAAAAATTAATATTTATCATATTAAAGGAAACATAAATTTTGTAATTAATTCTCATTGGATTCATAATTGTATGTATTTATATATAAATTTCATTCTATTTATTGAAGATTCACCTCTCAATGTATGGATTTGATTTTATCCCTAAATGATCTTCACCATAGAGTATTATAAGTTACGATGAACTGTTAATTTTAGAACTAGTATTATTATTGTATAGAGATACCAAATATGATCATATGGAAAAAATTATTAATATTAATTGTGTGTACCGGATGACCTAATATATATAACACATGGAGTTCCATAAAGATTTATTTCATATATAATGGGTATAATGATCTTATTTGGTCCCCAAAACCCGAGGTTGGAAATATATATAACATGAGAAACTTCATAGTTTTTTTCCCTACTCATAAAAGTATTCATATAAATTTACCTAATATGGGGGTGTCTAGGTATATTGTTGTTCATGTCATATATTAAATCTTAAACGAGATGCGATATTTCTATCCACATGACGAGTTTGACATCTGGACCATTGATTGAGATTGACCAAGGGAGTGTGTGGATACTCACAGAGAATTTATATCTATATGTATATTTAACATGTGATGTTATTATCTAAAATTATGAATTAAATTTTATGTATTCATTAATTAGATTAGTATACACTTTAAGAATCAAGAATAGATGGAATGATTTTCTAGGATTGACTTGGAATATGAACAATGGTCCTTTGATGTCCTATATGTAACTAAAATGTTACAATTCATGTTGATATAAGATGAATACTAGTAGACACCAGTAAAAAGTAATATGTGTTTGATAGATATCATGTTAGTTCTCTTTATATCTTGAGTAATATTGAATCATTGATAGTGGGTACTATTTTAATTCATATATGGATATAGAGATTCATAATTGTTTTCAATGTTATAAAGTCCCTTGTGGTCACACACTTTGATTTACTGAATGATGATTAAATTTGAAATATGATATAATACGAGGTGGATAAATTTTTTACTTTTCAATGGTTTATGGAATATATCCAAAATATTTATTGTTAAGGTTTCACAATATTTTATATGATAAAATTTAAACAGAAATGATAAAATACTATTAGGATTTAATGAATGTTGGAAATTGAGGAAGGTAAGATATAAATATATATTAATATATATAATATATATATATGTCTTTGTGATAAGTATTTCTTGTATTCAAATAATTATTTTCTTGTAAAGGGATATAATTTTATGTGATCTTAGTTGTAGATAGTTACTCACATATTCTATGAAAACTTGGATATGATTTTCTTAAAATGAAATAATCATGTTTTAGAACATTCATACATTAAATGATTTTTTGGCCTTAAATTTCACTCAAGCATTACAAATTCACTATTAAATTGTGCAAACTAAGGTCCTTGATTGTGGAATTATAAAACATTTTTATTTGATAAACATGTATAAGATTATTATAAGGTAATCCTCCCCAATACTATAAGCCCTCATTTTTTCCTTCATTGTATATGATATTCTAGCTCATCGTGACTTAAATAATAGTCCCATTTGAACATAAAATGATTTACTTCATTCCATGGATTCACTATTTATTTGGGACATTATTTGGTGACCACATAAAGATCTCTTTAAAACCCAATTGAAGGCTTTAATATACAATGTAATTTATTATTCCTTGAATTGTATGCACATTTACAAAATTTCATCATTTCATTTTTATGAACATTTTAATTTATCCAACATGTTATATCCTCATATAAGTACTTAAATCACTTCCAAATATTGTAATAATTGTTATTAGGCTCTAAAAAAACTTATTTTATAACATTATGTGAATAATATATCTTTATAATTGATATAAAAAAATTATATAGTGAATGTTTTCCAAAGGAGGTAAATTTGACTAAATCAATGTGTTATTTAAATTAGAAATATATTAATGTCATATATGTGAAAAAGAAAAATAAATAGATTTATGGGGGATTCGTAGATTCGTTTTATTTTTCATAGTTTTTTAATGGGTGATATTAGTATTTTTTAATACGAATTAAAAACTATGTATTTTAGAAAGGTGAATACATTTTTGAAAAAATATATTAATAAAAAAATTAATCATCTTATAATATATTCATAATAATAAAATTGAAAATTTTGATTCGGAAAATATTTTTGAGGAATGGATTTTATTACTATGAAATGGTATATTTAGTGATAGTTTTGTTTATGATGACTCTCTTGGCTTTCAAAATTGGATATTTTCATATTTGGTATTATATATTATTGGTTAATCTATAATAGATGATCCAATGTATAATAGTTATTGGTAATGTATTATCCATCCATCATAATAGTATTTTCTTTGAATTCCAACCAAAGTGGATGATTTTTTTGTTGAGGGTCAAATGTATCATATATAAAATATGTTATACACATCTATGATAATAGTTTTAAATATATTTTTTCACAAAATATTATGATGAATAATAACCATCAATATTATTTTATCATACTAAAAATTAAATAAAAAAGAAACTACTATCACAGACTATATATTATGAAAATTATTGAATAAAATTGAAAATAGATAACATACCCATTTTAAATTACCATAAGAAATGAACATTGAAAATAAAAAACAGTCGTGTATTATTTTGATGAATTGTTTTTGAAAAAAATTAAATGATTTTTTGAGAATATAGATTTTTAATTACACCAAACCATCAATGATGGATATTGAAAAAGTAAAAATGGATTTATTTTCTTCAAATGGAATGGTGTTCTAACATATTTTTAAAATATGCCTCTAATGATTTTTTCCTATTTATAATTATTATGAAACATTTATCAAGTAAAAGTGAAGGCTTGTATTTTTTTTATGAATGCCCAATCCATTAAAATTTTCAATCGAAAAATGCATCATGAACCCATTAAAAAATTGTAGGAAGATAATTTTGATGAACATACCATCAATCAAAAAATGGACATCATAAAAATTACAATATAAACATCCACTAAAAAACTCTTATCTTCAATAATGAATTCATTAAAATACACTAAAAATCTCATAAAAATTGACTTTTTTTTAGTTATTTCAACACATTATAAATTTCTTTTTAGTACATAATTTCATTTAATTTAATTTACTATATTTTTTTAGTAATTATATTTTAATTTTTTTTATTTTTTATTTCATTCAAGTAATATAATTATTATAAATTTATATATTAGAAAATATGATATTATATATAGTTTATGAAATATTAATTAAGCTATTTTTATAACCATTATGGAATATAAATTGAAAAAGTGACCCTTAGTTTGATTCACTATAGATTTTTTAATTTCTTGTATCAAGGTTTTTCTTTATCCACATGTTTGGATTTGAATAATTTTTTTCTGTTTTGGATATAAAAAAGTATAAAAAATAAAATATTGATTAATATGAAATAATGAAATATATAATACAAATATTATAATTAATAAATAATTAAAATATCATTAATATAATATAACTACCAAAATAAAAGGTAAATATCATTTTAGTGTATAGAATTTTAAAAAAATTAATAAAAATTAATAAATTAATTTTATAATATAACAAAAATACTATTAATAAAAAAAATTCATTTTAATGAAATTATTATTATTCATGAAAAAACATAATATTTTAAAAATACTACGTTAAATTTATATTCTTTAACATTTTAATAGTTTATTGAATATTGTAAAATAATGCATATAAATATAATGATAGTATATTTTTTATAAATAAAATATATTATAAAAATAATTAAAAATATTTTAATAATAATAATATGATGGATATTTATATTATATTTATTAATAAATAATAATATTTTAAATAATATATGAATAATTAATTTTTAAAAATTTATACTTTTGTTACATTAAATTAATTTTTTTTTTAAATTGGTCAGCATTATTAAAATAGAATATATAACATTATATAAATAAATTTTAATAGTAAGTGTGGGTTAGATTTTATGGATTAAATTGGTTACTTTGGAACTCTAAAATCATATATGATATTATAGTGACCATTTGAATTTATTAAAATTTAGATACAGAAAGAAAAATCATCAGATTAAATATTCAGGCTTGCTTACTCCTAGATGTTTTCTTGTCCTCCACTCTTGTTTGTAGAGTATTTCCTTTTTCTGTTGAATATGGGACTGAACTTTGTTTTGAATTTGAAAAAATCATACAATTATTCAAAAAATTATAAGGTCTTAGGGAATTAAATTCTGAACTATAGGAGGTCATTGATTTGAGAATTTTCCATTTTCAAGGACATAAGGAATGATTATGATTTAAAAATGATTAGTTATTAAGCGCCACTACTCATGATTTTATTGATAATTCATGGAGTGATTAGGATGAAGGATTGATATGTTAGTGGAATATATTTTGACTGAGTCTTAGAAATGAAGTTGGGAACAAACTTGGAGTGAAATCATCCTTTATAAATGGGGTCGGACCAAATTTTAATTACGTTTATAATGCACTTTCTAGATAAGGGTCCAGGTACATGAAAAAAATTTATTGAGAAGAAATTCTTTAGTACATATCATAATGGGAAAATTTTGTCAGATCTTGTGTTGAGATCATGGGAGATGGGTTATATGTTGATGGAAAATCGTAATCTGATGTGACATCACAATATAGTGATGAGAAACGTATTTTTAAAGGGAATATTACTTATATTATTGATTTAAATGGAAAAAATGGTTGATATATAATAATTGTTCTCAAAGACATATGATTTCATTTTGATCAAATAATTGGATGTTGTTTCACAAGAGAAGGGGGTTAAGAGAATTCTAATGATGTCTTGGATATGACACTTTGTCCAGGACAAGTTGAAATAAGAAAAAAAAACCTAGAATATGGATCTTTCACCCATTAAAACAAAATATATTTACCTTCCATGGTGGTTCACTATAAATTAGGAATCATTACTAGAGTTTTTAGTGTTGAGGAAACAACATACATTAGATTTTGGAGCGATGATCATTTCACAGGCACTGAGTGAGAGGATATAGAATTTACCATGAAAGATTAAGTGGATAAGGAATTGCAGTAGGAGAACATACATTCCACGTAAAGGGAAAATATAAGACTATAACGGTCTGTGTTGTTTCAAAAATTAAGAATTTTTCTCCAATTTGATCTTCCCAAGTTTAAAAGAGCTGAGGATAGATGTTTTAGTGTATTGATGGTAAATGTTTCTCTCATGGAAATGAGGCGTCTAAAAATAATTCTACGATTAAGTTATGAGAGATAATTCTTGTAGATATATTCCCTAAATACATTAGAAGGGATTTTTTTCATATGTAATTTTGAAATTATCATGTCATAAATAGAATCAATGATATGAAGATATCACTGAAGAGTTATGGTATAGTTGGTCCTTGGTTAATTGAGGATCCCACCCCACCAGATGAAATCAATGATCCTTAGTATGATAATGAAAATATATATAAAAATACTAAATCATGGAGGAGCCGATGACATCAAAGAGATAGTGGAGGTGGCTGGAATTAGTTTACAAGATGAACTATATTCTCTTGTTTCATTGGTAGTTTTCTGGCTAGCTATTTGAAAGTGGCTTTTCACTATCTTTCATTTCCATCCCCATTGTACTTTGTACTTTATGATTTTTTATCTTAATAAATTTTGAGACCATGGGTTACAATACATGGATCACACCATTTGGGTGTAGAATATAAATATTATTACTATTAAAATGAAAATCAAAATTTAAAAAAATTATTCAATGTATTTAATTTTTTTTAAATATAGAATCTTATAAAATTTAATAATAATTGGATATATATAATTAAAATATATTATACACCATAATATAGAAAAACCTGAAACATAATGAATATTATTAGATATAAAAAAATATATAACTATTATAATTATTATATCTAAATTATAATCAGAAAATATAAAAAGAAAATATAAAAAAAATTAGGAATAACAATTATATTATCTCTAGAGATATTAAGGTCTTCAATTAATTTATTTATTTTGAAATATAAATTATCATTTACTTTTTTGTTAGAATGAAGATATATTTTTGATACTGAATAAGTGTAGTGTGATGTAAATGAGTTTAATAATAGATTGAATGTTTAATGATTCAAAATTTATATTTTTTAAAAATTCAAAATAGATGTTGATTCTAGTGACACATTAAATTTCCTATCAAATAATTTTTTAAATAATTCGTAATGATAATAGTTACAGTTTAATAGTTATCTTATATGATAGTTAATTAACATTATAAAATGAATATTCATATATTCTAATTCCATTGGAATCATTATTTTAAAAATGAATTAATAATTTTATAAAAAAATTTCAAAATTATAACTATTAACATCCACAGATATTAAAAAAAATAGTTAATGAATATTTTGAAATTTCAATGAAATGTCAAAATACATTATATCATCAAATATATAAACTTTGTACTATTAAACACTGTTCATGTTGTTGAATTAATTTATTATCATACCAAATGAAATATATTTTTGATGTATTTCTTCTCTTTGAAATAAATGTAACCTGAATTTTGTTTTCAGAATAGTTAAGCTATTTGGATTATTTTTGAATTTATGAGATTGAATCCCAATTATTTATAGTATATTAATTTAGTTTCCAAAATTTATGTGAATAGATATATTTTGAATTATTTAAAAAAATGTAAAAATTGTAAAATAACAATTTTTATATGTTCTAGTATGTTTCTACTGAATGTTTTTGTCTTATTTTTACAGTATTGTAAACAATGATTCATATAAAAATAGATTTTAAATTATATTATTTAATCATAGTTGGTTATTCCATTGGTATTATCCACATGTTTTTATATACATATCTTATGCATATTGATTTTTTGATTAATAACACTTCTATTATTTAATCGTATGTTTTTAAGCTCAGAAAATCCCTATGTATCATTCTAATGAGTTTAATTTATGTCATTTTCTAGTTATTAGTTGAAATTTCATTATGTTATTTTAATATTTGGAGTAATTTTTTTGACTGTGTTGTAATTATGATGAGTGAAATTTCTTATGTATTGGATGAATATTATAGAAATTAGATTCATCTTTATAGGTTCTTGATTGACTATTATAAAATTAATAATCATCTTTATTAGGTTAATAATAACTGTTAAATATGTTTTCAAAAATGATGTTTCATATGTACATAATGATCATTCCAATGTACCGATTCATCCTCATGATGTATCAATTGATCCTTATGATTATTAGATTTATCATTATGAAAAAAATTTAATCATTACAGAAAGAAAATATTGACTATGATATATATATGTAAATGATCATTATTATGACTTGAAAATGACTCTTTTAGAGACCTAAAAATGACTCATATAATTTTAATGCAGTGCCAGGGTGAGTTTGAAAAAAATTTATGTCGCTTGTGGCTTGTGGCCTTCATCTATGAGACAGTGCTTTATATTTTTCTGTAAGGGACTGGCCCGGATGTGGTTTAGAGGTGGGAGAGTTCTTCTTCTCATCGCTATTTGGAATTGGAAGTTTGAGAGGGTGTGTCATTTTCCATCGGTAATGGGCCCGTGAATTCTTGTAGGGGACAACTAGCCGAGCAGAAATAGGAAGTTGGACGTTGATTGTATTGTATCTTTGTTAGGGTGGGGATTCATCTTTCTCATTAATTAGAGTGTATTTGATCTTGATGATCTTGGCCCATGGAGGCATGGTTCTTCTTTATGTCTTTGATATCGTTCTGGTTTCCCACTTTTCTTCAAATGCGCTTTTGAAATAAAAATATAATTTTCAGTCAATCATTCCGGAGACTCATACATATTAATGAAAGTCACTTATGAATTGTTTTAGTGAAATTGAAATGATGACTTCGAATAATTTTTTTATTAGACACAAAATTCTTTTGATTTATAGTAGAATATTTCGCATCCAGTTTTTTATTGATTTGGAATATATTTTAAGGATGCATCACTATGTTCAAAACAATTACTAATTTTTTTGAACACATAATACTCTCAGTGGATAGTTGGATACCATTTTTCATAAAGTATTTCAAACCATTTTCATGTATAATAATGTCTTATAATAGAGTATTGTGAGAATGACTTTGTGGGATGTTTTTAAGATCATTCATTAAGTAGGATAATCATATATATATATTCACTAAATAAAATAAAACTGTAACATATGGCCTTTAATTGTAGAGTTATTATTTAGTTTTTTAGACTTTTTGACTTTGTTAAACCATGAACAATCGGTTACTCGATAATTTGGCAGAGTCTGTATATATCTAGGGGGCTGTCTATAGAATAAAATTTTTGATAGAATAAATTTAATTTTTGAATTGATGACTTTTCCCATAAATTATTAATTTATGGTGTATAAAATTTTAATTACACAAATGGATCAGGTAGAGCATTAAAATAATAAGGTGTAATTTACACTTTAAATAATATATTTACACTATAAATTTGTCGAGCAGCTTAAAAAGAATAGAAATTTACCATTTTTTCTTTATGTGTTAATGATCATTTATTTCTTCTTCCTCGTCCTTCTCTCACACAACAGTACATCAAGCACCCTTCTCCCTCTTCCTTAGGCATTGTTCCTCTATATCCATCTGATATCTAATTTCATCACCATCTATTACATTGTATGTGGAATGGTACGAGATTCAATATATTACCTACATTTATTCATTTATCTATCCATATTTGGTGTTATTTTGGAGTAAACTAATATTCACTATTTTCATGTAATTTTCCTATTTCATTGATTTTTCACATCCCAAACTGAATTAACGGAAAAAATGGATTATGAGAGAACTGCCAATATAAGGTAGGATTTCAAATAATTTTTCATGATATATCATTTTATATCATGCACCATCATGCCTCTTGTTTTCCTTTCAATGCATTTCCCTAAATTTATCATTTATTTATTGTTTTAAATTTTTATCGTTACCATGTCTTCCCTTTTACACCATTTTTTTAATAAAGGATTTCCCCTCCAACTAATTAAACCTATTGAAGTGTTCTTATGTGATTCCTTAAAGCTTATAGAATATTTTAATAAACAAACAACCTTCTAAGTTGTCTTGGATTGTGGACTAAATGCATTTACTACTTTTAATTCAATATAAATTAGTTTTTGACCACACCAAATTACCCCTTTATAATTAGATGATCAATACATTGATTAAATATAATTTTAAGACATGTAAATAAACCATGGTCTTGTATTAAATAATGAATTTCATTTAATATTGATTATGATTTACAAGAACAACATCCCTTATAATTGTGATACTATGGCCCGGAATCCCATCTTTTTCTGATAATCAGGCATGGTGCATGTAAGGAAATATGATATACGGGAAAGAAATGCCTGTGTAATTGTTATAAAAAAGAATGGGGTACCTAATGAAATGTGATATATGGGAATTAAGTCTCTAATTGAATGTGGAAACCATGCATGATGTCCCTAACAAAATATGATATATAGGAAAGATGTCAATCATTAAATGTTATAGTCAAGCATCTTGTCCCCAATTAATTGTGATATATGGGAATGTAATACAAAATTAAATGTGGTAACTAGGAATGGAATCCCATATTCTAATATTAGGGAAAAAAACCATATGATTCACAACACTAGGTCGTGGTGTCCTCAGACAATACGTGATACGATTAAGACTATCCATGGATTCCCGATCCATGAATCAGGTCATGAATAGAAGTAGTATATATATTTGGATATAAGAAAAACTATATATATACACACTATATATATAAATACACACACACACACACATAATTTATTAGGGTCATATATATCTTTGATTTGACTAAATAAATTAGGGTCATCCATTTGTCACTTCATAACTATAGGCATCATATTTACAATATAAATTTCTTCTCAAAATTTATACATGTATGTAGATAATTTTATATTAAATGGATGTATAATACTATAAAATTTTGTTATGGGCCTACTGATTATATTTCAAACCTTGTTCATGTAGTAGATTAGTACAGAAATAGATGTTATATATATAGGTATAGGAAAGGTTGGCATATGACTTTGGATGTCTGATTCATTCTATACTTGGTTAGATCATGGGGGAAATGGACTGAGATAATTCTCATGATACTAGAGTTGATATATTTTGGTTTATTTTTTATATATTATTGCATATGCTTGTACCCCAATTTACTTTTTTTACATCACTTGACATGAGAATGGATTTATGTATGAAATTGATTTAGTTTCTGCGTATTAATTATATATGTTTTTATTATGATTCAGAAGTTCATTGATTATATTTTTTATGATGATTACTATTATTATATACTGATATAATACACTCTGATCATGAGGGTATAGTCTCCCTACTATACCATCATAGACCCTCGCTACTATTAGACCACCTATGGAATACATGGAGAAATTCTTGAGGTTATGTGGCATGATAGGTTCAGTTAAATATGAATAAACATGGTATGTGACATCCCAATGTGGTATCTGATATATTTTTTCCTTCTGAATTACTAATTAGTTATTAGAGAGGATATTATAATCATGTCAGAATTAGCTAATGATCCTGCAGTTGGGATTAGCTAAACAATGTATATGGGGAATCCAAATTACCTAGTTTAGGATATTATTTGTTTTGGTTGGTGCCTGTTACTTTTGTACTAATTTCACTATTGGGTGAAACACATGATTTGTGGGGTAATTTTTATTATTATTATTATGGATGTTAATTTTCCATTTTCCTGGCATGGCCAGTGAGAATTGATCATGAATCACTATAGAAACACAAGGATTCATATTTCATGCATATTACATGCCATTATTATATTACTATGTGAATTTCCTGCTTTATATGATTGTTTTTTTGACTATTGAGATTGAAATTGTGATAAACTTGTTTGTAGGGATAAAAAAATTTGATTAAATAAAGTATTTTTTCTAATCTAAACATTCCTTTATTATATATCATGGTATTATCAACTTAATTAACTAATTATTCAATAATTTTACAATAGAATTATATTGGAGGAAACACTAAATGATTTTGATTACATGAATTCTAATTGTAATTTATGACACATGTAGTTATAAAATTTGGTATTGGTAATTTATTTAATAAAATTATTTTGTATGGCATGTTAAATCCTGATACCATATGTAAGGATCAGGTCGTATTTATATGGCATGCTAATTTCATATAATAAATCGAATTCCTTTTTAACATAGGAATAGTGAATCATCTAATTGGAACATGATATTTTTATATAAATACAACTAAATGAGTTTAAAAATATATGAATTTAAAATATAAAATAAAATGGATATCATTAAATGTGGTTGTTAATGAAAATGTAAAGGGTTTTTACTCTATACCATGAAACTAACACCCCATAAAATGGGGAATTTTCTGTGTGATGTGATACCTTGACCTGGACCCAACCATAGTGGTGGGAAGTAGAGAGTGTCTATTCTAATCCAAATGATGTTGTTTATCATCTAGACATGGATTTAGTATCATTCAGAGTTTATTGAATATTGTTTTTGAAGGCTATGTGTCGGTCCTATTATAATATTTGTGATCATGTTAGTTATTGAATCATATTTGAGGTGTGCATTTGGAAATTATAGAGCTATGACACCATGCCATCCCTGAGTCATCTTCCAGAAAGGTGGTAAAGATTATTTTATGAAGGTGTTGGGACATGAGCCACAAAAATTAACTCAAATGGTACAATATGAGGTACCTCTCATTCCACCAAATCTATGAATCAATGATCAGATCTGAATGAGATACAAATGATGCATGTAGTCTATGTCAGTAGATCCATTTCCTGACCCTACTATGGTTTAGTTGAAGTGATAATTTCAAGGGAATAATATTCTCAGATTCATGGGGATGGTGGCCCTGATGTTTTTGAATAATGTCTAGAACCGATGGTTTTTATATTCAAGAAATTGAAGACGTATATGGAGAGTAGGGTTAATCTTGTGCCTTATCAACTTCATGATTCCTCCATTCCTTGGTGCAATGTAATTAACCAGGATAGTCTTCACCAATGAATCACTATAAAAATAGTGTTTTTTCAGCGGTTTTGAAAACAATTGTGAAAAAAACTCCCATAAATGTTTTAAATTTCTTCTATTTTTATTGGATTTTTAGCAGTGGTATTTTAAAAAAACTGCTATGAAAAAACGACGTCTTTTACAAAACCACTACAAAATTAATTTTTTTTAAAAATTATGTATTTATTTATTAGTATTTATTATTTATTATTTGTAATAAAATATATTTTCTTATATATAATATTAATTATTTATAATTTTTCAATTATTAAATATCATTAACTATTAGTTAATAATATTGTTAAACTGGAAAAAAATATTGAATAAGTAAAAAACAGACATCGACATCAAATGACTATAACTTCTGATCGGGGAGTAAATTTCTGCTCCAAAATCAGTCAAATAAAAGATTATCAAATGAGATAAAACCATGTATGATTCTAACCATGTGATAATAAAAGGAAGAAAATATATTCAAATTTGAAAAGATGAAAATCAAACGCGAACATCAAACAGTCATAACATTTATTCTGGGTGTCTGTTTAGGCTCTACCAAATGTCAAATCAAATGCTACGATGAGATCAATGCCATTTAGTTTTGGAACCAACTATTAAAATATTTTACCCCTTTTTATATAGCCAAATATACCGAGAAGGCCTCCAAATCAGAGGTTTTAGTCGCACACCCTGATTTCTACGAAATTAAAATAGTTATAACCTTCGATCCAGGTGTCCATTTAGCATGTACCAAAAATCATATCAAATCTCATTTCATGATCTTTGATTTGACAGGTTGTGGCATAGAAAAATGTGTCCTAGATAAGAATTTATGGTCATTTTAGTTTTTTAGGGTTTTAGATGTTCTTAATGTTTTATGGATTATATAATTAATTATTTTTTATCTTTATATTTATTTATTTGTTATTTATTTATTTATTTAGTTATATAATATTAATTAATTAAAAAAATTATTTATTTATTTAGTTATCAATTATTTATTAGTATTTTTTATTTATCAATTTACTTAATGATTAATTAATTTATTTAATATTTAAAATATATATATATATATATATATATATTATTTAGTTATAATCCAGACATTAATTATTAATTGTTTTAATTAATTAATTATTAATTAATTAATTATTTATTATTAGTTAAATATTATTTTATTATTTATGTATTATTTATTTATTCTTTATTCATTATTAATTAAGAAATTATTAATTATTAATTATTAATTATTCATTTATTCAATATTAAATATTGAATACAACATATTAAATATTAAATATTAATTATTAATTAAAAATTATGAATTATTAAATATGAATTATTAATTAGTAGTTATTATTAATTATTAATTATTAAATATATATATATATATATATATTAATTATTTAATATTAATTATTATTTGTTATTTATTGTTTATTATTTATTATTTATTATTTATTAGTTATTATTTATTAATTCATTTTAAATTTTAAAATATTAATTTATTTTTAGTTTATTATTCATTTATTATTCATTTATTTTTTTATTGAGTATTCACTATTTACTAATTATTAATTAATTATTTATTATTAATTACAATATAAATTATTAATTACATATAAATATTTAAATATTAACTATTAAATATTAAATATTAATTCTTAATTATCAATTATTAATGTTTGGTTATTATTAATTATTATTTAATAATTATTAATGAATAATTATTAATTATTAAATACATATTATTTATTACTTATTATTTACTATTTACCATTTACCATTTATTATTTATTATATATTATATATATTTATTATTTATTTATTTATCTGTTATTTGTGAATCTTTTATTTATTTATCATATATTAAATTATTTTATAGTTAATTTATTATTTACACATTACTTATAAATTATATGTTATATATTATATATTATATATATGATATATTACATATTATATATTACGTATTATGTATTATATATTATATATTATATATTATATATTATATATTATATTTTATGTATTTTATGTTATATATTGAATTTTATATATAATATTTTATGTCTGATGTATTTTTTATTTTGTATTATCTATTATATATTCCATATTATATATTTTGTATTAATTATTATATATTATATATTATATATTATATATTATATATTATTTATTATATATTATATATTATATATTATATATTATATATTATATATTATATATTATATATTATATATTATATATTATATATTATATATTATGTATTATATATTATATATAATATATTATCTATATTTAGTATTTAGTATTTATTATTTGGAAGTTACTATTTACTATTTACTATTTACTATTAAATATTAACTATTTATTATTTATTATTTAATATTTAATATTTACAATTTTTTATTTACCTTTTATTTTCATATTGTTTATTTATTTATTTATTATACATTTATATTCTATTTATTAATTTATTAATTTTTAATTTTTAATTTTTAATTATTAACTATTAATTATTAATTAGTGATTATGGATTAATCATTATTGATTAATAATCATTAATTAATAATTATTTAGTGTGTATCTATTTGTTTTGTATTACTTTTTTTCCAATTAATATATATAATTATATTAAATTCAATTTATTTCCCACACGAAGAGCCTGCTGGAGTGGTAAAGTCTTTGGAAAATAAACAAGAGGTAAGGGGTTCAAATCTCACCCAATGCAGAATTCCTATATTTTGCATTGGCATGTGCATGGACGTGGACTTATGCATGGAGATGGGCATGAGCTTCGTAAAAATAAATAAACAAATAAATAAGTAATTAATTAATAAATAAATAAATACTGGTAAAAAAATTATGAAAATAAATAAATTTATTAATTAATTACAAAAATAAATAGTTAAAAAAATAAATAAATTGTGACAATAAATAGAAAAAACCAAAAAAATTATAAATAAATATACTTAAAAAATAAATAAATTTAATTAATTAATTAATTAATACATTACCAAAAATTATTCAATAAATAAATATATAAAAAAACAAATTAAAAGAAATTAAAGAAATTAAAAATGATTTAACGACAGTTTAAACTAATAATAAATACCAGATACTAACTCATTTTATGGCAGTTTTAAAAAACCACTGCTAATTATTTCCCGATACATGATTTAGCAGTGGTTTTCCAAAAATGCCTCAGAATGATTTCGTGGCGATTCTGCTAAATAAATATTTTGGAATGGTGTATGGTATAGTGGAATCCCAGATGTCCATAAATGATTACTTCTATCCACATATGATGAGAGTGTACTATGTTAGATAATTTAGGAATATACATCATGGAGTTATGTGAGAGATGGAATATTCATCTTGTTTCACCAAACACCAGTGCTTTACATCAGTACTTACTATTGAATAGTTAATAGCAATGATAAATATTGAATATGGGATGATATATTCCATCCAATCATAGGTGGATGTTTTTTGTTTACTATTATTTGTAAGATTGTAAATTAGGTCCTCATCACTATGTTGAACATAAGGGAATCTAATTGGATTGGGCATGGAGGTTCTATTCTGAGATTGGGAAGTAAATCATTGGGTGGAAGGAAATGTCACTTCGAGTCTGCATACAAGGGAAGTAGATATAATGATACACAAAGTGATAGTCACTTATTTTACAAAAATATCATGAATAAAGATAATAAATATTCTATAGTGTCTTAGATATCCTATTGAATGCTGAGGTTGTGGATGGTTGGATAATTTTCAATAGTTCTTCAAGACCATTTCATCTATTCCTAGTGGTAGAGGGTCCAAATTATCCCCACCTTTAGGATCAGGATTAGTAGAACCATTCCAAGATGGTAGCTAGTGTTCTACTAGCCTCTTAGGATAAGGGGGTGGAAATGGTTTTGGTATATAAAATTAAAAAATACAGCTCCTGTAGAGTAAACCTTATAATGGTAGTAGAGTTGTATCTCATGGTCATGTCTTTGGTAACATCTCTGTTGTGAGACTTCTATAGAGGGGAATAGTGCAAATAGTTATAAAGAATGAGGTAATATTATATTAGACTATATAATAGTAGCTATATTATTTAATTCATTCAAATCAAAAACTTTTTTAAAAAAAATTATGGAATGTAAGGGCGTAGAGAAAAAAATACTTTGGGGGCGTAATGACTCTTGATACACCACTAGGAACTAGATCTGAGAGCATATTCTAGTGTGAGAAATGATCCATGAGATAGGTGGTTATATTTTTTAATGGAGGCATCTTTTTTCCTTTACATGATTTTTTTGGAGGACATAATTGAGATCGATTGGTCACTACCATATCATTCTCAAGTTGATTACTATTTTCAGTAGGTTTCTTTCACATCATATGAGTGTGGTATCGATATTTATAAGGGATAATGATATGTATAACCGTGTCGAGCTAGTCTGGAGCATCATGGCCTAGGAAGAGTAATATTCTAAATAACTAGTCTCTTTATAAGGAATCATGAAATTCAGAGTATAAAATTATTTAATGTTGTGGATCATTTTAGGGATGTTTTATGGGATAAGTATTCATGATTATATCATATAAGATAGGTGTAAATAACTATTGAACTAGTGACAATAGTATCACTAGTTTCCATTCCTCCTTATAGGATGCTACCTAAAAAGCATCAACAACTCAAGATGAAGTTATAAGACCTGGATGTAATGTTTTTTATATGACCCAATACTTCTCACTGGGTTTCACCTGTTAATTTTTACAAGAATTTAGATGCTTCCATGAAGAATTGTATTGATTACTGAAAATTGAATTATCTTGTGATGAAGAACCGAAACGAATTTCCGTGTATAAAACATCTCTTATTCCAACTTTGAGAATCTTAGGTTTTATCAATTTTTTTTTATTATTATAGCATCACATATGAGTTAGACCTTCAGACATAACACATATAGTGTCTCAAATAAGGTATGGACTTTATTAGAATATGTTTATGCCAATCGACATGAATAACATGACTTTATTTTTCAAAGCTCTAATGAGTTGAGTATTCCCACAGTATCTGGATGTTTTTATTGGAGTTCTCACGGAATACATCTTTGTGTAATCTCATACTTGACATGCCCATGTAAACAATCTTGGGATCACAATGGATTCATTGATAGAGAACCTATTTAATGTTATTCTGACTAAATACCACTTCTAAATTGGCATGGTACACTTCATGGGTCACATCATCTCAGAGATAGGATTATTTTTTGATCCAAATAAGGTGAGAACTATAGTCTCCTAGGTATATCCTAGGAATGCCTTCGACAAATATTGTTCCTAGTGGACGGATGGATATTACAATAATTTCATTTAGGACTTATCATTCCAAGAAGTTCCTCTCATAGGATTTATTATGAATGGTGTAATGTTCTTATGGTTTGAATCCTTTTATAAACACTTTTTGGAGTTGAAATATAGAATTAATTAAGTATCAATAAATTTTTTTAAAAATCCTATAAGAGGATTTTAAATTTAGTTTTATGTATTAAGAATTTTTCTAGGAGTAGTTTTGTTTTATGATGACCGAGTCATCAAATATAGTTCTCGTTAGTTGAGGACACATGAGAGGAATTACCCAGCACATGATCTCGAACTAGAAAATATTCTTCACACTATTTGTTGTTGGTAGAAAAATGTACTGGGAGATCATTTTGTGGTTCATACGAACCACCGAATCCTAGAATACATCTATAAAAATATGGGATAAATATCTAGTGGATGATGTGGGTTAATTACCTATATTCCATTAATTTTGATATTAGATATAAAAATGTGAAGCGTAATTCTCTAGATGATGCATAAAGTTGGAATACTCATACACAATCATTTTGGAAGGCAATTAGTGAGTGGTAGTTGATTACTCTATTTTATGAGATGATTCCAGAGGTTTACTAGTATCACATAAAACTGTCATTTGAATCTCATATGGGACATATTATTTTCTGGAATGAGTGGAGATAAGTATACATTTGATTCCAACATCTTGGTCCTATGGGAGAGTGATCCTAGAAAGGACACACCACTTGGTCGGGTTGTTGATGATGAGGATGTCTTTTACATTAATGGATGCATATGGTTTCCTAACGACAGATGGAAGGTTTTGATGCAATAGTGTCATACCTCCATTGAGGTATTGTGTCCTCATGCTACTAATATGTATCATGACATTCACTAATAATATTTATGGTTGGTGATGAAGTGATAGATAAAAATTTTTGTCACCTAGTGTTCTATATGTTAGTAGGTAAAGTAAGAATACCATGGTCGAGTGTGGATTTTTTATAAATTCCCTATTCTTAAGAATAAATGGGTTGATAACACTATGGGTTTCATGAACAATTTACATATGTCACCTCAAATAAGAGACAAAATATCAGTTATCATTTAACTGATGACCATGGTCGTAGACAAATTAGCTATAAGAGAGTCCTTTTTATTAGATGAACTATAGAGGATCTGCATTTGGGATATTATACATATTCAAAATGTTCCTTGTACTATACTATTATATATGGACCCTAAGTATAGGTCCTGAATATAGTAGTGACTACAAAGGAAATGGGGTAAATATGTTCTTTTGAGTACAAATATTCATCCCTAGATCAACAGGAAATATGACAACATGATTCATAATTTGTAGGATATTATTAAAGATTATGTGATTGAATTTTGTGTTTATTAAGAAAAACACATATATATTTCTTAATTTTCGAATAAAAAATATTTCAGAAAACTATTTAGATAGATAAATATGACGCCCTATAGAGTATTCCATTTAACACAACTTTTTGATGGCTGGAGATAGGTGAGGTATTGCTACAAGGACATCGAATCATTTAAGATACTTTATAGAATATATATATATTTTATGGGATAATATTGATATAGATTAGTATAGGCATAAATCATATCATGATGATCACCACTGACCTTCAGAGTTTGAGGTGGGAATGAAGATAGGTCAATGAGTTTCTTTAATGTTATATCATAGAAGAAATCTGGGATAGTTTTGTATATTTTATAATTATATTGGTCCATTCATGATCATGGAGAGTGTCAGGACATGAGCCAATAGGATAGATCTTCCTCAGAGTTATAGGTCTATCCTTGATGTCTTCCATGTATCTCAACTTCACTATTAATTTTCATAACCAACTCATGCTTTGGTTACATAAGATATAGATATGAAATTTTATGATTCCATCAAGAAGATTCCTACCACGATCTTTGATCCTTGAATGATGGTTTTCTAAGACAGGCATGTTTCTTATGTTAAGGTACTAGGGAAGCATAAACACGTACATGTAAGGACCTAGGAGAGAGATTTCGATATACAAGATAAATTTCCATAGTTGGTAATAGATGATGCTCAACCTCCCTATGAAATGAAACTTGGGGATGATTTATTTTATTGACAATCAATTTTATGATCCTATATTTTCATAGTAAATTCTTCTTTAGTTTCCTTTTATACTTGTTGATTTTTATTGTACTTGAGTTTTTGGTTACTGGATCACTTGGTTGTGTATGTTTACAGATGGAAGAGGGAGAATCTATCTATAGTTAATGGTTTTCTAAAAAATAAATTTATGATGTAAATTGTTGACTTATGCTACAAATGGATAATTTAATACGTAAACCCTTATTATAAAAAAAATATTGTGTAGACTAGAAATAGAGGATGTTTTTATTTATGGCATAAATCTTCTGTGTATAACATTTATTTGTTGAGAATCTTTAAAAGTGGTGAAATTATATTCCCCACATAAGATATAAACCACATTTCTTTTATCCTCCCCATATTTTTCTCACATAGCATCACATCGAGATCCCTTCTATATATTCCTTAGGAATTGAGACTACACAACAATTTATGATTTGATGTCATCATTGTCAGTGACATTGTAATCATTATAGTAAGATATTAAATCTATTACCTTCTTTTCTTTGTTTATCTTGGCATATTCATTTTTATTCTTGTGCGAGATAATATGAAATATTTTATGGTATTTTTTCTATTTTATAAATTTCCCCCATGTCATATCAAATTGTTGGATGAAAAAGTTGAAGAGAGAAAATACATGATAAAATATTTTTTTCTAGTACATTTTTTCCAAATTTATAGTTGTTCTATATCATGTGTCGTTCATCTAAACCCCATTATTTCAACGCACTGACTGAGAATTATCATTTTCTCCAATTTAATTTTTTATTTGTGCTAGGAATGGCCTTATACACTATTTTCTTGGATGGTGTTTGAACCCTCTAACAAGTTCCCCCACATGAGGTGTTATTAAATGATTCCCATTGATTTATGGTTAGTTTGTATGGACAAAACCCATTCTTAATGGTATTGGATTGATGTCAAACTAAACAGACTACATTGATTTCAATGGATGTTAGTGGTTTGACCTCATCATGTTTTACCTAGGTAATTATTGGTCAAATCACTCAATTAAACATAATGATAATACTTTTAAATAAAACATGGGATTGTTATAAATCTTGATCACACATTAATATTTATTTTCATTTACTATCACATTATCCCTTATATTTTTCATACTCGAGCATTATGCCCTATCTATTTTTGATAATAATTAGTGGTGTCCCCTATGAAATGTGATATATAGGAATGTATTCCCTAATTAAATGTGATACCCAAGAATGTTACCCCCAATGAATTATAATATATGGTCATCACATACCTAATTAAATGTCAAAACCAGGCATGGAGTCCCCAATGAATTGTGATATATGGGCATGGAGTCCCCTATTGAATGTGATAACTAGGCATGGAGTCCCTAATGAAATGTAATGTATTAACATGGGATCCTTAAGGATATGTTATAACTGGGGATGAAATCCCATATTTGTATACACGGTCATATATAATGTCTTGGGTGTGTTTCATTCCTATTTCGGTTTTAAGTTAACACAGACCATCTTTACAAAAGATGTAAGGCTCTTGAGGTTTTCTAATGACATCTTAGAAAATGTGTGGGATAAGAGGATGTGAGATTGGGATCATCACACATTCTTTTGGGAATTATTAACTTCTATTGTAATCTATTATAAATCTAATGATTATTTCATAATCCTTCCCAAATCAAAATATGGGAATGCTTAACCCCGTGTGAATGATCTAATATATGCAATGTGTTTTCTGTAAAACTATATATGAATTATATGTTACCCATATTCATTTATTATGTTGTGGTATTTTTTCCTAAATCCAGATATTTGGGATCTCTAGATTTATTATATTCTAGAGAAGTAGTTGGTGTTTCAATGTTGGGATTGATCCTCAAAGAGTCATCCTATGTATCCTATGAAAGTAGGAATCAAAACCCTCATAGTTCAATGGATGTTTTGGTTGGGAATCATACCAAAGAGGATTCCAATTTTTATAGAACAATGAGGAGAATCTAAACCCATGGATATTAGGTTTTGGATAAGGAATACACCTAAGTTGATGCCAATATTTCTGGAACCTAGAGGAGAATCTCAAATCATGGAGGTTATGGATTGCTTAGTGATTACAACTAAGAGGATGGCCGTAATTGGGGGGAATTTCTCCTAGATTATGGGATTATTATAATAGATTTATAATCCCACATGATTCATGCTTGGATTAAAAAATAAGATATATAGGAAGATCTGTCACATTTCCTGAGAGAATAAAATTAGATATGAAGGGAGAGTTCTTGAATTGTGTATAACAGGAGGATAATAGTATGTAATGAAAGGGGAGAAATAAAGAAATAAGGCGGTGATTATGATTGATCTTATTTGAGATACCTAACCTAGCATGTGGATCATGTATGTGTGTGTTTTCGAGATTACACCTAGAAGGATGCCCATAAATCTGGAACAATGATAAGTATCTTGACTCACGGTGGATTGATGATTTAACCGTGAGGAGTATATTGAATCAATTGTTATTTATAATTTTTATGGGGATTATACCAAAGATGACACTTGTATTTTGTAAACCATAAAGATTATATAAACTCATGATTAATTAATATTTAACTATAAGGAGTACCATTAAAAAATGGTTATTTAAAATTTTGATGGGGTTTCACCTAGGTGAATGAAAATAAATGTATGTTCCTGGAGGATTGAATACTATAATAGGGGTTTCTTCATAATTCTTCAAGGATGGGGTATGCATAGGGGATTAGTAAAAAAGAATCAAAATAGGTCAATCATCATAGAATTTCAAACAACATTCATTTCAAAGTGGTATCTTTATAGAGTGACATCATTGAGGAGAGATTCCCATACAAAGGGACTTCTACGAAATTAAATTTATAAGGTGCCAACACAATGAAAATTTGATATATAACCTGACTGATTCTAAGAGAGGGATTCCAATCGAAATAGCTTCCTATCATTATAAGATCATTATTTTTGTAATACAACATCATTCATCCCCCATAAATGGGTGATGATATTTATTTATAGTGGTAACGATTTTTTTTTCAGAACATTTATAAATGTAGCAACATGTGGCTTCATGGAAGAAATTTTGAATAGGAGGTTGATCACATAGGTTCTCTATATTGAAGTATTATAAAGGGAGTCATAAAGTGATTTCATCACTCTATAGGTGTAATAAAAAATAAACCTCATCCAAAAAACAACATTCATTTGTGGGAGGCCAAAATAAATCACCTTAGGCTAGAAATAATATACGATCCACTTCTTGAATCACTAAACTAGTATTATCTTCATGTATTTAAATAATTCATCCGTGGAAAATATTTTCTCTTCATATAAATTGAACACTCATGTTCACATATCTTTATATTTTAAATTAATATAAGAATCACATAATAAAAAGTGTATGTAAATCCATTATCTGCACTGTTTATATTTCAAAGGGTTTCATGATTCTCAGAAAAATTTACTTGGATATATTTCAGTGATCCTTGAAACATATATTACCCTACATGATAGTTCAGTCACATGGATTATTCTAAATATTGTAGGGAATATAAAACATGTTTTCATGGAAAAATCATCTTTTCATTACATTTTTCATTCACATAGTATCTTAATTCATGTACTATATTAATTCTATAAACTATTCTTATTGATCTCCAAGAACTCATCCTCATTAAAAACTCTTTCATATACATTAAGAAAACTGACATGGCAAGTCATTTTTGTGTTTTTTGGATATTCATTATTAGTTTATTATTAATATTATGATGATTTTTAGATGATTAAATAATTAATTAAATAATGTTACAAGGTTTCTATTTGAAAACAAATCATTTAGAAATGGATTCATTTCGGAGAGGAAGAATATAATCTCCCACATTGATGAGATGGATTCCATTTTATTGTTAATATGGCCATTATTTTATGCATATCAATTAAAGATAGAACTATTTTCCACCAAGGAACATGTCCCACATCTAAATCACATTTAATACCCTATGATATATATATATATATATGTATCCATTGATTTGTGGACACAGTAATGGAGTCTAACACCCATTACTCTCTCATATCACATTCCTTGTGTAGTTGCACCCACATTCATAATCCCCTTCGCCCATAAAGACATGATTTATACCCGCTTATTCCTATGTGTTTCTATATAAGGACCACCCATGATAGGGAATTATCTTGTACATATCCTACTTATTTTGTTTATTCTAGTAATTCGGTTGGCTCCTGGGTGTGGGTGAGGAGAGTCCCACATGTTCATGGTTGAGTTTCCAATTGGTTATCTTGGATGGGAAATTTTTTTCTCAGGGAATTTCCAAATATATATGATGAAATCTAAGTAAAATGATCCTAAAATATACCCTTATATAAATGATATCCCAGTACAAACCAATATTATTCAATAATGCCATTTCCATTACATTTTTTAAAAATATGAATTTTACTCGCACATGATTTGATCATCTAAAATTAATTATAGAACAGTTCTTGGGGAACATTTTGAGTTCCATAAACCCCATATATTTGGATTCACACAGAATGAAATGAATTCGGTTCTAAGGTAGACATAGATCAACTTTTTTGTACTTTTATATCTGAATAGATCTGATAATGATAAGGATACTTCAAAAAATGAGTGTTTTCATTGGGGGAGATCGTGCACTAACTAGAGGAGAATCTAAAATAAATGTGTTTAGGTTTTTTAGATAGATAAAAATTGAATTTAAAAAATTGACACACTTCATAAGGAATCATGTTTCTCAATATAATGATCATCAATTTAGGTTGAATATTCCTTTAACTCAAAACATGAATATATTCTAGGATGTTAAGGAGATTCTATGGAAATGAATTTTTTCTTTATTCCATGATAAAGGATATGGACGTCACTACACATTAAATTTAAATAAGAATCAAGGATTACATAGTTCATAAAAATGGTGTTCTATTTATATGAATCAAATATATATTGGGATAAAATTTTAAAAAATTACCATTGATGAATAACTCTGATAAAATCCAATGTGTAGATCTGGCTCATATATAGTAGAGAGGATATCTTCTATTTTTAATGGATTCATGTTTATGGACCCATGATTATATAGGGATATTACATGGATATATCTATTTGGACACATTTCAAGCCACAATGAGTGGGACACTGTATGTAGTTTAAATCCATATAGGATAGACCAAGTGTGATATATTTTAAAGTCATTATGGGACTATGTACCCTCAAATAGATCATTAGAAATATAAATGAGCATTGATCTTTTATAGGTTAGTTAGAATATCCATCGTAACTTGTTTTGTTTTTTGGAAAATGTGATGGTCTATATAAGCTTTATACCATTTATTTGCAACCATTATTTTTCTTATGAATTTAATAGGGATGACTAGATGGATGAAAATTGGGTTTCTATGAGGCCTCACATTGTGTTTTTTCAGCCTAACAAGTTTCATTCCATTTTCTATTGATTCAAATTCTTATGTTTTTTCTATGATATGTGAAGGGGGAAATACTATAATGTAGTGACTTTTATTTTACATAGGGTTCCCTTTTTATATTTTCAACCTTCACTGTATTATGTCACTTTCCATTTTTAGTTTATGGTATTTTTACTCAAACCAATGCAGTTGTTGTTTATTGTTGAACAAAATCCCCAGGTATCACTATAGATCAATGTCAAATAGATTTGATGTAAAAGGAGGGATAGATAGTCAATGAAGAAAGGTCAAGTAGAAATAAAACATGATTGGTTAGTTTTATTATGGTATTTAAAATATCATGGGGATGTACAATTTTTTTATTGTAATAGTTCTAAGACCAATAACCATGTAATTTAATGTCATACGATATGAAAATGGAGTATATCTAGGTTATAGTGATTCTGCACCAAATAATAATATAAATTTTAAAATAATTCATCATAGACTATGTTCCCTATCGTTGAATAAATTATGAATCTCTATCGCACTCGTCAGAGAGACTCTCCATGTCCTCTAATATCACATGATACATGCTCAATATATGATACAATGGACAACTTGAATACCATTTTAACCACATGAAAGTGTAAGACAAGGAACTTTTGCGGAAATTTATTTTTTATTATAGTAAGAATATCTAAAATGATTTGTATTTAATGGACTGATGTTATTGAAAGAGATGAAAATTAAATTATGCGACTAAAATAGAAGATGTATCGAATCAATACATGTCCAAAAATATATGAATTAATCCACATATATATTTTTTTTAAATGTTTTCATACAATGATATAACTCATATTAAAGGAAATTGGGTAATTTAAGTCATTTTTTGGATGAAAAATGGAATTCTAGTTATGTTTTATAACCAATCCAATGAATCCTACTATAGAATGGGACCCCTATCTAGATGGTGCACATTATTAAGGGAGGGAAATTTTAACATTTCAAACTAGTATGGTATTGGAATTATGTGAGTTTCTAATGCTATTACCCACGATAAAACACCTTAGTTTCATTTGAAATACAGAATTCAACACTACTATTAGTTTATAAATAAGGATCATATACTAGGAACCATTAAATTTATATAGATCTCATGTAGGTAATTGTTTGTATATAAAGGACATATTCTACAAAGTATAACATCATGTTTTAGGGACATATGATTATAGTAGATTAAGGATTCACATCTTCGATTAGATTTTGTTAGTTTTAAGGTTATTCACCATAGACCATTCTGTTTTTATGCCTAATAGCTTGGGGTTCTATGATTTATGGTCATAAAAATGGGACCATAAGTATATGAGATTTTTTTTCTAAGGAAAACCAAACATGATGTGAATGTAGGGACCCAATTTGATATAATGAAAATATAATAAACCCCATTGATGTGGGTGATGTTCATGACTAGGCTTAATATCAGAATAGTAATTATAGAGATTGATTTCATAAAAAAATCATGCTTGATTCCTTTGAAAATATAAACATTAATAAAATAAATTAGGTCCCAAAATGTATGAATCACTTCTAGAGATTGGTGGGAATAAGAAAACCAATAAAAATGGTTGAAAAATAATTACACATATTGTTGATGGATATTGGTAAAAATAGGACTTCCATTACAACATACAAACATGAAAAATATATGGGGTTTATTTGGACCTTTTCTTAGGGAATAGAACTTCTACAAGGGGTTAAATAACATGCTCATTAAAAAACTAAAATATTCCCCAACATTACCTAGTGTGGTCTCTTTGGATAAATCTATCCTTATTACAAAAATTTCATTGTGAGATACAACCCAGAGAATTATTATACTCATGTAACCTAATGATTCATCCATAAAAGGTAGGATGGGAGGATGAAGGGGTTATCACACTATTATAAATTATTCTATGGTTAAACCGCCATATGATTAACATGATAAATGTGTTTGAGTATTAAACGATGATTAAAATTAAGGATCATTCAAACATCAAAACTATTGGATCTAGAACTCATTATATTTTGGGGGAATCATGGTTATTGATTAATTTCATTTGTGTGTGGAAACCTAGAGAAAATTATGGTCATACAGGATTCACCGGGAACCACATAGTTTAAATATATTGTCTCTCTGGACAAATTTCTTGAATTTTAATTTTAGATGTTGAGGAATAATGATTAATACAATTTAGGGCCACTTATATCTTACTAATGGTGAGGGTGAAATGTCTTATCTAATTGGTTATAGAAATAAAACATGAATATAGACCATGGGGGAGAAGTTATAATAAATATAGTCTCATTTGTAGGGAATAATTTTTTTTTCTTGAGATATAGGATATGGGAAACACTATATATCACATGGAATCATGAATAATGGGGTATGTAGTGAAAAAATAGGGGAGCATAGAGAGACTAAAAATAGATATAATACTCTCTTTCTTGCGTCAATGAATCACATAGTTTTTGGTCATGTGACAGGGAAGTGGACCGTATAGTTTAATTTCATGTTGAAAGGATTTGGAGGGATTTAATTTATGTTCATTAATCTTTGGTCAAAATATTAGTTATTTTCTAATTCACAGGGATCTGAACAAGAATGTTCCTTCCCTTTTCAAGAATGACTAGGGAATGTTATAATCTATAATCTATGGGATCCTAGATACAATAGGTGACATGATTCAATCATGTAAGTAATAACTATAAACATGTACTATAATTTTGTTCTTGCTATGATTATATCTAGGTTCACAATGGCAGAAGTGCTATAACAAAATGGAAAAGGTTCCCTTAGTTGATAGGGATTTTGGAATAAACTTATGAATAGATGGTATGGGTCGTATCGATGCATAGTCAAAATAATGATATACCCCAATATCAGAGATTATATTTTCATTGGTTAGGGAAATATTGTGGAGATCATGATTTTAACAGATATAGAGAATTGATTTTTGTTAATATGGTTCATAAGTATAAAAAGAACAATTTATAGAAATAAACCAATAATGGGGATAATGATATGTCACCAAGTATGTACAATATATAGGGGAGAAATTTTTTTTTCATTTAATTTTTTCATGGAAATAGAATCTAGGAATCAACAAATATCACATTAATATGAGAATCAAGACACAAGTAGTTATAAGATAGAATCCCTATACTGATTGATATGGTGTTGTGAGGAGGAATTTTATCACATTATAGATGGGACTTGATGTAGAATCTGAGTGTCACTATGTATCAAAATAGTAGTAGGATCAATCGACATATACTTGTTTGGATGGTGGTGTTGTTGGAGACGAACACCTAGGATAATATTCCTCTTGGGATAGGGCTATAAAAATTCGTAGTATAACATCACGTAAGAGACATCAACCATAAAATTAATTTTCATGTAGTAATTATGTTTCATATTCCATTTAAGGCCTTTATTCTAGAAGCATACTAACCATGGAATCAACTAATATTCTTGATATTTTAGTAAAGCCATTAAATTACACCTAATTCAACGTGAGCTATGATTTATATGAGAAACAAAGAGTTTAAAAGTTTTCTTTCACCACTCATAGGTTATTAAACTAAACTAAATGGGAATTTATATCTTTTGGAGGATAAGGAAAGATATGTAATATAGATGATTCTACATATCTCATAGGGGTGATAATATAACAGTATATATTTCTAGGATCAACATATCAGAAAATAATAGAGGCATTAGTCATGTAGTTTATCATCATGAATTAAAGAAGAATTGTTTCTACTTTTTTTTATACCACAATGTCCTTAAATATTGATATGATGAGAGATATAGGGATTACCTAGAAATTGATATTTCAAAAGACTACATATGTAAATAATTTAACTTCAAACAATGATCTTGGGGGTTCTCAGGTTAGGATACATGATAATGGATAAGTGTATAAGGAGGGATAATGAAGAATGTCCAAAAAGTGGTTTCTAGTATGATGTTGTAGAGTCTTATAGAGATAGAATTGGATCATCCTAAGGAAAAGGGTTACTCTAGTTGATTGGCCTTTTTGTGAATTAATAGATAAAATAAACTACTCCTATGTTATCTTAAATTCTATTTCTAATGGTTTTAAAAAATCATATAGAGATACTTTTATGTCAAATATGTGGAGTGTGATATGTGGAACAGATATTTTCAAGTATAAAGGATGCGTTTGGACCAGCATTGTTTATAGAGTGGGAAGCTTCCTTTATATATCTAAATCACATGTAGTTAATGGGACATTTCACATGCTTTTCTAGTTGGTACCATGTCATAAGGTATAAGTATCACTATGTTTCCCTTTGAGATTATAATTATGAAAATACTAGGTATTATGTGGGGGTGTAGTGGTAGTACAATAATAAATATTTTGATCCACTATAGCATTGACTGAAATGTTAATATGTTTTATGATGTTCGACATGGTTGTGAACCATATAGTCCCATATCATGAAACATGGACATTTTCATAAATTTTTATGTCTTCTGAATAGGATTTTAGATTATATAGTTTAGAGTATTACAACCTAGACTATTCTTTGTTATAGTTTTAGGTCGTACAACTATGTCCATATGACAATACTTTTAATGTCATGCACTGAATACCATTATGATGTTTATATTAATTCAGATATAAATCTATTTTCTTGTGTTTTTTTGTCAAATGACTAGGACCACGTTTCCATTTAGTTTAAGTTTGTATAATATGGATTATAATGAAAAATTCATCTAGAATTGTTCCCTTATGATGGGGTGAGAATAACTCACATGAATGTTGATTGTGCCTCATGACTCTCTAACTCTATCTATCCTTTGAAAAATTAAATTTTTAGGTAATCTATTGTGATGAATCATTCCTTAGTTGTAACGCCATGACCCCAGTTACCCAGAGTCTGTGCATTATTACATAACAATGGCATGATGACAAGAAAGATCAAATCTTGAAAGACCGATTGGTTTAGTATCCTTGGAAACACTAGATATATTCATAAGTCTTACATTACAACATAAAAACGAAAACTACAACAACATTTTTTCTTCATAGACCACTCTCTTATCCCTTCATACTATCCCTGCAGGTCATTCATAATTTAATTCTTCATACCCTGGGAAAATAAAACATAGAAAAGGGGTGAGCTCAAATGCCCAATAAGGATAACAATAAAACAGAAACTTTCATAAATAAGAATAAAAATTTAAGGCAATGTATAACTAAAACAAAATACTTTTAAACTTGAACATCAACATAGTATGGAAAAACTAAAATGAAATAATTTCATCTACATATTCACATGGATATTCTACTAATCGAATAATCACATGAAATATCAATAACCACTTTCATAATGATGGAATGCATAATGCCAGACTATCATAACCACATAGCCAAGGCATCGTGCCAAGACTACAAATAAGATTTTTCCAAGGCCTTGTTCCAAGACACTAGTTTGTCTCATGAGACCTACCGATTCATCGAGGAGCTATAGCGGGCTCCACCCGTCACATATTAAGTCCAATGCATTCCCATATGAAAAGGTTTAAACATAACATAAACATTCGTATTAAAACTATCATACGAAATGTCAATACTTTCACCATAAACCATGAATGGTATAAAAATATCTAATCCACAGTGAAACATATCATAAAACCTTCAATACAATATAGAAGTTTTGTATTATAAAAAATCAACTTCAAATAAGAGTTAAATCCATCAAAGGATGTTGACATAGATGAAATCAAAACACTTTTTAGAGAAATATATCTTTCTATTTTGAAATCATTTAAGAGTCATATATTTATAAAATAAAACATTTTCATCGAAAATATAATTATAATATTGTAAGGGAAGCTTTGACGATTTTATAACGGCAAAAAATAACCACACCCGCCGTATAAGTTAAAAAAGACATTCTTACCTTAATTCTGTCTAAAAGGTTAAAAAACACCTTGTTTGGAAAATGACGGAAAGATTTCTTTATAGACACTCTTATAAAAATTCAAAAAAGTTATAAATTAATTTATCCCATATTATTTTAAATAGTAAAAATGGTTTGAAATACATTTTTAAGAAACATGGATGTGGATGATAAAGAGATCCCAGTAGATTATTACGTATAAACATCTCAGATAATGAAGAGATTGGAAAATAACCCTTACCTTGTACATTTCCTTGGATGAGGGTAGGTTAACCTCCAGTATAATGGTGAAATAATTGTTATTAAATTATACAAGAATCATATATATTAATATGATATCATATATTATCTTTTAACATTTCTTTGTTAATAATATCTTAGTATTATCGTCGTTTCGGGTGTTAACTTACTCATTTTTTTTCATATGTTTTTTTAAGCCATGTTTTTCATGGATAGGTTGTATGTTATTATTATCCAGAATTATATCATGTACTTAAACATTATTTTTAAATCATAAAATGATAATAATTCTTGAATGGATACGATGTAGAATTAATCACATTGCGTTCGTGGAGACGGTAGTCCGTACGTACGCACGAGCAACAATATCATTGTTTTGATATTAAAATGATATATAATTGGATGGTATATCATATATACAGAATAATAATCATGTTATATTTATTATTTAAATGTGTTACACATCATTATTATATCCATCCAAATAGTAATATATTGAATAACAATTACACCACGACGTGGAGACGGTAAGCCGTACGTACGCACGTATAGTGACATGTTATTCAAAGGGTGGATAGAATACTGAATATGGTTGTACCATATTTATAATAACATCACAATATATATATGATACCAGAGTTATTATTTTAGAATGGTAATAACAATGAAAGAAGAAGTGGAAGAAGAAATGAAATTGAAAAAGGGTGGTGAAAACTTTACCTCTTCTTCGGGTTCTTCCTTTTGATTTGATCAAAAGGTCTCCTTAGGTTGTCTTTATGATCAAACTAACGCCTCTAGGTTGTAGTGAGGGAAGTTTAGAGAGTATTTGGGTAGAGGTTGTCCGAACCAAAAGGCTTTGAAGGTGTGAAGAAATGAGAAGGAGGAGTTCCCTTTTATAAGAGGGGTGAGGGGCACCATTGGAAAAGGTAAAAATATTAATTTATAATAAATTCATATTCGGTTTCTAATGGCTCCAAATATGATTATTCAATGGTTAAGGTGGGTATAGGTAGAAAAACATTCAACCAATAGAATTTAGAAAGTTTTGGGTCTTTATATTAACCTTATCGTTTTGTTTTAACTCTTAGTTAATTAGTTCGACATTTACCATGTCACTTTGTATTTTTATATTATATAGTTAATAAACTTACTATATACATCCAAGAGACCCCCCAAGTGTTCCATTAATGATACACCTATTATCATATAAGTCTCTTGGCCGAACCTTAGATTTTTAAGAATTTAATATCAATTAATAATATAATATTTTTTTTAAAAACTCTTTTATGTAAATTTTGACACTAATCAATAGTTGATTTTTGTGAAACTCATAATAGAATTCTTACTTCGAAAAAAGACAATAGAATCATTCCTGATATATCATATTATCCTAGAAAATTATTTTAATTCATTAAAATTCTCAAAGTATATTTATTTGGGTATTTATAATATCAATTATTTTAACTTTTCACTATTATGGTAATTACTGCATCATAATTGTGTCATAAATAAATTAAATTATTTAATTTCTAAAAATTATAAATAAAATATTATTATGTAGGAAATCGTATTATCTTTCTAATTAATATTTAAAATCGAATTTATCTTATGTATAACCCTATATTAAAAATGTTGTAGTAAATAAACATTGATTTTACCTCTTTTAACTATTCTTTGAATTAAATATTAATAAATGTCCTAATCTAATCCAAGTGGACCTAAATGATAGTATTTTATTCCTAATGTTGTTTTTTGTTAAGATAAACTTGTCCAATAGTATCAGGACATGTGATAGGATAATATCAATATCATTTTTACCCTTAATTACCCTATTTACTTTTAACCGTGGTAAATAAAAGTAAAAAAGTTACTATTCCCCAAAAAAATATTTTCCTCTCATTGAACCACATTTTACTTCTTGATATTAACCGTGTCTCTCGGATTTTTGAAATTCCAATCACAGAAGCGGTAAAATTAAGTTTTATGAAAAAATCAGTTTTTTAACTACCACTTAGTAGTTTCACTATTCATAAAAAATTGATGTTTTTCAGAACAATGCCAAAATATCACCCTAATCTATAATTGATATTCCGAATTCATAAATGATTTCTATTTTACAAAATTCCAAACATATAAGTTGTGTTAATTAATTTTATAATTAATTCCCACTGTCACAATAAATAGAGTTTTTTTAAGAAACAGTATATATCAAAAGATTGACAATTGTTTAGGTCCAATTTCAAAGTGAAATTAATTATAATGAACACCATTGGATAAAATAGTAAAAATATATTCTAATTATGCTTTAAAACCACTCAATAATATAATTTAGCACTATAAATTTTTTTTATTAAAAAAGTTGTTTTTAAGTATTTTTCACTATTCATAAAAATTGGAAGTTCTCAGAAAAATACCGAAAATTCATCTTACGGTAATTTCGATATTCCGAAACCAAAAATGACGTCCATTTTGAAATATAAAATATATATAATTTCAAAATTTAGGTATTACTATTCTTAACGGCTAGTTTGATTGGTTGTGGTGTGTTAGAACTCGATGTTGCGTACAACACACGCTATCACATTATTCAAAGAGAAGCGTACCGTAGAAGCATGGGGTGTTACATTCTCCCCTCCTTCAAATAATTTCATCCTCGAAATTTCCAGAATACTACCGAATGAAAAGACTCGGGTGGTTCTTCATTATAAGTTCCTCGGGTTCCCACGTTGCCTCTTCCATCTTGTGGTTTCTCCAGAAAACTTTTACCAGACGAATCGTCCGGTTTCATAGTACTTGATCTCTCGTATCAAGAATCCTGACGAGCTCTTCACAATAAGACAGATCAGGTTCCAGTTCTAAGTCTCCATAGGTGAGTACATGCGTTGGGTCAGACATGTATTTCCTCAATAGGGATACGCGGAACACATCGGGATCTTTGGAGAGACTTGGCGGCATTGCCAATCGGTAAGCTACAACCCCAATTCGTTCTAGAATTTCAAAAAGTCCGATGTACCTGGGACTCAATTTACCTTTCATAAAAAACGTATGACTCCCTTCCATGGAGATATCTTCAGGAAAACATGATCACTGACTTGAAATCCAAAATCTTTCCTTCGATTATCGGCATACCTCGTTTGCCTACTTTGAGCTGCTTTGAAGTGATTTTGGATTACCTTCACCTTTTCCATCATTTCCTCCACCAGTTATGGACCTACAAGTTTCCTTTCACCAACGTCATCCCAACAGGTTGGTGTCCGACATCTCTTTCAGTATAACTCTTCATATGGTGCCATCTGAATACTCGAACGGAAGCTATTGTTATAGGAAAATTCTACCAAAGGTAAATATTGATCCCACATACCCTGAAAGTCAAGTGAACAAGATCTCAGCATGTCTTCTAAGGTTTGAATAGTCCGTTATGATTGTCCGTCTGTCTAAGGGTGGTAGGTAGTGCTCAAATGAAGTTCAGTATCCAGGGATTTCTGAAGACTCTTCCAGAATCTTGAAGTAAAACGGGGATCAAGATCAGAAACAATCGATAGGGGTACTCCATGAAGTCTCACAACTTCATTAATATATAGTATTTCTAGACGTTCCAGTGGTATATCTTCTCTTATAACTAGAAAATGTGCTGACTTGGTAAGACGATGAACAATAACCCATATTGCATCATTCCTTCTAGGTTTCTTTGGTAGCCCCATGACAAAGTCCATCATGATGTTATCCCATTTCCACTCCGGTATGGGAAGAGGTTTCAATACTCCACCTGGCTATTTCCTTCCAGCTTTCACTTGTTGACAAACCATACATCTTGACACAAAATTGGCAATCTATCTCTTCATGTTGTCCCACCAAAAATGTTCCATCAAATCTCTATTCATTTTGGTGCCCCGAGGGTGTATAGAGAAATTGGAACTATGAGCATCATCCAGTAATTCCCTTTTTAGATCAGGTATACCGGGAACACAAAGCCCCTTCCCAAATTTCAAAATTCCATCTTCATACACAAAGTCTCTCAATCTCCCATCATTCACAGATTTAATCTTATTTTGAAATTCTCCATCATTAGTCTGAGAACACTTAATCCTTTATAGTAAAGATGGTTTGGAAACCATTTGAAAAAGCATTGATGTTTCACCTTCCCTGGTTATTCCCATGTCCATCTTCACTAGATATATGAAAATTGGATCCCTTTCAATTCTCATCACGTTCAAAACTCCAAGGTCATTTCTGCTCAAAGCATATGCCACCTTGTTTGCTTTCCCCGGGTGGTATTGTATCGTACAATCATAATACTTGAGTAATTAAAGCCATCTCCTTTGCCTCATGTTGAGTTCTTTTTTGTGAGAAAATATACATCAAACTCTTGTTATCAGTATAAATCTCACATTTTTCACCATAGAGGTAGTGACTCCATATCTTCAATGCAATGATCACAGCTGCTAACTCGAGATCATGAGTAGGATAGTTTTGTTCGTGAATTTTCAACTGTCGTGATGCATAAGAAATAACCCAATCATTATACATAAGGACACAACCAAGTCCTTTCTTTGATGCATCAATATAAATAACGAACCCATCATTCCCCGATGGTAGAGTCAATATAGGAGCATTGACTAATATTCTCTTCAGTTCTTCAAAACATTATTCACACTCTTTTGTCCAAAAAATTTTTAACACCTTTACGTGTGAGCTTCGTTAATGGGTTAGCCAATCGGGAAAAATTCTGGACGAAACGTCGATAATAACCTGCTAAACCAATTAAAATACGTACCTCAGTTATATTCGAAGGTGCTGGCCATTCTTGGATTGCCTTGGTCTTAGAAGGATCAACAGAGATTCCATCATTAGAGACAATATGGCCAAGAAAATAAATCTCTTGAAACCAGAATTCACACTTTCTAAACCTCCCATAGAATTCATGTCTTCTCAGAGTCATTAGGATAATGTGCAAGTGATTTTCATGATCTTCGTAGCTTTTAGAGTATACCAAGATATCATCAATAAATACCTCCACAAATTCATCGAGATATTCCTTGAAAACTCTATTCATCAGATCCATGAATACATATGTTTCATTAGTCAATCCAAAAGGCATTACTGTAAACTCATAATGCTCATACCTGGTTCGAAATGCTATCTTCGGAATGTCTTCCTTCTTCACACACAACTGATGGTATCCAAATTGAAGGTCAATATTTGAAAAGTATATGAACTCCATGAAGTTTGTCAAATAAATCATCAATGTGAGGTAGGGGATACTTGTTCTTTATTGTTATAGAATTGATCTCCCTGTAGTCGATACATAACCTCATGTATCTATCTTTCTTTTTAACAAAAAGAACAGGGGCTCCCCCTGGAGAAACACTAGGGTGAATAAATCATTTATTACTCAATTCCTCTAGTTGTTTATTTAGTTTGTCTAATTCCACAGTGGACATTCTATAAGGGGTCTTCAATATAGGCCTTGATCCAGGAATTAAATCAATGGAAAACTCAACTTCTTGTTCCAGAGGATGTCTAGGTAAATCTTCCAGAAATACATCTACATATTCTTTCACAACAGGTACATCTACTATTTAAATATTCCTTTCATCACCCACAGTTATTTCATTCTCTTCCTCCTCAATAATTGAATTTAGTTGAGCTACTGGGGGTGGATCTTGATAAGAATTAGGTGGTGACGATTCTTCTCTAAAGATAAGGTGTTTCTTATCATCATCATAAAAAATTGTTACCTCTTTGTTCTTATAATAAATCTTCGCAACATAGTCTAAAAGCTAGTCCATACCGAGGATTATATCAAACTCAATCATAGGTATGATGATGAGATCAGCAGATAAAGAACATTTATGTTCTCTAATGGGGATTGATTCACAAAACATTGTTGCAATGATACTTCCCTTAGGAGTTTTAACTGACAACTCCCTTGTTAAATCAAATTGTAAATATCTAATTTTCTTAGAAAACTGGGAAGATATGAAACAATGCGATGATCCAAAATCCGATAATGCATTTTCTAATCATGAGGAAACCATTAAATTACATACCACCACGTCTTTCGGAGCTTCTACCTCAGCAGTAGTGATAAAATAAGCATGGCCTTGATCCCTTGTCATCTTCTGAGGTAAGTTCCCCTGATTCTTAGGACATTCATTTGCATAATGCCCCATCTCCCTCCAATTGTAGCACTGAACATTTGTAGCATCCTTCTTCCCTTTTCAATCACGAGTTTGGTGGCATTTTTCACCACACTTGTAACAGACTCTTGTTCCCTTCAAGCAAGTACCTGGGTGTTTCTTCCAAAATATACCACAGGATTGATATTAAACATTTCCATTCTTCCACTTACTTCCATTCCCAGGTTGATCAATAGATCTCTTCATCTCTTTCATTGCTTTAAAGTCATAAGACTTAGAGAATTCATTTTCGGTCTTGATATCACATGAGACAATGTCTTCGTACGACGAGAAGGATTGTGAGACTAATGCTCGACGGAGAAATGGTTTTGACCCATCAAAGAAACGATCAATATTACTTCTTGGGTTACGTATATAATATCTATCATACCTTGCTAACCTTGTAAAGTTAGCCTCATACTTTTTGAGATTCTCATCCTCCTTTTGTCTCAGACTCAGAAATTGCCTTTCCATATCTGCTCGATGGTCACGAGGAAGGTATTTTTCAAAAAAAAAGATCTTTGAACTCCATCCATTCCATATTTTATACTTCATCATCTTCCTTCATGTTTTGAATCAATGAACACCATTGACCAGCTTCTCCAGTGAGGCGGTAAACTGCCATGATAACTTATTCCCTTTCACTACTCCCCAAAGCCTGAAATATTATCTCTAGTAAATTTATCCATTTCTAAGCTACTAAGGGATTTGTACTCCAATTGAAAGTTGGTGGTTTTTTCCTCATGATGTGATCTAACATTGATCCTCCACGCAGGGGATAAGGGGCTCCATACGGGTAAGGTTATTATTCATAACCTGAGTAAGTTGTCCCAGTATGGTGATTAGCTGATCGGCACCAGTTGCATCACCAGCTCCACTATAATTATCTTGAGCAGGAGGGAAATACCTATATGGTGTGAGTGCATTGATACGGTTTCCATTTCTTCCACTAGGCGCCATTTCTAAACAATGGCATAAACTAGATCAGTTTATGAATCAAAATACATAATCCCATACTTATAAAACAATTAACATAAATTGAACTATTTATGGATATAATCAATAATCATATGAATTTTTTCTTTGAGAAGTATATACTCATAAACCCTTCATAATGATTCATAAAGAAAATGAGAGTTATCCTAAGCATATCCCCCTGGAGTGTCGTAACCAAGAGTGCAGCAAGGCACGTTGTCGTGCACCAGGTCTCATTCGAGTCTAGCTCAAAGCGGTGTTTTCGGGTTTACAGCGAGGTACATCTATGCGAGAGCCACTTCTACTTGCTCATATCAAGACAAGTATGTATTGCTCGGAAGACTCACAAAATCTCTACAATACCAAAATTCTAGGAAGTTCTTCTATACTAATCCTCAAAGTCCATCTTAGGTCTATGTTCTCTAATCAGAGTTTATCTAAATCTAGCTTCTATGGTTTGTACTAAACTTTCTCTGATAACAACTGTAACGCCCCGACCCCATTTACCTAGAGTCGGTGCATTATTACATAACATTGGCATGATCACAAGAATGATCAAATATCGAATGACCGATTGGTTTAGTATCCTTGGAAACACTAGATATATTCATAAGTCTTACATTAAAACATAAAAACGAAAACTACAACAACATGTTTTCTTCATAGACCACTCTCTTATCCCCTCATACTATCCCTGAAGGTCATTCATAATTTACTTCTTCATACCATGGGAAAATAAAACATAGAAAAGTGATGAGCTCAAATGCCCAGTAAGGATAACAATAAAGCAGAAACTTTAATAAATAAGAATAAACATTTAAGGAAATGTATAACTAAAACAAAATCCTTTTAAACTTGAACATAAAAATAGTATGGCAAAAATAAAATGAAATAATTCCATTTATTTATTCTCATTGATATTCTACTAATTGAATAATCACATGCAATATCAAAAACAACTTTCATAATGATGGAATGAATAATGACAGACTATCATAACCACATAGCCAAGGCCTCGTGCCAAGACTACAAATAAGATTTTCCGAAGGCCTTGTTCCAAGACACTAATTTGCCTCATTATACCTACCGATGCATCAAGGAGCAATAGCGGGCTCCACCCGTCACATATTAAGTCCAATGCATTCCCATATGAAAAGTTTTAGACATAACATAAACATTCATATTAAAACTAGCATAGGAAATTTAAATAATTTAACGATAAATAATGAATGGTATAAAAATAGAACATCCACAGTCAAACATATCACAAAACCTTCAATACAATATATAAATTTTGTATCATAAAAAATCAACTTCAAATAAGAGTAAAATCCATCAAAGGATGTTGACATAGATGAAATCAAAACTCTTTTTAGAGAAATATCTCTTTCTATTTTGAAATCATTTAAGAGTCATATATTTATAAAATAAAACATTTTCCTTGAAAATATTCTTATATGTTCTTAAGGGAATCTTCGACAATTTTATTATGGCAGAAAATAACTGCACCCACCATATAAGTTAAAAAAGACATTCTTACCATAATTCTGTCGAAAAGGTTAAAAAACACCTTGTTTGAAAAATGATGGAATGATTCCTTTATAAAAACTCTTATAAAATTTCAAACAAGGGTATAAATGACTTTAACCCATATTATTTTAAATAGTAAAAATGTTTTGAAATACATTTTTAAGAAACATGGATGTGGATGATAAAGAGATCCTAGTAGATTATTACGTATAAACAACCTCGGATAATGAAGAGATTTCAAAATAACCCTTACCTTGTACTTTTACTTGGTTGAGAGTAGGTTAAACTCTTGTATAATGGTGAAATAATTGTTATTAAATTATACAAGAAACATATATATTAATATGATATAATATATGATCATTTAACATTGCTTTGTTAATAATATCTTAGTATTATTGTCGTTTCGGGTGTTAACTTACTCGTTTTCATTCATATGTTATGTTACGTAAGCCATGTTTTTCATGGATAGGTTGTATCTTATTCATATCCAGAATTTTATCTAGTCCTTAAACATTATTTTTAAATCATCAAATGATAAATATACTTGAATGGATATGATGGAGAATAAATCTCATCACCTTCGTGGAGACGGTAGTCCGTACGTACGCACGAGCGACAATATCATTCTTTTGATATTAAAATGATATATAATTGGATGGTATATAATATATATAGAATTATTATCATTTTATATTTATTATTTACATGACCTACACATCATTATTATACTCATCCATATAATAATATATTGAATAACAATTACACCACGACGTGGAGACGGTAAGCCGTACGTACGCACGTATGGTGACATGTTATTCAAAGGGTGGATAGAATACTGAATATGGTTTTACCATATTTATAATAACATCACAGTATATATACTATACTGGAGTTATTATTTTATAATGGTAATAACAAAGAAATAAGAAGTGGAAGAATAAATGAATTTGAAATAGTGTGGTGAAAACATTACCTCTTCTTCGGGTTCTTCCTTTTGATTTGATCAAAAGGGCTCCATATCTTGGCTTTCTGATCAAACTAAGGCCTCTAGGTTGTAGTGATGGAAGTTGAGAGAGCATTTGGGTAGAGTTTGGCCGATCCAAAAGGCTTTTAAGGTGTGAAGAAATGAGAAGGAAGAGTGCCCTTTTATAAGAGGGGTGAGGGGCACCTTTGGAAAAACTAGAAATATTAATTTATAATAAATCCATATTCAGTTTCTAATGGCTGCAAAGATGATTATTCAAAGTTCAAGGTGAGGATAGGTCGAAACCATTCAACTAATAGAATTTAGACAGGTCTGGGTCATTATATTAACCTTATCTTTTTGTTTTAACTCTTAGTTAATTAGTTTGACATTTACCATGACAGTTTGTATTTTTATATTATATAGTTAATAAACAAACTATATACATCCAAAATACCCCCAATTGGTCCATTAATGATACACCTATCATGATATAAGTCTCTTGGCCAAAAATTAGATATTTATATATTTAATATCAATTAATAATATAATATTTGTTTTAAAAACGTTTTTCTGTCAATTTTGACACTATTCAATAGTTGATTTTTTTGAAACCCATAACAGAATGATTACTTCGAAAGAATTAAATTAAATAAATCCTAATATGTCATATTATACTATAAAATTATTGTAATTCATTAAAAGTCTCAAATTTTATTTATTTGGGTATTTATAATATCAATTATTTTAATGTTTCCATATTATATTAATTACTGCATCATCATTGTGTCATAAATAAATTAAATTATATAAGGTCTAAAAATTATAAATAAAATATAATTATTTATTAAATCGTATTATCTTTCTAATGAATATTTACAATTGAATTTATCATATGTATAACCCTATATTAAAAAAATTTTAGTAAATAAAATTTGATTTTAACTCTTTTATCTCTTCTTTGAATTAAATAATAATAAATGTCCTACTCTAATCCAAGTGGACCTAAATGATAGTATTTTATTCCTAAGGTTTTTTCTATTCGAGATAAACTTGTCCAAAAGAATTAAGACATGTGTTAGGGTAATATTAATATCATTTTTACACTTAATTACCCTATTTACTTTTAACCGTGGTAAATAAAAGTAAAAAGTTAATATTCACCAAGAAAATATTTTCATCTCATTGAACAGAATTTTACTTCTTGATATTAACCATGTCTCTCGGATTTTCTAAATTCCAATCACAGAAGCGGTAAAATAATGTTTTATGAAAAAATCAGTTTTTTAACTACCACTTAGTAGTTTCACTATTCATAAAAAATTGATGTTTTTCAGAACAATGCCAAAATTTCACCCAAAGCTATAATTGATATTCCGAATTCAGAAATGATGTCTTTTTTTCAAAATTACAAAAATATAAGTTGCATTAATTAATTTTATAATTAATTCCCATTGTCACAACAAATAGCGTGTTTTTAAAATCAATATATATCAAAAGATTGACAATTATTTAGGTCCAATTTCAATGTAAAATTAATTGTAATGAACACCATTGGATAAAATAGTAAAAAAATATTCTAATTATACTTTAAAACCACTCAATAATATAATTTATCACTATAAATTATTTTTATTAAGAAAGTTGTTTTTAAGTATTTTTCACTAATCATAAAAAATTGAAGTTCTCAGAAAAATACCAAAAATTAATCTTAGGTTAATTTCGATATTCCAAAACCAAAAATGAAGTCCATTTTGAAATATAAAATATATATATTTTAAAAAGTAGGTATTACTATTCATAACGGCTAGTTTGATTTATGTGGTGCGTTAGAACTCGATGTTGCGTACAACACACTCTATCACATTATTCAAAGAGAAGCGTACCATAGAAGATTGGGGTGTTACATTAGTTACATGTCCCAAAACATGGAGTTAGGGACAATAGTAGGGATAATTTTTCATGACCACATCCATGGGTATTTTGATATTTGAAATCTCGAGAAGGTTTTTATCAACTGATTATGTGTATTATACATTCATATCTTTATATATAGAGGAAGAGACCTTACATTTTATATCTCTGATTTATGTGAGGACAATAGGCTTTGATAGATATTGTGTTTTATTCTAAACATCTGTATATTAATAAAAATAAGATTTAGGTAATGGATTCTTTAATTTCCCAATACTTATTTTCATTTGATGAAAACACTAGAAAAAAAATCCCCACTCAATTATATGTCCTAATAGTAGGGGGTAGGTGATATATTTTGTGTGTTCTCTATAATATTCCTTTTTATGAATCTTAATTCATGATATCACGATCAATTTTTTTTAATGGAATACATAAAATACTTGGGGGTGTGCTCTAGATGTATGGTGTATTCATTAAATTTTCTATAATAAAGTGATAAATGAAGTCCCAACTTCCCAAATCTATTACATATGCCTCTATAGGTATGGGAACATTAGTGAATTTTGGATCTATGAGTTTGTTCCCTAATTTTGATCAACTCGGTAGGATAAGCCGAAGCTTTATAGACCCCAGATGTTGATGATGCCCCAAACAGATTGGGGATCTCTAACTCTCCCATGAACATTGTGGAAACAATTGAGTTCAAAAAATGTCTAGAAAGAACCTAATGAATAGGAGGGAAATATGGAAATTCACCTAGACCATTGGGATGGGGTGAGGTGGAACATAGTCAAAAAATCACCCAATGAGGGGGTGAAAATTCTGACAATACACCTATCCCTATGGGCTGAGTTACATCACTTCAATGAGTAACTCTATAAGAGTTTTGCATTATAACATGGGGAAAATATGCATGAAACATATTCATAATTAAATCATGGAGATCCACATTCTCATGTTTCAATTGAGGGATCTATTCATAAAAAAATATGGCCATTATATCCTTATGGGTCTTACATGTAGAGTAATTGTCAATACTATTTCCTTTTTGAAGGGTAGAACATGTGGATGATGATGAGATTATCAATAATGATGCTAGAGATTGGATATTCTATTGAAGTTGGTCATATTATTCATCAACCAAACACTATAAGGTTTTAATAGGGTTGATAACACCTTTTGTAGAGGTTTGAAAGGTATTATTGATCCTTTCTTCACTAATTCCTCTAGATAAAATGAGGCAACCTGTTGGATATTTGTGGGTTGTAGAGATGTGAAATCCTCATCAAGTGCATACTAATCTGTACTGGATGGGAAGTATTAAAACATGGTTGATACCATACCGATGAAGACATAGTTGTGTTGATTATCCTCTTCAAGGGGTTTCCCATTTAGAGGGATGAAACATGTTCACTTGTATGGTGGGACGGTGCATGTTTGATCATTTGGTGGGGCCACCCCATGAACATTATTTTTTTTTTTTTAGGGAAGATGTTTGAAACACCTTTCAAATGTAGATTGGAGTTATCCAATGATAGATGACCAATTGAAATAAAACTATAATTTAGATCATTGATGACGAATCATCATTGAATCTTGTGACCCAACATATTATATTATGGGAAATTATTTGGATGGTCATCCTGCCCAACTTCATTAAGATTATTGATTTTTGGAAACATAATCCGGTTATATTCTATAAAAATATTTAATTACCTAGATACCTAGTCATAATGAAATAAATATATTTTATACTTCCAAAATTCATGGTCACATCACCACATATATTTTTTTAGTTGAAAATATATTCTTTGACTTTCCCTAGATTCCATATCTATGATAGTGTTTCTCAATAAAATCATTCATTTTTTATGAAATTAGAATCCACTATACATTTTTCAGTTGTTCAAACAAATAATAAACAACCATGATAGTTCATTGTAATAATAGTGTTTGAAAACCCATCCCATAGGTTTCACACATAGATCTCTAGTAACTGTTCTTTGGGAACTTTCTCCCATGGAATTCATCAAACCATTCCATGCTGTAATAAAATTGAGGAATCTATCATTCTTCTACTACATAAAATTATAGAGTTCAAGGATTGTTATTTTTGATTAGTTTAGATATTAATTTCAAGATGAATTTATTAAGGAGATCCTCCCAGCTTGAGATACATAGTTCTACATGGTTACAATACCAATAATTGTTAGGACCTTTCAAGTTCAACACATAGCATTTGAGAATTACAGCATCTTATTATTATGGGGTTTTCAATATTTGTCCACACATGGATGTGATGTGGGAAAGATCCTTTTTTATATCACTCAATTAATATAATAGAGATAAATTTAGGTTCCATATGTTTTGAGTGAGTGTTGAATCCACCCAATTAGGATACAAATTCTTCCCTAGTTTTCACTCTGTATTTCAGACATAAAGTTAGTCCATCTTATCAAGGAGGGATTCTAGTATTTCATGACATTTACTGGTCTAAGACCATATTATATGAGTTTCACAAACTGGTAGCTAGTTTTCTCCCTATGGTGGGAGAATATGGAAATCGATCGATGACATAGTATAATGGGGTGATTGATGTGATATCAGCTGAAGGGGGTAGATCAATTATTTTGTTACTGTTTGAGAAACCTTATCACATTGAATAGGTTTATTTGAAGGAATAACATCTTCAATATGATGAATGTAACCAAATGATTAAACACCCATGATTAACTTAGCTTGATGTTTATCTACTCATTATTTGATATATGAAATAATTATTTTTGCTGAGATGGATTCACCATGGTCTTCTAATTGGTCATTAGTGAATGTGACCATCATTCGTATAATGGTTTGAATCATTATCTCTTATATAAGGGGTTACATTCACTAACGTGAAACATGTGAGAGATAATATAATTTTTTGGGGGGAGGAATATCAATGATCTTGGTATGTACCGGCCCAATTGATGATACATGTGATGAATTAATAAAAAAAAATTCCCCAAGATCTATAGGATGGGTTTTTAATTGATAATATACTATCATTGAGGATAGCTAAATAGTTTTTTGAATATTTTAGTAATTTGTAATCATTAATGGACCATGATTCATTTATAAGATTCACTAAAGGGTCTCAGATGTGTTGGCATAATTAAGGGTACTTACCTTCCCTAGAGTTGCAACAACAATATTCATCTAATGAGTTATCAATTCATATTTAGGAATATGGATGGTCAAAATAGGCAACATTTCTTATGTAATTTCATTTAAAATTTGGGTTATAAATTAATGGTGATGATAGTTAAAGCCATGGATAAGATAACTGCTATGAAGTTCATGGTTATTTTATTTATTGTCAAGGGAGTTATCCTTAGAAGGCCCCAACCTTAAACATTAATTAATCTTGAGTCATTACAATATTACATATTGAGGATATGTTCAGTTTTAGGGTTTTTTAGATTTAGATCATAAATCATTCATTTCATTCCACATATCATCTAGGTGGTTACAAAAAGGACAGTATTCATTTTTATCATCAAAGGAGACATATTTAAAATAAAACATGGATTCATTCTTGACACTTCCTCAACACTATCATCACATCAGGTACTTTTCCCTTGAACTGTGAAAAACATTTCAAAAACATGGGATGAGAATAAAATGCTCAATAAGGGATATAAAAGTAAGGAATGAAAACATTAGTCCATGTATACATAAGAATTGATGAAATCATAATTTACTCTTAAAACATAATAACATTATCATACCTCATGAAATAATAATATTTCTGAACAACTAATTGAAAAAAGAAGACTTAAAGGTAACTTTAAGCATTCATAACATTCTAACGAAGGGAGTAACCCTCATGGTTACATTTGGAATACCCATCACAGTATATTCCTTAAATCTCTTAGGAGAAACCCTAGCGTTTAACTCCTTCACATTACCCAATGCATTGGAGAGCTATATCGGGCTCACCCGCCCTTAGTTTATCACGGAACCACCCGTCTTCATAAACAATTCCCAAGAACCATAACATATTCGTATCACATAAAACATGCATAAAGGAAACATAACATTTCAAAATTTCAATAAAAATATATCAATAAAACACATTGATATAATAAAAACATTATCAAAACCCTTTAAAATACCAAAATAAAAGAAAAGTAAAACATGGTATTTATTTTTAATTTTAATAAAAGTTATGTCTTGTAGAGGAAGCCGAAACTCAATAATGGAAACGGCGGCAGAGAAGTGGTTGTCGCTGCATACGTACGACAATAAAACATTCTCTTTTGTCATTTAGTAAAACGCTTCGTATAAAAATGATCCCTTTTTAATGAACGTAAAAGTCAAAGGGTTTTATGCATCGTATAAAAGAATGTTGTGTATAAAACAAAATATGTCTCAATGAAAGGAGATTGAGATGAAGTCCCATACCTCATGTCCAACTTGACTCAATCGTTGTTTAATCTAATGAATAATAAACTTGAGTTAATTTCTATTTTCTTAAGAACCATTTTCAAGTTCATTATTCCATTTATATCACTGACTACCATGTTATGAACACTATGTAATTATTGATGTTAATAATGGTCGTTTTGTCGATCATTCGTACTTGAGTCAAAAATAAACTCCTTATAATTACAAGTTGTGCATGTGGTAAAATATTCATTATATCAAGATTTATAATAATGATTTAGATATCATATATATCATATATATCCAGTATATACATGCATTTATAATATTACATAACATTTAGAGGTAAGAAATCAAATGTACCATTCATGGAGACGATAAGTCGTACGTACGCATGAACGCTTCATTCATTTCTATTTCATATTTAACAGAATGGAATTATAATGATATAAAAATATATTATAATTCCAGTAAAATATCATATATAATATTATTAACTCCATCCTTTACACATCCCATATATGGCATTAACGAATCAAATAACTTTGAGGGGGCGGTAGTCCGCACTTCCTAAAATGAAGATATCACATTTACCCATAATGGAAACCATAAAGGTATGCCATAAATTGAAAATACATAATGATAAGGAAAAAACATAATATATGTCATATATAAATAGAGTGACTTCTTAATGGACACCCTGAAAGGTGTTAAAAAAAATTGAACAATCATGGTTTCATGAGGCAGAAATTCGCCATCCACAGAAACAGTATGTTCATTAACCATTAGAAGAAGGTGTGTGTAAGTGTAGCTCGAATACTTCTCATTAAAACATACTATTATATTTATGATACTGTTTTTGTTGCAAAATAAATTAATAAAAAGAGTTCATGGGGTTGGAGAAGGAAAATAAATCAAAATAACACAAGTGAAGACATTACCATTAAATCAGGTAACTCCTCTTGGTTTGATCCAAATGGGTTTCTTGAAGAGATTTCTGCCTAAGGTAAGGCTTCTAGGATGAATATAGCCATTTGGAGAGTCAAATTGAGTAGATCTTGGCCTGGCCAATGGCTTGAGAGGTGTGGGTAAGGAGGTAGAGTATGGGTCCTTTTATAAGAGGGAGGATGGGCACTATTGGAAAGTCAAGAAATGTTACTTTATATGGAAATGTGTTTCGGATTTTAAAGGTCACAAATCGATATATTTAGAGTATAAGGTGATAAGGGTTCTAAATAAACTCATACAATAGGTTGTTGACTAGTTTATGTCCTAGATGATACATTATCTGTTCATGTTATTTAAATCATTTATTAATGAGGTAATCACTGCATCATCATGGTGTCATAAAGTTTTTTATTTATTTAATGTCAAAAAATTATTAAAGAACTAATATGACGTAGGAAAGATTTTTATCTTTTAAATGACTATTTATAGTCTATGATATAATTTATGTAGACAAAATTAATACTGTTTTACTTAGGTGTTACATATATTTTTATATTTAACATTCTTTAAAAATAAAAAGTTAAAAAGTCACTATCACACAAAAGAGATTCCATGTGGTCCCAAAGTTTGGCACAAGGCAACCCATGGTCGTCCATGACACAACCAGTAGCATTAGGACACATGATGGGGTAATTTTTAATTATTATGATATTATTTTATTACCCTTAACTACCTGATTACTAATTAATCACGATAAATAAAGATAATTACCGTCGTTACTATTAATAATGTCCAAAATCAAAAGAGTCTTAATTACATAATTTGTACCATTTCATTCCAAATATGGAATTCATTTTACCAAATTCCAAACAAAAAAATTTCAAGACTTAATTTAAAAATGATTCCCGCTGTCAAAACAAATAGCAGGTTTTTAAGAAACAATTTCTATCAAAAGTTTGGCACTTGTTTATACCAAATTCAAAAGTGGAATCAATTTTAATGACCACAATTGTATTAAATGGTAAAAATATATTCTAATTATACTTTAAATAAAATTATAAATATATCTTAACCAAATAATTAAATTAGATGAAAAAGTAGTTTAGAAGTAAAATGCAATATTTTTCACTATTCATTAAAAAATGAACATTGTCAGAAAAATACCAAAAATTTATCCAAAGTAAATTTAAATGTCCAAATTAAAATGAATAAGTTTATTTTGAAAAATAGATATTATAATATTTCCAAAAGATATATTTTAAAATGGTTTTCCATCAAAAGGCGGTAAAACAATCTTTAAAAAATATTAGAGTATTCTATGCCATAGATTAGATTTATTCTTCTCTAAACTACTATATAATTCATAAATAGACATAGATATGAATATACATTATTTATTACTTACTTGGGATGTTACATCCTTCCCCCATTTAGAAAATTGTGTCCCCATAATTTATTTAATTATTGAATAAGTGGGGGTATTTATCCTTTATTTCATTTTCAGATTCTCATGTTGCCTCTTCAATCATGTGGTTTTTACACAAAACCATTACATGATAAATCACCATATTCCATAACACTTGCTCCATGTGGTCAAGAATAAGGACCAGTTTTTCCACATAATATAGATTCACTTCCAGCTGAACTACCTCTAGACTCCAAAAATGAGATAGATCTGTCATGTACTTCCTTAACATTGAAACATGAAAAAAATTGTGTACATGAGATAAACTCGGAGGTAAATCCACTCAGTATGAAACTGATCCAACACTATCCAGAATTTCATACGGTCCAATGAACCTTGGACTCCGCTTTTCTTTCTTACCAAATCGCATCACACTTTTCCATGGTGAAACTTTGAGAAAGACATGATTACCTACATTAAAAGAGAGATCCTTACTCCTGTTGTCCGCATAACTTTTCTGCCTGCTCTGAGCTGTTCTCATGTGATTCTATATCAGTTGACCTTTTTCTGCCAATTCTTTGACCAATTATGGTCCCATCAACTTCCTTTCACCCAATTTTTCCCAAAAAGCTGGAGTTCCACACCGCTTCCCATATAATGACTCAAATGGTGCCATCTGTATACTGGAATGAAAACTGTTATTATATGAAAACTCAACCAAAGATAGATGTTGGTCCTAACTTCCCTGATAATCCATCGAAAAAGGATGTAGTATATCCTCTAATGTATGTATTTTTCGTTCTGACTGCCCATCTGATTAAGGATGAAAATCTGTACTAAAATTTAATTCAGTACCCAATGACTTCTGAAGGCCTTTCCAAAAGTTAGAAGTAAACCAGGGATCATGATCATATACAATGGAGAGGGGAAATCAATGTAACCTGACTATCTCTTTATGATTCAAATGATAAAGTTGATCTAGGGAAAAATTATCTCTTATTTCAAGGAAATGAGCATATTTAGTCAAGAAATCAACAATAACTCATATTGCATTACTACCTCAAGGTGTCTTCGGTAACCCCACATAGAAGTCCATGGATATATTATCCCATTTCTACTATGGCACTGGTAAAGGCTAGTGCATCCCTTTCGGTTACTACCGCACTGATTTAACTTGTTTACAAGTCAAACACTTCACAGTAAAATCAGCAATATCACTTTTCATTCCATCCCACCGGTAATACTCCTGTAGATCTCTTTACATCTTAGTACTTCCTGTATGAATTGAAAATGGAGAACTATGAGCTTCACATAACAAATCTCTCTTCAACTATGAATCACACGACACGCACAACCTCTTCCCAAATCTTAGAACACAATCATTATCAATGTTGAATTCAGGCTACATACCCTTCTGAACCAGCTCTACCTTTTTCTGAAATTCACTATCTTGCTTTTGTGCTTTCATAATTATATTTAATAGAGAAGATTTCACTGATACCATAAAAAAAACAGAAGAACATCATGAACCAACTACTTCTATGCCAAATTTCATCAAATCTGTAACCAAGGGATCACTTTCCAAACGTAACATGGTCAATGAAGCAATAATTTTTTGACTCAAATCATCAGCCACTTTGTTTGATTTTCATGGATGGTAATGAATTGTAAAATCATAGTACTTGATTGATTATATCCATCTCCTCTGTCTCATATTCAATTATTTCTTAGTGAATATATATATTAAACTTTTTTGATCAGTATATATTTCACACTTTACACCATTCAAATGATGCCTCCATATTTTTAAAGTGAAAACAACATCAGCTAATTCCAAATCATGTGTAGGGTAATTTACCTCATGAAATTTCAACTGACATGAAGCATCAGCAATTATATGATCATTCTAAATTAGGACCCAACTGAGTCCTTTTAATAAAGCATCATTGTAGATAACAAACTCCCTATTCCTAGAAGGTAGTGCCAAAACATGAGCATTCACCAATATTCATTCCAACTCCTAAAAACAATCATCAAATTCTTTTTTCCAGATAAACATAACACCCTTCCGACCTAGCTTAGTCATTGGACTAGATAATCGGGAAAATTTTATAACCAACCTTCGGTAATAGACTGCCGAAAACTATGAATCACAGTTATAGTTGTTGGTCTTGACCATTCTTCAACAACCTTTGTTTTAGAAGGATCAAAAATTATTCCATATTTTAAAAAATATGACCAATGATAGAAATTTGTTGCAACCAAAACTCACAGTTGCTAAATTTCCCATACAATTTCTTTTCTTTTTTCGTTTTCAAAATAACCCTTAAATGACTTTCATACTCCTCATTAATTTTAGAAAACACCAAAATATAATCAATTAAAACAACCAAAAACTTATCTAAGAACTCATGGAAAATTCTATTCAGAAGTTCCATGAATACAACCGGTGCATTGGTTAGCCCATGAATAATTACTACAAATTCATAATGGTCATATCTTGTAAGAAACGCGGTCTTTAGGACATCTGCTTCCTTTACCTTCATCTGATGGTACCCCGATCACAGGTCAATATTTGAAAAATACTTAGCACCATGGAGTTGATCAAACAAATCATCAATATGCGGCAAAGGATATTTGTTCTTAACAGTGATGTTATTCAAGGCTCTATAATCAATGCAATGTCTCATAGAACCATTTTTTTAACAAATAAGATAGGAGCACCCCATGGTGATGTGATAGGTCGAATGAAACCTTTTTCTAATAAATCTTGCAATTGCTCCTTAAACTCTAAAAGTTAAATTTGAGCCATTTGATAAGGGGGTTTTGAAATTTTATTAGCATCAAGAACTAAGTAAAGAGTAAATTCAAATTCCCGATCTGGTATTATTCTAGGAAACTCATCAAGAAAAATATGAGGATACTCATTTAACACTGGCACATCATTAATCTGAACGGTTCCTTTGTTTTCAACAATGTGTGCAAGGTAACATTAATTTCAATATTTTACATGTTTCTCAGCCTCTTGATATGTTGTCAACAGTAAGGGTTCATTCATGTACACAAACTAAAATTATTTTTGAAAAGAAACTTCTTTAGCTCTACAGTCAATCTTAGCATGGTTAACTGAGAGCCAATATAAACCCAGGATTATATCAAACACTACAAGAGGAAAAATAATAAGGTTTTCAATTATGTACTCTCCACTGATAATAATAGGATGACTGTTATAAATTCTTTTTTTCTTAAAATTTCACCCAGGTGTTTTTACCATAGGATCAGGAGTCATTTCATGAGATGGAATTCCCAATTTACTAGATTCTTTTTCAGAGATGAAAGAATGTGTAGACCCCAAATCAAACAACACATTTGCATAATCTAAAAAATCAAACAATGTACCTGATACAACTTCATTTGCTGGCCCAACATCTTCTGAAGTAGTTGCAATGGATTTCACCACTCCTTTTTTCTTGTAGTATGTCTACTTCCCACCATTTGAGATCTTGGTCAAACACTCGTCTACATAATGACTCATCTCATTACAGTTGATACATTTCACTAACTATAAATAAAATTTGGTCCTACCATAACCCTGATCTTTTTCAGTGCAATCTCGATCCTTATGTCCCATCATACCACATTGGTATAACTTTCCAAAATTCAGAAGACATTCCCTAGCATGCCTTTTACCACATTTATCACAAAGTGGAAACTTATTTTCCTTACCATCAGACCTTTTTGAAGAATTATTTCCTTTCTCCTGCCACCTAGGTATCTTCTTCTGTTGGTTGTTATAGAACACTTGATCATCAGAAAACTCCATTTCACCTTCTCAGCACATCGAACAAGATTTTCATAACTCTTGAACACATGGGAAGCTAAAACCATTTGATATTTTGTCTTTGTTCCTCAGTACAAAAAATTGATTTTACTATCAAGGTCTCGGATAAAATTTGGAGTATACCTTGCCAATCGAGTGAACCTCTCTTCATAAGAATCCACTGAGTCATCCTCTTTCCTCAATTCCTAGAATTGTTTTTCCTTCCTATGTTGAATAGCCTTAGGAAAATAATTTTTAAGAAATATACATTTGAATTCATCCTAGTCGAGAGCGTCAATCTCATCATCATCTCTGATATTTTTAACCATCGACCACCACTGATCTGCTTCACCCTCCAAACAATAAATTGCAAGACTAATATTTTGATTGTTTGAACACACCATGACATCGAAAATCTTCTACAGTGCTTTAATCCACCCATTAGCTAGCACAGGGTCAGATGATCCTCTGAATGATGGGGGATGTTTCCGCATGAAATGTTGCACCACTTACATGATCCTCTGCGATTGATTTGGATGATCACGTGGATGGATACCACCACCCATTATCACTTGAGTCAACTACACCATTACTGCAAAAAACTATTTATTTCCAATTCCGACCATCTCAGGATGCTGATTTGAAAGGTCATTTCATTCTGTATGCCTTCCTAGCACTACTTCCTTGTTTCCTCTACTGAAAACCATTATGGACAAACATGTCCTAGATGAAGCAACAAGGTAATATTCAAATTCTATATCATTTCAATTTGACCATAAAAAATATTTTTGGATAATCATTTATTATAATTCTAACTCCTAACATTATCTAAACCGACCACTGATACCAACTATAAGGCCCTGACCATAAACATTACATAATATTGAGTTATTACAAGATTACACATTGATGATCATTTCTGGTTTCCAGTTTTAAAGAATTAGATCACAAATCATGCATTTCATTCCACATTTCAACTAGGTGGTTACAAAAATGACAATATTCATTTTCTCATCAAAGGAGACATATTAAAAATAAAACATGGATTCTTTCTTGACACTTCCTCGACACTATCAACACATCATGTATGATTCCCTTTACCTGTGAAAAACATTTCAAAAACATGGGATGATCATGAAAAGCTCAGTAAGGGATATAAAAGTAATGAATGAAAACATTAGTCCATGTATACAGAAGAATTGATGAAATCATACTTTACTCATAAAACATAAGAACATTATCATACCACATTAAATCAGAAGATTTATGAATAACTCATAGAAAATATATGACATAAAGGTAACTTGAGGAATTAATAACATTCTTACATAGGGAGTAACCCTCATGGTTACATTTGGAATTCCCATCACAATATATTCCCTAAATCTCATCGGAGAAACCATAGCTTTTAACTCCATCACATTACCAAATACATTGGAGAGCTATATTGGTCTCACCCACCCTTAGTTTATCATGGAACCACCCGTTTTCATAATCAATTCCCAAGAACCACAACATAATCATATCACATAAAACATGCATAAAGAAAACACTACATTTCCACATTTCAATCATAAGATATAAATACAACACATTGATATAAAAAAACATTATCAGGACGGTTTTCAATACCAAAATAAAAGAAAAGTAAAACATGGTATTTATTTTTCATTTTAACAAAAGTTATGGCTTGTAGAGGAATCCAAAACTCAAATAATGGTCATGGCCGCAGAGAAGTCATTTTCGCCACATAAATACAACAAAAAAACATTCCCTTTTGTCATTTAGTAAAAATATTCGTATAAAAAAGATTCCTTTTAAATGAACATTAATGTAAAAGGGGTTTATCCACCATATAAAATAATGTTGTGTGTAAAACAAAATATGCCTCAATGAAAGGAGATTGAGACGAAGTCCCAGACCTCGTTTCCGACATGACTCGATCGTTCTTTATTCTCCTAAATAATAAACTTGAGTTAATTTATAACTGATTAAGATCCTTTTTCAAGTTCATTATTCCTTTTATATCACTTACTATCATGTTATGAACACTGTGTAATTATTTATGTTAATAACGATCGTTTTGTCGATCATTGGTACATGAGTCAAAAATAAACTCGTTATAATTACAAGTTGTTCATGTGGTAAAATATCCATTATGTCAATAATTATATTCATGATGTAAATATCGTAGATATCATATATATCCAGTATATACATGAATTTATAATATTACATGACGTTTAGAGGTACGAAATGAAATGCACCGTTCATGGAGACGTTAAGTCGTACGTAAGCAGGAACACTGCATTCATTTCTATTTAGTATTTAATGGAATGGAATCATAATTATTTAAAGGTACATTATAATTACAGTATAATATAATATATAATATAATTAAATCCATCCTTTACATGTCCAACATATGGCATTAACGAATCAAATTACTTCGTGGGAGCGGTAGTCCGCACTTCCTAAAATGAAGATATCGCGGTACCCATAATGGTAACCATAAAAGTATGCCATAAATGAAAAATACAGAAGCATAAGGAAAAAATAAAAATAATATATATCATATATAAATAGAGTGACATGTTAATGGCCACCATGAAAGGTGGTAAAAGAAGACTGAACAATCATCGTTTCGTGAGGAAGAAATTCACCATCCATAGAAACAGTATGTTCTTTAACCATTAGAAGAAGATGTGTGTAAGTTTAGATCTAATAATTCTCATAAAAACATCCTAGTATATTTAAGATACGGTTTTTGTTACAAAAAATAAATAAATAAAAAGAGTTTTGGGGGCTGGAGAAGAAAAATAAAATAAAAGAACACAATTTAAAACCTTACCATTAAATCGGGTAATTCTTCTTGGTTTGAACCAAAAGGGTTTCATGAAGAGCTTTATGCCTAAGGTAAGGCTTCTAGGAAGAATATAGGGATGTGGAGAGATAAAATTAGTAGATATTGTCCAAGCCAATGGCTTTATAGGTGTGGGTATGAAGGTAGAGGTGGGGGCCATTTATAAGAGGGAGGAGGGGCACTCTTGGAAAGTCAAGAAATGTTACTTTATATTGAAATGATTTTCGGATTTTAAAGGTCCCACATTGGTATATTTCGAGGATAAGGTGATAAGGGTTCTAAATATACTCATACAATAGGTTTTTGACATTTTTATGTCTTAGATTTTATATTATCTATTCATTTTATTTAAATCGTTCTTTAATGAGGTAATTGATGCATCATCATGGTGGCATAAGAATTTATTTTATTTAATGTCAAAAAATTATAAAAAAATACAATTATGTATGAAATCCTTTTATCATTTCAATTACTATTTATATTTCAATAGATAATTTATGTAGAAAAAATTAAAATTGTTTTAATTAGGTGTAATATACTTTTTTATATTTAACTTTCTTTAAAAATAAAAATATAAAAAGTCATTACCACACAAAAGTGATTCCATGGGGTCCCAATGTTTGGAAAAAGGAAACACATGGTCTGAAATGACACAACCAGTACCATTAGGACACATTTTGGGGTCATTTTTTAATCTTATGATTTTATTTTATTACCCTTAACTACCTGATTACTAATTAATCACGATAATTATAGATAATTACCATCGTTACTATTCATAATGTCAAAAAACAAAAGAGTATTAACTACATAATTTGGACATTATAATTAGAAATTATTAATCCATTTTACGAAATTCCAAACACATAAATAGCAATAATTAATTTGAAAATGATTCCTATTGTAAAAACAAATTACGGTTTTTTTAGAAACAATTTCTATCAAAAGTTTGGCTCTTTTTTATGGACAATTCCAAAGTGGAATCAATTATAATGACCACAATTTGATTAAATGGTAATAATATATTCTAATTAAACATTTAATTCATTTACAAATACAATCTAACCATATAATTATATTAGATGACAAAACAGTTTTGAAGTAAAATGCAGTATTTTTTACTACTAATTAAAAATGCACATTGTCAGAAAAATACCAAACATTTATCCATAAGTAAATTTCAATGTCCCATTTATAATTAATATGTATATTTTTACAAATAGAGCTTATAAAATTGTAAAAATATAGATTTAAAAATGGTTCGCCATCAAAAGTTGGTAAAAAAATCTTTTTAAATTATTAGAGTATTCTATGCCAGAGATTGGATTTATTCTCCTATAAAATACTATATAATACATAAATAGACATAGATATGAAAATAAATTATTCATTACTTACTTGGGATGTTACAATCCTCCACCTACACAATGTATATAAGGAATTAGTTTCATCCCTCTCGGGATTTTATCCTAAATAATCTAATGCGGTGAATGGCCCCACTTGACTATTCAATGACTATCATTGAAAATGAATCTTCTAGTTATTCATATTCTAGAGACATTTATAAACTATTCCAAATGTTTTGATATATCCATCACATTGATACTCCAACAAAAGTACATTCTCCACATGTCACTGGACGTGCTGTAATGATGAAAGTTGGTGTCGAGTCTATGAGGCTATGGTAATCATGAACTTCATGGAATATGTTTGGCATATTCTATAGTATTGTATAAGAATCCATCATATACTACCAAAATATTCAATGATGTTTAAAGGAGTATTTTTATTCAGATATTCCATTTGGATTGATGTATTGAATTATATGAATATAATACAAAAAAATAAACATATCAGTGAATCATCACATATAAGAGTTCATGGTCGACTAATTTCATTCACAGGTAAAGTTTTAAAATAGGGATTTTTTTTCCAAATGATAATGGAATGACATTTGATTGTGAAAGGATATAAAATTTGAGATATTCTTGTTACGTTACCGTTTATCAGGCATATTTCATGCATGTTGTCATTTATAGTTCATATGGACCTTCTTTACAAATGTAGGGGTCACTTGTGTTTTTTCAAGGATATCTTAGAAAATGTGACGACTAAGAGTATGGGAGGTTTCCCTCATCACACCCTTTAGAAGGAAATTATTTCCTTCTCTAGGAATATATTATGGATTAATTATGTGTTCATGAATAATTCAAAAATCCTAATGTGGAACTATTTACCCCTATACAAATGATTTTATCGAGACCATGTCTTTCATGCAAAGATCAATATGTATTAGAGTTTCCCCATATTATCTGATTAAATAAAGACACATTGATATAAAAATGGCTAGTTTGTATCCCTAGTGTTTATTTCCAACCAATGACGTGGTTAGTGTGTTGGAGTTAGTATTGATCCTCGAAGTGGCATCCTATGTATCATGTAAAAGTTGGAATCATAACACATATAGTTTTATGGAATAATTGGTTTGGAGTCCCACAAAAGAGGGTTCTCATATTTCTAGATCTATGAGGATAATCTATACTCATTGAGATTAGTTTTTGGTTAAGGGTTACATCTAGGAGGTTGCCCCTATTTTCAGAACCATTAGGAGAATCTAAACTCATAGTGATTAGGGTTACGTTGGGGATTACTACTAGGATGATTCCCATAATGGGGGAACTTTTCCTTTGTTAATGTGATTTTTATTACGATCCTCTAAGGCAATGTGAGTCAGGATCTTTGTGAGAAATAAGAGATATTGGACGATCTATCATGGTTCATGGGAGAATGACATTATATATAAAAACAGAGTTTATACTTTGAAGATACCATGATGAGATACACGTGTCGTGAAAGGGAAAACAAAAGGAAATAAGTTTGATCTTACTCTTGAGATTCTTAAAATACATGAAATAGCATGTGGTTTAGGTAATTCTGAATTTTGTGTTTTAGGTCTTATATGATTCCAATATTTCTATAACCATGAAGAGTATCTTGAATCCTGATGTATTTGTGATTTATCCATGATGAGTATGCCAAATCAAGGGTTATTTATGATTTTGGTAGGGCTTACACCATATAAGATTCGGATATTTATAGATCAATTAGGAGTATCATGAATCATGATAAAATAGATTTAACAATGACTAGTATCATGGCACAAAGACTATTCATAATTTTGATGGGTATTACACCATGGACTCCCATAAAAAGATGTTCGTTGATGATTTCATACTAGCATAAAATTGTATGCATAGTTATTCATCAATGCATTTCACATAGGGGATTAGAAAAGGGAAATACTCATAGTTATATCTTTATATAATTTAAAATAACATTATTTGTGGATATATCATCATGTGGTGTGACTTCATTTATGAGGGAATCCCATTTAGAGGGACTTCAATGAAATTACACAGTAAATGAACTCCATGTCATAAACTCACCAATTTTACCTAAATGACTCTTAGAGATATAATCTAGTATGATCTGTATATTCTATTATTATAATCCTTTATTCTATAATACATAATCATGTTACCCCATAAATTGGTGTTGGTATATATATATATATAAGTAAGAAACTACTTTTTTGAATCTTTTAAAAATGTAGAAACAAGAGGATTGATAACATTTCACATAGGAGGGTGGCCATGTAGGACGTCTAAAAAAGTGCTTCATGAATTAATGTATTATCTATGAGGGGATCATAGATAAAAAGCACCTCAGTAAAAAAATATTTTTGTATAAGGATGAAGTGTATATTCTTGGAACACACATGACACTACCTCTATATACTGAATCACCCACATATGATTATTTTCATGATAGTAAAGCATTAATCACTACACACCATTTTCCCCACATTGTAACAGAACAATAATCATCACATAGCTTCCCATGCCACATGTATGCATTCATCAAATACTAAAAAGTTTATAAAAATCCCTCTCTAGCATATTTTATTTCACAAATAATTTTTATTCTTTTTTGGAAAACCTAACTCGGTCATATTTCATTGTTACTTATAACATGGATGACCCCAGATGGTAATTCATTCACATGAATTTTATGTAAAATGAATGGATTCCTAAAGAAGGTATTTATCATGAACTCAAATATTCATTGCATTATTTGTTCTAAATGTGTATTCATTCATGTAGTCTAATACTTCCATGAAATACTCTTACAGTTTATATATCACTCATCCACATGTCAGACTAATTAATACATTGTAATTCGCCACCTCAAACATACTTCACAAAACATTTTTTCTATTTGTAGAAATTCATACCTAGTTTATTGTTCTAATTTGTAATATTTTTGAGTGATCCTTCATGGAAGGAAATATTTGTATGAGATTATTGTAATCAAAACCTTAGTTCATAAATGCGTTCTTATACGAGAGGAAGAAGATGGTATCCCACCGCGATTGGATATCTCGAATTAAATGGATCATATGACCATTATTTTATAAATGTAATTTAAATATTTAATTGTGTGCCACAATGGAACTACTCACACATAAAATTCTTTGTGTGGGTTCCCAGGGCTTTATAAGTAATGTTGTGTCCACTGTTTTTCCAAGGTAGTTGTGTTGTTTTGAACCCATTACAATTTGACACCACTATCCTCATGTGAGTCCTCCAAATGGTGAATGACCACCAGATCCTATGGGCATGATATGTTCCAACATTCTTCTTTATGGTCAATACATGGACTACCCATGTGCAGTACTACTCTTGTACATAGATCACCTCTTCCACTTGTGCTAGTCATCTAGCTGGCTATAGGGTGATGTTGAAGAGACTCATGCAAGTTCATAATTGAATTTCCATATAGTTAGCTTAGTTGTAAAATTTTTTTATATTAAGGAATATATAAATACATATAATAAAATCTATTTAATATAATAATAATATGAACCCTTATAAAAATGATAGCTAAAGACCAACCATTATTCATAAAAAAATATGCTTCCATTCCCATCATGAAAAATAAGAATTTTTTTTATAGTTTCACACTTCTAAAATCCATAATCTGAAATAGTATGGTGCACATTTTTAATTGTGAACAACAAACCATATGACCAGTTACACCCATGAATTCAATCCCTAGAATAAAAATTAGACTCTTATGACTATCCATGGATGCCTGAGTCACATCTCGAGTCCTCAACAGTCGTAGTATCTATATATATGTGTATAAATGTATCTATATATATATATATAAAATATATATATACATATCTATACATATATATATATATACAAAAAAATATTTCCCATGTTCAGATATACCCAGGATTTGGTTGAAGTAGGTAGTGTCATCATAGTGTCCATTAAGAACCAGAACCGACCAATTTAAAATTAAATTTATATTCATATTATCATACATGAATAATAATAATTTTACATAAACTATTAGGATTATATAGACATTATTGATGCTGTCTTACTTAGTATATCTCAAACCCCAGTATGGCCGTTGATTGTTACTTGAACAGATCTTATAGATACATGTATGAGAAAATGGATTCCTCTGGCTTTAGATGTCTAGTTCTTTATATATGAGTGTAGAGAATGAGGTAGAAGATTGAACTTATAATCATCATACTTATAGAGATAGCTTTAATTTTTTTTCATTTTTTATATAATGATGTATATTAATATTCTCCTATTTAATTTTTTTATATCACATGAAAAGAGAATCATTATTTATATGAAATTTATATTTATTATTCCTATTAATTATTTTTGGACAAATTATTATTCCATAGTTCATTTATTATATTTTTTCCACTACATAATGCTATTATTCACAGTTATGCTACAATATGATCAATATTGAATAATATCTCCACTATACAATAATATAACCATGTTACAGGTCAGAAAACATTGATGTATGGGTAGAAGAACATAAGGTCAGGTGCCCAACTAGGTTCTATTTCATAAGTGTGAACTGGGCCCAGGACATCAAAAAAAATTATAACTTTAAGGAATTTATATTTTTGGGATGCATTAAATATTCATATCAAATGATGTTAAATTTATATATTTTATTATTTTTCACATCAAAGTAATATGATTTGGGTTTATTTTTATTTAGATATTATATTTTAATGAAAATAAGGATATTACCTATAACAACTTATATTGAAAAAAATTTCATATAGGATGAAACTAATGTTAAATTGGTCGAAAAAAGTACCCTAAATTAGGACACCTCATGATTAATTTTTTATTCATTAGAATCCTTACTAAATTTATTTATACTCAATTACCTATGTATCTATTATCAACTTAGTCATTGAATAGAACTTGGAGGAATTGTTTTATTAATGAATGTAATGAGAAACGAAATTACTTCCCTCATGAGAAACCATATTCCACCAAATCATGAATGAAAAACCTTATGAAAATTCTTTAATTACTATCTCATGTAATAAATAATAATTTGATCAATGTTATACTTCTAAACTATATAAGGAGTAATATAACACCAAGTTATTTAATTATAAACAACCATAATTCTTTTCCACGTAACATGAGATAAAATTTCTAAACAAATTGGTCAATGTGATGAATTTTTTTTTCATTATCTAGTTCTTTGACCATGAGAATGATGTTATTTATGACTATTTCATGTAATTTAATTTTTATTAATAGTGGACTCTCATCAAGAACATGAGATAATATGGAAAAAAATATCCAAAAAATATGAGGATTTAATGTCTTTATTTATCGATACTCATTTTCATTAAACTCATCATACAAAAATAAAGCTATAATTTATATAACTGAAGTGAAATGATGATTAATCCATCATTTTATATGATGTAAACCATTCAATAATGATATGGTACACTTAATGTTTTATTATAAAACCAAAATTAAAAATACATCATCTCTATAGTGGCCTAAAACTGAGCCTCCAAATAGTGTCATTCATATGTGGCATTGGTTTCGTTGAATAAATCATTGGATTTTATCTCATATTTGAATGGAATTTAGATAATATAAACACACTAAGGATATTTATGATAATATAATGAATATATAGTATCAATGGAACCCAACTAAGGGATTTTATAAAGGAAATAAAAGTAAATTTCCCTCAAGAAAAATGTGTAGAATATAGAACATTGGGAAATGTCTCGAAGGATCAAAATATTTTATTTACATATAGGACATCTGAACATCATGTAAGAAATTATGGAATAAATATGAACCAGAAGAACAATAAAATATAGTAAAATATTATCAAAATAATAAAATCAAATGCATCCACTGTATGTTGTTTCAAAATTATGTGAATCATTTACAAATTATAATTGATACAATGGATATAAATCATTATCAATGTTTTAATACAAAGTAAAAAGAGTCCATAAAATAACATTTTGTAAATGCGGTTAAGAAACTGATGTGTTTAGTGTTTTACATATCTACACTATAGAACTACAAATATCATATTTTATTCTGGTTCATCCCACTCTTTTATATTATTGTTATTTTCTATGGGTATTAAATCACCACCTTAGGGTTTAAATATTATTTTATTAGTGAACTATGTTAATTTTAGAATGATTACATATCATATTTTTTACTCATATATAATAGAATTTAATGAGAAACATTTTCCTACAATTATTGTTTCTCTCCCTATAATCTAATTGATATGACTATGGGCATGGATTAGTTATTTCTATAGAAAACCAATTTAACTTGATGAGGAATAGAGGTCACATTTTACATTATATATCAATACATTATCATATATAGATGCAAGGATTTACAATAACATGTGTTGAAAATTAATTTTATTATATGGGTTATACTACCTAGACATGGGAGATATATTTCTAAAGTGGTTGGGTATGAACTCTACCTCGACAATATAAATATTTTTGAGGAATATGCTCAATTATTTTATGAAGAGCTTCATAGTCCACCATGAAAGATGGGGTATAGTTTTCAATAGAACTCATAACTGATGATGGATCAATTTCAAACACTTATTAATGAAAGGTTCCACTTGAGTTATATGATTTGAAGAAGTGACTATTAGAGAGTCATGAAAATGGATTCATCTTACCCATTGATTTTCTATATGACAGAACAATTATTTTTAGAAAATTAAATGTGGGTAAATATTAATTTTTATTGATTAACACAAACTATAATAGATTATAATCTAGAATATATAACCACTACCCCATATTGATGATTTTTATTATCCACTATGTGGATCGAAATACATTTAAATAAATTAATTTCATTTTGCGTAACACTAATTGAGGTTAAAAAGTGAGGTCATACCAAAGAAATTATTTCATACAATGTGTATATAATAAATCTATTTTGATTCAAATTTCCACATACCAATTCCCATAAAATATTCATGGATTTAATGAATAATGTTTTTAGATATCACCTTTATAAAATTTTGGAAGTATTTATAGTTCATATTATTATATATAATCTAATACTAGGGAAGATGATGATTATCAATTACAGATATTTGGGATTATCATGATAAAGGGGAAGACATATTCCAAATTTAGAATGAGTGAATTATGTATAAAAAAAGTATCATTTTTTTCATATAATTACTAGAGAGGGTATATCATCAGATCCTTAAAAGAGGGAATTTATTGAGAAATGTACCAAAAAAATACTATGACTGAGAGATAGAGGTTTCTCGGATTTGGTGGATAATTTTGATGAATTGTATATCACCACAGTCAAAATTTTAATCCATGTTGACATTAAAGGGAGTATAGTTCATTTGAACCGATGAATGTGATGTGAATTTTAAGGAACTAAATATATTTTTTTGTAAGTGCACCTATTCTCAAAATACCAAACATTATATAAGGTTTTATGATCTAAAATTATGAATATAATATCATAGTAGGATATATAATCATACATTATTACATGGTGGTAATGTATGCCTCAGACCAATTGATAGATAATGAGAAAATTCCACAACTCATGGGGACCACATTCGATTATTTATAAAATTCCTCATTACATAAACAACCCATAATTGTTAGTATTATTGATGTTATTAATAATTATAAAATTATCATATTATTTTAGGTCAATATGTTTTGAGATATATGAATACTGTGACATAAAAATGTGTACATTTCCACAGAGAGTACATTTTTCACCAAAAAATGTTCCCAAATTTACAACATTGGATCATTCATGAATCTTTCCTTAATTTAATACAATTGAACTTAGTGTAATGACTTAAAATTATATATTTCTTTAACATCTTAATATCAAGAAATAACCATTTGAAAATATAGATATAAAACAAATATTATCATTCAATTAAAAAATGAAACACGTGTTTACAATAAAATACATGAAAACCCATTCAAATTTTTAATGAAAAATCTATGAAATATGAATAAATAATACATAAAAGAGAAAATAAATATTTTATTAAATAAAAATATTAAATACTAAATAAATAATTGTATTACTACTATGGTATCATGAAAAAAATAACATTCCATGAAAATATTTTTTCTTCAAAATAAGTTGTTCACTTTTAAAATCTCACATTTTTTTCTGCATAAAAACAAAATAACAACATTTAAAACTATTCATAAGATTCTAAAACCCATGTAGGAACCATGTGAGATTATATTCTTCACCCATTCCACTCTTGTTTCTCTTGTATGTAATAGAATATAACATTATCATTCTAAAAAACTTTATTTAGAGAAAAAATCATTACCAAAGAATTAGAAACCAATATCATGGGCTCAAACATCATTATATATAATTCCCATGGACAATATCATGGAAATAAAAATTATAATATTTCACTTTCTCATAAATGAAATTCTGAAAATCACATTTTAAATAATAATAAACAGTGCTTTTAGTAATCAAATAAAATTACGAGGGAATTTATTTTTATTTTGGAATCATTAAGAAACATAATATTTCTTTTAGAGTTTTATCATTATCATATTTAGAAAAACATGAAACATTTTAAAATAATATTCAAAATAAATAAATTCTATTATTGTAGATATAGAAATTATTAAATAAAATGGTTGAAAACAATATATTACACATTTATAAAAAGTGTTAAAAGATACCTGTATAGGAAATGGTAAAAATTAATTTTAAATCATTTGTAAAAAATTAAATGATAAATGAAAATGAACTTAACAAATATTTATACTATATATAATAATATTACTAAATCATTTTAATGAAAATTTATAGAGGGAAAAAATTGTTCGAAGGAAAATTAAAAAAATAAGGTTGTTAAAAAATCAGTTACATTGAGTCCCATATTTCATTGTACATTCTATAAATCATAAATAAAAAAATCATATCATTTATTTAATTTATTAAGAACTATTTTCATAATAATTTCCTTATAACTAATAATTTTAATTCATTTATTATCATATTTTATTTAGTTATTAAATCATGTAAATTTACATCTGATGTTCTGATGTCATTTTTTCAAAAAGTGAATCAGTCTGTTGACTATGGATAATGATGTAATGGTTCCACCATATCCATAATCTAAAAAAAATTATAAATAGATTTTTTACATAAAATATAATATTAGATCTATAAATATAAGGTGAAAATGAAAAATTTGATACATCATTAGTCGATATAGTAGTATATAAAAAACATGAGTCAAGAATCCATTTTTACAATAGATGAGAATTAAAGAAATTAAATGAATTTTTATATTTATAAAATATTAATAATATTAAAATTATCATTTCTACTGATTAAATTAATCCTTATTTGTGGTAGTCTGAGGGGCTATAGTAAAATAAATTGCATCGCTTCATGAAGATTTTATTTCTTACATATACATGAGAGATGTTTCCCTTTTACAACAGATGAGAGGGAAAGAAGGTAGATCGTATTTTATATTTATAAAATCATAATAATATTATAAATTTCACATATATATAATAAATCTATATTTATACATTTTATTGTGAGGTTATCATAAAAATAAAAACACGTCACTTTGTGGAAACAATATTTTTCACCTACAAAAGTGCAATATAACAAATATTTATGTATTAAATTTAAAATTAAATCATTAAATTTTTTGAAAATTATAATTAAAAATATTTATTAAATTTTCATTGATTCAATTCAAATATGTTTCAAAAATAAATTGAAAAATATGTTCACAAAATGGAATGTGAAATAATTTTTTGAAATTTCTTTTAATCATAATAATGATTTCAAAATAAATTATTGTATAATATTAATTCTATGAATTATGTTAAATAAAAAATACTTATTTTAATTTCAAACAAAACCAAAATTAAATTTATCTTTTTGAATACTTGACTAAAATGGAAGTACCAAAAGTGGTATTATTGAGATTAAAAATATTACCTCGAATTAAAACATTTAAATTATAGGATAAAAATTTCAAAATTATATTTTATAGAACATTAAAAAAAATATTTAATAAATTTTTTATATATTTTTTTTTCTTAAACTTTCTGGTAATTCTATAATTATGAAAATATCCTAAAAATGTCAGTATTTTTCAAATCACTGATTTTTACTATTCATTAATAAATAAACTATATATGGAAAATTATAAAAAAAAGTTTCATAAAATTATTTTTTCAAGTAGATTTATGAAATTATATCTTTTTTATCAATATTAATTTATAAAATTAACATACTTATCTTTTAAATAAATTTTTTTTTGGAAACCTAACTTTTACTGAAAAAAAACCCTTTTAGATGTAAATTGTTCATAACCTTATATCACAACAATTACCAAGGAATTTTAGTTTAATTTTATTAAATTATATATTCATAATTTATTAATAATTTAATTTAATACTAGTGAAATTTTATTCATTTTATTCTAGTGAAGTGAATAACATATTTTTTAAGAAAAATATTTATTTAATGTAATACATAAAAAAATATAGGAGTGTTACATTCTCAATCCCTTAAATAAATTGAATATTATCAACTCATATATTTTTTCTAATGGAAAATGTTTTAAAGGATTTTTAAAATCAAATACATGGAGTGTACGTGGAATTTAAAGAAAATTAATTTAAATGGATTAGTAATAATGAATCCTTAAATGAGAAGAAATGATAAGGAACGTGAAGTAGAATATAAATATATATTAGTGGAATAAAATCTCACATTATATATTCTAAATGGATTTATAGAAACCACATAGATAAAATTCCATTTTTTAAATAACATTACTATTTATTTTCTGATAAGGAAACTAAAAATATCCTTAAAATTTCATAAACCATATTTTTGAAGCTCGCCAAAAGAGCATAAAAAATATCACAAAGGAAAAAATACTTATATATGGGTATTATTGTATTTAGGAATAAATGGAAGAAAAATGTGGACTTGGTTATGAGAATATCATGAACCTATATGGATCATGTAATAACATGACTTATAGATGGTCATGTAGATGGTCACACACATCACATTGTTTACAAAAGAAACCATGAATCACCTATAAAAAATTCTCATTGTTTATTGAAAATCATCCTAATAACTCATTGGTCAAGCCACGATATCTACATAATCTCCCCTAGATCATAAAAATTTCCAATTAGTAGATTCCTGAAAACCCATCGAATGTTCTTTTGAAAATAAGGAGGAAAATATCAAAAACATGAGAGAATCTTGTGGTCGTAAAAGTAACATGACACATCCTCGATGGGGAGAATTATTGACCTTGGAACCACTCAATAAATCACACCAAACCCCAGGACATTGTAAAGTAATTAAATGAAACAATGAGGGATTTGAAGGTCCCTCTTGTAGTTATAAAACAAAATAAAACACACACAATGAAATTCCAAATTCGCTGTAGTAAACCAGATATATGTCCACCTCATCTCTTGAAACCCCGGGGGAATGTGATTATCATCCTTTTAAGAGACACGAACATTTCCATGTTACATTTCACTGTCCCTTTTTCTCCATATGAAAAAAGATATAATTTTCCATTAAATGATTGTGCATCTCTACTCAAATTTTAATTGGTCGCAAAACCCATCACCAAGAGGTAGAGTTAATATACTCAATAACACCTAAAAAACCTTATGAGATCCCAACATTTTATAAAAATAAATTTAAATTAAGAGGGATATTAAAGGATCCTTTTTCGGACATAATATTCATGCAATACACCTAGTATTTTATAGCGCTGTATTGAAAATAATTTCGACATGATGGCCTAATTTCATGAAGGAACCCGGAAAAAACATCCTTGTCTTGTGAATGGTCCCTAACAAGTCGTATAAGATCATTTGATGGCTTTTCAACAGTTACTCATATCTCATGAATGAATATGGAAATATCATCATGAAAATATGAAAGTCCCTGGTCTTGTCTACATGATTCAAAATAACCCATTAGTTGTTTGTAATCCAATAAAGGAGGCATTAATTGGATGATCTCATAGCCTCTAAAAATCAAGAGACACCCCCATAATGACTTATGGTGAGATCTCATGGAAGAAATGATACTATGTATTTTCACTAACTCAATAAAATATTTGTGTGATACACACCTCACATAGTACAACCTAATTAGGGTGATGAGGCCTATAAATCCCCCCGTATATGAAAAATAAAATAAAATTCTTGGAAACATCGCATCGGTGTAAACAAGAACAAGATAATATTTCACAGGGTGGATGGTCTCAATAATGAAAAATATTCCTATCAAGTAGGAGATGGTGAATAAATAGAGGGATAATTTAGCATGCATAACCCCTTCATGTGATCACTCATTTATCATGAGAAGGACATCTGGCTGGTCACATGGTGAACATCCCATATATCTTCTAGATCACATGAGACATAAAAAAAGTAAACAATGAAAAAAAACATATTAATTTACAATTAAAAATGCAATGAAGACTAAAAGGTGTGGTACTTATGCGAAGAACATATATGATACTTCTCATATACTTCAAAAGAACCACCCAGGTCATGTGACATCACCAGGTCATGTGACATCACCAGGTCATGTCTACCAGATCCTTTAACACTCTTTTTGGTATAATATTTAGATCATTTGATGTCCAATGGACATAAAAAATCAAGTACCATGACAAAAGAATGACTCATGGTGCCTCTGGGAATGGATCACATATCTAGTGTATCCTTTCAGGCTCATCATCCAAACCATTCAATTTCCTTCCAACATGTCACTCGGCTTATATAGAGGCACTAGTAAATGTAAGCATAGTCCAGCGATGATACATGGGCTTGTCAAATGGATCTCATGATTCCCACCTTACATTCTTGCCAGATCATGCTATTTCATCCACTCATGTCATCTTGGATCATGTGTCACATTCTAAACATGTTTGATTGACTCTCTGATGCCCTCAAATTATGTCTTCTAGTTTTCGTGTTGACACATGAGAAAGTTAGTTAGACCCTGCGATGACGTCTAATAATTTCATCAAATATTATGCAATGGATTAAAAGATTATCAATGTGGTTTCATGATTTCCTCTAGAAAATTCATCCATGATAATGTGATACCCCTCAAATATTCCATCCAAGATATGAAATATCCCACGATTAATACAAATAGATCATATAATTTTCTTATGATATTTCAAAAATAAGTCTAGATATATCCATAAATCCTTTTTTGTGTAAGGAAATACGAGAAATTCATAATAATAAATAATTAAAGAAGGTTAGGCAGACAACATGACTAGTTCACATCGGCATCCTCGGAAAAGATAACATTTTCATTCCATAGTGTTGAAGCCAAAATTTGAAGGAAAAAATTAGTGTGCTATCCCAAATCAAGGGAACTATGATGACTCTAATTCCTACCATAACCAATATACATAAGACACCTTCTCAGGGCCGAATCTCTCTATTAAACATCCCAAGGTCAGTCCTAGTCAATATGTCTAACATTCTCATATATTGTGGAAGATTATTTTCCATCCCTTAATTTCTACATTGATCATAGATCATGTGGTACTATGGATTTATATTAATAATATAATTTATTCAAGGAAACCTTAGTGTGTAAGCCCTGGTCAGAAGCATAATATGCTATGTCCTCAATATTTGGTAAACCTCAGTCTATAACCCCATATCAATTGAACTTTGAGAACCCTGATCCGTTTAATAACCAGGATATGTCGGGCGCCTTCCTAAGGTTTGGGATCAAATATAAATCTAATTTGGTGTAAGTGACCTCATGTATTCAATGTGACTACTATAAAGATCTAATAATTCTTATGGGATGATCATTCTAACTCATCAACTATAAAAACTAATTAAGCGACTAAACTATAAGAAATTGAGTTCTTCCCACAACCAAGATACGTACAAAAACTTCTTAAGGATCTATCTCCATATTTAACATCATAAGGGATATCACATTACATAATTCTCCAATATACATGTACGAAGACTAATTACTTGTTATACCATGTTTCTCACATTGATCATGGTTCACATGGGCATAGGGAGTTGTGATGGAAAAATCATTGATATCATGAATCTCCACCAGTAAAAGAAATTTTTTTCATGTAAGTCCTGATGAGTGGTATGACATAAATTTACCTTATATAAGGGTATATACTCTAGGTCCAGTCTCAATGGTTTTATTAAACTATAATAAACCTGATTCCTGCTATAACTAGATTACATGTGAAGTCTCATTGAGACTTGAGTTTTGATATTCAGTGCCAAAATTCTAGAACAAATTTCCATTATACACATCCTTAAAATGCACGAGTTTAATGAAATATGTGGGTTTTTATTCCTATAATAAATATAATATGATGGTTTTTTCATAATGGCCCAATACACTCCTCGAAAAAACAATTTCCTCCCTATATGGTTGTAAATTATCACAATCGTGCTTATGCAACATCAAAATATAAGAAAAAATTCATTACTGGGAAACAGATGAAGAACCTCAGATACACACATAAATATTCACTAATGTGATAACCTTCTTTTACCCATAAAAAGGGTTAACCCATGATCAATTTTTTGGGGTTGAGATCTTGTATTTGGATTAGGAATAGATTAAAAAATATATCTGAATTCTATAATAGTGTCCCAAATCTAGAAAAAATTCCTCCAAAATTGTGTGATGAGCTTGACCTCCCATCCCCTAGACAAATGGGGGACCCCAAGTGTCATTTGGGTTGAAAATTAAAATGTAACACATAAAATTAAAAAGTAGTTATCTAAGTTGTTATGGATAGTGAAACTGCTAGGAGTTTCCATTAAGAATGTCAATGGAATGACAATGTTAGTGATTGTAAATGAAATTGAACCCCTAATAATTAATCAAGGAGAAAAACTGAATTCACCTCGGTAGTGATCTTATTTTCCGAATAAAATTGTGAATTTGAAATTAACTTATTTAATCATGAAATATCCTTTACAACATACAAATTCTATAGAACCTAGTTCTCTTCTACCCATTTTATTTTCCCAATGAAGTTTCTCAGCCATCTCTTTTCTATTGAAACATAAATGGTTAACATGATGTGAACAAATTTAGTAATGAAATATTCATCACAAAATTTAAAAGATAGGCTTTCCTATTCTCATCAAAAAAAAATTCACCCAATGAGGTTACTTGTTAATCTCTTTTACACCAATAAAGAAATGGGGAATCAGATGTGATTATATTACATACAAAAAATGAATAATTATTCATACTTCTGGATATTTTTTTATCTTTTTTCAAAAAAACATTCTCCCAAAATAAACCCATAAAATAGTTGGATGTATGATCTTCATATGTTAGTCTAGTTTTTTGGAATATACTACAAAAAAAAAGAAAATAATCCGTACATAAATCATACACATGATATTATATAACCAAGTATCTCATTAAATAATTCCATAATTTATTTAAAAGGCTTACAAAAGTATAATGATTTGATGAAGAATAAAAGGAAAATTTTATTAACAATGCATATCTAATTGAGCATGCACCATGCCAACAATATTTTACTAATCAGAGTATTTTTTTCATATTGTGTACATGAATTCAGACACTTCAATCATCAATATCACCATAATACATGAAAATATCATCATACAATGACTGATTTGGAATGTTAGTTTTGGTGAAACCCCCATGGGTTGTAAAATGACACCAACTTCAGGACATAATCTACATTAGGTGGTGAACACAATGGTCTTATAGAACCATAGACATGGTACAATCATGACAAATGATGCTACCAAAGAGGTAATTGATGTATTGAAATTGATGAGTCCACATTTCCCATGAAAAAATATAGCTAATATAGTGGCCCTCTTTCCAACAATAGTCTTCTTCATTAGAATATCCTTGAAGTAAAAATACCAACTTTTAGTATCTAATGATGGTTTCACATATAGTAAAATATGAGTCCCTTTTTATTCAGGGGCCATTGAGGATGTATCCTATCAACTGACGTCTCTAGCACCATCCCACCAATACCCATCTATTTCCCACTTATGGTACCACAATACACACCTCCACCTATTACACCTATGCACGAGCAACAAGGAAGACACATAAGGTGAGGAAGGTGTTGTGTATCCAGGAGTGGGCCCATATCACCACTCTCATGGATGATTTCTCCCAAAATATTCTATAATTAACTAGGGAGAAGGATCCTATCCCTGAAAAAATGAAATAAGTCTACAGTCATATTGTTGATGAAGGCATGGCCAAGGATCATGTCCCTAAACATATGCATAAAGTCAATTTGGATATTTAGGTGGAGAAATGAGGAAAAAAAGGGATCATATCCCTGTTTCAATCAAATATATGTGTCTATATATAGTGGATATTGAATAATTATTAGCATATATCATTGTCCACACTTTGGTATAATTCCATTAAATTGTAGAAATAGTTGAATAACTCCATGGATATATTATAGAACTTTTAAAAATATTAGGATAGGTACATATTAATATCCCAACACCCATAACATAGCAACACATAGATCATTATGAATAACTGGTTTCTCTAATGAAAGTGCAGATTCTTTTTCCCATCTAGAAGGGTTATCAGTATATTCTGGTAAATGATGAGGCTCCAGATTTAGATCATATTCCCATTCCAACTAACAATCACCAAGTGATAACAAAACATCCCTTTGGACAAGGGAATATTACTATCAAATAATTCAGGAGGCATACTACAAAGGCCCAGGATCGGTCTCATATCCCCATTCTATTCGGGGATCACCATGTGAGAGGGTAACATTCTTCATGACTAGATTATATTCCTATCGATTAAGACCCTCAATATACACTAAAATACCAAGATCGAGCTCATATACCAATTCTTGGCGGGGCACACCAAGTGAGAATGGATAATTTCTGGGGATATGCTCACATTCATGTCATTAAATCGACATAGAATATTCCAAAAGATCATGGAATCCAGATGCATATTCATACATATTCCAATGATCAAATTCACCAGTATCATGCTTACATAATAATGGAGGAGGCTAATATCCCTTATCCCATTCCAGAGGTATGTCGGTACATTTATATGTGGAATTCATATTTGCATGTGGATCAAATTCCTATTCCAACTAGGTATCACCATGTGAGAGTGACACATTCCCTAGGGTAGGCTCATATTCCTACCAATATAGACATGTAAAATATGCTAAAGTCTCGGGATCATGATTATATTCCTATCCTAAATGAGGATCACCAAGTGAGAATGAAACATTCTTCAGGATAAGATCATATTAATGCCCATAATGAAGAATCTTAATGTAATATTTTGGAAACTTCTCAGAAGTGGGATCATACTCCAAAAACACAATAAGGATATCACAATGTTCGTGAAATAATCATACATCATGATCATACCCCTGTACAATTTTGAAAGTAACGTCGACATACTCCAACCATGACATTGAACAAGGCCCATATTCCTAATCATCTCAATGCCAGAGTCCTTGAGGTTAATCAAGACACAATATCCATATCCCATGGGTCCTTCAACCCTTCATCCAAAGAACAATATTTTCATTACCATGATAGTCATACTTATGGTATTGTAGAGATAGATCATATGGAATCTACTCCAAACATTAACTATGGTTAACCTCCCCATAGAGAAATCTCCCATTAAAATTTATATCCTACCCTTCCACACAATAATTAATATAGAGAGAGTTTCAAGAGACATATACCTTCTTTTAATGAGGTTATTGAAATATCAGTGTCACTGCATATAGTTCCCCATCAACATCCAACAGAACCCCACTTTGGTCACCATGAAACCCTAAGATTCAACTTCATTGGTATGATCACATAGAGGCTTGTATGTTGATGAAGAGGAGGTCTATATTGATATATAGAGATAGTTAACCAGAAGAACCCTTCCCACCAGGTTCTGGACCCTCTCCACTTTTGACTATGGGGTCCTTGATGAGTTATAAAATGATTACATGCCTTATTTAGGAAAATATCTCTCGGATACTAATCTGCAATTGAAGTATAGACATCTACCATAACCCATACATGAGGGTCACCATTAATCTATCAAGATACTATATTTTCAGTAAAACCTAACTGTATCTCCATGGCCCAAGATCCAAAACCAGAAATGAATGGTGCAAATTTTCATCAACATTTCCTCCATTGAATAAAAACACTTCAAGAGAAAATATACAAAGCTAAATCATGAATTCACATTTAAGGATGGGGAATTAATGGAGAGTTACATGTCATTGAACGTTTAGAATAGAAGAAACCCTCAGAAAAATTTTCTGATAATGTCATAGCCTCTGAAACAATAATGGGAATATGTGACTCTTTGGTTATATGGTCACTATAATGCAATTCACCCACTTAAATGATGTAGAAACATCACAAAAATATAGAGTAGATAAATGGGAGACCATTCAACTAGGCCCCTCATTGAAATGTGAATGCATTTAAAACACATAATCCCACTTTAATATAATCCGAAAAACATCATATAAGGAATTATTCCCATAAAGTATTTTCATCATAGCCAAATCCCACATGAGAATAGTAAAACCACATCAAATGTGTTGCTCTTGAATATTTCATATCATTGGTCTAAGAGAAAACTCAACCCACCAGTTAGAGGAATATCTCCCATAACCTCTACCTTTAAATAATCAATTCTTGAGAGTATTTATGACATATAGGTAACATATATAAACGAAAACCATCCCACTTCATTGGGAGATTTATATCTAAATCATTATCACCATGCGCATGAACCCCTGAGAGGGTCCTAGATAAATCAATGGTGAATCCAAATCAATCCCAACATGTTGGGATGGGGGAATTTTCATCATCATCATCATCACTAATGATAGAATCTGTGTTCTCTAGGATCAGAGGTAAATATAGATGGTTTCCATCCCATCTGTTCCTCCCACCATAAGAAAACACTCTACTATTTGGGGACCATTTTATAAACATGACAAAAAACTATCTCAAGGTCACTATTCATAAAGGAATAAGGGAAGATCATACAATAATGAAAATATGACCCCTCAAAGGTATTAAGAAAAAATTTCCCAATATAGTCGAGGGATTGAAAAATGATCATAATATAGGAAGAGAAAAACCATCGTATTGCATTGAATGTAATTAGCAAGAAACCATTTATAAATAAACCATTTTAAATTTAATCACTATATAGGTTTCAGATACAATGGGACAAGATTCAAAATATAGGGGTCGTAACACATAAAATATTCCCCTAGAGGAGGGTGATTTTGATTCATAAAACAAGGTTTCATGCACTCAATACACATAATGACTTCAGAACCTGCATCATACAAATATATAATTACAAAATATTCATTAGAAAACTACCAAAGAAAAAGAAAATGGTGTGCACACATCCCAATCAACTCATTGAAGAGATTATTTTTTCTATAGAGGAACTGTTTTCACAAAATGATAATGAGATACAGACTCCAAGGCAACTCAACTTATAGTTTTATAAGGAAAATATTACCGTTGGGTATCATCTTCTAGTAGATTTGAATATTCCTCATCCTATAAGAGACGATTCTCTAGAATGTATGGCATATGAGTGTTAGAATGACTCTGGATCGAGGTGACTTTCCTATGTAAATGAGGATGTCAAAAATGATAATGAACTCCCCCAATTGCAGAATCATCCTCTCCCTTGCAAGTGGAATCATTTAGTTTTATGATGAAATGAGAATCAATAGGAGGACAATGGAGGGTCTCATCAATGAGCCTCACCCACTCCATGTAGAAGGGATGTGGCTCATACAACATTTCACCCAGGGAAAAATAACATGTCACTAACTAATCGAATGAAATACATTAAAGGGCGATGTGCACCTATGCAGCCTAAGAAGAATCCATATCCCGAATGGGTGGATGACATGTTTCCCCACCAAATTTCTACAATCCTAGCTTCTCCATTATTGATAATGCAGGAAACCCTAGATATCATCTCACACACTTCATATATGCATCTGTGATGATTATGGGCCCTTGAAATAAATAGGTGGAAACCATGCTGAGGTATATTGTACAAACTATAACAAGTCGTTCAATTGATTGGTTGAACAGTCTACCGGCATGATCCATTTCAGAATGGGAATACCTTTATCATTATTTCCCTTACCTATTAAGCTCTACATTGAGGAAAAAAGTCATTATCCAAAAAAATTACTAGAAATTCAAAATTGATAGGTTGTATACCTTCATATCCATATAGAATATTTTAACCTATTCACTTAGTATCACAATCTTACATGGGAAACTACTAAAAACTATAAGCTAAAACTCTCATGGATGAGTTTAAAACACCTATGATACCAATGAAATATCCATTTGTGTTTCGTGTGTTCTTAGAAACTTCCCAGTATTTGGAATATTCCATTCAGTGAAACTAGACTAAATCATGACTCATGCCCTCAACAAAAGATAAACGGTTTAGAAAAGAAGAAGATTTAATTTTCACTCTCAATCCAGTAGCATTACCCATCCAAGATACTAGGTAGTTCCCAAACCTCTCAGCAGCTACAATCGAGTAAAATCAACAACAAAATCACTATCAGCAAGAACCACAAAGTAAATATGATCTATTTGAATTTTAAGAAAGAAAGAATAAATAATAATCCATATAAAATTATCAAGTCCTATATTATTTCAGTATAGAAATAGACAATAAAATGATTGATCTACCACATCCCAAGAAGCATGATGAAGTAAACCTCACAAATTGCCCTGACTGGATACCTTTCCATAGAAGTCTAGGTCACAATATACTGGAATTCTTCATCTTCAAAGACAACATTCAAAAAATACCCATTTCTTGATAGGTGTTGTTTAATAATGCCTCAAATTAGGTGTTCTGTATCACATTTTCTCTGTCAGAAGAATGAGTTGATTGGAAAAAATTTCCATCCCTATGTCGAAATAACATTAAAAACTAGGTGACTCGAAAAATAGTTGATCAAGAGCACGCCACCCTAAGAGAACTGATAAGATGAACTATAAAAGTTCCACCACCTAGGGAGTTAATATAATATATTACTCCCATAGGTGGATGTGATTATCAGATGTAGGAGGAAAAAAAAGAGGAGGAGTCATATTCTTCTCCAACAAAATCTCTAACTCTTGCATATTTATTCCCTACAACATCTGATGGAAAGAAATAACCCAAAAAATAGAAGCTGGATTGAATGAAGATATCATATTTTGATCTTTCCATATGATAAAATTGGAAAAACAATTTTTAAATGAGGAATAATCCTCATAATATGTGTTTCCCACACATAACTAGGGAATAGAATCCCGTATTCATAGAAACCGAGGATACTAAAAAACCTGGCTTAATCAGACCCAATATTGTTTCCACATCCCCGCATGGAACATATAATAATATGAGACCCATGGGAAATAACACTAACATTCCAAAAAAGAGGGGTTGTGGTTTCCCAAAACCGTCTATAATTCACCCATTCTTAGTTGTATTTGTTGACCTTCTAGAGGGGGTACAATTCTTTGATCATCCCTTACAACGGGAAAGGACGACATGACCTATGAATATGAATGAATATTACCCCTCAACCTTTGAAAAATAACATGTCCTATCCACCTCAAATACCTTAGCTCATAAAACACATATTAAGGACCAACAACACATTGGATAGAAAGAAACCATGGTATAAATATACAATATTATGAAACAACTAGAAGTCCTCCTAGTCCTGATATTATTCTTGTATTCACTTAATATTTCAAAAGAATTAGGGAGGAGTTCATTGAATCCTTCTATATCCCATAATAGTTTTATAGAGATTTCACAACTACTATGGTTTATTATGTGAATACCATTCCATGAGAATGCCATGTGACCATTTCTTGTAGGGAAGAATAACAAGTAGAGTTCACCCAAGGGAACTCCATGCCCCTATATGTTTTGAGTGTACTCAATAATATTGAACTATGATGGGATATGATTGATAATTTCTTAAGGATTAACCTCATACTAGTTCGAACCCTTCTTCATTTGGAATACAATGAAGAGGAACTATCTCCCCCAAAGTTGACCATCCGTTGGTATGATAAGTATGAATAAAGAACTATATGGAAAATCAATCTCTAAGTTTAGTTAGGGAACCATACATCTGATGTTGAGTTTATGATTATACATCAAGACACCACATAAAATGTTATACATGGAAGGCCCTAGCTCTATTTCCATATGGTGGTACCTTCAACATTCCATCAATGTCTAAAATACTCCCTTGATGGAATGGTTCACATAATAATTTTAATAGTTCCCACTTCAAAACATGCAGTGATACATATGTTGAAGCAGGATTCTATTAAATAGAAGGAAAACAACCATTAGAGGACAATGACATGTATGTTTTGATCTCCTTGTGGATTGGGGACCTCCCCTACAAATCCATGGAGTTTGTTTGACATAGCCCACATCATCCCCATAAATCAAGTTATTGTTATAACCCTAATACCATATGTCTATGTTTCTCTTGTACCTAGTGATAGTGTAAAAAATAATCAGCTTCAGAATCTTCCTTCAATGAGACAAGATTTATGGAATGATAATTTATCTTCTCATGGACTGTCTTACCTCGATCGTGAAAGAGATTCCTTCTGATTTAGATATCTATTTGAAAATTTTTCCTCAGACATACAGGATAAAGAAGACAATGAAGACGTCAAGAATTACCATTATATATTTAAGGAAGCATCTCGACAACCATTAAAGATCTCATGGAGGTGAATCTAGGAATCAAATAAGATGCTTGACCTACACTGATTAGTGCTTCAATTTCCCTTGAAGAGAAATATTTTTATATTTAATTTTTGAAGAGTCACTGATATGTGTTCTCTTGTAACTATATAGAAATGCCTATGATAAATCTTGATGTGCCTATGCACCATCTCTTCTTTACTAAGGAACATAAAGGATTCATTTAGGTAACAAGAAGAATGAACCCATTTTATTCCACCAATATAGAGTCCTAAGATGAAAAATTAATTAAATTCACAATTTTATGAGAAGTGAAATTCCCTATATGGATTGATAAAATCATCCATATAAAAAACAATATTCAGATTAGGATATTCATCAATTTTAGGGACTTTAATTGGAACTACCCAAAGGATGATTTCCCATTACCAATCACAAAACTCATGATAGATACAACTCCTAGCTTCCTAGAATGTTCCTTCATGGATGGGTATTCAGGGTAAAATCATATAATGACTTCCCTATAAGATAATGAGTCCACTACCTTCATAGTTCCTCAAGGGATGTTTTTATATAAGTTAATGTCGTTTGTATTAATGAAAAATGGGTCCAATTATTAACATTATATGAATCATTTCATTAATTCATTAGTGGGGAGAATAATCGAATGTTGTTCTGATGACCAGGTGGTTAAATAATGATTGTGTTGTGATCTCTTCTTGGATCTCAAATTCGTCTTTAAAAAGCTACAACATGAAAATTTTTAGATAAATCCGTTGTGATGATCCTTGTGGGTAACATCAAAAATGTTCCTGTGATTTTGGTATGCTACCATGTCATTGAGGATGATCCCCAAAATAACCATTCTATTTTTGCAATGTCACCCCCAAAAATATAATATAACATATGGGGATCCATTGAAACCTCACATAAATTTGGCATTTCATAACATACCTGATCAAAAAAGATTTATCCTTCACTAAGATAATGAATAATTCAATTTCATACCAATGTGATGATGAATTCTAATAATCATTCTATAGTCTAATGAAATATTTACTACACCCACTAGTTATGATGCTTTTAATGGATGGTAGCAAACTCATATTATATTTCCCCACCATTGAATTTCCACTAGGATCCCTCATCACATAGAAAAATGATACGGGGAGCGATAATAGTCTATACTACATCAGCTGAGTAGTTCTAGGTACTGAGACCCAATGCTCTAATTTTGAGATGAACTTCCTAGCACACATCTTTGTAGTGAAAAATTAGAGGCATTTATTTCATCTCCATGAATTCTATATGGTCTCAAGTATTGAACTATTTAAGCACACCTGTGCTCATCGTATATTAAATGGGTGCTTAGGTCGATGGGTGGTTATTATTTAGTTATATGACATTATGTTCATATCATAGAAATCATTGAAAGGGAAAGAGAAGGTTTAATTCTAGGAAACACACAAAACCCTAGATAATAAAACAGTAAATAAAAATATCCTAAATTTATTATTATTTGATTCCCATGAATGTCCTCATAAAAGGGATATGTATTTTTATCCAAAAAAGAATGGAAAATATGAAGCTCAATCAGGTTTTATTAATGATTTTATTTGTATTTCAAAAGAAATATTTTTTCCCTATTAATTCTCACTATCTGAAGGATAAATTAATAATACGATATTATACTAATCCCACATAACGGGGTTGGAACTAGCCATATAGGGACAGATAGCCCACCTGAACATCGATGGGGTTTCAGAACTAGTGATAAAGTAGATCAATGGTGAGTATTCCCTCAAAAAGGAAGAACTAGCTCCTGTCACTAGCTATATAAAGGTATTTATGGTACAGTTACATTTTGAGCACACTTTCCAACATGTTTCTTGATCAAAAAATGACCACATCGATGGTTTCTCAAATGTAGTCATTGTATTGGATAACCCTGGTCTAGAGGAAGAACCCATTTATTTCATGCAATAAAGAATTGTGTCATCGTTCCTCATCTATGATATGGAATAAATCAATCTGCTAAACTCCAAAAAAGAGTATGGTGAACAAGATTTAATCCTTGTATAGATGGATACCATAATTAGTTATTTCCAAAATGAGAGTCTCCTGATAGATAGAGACAATAGAGAATAGATTTGGCACCGTGAAACAAAATTTTCCCTCCAGGGTGTCCAAATGAGAAGAAGGACCTATACAAAAAATTATTCAACTAAATCCTCCACATATCCATAACATAATTTGTGATTCAAAACATTATATAAGAAGTCCATCATGGCTACTATAATGCTCATAAATCTAAGTAATTTCTCTCTTATTAAATTATGATGCTAGTTTACAGAAAGAAAAACATGATACATGATTATATAGAATTCACCATGAAATTTCATCCATTCCAAAATCATGAAAACATCATCCATCATCCCCCATAGTTTCTATATATATCTAAATATTCCTATCCATTTTCCATATTAGGAATGTATGTTGTGGTTCTATATCCCTTTTCCATAACTAATAAATTCAAGAACATCCTTACTTCTACATACTTCTTTTCTAATTATGCTAATACAATACCCCTCAAGGAAATAAGGATGAATAATATCATCAACTTCATAACGTACCATTTCATTACCATGTTTGGATTCCCTCACACAATATTTAAGTCATTGGTGCAAACATCTGTTCTATAGAGTTGAAGAAATTGTACTATGAGATTAACATTGAGCCCAATTAAATATCTTGTTATCATGAAAAATCAAATGATCTGATATAGGAATTTGATAAGTCCCTATCAAATATACTTCAGAAGATGGTGAACATGGATCAGAAGTATATTCCAGAAGATCTCTTCCATGATTTATCGGAAAACCGTTCCACCAATCATACTGATATACATACAACGCCATACACATTTGTATAAGTCAAAAAGGAAGTGTTACCCATAAAAGTCTATCTTTCTTCACTCCAAATGGTCATGTTCGGACAACTCTCAAATGATGATAAATAACAAAAGTGGATAGATTAATCACAAAGGTTCGATGAGAAAAGGTTGCGTACATTTCAAAACCTTGATGTCTATCATAATAATATCGCATGTCCATTTATTAAAATGGTTCTCCAATATTAATTCCGTAAGGTGAATTGGTGTTGGCTCTAATGACCCAAATGATACTAGGCATGAAGCCCCAAAATATGTAACCCAAATGGGAAGTACCATACATCTTACAAATGTTCTATCACAACGATGCTTTCTTACTAGCCACAATAGATTGGGAGCATGTCACACCACCTACAAATTTTGGTTTATCAAGAAATAAATTTCATAGTTTTCATAAAGCATCACACATCCTTGTTAGATTACTTAAAAATATAAAATTTTATCATGGTCAGATGGTGATAAGATATATGGAATTTATCCTGGGATCAAGATATTTAAATGCACGATATCATCAATCCTGGCATCAAGACATTAAACTGCACCACATCTAAATTAATAGAAGTAAGATGTTCAAATTCATGGAATATAATGTCCTAAAATTATAATGTTAGATATCACTACATCAATAATCCTATCCACATGATGTTAAACAGCATGGATATCATCCTCTCCACAATACATTAAAATTCATGGCAAATGACCTTATTGATTGATACTATAATATATAGGTTTCTAGATCATTGTATGGATTGTTTATAAATTGAATAATATTTGTTGGGATGCCTCCATCCTACATCCTGGCCCAAACACCACAAGATACAAAATACAAATGTCCAATAATTAATCTCCTCAACAGGTGTGAGGGACACTTGTCATTCCTTTCTTCCCACACTGAGAACAACTCACGTTATCTTAGGAAAATAATTATGGGCCTCCCCATAAAAACAATGAATTTCAACTCTCTATGGGTTCATCATGGTCCTGAATATATAACCCTAAAAAGAATACCATGAGTTCTTAATGGATGATGTTAAACATCATGTATGATTTCTATTTCATGAGTTAAAACAGTACATTCGTATAGACCTCGACCGAGATAACAACTACTTCTTATTATTATTCTTCAACCGCACCTATATTCTCATGAACTTTGTGTGTCTTGATCCTATCACCACATGATATGTAGTGATTCCTTGATATTCAATCATGGTTCTAGATGCAAAAAACACAAAAAAACACCTCTCTTTGCAGATAGTCCATATTAGTAAATAAATTTAATTCTTCAAGAAATACGTATGGATTAATCATATGATATGTAGTAACACACATATTTACATCCTTAGGTTCATGAAAAAAAACCTTTTCATGTCGGGAATCTATCATTCATGCCACATGATGTTAAACTACATTGTTCATCAACAAATATATGGGGGTTGATTCATGTCACCTCAAGATATGTAGTGACATCTATATATTTAATTTCGAACCCAACTACAACAATCAATTGAAAGAATGACCAAATCTACATATGGTTCAAACCTAGGGATATTGTTTCCCATTTAAGAAATAAATGTGTCATGATTCCTTCTGTCACAGGATATGTAGTGTTTTTTAGATCTCAAATCTTGGGCTTAAATACAACAACCAATAAGAAAAAAATAACCCCAAGATACATAAGGGGTAGAATCATTCAAACTCATTTTTGATATGTATGAGTCATATCTATTTATGAATTTCTTGTTCATGAAATATATCATTCAAAAAATTTCACATCGGTTCCAACATTTTTACAACATGATGTTATATAACATGGAAACAAAAAATGCCTTTACTACATGATGATAAACTATAATGAAAACATCCTCACAATACGATGTTAAACTAGATAGAGATTAGTACATCCCACTACATGATTATAAACTGTGAAATACAGCACCTGATTTTTCTTCCCTTATTAAAGGAAAATGAGAGCCTTACCATGATTAGTCAGAGAATGGGGTTCTACCATCTTCTTTTAAGCATATAAATCCATAATTCAAACTTCATGCCTCAATATTCTTAGGTTTTAAAGAACCTTCTATGTCCCTTCGAATATTATACATGGATTCAAGGGAATTTTTTTGGATATGCATGTACACATATGGCTCTTGTATATGTAATTATGGTCATCAACTAAATGAGTCACTCTACAAAATAGGAATTATAATCCATGTGATCCCTGATGAAACTTCATATGAAATCATAACAACAATGTGTTTTGATCCATTCTCAGTATTATTTCCCCATTTCAGTAATCATGACCTTAGAATATTGATCTGTGATTTTAAAATTACATTCTTCCACTCATAAGTTTGTTTGAGTACTCTAGTCCCTGGGTGTCCTAATTGGGATCTAGTGTAACATCCCATATATTATTCACATGTGTGTCATGCCCTAAAAATGCATGCAGTTTTTCTAAAAGTTGTATAACCACAAATTCTAGCCTATAATCATCAATGTTTAATGACTTAAAAAATAATTGAAAGAGAGTCACAAAATCGTCTAGTTTTAATACCTACAAATGGTAGTCTAAGAAAAAAATATTGTATATTGTCCATAAAATTTTCATCTACAGAGTTTAGGAAAAAATTAGAGCATGATTAAATATGGCATAAATATAATAGGGAATACTATGTATCCCCGGTAAAAGTTAAGATATTCTCACCAATAACCCTAGTCTAGTAAATATCCAGATTAATGAATTGTGACAACTTCTTATTGTGGGAACAAATTTCCTGACAGTGTCATAAACATTAGGGTTTTCAAAAACATCTTGAATATTATAAATTCCAAAAAAAAACATCATGATTTGAGTGCCTTAGATAACCACAATCTTTAATGGCATTTCTAAACAGATTCCCCTTTTCATGAGAACCTTTATTTGACTATTCACGTTAGACTATGGATCCCATATATGTTCTTATGGTCATCAACCAAATTTGTCACTCTGTAAAACTGGAATCCTGATCCTTATGATCCCTGAAATCACAGTGGTAAAACCCCAAAACATTGTGTTTTCTGGGCCATTCCTTCTATGATTGTACTAGGCAATCAACATGACCTAAGAACTTTTGGCCATGATTTAAAATCCATGTACCAAACATTTAATGTGTACTTTATATCCTTGGTGTAACATCACCATTTTTTGTACACTTTCTCAAAGAAGGAATCTGACACTCTATTCAAGAAACATTGGTGGCCCTCAAATCAAGATTTGAAACCGCATGATGTAGGGATTGTGATTCAAAATTTAAGAGCTGAACATACGTAGGTTGTGAAACCCTTCATAGAAAACATTCCATTCATACCCTACGTCATCATCAAGATATTAGAGCCTTCATGAATCATACATGTACCACATAAAATAGTGGAGATTATCTTATCTGGGAAATTCTATTGAAAAATAAGTTAATTTATCAACCCACTAATAGAATCTCCAACTCTCAAGAAAGGATCTTCAATCGTTGTGATCCCTAGAAGCATTTTTGTAAAACTTGGAATCTTAGGGTGTTATGGGACATCCCCGACCGGAATTCCCCATTCCATATTAACTCACTCAAACTCTTGGTTTATGAATTATATAATCCCTATTACAATTATCCAGGAAAAGATAGCATCCCAAGTATTTCATCCTCAACAAATAATACACCGATAAATATTCCACAACCATTGGAAAATAGTGTAGAGTACCATATTTGACAATGAAACTGATGCATATGGGATTTGAGTTACCAATAAGAGGTATCCCCTCCTTGTAGGAAAGGAACTCTAATCTTCGTGAGCCTCAACAATACCACAATCGCAAACAACACCATGGGGTCTTTCGGGTCATTCATAGATTTCATACACCATATTCCTTTATCATAGATCATGTACTATCATAATGACCTTAAAATACATGGAATCCTAATGTTTGAGCTAAATGAAAAAGAACGACATATGTTCCGAACAAAAAGATCATAAAACTATAGAACATCAGTGATTTTGTCCTGATGAATGGAAAAGCTTATAAGGAACATCATATAACCTTGTAAAAATGAATCTACTATATCCAACATATATAATGTGGAAAATTATTGACCACTCTCCCCCCAAGACATATATTATACACAAATATTCTTTTTGCAAAATAGGTAATCTCCAGATATTTTGAATAGATAAATAAATGAAGAACATCATGATTGGTGTGAATTCATGAGAACATATTGTGATTAATCTATTAGAAATATAATATTTGAAGTCTATACATACATGTTTATATTATGTTATGAGAAGGATGGTTGTATTTGGAAATTCATATAAAATCAAATTATTGAAATTTCATAAACATCATGAATAAATAAAAATTGGTCAACAATATATAATGTTCATCAGATATGTTCCCTGATATCATAAATGAAGGTGAATATACACATATGAGAGTCTCTCTGAGATTATACTAAAAAATGCATTTCAATTGTCTAAATAGAATAACATTTGATTGAATAAGTTGTCCATGTTAGCAGGATCCTGGAAAGATGTCTCAATTGAACACTGATGTGCCATTCTACACACATCATTTATTTCTTCCGGGGGAAGGAGGGTCTCAACTATCGTAGTTTTCTCATAAACATTTTTTAGTGATTATCAACAAGGATAAAAAATATCTTAGGCCATACCTTATGAGATCTATGATTTCCAATTGTATTCATGTCTTAATGTTCTAGGTATCCATATGGCCATTCCAATCAGATATAAAGTGATTAATAGGCAAACAGTAATCATATAAATCCTTCTTATTTTTGAAAAGGGTAGTCATATCTTCAATATTTTATAAACCTTTAAATAAGAGGTGAACTATTTTTTAATTTGGATAATTTGATTCATGATTTCATATATTGGTTAATTATCAAATCCATCTACCCCAAAGTCATTAAATATCCTAAGATGGAATTCCTTTAAGTCACAAAATATTTCTCGAGAAGTCTCAGTAACAAGTGCATGAATTTTTTAATAGATCAACCTACACTGTTTTTGAGCTTCTATGACTGACAGAGTAGGTATGATAAAAGGGGGAAAACCCGTTGATCTGTAATGGAAGCAGGATAAGAATCATAATATTCTCTTATATCAATAAGTGTATCATCTAATTATTTTTTCATAGAACATATTTTTTCAAAATATTTAGTCCCTTTATTAGGATAATATTTTAAAGAATGAGGGGATTCCTCAATGTATCACCCAAGTCCTAAATCATGTCCATCGTTGTTATAGATAGGTGGGTGGGTGTTGAAAATGGGGTTTCAACATGAAAAACCATTCTTCTTAGCACACCACCTAGGTAAGATTCTACCCAGGACTAAACATAATCATGAGTGAGAAATGAAGGAACATCATCATGTGGAAAAATGATATTAGCATAAATTTATTCATGTGGCAATTTCATCCAAAACTATAGGATTATTATGGGGTGGTTCTCTCCCCACACAGTAGAAAATGGAAGGAGGAGACCATTTGGGTGTAGACAAACTAATTATAAAATTAATAAGTTTTATAGGGCTCATAGACAATCACATAATCCCTCATAGATGCAAAAACCCAGACTTTATGGGAGGCGTTATACATCATATCATCAAGATAGTCACTGGCATTATCAATAATTGTCTTGGTCGGTGTAGGATAAGGGATAATGTTGAAGATATAAGAATGAATCAACACAATGATAACCTCATCAGATCCTAGTTGTATGTCTTAAACTCCAAATTTGTTTAGCTACTTCGGATGAGATAGGGCACTGGAGATCTTGGTGGTGTTGTAGTATTTATAAAAATAGGCATTCTCCCATATCTAGTAAAAAAATTGTAAAGGACCATTGATTCTATAAGGGATATTTCCCTACTGAATATGGTATAAGAGTTGTAAAAGGCTTGAAAGGGTTGGAAAAACTAGATTAAGGAGTCATTCCTCCACTAACCACACTTCTATCCCTAACATACTGACCAGGATTTTTAAAAACATTCCCTCTACAAGTAAAATATATCCATTCAGAATTATTCCGTCAAATAATTCCAGCCGAAGGGATGGTGATATTTGAATTTTCACTGGGTATCCGATTGAATTATGATCCTCATTTTCTAAAAAGGAATAATATGAACAATAATTTTTATGAACTTATCGGGAAGGAAAATGATTTGAATGTATATTAGTTGTCCTATTTCTATTGTGGTAAATTAAAATGTTGATTAAACCATTTTTACAAAAGAGTTAAAAGATAGATAGCTCCATTAGAAAATTCATTCATAATAACATGCCTATATCTATCAAAGACTAGAGTTTGTAATGGGGAATCCAAGATATCATTTATGGGGAGTAACTTATCATACATCTTTCTGAGAGGGGTATCCGACCTAGTTGATAGATATCCCCGAGGATGATTCCAACATCTCCATATGATGAATGGAATGATTTGGTTCTAAGACACCATTCGATGACTAATTCGCTGAGAAGATCATATTCATTATGAATAATAAATGGAAAATCCATTATAAATAATAGATATGGAAAGAATATAATCATTCACTAAACTCTAAGAATCATTTCCTAACCAATAATGGTCATTTAAAATTATAAATAAGTTTAACATGTGGTCAAAATACCACTTGAAAAACCAACAACTACACGAGTTATCCATATGAGAGACAAATATGCTCAAATAACTATGAGCAATGGAATGATGAGCGACTTTACAACCATCTAGACCCAAGGTAGTGTTTACAATCATTTTAAACTACCTCTTTGATAGAGATACATTAATTCATCCATCCTCAGTTGTTTCTATCTGAAAATATTCAAGACTCATTGACATCCATAAAGAATAAATATTCATGTTCGTTTAATGGATAAAAATATCATCCATCAATCCGAACCCCAATTAATTAAGTTCGTGAGATAAAGGGTGATTCTAGATCTACATAGGAGGATCCTCTTCAAATATTCATTATAAGAATTCACATGGTATTGAGGTTTGGAATTGTGGTTTCAAGAGATCATGGAAATTTAATTCTCTCTAGTAGAGTTACAATGATGAGATTCAAAATCCATATGTACAAAATTTAGTGGAACATTATTGAATGATAAACTAAAATATTTTCAAAAGAATGGAATAAACTAGAAGAATAATTCATATCATCTGAATAATTAAATTGATTTCTTGATCTCATAAAGGACTCATAGATAACCTAGAATCTAATGGTTTTTAGGATCTCATAAACCAACAAAGAATCATGTAACTATATTACCCCTTAAGAGAAACATGATTTCATTCCCTCTTCATGGTCATATGAGAAGGAGAATATTCAAAGGATCGTATGTAAAAGACATCATACAATTAGAAACCATCATGAATATCATGCATCCCCATATCAAAATTTCAAATAATTATTGATGATAAGTTCTTTGTTAATTCAGGAAGGCTCCTGGGAAAGGAAAGTCTAGCAAAGAAGATCTCATGAAAATGGTATCTGGGAAAGGTCTCCTGATTGGTTCTTAGAGAAATTTCTTGAAATTACATTATGTGATAGAACCATGGAGAAAGATCTTTAGATAAATGAGTTTCCAGTGAATGAAAAAATATCTCCTCGTCTATTTATAGAGAACCCCGCAGAATATAAAATGTGTCCCCATTGACCAAATTTCTCACTAAAAAATGATTTCTGAAAAATCCAAAGCCATATAAATGTATTCATATTCCTACAAACAGAGACCTTTTCCCAACATGCATCACTATTGAGAAGTGTTATTTTTTGATACCGTAAAAATGAGTATCGAAAAATACAGAAAGGAAGAAATTCCTTAATATGGGTATTATTTTCCCCATAATGTAGTGGAAGAAGAAGGTGTTCACGATCACATGGATTTTTTAATCCTCTAGGATACACATAACAGCATAACCAATGTAATGTAATGCAGATATTCATGTGAAGAACATACGATAAATAGGATCATGTTATTTGCCTTTGACCAATCCATATTATTCATAAAAAATCATCCCATATAGTCACTATTCATGTGGAAGTATCAATAAAATATCTCTCAGATCCTGTGTCTTTAAAATCGGTGGATTCCTTGAAGACCATAAAAAAATCCATGTACATTAAGGAGTAAAATATGCAAAAGGTGGGAGACACTTCTTGTTATAAAATTAAGGAGACACATCACTGGTAGGGAGAGTGATTGACCATAAAAATCTACCAAACTCATGAAACCCCATGCATTTTAAAAATAATAAATGAAATAAATAGGGGAAAGGAGGGTTCCTATTATGGTAAAAACATCATAAAATGGGCCCCATGTGATTATAATGACACTAAAACAACCATTGTAAATGTCTTCCTCATCTCCCAAAAGATAACTGAAATATCGTCCTTGTCACGTGAAAGGCCTTAGACATGTTCAAGAGCCCTCATGCTCCCCCTTTGGATCTATAAGGAAAAATTGATATAATTATCCATAAAGTCATTTCACATATCAACATGACCTTTTGTTGGTCTCACGATTCATTACTAAAATGTAAAGTGATTGTCTTTGACAACACTCATATATGCTCAAGAGATCCCCGACCTTTTTAAAATAGAAATTAAAATAAAGATTGAAATTATGGCATCCTCTCATGGTTGTAAAACTCATGAGACATGATTAGGATATTCACATCCAAGTCCTGAAAACCCATTTTTCATGAAAATCTAATTCAAAAAATTCCCCCTGGAATTCCATCCACATCTCAGTAAGGGTCCCATATAAGTCACATATGATCTTTTGAATGCATTTCAATAGGCATGACGATCTCATGAAGTCACATGGATATATCATTTTGACATTATAAAATTCAATTAGAATATCTACATTATTAGGAAAGACCGAGTTAATTGGATATATTATAATAAAGGGGGTGTCAATGGGATGATCTCACAATCAATGAAAATCTTGCAATACCCCGAAAGACTTTTTGTGAGAACTCATGGAACACATGATACCAAAGCCCTCCACCAAATATAGAATTGATTCTTGAAATAAATAACACACAATATGAAACATAATAATGGCGGGGTGCCATATAAATCACTTATACCATCAATGAAATAGAATAACTTTTCCTTTGAACCTGACACCAACTCACCAACCCAACAAAGTGGATTTCTCAGAGCGGCGAATCTCACGATTTGAAAAGATTACCGTCAGGAAGGATTTGGATAACAATTAGAGAGATCATAAATCATGAATAATCACCTCACATGATCACTCATACATCATGTGATGGACTTCTATAGTTTCGTGTGAAGAACATCCAAAATAACTTCTCGATCACACGAGACTTTAAACAATCTAACAAAAAACAAATCTATGGAATTTTCAATAAAAGTTTGGATTGAATACTAAAAATGGGGGATATATATGAAGAACCTTTATGATGGTCCTCATGCTCTTCACATAAATCACCCATGTTACGCAACAACACTAGGACATGTCTCCTAAATAATGAAACACTCCTTTGGTATACTATTTGGATCATGAAAAGACTTATAGGCATATCAAATCAAGTCACATCACAAACCTTTGTATGCCACCCAAGTATTTTGATTCCCTATAGGGTCACCATTCAAACCAAACGGCTTCCATAAGACATGTCACCCAACTCATACGGTGACACCAATACCTCTTAGCCAGGTCTCACAATAGAACAAGAGCTTGGTAACTAGCACCCATAATTCCCTCCGAGCATGCCAAGTATATATTGTGTTGTACACTAGACATGTCATCCTGGATCATGATCCCACATCTAGTCATGTCGCATTGACTCTTATGATGAAATATAATTGTGTCATCCAACATTATCTAAAACACAAGGGAATATAAATTGAATCATGTGATGCCCTCTAAGAATGTAATTTGGGATATTGTGATAGCTTCTAGGATTAGATGGCTGGGTCTCATGATGTCCTCCCGAAAAGTCAGACTAGATCATGTGATATCCCATAGACATGCTGTCTAGGATAAGGTATGTCTCTAGGACAAGGTAATTGGATAATATGACCATATTTTTTACTTGTCCACAATATATGAAGACAAGTCTAGAAATTCATTGACTTGTTAAGATAGAAAATAAAGGCATGTTAAGTAGGTATTCAAGTAGGCCATGCATACCACCAGGACAATTCACACATGCATCCCATGAATTGGTAAACTTATTCATAATTAGTGTGTAATATCTAATCAGGAGAGCAGCATCAGAGTGTAATCCCCAGAAAATGAAAAAATTGTTACCTTTATTCCTACCATAACCAAGAATCATAGGATACCCCCCTAAGGCCCGACCTCAATATTATGCATCCAAAGTGTTGTCCCATTACATATGTTCTATATTTACAAGTAATGAGAATGATTATTTTGTATCCATTTTTCCAAAATCAATCATAGATAACATGGGATCATGGAGCTTCAATAATCATATAATTAGTATAGGGGAAAATTAGTGTGTAAGCCTCGATCAGAGGCATAATATGTTATGTACAAAATATATGAGAAACGTTTATGTGTAATACCTAATCAAATGAACTAAAATAACAATGAATCCTACAACAACTTGGATATATATGATTCCATCCAAGGCATATGTTAAAATGGGAAATCACTTTAGTGTAAGTCCTCTAATGTATCCGACATTCTAACCACAATGACCCAATCATTTCTATGGGAGTATCATTCAACCTCATCTATCAGCAAATAGGGAAATAAAATAAACTATAAGAAATATACTTCTTTACATAACGAGTATATGTAGGATTCGTTAATAAGGCTCAAGATCCATATTAATAATCAAAAGGGATGTCGTAGTATGAAATTCATGCATCAGTATGTAGTGAGACTGATTACTGACTATCTGTTATTTACCACATCAATCGTGGATCACATGGGATTAAGGAGTTGTGATGGTCATATCATTTTGATCATGGCTATTAAACATCCAGGGAAATATCATCATGAATGCCTTGATTAGTGGCATGTAATAAATTTCCACAATATAAGGGATTCTACTTAGGGTCCAATCCTAAGTGCATGATCGAAAAAAATGAATCTGATTCTTATTAGAACTAGGATATATAGGACGAATCATCCATAATTGAGTTCAGATATTCGGTTCCTTTGTTATAGAAAATATGTTATTTTCACATGATGTTAAAATGAAAAGGATTATGAACTATGTGGGTTTTCATTTATATAATAAATATGAGACATAGAACTCCTCCCAAAGGATCAATCGCTTCATCAGAATATTAATCATCTCCCTACATGGAAGGAAATTATGATGTTCCTTGTAATATGACATCAACATATAAGTAGTTATGCATTACTGGGAAACAGATAAAGAACCTTGGATTCATACATATGGATTAACTAATGATATATCCTTATTCTCCAAATAAAATTGGTATACCTATGATCATCATGTTAGGGTTACCAGTCGTCATCAGGATTAAGAACTGATTATCAAATATAAATTAAATCTATAACATGGTCCCTATGTAGGAAACAATTCCCCCAATAAATAGTGTGATGTGCCTGAACTCCCATACATCCAACCAATGTGAGTCCCTAAGTGTCATTGGGTAGAAACCCCAACTGATCACCTATATGTGGAAAGCAGGTTTTTACCCATTTATAGATGGGTGAACCCTTGGGTGATTTAGTTAATGACAACAATGATCACCTAATGTTTGTGATAGTGAAAGAAATTGAATCCATCACAATTACTGAACAAGAATAACGGAATTCACCTTAGACATAATTTTTTACCACGAAACAAAAATATTGAACCTGTTGTGAACTTATTTCATGATGGAAATTTACATCAAAAAAATATAATGGATAGATTCACTAGTTCCCATCAGTCCTTTTTGTTCAGCCAATGAGGTTTTTTGGTCATCCCTTTATGTCAAAATATAAATGGTTAACCCTATTTGATGTAATTTAACCACAAACTTTCCAACACAACAATATCATCCTAGGAATTTGTAGAATAATTAATTTTCATAGATATTAATATTTATTAATAAGATATTAATTCTACATTAAATGGTACAATTTATCGAATAGCATACCCGATATTCAAAAAAATAGTTTTTTGAAATCATAGGTTGCACACACGATTGAGTTATAACAAAGAATAATACATTGTTGATATTATTATTTTAAATAGTAGTTAAATCATAGTCGTTGTATTGGAGGGATTGAATAGAAAAAACTATATTCTGTTTACAAATGTTTTTCAATGTTTTTTCATTCAAAAAATAAATTTTAGATTCTTAAAATGAGAATAAATATAATTCTAATAATAAAACAATCTAATATTTATAAAAGGTTGTTTTCCACCTTTTGATGGAGAACCATTTTTAAATATAATTTTTTGTCAATTTTATAATTTATATTTTCCAAAAAAATATATTTATTGGGATGATGTACATCAAAATTTACATTGGTTAAAATTTTGGTATTTTTATATTAAAATTCATATTTCCCTGAATAGTGAAAAATACCACATTTTATTTCAAAACTCCCTTTTCTTCTAATTTATTTGTATCTATAGATTATCCTATAACATTATTTTAATTTATATTTTTATTATTTTGTTATTATTTAATCAAATTTTGGTCATTGGAAGTCATTTTACATTGTAATTTGATATAAACACATGTCAATATGTTGATGGTTTTTACTTTTAAAAAACTCGTTTTCTCATTTTGATAATGGGATGAATTATTAATTTAATTTTTAAACATTTGTGAATAGAATTTTCATAAAATTACATATATGGTTGTAATAACTATGAAAAAAATTGTTTTAATAGGTTCAAAATAATTTTCGGTGAATAGTAAATTTAGTATTTTATTTACCACTGTTAAAGGGTAAATAAGTTAAATAAGTGTAAAAATAATATTATAATAATTTGAAATGACCATACATATTATCTTAATAATATTATATGAGTTATTTAAAACCATTAAAACCATTGGGATGAAAATATGGTCTTTGATATCCACTTCGGTGTGATACGTACAAATTTAAATTACAATTTAATGAAAATGAAAAAATATCAGAATCATTACTCTTATTACTAATAAAATTTTAATATGGGTTATAGAAGTGTAATATTTAATTTTAAATAGTAATTATAAAGATAAAAAGAATATACACATAATGGTATTTTTTAATAATTTTTATACATAAATAATTATATTTAATTACAACACAATGATGATTTAATTATTGTCTTAATAATGAAATAATCAAATAAATGATATTAGAAATATTAAAATAAATTTTATTTGACATAATTAATGTGATAAAAAAATTTATAGTTTAATATGAAATTTTAAAAAACTATTAAATGGTTTTATTTGATGCTATCTCTCTGTTGGATTTTTTTAAAATTCAATAAATTTGAAACTGTAAAATTTACATAATTAATATTTTATAGAATTAATAAATTATTAAATTAGATTCAAATAAAATAAATATTTCAATATTAATAAGTTGATATTATAAGGTCTAAATGTTTATAAAGTATTCATTTATGGGAAATTTATCCATTATAAGTAAAATTTATAGCCTATTAATGTTGAAAATTTTGTTAAAATAATTAAAATTAAAAGAGAATAATTAAGGGTAAACATAAATGATAATGTTTACAATAAAATAAATACATGTATAAAAATTATTTTATAAGAGGATTTACAACTATAATGTACTTATATTATAAATAAATGAGTTTTGTACTATTTGGAATCGAAATTGAATTTATATTAAGTTAATAATTTTAATATTTCCAAGTATGCCCCTTCTCTCTCCTATAAAAAGGCACCCAATCCTATTTGTTACTCACACCTACAAAGACACTTGGTTAATTCATTATCTCCCGAAAACCATTAGTATATTCTCTACCCCCATTATTTAATCCTTACATTAGGAAGAACGCCCTCTTTATATGTGTTAATGTTTTCTTCAAAGGTGATCAACCAAAGATGAGGTATTGTATTTTTATGTATTTCTATTTTATTTATTCTTCCAATTCATTAAAATATCCTCCAACTATTATGATATGGTAAATAAAGTATCCTAGATATATGTATATGTTTTTTTAATATCATCACCTAAATACATATCCACTTTTAATAAATGGGAATGAAATTAATCATTTGAGCATACGTGGGAATTATCACCTCTACAAACCGATCTAATTCCTTTTCCATAATCATCTCTCATGAATTGTTTTAATAATGATATTTATGTTCATATGTGATATTAATGAAATATTATTCATTATAATATAATAATATATCAATTTTGTTCTAACTTCCATCATATTAATTTGACAACGTCGTTCTTCTGTATGTGTGAACTATCATCTTCACAAAGCGATTTGACTCATTTTTATTCAATATATATACTATAATATATATATATATATATATTAATATATAAATGGTTAATATGATATTTTTTATGATATGATAATAATGTAAATATGAAATAATAATTACCTTTCTTCCATAATGATCAATGAAAAATGATGATGTTACTCATCTGTACGTACAACTTACTATCTCCATGAATATTATGTTGTTTATTTTTACTTTATACAATTCATAGTATTATTTAATGGTATAATTTATGTATCAAAATAATAATAATTTCATTAATATTATTCTATAGTTGATTGAATTTTTACCACATGTTCTAGTGACAACAAACCAAGTTCATTTTCGTCTTAAGAACCAAATATCGACAAAACAACAAATATAAACTTAAATAATTAAATATTTATTATAATATCGTAAAAAGTGATATAAAAGGAATAATAAACATTATAATGGTTCTCAAATATGTATAAATTTACATTATTTTATTATTCATGAAGAACATGGAACATACGTGATGAATCGAACTCATGGAAAGGGACATCCTCTCAATCTCCTTTCATTGTGGGATATTTGGATTTTATACACCACCTTCTTCTATAATGTTTATAATTAAACCATTTTAATTTTTATTTCATTAAATTCATTGAGAAATGAATATTTTTCTATGAATAATTTTACTAAAAGAAAAAAGTTATTTTTTGACATTCACAGTGATAATGACTTTTCTGTCGTTGTGACCATTTTTTGAATTTGGATTCCTCTACAAGAAAGAATTTTTTTTAAAGAAAAAATAGCATATTATCATTTTAGGTAATTTTTTATTTAAAATGGTTTTAATATTGGTTTTATTATTTCAATATCTTATAATTATTCCTTGTAAATTTATTTTTTTGAGAGAAATGTTGATCATTTTAATTGTTTATTTATTATAATTATATGATGGTACTTCGACATTTGACAGGTGGTTAAGTTATAAACCTATGACAAGTGGTTACGTGAAAAACCAAAGATGGGTTGTTTCATGATAATCCACATTTATGTGGTTACGTTATTACCTGTAATACATTGGTTATGGATGTCATTCATATGGCTAATCTGTTTAGTGATATGTGTGGAAGTCATCAATATGGTTATCCCATTTAATTATGATTATGTTCCAAGTAACCATTATATGTTATATATGATTTCAACGGGTTTTATAGTAAAATTTTTATTACAAGAAATGATAATCACTGCGCTTATATTCAGTGAAGATTATTTTATACTTCTTAATGGTGAAAATTATTACTTTATGATAAAGTATTCATAGTTTACATGTTTTGTATCCCTTAATTTGATCTTTATGCTCATCCCATGTTTTGAACTTTTTTAACATGACATAAATAATATTATAGTCATGGATTGGATTAAGGAAAAGTTATAAAGGATGAACAAGATATGAAACCATGTTTCTTTTTAAATGTTTTTTATTAAAAAATAGACAGCGAGTATAAGTGTCTACTATGTTAAATTTAATATCTTATTTATGAGTCATGACCTAATTCTATAAATATATAAACCTTAAAAGGTCCATGATGTGAATTATTGTAAAATTATTGACTTATCTAAATATTTTATATTGTTTAAGGGTGGGGCCTTATTGTTGGTATTATAGGACTTTTTTGATAACGTTTGGGGTTAAGACATTATTAATATAATATATCCATAAATGTTTTTTTTTCAATATGGTATTATTTAAATGATATTTCATTTAAAGATTACCATTTGGTTTCGTCTAAGATATGCTAATTTAGAATGTTTTTCTAGGGAGGAAATAGGGAAGGTATGCTGGGATGCCATACGTAGGAAAACACTCCTCCAAATCAATTACCTAATATGGTCCAAATCAGAACAGAAGAGTTTGTTTCTGTGAAATGTCAAATGAAGTAGGTGATAAATAGTGGTGGTGTCCATGCACAATATCAACTAGATCAACCGTAGAGAAATATATTAGTAGTTGATCATTTATTAATGCAACTTCCCCCATCATTCATAGGTTCTTCTGACCATGAGAAAGATGAATGTTGGATTAAATAAATAGAAATAACTTTTTATGTAATGGGGGTATAGAAAATAAAATGGTTAGTCTTGTTATTTATCATTTTGAAGGTAAAGTCGATAAGTGGTTTTAAATGATTAAAAGTAATAGATAATGTGAGGAGATTGACTCCCTGGATTGGGACAAATTTTATGAATATCTTTTTTGTGAAATATTTTCTTAAGGCTATTCAAATTAGGATAGAAAATAAATTCATGGAATTGATAAAAAAGGAGGAATATTCTATGGCTTCATAAAATGAATTTATACATTGTTTTTCAAGATATGTCCCAATTTTTTTGGGGGATATTGATATTAAGATAAATTGTTTTTACTCAGGATTGAAACTAAAATATTAAATGGAATTATCTTCCTGTGTGTTTAAAAGCCACAATGAACTTGTACGATGTGCTGAGAAGGTATAAATGGATTTTTTATGATCATGTGATCTATGAGAGAAAGTAAATAAAGTGATCCTGTTAGTAGGAAATGGTAAAAAATTCATGAAGGAAGTATATGGGTAAGAAAACAAAATTTCTAACTTGTGAGAAGTTTGGTAAAAATAATCACGGAGAATGTCTCTCAATGTCCTAGAAGTGATTCCAATGTTATAAGTTTGGTTATATTTCATGTAACTGTAATGAGGATGATATGAAAGGAAATGAAAAACTAGAAGTAAGATGATTCAATTTCAATGATTTTGGGCATAATAAAAATGTGTCCAAAGTTGATTACCTAGGGTAGAAACTAGAATGACTAAAAGGATAATGGAATGGAAAAATAATTTTCTACGACTACAGTTCAAGAGGCACCACCAAATTAAGGGATTAAAGGTAGGTTATGGGGTTCAAAAAAACATTACAATACATTATTTTATTATGGATCTTTACATTCATTCATTCCTAATAGCTTTACATGTAAATGGAAAATATGACCTCATTAATGTGATATAGAACATTTAGTAAAAACTATGGGAGGAAGTGTTAAAAACCATGCTTTAAAAGAATATTACTGTTATCATTAGTGTTATAGTATTTTCTAAAAATTATATTGAAATAACAATAGTGTAATTTGATATAATTTTGGGTGTATATTAGATTTCAGTTTATCATGATAAAATAGTTTAGGAATCTAGGAATGTTTTATTTAATGATTTTATATTTTTGATTACATACCAAGAATTTGAGATATTAAATAATTATGGTTTTGTAATTTATATAGTTATGGATATTGAATAGAATGAATCAATTTTGATTAGTGACATTCTAGTAGTAAATAAATTAACAAAATTGTTTCAAATGAATATCCCTATGATGTTCCTAATCTAATGGTTGAATTTACTATCTATTTAATTCATACTAATAATCCTATTTATTAATCACATTATCGAATAATTCAATTAAAATTGGGGGAATTGAAAAAATAGGTACAAGAATTGCTCGATAAAGGATTCATTTGACCTAGCACATCACAGTGGTCTACTCCTATTTTATTTTTGAAAAATAAATATGGTTCTATGAGAGATTTATTGATAATAGAGCCTTGAATAACCTCAAAATTAATAACAAGTATCCATTACCTCATATCTATTATTTTTTTAAACAACTATAGGGAGATCAGTATTTTTCAAATATTCATTTGAGGTCCGAGTAACATTAGCTGAAGGTAAAGGAGGAAGAACTTCCAATGACGGTGTTCCAAACAATAAATTGGAATTATGAGTTTGTATTTATCACCTATAGGTTATCTAATTTACCTTATATTTTTATTAAAATCACAAATAGTGTATTTCATTAGTTTTTGGATCATTTTGCGGTTGTGTTTATAGATGATATTGTGGTACATTCTAAAATCAATAAAAAAATTACAGTCACTTAAATATGGTTTTTCAAACATTAAATGAAAAGAAAAATTGATGAATTTTTATTAAGAGTGAATTTTTTGTGAAATAAATTTCTTTCCTTGGTCATATTTTTTCTAACGATGGCATAATTGTGGACCGTTTTAAGACAAAATTTTTTGTAGAGTGTCTATAACCATCCAATATCACTGAGATTCAATGATTTAATAGATTATTGTTTTATTACTAATGGTTTCTGAAAGACATTTCTTGGTTATCTTTCCCAAAAACTATGTTAAAAGTTATGGAAGTTATGTTCATTTGGAAACATGAATGTGATGATTATTATTAGGAACTGAAAATAAGATTGGTAAAGGCACCCATTTTTGAATTGACTTCCAGAAATGGTAATTTTTCATCTACAGTGATTCTTAATTAAAATGAATTTATTTTTTATAAATACAGAATAATCAGGTAATTTAATATGCTTTACGTCAGTTGAAACCCCATGAGTTAAATTACCTTACACATTATTTGGAAATAGATTTTATTTGTTTCATTAAAATTTATAAGGCATCATTTGTATGACGTAAATTTTGAAATATATACTGATCAAAAAACCTTGAAGTATATATTCCCTAAAAAAATTGAACATTAGAAAGAGGATATGAATGTAATTCCTCATGGATAATGACGGTACGATTCAATACCTTCCAGGAAAAGAAAAAAAAGTACCTGATGCTTTGAGTTGAAAATGTAATTCTACATAAACCATGCTACATTTGGAATGAGTTCCTTTGGATAACGCTTTAATGAAATTTGGCTTGGAATTTATTGGTGAAGGAAATTAATTTTTATTGTTCTAGGTGTTAGTGAATTCTTATCTATTTGAAATAATTAAGCAAGAACTTAATGAAGAATGTGAGTTGCAGGAAAATGAATAATCGGTTCAGAAGGGTTAGTTACATGAATTTATTATTGACAAAGGCTGTTTTTGAGTTTTTGGAAGATATTATTTGTTCCATGATATTCAAAATTGAATAAAGTGTTGATTTTGAAGCACATATTTCTCTATTTTCAGTTCATCCTTGTAGTACTAAGATGTACATAGATCATTGAATGTATTACTAGTGGGTTGGAATGAAAGGGGATATTGCAGATTTTGATATGAAGTGTTTGACTTATCAGTAAATTAATAAAAAATGATAGTTTCCCAAGGGGATTCTTTATCATTTACCAGTTCCAAAGAAGAAATGGGAAAATAAATCAATTGATTTCATATTGTTATTAACAAATAATTATTTATGTAACAATGCGATTATGGTTATTATTGTTCGATTGACAATATCAATTCATTTCCATCCTATTCAGGATACTCTATCACTATATCCACATTCTCAGTTGTATATTAAATAGATATTCAGGTTACATGGAGTCACTCTCCCCATTTTATATGATCATGATCCCAGGTTCACTTATAACTTTGGGAAAGGAATTTAAAATCCACTCTGAACTGAATTAAATTTCAGTATAGCTTTTCATCCTCAACCAGATAGGAAGTCATAAAGAGAAATTTAGACATTGGATGGTATGTTAAGTAATTATTTAATGGATTAATAGATAATTTTGGATAAACATTTTTATTAGGTTGAGTTTTATTATAATAACAATTTCCAATCCAATATTCAGACGACACCATTTGAGGCATTATATGAAAAGTTGTGTCAAACTCTAGATTTTTGGTAATGATGTAAGTGAAATGAAGTTTATAGAACCATAATTGGTAGAAGAGTTGGTAGAAATAGTTTTGTTGATTTATAATTATATGCTGAAAAATAGAGTAGACATAAAATTTAAATGGATAACTGTATTAAGGATTGTTCATTTGAGGTAGATGATCTTGTATTTCTAAAATCTTCACCATGGAAAAGTTTTTCACACTTTTTTAATATTGGTAAGATGCGTTTGAGGTCTATTGGACCCTATGAAATACAACTTAAAGTTGGATAAGTTTCCTATGAAGTGTATTTACCTATGAGTTTATCATAGGTACACAACATTTTTCATGTTTCAATGTTATGAAAGTATATGCGGGATTCATCTCATGTTTTGTGTCTAGATATAGGTAATATGAAAGAGAATATTTCTTTTAAAGAATAACCCATCCAGATTCATGACTATAGATAGAATATGTTATAGAATAAGATAATTTTAGAGGATAAGGTTTTGTGGAAAACCCATAGGGTTGAAGAAGAAACATGGGAATCTGAAAATGTAGTGAAGTAGAGAGACCCCCACTTATTTGATAAGATAATAAAATGTTGGAAACACAATTTCAAAATAGGGGGAAGGATGTAACATCCTATGTAATTATAGAATTATAAATTTTTATATAAATTAATATTTCTGAATAAGATATTAATTGTATGTTAATGTTGATGTTTTTTCAAATAGTATACCGGACATGCAACAACGGGTTTCTCCCATGTCTTATTTTGAAAACTACACACACACATAATTTGTTTTATTAAATTTTCAGAGATGAAAAAAAAGACCCAAAAAGGCAGGACAAAAATTGAACAAGAATTAGTGTGGCCTAATGTGAAAAGGGCCAAGAGCATAACCACTAATGATATTCACACCTTCCTCCTTGATACATACCATATCATGAATGAATAAATGCTTTGGCCTGGAAAATCCATCAAAGTAAGAAATTCTATAGCTTTATTACCCTCTCGCCGAGTATGGGACCCGTTAATATGATCGTCAATAATAATAAAACATTTACGAATAGTATATATGATGTACCCTAGAACATTACCTATTCGACAAAGAGATTTATATAGAATCATAGAATCAGTTTCAACCACAAAAATGTTTAGCCTCCTCTGAATACAGCGCCTGTTCCTGGAGAGAATTTCCACTTCAAAGCTTGATGGAGAAGGCCATAATGACCAAACCACTGGAATCCCATATAATCCCCCCTCCAATGATTGCTCATGAGTCATAGGAACCATCACAATTTAGTTTTAATCTGCTTTGAGAAGGATACCAGCAGGTCGAGGATCCTTGAAAATTATTATAAACCTGAGGAAGAGCAGAAGATATAAGAAGGTGTCCCAATAAATAGTTTCCTATCTCCCTCACCCCAGAGCTCTGACCAAGTAATGAAGGTGGTTTTTCGTTCTGCAATCAATACCATGACTATTTTAAGGTACCGACGTAAACAGTCAATTGTTTCTTTCCTGCCACATGCACCAGAAACTATCAAGAAGAATGGAAAGACGAGCATGTTTCTCTATACCACTAGAACCCAAACCATAAAACCATCATTCCAAGAATGGTCGATGAGATGTAGTATTAGATGAAAAAATTGGGAAACCACCAAAAAAACTCCATACAGCATGATCCCACTCACTATAGAAAAACAAATGATCTGATAATTCTTCTTTATGGAAATTACAACAGACACATCAGGAGAAAAGATAAATCCCACACTATTTAAAATTTTCATCCGTAGGAAAAGCTCCCATATGAATCCTCTACGGAAGGATGTTGTAATTTAATGTAATTTTCATTCTCCAAAGAGAGCCAATGCATTCACTGTCCATAACCAGAATAGATGATATCCCTCTTTAATCATTAGAAGTAAATGATCTAGAGGAGGAAGGAGAAATGATCAACTTATCCTCATTAGGGAAAAGTTCCATGCACTTAAAAAAATCCAGCTGTTCTATAACGACACATATATTACATACATTGTTAGTACTTCAGAATTGAAGTACACTTATTACAACATATAACAAAACCATGAAAGGACAGTATAGGTATAGTGTATTTAGAAACTGCGAAACATAAACAACTGGTTAATAAAGCCTCTACACTGTCTCCCATTTATTTCATCATATCTATAATCCCTTTTGGCATATCTTACATAATAACCTTCTTCCTGGCCTGGTGGAAGAAAACATACAAAAAGGTGAGCTCAAATTCTCAAAAAGGGTAATCAAAAGAAATATCAATCACATCATATTCATAAGAACATAACATTTTGAAAATCTTACCCGGAAAAAGAGATCATAATTTAATAACATGGGATAAATCATGGAAGTGAAATGTAATCACAATAATCATAACATATAAAATGATGCTTTTTGGAATACACACATAATCATAGGGAATCATTTATTATTAGTCAAGACTCATTTCCAAGACTATCTTAGTGGACAAAGTCCATTTCTGAACCGAGTTCACTCCTTGTTTCAGTCCTGTTTCACTGAACCGGTTTAACCTGCCGTTCCAGCCATGTCTATCTCATGAGATATAAAATCTTTACCCAATGCATTGGAGGGATATATATGTCCCACCAATCTCATAATGATACCATTCTTATGTGTTCCACAAAATCATAAACCATACATCATAGCATAACCCATGTAATAAAAATGGGATTCTTGAACATCGTGACATCCTAAAACAATTCATATAAGATAAAGGAATTCATAAAAATAATTCAATCACAAAATAATCAAATCAATGTAATAATAGGGATAGAAATAGATCCCTTTATTATCTTATATGGAAAATAATTTTGATAAAACAATTGAACTCCATTCTTGAGAAAAATACCATCTCTAATTTAAAAAAACTATTCCTTTCTTAACATGTCATACAATTCTAAACTAAAAGAAGTTGATTAAAAATAAACTTGAAAACATGTTAAGGAAGCTTCTTGGAAATAATTATTTAAAAAACCATTCATGCCGTATAAGTTAAAAAACATTCTTCTCATACTTTTGTCGGAAAAGTCAACAAGTACCTCGTATGAAAAACGACAAAAGATTTCTTTCATATCTTTTACTAAAAACTCACCAAAGGGTGAAATTGGATTTAAACAATTGTAGGTGTATAGAAATAATATTAAATATCTAGGAAACATGGATGTGGATGATAAAATACACCCCAGTAAATTCCAAAGTATAAACAATCTCGGATAAAAATGAGATTGTGATATTTCCCTTACCTTATGTCTGATTTGCTTCATAAGTGTTTGAACCTCGTGTATAATGATTTAAATATTTTTATTGACTTATTCCTGAATCATAGTCATTGTTATGATATCATATATGGTCATATTCATAGCTTATTATTAGTAATATTTCATTGCTACTTGTTATTCGGGTGTTTATTACTTTTTGTTCTTATGCGTGTTTTTTCAAATAAATTCTTATTATTTTTTTTAGGTTATAGATACCTCATTTACAGAATTTTATTAGTGTAATATATATCATATTTATTCACTAAATTCATTTATGTAATCATTATTCAATGAAAATCATGTAGAACAAGTTGAATCGCATCGTGGAGATGGTATTCCGTACGTACGCACGAGCGATGATATCGTTCCCATGATCATGGAATTGTATTGGAGTGTATGTATACTATTTAAGAATCAATATCACTTTAAAATAATCATATATATTCATTCTTTACACCATTATACCCATCTAATTAAGGTGGTGGTGGAAAATAGATTACACCACGACGTGGAGATGGTATTCCGTACGTACGCACACGCGATGATTTCGTTTTCCATAGGATGGATAGATGGTGAAATAGGGTTGTTTCATACTTATAATAACATATCTGTATATGAGTGATACTTATGTTATTAATTCATAATTAAAAAACTACAGAATAAGAAGTGGAAGAAGAAATAAAGTTGAATGAATCAGAAACGGACATTACCTCTTCTTTGAAGTGCTTCTTTGAGACCTCCTTTTAGGGCAAAAAAATTGGTCATTGAAGAATACCAGTACCTCTAGGATGTTTCTAGGTAAGTGTATAGGAGAAATTGGAAGGGGTTGTCCGAGCATGAAGGCTCAATGTTGTGTGAGGAAGAGAGGGAGGAGGTGCCCTTTTATAAGGGAGGAGAGGGGCACATTTGGAACAATGAAAAATATTATTTTATTATAAAGTCATATTCGGTTTTAAATAGCTCCAAATTGATTTATTTATAATATAAGGTGGGTATGGGTCGATGTAATCTCATCCAATATAATTTAGACAAGTTTAGGTTCCTATTTTAACATTATCATTTAGATTTAACTTTAAGTTAAATAATTTTACTTTCACCGTGTCTTCTTATGTTCTTACACTATAAGGTTAATAAACCTACTATTACAAGCCAAAAAAGCCCCAAGTTGTTTATTATTAATATATATAACCTTAGCTATGTAATATTTCCAATCCTTAGATTTTTAGGAATAAAATAACAATTAATAATATAATATTTGTTTTAAAAATTATTTTATGTCAATTTTGACACTATTTAGTAATTGATTTTTTATAAAATCATAAAAGAATTATTAATTCTAAAAAAGTTAATTAAATCAATACTAACATGACATATTAACCTATAAAATTATTGGAATTCATAAAAAGTCTCAAATTACATTTATTTGGTTATTTATAACATCAATTATATCAATATTTCATTAAGAAGATAATTACTGCATCATTTTTGTGTCATAAATAAATTAAATTATTTAATGTCTAAAAATTACAAATAATATATCATTATGTAGGAAATCGTTTTATCTTTCTAATTAATATTTTTAGTCGAATTTATCTCATGTATATTTATATATTAAAAAATATTTACATTACTAAACTTTGATTTTAACTATTTTAACCCTTCTTTAAATAAATTTATAATAAATGTCCTAATCTAATCCAATTGGGCCTAAAGGGTTATATTTCATTCATAAGGTTGTTTTTGGTTGAATTACACTTATCTAATAGAATTATGACATGTGTTGGGTAATAATAATATCATTTTTACTCTTAATTACCCTATTTAATTTTAATCGTTGTAAATTAAAGTAAAATGTTACTATTAACCAAAAATTATTTTCATCTCATTGATCGACATTTTACTTACTGAAATCAACCGTGTGTCTCAGATTTTTTAAATTCCACTCACAGAAGCGAAAAAATTATGTTTTATGTAAATTTGCAAATTCTCCTAGGAGGTGAGTAAAAGACGGTGAAAAGTTCAATAAAATTTTTATATTTCTAAAATTATTATAATATTACTCCAATGAATTACATTGAAATTATATAGGTATTATGTATCAATTTTGACCGAAAATATATTTAAATAAAATAAATAATTATTTAAATAAAAAGTAATTTTTTAAATAGTAACCCAGTGTGTTCACTATTCATCAAAAAATGAAAGTTTCCAGAAAAATACCAAAATTTCACCCTAGGATAATTTCGATATTCCGAATCCAAAAATGAAGTCCATTTTGAAAAATAAATATTACTAAATTTCAAAAAGTGGTAATTACTATTCATAACGGCTAGTTTTAATAATATTTTAGTAGCATATCGTTGTTTAGTGAAACTCGGTATTGCGTACGACGCATGCTTTCAAGGAAGGTCGTGATTGCGTGTAAAGAAAGACAAGCTACTGTTGTGTGTAGTGAAAGATTACTTTGATGATTTATATAACATAAAAACAAAATATTTCTCATAAAAGTATCAGGTGTTACATTCTACCCCCCTTAAAATGAATTTCTCCCTCGAAATTCGTCACTTTTTATCAAAAAGACGAGGATACCTCTCCCTCGTCATATCCTTAAGCTCTCATGTAGCTTTTTCAAATTGGTGGTTCCTCCATAAAACATTCACCAAGATAGTGGTTTTGTTCCGTAGGACTTTTTCACTACGATCAAAAATCTCTATCGGATGTTCTTCATAAGAAATATCTTGTTCCAGCGGTACAAATTCTGAGCTGAGTACATGTGAAGGATCAGTTATGTAGTTTGTCAGGAGAGATACATAGAACACAACGTGAACATGAGAGAGATTTGGTTGAAGCGCCAATCGGTAAGCTACCTTCCCAAAACGATCCATTATTTCGAAAGGACCAATATACCTAGGTCTCAGCTTTCCCTTCTTTCCAAAATTCATTACTATCTTCCAAGGAGATATTCGTAAGAACACATTATCAATCACTTCAAACTCTATGTCTTTTCTTCGTTTGCCGGCATAACTTTTTTGTCGACTCTAAGCTTCTCTTATGTGTTGTTGAATATATCGGACCTTTTCTGCCATCTTATCAATGAGATCAGGTCCTAATAACTTTCTTTCCCCAACAACATCCCAGCAAGTTGGAGTCTTGCATTTCTTTCCATAGAGAGCTTCATAAAGAGCCATCTGAATACTAGATTGAAAGCTATTATTATATGAAAATTCCACCAATGGTAGGTGTTGATCGCAGGCACCTTTGAAATCCATAGAGGAAACTCTCAACATATCTTCTAGAGTTTGAATTGTCCTCTCAGACTGACCGTCTGTCTGAGGATGATAAGAAGTGCTGAAACTCAACTCTGTATCTAGAGTATATTGAAGAATTTTCCAGAACTTTGAGGTAAACCTTGGATCCCGATCACATATAATAGAAATTGGTACTCCATGAAATCTTAACACTTCCTTTACATATATCCTAGAAAGCTGATCCAGAGATAAATCCTCTCTAACAGCAATAAAGTGTGCAGACTTTGTAAGATGATCAACTATGACCCAGATATCATTATCGCCTTTGGATGTTTTAGGAAGTCCTGTGACAATTTCCATAGTGATGTTTTCCAATTTTTATTTGGGTATGGGTTATGGTTGTAACATCCCTCTAGACATCTGTCTCTCAGATTTAACTTGCTGACAAACCAAGAATCGACAGACATATTCAGCAACATATCTTTTCATGTCATCCCACCAGAAGTACTCTTTCAGGTCCCTATACATCTTCGTGATTCCAGGATGAATAGAGAATTAAGAACTATGAGCCTCATCCATCAGCTCCTTCATTAATTCGAGGATGGGAGGAACAAAAACCTGATTCCTAAACTTTATTATCCCATCACTATCAAGGTTGAATTCAGGAACATTTCTCATCTTTTTTTGTAACTATACATCTTCTTTCTGTGCCACTTTAATCTTAACATGCATATATGGTTGAACATTCATTTGAGAAAGATACGATTTTCCCCTTTCATTATAATTCCATGATACATACTTTGTAAATCCATAAATATTGGATCTTTTGTGATCCAAATAATGGATAAACTAGCATGGTCTTGTCGACTTAATGCATCTGCTACCTTGTTTGCTTTCCCAGTGTGGTAATGAATTGAGCAGTCGTAATCCTTAATCAGCTGCAACCATCTTTTTTGGATTATATTTATCTACTTTTGTGTGAAAATATACTTTAAACTTTTATGATCAATATAAATGTCACACCTTTCTCCATAAAGATAATTCCTCCAAATCTTTAATGCAATGATTATCGCAGCTAACTCCAAATCATGAGTTGGGTAATTTTGGTCATGGATTCTCAACTGTCGTGAGGCATATGTTATCACCATATCATTTTTCACAAGAACACACCCCAATCCCTTCATGGATGCATAATTATAGATCACAAACCTTTCTCCACTACAAGGCAGTGTGAGCACAGGTGCACTGGATAACCTTATTTTAAACTCCTTGAAATTCTCTTCACATTACTTCATCCAAACAAACTTAGCTCCTTTTCGAGTCAACCTGGTCAGTGGATTAGATAATCGTGAAAAGTATTTCACAATACGTCGATAATATCCATCCAAACCAAGAAAACTTTGGATCTCAGTTATTGTTGTTGGTCTCGACCATCATTCGATAACTTATGTTTTTGCTGGATCCACAGATATCCCCTCTTTTAAGATTATGTGACCCAAAAATGAAACTTTTTGATTCCAAAATTCACACTTGTTAAATTTGGCATAAAGCTTATTCTTTCTTAGGGTCTTCAATATAATTCTAAAGTGATCTTCATGTTCTTCATTTCTCTTGGAATATACAATAATATCGTCTATAAGGAATACTACAAACTGATCAAGATAGCCTCTAAAGACTCTATTAATCAGATCCATGGAGATAGCAGGGGCATTAGTAAGACCAAATGGAATCACTATAAACTCATAGTGTCCATACATTGTACGGAAAGTCGTATTTGGTATATCCTCACTTTTGACCCTTAATTGATGATACCTAGAATGAAGATCAATCATGGAAAAGTATTGATCTCCGCGTAGTTGGTCAAATAATTCATCAATGCGCGGGAGAGGATATTTGTTCTTGATAGTGATCTTTTTAAGTTCTCGATAATCAATGCAGAGTCTCATTGATCCATCTTTCTTCTTAATAAACAGAACGTGTGCTCCCCAAGGTGACACACTAGGGCGTATGAACCCCTTATCAAGATTCTATTGGATTTGCTTCATCAATTCCTGCAACTCAATTGGGGCCATTCTATAAGGTGTATTTGAAATAGGTAAAGCACCTGGTACGAGTTCTATTGAAATATCAACTTCATGATTTGGTGGAAGACCCGTCAATTCCTCTGGAAAGGCATCATCAAACTCCCATACAATGGGAATATTATTAATTGTGAGTTTCCCACCAACCATTTGAGATAAATAACCTTCATTTAGTGGAATCAAGACCCATAAGATGGAAGAAATTTCCACTGGAAGGTTATGTTCACCCTTGCATCGATAGACGATCAAAGAATGATCTGGAATATGAAATGTGACTTCCCTTATTTGGATATTGATATGAGCTCCATATAGAGAAAGACAATCCATGCCAAGAATCACATCAAATTCCATTATAGGAAGGATCACAAGATTTGACGGAAGCACTTTCCCACAATCTTCAATCGGAGAATAATTATAAACTTTTTATGAGACTGTTGTGCCATTAGGGGTTGTCACAGCTAACTCAACATCTAATTGTTGAGGTAATAATGTGATACCCTTAGAAAATTCTTCATAAATAAAGGAGTGGGTGGATACAGAATCAAATAAAAAATTTTCTACTTTAGAGTGGATGGTAAGTGTACCTTTCACCACTTCGTTATCGTACTGCACATCGCTGATAGAAATTGCATGCGACTTTCCTTTGTCTTTAGCCTTAAGAGTTTGTTGACGACGATCATCATCAACAACCCTTGGATTAGGGAATTTATTGGCATAATTCCCCATCTACTTACACATGTAACATTGAATTGTAGGAGGTTCACTATGTGTAGCCTTTTCTTTGTTCGCATCACCAGACATCTTCTTCCCATCATTGCGACATTCAAATTCCCGATGACCTTCATTTCCACATTTGAAACATTTACTTTTCCATTTAATACAACTCCCTCCATGTTTCTTTCCACACTTTGAGCATAAGGGAAAACTCATCTTCCTTTCAGTGTGCTCTTTAGATATTCCTTTGAATTCCATTTTCCTCTTCTTATCATTCCCATATGAATGATGGGTTACTCCAATATCCATCTCATATTTTAGATCACATCGAATGATTTCATCATATATATTGAAGTCTTTTATGGATAACGCCCTTCGAAGACTTGGTTTTAAGCCACTAAAGAATCGATCGATCTTACTCTCAGGTTGGATAATAATACCAGAAGCGTACCTTTCAAGTCTTGTAAAATTTTCTTCATATGTACCAATAGATTCATCATCCGTTTTCTTTAGTTCAAGAAACTCCTTCTCCATCTTTGTTCGGAGAATACGATGGAATTACTTATTGAAAAATAAGTTCTTGAACTCATCCCATTCCATGGACAGAATTTCATCTCTTGGCCTTGTATTCTTGATAAGATTCCGCCATTGATCAGTATCACATTCCAAACGATACACTTATATGATGACTTTATCATGTTCAGAACATTGAAGAACTGAAAATATCTTTTTAGTTGTATTGATCCATTTTTCATCAACTAATGGTTCAGTAGACCCGATGAATGAAGGTGGACGCTGTCTCAAGAAGGATTCAATAGAATTTTTCTCCTTCCATTGCTTGTTTAGAAGTCCAACATGATTAATAACTTGAGAAAGTTGTGTGAGCATGGCTACAAGATTTTTCATTCTAGCTGCTGTAACGTTTGGTTTCTCAGGGGGTCAATCATTACATTGTCGGTCGCATTCCGCATTAACACGGTTCCTTCGTGTTCCAGCCATTGACTAAAACCAAGAAGAATAGTGTGAGAAACACTAATTATAATAGGAAAACCACACAATCAAGAATAAAATTTCACACTTATGGTCTTATCCTAGGTTATTCATGGCCATTTCTAAAACACTAAGATTTTGTTCTATGGTTAGACTTATCCATATGATTCTTACTAAGGATTTCACATCCTAGTTTCCAACGGTTTACTATACATTTCCTATGATACCAACTATAACGTCCCATACATTACATACATTTTTAGTACATCAAAATTGAATTATACTTATTACAATATAAAACAAAACCATGAAAGGACCATATCGGTATACTGTCTTTAGAAACTAGGAATCATACACAACTGGTTCATAAAGATTATACACTGTCTCCCATTTATTTCATTATATCTATAGTCCCTTTTGGCATATCTTACTTAATAACCTTCTTCCTGAACCGGGGAATGAAAACATAAAAAAGGGTGAGCTCAAATGCTCAGTAAGGGTAAACAAAAGAAATATCAATCACATCATATTCATAAGATCATAACATTTTGGAAATCTTACCCTGCAAAAGATATCATAATTTCATAACATGGGATAAATCATGGAAGTGAAATGTAATCACAATAATCATAACATAAATCATGAAGCTTTGTGGAATACACACATAATCATAGAGAATCATTTCATATTAGTCAATACTCATTGCCAAGACTATCTTAGTGGACAAAGTACATTTCTGAACCGAGTTCAGTCCCCGTTTCAGTTCTTTTTCACTGAACCGGTTTAACCTGCCATTCAATCCATGTCTATCTCATGAGATATAAAATCTTTACCCAATTAATTGGTGGGAGATATGTTCCCACCCATATCATAATGATACTATTCTTATGTGTGCAACAAAATCATAAACCATACATCATAGCATAACCCATGTAATAAAAATGGGATTCTTGAACATCGTGACATCAGAAAACAGTTCATATAAGATAAAAAAATTTATAAAAATAATTCCATCACAACATAATCAAATCAATGTAATAATAGGGATATAAACATAACCCTTTATTATCTTAGATGGAAAATAATTTTGATAAAACACTTGAACTCCATTCTTTGAGAAAATATCATTTCTACTTCAAAAACAATTTTCCTTTCTTAACATGTCATACAATTATAAACTAAAATAAGTTTATTAAAAATAAACATTAATACTTGTAAAAAAATCATCTTGGAAATGATGTTTTAAAAATCCATTCATGATGTATAAGTTAAAAAACACTCTTCGCATACTTTTGTCGGAAAAGTCAAAAAATACCTCGTACGAAAAACGAAAAAAGATTCCTTTCATATCTTTTCCTAAAAACTCACCAAAGGGTAAAATTGGATTTAAACAATTTTAGGTGGATGGAAATAATATTACATATTGAGGAAACATGGATTTGGATGATAAAATACACCCCAGTAAATTCCAAAGTATAAACAGTCTCAGATAAAAATGAGATTGTGATATTTCCCTTTCCTTAGGTCCAATTTGCTTCGTAAGTGTCCTAACCTCCTGTATAATGATATAAATAATGTCATTGACTTATTCCAGAGTCATACTCATTGTTATGATATCATATATGGTCATATTCTTATCAAATTATTAGTAATATTTCATTTCTACTTGTTATTCGGGTGATTATTACTTTTTGTTCTTATGCGTGTTTTGTCGAATAAATTATTATTATTATTTTTAGGTTATAGATACCTCATTTACAGAATTTTATTAGTGTAATATATATCATATTTAATCACTCAATTAATTTATGTAATCATTATTCAATGAAAATCATGTAGAACCAGTCACATCACATCGTGGAGACGGTATTCCGTACGTACGCACGAGCGATGATATCGTTCCCATGATCGTGGAATTATATTGGAGTGTATGTATACTATTTAAGAATCAATATAACTTTAAAATAATAATATATATTCATTATTTACACCATTATACTCATCCAATTAAGGTGGTGGTGTAAAATATATTACACCACGGCGTGGAGACGGTATTCTGTACGTACGCACGCGCGGTGATTTCGTTTTTCGTAGGATGGATAGATTGTGAAATAGGGTAGTTTCATACATATAATAACATATCAGTATATGTGTGATTATGATGTTATTAATTCAAAATGAAACAACTAAAAAAAGAAGAAGTGGAAGAAAAAATAAAGTTGAAAGAATCGGCAACTGACATTACCTCTTCTTTGAAGCGCTTCTTTGAGACCTCTTTATAAGGAACTAAAATTGGGCTCTGAAGAAGACCAGGACCTCTATGATGATTCTAGTGAAGTGGAGAAGAGAAATTGGTAGGGTTTGTCTGAGAATGAAGGCTAAATGTGGTGTGAGGAAGAGAGGGGGGAGGTTCCCTTTTATAAGGGATGAGAGGGGCACCTTTGGAAAAACTAAATATATTATTTTATTATAAAGACATATTCGGTTTTAAATAGCTCTAAATTGATTTATTTAGAAGTTAAGGTGGGTATGGGTCGAAATAATCTTATCCAATATAATTTAGGCAAGCTTAGGTTCCTATTTTAGCATTATCATTTAGATTTAACTTTAAGTTAAAAATTTTTACTTTTACCATGTCATCTTGTGTTCTTACACTATAAGGTTAATAAAATTAATATAACAAGAAAAACGAACCCCAAGTTGTTTATTATTAATATATATAACCTTATCTATGTCATTTGGATGAACCATTGATTTTTAGGAATAAAATAACAATTAATAATATAATATTTGTTTTAAAAACTATTTTATGTCAATTTTGAAACAATTTAGTAATTGATTTTTGCGAAACTCATATCGGAATGATTAATTAAAAAATAGTTAATTAAATCAACACTAACATGTCATATTAACTTATAAAATTAGTTTAATTCTAAAAAAGTCTCAAATTACATTTATTTGGGTATTTATAACATCAATTATGTCAATATTTCATTAATAAGATAATTATTGCATCATCTTTGTGTCATATATAAATTATATTATTTAATTTCTAAAAATTAAAAATAAAACACCATTATGTAGAAAATAGTTTTATCTTTATAATGAATATTTATAGTCGAATTTATGTCATGTATAACCCTATATAGATAATTATTTACATTACAAAACTTTGATTTTAACTATTTTATCCATTCTTTAAATAAATTAATAATAAATGTCCTAATCTAATCCAAGTAGGCCTAAATGGTCATATTTTATTCCTATGGTTGTTTTTGGTCTAATTAAACTTATCCAAAAGAATTAGGATGTGTGTTAGGGTAATAATAATATGATTTTTACTCTTAAGTACTCTTTTTACTTTTAACTGTTGTAAATAAAAGAAAAAAGTTACTATTCACCAACAAGTATATTAATCTCATTGAACCACATTTTACTCAATGACATCAACCGTGTCTCTCGGATTTTTTAAATTCCACTAACAGAAGCGGTAAAATTATGTTTTATGTAAATTTGCAAATTCTCCTAGGTGGTGGGTAAAAGACGGTGAAATGTTCAATAAACTTTTTATATATCTAAAATTATTATAAAATTACTCTAATTAATTACATTGAACTTATATAGGTATTATGTATCAATTTTGACCTAAAATAAATTTAAATAAAATATATAATTATTTAAATAAAAAGTCGGTTTTTAAATAGTAACCCAGTGTTTTCACTATTCATAAAAAATTGAAAGTTTCTAGAAAAATACCAAATTTCACCCTATGCTAATTTCGAGATTCCGAATCCAAAAATGAAGTCCATTTTGAAAAATAAAATTTCCAAAAATTTTAAAAAGTAGTTATTACTATTCACAACAACTAGTTTTAATAATATTTTAATAGCATATCGTTGTTTAGTAAAACTCGGTATTGCGTACGATGAAACCTATCAAGGAAGGCTGCGATTGCGTGTAAAGCAAGCCAAGCAAGTGATATGTGTAGTGAAAGGTTCTTTTGATGATTTATATAACATAAAAACAATATATTTCTAACAAAAGTCTCGAGTGTTACATGTTCACTATTTAAAACATTATTAAAGAAACCAGGATGTTGAATGGATTCTTTGATAGAAATATGTGGGACCAGACATCCTTGGTATTCAAGGATCTCCCCACACCAATTACTGCTCCAAAAAGAAATATCCCCTCTCCCAAAAATTCAGTGCAAATGAGGTCTTTGAGAGCTGATAATTGAAGAAATTTCAAACCAGAAAGGAGAAAAAAGAGTAGCCTTGTCACCATCCAGGTAACACTTCATAGACCTCCCCCAAAGAGTGCGACCATCCAAGACTTCCCAGGATTACTTGGCCTACATACATTTGATAGTCCCCTCAAGACTATTCACACTAACACCTCCTTCAATAACAGTTCGGGCCAACCTCTCCCATGGAACCCTGTGGATTTTCCCTTCCATATTTGGATCTCATAAAAACATGGAAATAATCCTCTCAATATTTCAGATCACACCCTTGGGTTCTTTAATAGCAGAATGATCATGGATCGGAGAGGTCAAAAGAACATTGTTAATCAATGATATCCTCCCAAAAATGGATAAGAAATAATTCATCCAGATCAGAATACGAGCCAATAATTTACTAGAAAGATGATTAAAATCACATATATGAAGCCTAAAAATAGCAACTGGGGCTCCCAAACATTCCATGCAAAATAACCTCTATTTATATTAAGATGAGAGCTCACCAGAGATATCCTTTAAATAGTGCATTTGAAAGAAATATAAAAATAGATTTTATTTTTCTTAACTTGCTGACCACTCCAATGACAATAATCATCTAAAAATTTATTCATACCCCATAATGATCTACTTGATCCATTCATGAATATCAAAGAATCGTCTTCAAACATCAAACAAGACACTAGAGAAACCCCCAATCATCTTCAATAAGCCATAATGGTTCCATTATTCAAGCATAAATGTAAATCCCTACTAAGAATATTCTAAGCAATGAAAAAAATGCTAGGAGATATTGAATCCCCTTGATGAAGACCACACGTGGCTTTAAAAAAACAATAAGTCATTCCCATATATTAAACTGCCATCCAAAGATAAGAAATACATCAAAAGATAAGATCAAAATTTCTTTAAGAAAAACTCGTACATGCCATAACCTTTTTTAAAAAAATCCACTCCGTTAGATCATAGGCATTACTCATATCTAAATTTATAGCCATATTAGACCCCCAGTTTTATGATTGATATCCCTGATCAAATCCTGGGTCAAAGCAATATCCCCTTTTATAGAGCGGCCTTTCACAAACCCATGTTTCTCTAACAAAATCCACCTAGGCATATAGACAGATAAACGAGCATTAATTATACCGGACAAGATTTTATAGTGTACATTACACAAGCATATAGGTCTAAATTAAAGGATATAAGAAGGATCCTCTTATTTATGGATAAGGAAAAAAAATTGGCACTAGAAATACGAGGGAATTGACCTACCAAAAAGAAATGCTGAACAACCCTGAAAATATCCCCCTTAGATTGTAATCTAGACAGAGTTATATTGATTAATAAAAAAAATTAATATTATTATTTTACATAGTAGCAAAATAATATCTATTTTGTTGGAAGTAACCAAAAAAACTAACTATATTATGTTCATATATATTTGTTAAATGTTTTTTTGTTCATCAAAAAAAAATTAGCGGCTTAAAATGAGTATAAATCCAATTTTAAGAAGAAAATACACAAATATTTTTTAAATGTAGTTTGGGAACCTTTTGACAGTGAACCCATTTTAAATCGAGTTTTTTTCACCTTTATATGTAATATTTTTTAAAAAAATAAACTTTTTCTTTGGAATAGGGTCATTAATATTTATTTTGGTTGAAATTTTGGAATTTTTCTTATAAAATTCATATTTTAATGAATAAAAATGAATACTATATATATTTCAAAACCCCCTCTTTCTTATAATTTATTCATATTTTTATATTATCATTTGAATTTTTTTTCAAATATATTTAGATCATGTTTTTATTATTTAAGTCAATTTTGGTCACTGTAAGTAATTTCCCATTGATGTTTTATATAAATGCATGTCAATATTTTTATGGTTTTTACTTTTAAAAACATGTTTTCTCATTCTGACAACATGATTAATTTTAAATTCACTTTCGTCACTTTTATGTATTTAATTATTAAAACATATCCCACAAGGTTGTCATCATTTTAAAAAATGTGTTTTAATAGTATCAAAATCAATTTTTTGTGAATAGTAACTTTAGTATTTTATTTTCCACATTTAAATGAAAAATTAATTAAATAAGGGTAAAAATAATATTATAATAATATAAAACTACCATAACAATTTTCCTAATCTTATTAAATTAGTTTTGTCTAACCACATAATCAATTTGGATTAATATTTGTTTATTTGCATCCACTTGGGAGTGATACAAGAATCTCTAACTTTAAATTTAATGTAATGGGAAAAATATCATAAAATTGACTCTTATTAATAAAAACATTCCATATGTAGTTATAGAAGTGATAAATTAATCTATAAATATTCATTATAAAGATAAAAATATTACATTCATCATGATATTTTTTTTAATTTTTATAAATTATATAATTTAATTTAATAATGACACAATGTTGATATAGAGATTGTTTTATTAATTAAAGATCCAAATAAATAATATTATATTTATTAAAAGAAAAACTATTCCATATAATTTTTATCATACAATAATTTAATAGTTTCATGTTACTTGTTATAAAAATATAAAATAGTTCTTTTGATAATAAATATATTTTTTATTTTATTTAATTTCAATAAATATAATTGTTTCAAAATTGACATAATTGATATTTTATAAAAATATTTAAATATTGAATTAGATAAATGTTAATAAAATATTTAAAAATTTAAAAGTGGATATTATTAGGTATAAAATATTATAATGTATCCATTTATGGTAATTTTACCCTATATAGGTAAAATATATAGCCTATTAATATATAAAAAGTTATTACCACAATTAAAATTAAAAGAGAATAATTAAGGGTAACCCAAAAAGATAAGTTATAAAATAAATTAAATACATATCTAAAATATATATTATTAGAGCATTTGAAACAATAATCATCATATATTTTTAATAAATGGGTTTATTGTGATTCATAATCGAAATTGAATTGATATTAATTTAATATTTTTTATAATTCTAAGGGTACCCCTTACCTCTCCTATAAAAATGAATACATTCCTCTATATTACTAAAACCTAAAATGACTTTTGGATCATCAGAGATCTTCCCAAAACCATTCCTAGAATCCCTAACCACATTCTTGGAGACTTACTTTTGGTAGAACACCCTATTTATCATTGTTAATGTGTTCTTCAAAGAGATCAACCGAAGAAGATTATGGTTTTATTTGTCTATTTCTATATTATTTCTTCTTCCTATTCCTTAAATTAACACCTACTATGATGATATAATAAAAAATAATCCCAAATATACTGAGATGTTATTATTTTAATATCATCACATAAATACATCTCTATTTCTATTAAAAGGGTATGAAATTAATCATTCATGCATACGTGTGAATTATCATTACCACAAACCGATCTAATTAGTTTTCCATATCCATCAATCATCAGTGGTTATAAATATTTAATTAATGATCATATGTGATATTAATTACAAATTTATCATTATTATATAATTATATATCAATTATTTTCATACATTCAAGCACAAAAAAATGATAACATGGTTCATCTTTACTTGCGAACTATCATCTCCACTAAGCGATATGACTCATTTTTATTTATAATATCATGTGTATGATATATACATTTGTATATTTATATTATTAATATTATATTAATGTTTATATTATAATTATTGAATTATTAATTAATAATTACCTTACTTCCATAATGATCATTCAAAAATGAAGACGTTATTCATGCTTTCATATTATATACCTTCTCCATGAATATAACATTGTTTTTTCATTACCACACTTAATGGTTGGATTAGAAATTTTTATTTATTTATAAAAATAATAAAAATTTCAATAATATTGTTCTAGAGATTATGGATTTATGACCACATGGACTAGTGACATCAAACCTTGTTCATTTGGAATCAAGAACCAAATATCGACAAAATGACCAATATAAACATAAATAATAACACAATTGTTATAATATGGTAATATGTGATAAAAAAGTAATAATATAAAATCAAAAGTTTTTAATTTTTTTTAAATTAACCTATGTTTGTTATTCAGGAAGAACAAGAAGCATACGTGTTGAATCGAAATCAAGGTAAGGGAGTTAGTCCCAATATCTATTCATTGAGGCATATTTTGGTGTAATACACCACCTTATATTATATGGTTTATAAATAAACCCTTTTAATTTTAATTTAAATAATTTTTTAAGGAATATTTTTATATTAAGCTTTTAACTAAATGGAAAAAATGAATTTTTTTTATAATTTTTAGCGATAATGACTTTTCTTCCACCATGACAATTTTGGTATTTGGATACCTCTAATAGCCAAAATGTTCTGAAAAGAAAAATAAATAATATATTCCCTATTTAGGAATTTTGGTAATGAAAATTGTTTTAAGAATGTTTTTATTATTTCAATATATTGTAATTATTCTTTTTGATTTCAAATTTTATGAGTGAGATGCAGATCATTGTAATCTTTTTTATGTAATAATTATATGATGGTACATAGACATTAAATTGGTTGTTATGTGATTAAATAAATATTGGTGGTTATATAATAAACCCAAGATGATTGGTTTTGTAATACACCATTTATAGGTGGTTTCTTTATTACCTCCATTGCAATGGGCATGGTTGTTGGTCATATGGATATTCCATTTAGTGATATGTGTGGAAGTCGACTGTTTGGTTATTCTATTTTAATATAATTATGTCCCAATATACCTTTATATGTTATATGTGATTTCTATGGGTTTTATGGTAATATTTTTATTATAATAAATTGAATTTAACAAGCTTATATTCAGTGAAGAGTATTCACAACTTCATAAAGGTGAAAAGTATTAAATTATGATAATTCATTGATGGTTTACATGTTTTTACAAGGATAATGGTTTTGCCTATTTTTTGTATCCCTTATTGAGAACATAATGGACATCCCTTTTTTAAAATATTTCTCCAAAGGATTTAATGAATAATATATTCAAGGATGGGATCAAGGAAAAATTATAAATTTTAAACATGAAACAAAACAATGTTTCTTTTTAAATGTTTTTGTTATGTAATAATATGGACAGTGAATAAAAGTTTCAAATTTATAATATTTATGATATTATGTATGAGTTATTATATAATTCTCAAAATATATAAACCAGCAATATTCTAAATTAAAATTAGTGTTATATTATTGATTTATCTCAAGATTTTGTATTGTTTAAGGATTGGGCCTTATATCAACAAAAAAATAATAGACAAATGTGTTCTCATAAAACTATTTTTTTTAACATAATGATTGTTCCCATTCATCTATTTTCCACCAAAACACATTCATTTAAGATTATGAGACAAATTGTGTGAATGAGTTTAAATAAACTTTACACTAAAATTTGAGTGATGTTTTTTATTTAAAACAAGATATATTTGTCTTTAGATTACATTATTTACAAGAATTACGTTACCACATAGATAGAGAATAATAGAAAATATTTGTTATTTATTTCCATATATTATGTATAATTTCAACATTTGATTGTGTTTTTGGAATTTTTTCAAATATGGGTTACCTCATATTCTAAATGATAAATAACCATGTTGAATATTTCATGCCTAATAAAATAAAATATAATTTCAACGGACCATAATATTCAAAAAAGAGATGAAAATATATGATAAAACCCAAACTAAACACATATAAAAAATACAGTAACGAAATGGAATAATTAATACATCACACAGAAGGTCCCACAACCCAAGCATCAAATAGTTTAGTCTAATGGAAATTATAAATATTAATACACATATTTTATATGTTTTGATTTTGATAAAATAAATTAACTCTTAGACATTTGATGAGACTTTATAATCATTAATATCAATTTATGGGAACACATAATAAGGGATATAGTCAAAAACACTGTAAGTGATAACATAACAATGGTTATATTGGTTAGATTTTGAACATTTAAAAGATCATGAATAAGAAGAAATATCTTGTTTAAAATAAAATTAATAAATAATTATTTATCATAATAATGAATTATACATATATCACTTCAACTGATATCACTTTTATCATGAATTAAGATAATAACAAATGATTTATATACCATGAGCCATGAATTTAGAAAAAAAAAGTTTCATAATTATAAACATTTTATTTCTTATCATGGATAAACTGGATACCTAATAACCATTACCTCATTAATTTATGAGTAGTGATAAACAGAATCACATTCACCCTTTTTTAACCTTGATACATTCTAACCTATAGAGAAATAAAATTGCGAGTATTAAAAAACACCATCAAACCGAACCATTGTGAACCTATATACATTTTAACTTTTTGACATAACATTTTTATCTTATAATAGATAATCACATACCAAGGGAAATGGACGGAGACAAAATTTGCACTCATCTCATAATCTATATACTTATATGAATCATAAAATTCAATTACATTCTACATAAAAAATGACTCATAGAAATAAAATGGGTTTCAAAATACAAAAAATAGAATTAATTAGATTTTCATAAGGATCCAAATGAAATTAAATGTGTTTTATAAAACAACCAAAAGAAATAAAATAACATCTTAAACTAAATAATCTGATACTATAAACATGATCCTCAAATAATACCACAATAATGATTAATATATGGTGAAACATGAATGAATGTTACGTTGGAAGATGTTTATTAGGATTATAATGAAAACGAAATCATGAAATTAACATTTTTAAATAAAATTGTATTCATAATTATAAAATTCATATTTATGAATCACATATCAAAAAGATACATCTTATTTTATGAAAAATGAAATGAAAACCATTCATGTAAAGGTACATTGTTCAAATAATATATTTCCTAATTATTAAAAAAGAGATTCTAATAACCCGAGATTTTATTAGAATTATTCTTTTTAATTTCATTGATGTCTTGTGATTTACACTACAAAAAAATTAGCTTGTGCTATACACAACACTGTATTAGCTTGAAGTATACACAACACTATTCTTGGCTTGTGTTACCCACAATTTCAAGTTCGTTTTATGAAATTATTCTACGCAACATTAAGTATAGATTTTGTTTAAAGTATAAATGAAATATGTTTTCACTATGTTATATGAAACACCAAATGGAGCTTTAACTACACGCAGCCGTGACTTGGCTTGCATTACACACAATCAAGACTTTACTCGATAGCGTGTGTAGTACGCAATACCGAGTTTCACTAAACGATATATTATTATAATATTATTATGAACTAGCTATTATGAATAGTAATACCGACTTTTTGAAATTTTATAAATTTTATCTTTCAAAATGGACTTCATTTTTGGTTTTGGAATAGCGAAATTATCCTAGGGTGAAATTTTGGTATTTTCTAAAAACTTTCTATTTATGATGAATAGTGGAAACACTAGGTTACTATTTAAAACCCGACTTTTTATATAAAAAATTATTTATTTTATTTAAATTTATTTTAGTTCAAAATTGGTACATAATACCTATATAAGTTCAATGTAATTCATTGGAGTCATTTTATAATAATTTTAGATATATAAATATTTAATGGAACTTATCACCGTCTTTTACCCACCTCCTAGGAGAATTTGTAAATTTACATAAAACATAATTTTACCACTTTTTTTGGTGGAGTTTTGAAAATCCGATAGACACGATTAATATCAAGGACTAAAATTTGGTTCAATGAGATGAAAATAATTTTTTGTGAATAGTAACTTTTTACTTATTTTTACCACGGTTAAAAGTAAATAGGGTAATTAAGGGTAAAAATGATATTATTATTATTACCCTAACAAATGTACTAATTCTATTGGATAAGTTTAATTCGACCAAAATCAACCTTAGGAATACAATATGACCATTTAGGCCCAATTGGATTAGATTAGGACATTTAATATTATTTTATTTAATAAATAGTTAAAATAGTTAAAATCAATGTTTAATAACAAAACTATTTTTAATATAGGGTTATAAATAAGATAAATTCAACTATAAATATTCATTAAAAATATAAAACTATTTCCTACCTAATGGTATTTTATTTTTAATTTTGAGACAGTAAATATTTGATGTTATTTATGACACAATGGTGATGCAATAGTTACCTAAATAATGATATATTAAAATAATTGATATTATAAATACCCACATAAATGTAATTTGAGAGTTTTTATGAATTACACTAATTTTATAGGTTAATATGACATGTTATTATTGATTTAATTATATTTTTTCGTACTAATCCTGCTGTTATAATTTTAACAAAAATAAATTACCAAATTGTGTCAAAATTGACATAAAATTGTTTTTAAAACAAATATTATATTATTAATTGTTATTTTATTGCTACAAATCTATTCTTCGTCCAAAGGAAATATATAAGGATATATATATTAATAATATACCACTTGGGGTTCGTTTGGCTTTTTATAGTAAGTTTATTAACCATATAGTGTAAGAAAATAAGAAGACACAGTAAAAGTTAAATTATTTAACATATAGTTAAATATAAATGATAAGGTTACAATTGTAATATAAACTTGTCTAAAATCTATTGGATGAGAGAATTTAGACCCATAACCACTTTCACTTTGATTTAAATCAATTTGGACCTATTATAAACCGAATATTACTATATTATAAAATAATATTTTGAGTTTTTCCAAAGGTTCCCCTCTCCTCCCTTATAAAAAGGGCACACCTTCCCTCTTCTCTTCACACACTTTTGAGCCTTGAAGCTCAGAAAAACCCTGATAATTTCTCTTATCCACTTCCCTAGCAACATTCTAGAGGTTCTGGTCTTCTGAAAGACCAACTCTACTTCCTTAAGAGAAGGCTTAAAGGAGGTGCGTCGAAGAAGAGGTAATCTATTCTTTCGATTCTATCAAGTTTCATTCTTCTTTAACTGCTTCTTATTTAGTTGTTTCATTATAAAGTAATAACATAAGTATAAATCATATACTGATATGTTATTATGAAAATTAAACCACCCTATTTCACATTCTATCCATCCTACAGAAAATTAAATCACCACGCGTGCGTACGTACTGAATACCATCTCAACGCCGTGGTGTAATCATTTTTTCCACCACCACCTTATAGGGATGGGTATAATGGTGTAAATAAATAACTATATATGGTTATTTTAAAGTGATACTGATTTTTTAATATTATAAAAACACTTCAATACAATTCCATGATCATGGGAATGATATCATCGCTCGTGCGTACGTACGGACTACCGTCTCCACGAACGCGATGAGATTCATTTTCCATGATTAACCATTCACGAATGATTATAAAGTACATATAATGAATAACAATGAAATATATGAAATAATGAAGCTAATGGATTTATTTATATAGATATATATATATATACATATATTTATTTATTTAATCTTCTTACTTACATTCAAGTCAAATAAGGAAAAGAAAACAACGTTCATGCATACGTACGCCCTACTGTCTCCATGTACGGTGTATTTAATTTCATTTATCTATAATATATATATATATAATGAATATATATTTTATATATATCATGATTTAAATTCTGGAAGTAATTAAATCTGAAATAAGTAGTAAAGATATCAAGAACAACAAGTCCAAACACGTACAATAAATAAAACGTTTCAGATACATACGAAGCATATCAGACCTAAGGTAAGGGATAACTATTCCAATCTCGCTCTTACCCGAGATTGTTTATTCGTAAGTATTTACTGGGGTTTTTGTTATCATCCATTTCCCTATTCTCTAAAAATGTTTTCATGTATGTTTAATGGCCTTTTTACCCATTTTTAAATTTTACAACATGTTATGAAAGGAATATTACTTTTGTTTACCACACGAGGAACTTTTTGACTTTTCCGACAAATGTATGAGGAGAATGTTTTTTTAACTTATACAGCATGAACATATTTTTACGATTTCATATCACATATTTTTCAAGAAGCTCCCTCTACAAGTTTTCATGGTTATTTTAAATAAAATCCTTTTCTTTTAAAATTAGGGGTCATTTTGTGAAAAAAATGATTTTTAAAGAAAAAGGATATATTCATCAAGAATTCATTTCAAGTATTTTATCAAAACTAATTTCCATATAAGATGAAATTATTTAGCATTTTTATGTTTCAACTATAATATCTCTATGATTTACATGGTTTCACTTTTCTTATGATGAAATTAAATCCATTTGTTTTATATGGATTATATTATGATGGCATGATGTTTAAGAATCCCATTCTATTACATGGGTTATGTTATGATGTATGATTTATTATTTTGTGGCACATGAAATAATTATTTCATTATGAGATGGGTGGGACCTATATCTCCCTCCAATTCATTGGGTAAGATTTATATATCATGAGATAGACATGGCAATAATGGTAAGTTAATCCAGTTCAGTGATACATGACTTGAACAAGGAGTGAACTCAATTTAGAAAGGGACTTTGTCCACTAAGATGGTCTTGGAAGCAATGCCTTGTCTACTATGGAAATCATAACAAGTGCTGAATGGTTGCTACAATTACATGATTTATTCCCATGCTATTTTATCAATATTTATGTTACATTATGATACATTCCTTACGTACTTCCATGATTTATATCTTTTCTCAACACTTTGATGTTTAAACATTATGTTCATGTTTTTAGGTACAAATTTATATGGTTTGTTTTATTTTCTCCATTCTTACCCTTACTGAGCATTTGATCTCACCCTTTATATGTTTTCTTTTTTCCAAGATTTCAAGAAAGGTTTTAGGTAAGAAAACCAAAAGGGGAAGATCTTTATGGGAGGTGTTGAAGATATTTCACCACGATTAGAAGATTAAATTCTGTGTTTCTGAACACACTAAACTATTATGGTCCTTGTGTTCCTGTGTTTGTTATGTAATATGTATTCTGAAAAAGTAATGTAATGTCCATGTACGTCAAGTTTTGGGTCTCTATAGAGACATTATTTATACTTGAAAATGATTGGAAATCGAAGTTCATATACTATATTTTATAATTCAAAGAAGGTATTTTGTGTCACCAAATCCCGCACATTTACCTTTGATTTCCATGCAATTTATTTATAATTAATTATAACAATGATAAAATACATAATTTCTTTTTTTTCAGATACTGAATAATATTCATTTCCATTAATATTCTTCTTTAGTTACAATTATCTTTATATATGAGTTTTTCTTAATCTCTTTTAAACATTAGATGTTAATAGTATTCACTATTATGAGCATGGTTTATAAAAAAAATTCAATATTAATGTATATAGAAAATATGATAATTTTAAAATAATTAATTTTAATTTGATATATGTTTCATAACTAATTATAATTTTATAATTCTATTATAATGGAATTTTAGTCATATTTCGTGATGTTAAAATTGATAATGAAATAGTATTTGGTTATTTACCGATATCAATAGATTACCGTATAATGATCCTTGATTTCTATGCTATAAAACTAACCAATATTAGTAATATTTAATAAAAATATATATAAATCATATATACTCATAAAATATCAAATAATACTATCTATGTTTTTAAGTGATGAAAAAAGAAAAAATTTTATTAGTGGATGCAGTTGTTTGTGCAATGACTGATTCATGTTTTCATTTTTATTAATTAAAAAGGGGAGGGTGGTTAATGTTTTTAAAATCATTATAATAACCTAAATTAATGATTTTTATACTTATTCTATCTTTTTAATGTAGTCAAATTAAATTTAGTGAAGAATAAAAGTACAAAATTAAATAAAAAATGATAGAGAGGTTAGTAAATTATACCCAACTTATTGAATTATCCCCTTTATAAAGAGGATTAAACCCTTGAGGGATGGATTAATGATATGATAATAACCTATTTATAAAATATAAATGTGTTTATAAGTGGTTTGGGTATACTTTTTTAGATCCTTAAGGGTTTTTGTGAGAGTGGATGTGAGGAGAGGGGCACCCCTTTAATATGTGAAAACGAGATTCATATTTTCAAATATCCAAAAAAATAAATAATAATTATTTAATATCATGGGAATTGCATAACCAAATTGCGATATAATGTAGAGGAAAAGAAATAATCTCTACCCACAATTTTAAAAATGAATTTAAAAATTTATTTATATATGTTAAGCAACATACCTCTAAGAACACTCATTTTTACCATTGTAGTTTTTATAATGGTAAATAATTCTTTATTGGTAGTTTTCCTTAATTCAAAAATTAAAATGGAATTTATTATATATTTTTTAGGTAGTGATTCCAAAATTTAAAACTAATTATTATTATTTTAAAAAAAATTATAATAAATAAATATAAAATACTTAATTTGTATGGTTTTAAAAAAAATTATCTAAAAAATATTACTTTAATTGAAAAATTTCAAATATGTGTTTATAACTCAAAAGGTCCACTTTTTAATTTTCATTAAAAATTTAAAATAAAATTATTTCTAATAAAATAGTTTTTATAATTTAGAAATCATACATATGCAGTAATATTATAAAAAAAGCATGTCAATTTTTAAAATGGTATTTTTCACCATTAATAAAATAAATAAAATGTTTTAGAAAAGAAAAGAAAAATAATCTAAATAATATATTTTTATTATTATTTTAAAAATATTTTTAATTTTTTCAAATTAATTTTTTTTAAATTTGTTTATTAGATATTTCAAAAAAATTAAAAAAAATAGCAGAAGACTATTCTTATTTTAAACTAGCTATTCAAAATGGTAAATATTTATTATTATTATTTATTATTATTTACTAGTTAATTTAGTTTTAATAAATTAATCATAGTATCAATATATTTTATTATTAAGTATTCATAATATAAATAGTATTTTTAAATAAATCACGGATTTTATAAAATTATATTTTTTTTGAAAAAAAGGTTTTACTTAGTTATTTTGCCTCTAATAATTTCAATAAACTAGTATTAATTTTTTATTTTCAGTAAAAAAAATTTATTTTTTTATCATTTTCATGTATTTTAATAGTAAATATTTATTTTTAATGGTGATATCTAATACTTATATTTAACTTGACTATTTCATGGTTTTTCTCTAGTTTGGCGTTTCCTGTGGGGCATGCTATCGAACAAAGTTTTTTAGTAAAGGAGAAAAATAGTTGTCATTAAATCTTACCAACCAAAATATGAATTTAGAATCAAAATTTCATTATATGGAGGAAGACATGTGGGGGTACATTTATCTCATCACATACACAGGTTATTACATACTCTCCTCAAACATATGATTTCTCTATAAAACATTGACCCGATTATCAGTGTCATTCCTTAAACCTTTTATCTTTAATTTAATATCCTCATATGTTTTTCTTCAATGTATAGGTCAAGTTATAGTTGAAAAACTTTTCATTTTAGCATAATTTTTGGATCTTGTATGTAGTTCCTGTATAAAATCATCATTCACATAGGAAAGGTGAGGAGGGAATGCTAAGAAATAATGTAGGACTCTTACAAGATAAAGGTTAATGAAAGGATTTATGTACATTGGGATTAGATTCATTCTCATCCCAAATATCATAACCTATTTTATTGGATATATTTATAGAAATATATTATCACCGTCTTTAAATTATAAATATATTTGATGATTGATGGTATATCTCTTTCATCAACTTTGTGAAGTTTTCATATGGAACTAAATGGTTTAGAACATCTCAATAATTTTATAGAAAAATTCAAGCCCTATCATCATTATTTCCAAAAATTATCCCAACATGATGTTTTCCTATATAAATTCCCATAATAATACTCATATCATTCCATTTATATTCTATAATGGATATTGTTGTTATATAAGAACTCAATATGAGTAATATTTAAACAAAAAAATCCTTGAAAATACATTGGAAAAGATTGCATTATATATTTAGTGTTTTAATGGTTTTATCATACTATAAATCTATAAAAATAAATTACATAATGCTAAAATTTTGTTCAATCACCAAGACATACTAAATAGTTTTCTAGAATTTTGATGTAAACTTCATATCTCGTTTATATATAGTAAATTGGGGTAGTCTATGGTGCATAAATACTAAATTAATGTATATATTGGATGGTTTATCTAATGAGATATATTATATTATTATAATAAAATTCACTAACATTGTAAGGTGATCATCTACCAACCATTTTTAATTTTAAACATTATATGTTATAAGTATTTATACAAATAAATCCATGGTGATGTGCTCCCATTAACATATAGGTGTGTAATGATTATATAAAAACTTCACGATTTTGTGAAATTTCCTTAACTGGATAAAATATGAATCATAAAGTTATGTATTCTATTATTTTCATATTCATGTTATCCAAATTAATTTTTTTCCTTAGATATCTATACATAATTTTACCTCTTAGATAGATAAGTAATTATATTAATATGCATCATCCAAATCTTATTCTTCATTTCTAGTATATATGAAACACAAATCTTATATTAAAACAGTATAATTAAATTTTAATCAATGTTTAAATATAGAATGTTATCTAACTTTTTTTTAGTTCCACATAATTTTTCTAGTGTTCTATGATCCTTCCATAAATAAATTGATTAGAAAAAACTATTTCACGGTATGATTTATCCCTTTTGCATATGAATTCAAAATTCATTTAACATGTCATGGAATTTTAAATTCAAAACATCATCCAACTTGTTTTCCTTTCATGGATGGTAATTTATTAACAAGGCAGAATCATTAATTACCCCTATCCACCTCCTTTGGTACATGATTAACACCTTGTGATTGAATATATATTTCATTTTCTTGAAATTGGTTTATATATCACACTTCCCCCCTTATATCTAAATCTAATATATATTAAATTAAAATATCACAACCACTAATTCTATATAATATATCATGTAACCTTTCTAATGAGTATATAATTAGAATGAGGCATAAGAAATTAACATTTTATTTTTCATGAGCATGCATATCAACAATTTTAATGACAGATCACTATAAATTATAAACCCTTCATCACTATAGGAATTGGACCAAATCCATTTTTTTTCTATGTACAAAATATCCTATTTAAAAATATGTGGGAACCATTAAAAATTACCAGTCCGATGTCAAACCCATCCAAAAATCCACTTTCAAAAATAAAAATATACCCAAAAAATCAACATTCAAAATTCAAAATTCAAAGCAGAATCACACCTCGAGCCATGAACCTTGAGAGAAATGAGGCCACATGTTGCCCATGACATCAACATCACCGTTGTTGTAGATGTTGACAACATCGTCGCCAGAATCAATGCACCATGCCTGTAACACCAAAACATCACTAGTGTAGTGATTTTTTCCATAAAATCCTTGATGATTTCCTCAAATTATTCTATACATAGAAACATGACTACTTTCATTATTTTCAAGGTTAATGGACTCGAAATCTATGAGAAACTTATCACAATGAATTGATAATTCCATATATCCAAATGAAACTAATGAATCTAGTCACAGTTTTTAGTATGGTCCATTTCCCAATAATCTAAATCATTAAAATATCTATAAATATTCTATTTTGTGAGATTACATGACCAAAGAAAAATACATTCAGAATATATAATACACATTTTCATTATTTCAATATATTGTTTATCCATTCATAGGTCTTAAATAGAGTCTTAAAGTGTTCTTTATTCTCTTACATACATTTGAAATATACTGTCTATCATCTATAAAGGCCTAAAATAATTGACCTAGGTAATCTCTAATGAATCTGTTTATAATATTCATGAATACAATGGGTGAATTAGTATGTTTAAATGTAAACACTATAAAATCATAGTGGCAAAATAAAGTCTATAGTTTTGTGTTTGGAATATCCTCCCCATTTTACCCTTAATTTATTATATCCAAACTAATGATCAGTCATTGATAAGAATTTAACTCATCTATATTTATTAATAGATCATGAATACAGGGTAGAGGATACATGTTTTTTATTGTCATTTTTTGAGTTCATTATAGTCGATTAAAACATGTATTGATTCCTCTTTCTTCAATAAAAAGAGTATCGGTGAACTCTATTTTGATGAGTTGGAGTGTATAAAAACATTATCCTTATGACCTTGTAATTTATTATTAAATTACATTAAGTTATCTAAATTCAATCTATATATAGTTTTTAAGATAATGTATGATATAGGTTTGGGTTAGATTCAGAATTCAACCTCATGTTCTAGGGGAATACTGAAACAATCATTGATAAATACATCATAATATTCATGTATAATTTGAATTTTCTCAATGCTAACTCCCTCACTTATAATATGAGTGAAAAACCCCTTTATTCTTGGTATCAAGACCCGTAATATTAAATTTTTTAACAAAGAATTTTCTATATCATCATTTCATTGATACATGATAACAAAATGATTATGGATACAAATGTTGATTTTTATTTCATTAAAATTTATATGATATTTATATCTAAAAATAAAATTTATACCTATAATTGTATAAAATTTATATATATGATGAATAAAATTATTATTTTGAAGTATATTACAAAAATACATGGTACAAAAGTTTTTTACACACTAATTTCATTTGGAATTATTGTCAGTGTTTACATGGATAGGTCAATATTTATTATTTTAGGTGGACAATATATATTTTTAGAAGACATATAATATATAAAATAATGATAATAATATAAATAAAATAATAAATTCATAGTTATAGAGTGTAAAATTAGTATACCTTCTACTAATTAATATTTATGTCCACCATTGCAGCTTTTATTGCATAATCAGTCCATTTAACCCTTAGTTTAAATGGTTATTTCTAACCATTTCCTTCATTAAATATTGGGTTATGGTACAGAGTCAGATAAAGGAAATAATCAATTAATTTTAAGCATTGAAGAGTGGGTGGTGCATCAATTGTGGTATTCTTTACCTTAATAATTTTATGCAACCTATATAGATTACTTTTCAATTCCTTAGATAGTTGGCCTACATTACCACACATGTAATAATTTACAAACCCTCTAATGAATGACTGAGGTGTTTTCTCCCACATATTATTCATGATTGAAGTAAAACATTATTACACACATGAAATGGTTCTATGGGGATTTCTTCATAGTGTATATTTCTTTTCATTTTCTTGAATCATTTCAATATCTATATTCAATATCAACCTTAATAAAACATTAAAAAACATCCTAATAAATTCTAAATTCCATTATATCTAATTTATTCTCAATATTGGGTTTTATGAAACGAATGGATATATATTGTTTAGGTGTAAATAATGGAAATAAGGTGCACTGTGTGAGTCTTATGATGTTTCCCTCATAAGATCCAATAGAATAATCATTATTTTGTTTCAATTCAAGTAATTATTATTCCATAATTGTGTTAATAGTTTAAGGGAAATATATTGGGAAGAACATTTCCATAAATACCCTCACTTCATATAATAAAAGAACTTAGTTTTTTTATTCCTAATGTGACTAGATCGTTGATCATCATTACCTTCCAAAAAATAGGCAACCAAAATAAACTTATCATGTTATGAGAACTAAAGGATAGAAAATATAATTTCCATTGTATTACTCTAATGATTATAAAGAAACGGGATTAAAGGACCATTAAATGATGGTGGTGTTTGATACATAAATGGTTCATTAGAAATTTTCTCCAATATTAGTACCTTTAAGAGTTCAATATTATCCATGTGATTATTTATAATATGATAACATTGAGTGAAGTTTTTAATAAGATTTCAAACTGTAGCTCCTATATCATTTATTAAATCGACAGATTACACATTTTATCCATAATTATAAAAGTTACATATAGTTTTCAGTATATTATATAGAAAATAGTCTTCATGGAGGGTATATTTATATTTTTAAACATATTATTTAGAATAATAAGATCATAAAAAAATATATAAAAAATAATATTCATATTTCAACCATAAAACCCCCATACGATTCAATAATTGTTATAAATGATTATTAACATTGTTGTTTTTCCTTAACAAAACTAGTTAACATGATAACCAAATCCTGTGTAATGTCACATTAAAAAGAATATTAATTAACCAAATAATATACCCCAGGATTTTCTATATAGGTCTGTCGTTATGTCTATTTTCATTTCACTAACCCAAATTTATATTAATAAAAAAATTCCCAATTCAGGTTTCTTACCACACGGTACATCCATGATAGAGCCTATATCCTCTTGGAGCTATCCCTACATGTTTTTATTATCTAAAATAAAAAAAAATCAATGCATTAAAAAAATATCATGATGACATATTTAACAAGTCTTTAACGTTTTGAATATCGTTTTAACATAATATACACCAAAAAAATAAACCTTTCATATTATACCATCTAATGATAATAAATATAAACAAACATGCATATTTACCAAAAACGGGGTTCAATTAACAAATAAGGAAAAAATTAATCAAACCAAGGACAAAATATCTAAGTTTATGGGAATATGGAAACAAAAAAAACAAATATTTTACATTCTATGAACATCTATCTGTAAACATGACACTCTTATACACATTCCATGAGTCAAAATCATATTCAAAACCCAGTTAATATAAAACATAAGAATAGGTAATCTAAAAGTCATAGTAAGGGATATCCTAAAAAGGATATTGTGGATAGATCATAATCCTACTGAATGGAATAAATAAAGAATGATTTCTATTAAAAAAATATAAATCACGGAGTGTTAACCAAAAGAATGAAAAATAAAAATATTATATCAAACAATAAAAATTTTCAGCAAAAAATGTTAAAAAACATGAATCATAATGCATGTTACATTATTATAGAAAAGAAAGTTGTGTAGTAATAAACATAAAATTTCTTATCTTTGTTAACCTGGATACCTGCTAATCTATTCACCTGTAAAATTGGTAGTAAATATAATTAACATCAAACACATCAATTATAAACCTAGATAATTGGTATCCTATAAACTTATAATGTTTTGGTTATATCTAAACACCATCGGACTCACCCATTATAAGCCTAACTAATCTGAAACCTTTAAACTTAATATTTCTATATTATGAGATATAATCCTTTACTCAATGAATTTGCGGAGATAATGGTCTTAACCATAAAATAATTCATAAATTTTTATGTCACATAGAAATCATTTTCTTTTTACATAATGAATATCCATATAAAATTAAATGGGTTTTATAATAATAAAATGAAATTCATTAAATATTCACAATGAAACCTTTTAAATGTAATCAGTTTAATAGAATATTCAAAAATCATAAAAACATCATGAACTAAATAATTTTATACAAAAATTTTGATCACCCAAAATAATAACATAATGAAATTATAATATAGGGTGAATGATAAAGTATAATTACATTAAATTTAGATCTTTTTAAAGATAATTAAAACCAATTAAAATGATATATATAAAAAAAATTATTCATTTTTGTAAAATTCATAGTTATAAGTCTCTTTTAAAAATTACACCTTTGTTTAGAAAAATGAAATGAAACCCATTCTTGGAAATGGAATTATTTCACAAATGATTTTCCAAGATGTAAAAATGATAAAATTAATTAATCAGGAATGCCATGAAAATATAAGGCTCAAATAAGAAATTATAAAAATCAAATTAGTGAGTTTAAGCTACCAAGTCCCTTGAATTTTTTATTTATTTCCATTTAACTTCTTTAAACCCATTTCCTATAAAGATAAAAATAAATATTATGTATTTCATAACCTTAATATTATAAATTTCTATTCATTATCATCATTAATAACAATTATATTCATGTATTTTGTTGTTGCGATATCTGTTCAACATCGAGTGTTAATAATCATTACTGTTTAGAACTAGGTTCTTAAAAGAGCATCAATATTTGTTTTAAAAAAATATATTATCATTTTATAAATCATTAAAGATATCTAAGATATCTATTTTATAAATAATTATAATTTTGTAATACAATTACATTGGAGTTTTAGCTACATTTTTTTAGTAAAAAGTAAGGACACAATTGTTTTAGATTATTTATATATATCAATTGATTTCCTTATAATGATAATTACTTATTATTCTATGAAAGAGAATCTTACTTAAAACATATGTTACAAAGATATATATATGTATGTATGTATCATATATATACATCCAATATAAACTAAAACCTTTAATATTTTAAATTGATTTAAAATGAAACATGTTTATCAGTGGAAGAGGTAGTCCACACAATGTACGACTTATGTTATCATTTTACAGATTGGAAAATGGGAGGTAGGTTAATTTTTTTAATAAAATGTAATATAATAATTGTACAATAAATATAATTATGTTATAATTTTATTTTTCTGAAAATAAATTTTAGGAATAAGAAATGTAAATAAAGATATAGAAAATAAAATAAAATAAAAGAGTGGTTTGTAACATATACCTCACTTCTTGAATTATCTTCATGGAAAATAGAATTAAACCTTCAAAATATGGACTTTTGATAATATATATCCTAATAAAGATTTATAAAAGTTTGTAGGAGAGTGTTTGACTATATAAGTTCCAAACTATGAGGATGGGGCAGGTGTTAAGGGAAGTTTGGAAAGGATTGACCTTTTTATAAGTGAAAAGGAGTTATATTTAAGGATAAGTTACTCTCATGGTATTTTACTCAAATATTTAACTATAATGGAGTGGATAAGATTTATATTCAAAAAAACTACAAAAACCCAATTAAAAACTTTTTTAATCATTTTAGGCCCTTTACCTTTAGGTTTAATCACTTTTACCATTTTAGTTTTCACCAAGGTAACTAGTTTGTACCTATGTAAATTATCATATATGACTAATAATATATTGAAATTTTGTATATAATTTTGATGTAATTATTTTAAATTTTGTATATATTTTTTTGATTTATTTTTAAATAGTGGAAAGAATTTAACTTTAAAATAATAAACTTGTAATTTATTAATAACATTTATTTAAAATATCACATAAATTATTAAAAGTAAAATATGGGGTTATAAATAAAAAAATACCTTTTACAAATTACAAGGTAACCTATAAAAAATATTTTTTATTATAAAATGGTTTTATAATTTTCTAAATCATACATACACTAATAATGTCACAAGTTAATGTTATTTTTAAAAATGCAACTTTCAGTATTCACCAAAAAATAAATTATTTTAAAAAAATAAAATAAATTCATCTTAATTATGTAACATAATGGTTAATCCCAAAATCATGTTAATTTTCTTAAAAGTAAGTATGTTAGATGTTATATTTCATCATTTAAATAAAATCATAAAAATAAAAGAATAATATTCATATTGGAGAATAACTTTTTAAAATATTAATTGTTCTCTATTATTATTTCTTATTATTTACAAATAAATTTATTTTTAATCTATTATTATTATGATAAATATATTTTATTGTTATTTAATAAAAATAAAGATATTTTCTAGAAATAAAAACCACATTTATAAATATATATTTTAAACAATAACATGAATTTCATAGTTTTTTATCTATATTAATTGTGTTCAATTAGCATTTAATGTAGTCATTATTTTCATTGAACACATATTTAATATTTAGGTCACTATTTCAAATATAATACAATTCAATTACTAGTTATTTAATATTAATATTTATTACTTATATTTTACATAAATAACTCCCTATTTTCATTTTAGTTCTCTGTTTCGTCAGGAGAAAGATATAAAATATAGTTTTATATTAAGGATGAAAAACACATTTCATTAATTGATATTATTACTATTTCTATACATTAACCAAAAATGTTTTTCCTCAAACATTAAGATAATGTCAATTATGAATAAACCATCATATAATGAAATAATACATTAGCGTCGAATACATCAATAAAATATGACCAATAGATCAACTGGAATAATTTCATAAATAAATAACTTTTACACTCTTAGAAATATGAAATACCACATTTTAAAGTAATATATTAAAATTTTTAGATAATATATACTTCGAAAATAAATATATCAATTACATTTTTACAACATCAATCACTCATAATATCATATAACAATAATTTATATGACCTAATAATATATTCTCCAAAATATGCTAATATTTTCCATTAATAAGATGAATAAGTATAATTTAACATTAAAAAAATAAATTATTATAAAATTTAACCAAATTAATATTAATAAATTAATATCAACTATGATGACATCAAATCACATCACTTAAAATAATATACAATTTACATTAATTCATAAAATATTCCCAAAAATATGTAAACATATTTCAAAATAAAATTATCTACCTAATAACAAGTCACTTTTTAAAAACCATTCTTATCTATATGATTATTCATATTTTATAAAAATTATAATATCTCATTTACCTAATTATATATAATAACTGTATCATAAAAGATGTTATTAAACTAAATTTATATCATTATAATTTACCTTTTATCCAAATAGAGTAATATTCTTCCCAAAAAAACATAACAATAAATGAAATTATAAATATAAGGGTTATATATAACTCATTCATATATTAAAACGTCATAAATGTACCCAAAAATAAAATTAATCACCTTTCATTATAATTACTTAAGATCTAAAATTTGTGTTGATAATTTTGAACTTATGATCAATCATAATTATTATAAATTATTTAGTAAAATACCATTACTTTCTAACTCTAAGAACCCTATACATAGAAACATAAATAATTAACCTTTTTTAATGATATATTGACCATGCTTAATCATCATATTACTTAATACTTGATTCAAACATAAAAAATCTAAATCATATCATAAGACTCAGCATTCCCAATATAATCAGGATTCCTACTTTAAATATATAAAAATGTTTTAATATAATTCATTTCAATTATATATTAACAATAATTTCATCATCATTCGTAAATAATAAGGAAAAACCTCTATTATTTGGATCATTCTTGTCTACATTATGAGTTTTACTATATGGAAATCAATTTATATAATTCAAAATCTCCCACATTTAAACAATAAATTTATTCCTTATCATGATCTTTATTCCTCTATAATATTATAACTAAAACAAGAATTTTACATATTATTTTATTAACATATTCCCTCTATTACACATATAAAATATCTTCTTATTTTAATAGGAAAATTAATTATGATATTCTCTCTAAAGTTAGGGATCATAAGATCCTTAATCTTTGTTACATAACAATATCTATAACAAACAATTCCATGAAACACCATTATTATATTATTTAGGGTGTTAGGAAACTCATCTAATTTTATGTTATTAATCCTAACAAGAGACAACTAGTTAGCCATAACCGAAATATTATGTAATATTTATATAATACCATTTGATTTATCATTTATATAATCACTAAAATTACAATCAAATGCATTTTTACTAGGTTCATATTGCTTCAATCCATTTACTAAAAAACCTCTATGGATGTGTATATGAAATAAAATCATAGATACCCATATTATGTAGATGATAAATAGAGTGATATCCTTGAGAATGTAAACTTCTATTCCACTATTTTCAATCAACCTTAAATAACCATAATTTCCAATCACCTATTGACATTTATGATAATATAAGACTTTTTAATTCTAATTCCTAACCAATATGTTGAAATGTAAATTTTTAAATATATTTAATATTATACTCATCAAAACAATTGTTAACCTATGAAGTTATCTGAACATGGATATGATCCAATAATAAAGTCATGTAACCTAAAACCAAATAATTAGGTTTTTAATAACATGGATTTAAAACTCTTATATTTCCATGAATTTTTTATTTAATTTTTTTTATTGAATTATGTAATAAGTTACATTAAAAAAGATGAATGTTTAACATCTTGTACATTTTCTCCAAAGAATATGTTCTTAAATTCAAAAAATGTTTTTATTCAAGATAATTTTTTTTCATTTTTGATGAGTCACCATTGATAAATTATTTATATTTCTGTAGTTTTGATAAATAATGAGATCTAGTGATGAATATATAGTAGCGAGGGATGGATATAAATATCTCATAAAGGGATACCAATATAAAAGAAACTCATTAGTGTGATGAAACACTTGAAAACCAATAAAGTGTTTTACCCATTTAACAATCAACGTTAATAATATATATATAATTTAATTTCACATGTGAAAATCATCCGTTATGTGATGAAAAATTTTAATACCTATAGAAATGATAATTTATTTAGATAAATATTCATTATTAACTGAAAATTAATTTTTTTTAAAAAAAATTAACGAAAAAAGGTGATAAACCATGCGTTCAAACAAAAAATGAGATAACAACACCATTGAATGACCATTTATGTCTACCAGAGTTAATCTCCCTAAAAAATTTATAGGATATGGGGGATACCTATGTTTTTGGTTCATTGAGTATCAGATCTGCAAATTCAAGTGCTAGCTTATCCCATGAAAAAACAAACTCCTCTTGACTGATCTTCCCAATGTTGAGTCCCCCAACAAGAATCAAGCCCTGCTTGTCGATCTATGTTTTTTCTACTAATTTAGTGTCACCCTCAGTGACATCCCTATCATTTTAGTATCTTCCACTTTAGTATAATTGAGTAGTTAAACATATTTGACCACATCTTCTTCTGTACTCAAAATAATTTCTATGTATTTATCACAAACACCATATGTCTTTTGCTGGAAAACATCCTCGATGTCAATATTCATGGTATTTAACATCTTGGGTAAATGTGTCTCTATTGGATGTGGTAGATAGGTTTAATTATTCATCTATTTCATAGTCATTTTACTCCTCTGGCTCGAAGGTTCACTTACAAAAAAATTAACATCGTCTTCACTGGAATCATTCTCACATAACCAATAGGGATTATCTTGGAAATGTTTTGGTAGATAAATTTCCAACGCTAACAATTCTAGGTCTCTAAACATGTTTCTCACTGACATCAAGGTCCTGGTCACTAGGTTAGAGTCCCCTATATTTCTAAAAGAGGTTTGATTATATATGTTTTGGACAGTCACCTACATTCTCTCCATAATCAAGGCACCACTACCTGATTTTATGATCTCAGTAGATGAAGAATCACTAGATGTCATCCTCTCTATAGAAAACTTCTCATCATAACCCACCACTTGAGACACAACATCATTACTCACATTCCGTTGGACATCCCTAATTGTATTATTCCGGATAAAACCATCACACACTCTGGAATTATCACATATTTTTTAAGCATTACAGTGTGAAGGACTAGAAAAGTCCTATATCATCCTGTGAAATACAACATCCTGCTCGAGAGAATCATTTAATTCAAAATTCAACACCAGACTATTACCCTTACACTCATGAGGATGCTTATCATCTTCAGCTCATTCATAATCAATAGTGGACCCCATCAAATTAACATCCAAAGGGTTTTTGTGAGCAACATGGAACTCACCGAGATCCATATTAGATTAATTAATGGTTGATCCGGATTCATTCCACTTTAAATTCATGTATTACTTCTATTTATGTCCCAGTTTCTAACACAAATAAAAAAACCATACCATGTATCGAATCTAACGAGTTGTTAATACCAAAAATCATCCCCAACCACAATCCAGAAAAAATCAATATGTGTCTTTTCCAAATCGACCTGAACACTAATTCTAGGTGAAATTGGATGACATATGGATCGGGTTTGACTATAAAAAAAATAAAATGACATATGATATTTCCCATCATATAGATAATTGAAGGGTTTTGAAATGTTATAGGGAGTTAGAGAATCCATACCCTAACCTCTTTGGAAGAAGAATCCAACATCTTGTGCTAGACATATGACCATTTGAAAAGAAGAAACCAAAACCCATTGTAGGAACACAAGGCATTTGACTATGACAAAATAATATAATCCTAAGAAGAAAATATTATCATGATGCTTTTTGAATTGAGACGACCGACTATTACACACTCATATAGGTCCCATGAATCAAATATGAAATGTTCAAAGGCATCCATTGATGATCGTTATATATTAAAATGAGTGGATAAAGATTGATTAAGCAATTAAGAAGCGTTGGTGATCTATTGGGTTGAGATTGGAAATTTTAGAGCTCCATTAAAGGGATCCCAAATCTTCAGGGTTAGAACTATCAGAGGGAAAGAGCGGATAATGATAGTTCCTGAGAGTGGGATAAATAGTCGAGTTCGACCACCTTCAAAGGCTGTTAGAGCCCCCCCACCCCACTGATACCCCCCAAGGGGGGAGGGACCCGAGAAAATAACATCATAATATTCTTATATAATTGGAATTTTTTCAATACTAACTCCCTCCCTTATAATATGAGTGAAAAACCCTTTAATTCTTGGTATCAAGACCCATAAAATTAAATTTTCTTACAAATAATGTGCATGATCATCCTTTCATTGATACATGTTAACAATAATATTATTGATAAAAATGTATATTTTTATTTCTTGAAAATTGATATGATATTTATATATAAAAATATAATTTATACCTAGAATTGTATAAAATTTATATATACGATGAAGAAAAATTTTATGTTGAAGTATATTCTACAAATAGATGGTAGATAAGTTTTTTAGACACTAGTTTATTTTTGAATTCTAGTCGGTGATTACATGGATCGATCAATATTAATTATTTCAGGTGGAATGTCTATATTTTTAGAAAAAATATAATATATAAAATTATAATAATAATATAAATAAAATAATGAATTCACAGTTCTAGAGTGGAAAATTTGTATACCTTCAACCACTTAAATATTATGGCCCACCATTGCAGCTCTCATTGCATAATCAGTCCATTTAACCCATATTTTAGGAGGTTATTAGTACCCATTTACTTCATTAAATATAGGCTTCTGGCATAGAGTCAAATAAAAGAAATAATCAACAAATTTGAAGCATTGAAGAGTGGTTGAAGCATCAATTGTGGTATTTTTCCCCTTAATCGTTTTATGCAACCTATTATCGTTACTTTTTAATTCATGAGATTGTTAGCCTACTTTACCACACATATAAAAATTTACTAAACCTCTAAAAATTGATCCAGGTGTTTCCTCCCACATTTTTTTCATGATGGAAGTCAAATGTTATTACCCCCATGAAATTGTTCATTGGGTATTTATGAAAACTATATATTTAATTTCATTTTCCAGAATCATTTCGATATCGATATTCAATATCATCTTAAATAAAACATATAAAACCATCATTATAAATTCCAAATTCCCATACATCTAATTTCTTCTGAATATTGGGTTTTATGAAACCAATGTAAATATATTTTTTAGGTGTAGAGAATGGATCTAAGGTGCACTGAGCAAGTTTTATGATGTTTCCCTCATAATATCCAATAGAACCATCTTTATTTTGATTCAATTAAAGAAATTATTATTTCATCATTGTGTTAATTGTTTAACGGTGTTGGGAAAAAATCCCTCATGGTAACATTGTATTATTTTTAGGCAGATTGTGTATGTTGACAAAACAGGTTTCCATAAAGTATTGTAAAGTTTCAATGAATTTGATGACAATCCATGTTGAAAAAAGAACAATGACAAAGGAACGGACAATCCGTAGGCTGTACAAAATAGCATTACAAGGTGGCGCCGTTTTCTAGTGTTTTCCATATTTTTGGGGTCCAAAATTTAGAGGTTGATGTGTACTGAAAAAAGTGTATTTACATGATGATTATAATTAAATATGGAAAAGTCATGAATTACAAGAAGAGAGGTTTCATGGTTAGTATTTCACGAACAATAGAAGAATGATGGCGGTGATGCTTCGTGATTACGACAAGCTTCACGGATGGCAGAGGATGAAGAGCATTGCGGCCGTGAAGGGATTTGTGAGGAAGCTTTGAGGAGAAGGTGCAAAGGATTATTGACGGTGATTCTCCGTGATTTAAAAGAGCTCCGTGATCATAAAATTTCCATGGTGCTTTGTGATTTTGAGAGAATGTCGGTGGAAATTTTAGAGCTTCATGATTGGCGATGACGTGGTGCTTACTTCATGCGGAAGGGTCGAGGGTCAGTTAAATTTCCTATAAATAGAGGTCGACCCCCTCAAGAGAATAAGAGAGAGCTTCCAAAAAAATTCATTTTATCTCATTTAGAGAAAGTGGTTCACTATGATAGTTTTCTTCACGAAAGAGAGGTGCTTCACGACAGCTAATCTAGCTCCGCGAAAGGCAGTGTGCTCTGTGAGGCCGTGTGCTCTAAGGAGTGTGCTTCGTGAAGATACAGGAGCTCTGTGATAGCCTAAACATTGTGAAAGCTTGATCTTCATGAGAGTGCTTGAAGAGAGTGCTTTGTGAAAAGGTAAGAGTTTTACGAAGGATTATTTGAGCTTCATAAAATTGGTAGCCTTGCAAAGTAGGGTGCTTTGCAAAGGTATTTCCAAAAGGAATTTCCATGTGTTTAAGGGAAAGAGGGGTATTCATCGGTGGATGAATGTTGAACTTCAATAAAGAATCTATCAACAGTTGAGGATGCATGCTTTCATGAAAATTAAGAGTCCTACAGGTCTATAAACTGTGAGTGGATCCCTTCCAAGTGCAGTGAGCAAAGGAAGATGAATAAGGAAATCCTTTCTACCGGTAGTGAGTCAGTGAAAGAGAAATAGGGAGTGACCCTTCGGAAAGCATTGAGATGACCCTAAACATTTTTAAGGCAGTGAGCTTGGGCATAGATGTGTTCTAGCCAGAACATTATTAGTAGTGTACCTTAGTGGAATTGGTACAACAGCACATTGTTGTTGTATCCTCCATGGATTTAGCCCACTGAGGGTGAACCAAGTAAAAATCTCTATGTCAACCTTCTTGCTTCCCTGCATTGATTTAAATCATCATCATTAGATAAAGAAGAAAAGAAGTCTTCATAATAAACACACAAGATCAAACAAACTAACCCTTGTAATAAAGATGTCATGATCTAGTGGGGAAGGAAGAATTATGAAAACAAATATCCATACCCTGATTCACCCCCCCCCCCATCTCAGGGTATATTGGCCCCTATTGATCCAATCAATTAATATCAGAGGCAGGTTGGTTTTATCAGATTTGTTTTCTTCAACTTGGTTTAGTCGATCTGTGTGGATAAATAATCAGTCTGCTCTTATCTCTTCGTTCCATGGAAAAGGGAAAAACATCAAAGATGAATCAGAGGTCATGTGATATCCCTCATTTGTGGAAGTGTTTATAGGAAAAGTGTGATTCAACATAAATATTCAAATAGCTTAATAAAGGAATACCTGGATGAATCTGTTAGGGAAAGATTGATTCACTCAATCATGATGTATGAATGAGTGAATTACATGAACAACAGTGTGATACTGAAAATACTGATTGTGAAGAAGTTTTAAAAATTAGGCCATTAGTACATTTCGTCAACGTGACACAGAAATTGGATCATAAATTCAACGAAGAAGTTAAATGTAAAGATTTCTGGATCCAAGTATTGGAAATTGAATTCAACAAGCTAAGAGGTTTAAATAAAAGGCTTATTTATGTGGCTATTGATGTATGGGGGAAGAATGATTCTCAATGTGAAGAACTACAAAATATGGCTAAAATGAAAGGAAAACAAAAGGATGATGATTATGAAGAGAATCAAAGGTTTGATGATGTTCAGAATCAAAAATCTAGAAATGATGATGTAGTCACACAGTTGTCAGAAAAAGTTAATAATAATCAAAGGCTCCAACAAGAGAATGAATATATCTTTGAATCCGTTTCTCAAGAGAAATTGAAATTAAAAGAGCAATGTGGTATGGTAGAAAATATCACACAAGAACTGGCAGATGAGATGATTTGTGGAAAGAAACTTAGAAGATAATTCAATTCCAAACTTGAATTAAGTGATATAAAGATTCAAAAGCTGAAAGAAGATCTAGAATAAGTAAAGAAGGAAGTGGGGAAATTCAATGCTTGTGGAAATCCTAAAATGAAGGATTCCTTGAACTTACTATATGATTATCCTTCAGCATGTGATGATGAAATGAATTGAAAATTTTCTATTTCTGAAAAGATGCAATAAAAAATTTTATCAGCTCAATGACCATACAATTAGGAATCAACTGGTAATGTATTTGATGAATCACCTCCCATGCATGATAGAAAAAGGGATGTGAACAGTTCCATATGTGGAGAAAATCTTGTAAGTGTTGGGGATAGGCCTAAGAGGACAGTTACAAGTAGTAGTAAAGACATGTGCTATTTCTATGGGATTCATGGCCATGCATCAAGATTCTATTCAGAGGCTCTGGAATACATTTCAGGCTCTGAAAATAGAAACGTTGAAAAATCTAAGAATAATATGATGTGTCCTAAGAAGTCAGAAAGAACAGCCTCTTAGGGGAAAAAATTTGTTAGATGCTATTACTGTGGAAGAATGGGACCGACCATGTGTATGCGTCAGGATGCTCAGGATCTCTATGTCAGAGGAATAACTCAATATGCATCAACATCTCGACAAAGAAATGATGAAATGAGGTATGCCTTTAATGGAGAATTTTTTATATGTTCTGATTATGGGAATTTGGAAAGACATTGCTACAAGAAGAAATAAGGAAAGAGAATGGAACTTTAATGGAGGTTAACGACTCAAGTGGTGTATAATTAGAAATCGTACACTAGAAGACAAAGTGGTAAATTGGAAAATAGACTTAGAGCCTTTGGGGAATCACAGAAAGCTGAAAAAATTTTGTATGAGTCACACTCACAACCGCCCTCTAAGAAGGTACATGAACAAATATGGAAGAAAAATGGTGGAAATGCTCCAGCTGTGAATAATAGGAATGCAAGTTCCATGGGGGACTCACCACAAGATAAAAATAGCGTGGTGACTCAGATATCTATTAAAAGAATGACAGACAAATAATGTATTGAAATATTTTCATGTCATATTCCGTAGTGAGAAGTGGAGGAAAGAGAAAATTCATTGAAATGGTCGAATAAGAAAGGGAATATGAAAAGTAATGGGATTCCTACCTAGAGAAGGAATCACGGGAAATGGAATTTTAGTGGAAATCAATGAAGGAAATGTGTACTAGTGGGTGTAAACCCCAAATTGAGAAAACTTCCAAGCCTATAGAATCTACATATCAGAAAAAGCATCAGAATGTGGGTAAAGAATTCATAGTCATATGTCCAGAACTGTTGAAGTTTGCTAGCTATCTAGAAGAATCAAGTAAAGAGTGTGATTCTCTACAAGAATGAATCAAAGGGTCGACCCATCAGGACCAACTGTAATCATCATCCGGAGGATTCCCAAAACTCCCCTCTCCCTATGTATAGAAATACTATTAACTGATGATTCAAGTGTTTTAGGTTTTAGGGAGATACAATCCAAGGAGAATTGGCATCTAAGGATGCAAAGTGGAGAAGAGATATGCTCCAGAGTTTCAATTTTTTTAAACCAGGAACCAGAGTTGAAGAAGAAATGGATAAATAGAGCACAATAAGAAGTGATTGTGTTATTAACTTTGCCTCTTGTTTCTTACATGGAGATTCATCGCAGTAGGCTTAGATATTTTTTTAATGGCTCAATGCCGAGTGCCAGATTAGTATAAATGATATAGGTGGAATATGAAAATAAATGATGCAGGAGAAGAATAATGGTTATGGGTTTAAACAGTGGGACAAACCCTAGGAAGTATTTCATTACATAGGGGGGAGCATTCAATAACAAAATCGCATGAAAGAGCCATGAAATCAACAATTGGATGACTTAGATCATGTGTTCACTATCAAGGGAAGACAGAAACATAGGGAGATGGAGAAATAATCATGAATCTCATGCTTATCTATTTTGTTTTAACAAGTGGTATTAGTAGATAGTTTTTAGGATACCATGAAGCTACAAGAGAGTATCAACCCTGTCTCAGTAGGAATCTCAGAAATGAAGCTGAAAAAAATGAAGCAACAAAATGATGAAATAGTGAGAAATTTCCTAATTAAAGTGTTGAGTATGAAAGCTATATAGGGGGAGCATAAGTGACTGATACTGATTTAGAAAAGAATTAGACGTGGGAGATTTTTTCAAGTATAGAAGATAAGAACGTCATTAGGACTCAATGGGTCTTTCACAATAAGATGAATGAATATGGCACATTGAATCGAAAAAAACAAGACTGGTGAGCAAATAATACTCCTAAAGAGATGGTATTAATGTTGATGAGACATTTGAACTGGTTTCAAGGATGGAAACAATCATATTATTTTTATCCCTAATAGTGGAAAGAAATTTCAATGTGTTTCCAGATGGACATCAAATCTACATTTTTGAATGGGTTTCTGAAAGAAGATGTTTACATTGAGCATCCATATGGGTTTCTTATTCATGAGGATGAGAATAAGGTTTTTCATTTGAAAAAGGCATTATATGGGTCGTAACAAGAATCAAGAGTATGGTTATCAAGGCTCGATTAGTATTTGAAGAATCTTGGTTTTTAGCATGGTGTAATTTATTACAATCTCTATCTCAACAACAAAAATAATCAAATTATGATGGGAATGGTTTATGTCGATGAAATAATTTTTGGTTGATCAGATGAAGCTCAGTGCAAACAGTTTTCTGAATTAATGAAAAGTGAGTTTGAAATGTCAATAATTGGGGAGCTGACATTTTTCCTTGGTTTAAAGGGGACATAAATAAGTAATGTCACTTTCATTTCTCAATAAAAATATTCCATGAAGATTATAAGAATGTTTGGAATGGATAATTCGAAGGATAAGAAGTCTCCGGTTGCTACCCGGATGAATTTGTCAAAAGATGATAATGGAAAGGCAGTTAATATCACATAATAGAGGTAGATGATTGGGGGATTATTGTACCTAATAGTGAAAAGTCTTGAAAATGTATTTTCCACATGCCAAACAACATTATATCATTGAAATCCCAGTGGAAGCCACATGCATGCAGTGAAGAGAATACATTTTTCTATCAAGGGAATTGTGGATTTCGTTTTGAAGTATACAGAGAAATCTGAGCAAGAGATTTTGGGATATACATATGAAGAATGGTCCAGATTAGCAGGTGATAGGAAATAAATGTCTGGATGTCCATTCAATCTTGGTGGTTTTTGTATTTCTTTGCTGAGAAAGAAGCATGATTGAATTTCGTTAAGCACCATAGAAGCTGAGTATATTGTGGCCACTCAAGCTGCACACAGTTATTGTGGATGAAATAGAAGCTTGATGATATGGGTGTTGAAGTGATGTCTCTGATCGGAATCCAGTGTGATAACTCAAGTGCTATAAATCTTAGTAACAAGCGAGTCTATCACTCAGGGACTAAGCACATTGAGATAAAGTATCATTTTATCAAGGAAAAGGTTGAGCACGGAATCATGAAGTTGGAGTATGTTCTCACAGAGCTACAAGTTATAAACATTCTAACAAAGGTCTTACCAAAGGAATCTTTTGAGAGGCATCGACTAGCTCTGGGAGTTCAGTCGACTCCCTGCACTTAAAATAGTGTGGTTGTGGAACACTCCCCCGCTCCCAAACATATTGCGTTTTTTTCTCTAATGTGATAATCTGGGTACTTTCCAATGTTGTAGACCAAAAAGGGGTGACCTTTGGGTTTGTTGAAAAAGGGGGAGAAATAGTGACTCCACAAGGGGGAGAAAATGAGGCTAATGAAGGGGAAAATGTCTTAGTAAAAGACACGGGGAGGGGCTGACAAGTGGGGAAACGAGATAGGGGGAGAGCTATGAGATAAGGGGAGAAAATAATTCTGACGGTGGTAGAAGTGATCGATCAAAGACTAGATATCACGAAAGCTGAAGATTGTGATAAATTAGATGATTGATGTTGGAATGGTGTGAGATGGTTTCCAGCTATCACCAATTGGTATCATTGTGGTTAAAAAATTGGTATCAATATAGAAATTTGTACCAGTTTGGAATCGAAAATTGGGGTCTGACATGAAGTGATTCATTGATTAACTTTTCATATTACTCTTGTTTCTCACGCTTAGGATTGCTCATGTGGGATTAGAGTACGTGTTAAGTTATTCCATGAACATTATCAAAATCACAAGAGGAGAATGGTGGTTGTAGCTAGAAGAAGACTCAGTGAGTTATCAATGTTCAAAAAATCATTCTGAGAAGAGTTATTTAGAGTTTTCAACAAACCCAAAGGGGGAGATTGTTTGGAAAAAATCCCTCAAGGTAACATTGTAGTATTTTTAGGTTGATTGTGTTTTTTACTAGGTTGGTTTCCATGAAGAATTGTCGAGTTACGAAGAAGTTGTTGACAATCCATGTTGACAGAAGAACAATGAAAAAGGAAAGGACGATCTGGAGGCTGTACAAAAGAGCAGTACAAGGTGGCACCATTTTCCATTGATTGCCAAATTTTTGGAGTCCAATATTTAAAGGTTTATGAGCATCGCGAAAGGTAGATTTCCATGAATATTATAATTAAATATAGAAAATGAATTAATTTTGCGAAGAGAGGTTTCATGGTTTATATTTCCCAAAATAAAAGAAGAATGATGGCGGTGATTATTCGCGATTACAACAAACTTCGCGAACGGCAGAGGTTGAAGTGCATCATGGTGGTGAAGTACTTTGTGAGGGATCATCACTGTGAAGGAGTGAAGGAATGTTGACGGTGATGCTCCAAGATTACAATGAGCTCTGCGATCGGAAAATTGATGTGGTGCTTCGTGATTTTGAGAGAATTCCGTTATTAATTTCAGAACATCGCAATTGGTGATGAAGTGGAGATGACTTCGTGCTGTAGGGTTGAGGGTCAGTTGAATTTCCTATAAATAGATGTAGACCCCCTCAAGAGAAGAAGAGGGAGATTCCCAAGAAAATCCTTTTCTATACTTTTGTGAAGGTGGTTAATCTAACTCTATGAAAGGCAGTGTTCTTCGCGAGGTCATGTGCTCTATGGAGTGTGCTTCGTGAAGAGGCAGGATCTTCGCGATGCCCTATGCATTGTGAAGGCTTGAGCTTCGCCAGAGTGCTCCGTGAGAGTGCTTCGTGAAAAGTCAGGAGCTTTGCGAAGCCTTTTTTGAGCATCGTGAAATAGGGAGCCTCGAAATGTAGGGTGATTTGAGAAGGTATTTCCTAAAGGAATTGCCAAGTGTTTAAGGGAAACAGGGGTATTCATCAGTGGATGAAAGTTGAACTTCAACAGAGAATATATCAACAGTTGAGGATGCATGCTTTCATTCTAATGAAGATATTTACAGTTCTATAAACTGTACGTGGAACCCTTCCAAGTACAGTGTTAAAAGGAAGAGGTAGAAGCTAATACTTTATACCGGCAGTGAGCCAGTGAATGAGAAATAGGGAGTGACCTTTGGGAAAGCAGTGAGCTGACACTAAGAATTGTAAAGGTAGTGATCCTGGTAATAGAAGTGATCTAGCCCGAACATTATTGGTAGTGAGCCTTAGTGGAATTGGTACATCGGCACATCATCGTTGTATGCTCCTTGGATGTAGCCCAGTGAGGGTGTACCAAGTAAATTTTTATTTGTCTGCCTGCTTGCTTCCCTGTATTTAATTTAAAGAATCATCATCAGATAAAGAAAAAAAAGTCTCCATAATAAAAACACAAGAGAAAACAATGCGACCTTTGTAATAAAGAGTTCAAGATCCAGTGGGGAAGGAAGAATTTCAAAAACGAATATCTATTCTCGGATTCACACCCTCTTAGGGTATATAGGCCCCTATTGGTCCTAACAAAGGGAGATATATTTTGAAGAAAATTTCCTTAAATACCCTCAATTTATAGAATAAAAGTACTCACACTTTTTCTTCCTAATGAGACTAGATCATTTATCATCATTAACTTCCAGAATATAGGCAACCAAAATTTCCTCATGTTATGATAATTAAAGGATATAAAATATAATTTCAATTTTATAACTCTATTGATTATAAATAAATTGGTTTAATGGCCCCTTAAATGATGGTGGGGTTGGATACAGAAAAGATTCATTATCTATTTTCTCCCTTTTTAGTGCCTTCAAGAGTTCTATATCATCCATGTGATTATTCATGATATGATAACATTGTGTGATAATTTTAATAAGATTTTAAATTGTAGTTCCCATATCATTTATGAAATCAAAATATTATCCATTGTATCAATCACTATGAATGTTCCTTATAGTTTCCATTATATACTATATTGATGAATTTTCATGGTGAGGATATTTAAATTTCAAAACATATAATTTAGAATAACATATTCATAGAAGAAATATAGTAAAATAAAAAGAATATTTCAACCTTGAATCCCCCAGACAGTCCAATCATTGTTATCAATGATTATTTATATAGTTTTTTTTCTTCAAAAATACTAGATAACATCATAAACATATCCATTATAATGTCACATTGAATAGAATATTAATTAACCATATAATGTCCCTCAGGATTTTCTATCTATGTGTGAAGTTAGGACTATTTTTCATGCACTAACTAACATTTATGTTAAAAACAATTCCCTATTCAGGTTTCTTACCACAAGGTACAACCATGATAGAGCCTATATTCTTTTGGATCTATCCCTATAGGGTTTCATTCTGTCAAATTAAAATAATCAATGCATTAACAAAATATCACGATGACATCTTGAACATGTCTTTAAGGTTTTCAATATTGTTTTAACATCATAAACACTAAAAAAGAATCCTTGGATATGATACCAACTAATGATAATAATTATGAAAAACGTACATATTTACCTAAAACATGATTCAATTAATAAATAACAACAAAAAATTAAACAAACCAAGGACCGAATAGCTTGGTTTCTGGGAATCTAGAAACATAAAAACACATTTATTACATGCTATGAACTTTTCTCTATAAACACAATTCTCTTATATACATACCATGAGTCAAAATAATATTCAAAACCCATTTAATAGAAAAAATATGAATAGGTAATCTAAAATTACCTTTATGGGATAACCTAACAAAGGATATTTTAAAATTATCATAAACCAATTTAATGGAATAAATAAAGAAAGGTTTATATTAATAAAATTTAAATCATTAAGTGTTAACCATACGAATGAAAAATAAAAATATTATATCAAATGATATTAATTTTCATCACAAAAAGATGATAAAATATTAAATATAATACATGGTCCATGAATATAGAATATAAAGTGGCGAAATAATAAACATAAAATATCTTATCTTTGTTAACCCGGATACCTACTAATCTATTGACACGTAAATTTTTTAGTAAAGATAATTACCATAAAACTCACCCATTTTGAACCTACATAATTGATATCATATACACGTATAATATTTTGGGTATATCTAAACACCATCACACTCATCCTTTCTAATCCAAACTAATCACAATCTTTTTAACATAATATTTCTATATTATGAGACATAATCGTTTACCCAATGCATTTTTGGGAGATATGGGTCTTACCGATCACATAATTAATAAATTTTTATTCCACTTATAAATTATTTTCTTTTAACATCTTAAATAATGAAATGAAAAAAATGGATTTACAATAAAAAAAATAAAAAAAATTAAATATTCATAATGATACCTTTTAAATATTATGGGTTTCATAAAATATCCAAAAGGCATAAAAAAATCATAAACTAAATAATTTTATACCAAAAGCACGATCACCCAAAATAACCATATAAAAAATAATAATATTCGGTAAAACAAAAAACAAAATTCCATTAAGGGTAGGTATTTTATAAGAGAATAAAAACCAATTACAAAATGATATTTATTAATACATGTTTATTCTTTTTGTAAAAGTCATAGATATAAGTCTTTTTTAAAATTTACACCTTTGTTTTAAAAAAATAAATTAAACCCATTCAGGGAATTGGAATTATTTAATGAATTTTTCATCCAAGATGTATAAAAGTGAAAATCTATTTATCCAAAATGCCATGAAAATATAAGGCTCAAATAAGAAATTATTCAAATCAAATTAGTGGGTTTGAGATATCAAGTCCCTTGAATTTTTTATTTATTTCCATTGATGTTCTCTAAAATCATTTACTATAAAGATAAACATGAAAATTATGTATTTAATAACTTTAATCATATACATTTCTAATCATACTCTTCATTAATAACAATTATCTTCCTGTATATTTTTGTTATGATATCTTTTCAACATCGAGTGTTAATAATCTTGATTGTTTAGAAATAATTTCTTAAAAGAGTGTTAATATTTGTTTTTAAATAATATATTATCATTTAAAAATCATTAAAGGTACCAAAGATTTATATTTTATAAATAATTATAATTTTGTAATACCATTACATTGGAATTTTATCTACATTTTTTTAGTACAAAATAAAAATAAAAAAGTTTTAGGTTATTTATCTATATCGATGTATAGCCTTATAATGATCATTATATATTATTCTATGAAAGAAATGATAACTTAATAAATATGTTACACGCACACACAAATATATCATATATATTCATCAATTATAAGATTAAATCTTCAATATTTAAAATTGCATTAAAAGGAAACATGTTTATCACTAGTATAAGAAGTCCACACAATGTACGACTTATGTTTTCATTTTTCTGACTAGAAAATGGAAGGATAGTTAATGATTTTAATAAATTGTAATTACATAATAGTAGAATAATTATATTTAGGTTACCATTATATTTTTGTGAAAATAAATTGAATCTTGTAGAAATGTAAATAAAGAAATAGAAAAGAAAATAAAAGAAACAACTGGTCTGTAACATAAACCTCACTTCTTGAATTATCTCCATGGAAAATAATGTTAAACCTTTGAAATATAGAAATTTGATAATCTATAAAATAATAAATATTTATAGGAGTGTGTAGAAGAGGTTTTGACTCTATTGGTTCCAAACTATGAGGAGGGGGTAAGTGTTATGGGAAGTTACGATTAGAGTGAACTTTTAATAAGTTAAAATGAGTTTACTTTAATGATAAGTTACTCTCATGCTAGTTTCCTCAAATATTTAACAATAATGAAGTGTGTTAGTTGCATAATAGATAACAACTAAAAAAATGCAATTAAAAACTTCATTCAATCATGTTTGGACCTTTTCCTTTAGGGTTAATCACTTTTACAATTTTAGTTTTTACCAAGGTAAATAGTTTTGTCCAAGGTAATTTCTCATTTATGAACAATAATATATGAATAATATTAAATAATATGGATTTAATGATTTTAAATTTTGTATATATTTTTTGATTGATTTTTAAATAGTGGAAGAAATTTAACATTAACATACTAAACTTGTAATGTCTAGATAACATTTATTTAAAATATCGCTTAAATTATAAAAAGTAAAATATGGGTTTATAAATAAAAATAAACCTTTTAAAAATTACAAGGTAAACTATTAAATAAATAATTTTTATTATAAAAAGTTTTCTTTTAATTTTAGAAATCATACATACACAAATAATTTCACAAGGACATGTTATTTTAAAAAAATGTACTTGTTAGTATTAACATAAAAATAAAATGTTTTAGAAAATTACAAGAACTTCATATTTATTATATATCATAATGTTTAATCCATAAATTGTGTTAATTTTTAAAAAATATTTTTGTCATATTTTATTATTCATCATTTAAATCAAATAATAATAAATAAATAAATAGTATTAATATTATAAAATAAATTATTAAAATATTAATGGTTCTCTATTAATATTTCATATTATTTACTAATAAATTTTTAAATATATTTTTATTAATATGATAAATATATTTTATTGTTATTTAATCATAATATTGATATTTTCTAGAAATAAAAACAACTTTTGTAGAAATATATTTTAAAGAATAACATGATTTTCTTAGTTTTTTCCTATAATAATTGCATCCAATTAGAAATTAATGTAGTCATTATTTTCATTAAAAGCATATTTAATATTTAGGTTACTATTTCTAATATCATCAAATTCAATAACTAGTTTTTTAATATTTATATTTATTATTTATATTTTACATAAATATCTCTATATTTTCATTTTAGTTCACTCTTTTTTCTCGAGGAAGATATAGAATGTATTTTTATATTTAAGGAGGAAAAAAACAGGTCATTACATGATATTATTCTAATTAATATCCATAGAAAAAGTTTAGATAATATCAATTATGAATAAACCATCATACCATGAAATAATTCATTAACCTCCAAAACATCAGTAGTAAGACTCATAGTTAAACTTGAATAATTTAATAAATAACTAACTGTAAAACTCTTAAAAATATAAAATAAAAAATTTTATAGTTAATTATTTGAATTATTAAATAAAATATACTTCCAAAATAAAAATATAAATTATATTTTTACAACATCAATCACTCATAAATTAACATAACAATAAAGTACATGACCTAATAATATATTTTTCTAAATATTCTAATATTTTCCATTAATAACACGAAGTAGAATAATTTCACAATAAAAAAATAAATTCATACAGAATTTAACCATATAAATATTAATCAATTAATATAAACTATGATGACATAAAATCACATAACTTCCAAAAATATATAATTTATATTAATTCATAAAATATTCCCACAAATTGTTAATTTATTTCAAAAGAACATTATCCACCTAATAAAATGTCACATTTTAAAACCCATTATTACTTTTATGATTAATCATATTTGATAAAAAATAATAATATCACATTTACCTAATTATCTGTAATTACCATAGCATCAATTATTTTATTAAACTAAAAGGGTATCATTATCGTACACCTTTTATCCAAATAGAGTTACATTATTCATAAATAACCTTCATAATAAATCACATGACAAATGTAAGTGTTTCATATTACTCAATAATATATTAAAACCTAATAAATGTCTCCCAAATAACATTAATCACATTTCAATATAATTACATAAGATCTAAAAAGTGTGATGATAATTTTGAAATTACAATCAATCTTAACGATTATCAATTATTTAGTAAAATACCATTACTGCATAGCTATAGGAATCACATACATAGAAACATAAATAATTAATCTTCCATTATAATAAGTTGACCATGCATATTAATCATATTACTTAATACATGATTCAAAAATATAAAATTCCAATCATATCATAAGACTCAACATTCTCAATCTAATCCAATTTTCTACATTAAATATATGAAAATGTGTTAATATAATTCATTTCAATTATATATTATTAATAATTTCATAAACATTCATAAATAATAATGAAAATATTATATTAGTAGGATCTTTCTAGTCTACTTTAAGAGTTTTACTCTATGGGAATCAATTTTTATAATTCTATTTCTCCCACATATAAACAATCAATTAACACCTTATCAAGAAATTTATTCATCTATAATTTTCTAATTAAAACTTCACTTTAGATATTATTTTATTGAATTATTCCCTCTATTACGAGTATAAAAACATCTTTTTGTTTTATTATAAAAATTAATTATGAGGTTCTCTCTAAATTTGTGGAACATAAGATCTTGAATCTTTATTACATAATAATATTTATCACATAAAATTCCATGAAACACCATTATTATCTTATTTAGGTTGTTAGGAAACTCACATAGTTTTATGTTATTAATCCTAACTTGTGTAAATGGTTAGTCATAACAAAAATGTTATCTAATATTTCTATTATACCAAATGGTTTCTCATTTATAAAATCACCAAAATTACCATCAAATTCATTTTTACTAGGTCCATTTTTCTTAAATCCATTTACTAAAAAACCTCTTCAAATGTGTATACGAAATAAAATTATAAATAAACGTATTATGTAGATGATAAATACGATGATATCTTTGATAAATTTATCTTTTATCCAACTATATTCAATCAACCATAAATAACAATAATTTTCCACCACGTATTGACATTTATGATAATAGAAGAATTTTAAATTATAATTCCAAACCATTATTTTGAACCATAATGTTTTCAATATATTTAATATTATACTCATAAAATAACATCTTAACCTATAAGGTTATCTAATGATGGATATGATACCGATAATAACGTCAAGTAACATAAAACCACACAATTATGTTTTTAATAACAAGGATTTAAAACTCTTACATTTCAATGAATATTATATTTATATTTTTTTTTTGTGAATTAAGATTTTAATTACATAAAAATGATTAAATTTCAATATCATTTACATTTATTCCATAGTATATGTTCTTCAATTCACATCCCTATCTTATTCAATACAATGTTCTTTTCATTTATGATGAGTCACCATTGATAAATTATCTATATTTCAATGGATTTAATAAATCATTAAATCAAGTGAAGAATATATGGTAGTGAGGGATTGATAGAAAAATATCTGAAATAGATACCAATATAAAAAAAACCCATTAGTGAAATGAAAAACATGAAAACCAATAAATTGGGTTACCCATTTAACAATGAACGTTAATTATATATATATAAATTATTTATGTAACATCCTAGATAAATGAAGAACATGAATTTTTTTTATTCAATTAATATTTTTTAATTAAATATTAATTTTAATTTAATGGGGTTTCTATGTTCAATATCATACTTGATACGCAACAATGGGTTTCTTTGAAATCTTACGTTGTGCACTAATAATATAATATTATTATTTTAAATGGTAGTTAACTCCTTGCCATTTTATTGGAGGGAATGAACAAAAATAACTATTATATGATTATACATTTTCGTTAAATGTTTATATATATATCAAATAAATGTTAGAGGCTTAAAATGTGAATTAATCCAATTTTAAGCATAATTTACATTAAAAGGTCGATTTACAGCCTTTTAGTGGAGAACCCGATTTAAATATAGTTTGGGTTACTTTAATACATTTTAATTGAACATATAAAATCAATCTTTATAATGGGGGCATAAAATTATACTTTGGGTAATTTTTTGGTATTTTTCTAATATAGTTCATTTTATAATGAATAGTGAAAAATATTGTATTTTAATTCAAATGTCTCTTTTAATATAATTTATTTATATGGTTAGGTTATTTTTTTAATTGGTTTTAATGTGTAATTATAATATATTTTTACCATTTAATCCAATTTTTGTGATTGGAATTAATTTTACTTTGAAATTCGAAATAAACATGTGGCAATCTTTTTATAGTTATTGTTTCATAAAAACACGCTATTTGTTTTAACAACATGAATGAAATTTAAAATACTTAATGATACATCTATGTTTAGGATTTGGTAAAATAGACATCATTTTTGAATTTGGAATATCAAATATATCTTAGGCTGAAATTTAGTTATTTTTATGAAAATTTTATTTTTTGATGTTTAATGAAACCACTAAGTAGTAGTTAAAAAAATGAATTTTTCATTAAAATGATATTTACCACTTCTGTGAGTTTAATTTCAAAAATCCTACATACATGGTTGTTATTATTAAGTAAAATGTGGTTTAATAAGATGAAAATAATTTTTGTGCAATAGTATCTTTTGACTTTTATTTACCGCGATTAAAGGTAAATAAGTTAATTCAAAGTAAAAAGAATATTATAATAATTCAAATTACCTTAACATTTATCCAAACCTTATTGGTTGAGTCATTTACGACCATGGGCATATTTGGGTCGATTTTGGGACCCCATTTAGCCACATAGACATGATAAGGACAATTTAAATAAATTAACTTAAAGTAAATGCAAAAATGACAAAAACAAATAACTTTTAGTAAATTAATTTTTACAGGGTGTTATTTAAGCTATTTTTTAGACTATAAATATTAATTGGAAATATAAAAAGATTTACTACATCAAGGTATTTCTTTATAATTTTTAGACAACAAATATATTAAATTATTTATGACATAATAATGATGGAGTGTTTACCTCATTAATAAATCATTTAAATAAATTAGATTATAATGATTAAAATATTATCCAAACGAAGTCCAACTGTGATATTATGATTTTATTTTGAATATGAGTAATATTATCTTTGAATTTAATAATTTTTGGGCCTTTTGAAACCGATGATATGTTTATAATAAAATAATGTTTTCACAGTTTCCTAAAGAGCCCCTCCCCCCTTATATAAGGAGACCACTTCTAACAAATTCATCACACCTCTAAAGCCTTTTGAAACGTCCAAAATCTGCCCAATTAATCTCTATATATCACTCTCCTCCTCATAATGTTTTACCTTAGGCATAATACTTTCCAATAATTCATTTAGGTTCAAACCAAAGGAAGTTACCCAAATTAAAGGTAAGAGTTTCCCATAACATGTTTTCTTTTATTTTACTTCTCCAACCCCCTAAACACTTTTTAATACTATCTTTTGTTAAAAAATCAGTATCCTCGGTATACTAGGATATTTATATGAGAATTATTCTAACTATACTTACACACACGTCCATGTAATTGATGATGTACAAAATGTTTCTATGGATGGGAAACTAACCTCTCACGAAACGATGATTGTTCGATTATCTCCTACCGCCTCTCATAGTAGAAATTATGGTGACACTGTATTTAAATATGATATATATATATTATGTCTAGGTTTTCTTTATACTTCTATATTTTACATTTATATAATTCCTTTATGGTTTTCGTTATGGGTAAACACGATAGCTTCATTTGAGGAAGTGCGGACTACCGCGCCATCAAATTGATATGAATCATTCATACAATATGTGGAACATATAAAGATAGATTTTATGATATTATATATGATAAAATGCTGTAATTATAATACTACTATGTATCATTATGTTTTAATTCCATGAAATATGAAATTGAAATAGAAGTAGTGTTCATGCGTACGTACGACTTAATGTCTCCATCAACGATGCATTTCATTTATTACCTCTAAATGTTATTTAAAATTATAAATACAAGTATATTATGGATATAAATGATATATATAATATAAAAATAATTAATATAATTCCTTATATAATAAAATATTGACCACATGAACAACATGTAATTATAAGAAGACCGTTTTTGACTTAAGTACCAAATATCGACAGAACGAACATCATTAACTTGAATTATTAAATAATCTTTATAACATGGTAATAAGTGATATAAAAGAAATAATAAACATGAAAAAGTTTCTTAAGAAATTAGAAATTATCATTAGTTTATTATTCAGGATATTAAAGAATGATCGACACAACTCGGACAAGGGGTAAGAGATTTTCTTATCGCACTTTTAATTCTGCAAGATTTCCATTATTTTCGTATTATTCATTGCATGTGGCGTATTTTGTACTTCCATTTGATATATATTATCATGATTCTAATTATATTCATGGAATTCTGTGATTCATTTGGTGGATTTTAACTTTTGGTCATATGACTCAGTTGATTACAACGTGGTAAAGGGTTTCATCTCAGTTTTTATTCCAATGAGATTCATGATATATTTTCCACTATTTCCTTTTATGTGGTATATTTAATTCCCATGATTGTACTCTTTGTGTAATATAATTTCATTTATGGGTATTTACATCTACATTTTATTGTCCTTCTTTATTGTGATGTATGTTTTGTAAGTTACCAAATCGGTAAGGGAACCATTCAACCTCCTCTTTTTGAAAGACTTATTTTTGTTATGTATTTTAATTTACATCTTATTATGATGGGATATGTTCTTATATATACTTATTTATGTAAATGTTTTGTCCAAGTGATGATATACCCTTTTTATCTCATCAACTCATATTCTGAATTTTTAAGTGACGTCGTTCGGCTGTCCAAATTTTACAAGGGATCTTCTTAAACCAATTTTAATTCTTTGGGTTGAACTTGTAATTCTTGAATATTCCATCCTATGAATATGTGTGAATGAACTCTGATTATTTTACACTTAATATCCAATTATATTAGGTGTATTTATATTTTTCAAAAATAATTATGTGATTGATATATCCTTAATTTAAGGATACAATCTTTATAAGAGATTTCTTCCCAATTTATATTTCCACGGAGAATTCATTGTTGTTATGCACCAATTCAATCATATATGGTTTATATACAGTCATTTGAAATATTATATCATGAATACATTTATTCTCATATTATTATAAACTTCTGATTAAATGTTATTCCTCAATTATTTGTATTCAAGCATCTTTCATTTTTCTAAAAAGGTCTTTAACTAAAATATCGTTTTAAATGTTTTGATGATTTATTATTCTAAAATTTCCATGTTTTAAAAAAGGATTTTATGGTTTATTTATATGTACATTAATGTTTTCAATTAATAATACAATTAGAAGCATCAATGTGTAATGGGACAATTTGATTAAGAAATTTCTGTATTAAATGTTTTAAATGGGTTTGAAAATGGTTTGATAAATCCCTGATTATGTCAATATATTGAAATTATATATTTTTATTTCAAAGTGGAAATATTGTCTTTCCTTTTTTCTTGGGTTATGTTTCATGAATATGTTATGGTTATTGGGCATTGTTTATGTATATAGGTGGTTCCATGATAAAACAAGGGCGGGTGAGCCCAATATTGCTCTCCAATGCATTGGGTAACAAGACGGAGGTAAACATTAATTTTTCTCCTAAGAGATTTAGGGAATATAAATTTATGGGTATTCAAAATGTGACTCCCTATGTATCTATGATAGATAAAATGTATGTTTGTTATGGATTCCATATGTAACCTTTATGATTTATGATTTGTGTGTGTTATTCTTAAATCTTATGATTTCATAAATTATGTTAAGATTGAAAATTATGGTTTCATTGATTTATATTTATTGATGGGAAAATGGTTTACTTCCTTATTATGTAAACCTTACTATGCTTTGTATGCTCATCCCAATTTTTTTAAAATGTTTTCCATGAGACTTAAAGATGAATAGGGTCATGAATGGGATCAAGGAAAAGTAATGTTGTCCAAAATATGGAAATAGAAAATTTTCTTTTTAAGAGATTTTATTTTATGAAAAAAATGGATACTGAGTAGTAGTGTCAACATGTAATATTCATGTTGTTATGTAATAGTTATGTCCTAATTTTCAAAAACTCTAAACCTGAAATGATCCTCAATGTGAAATATTCATTTAATTCAATATTATGTAAGGTTTAAGGCCGAGTCCTTATTGTTGGTATTAGAGGGAGGTTTAGATAACATTATAGGTTAAGGTATTCTTCAAGCATAAGTAATATTACCATAATGGTTAGGTGTAGTTGGGATTTGGGTTAGTGGTAAGCACCCCATAATACTACATGAAAAATGGGGGTTCAAAACACATTGGGCGCAGGTTGCTGTAGTAGTACTGTAGTGGTACAGTAGCAGCCGTGACACTATTGATTGGCGAGTACTTTAGCGGTGGCAGGGAATTGTAGTGGTGGCGTTACTGTGCGAGTACTGTAGCATCCAGGTTCCTATTCACAGAATTGGAATTGGGCCAAATAATTTGGCCTACGGGCTATGTAATGGGCTATAATCCCACTAGGAATTTAGGCTATGTAGTGGGTTCCCTCTACCCAGTTAAAAGTGTTATTTTCATTGTTTTATTAATAAAAATGAGGCATCAGTCCCAACCTTTTAATAAAAACCATAATGGTTAGTATTTTAGAAAGAGTCATAGTTATTTTAGATAAAGTGAATGAGTATATGATAACTTGAACAAGTATGTGTTTGTATTTACCCCCCTCATAAGATATTATATGATGATTTTTCTAATATACTCACATTTACCTTTCTGGTTTTAGTAAATTGTTGGATCTATGGGCTATGTAATAGGATATATGCCAACTGGGCCTTTAGGCTATGTAATGGGTTCCCTCTACCTAGTTAAAAGAGGTCATTGATTTGCCTTATTAATAAAAATGAGGCTTCAACCCCATCCTTTAAAAAACCATAATGGTTAGGATTTTAGAAAGTGTCATAGTTATTTTAGATAAAGTGAATGAGTTTAAGATAACATGAATATGTATATGATAGTATTTACCCCCCTCATAATATATTATATAGTGACTTTTTTGATATACTCACACTTATCTTTCGGGTTTTAGTAAATGGTTGGATCTAAGTGGAATCAATGTAAAAATTGTTGTGAAGAAAGCTATATCGGTTTTCTGAATGGTCAATTGAATGAAATGGGAGCTGAAATCATAACTCATGTGGATATTCTTAACCATCTATTTGGAGTCATGACTGAATAGTTGAATCGTTGTGATTTTTATAAGACATCGTATATGTGAGAAACAAATCCCCATGGAAGTTCAGGTAATAATCATAAAGTTATGTATGTTCCAAAACCTATGTGTCATGGATGTGGAATGAAACACCTATGAAAATGTTTCAAAGGGATAGGAAGATGCTAGAGATGTGGAAATGAAGGTCATAAAGGAAGAACATGCCATGGAAAAAGGAAGCATCCAGTTGACTCTAGAAAAGGGAATGAAGTTCTTTCTGAGGGATCAATTGAATGTTTTAAATGTGGTGTGAATGGTCATTATAAAATCACAAGAACTGCGAAGAATTTTTGTTAATGGAATCACCAGGATCATAAAAATATATGTTTCCCAATACCTAATGCCATTCCGATTGAGGATGAAGAAACTGACATTGAAAAATTAAAGGTATGGATTATTTCTTAACTTATGTTTTGATAGTATTGAATATTAGGATATGATTCTTCATTTTGTTTTTAGGAAAGAATTATTTCAGAATAATTTGGAAAGGAATGGATAATGGATCATGAAGAAGGTTTAATGAGTAATAATTAAACATATATGAGACACAAGTGTTATGGTAGATTATAGGATGGTGAAATTCTTAAAATTGTTACGGAACTTTTGATGATGGTAATTACATTAGAATACTTTTTATAGTACATGTAACCCAAAGGATTGATATATAAAAATTTTATTCAAGTAATTATTTTATTTTCTTTTGTGGATATAGTTATAAAGAACCATTTGGGTTTATATGATGTTTGAATTTGGGGAAATTATAGGGTAATACCTTTTTGGGATGCAAAATGAATGTTATTAAAAACCCTTCATGGTTAAAACATGTTATGGTCATTTTTTATAAATTTATCTATTTATGGGAATTCTTTAAAATTATTTAGTTTTTTTAAAAAGGACAACACGCGGATTGTGTGACAACCCATCATGTCGGACAATGATGCGGGAATGGAACCCACAACCAAAGTGCGACATGTATTTATTGCCTACCACTGGACTACATGAAGTCCCTGGTTAGTATGACTAAGTATTTTATTTAGATGATTTTATGAATCAATAATATCATGATTTTGGGTTATCTATGGAAATGATTAACCTATCATGGAGGATATGTGATTAGGTTAATTAGGTTTCAATATGAGACTTTAAGAGTAACTGATGTTATTTGGAGATAAATATTAAGATTTATCTTGGAAGACTATCTGATTTGATCCTTTTGAGATTGAGATTTCAATCATAGTTTGGATTAAATTGATTAACTTTATGGATAGTTGTTTATTAGAATGTCTTTGTTGAACTTTGCGTTGTTTTTGACAAATTTTTGAGATTAAGAGTATATTTTCTTTTTAGTAAAAGATTATCCTTTTTTGGGGATTATTTGATCTGGTGCTAACAATTTTTGTTTTGAATATGTTCTAAAGAGATGGGAAATATATAGTTCATATATTATGGATTATGTGATTCGCTCGAAGTTGATTATAGTGCTCTAAATGTGAAAAAAACATCTTGAATACAAACCATTTATAGAAAAAAATTAGTTTATGTTAGAAATATAGTAAAATATGAATATCTACTTGAAAAGTAAGAATATTCCCTTATGTTTTTAGGTAATCTCATAAATAAATTCCTCAATTAAAAGTTACTTAAAACAAAAAACATGACTGTTTACTTTTTCTATTAGGGAATCAAAGACTATTTAACCTATCACATGTTTGTGATTTTCTGGTGGCTAACTTTATCCTAAAGATGTTTTATTTCACTCTCCATCAGAACATGATGGTTTTTTATCTCCACCATATCCATGTTTTCATGGAATCCTAGTAACAATTGTCTCTTGTAACCATTGTACTTCTCTTCCCTTATTTTAATTTGATAGTTTTATTGACTCTTTTTTCAATGTGGGGCTTTTATTGAAGTTCCCGAGCCCAATTTTAAAATTACAAGGATGAAATTTCCAAAAGGGGGGAAGGATGAAACATCTTTGATAAATGATGAATAATAAATTTTAATATTTTACTAATATTTTTTAATAAAATATTAATTTTACTTTAAATGGGTTTCTTTATTCGATAGCATACCCGATACGCAACAACGGGTTTCTTTCAAATCTTACATTACCCACTAGTAATATAAAATTGTTTTTTTAAATAGTAGTTAACACCTAGCAGTTGTATTGGCAGGAATGACCAAAACTAAATACTATATAATTATACATGTTTGGTAAACGTATTTACATTTATCTTATAAAATTTACAGGCATAAAATCCGAATGAATCCAATTTTAAACATAATTTACTTTAAAAGGTTGATTTACATCCTTTTAATGGTAACCTATTTTTAAATATAGTTTTGGATACATTAATACATTATAATTGAACAAATAAAATCATTATTTATGACAATGACATCAAATTTTACTTTGGGTAATTTTTTGGTATTTTTCTGATAAAGTCCATTTTTTAATGAATAGTGAAAAATATTGAATTTAAATTCAAAATTCTCATTTAATATAATTTATTATCTGGTTATATTATCTTTTTAATTACTTTTAAAGTTAAATTAGAATATATTTTTACCATTTAATCAAATTCTGTTCATTGTAATTAATTTCACTTTGAAATTGGACATAAACAAGTGTCAATATTTTGATAGTTATTGTTTCTTAAAAACACACTATTTGTTTTTACAACGGGAAATAATTTTAAAATAATTAACTCAAATAATATTATTATAATTTGGTAAAATAGATATCTTTTTTGAATTTGTAAAATCAAATATAGCTTATGCTTATTTTTTGTTATTTTTCTGAAAAACATCAATTTTTAATGAATAGTGAAACCACATAGTAGTAGTTAAAAAATGTATTTTTCATTAAAAAGAATTTTACCACTTCTATGAGTTGAAATTTAAAAATCCGACATACATTCTTGTTATTATTAAGTTCAATGTGGTTCAATAAGATGAAAATTGTAACACCCCAAGCTTCTACGGTACGTTTCCCTTCGAATAATGCGATAGCGTGTGTTGTACGCAACCTCGAGTTCTAACACACACCACAACTAATTAAACTAGCCGTTGTGAATAGTAATACCTACTTTTTGAAATCATATATATTTTATATTTCAAAATGGACTTCATTTTTGGATTCGGAATATTGAAATTAGCCTAGGGTGAAATTTTGGTACTTTTCGGATAACTTTAATATTTTGATGAATAGTGAAAATTACTAAATTTTAATTAAAAACAACTTTTTTAATCAAAATAATTAATAGTGATAAATTGTGAATTTGAGTGGTTTTAAAGTATATTTAGAATATATTTTTACCATTTAATATAATGTTGGTCATTGGACATAATTTTACAATTAAACCGAACATAAACAAGTGTAAATCTTTTGATAGTTATTACCTCTTAAAAACGCGCTTTTTTGTTTTGACAGCGGGAATTAATTTTAAATTAATTTCTGCCACTTCTGTGTTTTGAATTTAGAAAAATGTATTCCATATTTGGAATCAGGATGTCCAAATTGTGTAAATAGGTAACTTTTATTTTTATACATTTTGAATAATTACTGTGGTAAATATTTTATTTACCATGGTTAAGGGTAAATCTGGTAAATAAGGGTTAAAGAATAATATTATAATAATACAAAATTACCCTAAAACGTGTCCTAACCTTATTGGTGGACACATACCCGACCATGAGCATCCTTGGGTCAATTTGGGGACCCCTTGGAGCCACTTGTATGTGGTAGGGACACTTTATATTAATAAAGTTAAAATAAAAATAAAAATGGCATAAGCTTACATCTTTTAGAAGAACAATTTTTACATAGGGTTATACATGTTGTATTTTCGATTATAAATATTAATTAGAAAGCTAAAAAGATTTCCTAAATAATGATATTTTATTTATAATTTTCAGACATCAAATAATTTAAATTATTAATGACACAATAATGATGCAATGTTTACCTCATTAATAAATAATTTAAATAAATAAGATTATAATGATTAAAATATTATCTAAAACCTGTCCAATTCTTATTGGTTGATGTTATTTAGAATATGAGTCATCTTACCTTCGACCTCAATTATTTTAGGACCATTATAAACCGAATATAATTATATTATAAAGTAATACTTTCACTCTTTCCTAAAGAGCCCCTCTTCTCCCTTATAAAAGGAGACCACTTCTACTCATTCCTCACACCTCTCAAGCCACTTGGCTCGTCAAAACTCTGCCCAACTAAGCTCCCCACATCTCTCTCCTCCTCCTTGAAGCTTCCCCTTAGGCAGAATGCATTTCAAGAAGTCCTTTGGTTCCAACCAAAGTGAGTTACCTAAATTAAAGGTAACGATTTCTCTTAAATTATTTTCATTTATTTTGCTTCTCCAACCCCCAAAATCTTTTTATTTCCTTTATTTTGTAACAACACCAGTATCCTCAATATACTAGGATGTTGTTATAAGAATTATTCAAACTACACATACACACAACTCCATCTAATGGATCATGAACATAATGTTTCTGTGGATGGCAAACTAACGCCTCACGAAACGATGATTGTTCAAATACATCTTACTGCCTCTCATGGTGGCCATTATGATGGAACTGTAATTAAATATGATATTAATGATATATATTTTCTATATAAGCTTTGGTAATTCCATTTTATTTCATACCATTATTCGTTTTATGTTGTATATACATACGATAATTTCATTTGAGGAAGTGCGGACTACCGCCCCCTTAAAATGATATGACTCGTTCATACCACACATGGAACGTATAAAGGATGGTGTTAATGAACTTAAGTAACATATATAAAATATTATATTATACTGGAATAGTAATATACCTATGTATCATTTGGATTCAATTCTTTTAAAATAAAAATTAAATGGAAGTAGCGTTCGTGCGTACGTACGGACTACCGTCTCCACGAACGCGGTGAGATCCATCCTCCATCGTATCCATTCAAGTCTTATTCTCATTTTAGGGTTAAAAATAATGTTAATATCATTATGATTATGAATAAGATTTAATCTATCCATTACAAACATGTCTTACGTAACCAAACATTTAAGAAGAACGAATCGATTATCACCTGAAACGACGATAATACTAAGATATTTTTAATAATGCAATGTTAAAAGATCATATATGATATCATATTAATGTATATGATTCTTGTATAATTTAATAACAATTATTTCACCATTATACAGGAGGTTAACCGACCCCAACAAAGGAAAAGTACAAGGTAAGGGTTATTTCACAATCTCTTCATTATCCGACGTTGTTTATACGTAATAATCTACTGGGATATCTTTATCATCCACATCCATGTTTCTTAAAAATGTATTTCAAAACATTTTTACTATATACAAGAATATGGGTTAAAGTCATTTATACCCTTGTTTGACTTTTTATAAGAGGTTTATAAAGGAATCTTTCCGTCGTTTTCAAAACAAGGTCCTTTTTAACCTTTTCGACAAAATTGAGGTAAGAATGTTTTTTTTAACTTATACGGCGGGTGCGGTTATTTTACGCCGTTATAAAATCTTCAAATCTTTCCTTACAAGCTTATAAGAATATTTTCAAAGAAAATGTTTTATTTTATATGGATCTTAAATGATTTCAAAATAAAAGGAGATATTTCTTTAAAAAGAATTTTGATCTCATCTATGTCAACATCCTTTGATGGATTTTAATATTATTTGAAGATGATTTATTATGATACAAAACTTCTATATTGTATTGAAGGTTTTGTGATATGTTTGACTATGGATGTGCTATTTTTATACCATTAATAGTTTATGGTGAAATTATTGACATTTCGTATGCTAGTTTTAATACCAATGTTTATGTTATGTTTAAACCTTTTCATATGGGAATGCATTGGACTTAATAAGTGACGGGTGGAGCCCGCTATAGCTCCTAGATGCATCGGTAGGTCTCATGAGACAAACTAGTGTCTTGGCACAAGGCCTTGACAAAATCTTATTTGTAGTCTTGGCACGAGGCCTTGGCTATGTGGTTATGATAGTCTGGCATTATGCATTCCAACATTATGAAAGTGGTTATTGATTTTTGCATGTGATTATTCGATTAGTAGAATATCCATGTGAATAAGTAAATGGAATTATTTCATTTTATTTATGCCATACCATGTTGAAAGTTCATGTTTAAAAGGCTTTTGTTTTAGTTATACATTGCCTTAAATGTTTATTCTTATTGATGAAAGTTTCTGCTATATTGTTATCCTTACTGGGCATTTGAGCTCACCCTTTTTCTATGTTTTATTTTTCCCAGGTAGTGAAGAAGTAAATTATGAATGACTTGCAGGGATATTATGAGGGGTTAATAGTGTGGATATGAAGACTTTGTTGTTGTAGTAGTTTTTCACTTTGAAATGTAATGTAAAACTTTATGATTATATCTAGTGTTTCCAAGGCTACTAAACCAATCGGTCATTCGGGATTTGATCTTTCTTGTGATCATGCCAATGTTACGAAGTAATGCACCGACTCTGGGTAGCTGGGGTCAGGGCGTTACAGTTGGTATCAGAGGAAGTTTAGTACAAACCTTGGAAGCTAGATTTAGATAAACTCTGATTAGAGCACGTAGACCTAAGATGAACTTTGAGGATTAGTATAGAAGAACTTCCTAGAATTTTGGTATTGTAGAGATTTTGTGAGTATTCCGAGCAATACATCCCTGTCTGGATACGAGCAGGTAGAGGCGGCTCTGGCACAGATGTACCTAGGGGTAAAACCCGAAAACACCGCTTTGAGCTAGACTCGAACGGGAACTGGTGCACGACAACGGGCCTTGCTGCACTCTTGGTTGCGACACTCCCGGGGGATATGTTTAGGATAACTCTCATTTTCTTTACAAATAATTATGAAGGGTTTATGAGTATATACTTCCTCAAAGAATACATTTTTATGATTATGGATTATATCAATAAATAGTTCAATTTATGTTAAGTGTTTTATAAGTATGGGATTATGTATTTTGATTCATAAACTGATCTAGTTTATGCCATTGTTTAGAAATGGCACCTAATGGAAGTAATGGAAACCGTATCAATGCACGCACTCCATGTAGGGATTTCCCTCCTGCTCAAGATAATTATAGTGGGGCTAGTGATGAAACTGGTGCTGATCAGCTAATCACCATACTGGGACAACTTACTCAGGTTATGAATAATAACCTTACCCGTATGGAGCACCCTGATCCGCAGCGTGGAGGATCAATGTTAGATCGATTCATGAGGCAACAACCACCAACGTTCAATGGGAATACAAATCCCTTAGTAGCTGAGCAATGGATATTTTCCCTAGAGAAAATATTTCAGGCTTTGGGGAGCAGTGAAAGGGAAAAAGTTATCATGGCAGTTTACCGCCTCACTGGAGATGCTGATCAATGGTGGTCATTGATTCAGAACATGAAGAAAGATGATGAAGTATCAAATATGGAATGGAGGGAGTTCAAAGATCTATTTTTAGAAAAATACTTTCCTCGCGACCATCGAGCAGATATGGAAAGACAATTTCTGAGTCTGAGACAAAAGGAGGATGAGAATGTCACAAAGTATGAGGCTAACTTTACAAGGTTAGTGAGGTATGCTGGAGATTATATTCGCAACCCAAGAAGTAAGATTGGTCGTTTCTTTGATGGGTTAAAACCATTTCTCCGTCGAGCATTAGTTTCACAATCCTTTTCATCGTACGAAGACATTGTCTCATGTGCTATCAAGACCGAAAAGGAATTCTCTAAGTCTTATGACTTTAAAGCAAAGCAAGAGAAGAAGAGACCTGCTGATCAATCTGGGAATGGAAATAAGGGGAAGAAGGGAAAGGTTTAATATCCATCTTGTGGTAAATGCGGGAAGAAACATCCTGGTACTTGCTTGAAGGGAATAGGAGTCTGTTACAAGTGTGGTGAAAAAGGCCACCAAGCTCATGATTGCAAGGGGAAGAAGGAAGCTACCAACGTTCAGTGCTATAATTGCAGGGAGATGGGGCATTATGCAAATTCATTTCCTAAGTGTCAGAAGAACATACCTCAGAAAAGGCCAAGGGATCAAGGCTAGGCTTATGCTATCACTACTGCTGAGGTAGAAGCTCCGAAAGACGTGGTGGCAGGTAATTTAATGGTTTCCTCAAGTTTAGCAAATGCATTATTTGATTCTGGATCATCGCATTGTTTCATATCTTCCCAGTTTGCTAAGAAAATTAGATATTTCCAATTTGATTTAATAAGGGAGTTGTCAGTTAAAACTCCTAAGGGAAGTATCGTTGCAACAAAGTTTTGTGAATTAGTCCCCATTAGAGCACATAAATTTTCTTTATCTGCTGATCTCATCGTCATACCTATGATTGAGTTTGATATAATCCTCGGTATGGACTGGCATTCGGACTATGATGCGAAGATTTATTGTATGAAGGAAGAGGTTAGGATTCTTGATGATAATGATAAGGAACACCTTATTTTTAGAGCAGAATCGTCACCACCTAATTCTTATTTAGATCCACCCTCAATAGCTCAACTAAATTCAATTATTGGGGAGGAAGATAATGAAATAACTGCGGGTGAGGAAAGTAATGTTCAAATAGAGGATGTACCTGTTGTGAAAGAATTTGTAGATGTATTTCCAGAAGATTTACCTGGACATCCTCCAGAACGAGAAGTTGAGTTTTCCATTGATTTGATTCCTGGATCAAGGCCTATATCGAAGACCCCTTATAGAATGGCCACTGTAGAGTTAGTCGAACTAAAGAAACAACTAGAGGAATTGAGTAATAAGGGATTTATTCGCCCTAGTGTTTCTCCATGGGGAGCCCCTGTTCTTTTTGTTAAAAAGAAAGATGGATCTATGAGGTTATGTATCGACTACATGGAGATCAATGCTATAACGATAAAGAACAAGTATCCCCTACCTCGTATTGATGATTTATTTGACCAACTGCATGGAGCTCAATACTTTTCAAAGATTGACCTTCGATCTGGATACCATCAGTTGTGTGTGAAGAAGGAATACATTCCGAAGACAGCATTTCGAACCAGGTACGGGCATTACGAGTTTACTGTAATGCCGTTTGGATTGACTAATGCACCCTCTGTATTCGTGGATCTGATGAATAGAGTTTTCAAGGAGTATCTCGATGAATTTGTGGTGGTATTTATTGATGATATCTTGGTATACTCCAAAACCTACGAAGATCATGAAAATCACTTGTGCATTATCTTGAAGACTCTGAGGAGGCATGAATTATATGGGAATTTTAGCAAGTGTGAATTCTGGCTTCAGGAGATTTCATTTCTTGGCCATATTGTCTCTAAAGATGGAATCTCTGTTGATCCTTCTAAGACCAAGGCAATCCAAGAATGGCCAGCACCTACGAGTATAACTGAGGTACGTAGTTTTATTGGTTTGGCAGGTTATTATCGACGTTTCGTCCAGAATTTTGCCCGATTGGCTAACCCATTAACGAAGCTCACACGTAAAGGGGTTAAATTTGTTTGGACAAAAGAGTGTGAAGAATGTTTCGAAGAACTGAAGAGAAGATTAGTCAATGCTCCTATATTGACTCTACCATCAGGGAATGATGGGTTCGTTATTTATAGTGATGCATCGAAGAAAGGACTTGGCTATGTCCTTATGCAGAATGATAGAGTTATTGCCTATGCATCACGACAGTTGAAAATTCATGAACAAAACTATCCTACTCATGATCTCGAGTTAGCAGCAGTGATCTTTGCTTTGAAGATATGGAGGCACTACCTCTATGGTGAAAAATGTGAGATTTATACTGATCACAAGAGTTTGAAGTATATTTTATCACAAAAAGAACTCAACATGAGGCAAAGGAGATGGCTTGAATTACTCAAGTATTATGATTGTACGATACACTACCACCCAGGGAAGGCAAACAAGGTGGTAGATGCTTTGAGTAGAAAAGACCATGGAGTTTTGAACAATATGAGAATTGAAAGGGATCCAATTTTTATGGATCTAGTGAAGTTGGACATGGGAATAACCAGGGAAGGTGAAACATCAATTCTTTTTCAAATGGTTGCCAAACCATCTTTACTAGAAAGGATTAAGAGTTCTCAGACCGATGATGAAGAATTCCAAAAGAAGATTAAAGCTGCGAATAATGGGAGATTGAGAGACTTTGTGTATGAAGATGGAATTTTGAAATTCGGGAAGATACTTTGTGTTCCCAATATACCTGATCTAAAAAGGGAATTGCTGGATGATGCTCATAGTTCCAATTTCTCTATACACCCTGGGAGCACCAAAATGTATAGAGATTTGAAGGAACATTTTTGGTGGGACAACATGAATAGGGAGATTGCTGATTTTGTGTCAAGATGTATGGTTTGTCAACAAGTGAAAGCTAGAAGGCAACAGCCTGGAGGAGTCATGCAACCTCTTCCCATACCGGAGTGGAAATGGGACAATGTTACGATGGACTTTGTCATGGGGCTACCGAAGACTCCTAGAAGGAACGATGCAATATGGGTTATTGTTGATCGTCTTACCAAGTCAGCACATTTTCTTGCTATAAGAGAAGATCTACCCCTGGAACGTCTAGCAAGACTATACATTAATGAAGTTGTGAGACTTCATGGAGTACACCTATCGATTGTTTCTGATCGTGATCCCCGTTTTACTTCAAGATTTTGGAAAAGTCTTCAGAAATCCCTGGATACTGAACTTCATTTGAGCACTGCTTACCACCCTCAGATAGATGGACAATCAGAACGGACTATTCAAACCTTAGAAGACATGTTGAGATCTTGCTCACTTGACTTTCAGGGTATGTGGGATCAATATTTACCTCTGGTAGAATTTTCCTATAACAATAGCTTCCATTCAAGTATTCAGATGGCACCATATGAAGCGTTATACGGAAAGAGATGTCGTACACCAACCTGTTGGGATGACGTTGGTGAAAGAAAACTTGTAGGCCTATAACTGGTGGAGGAAACGGTGGAAAAGGTGAAGGTAATCCAAAATCACATCAAAGCAGCTCAAAGTAGGCAGAAGAGCTATGCCGATAATCGAAGGAAGTATTTGGAATTTCAGGTCGGTGATCATGTTTTCCTAATGGTATCTCCATGGAAGGGAGTCATACGTTTTGGTAAGAAAGGTAAATTGAGTCTCAGGTACATCGGACCTTTTGAAATTCTAGAACGAATTGGGGCTGTAGCTTACCGATTGGCAATGCCGCCAAGTCTCTCCAAAGTTCACGATGTGTTCCACGTATCTCTGCTGAGAAAATACATGCCTGACCCAACGCATGTACTCACCTATGAGGAATTAGAACTGGAACCCGATCTGTCTTATTGTGAAGAGCCCGTCAAGATTCTTGATACAAGAGAACAAGTACTGAGAAACCGGATGACACGTTTGGTAAAAGTTTTGTGGAGAAATCATAAGACAGAAGAGGCAACGTGGGAACCCGAGGAACTTATGATGAAGAACCACCCGAGTCTTTTCATGTGATAAGTATTCTAGAAATTTCGAGGACGAAATTATCTGAAGGAGGGGAGAATGTAACACACCAAGCTTCTATGGTACGTTTCCCTTCGAATAATGCGATATCGTGTGTTGTACGCAACCTCGAGGTCTAACACACACCACAACTAATTAAACTAGCCGTTGTGAATAGTAATACCTACTTTTTGAAATCATATATATTTTATATTTCAAAATGGATTTCATTTTTGGATTCGGAATATTGAAATTAGCCTAGGGTGAAATTTTGGTACTTTTCGGATAACTTTAATATTTTGATGAATAGTGAAAATTACTAAATTTTAATTAAAAACAACTTTTTTAATCAAAATAATTAATAGTGATAAATTGTGAATTTGAGTGGTTTTAAAGTATATTTAGAATATATTTTTACAATTTAATATAATGTTGGTCATTGGACATAATTTTACAATTAAACCGAACATAAACAAGTGTCAATCTTTTGATAGTTATTACCTCTTAAAAACACGCTATTTGTTTTGACAGCGGGAATTAATTTTAAATTAATTTCTGCCACTTCTGTGTTTTGAATTTAGAAAAATGTATTCCATATTTGGAATCAGGATGTCCAAATTGTGTAAATAGGTCACTTTTATTTTTAGACATTTTGAATAATTACTGTGGTAAATATTTTATTTACCATGGTTAAGGGTAAATACGGTAAATAAGGGTTAAAGAATAATATTATAATAATACAAAATTACCCTAAAACGTGTCCTAACCTTATTGGTGGACACATACCCGACCATGAGCATCCTTGGGTCAATTTGGGGACCCCTTGGAGCCACTTGTATGTGGTAGGGACACTTTATATTAATAATGTTAAAATAAAAAAAAAATGGCATAAGCTTACATATTTTAGAAGAACAATTTTTACATAGGGTTATACATGTTGGATTTTCGATTATAAATATTCATTAGAAAGATAAAAAGATTTCCTACATAATGATATTTTATTTATAATTTTCAGACATCAAATAATTTAAATTATTAATGACACAATAATGATGCAATGTTTACCTCATTAATAAATCATTTAAATAAATAAGATTATAATGATTAAAATATTATCTAAAACCTGTCCAATTCTTATTGGCTGATGTTATTTAGAATATGAGTCATCTTATCATCGACCTCAATTATTTTTGGACCATTATAAACCGAATATAATTATATTATAAAGTAATACTTTCACTCTTTCCTAAAGAGCCCCTCTTCTCCCTTATAAAAGGAGACCACTTCTACTCATTCCTCACACCTCTCAAGCCACTTGGCTCGTCCAAACTCTGCCCAACAAAGCTCCCCACATCCCTCTCCTCCTCCTTGAAGCTTCCCCTTAGGCAGAAAGAATTTCAAGAAGTCCTTTGGTTCCAACCAAAGTGAGTTACCTAAATTAAAGGTAACGATTTCTCTTAAATTATTTTCATTTATTTTGCTTCTCCAACCCCCAAAATCTTTTTATTTCCTTTCTTTTGTAACAACACCAGTATCCTAAATATACTAGGATGTTGTTATAAGAAGGATTAAAACTACACATACACACAACTCCATCTAATGGATGATGAACATAATGTTTCTGTGGATGGCAAACTAACGCCTCACGAAACGATGATTGTTCAAATACATCTTACTGCCTCTCATGGTGGCCATTATGATGGCACTGTAATTAAATATGATATTAATGATATATATTTTATATATAAGATTCTGTAATTCCATTTTATTTCATACCATTATTCGTTTCATGTTGTATATACATACGATAATTTCATTTGAGGAAGTGTGGACTACCGCCCCCTTAAAATGATATGACTCGTTCATACCACACATGGAACGTATAAAGGATGGTGTTAATGAACTTAAGTAACATATATAAAATATTATATTATACTGTAATAGTAATATACCTATGTATCATTTGGATTCAATTCTTTTAAAATAAAAATTAAATGGAAGTAGCGTTCGTGCGTACGTACGGACTACCGTCTCCACGAACGCGGTGAGATCCATCCTCCATCGTATCCATTCAAGTCTTATTCTCATTTTAGGGTTAAAAATAATGTTAATATCATTCTGATTATGAATAAGATTTAATCTATCCATTACAAACATGTCTACGTAACCAAACATTTAAGAAGAACGAATCGATTATCACCTGAAACGACGATAATACTATGATATTATTAATAAAGCAATGTTAAAAGATCATATATGATATCATATTAATGTATATGATTCTTGTATAATTTAATAACAATTATTTCACCATTATACAGGAGGTTAACCGACCCCAACAAAGGAAAAGTACAATGTAAGGGTTATTTCACAATCTCTTCATTATCCGAGGTTGTTTATACGTAATAATCTACTGGGATATCTTTATCATCCACATCCATGTTTCTTAAAAATGTATTTCAAAACATTTTTACTATTTACAAGAATATGGGTTAAAGTCATTTATACCCTTGTTTGACTTTTTATAAGAGGTTTATAAAGGAATCTTTCCGTCGTTTTCAAAACAAGGTCCTTTTTAACCTTTTCGACAAAATTGAGGTAAGAATGTTTTTTTTAACTTATACGGCGGGTGCGGTTATTTTACGCCGTTATAAAATCTTTAAAGCTTTCCTTACAAGCTTATAAGAATATTTTCAAAGAAAATGTTTTATTTTATATGGATCTTAAATGATTTCAAAATAAAAGGACATATTTCTTTAAAAAGAATTTTGATCTCATCTATGTCAACATCCATTGATGGATTTTAAGATTATTTGAAGTTGATTTATTATGATACAAAACTTCTATATTGTATTGAAGGTTTTGTGATATGTTTGACTATGGATGTGCTATTTTTATACCATTCATAGTTTATGGTGAAATTATTGACATTTCGTATGCTAGTTTTAATACGAATGTTTATGTTATGTTTAAACCTTTTCTTATGGGAATGCATTAGACTTAATAAGTGACGGGTGGAGCCCGCTATAGCTCCTCGATGCATCGGTATGTCTCATGAGACAAACTAGTGTCTTGGCATAAGGCCTTGACAAAATCTTATTTGTAGTCTTGGCACGAGGCCTTGACTATGTGGTTATGATAGTCTAGCATTATGCATTCCAACATTATGAAAGTGGTTATTGATTTTTGCATGTGATTATTCGATTAGTAGAATATCCATGTGAATAAGTAAATGGCATTATTTCATTTTATTTATGCCATACCATGTTGATAGTTTATGTTTAAAAGGCTTTTGTTTTAGTTATACATTGCCTTAAATGTTTATTCTTATTGATGAAAGTTTCCGCTATATTGTTATCCTTACTGGGCATTTGAGCTCACCCCTTTTCTATGTTTTATTTTTCCCAGGTAGTGAAGAAGTAAATTATGAATGACTTGCAGGGATATTATGAGGGGTTAATAGTGTGGATATGAAGACTTTGTTGTTGTAGTAGTTTTTCACTTTGAAATGTAATGTAAAACTTTATGATTATATCTAGTGTTTCCAAGGCTACTAAACCAATCGGTCTTTCGGGATTTGATCTTTCTTGTGATCATGCCAATGTTACGAAGTAATGCACCGACTCTGGGTAGCTGGGGTCGGGGCGTTACAAAAATAAATTTTGGTGAATAGTAACTTTTGACTTTTATTTACCGCGGTTAAAGGTAAATAATGTCATTCAAGGTAAAATGATTATTATAATAATTCAAAATAATCTTAACACTTTACAAACCATATTGGTTGAGTAATTTACAACTAGGGGCATCTTTAGAACGATTTTGGAACCCCATTGATCCACTTGGATGTGATAATGACTATTTAGATTAATTAATATAAAGTAAATGAAAAAATGACAAAAAAATATCTTTTAGTAAATTAATTTTTACAATGTGTTATATAATCTATTTTTTGACTATAAATATTAATTGAAAAGATAAAAATATTTCCTAAATCATGGTATTTTCTTTATAAATTTTAGACAACAAATAAATTAAATTATTTATGACATAATAATGATGCAGTGTTTACCTCATTAATAATTCATTTATATAAATATGACTATAATGATTAAAATATTATCCAAAACATGCCCAATTCTGATTTAATGACTTTATTTCGAATATTAGTCATCTTTTCTTCGTCTCTAATGATTTTTGGACCTTTTGAAACCAAATATATGTTTATAATAAAGTAACGTTTTCACACTTTCCTAAAGAGCCCCTCCTCCCCCATACAAAAGAAGACCACTTCTAACCAATTCTTCACACCTCTCAAGTATTTTGTCTCATCCAAAATCTAACCAATTAATCTCCCTAAATACTTATACTCCTCCTAGAAGTATTACCTTAGGCAGAAGGAACTTCATGAAGTCCTTTTGGTTAAAACCAAACAAAGTTAACCAAATTAAAGGTAACGATTTCTCTTAACTTGTTTTCTTTTAATTTACTTCTCCAACCCCATAATCTCTTTTTATTATTTTCTTTTGTAACAGCACCAATATTGTCAATATACTAGGATATTTTTATGAGATGTATTTGAACTACACTTACACACACCTCTATCTAATAGATGAATAACATAATGTTTCTGTTGATGGAAAACTAACACCTCACGAAACGATGATTATTCGATTATCTCCTACCGCCTCTCATGGTGGCCATTATGATGACACTATATTTATATAAGATATATATTATGTTTATTCTTTATTTATGCTTCTGTATTTTCCTTTTATATCATACCTTTATGGTTTCCATTATGGGTAAACATGATAATTTCATTTGAGGAAGTATGGACCACCGCCCCCTCAAATTAATATGACTCGTTCATACCATATTTGGAACATATAAAAGATAGATTTGATGATATTATATATGATATAATACTGTAATTATAATACTACTATGTATTATTGTGTTTTAATTCCATTAAATATGAAATAGAAATAGATGCAGCGTTCATGCGTATGTACGGCTTATCGTCTCCTAGAATAGTAAAATTCATTTCTCACGTCTATATGTTATGTACTATTATAAATACATGTATATGTTAGATATATATGATATATATGATATAGAAATCATGAATATAATTCTGTATATAATGAACCTTTGACCAGATGAAAAACATGTTATAAGAAGTCTATTTCTGACTAAAGTACCAAATATCGACTAAACGAACATCATTAACTTGAATTATTAGATAATGTTTATAACATGGTAATAAGTGATATAAAAGGAATAATAAAAATGAAAAACATTCTTAAGAAAATACAAATTAACATTAATTTATTATTCAGGATATTAAAGAATGATCTACTCAAGTCGGACACGAGGTAAGGGATTTTCTTATCTCACTTTTAATTCCGTGAGATTTCCATTATTCTCCAATTACTCATTGCATGTGGTGTATTGTATACTGACATGTGATATATATTATCATGATTCTAATTATATTCATGGTATTTTGTGATTCATTTGGTGGATATTAACTTTTTTTCATACGACTCAGTTGATTACAACGTGGTAATGTGTTTCATCTCACTTTTTATTCCCGTGAGATTCATTCTATATTTGGCACTATTTCCTTTTATATGATTTTTGTACTTCTAATTATTGTACTATTTGTGTAATATAATTTCATTTATTGGAATTTACATCTACATTGTATGGTCCTTCTTTCATTTGGTGTATGTTTAGTAAGTTACCAAATCAGTAAGGGAACCTTTCACCCTCCTCTTTTTAAGACTTATTTTTGTTATGTATTTTAATTTACATATTATTATGATGGGATATGTTCTTATATATCCCTATTGATGTAAAATTAATTTACACGTTATGAGATATCATTTTTATCTTATCAACTCGTTTTCTTAATTTTAATGTGACGTCGTTTGGATGTTGAATTTTTACAAGGTAACTTCTTAACCCAATTTCAATTATTTGGGTTCAACTTGTACTTCTTGAATATGTAATCCTATGAATATGTGTTAATGAGATCTGATTTTTTACACATAATATCCACTTATATTGGATGTATTTATATCTGTCACACATAATTATGTGATTGATTTATCCTTAATTTAATGATACAATGCTTATAAGGGATATCATCCCAATTTACATTTCCAATGAGACTTCATTGTTGTTATGTACCAATTCACACTTATATGGTGTATGTACTGTCCATTGACATAGTATATCATGAATCTGTTTATTCTCATAATATTATAATCTTCTGATCAAATGTTATTCATCAATTATTTTAATTCAAGTGTCTCTCATTTTGTTAAAAAACGCTTTAACTAAAATATTGTTTTAAATGTTTTGAAGATTTATTATTCTAAAATGTCCATGTTTTAGAAAATTTTATAGGAGTTATTTATATAGAAACTAATTTTTTCAATTTATAATTCATTTAAAAGCTTCATAGTGGTGTGAGACACCTTGATTAAAAAAATTCATTATTAAATGTTTTAAATGGGCTTGAAAATGGTTTGATAAAGCCTTGATTATGTCAATATCTTGAAATGATATATTGTGATTTAAAAGTGGAAATTTTATCTTTACTTTATGCTTGGTTAATGTGTTATGAATATGTTATGGTTTTTGGTCATTTTTTACTTATATGGGTGGTTCTGTGATAAACCTATGGCGGGTGAGCCCGAGATACCTCTCCAATGCATTGGGTAATGAGACGGAGGTAAACATTAATGTTTCTCCTATGTGATTTAGGGAATATACTGTGATGGGTATTCCAAATGTGACTCTCTATGCAGGTGTGATAGATACAATGTATGTTTGATATGGATGCCATAAGTAGACTTTATGATTTATGATTTGTGTTTGTTATTCATAAATCTTATGAATTATTAAGGAATGTTAAGATTGAATAGTTTGGATTAATTGATTTGTATTTATTGATGAGATAATGTTTTCCTTAATTATTTTATAACCCTTACTGATCTTTTTATACTCATCCCATGTTTTTGAAATGTTTTCTATTGGAATAATAGGTGAACAAGGTCAAGGATGGGATCAAGGAAAAGTAATACTGTCTAAAATATGGAAATAGAAATGTTTCTTTTTGAGAGTTTTTATTTTATGAAAAAAAAATTGGATACTGATTAGTATTGTCTAAATGTAATATTCATGTTGTTATGTAATAGTTATGGACTAATTCCCTAAAACTCTAAACCGGAAAAGATCCACAATGTGAATTATTAATTTAATTCAATATTATGTAAGTTTTAGGGTCGGGTCCTTATAATTTAAACTTGTGAAAATCAACCATTATGTGAAGAAAACCTTTAAAACATATAAAATGATACACTATATATGATGTTATATTAGGAAAACATGTAAAAACATTAAAATTATTCATTAAAATAATATTTTCAATTTTTATAGCTCACATACCATCTCATTGAATCAAAATATTTCGATTTAAAATCCTAAAAAGATACCATGTAGTGACATTTGAAAATTATATTAATCAACTATTTATACTCTGGTTTCCCAATATGTAAAAATTTTTAATCACTTAATTTAAATAATAATTTTTTTTTCAAATATTCATTACAAACTAAAAATTAAATTTTTATTATTTTCAAAAAGTGTTAAGAAAAAATGGTGAGAAACCATGCGTTCAAACAAAAAACCAGATAACAACACCATTGAAACACCATTAATGTATACTAGAGTTAGTCTCCCTAAACTATTTCAAAGAGATGGTGCATACCTATGTTTTTGATTCATTGAGTATCAGATCTTCAAATTCACAGGCCAGCTTGTCCCATGACTAAAGATACTCCTCTTGACTGATCTTCCCAGTGCTGAATCCCCCAACAAGAATCAAGACCTACTTGTTTATCTAGTTGTATTGATACTCATTTAGTGTCAAAGAGGTTGTGCGGTTCGTCATGTCCCAAAGGAATCCAATTTTGTTGAAGATTCACTTTCTTGCGGGGGTAGATCAGAGGATCCTTTGGTGATTTATTCTAGTTTTGGATCTTTACCACATGAATGTAATTTTTTTGTCCAAGGGGAGGACTTAGGACTTCATAACTTTATACCTCCATGATTTTCTGGTTTCTATTGGGCATTCACCTGTTTATTTTAATAAAAATTCATTTTTATTCAGTGACCTCCCTATAATTTTAGTAGCTTACACTTCAGTATAATTGAGTAGTTAATCCTATTTGACCACTTATTCTTTTGAACTCAAAAGAAAGTAAATGGATTTATCACAAACACCATCTGACTTCCACTGGTAAATAAACTCGATCTCAATATTATAGGAATTTCACTTCATGGGTAAATGAGTCTCCATTGGAGGGTGTATAGATGTGTAATCATTAATCAATTTCCACCTATAGTAACTCCTCTAGCTCAAAGGTTCACCTATATAAAAACTTCCATCATCTTTACTAGAATTATTCTCAAAAAACCAATCTGGATTATCCTAGAAATATTATGGTAGAAAAATTTCCAAAGCTTACTCTACTAGGCCTTCAATCCTATTTCTCAGTTGTCGCGAGGGACGATTCACTAGGTTAGAACCCCCTGTATTTATAAACAATGTTTGATTATCCATGTCCAGTATATTCCCCTACATTCCCTCCATGAGGAAGGTTCCCCTACCTAATCTTAGTATCTTAGATGATAAAGCATCACTGGATGAGATCCCTTCTTTAGTAACATTTTCATCATAGCCCACCACCTGAGACTCAACATCATTACGCACATTTAGTTGGACGTATCTAATATTATTATTCTGGAAAATTCCATCACACACTCTTGCATGATCACTTCTTTTTTGAGAATTATAGTCTAAAGGACTAGCTTGGTCCTATATGAAAATGTGAAATACTATATCCTTCTCATGAGATACATTTATCTCAAAATTTGACACCCAATTTGTACCTTTAGACTGATGAGTATGCTTCTCATCCTCAGCTCATTCTTAATCGAAAGTGGACACCATGAAATTAACACACAAAGGGCTGTCTCGAGCAGTAAAAATCTAACCCAGGGCTAGGTCAATATGAGTATCAATCGATCTAGATTCATTCCACATTGAATTCATGTAAGACTTATCTTTATGTCACATTATCTAACACAAATAAAATTACCATAATAAGTATCAAAATTGACGGGTTGTTAATACCTAAACTCATCCCTAACCATGATCTAGAAAAATTCAATAGGATTATTTTACAGATCAACATCAATACCAATTCTATGTCAAATTGGATGCCATACGACTCGGGTTCTACTTTTCAAAAAAAGAAAATGAAATATGATATTTCCTATCATATAATGAATTGAAGGGCTTTTAAATGTTATAGGGAGTTAGGGAAGCCATACCCAAAAATCCATGGAAGAAGAATCCCACTTCATGTGATAGTCATAGGACCATTGGAAAAGAAGAATCCAACACCCATTATAGGAACACAAGTCATTGGACCTTGCCAAAATAAGATACTCCTCCAAAAAAATGATCAGGATTCTTTTAGAATTGAGAACTCTGACTATTACACAATCCTAGAGGTCTCTTTATTCAAATAAAAAATGGTCAAAGGCATCAACATATGATCATTATAGATTAAAATAAGTGACTAAAGATTGATTTTGCAATAAAAAAGCTTCATTGATCTCTTAAGTTGAGATTGGAAATTGCGGATCTCTATTGATGACGTCTCAAATCCTCAGTCATAGATCTATTAGAGGGTAAGTGGGGAGAAAGACAGATCATGAAAATGGGGTCAATATTAGAGTTCTACTATGATTTCTAAATAGTTTTTCAAGTAGTAATATTTAAAAATCCTTCTTTTACAATTTTTCAAAATGGATGAAAAGTGACCCATGTTGAAATTCTAAAAGAGAATCATTTTTACCACATTTCGATAACTAAAAAAATGATTGAAAATTACATTAAAATATCATTATATAATATTTATGATCATAATTTAAATATTATAAATAAAATGGATATGGATGAAAAAGAGTTAGAATTAGAATTTTAAAAATAATGTTTTAAGGAAAAACCATTACCTTGAATCCCATATTTATTTGTATAATATGTAAAATATGAGTAATATAATAATAATAATAATTTAATTTATTAATAATATTTTGAATTTAAATTCCATTATAAATATAATTATTATTTAATTTATTAATTTTTTATATACTTAGTATATCAGTAATTTCTGTGTATTACGTTTTGAGGTTATGAGGTTCAAAAATCAATGGAGTGTTCATCTAGGTCAATAGGATCTTGCATACACCATCTATAAAATAATTTTTATTTATTTATTTTTACATTAAATTTAAGCAATCCATGTATTTTGGAAATGAAAAATTATATACATCATTTATAGAGTTAGGGATCCGAACATACTCTAGCGTAATATTTTTATTTGAAAGAAATATTAAAATAAAATAAAGATAATAATGGTTTAACATTAAAAATGCATGGTAACATTAAAAATTTCACATTTATTGTTTAAATACATTCTTATATTTATCTGTATGATTATGTCATTAAATATGAATTACACATCTTCATAGAGGTAGTATTCTGCATGTACGCATGAGTGGTGTATCCATTTCCATGAAATTGGGAGGAAAATGTGTTAGATAAAATTATATATATATAATAATAATTATTTCATAAATATAAATTTTAACAATTAAAATCAACTGTATAACTATCCGCATACAGTAACTATGAAAAAACACATTTCTTCCTTGATGTTGTATGTTGCACATACACACAATCAACGTTTTCATTATCCATTTGATGGAAAATATGTATAAAATAGTGTATAATTAAAAATAATAACACTTATATATAGTATAGATAAAAATGTATATATATTAATATGGTTAGTATATATTTTATGTATTTATAAGAATAAATAAATTTGAATGATTTTTATTAAGAATTATACCTCATCCTTTGATACAATCCATTGTCTTACACCTTAATCATTCTAAAATTAGTATTCTAGTGAGGATATGACCTGTAATATGAGGTGATGTGTGTTTGGGAAGGAATTTTTTATATATTGGATAATCTAGAGTGATCATTTAGTTTTGATAAATTATGTGAGGATGACATCTTTTATAAGTGAGAAGAGTGACACCCTTTAGAATATTAAAAATGTTATAATATAATAAAATTATTTTACATAGAAGTTGATTGAAATTTAGACCAATAGAGATTTTAGTATTTCATATGGTCAAAATATAATAATCCATTCATATTTAAACAATTTTTTGAGATATTTTAATCTCTATCGCTTACTTTAACCCCCATCTTTAACACTTAAAACTCATACCATGGTAATTGTTTTACAATTGTAACTATTTTTTATGAAAAAAAATGAAATTGAACTCATTATAAAATTATAAATTTTCTATTTATTAAATTTAATCCTTTTTATATGATATAATTTAAATATGTGGTTACAATTACATTAAACATATTTTTTCCAAATGAAATAAAAAATAATTTTTAGTAAAATATATTTTTAAGTATTAATATTATTTCACAAAAAATCAATATTAATGTTGGTTACAATGGAATTAATTTTATTTGGTAAAATTAAATGAGTATTATTTGACTATAAAATAAAAATACCTTTAACAAGTATATAAATACTTAATTAAAATGGGCATCCAAAAAATAGTTTTTATTTCAATAAAAACATTAGTTAGATATAAAAAATATCAAACCTAGATTTATATGATCAAAAATAATTTTTTAATTGTATATTATTAATTCTAAAATATATTTTTCTCTAATTTTTTTTCATAAACATTCATTACATTCTTATAACATGATAATATCTAAAAAATGAAATGTATTTTTAAAATCATTATTTATCACTGTTCAACCAAAAATAAAATATTTCAAAAAATAAAAAATATATCTAAAAGCTATTTTAACATTGTGATTTCAAAAACAAACTCCATTATAACCATTAAAATTTATACAGTTATGAAATTCATGTTTTGATTAAAAAGGAAAAATAAAAAATAATTCTAGGTATAATAGTAAAATGACCCTTTTAAACGTTAATGTTTCTTAATGTTATATCATATTAATTACAAATGAATGATAATATATTGAGTTTTTTATTATATATAAATAATTATTTTATTTATATTAGTATTTAATAAAGTATTTTGTTCATTAGTTTGATGTTTCATATATGATATTTTATTCAATATGATATGAATTTTATATAATGCATACTAAAATACGAGGGTATTACTTATTTTAAGTCATGAGGTGTAAATTATTTAATTAAAGATATATACGAATTATTTACCTAGTAAATATATAATAGTTACCCTGTAAAGACCCATTTCATTACAAAATGTATGATCTTATACGAAATTGTGTTTTTTTATTTTGCAGCGACTTTATTTTAGGATCGAAGATTCAAAAAAAAATTTATTAATAAATTTTAATATCAATTTGATGTTTATAAATAATTAATTAGGATAGGTAAATCGCATAATATCTTAAGAATATTATTGATAATTAACCGGGTAGAAAATAAATATCCACCGACCAGTCAGTTTGGTGGACAATGTGTTGGGAAAAAATTCTGAACCTAATATTACAACAGTTAGACCCAAATTTTATCATATGGTGTGTATGAACCCTCACATAATTGAGTTACATTTTGGTATTTTACATGTATTCTTATTTGGTACACATTCCATATTATCCTTCTCTATACGTGTTAATAGAGAAGAAATATCCCTCTAGGCCCCTCTTTAGTCCCCATAAAGAACCCCTTCAATTAGGTCAACATGGATGGATATATTCAAATGAATTAGAGGTATTATATCCTCTATCTCATATTTTTTATATTTATATTTTTTTATGAATTTATCTTGGTTATGCATGAATTTATATGGATTATTTCTCAAGAGTGGTTAAATCAATTCATTGTAAGGGGATTTTATTTTCGTCATTCAGTGGATATTCAAAGAGGATTACATCAAGTAATTTTTCATAATTTGATATAAATTAATCTTATTAGTGAGTTTTTTATGGCTTTATAGTGATTTCAATTAACATTTACCTCACATTTATGTTTATAAATTTGGGATTTAATGTTGTGTAAGCATAGAGGTGCATTGGGAGTGGAATACACTTGGTTTCATACAATTATGATATATTTAAACTGCTCAGTAGTTTTTGTGTCGATTATTTAAATTTTAAATGTAATGATGAAAAAATTAATTAATTTTCATGAAACTAATTATGGTGGATAGAGTTCATTGTGGAGATGATTGATAATAAATAGACATCAGAAGGAATTAATTGGAATCCAAGTGTGTTGTTAGGATTTAAGAATGATTTTAAAATTAATTATATATATATATTGTTTATTTCTGATGTGTGACGGGTCTTCTATAATGGAAAAGATTATAGGAATAGTGTTGGTAGTGACGGTTGGTTGTGAATTATGTGAACTACTTTAGTTTGATGTAGGGGCATTGACCATGCTGCATATCTTGGTTATTATTTTATTAATGTTCACCCTCCAAAAATATCATAAATTAATTCATGTCACCTGTATTTTAATCTTTATGATTTCATCCCTGAAACATATAGCGATAGGCTAGTGTGACTTATGGTGGCTTCCCTAGATTCTATGAGGATTGGAATGTGTGTATGGTTAATATCCCTATATTCTCTAAAGATTTGTATGGGTGACTAGATGGACCACTGTGAGTATTCCGGGATGGGTTGAGGTACCTTATAATGCAGTTACTAGAGTCATATGTAAATTCCATGTGACACATGAATTAATAGGACCCTTAATGTTATTGATTTGGTAATGTTGTAACTTCTTGTAATATATAGTTCATATTATTCCACATATTTTAAATTCCATATGAAAAATGACATGTATGGGTTGTGAAATTATGTTGATCTCAGAATCATGTTGAAGTAGTTAAAATTTTTTTTCGTGGGTGTTATGTTTCTAGGTTGCTGTTTTATACAGGAAGACCACAATATATATATTAACTATATGAAAAAAACATAATCATATTGCGCAAAAAACTTTTTAGTGTACTGAGGATATTTACTAGGTTATTGGACTCATCATATGTTTCCATAAATAGGTTTGAATCTGACGTAAATTGATAGATGTTCATGATTCTTATAAGGGAATAAGTATGGCATAGATATGGATGCTTAGTTCAGTTTTAGCAGGTCATGGTATCAATGGATTCAGAAATATGGAATATGATTTTTTCTAGATAATGATATATATTTTATTTATTATTCATCATGTACATTCAAATGTTTAAATTTTTATATATGACTTCTTTTGTTCTAATATTCAACTACAAACATAATTTTTTTGGTACATCGTATTGATAGTTTCATACTATCATATTCTAGACTACATGAATCCAGTGGGATCCTAGTTTTATTCTTATATGATAGTGGGGCCATCGACTATATATATGGGACATGATAAAGTTTCATTAGAATCAGTAATTTTCATGGGGAAATTATTTTTGGAGGTCATAGTGTCCCCAAAACTATATTAGGCCCTAAAAACTAGTTAGATGCATCTTGAATATATATAATCATGTCTGAGGGCATGTGATGATCTTTACATGGGAGTTTTTTAGGGGAAGCAAGATACATAATTACAAAATTGTGTCAAAGAATGTCCAGGATGATATAGAATAGTTACAAGAGAAGATATGTAATTAGGACATAGGAGGTAGATTTATCCCATGCTTGGACATCGTGTAATCGTTCAAAACTTGAGTGGATAAGGGATTTCTAGTATTTTGATTAATAAATTTAGGATAATTCATGCACTAAGATGTGGGGATTACAAAAATATTGGATGTATAGGATTTTAGTTGAGTCAGAGAGATCTATTGGGAGTGATTAGATTATTCGTTGTTCAACAAAAAAATTTCAAATATTTTATATTTTAATTATATGTTTTAAATCTGAATGTAGTGTTCTTTTTTGGGTAATTGTCACTTTTTTAGGGTTTTGAGGTATTTTGAGCTTTAATGAAAGAATGGATTAATTTTGAATTTTAATATTTTATTTTTATTCTTTATTTAGTCCACAAAAATTTATAGACTAAATGAAATTGTGAAATTCCTTTTTTTATGCATTAGTATATCCTGGGACTCATTTCATCCTTCAAGAGTCAAATCTATATCATTCATTTGGTAGCCCAAATATATATCACAAATTGGTTCAAGAAAACAATGTATAGATCTGAAAATATTTATAGATGATCACATATCATGATGTGGGATAGCCCAATGAATCTGAAATTCATTATCTATATATAATAGAATATTGGAACAAACATTTATAGGTAAATTCATGCATTATTATGATTTATTCAATGTCATTAATTCATTGGAATGTGGAGAATTGGAAGATGAAGAGTCCCTATGCCTGAATAAATATCTCAATGTAAGACATTATTATGTATATACATAAGATTCCCATGCAAATAAAATTTTGTAGGAATAAATTTTGGAAAAAACATACAACTTTTCAGAAAACTCCAATTCCAAAGCTTCCATTAAATGGGGTTAACACACAAAATCATTCAAGTAATCTTTCGGAGCAAAAATTTCACTGACATAGACTATTAAAATTTCTTCATTTTCTATTGAAAGGGTTGGAAACTAGGTTTAGAATGTTAGGTTAGAAATTTTATATTGAATTATGGTTTACTATTGTGAAAATTTTATTTACTTCTTTAATTAATCTTTTTTCATCTTCTTCTCTTATAAATGATTATCAATTTTGAGTTCTCCCAAAGTGATCCTTATAATATCAATGCATGTGGGAAGATAAATATCATTATTCATCGATGGGGAAGTGGTGGTTCATTATTTAGTTGATCTTAAATGTTTCTATTTATTTTATTATATGAATTTAATAATGGTGAAAAGTGTTTGGTTTTGGGTTCGCTATACTTACCCTATAGTTGATTCCTTTTTCCCATTTTCATCTTTTTCCTCTCCTTTTTCACCATAATGATGTATCCAGGGTGGAGTAGAATCGTAGTGATGATGTGAGTGATAATTATCATTCATGTGGAGTGATGGTGTGATATAATAACAATTAATGGTAAGGAGGTGAGTGATAGTGTTGATATCAACATTGAGCAGAATATTGAGAATAAATTTCCTTAAAGAACAATTATCATTTCACGCTGATCTCCCATGAATGATAATGATTATTCACTAACTTATCTTTGTCTTCATTATTTTCTTTTTGTTTTTAATTTTATTATTAATATATACTATATTTTATGTATTTTCATAATCAAACCCTCAATTTATATTTGTATATAAGTTGTTTTATACATGTTAGGTTATATATAGTGACAATAGAAATTTGGTGTATTGTAAGGGTCCTCCTTGTGATCGAGCCTAGGGTTCCCACTATATTGTATTATTAGGTAATAACAATTTATTGGTGAGGGACTTGAAACCAAGGACTCGAATAAATTTGGTGTTGTTTTCAGGGAGCCCGGGTGCTTACGTAGACTATTTTTTATAAAGAAAAAAAAATAATAATATATTTTAAAATCCAAAAATAAAATCTTCATTGAATATATTAATTTTCAGGGGTCAATGATAGAATTTCATGGTAAATTATCATATTATTTTTATTTTAACTATATTTGTGACTCAATTAAACAAGTATCACTAATGAATAGGTTTTATATGAATGAAAATATGATAAAAGAGTTGAGGAATTAAAGTATATTTATTTCTAGTTCCTTGATGGAATAAGAAGCTCAAAATAATGCTCAAGATAAAGTGTAATAAAAGCTTTTTTTCCCAAAATATTCTATTAATCATCCATGGGTGGAATAAATTATTATAGGAAATGTTTCGAACATTATGATACTATTTTCAGATTATGTTGAAGAAGAATACATTCTATATGATGCACATGTGGGAGATAATGGGGATGTTGATGAATATTGGGATTCTTTGGTAGAATTTATAAGGGTATGTGATTACCCCATATTGATAATTAAAATCAAGCACCTATATTCATCTTTATTTCTTTGGAATAATCTGATGATTTTAATTCTATGATGGATTTTTCAATGGTCATGCCCGAGGAGATCAATTTTCAATATGACTTACTTTAAAGTGATGATTTATTTATTAATTCATCATGTTTCAATATTATTAAAAATGAATTGTTTTCATACATTCCCTTTTAAAATATTTCTGATATATAATATTTGGAGTAGAACTATGATGTTAATGAATGCACCACCCATGTGGTGGTGGTCAATGTTTAAGAAGATAGAGAGAAGCATGTGGTGAGACTACCACCTCTACAAAATATTTCATTCCATGTGGAGGGGGACACCATTTAAGTCAATTGGGAGTAACCCAATTTTATTTTTCCTCCAACTATGGACCTAAAATTCTTTATTTATTCATTCTTGGGAGTTAGTAATTTTATTATCTTCTATGGGGTTCTCTATTATTGGTGTCTTCTCAGGGAAAATGGTAAAATTATCATGTTCTGGTTCATCTTAATGAAACCACATTCACCTTCAGATTGGGGTTAAACTATAGCAACTATCTATCTAGGTGTTGTAAAATCCGAACACCCACAAGGGGGTTGAAACCACGATCTATCATATTTTCCCTTACTATTTATTTTTCTATATATTTATTATTGATTTGTTTCTTTCATTCTTTCTAGGAAGAGGTAGTATCAAATAGGTTCTTATCTCAATAATTCCACTAGAAAATAAATTTATTATGTATCATTCCATCAATTAGTCTTTCTGCCCTTATATTTGATTTTGTTGTGCTGAAATGAGGGCTAGTTAAATATATGTGTGGGGAGTGTCATCCTGCATAGTTGTTCTTGTGTGATTTTAATTTTTTCATATTTTTTGGATAATTAAGCTGAAATGAATATTATTATCACTTTTTACACATCAATTTATTTTAATAAAGTACACATGAAATTTTAATAGATGGATTTTAAATTATTTTTGATAGGAAATCCTTTTCCTTGTTTTGGATTTTCAAGAGTTTTTATTAGTTTGACAATTTTTTAAAATTTATTCCCATAAAACACTAACTAAAATAACATTTACATTCTTTTTAGGTATTCTAAACCAAATTGAAATATTCTACCTAATACCCATACTTTCTTGAGTGAATCAATGATTTTCTTTTATAAACAAAATTTGTTATTTTCCCTTTCAAAGCATTGGATTTAATGTAATTTTTTTATGTGATTGAGGAATTGGATTTGGCATGCCACATTTTATCTTTAGAACTATTATATACATCGATCCATTATTATAACTTAGATTCTATGAATTGACATATAGGTTTAAGCTACTATACAATGTAATTTATCCTTAGCTACCCACAATCATTGTAATGTTTCAAGTATATTTCATGTCTACGTGTGGAAGAAGGGACTTAATCTTTGTTTCTTGGTATTCGATTCATTTTTGGCTGATGTGAGGTGTGTATAATCATTTTAGGTAGTTTATGATGAGATAATTTGGTTTGAGTCATCATTTCATTGTGCTTTATTTGTTTCATCTGGTTTTACTTTTAAAAAACAAAAAACAAAGATACTAAATGGAGGTAATCTTGAATATGTTATTGTACATAATTTTATGACTCATTTTACACTATAAAATGACAGGATGTAATTCCATTCATTAATTATATTCATTTTTCATCTAATACTCTATAAATAAATAAAAAAACAACCATAAAATTAATGTTGTTACATTCTAGAATAAACAAAAATGAGAAAAGGGGGATAATTTAAATAAAATAATTCTTTATAATCACATAATGACCCATATCCCATGTCAGAAAAGGGGTTTTGGTAATATGTTTCACAATTTAATGTGTCCTTGAGTGAGGTTCATCATGTGTTTTCACATGAATATTCATGGAATGTGCATAAGAGTCTAATTTCCTCTTTTTAGCCTTATGTTTTCATATATTTTCCTACCAATCTCAAGCCACATAATTTTCTTTGAAAAACATATAATGAATATAAATATTTTCATGACTCACATTATGTATAAATTAGAACATTCACATACCTATGGTGAAGCATGGAATTCCCATGTATGAGTATAACACTAGATTCAATTTTTCATGATTGATAAGTGACTTGAAATTCAATGTGAGGTCGGTTATGTTTGATAAAAGAATGTATTTATAAGTTCAATAAAATTTATATGTGAGTAATGAAAATTATAGGTACATTTTTCCATATATGACACATAATGGAATTATATTGTGGAAATTACCATGGATGTTTTCACATTGTTGATTTTTGTGTTGATTATGATTTGAATATATAATGATTCCCCGAGAGTGAAATGGTCAAGTGTGGGGGAGTTATGAAGACAAAATTTTAAAATATTTTATACTATTAATAAATGTTTTAAATACCACCAAAATGTTATTTAATGAGAAATTGTCACATTTTTTGTTTTTTTTTGTTTTTTGAGCATAAATAAAAAATGGGTTAATTAAAATTTTAAATATTTTACTTTTAATCTTCATTTCAGCCATACCATTTTATACGCTGAATAAAATTTTGGAATTACATTCTTTATGTTTTCATATATCTTGGGACTCATTTTATCTACTCGGATTCAAATCTCAATCATTCATTTGGAATTATAAATCTTGCACACAATCCAGTCCTAGATAACTATGTACAGATATGGACATATTTAAAGATGATAATATATATATAATTTTGATGGGCCAAATAAGAAGAAATTTTTTATAGAGATATTAATGTATCTTGGACCAACTTTCATAGTGGAATTAATACATGATTATGATGGAGTCTAGGTTTTGATGAATTATAAAGTGCATGGTTAAAGATGAAGAGTCCCCTAGATAGAATAAATGTCCCCAATTCATACATCAATATCTCTCTCCATACATTACCCATGTATATAACCTTTTATGCGAATAATTCAGATGAAAAAATAAATAACCTTTTAGAAGACACGAATACAAATTTTTTCAATTAAATGGGGTTAACACGTGGAGACATTTATATGATCTTTCTGGTGACAAAATTTCACTCTCATTCCATTAAAAATGTACCTCTTCTATTCAAATAGTTATAAAGTGTGGATGGAAACCTAGGTTTTCCATTTTTTATAGAATAATCATTTTTTATGATGTAATATTATTTTACTTTTTTAAATGTATCTATCTTCATATTATTCTATTATTTTTCATTTTTTATTTTGTGTTCCCCTACAATGATCTCTCTAATCTCGATGAATTTAGAGAATGAACTATAATTTTTTTCAAGGTGGGAGTGGTGGTTTTTGAAGTTTTAGTGTTAAATGTTACAATTTATTTTTTTCTAATAATTTAATAGTGATGAAATGGATTTGGTGTAGGGATCACACTACATTCACTGCTATTGAATTCTTTTTCCTATTTTAATATTTTTCTTCCACATCATTTTCCTAATGTTGTATCCTGGGAGGAGTATCATTGTGGTGTCGATGTGAGTGAGTATTTTCATCCATGTGAAATAATGTTGTGAGATAATAACAATTTATTAGAAGTTCTAGATTGATTGGGTTGTTCTCAACATTGAGTATAATATTAGTAATAACGTATATTTATAGAAAAATGATTTTATCACCATGACCTCCCAAAAATAATAATGATTATTCACAAACTTCATCACGTAATATTTATCATCATTTTATTTTTAATTTTATTTTTAATATATGTTATATTTTATGTATTTTCAGAACCAACCTCATATTTATATAAGTGTGTATGTATTTTCATACTAGTTAGGTTATAAATATAGAAAATACAAATTTGTTGTGTTGTAACACGCCTCCTTGTGATATACCGTATAGTTCAACAATATTTCATTCTCAGTTAATAATAATTTAATGGTGAGTAATTCATGCCAAATACCATCATCATTCATCCATCACAATAATAACATTATCGTGGAATGGTACACGTTCTTATGGGTGATGTTGTTTGATCTGATGGACTCTTCTGAATCTATATTAATAGAACCAAATTATAAAAAAATTATTATTCTATAACTTAAATTATATATAATAGGGAATTTAATATGTATACAAGAGGATGTTTTTAATTGTTAGTGCATGTGTTTTTCCACAATAGAGAAATGAATTTTGGAAACATTGTAAATTTTGATAAAAATGGGGTTTGAAAAAGGAAAACATATTTGGTAGAGTGAGGGTATAAATAGTTTTATGGAATTGCTTTATGGGAAGTTTATCATTGTTTTCATTCTTTTAAGTGGTTTAGATTTTTACATTATTAAGAAAATGGATTTTTGAGCTGTTAAATATTAAAATAAATTGGATTTTCCATTTTGTTGAAAATGTATGGAAAATTGGTCTTAAAAATAATTTTCAATGGATTGGAAATTTGATATCAAATATGATTTTTACAATTTCTTTTAACATTTTATTTTTTTTAATAAATGATTTATTTTCCTGAAAGTGTCTATCTAGAATGTGTATTTTGATGACTTTGGTTTTGATGGAAAAACCATGAATGCCAAGGGGTTTTTAGAAACTCTAAGATGTTTTGTTTCTTTAAATGTTACAAAATATATTATTGTAATTAAAAATTTATACCAATGTTAATTATCTTGATTGGATTTCATTTTTTGGATGGGGCAAGTCATATGCTTGAATTTTGTTTAAAGCTTGTGTACCAGAGGTTCTTGTAAACAACATAGTGAGGTTAGTGGGTTTGTGTGATTCCGTTGACATGGTGAATAAAGGGAAATCAATGGATATGTAGACTAATTTTATTTATCTTAAATAGCTAACTAGGATTGGGTTAACAATTTATTTATACATTTAGGAGGTACCCTATTGATGTTTTCTATAGTCACTGTTGGTATGTTCATGGGATGGATGTTCAATGGGAGACTCTTGTGGTGTGATAGTGAGGTTGATGTTTTGAGAGGGACATATGTGGTGGAATAATGTGAAATTACTGTATGTTTTAATTGCTTATTTTCTTTTCCAAATGTTCAGGACTTATAAAAATGATGCACGTTTTGATCTATTTTGGTTATTTTGCAGGTTAGAACACGTGATGTGTTTTTTTTCACGTCAATGATTGGGCCCGGTTGATGTGTAATCTTGTTAGGTTATTCTTTTGGATAGAAGAACCACGAGTGAGATTGGCCATCATTAGAAGTTTTTTATAATGGGGGGAACCATGATTTATAATATTAATCAATTTTTGACACTGTTGAATTTATGAGTTGATGGGTATGGCGGGGAGCCTTCTCAGTTATTGGTATTTGTGATGAGAGGAACACTCAGTAATTGTTCATTGGATATAAATGAGGTGATTTTCAGGGAGTGTGTAGATGAATTATATTGTAATTTTATAATTAATGTTCGGTTTATTGGTTTTGTGCATTATTTAACTCAATTAGATACTATTCTATTTTATAATATAATTTTTTATTTCAATTCATGAGACTTACCTTTGGAACATCCTTGATCAGGGTATTATACTCAAAAAAATTATTTTGTGAGTTGTGTCTCACTAACATTGAGTCAAGACATCATGTTTGGATTTCAAGGGTTTTTGAAACCATTGCAAATTGATGGTATCCTAGGTTTCACACATTGGATAGGAACTGTACCATTTGCCTTTGGGTTTTGCTGGTATGGATGTGTATACTCAATATGCTTAACAATAGAGTCATTGCGTGTGGGTTTAATTCCATCTTGTTTTTTATGAGGGGATGATGAGAGTGGTGTCTTAGGGCCTTGGATACGTTTTAGGATCTTCCATTATTGGAATGATAATGTAAAATGATTGGGTTTGGTGACATGAACAATCTATGCTTTGAACCTTGACCAGATCATCAGTGTTGGTGGTGGATAATTCTGGAGATTTCCATTAGAGGAGTAACATGTTCATGGGTCCAATAGGACCAATATAGATCGAAAATTTGGTAGTGTAATGGCCCGGACCTCTCCGGTCCATTACTTTGTGGAATTTTGGTGTTAGAGGTGTTCCGGGAGGCCAAGGGGACTTATTCCCAACACTTTGCCAATTTTCCAGTTCTGTGAACAGTGTTTCCAGTTCTATGAACAGTAACAGATCGGTCTCACCGATCGGTCTGACAGATCGGTGTGACAGATCGGTTTCACAGATCAGTGTGACAGATCGGTTTCACAGATCGGTCTGACAGATCGGTTTCATAGTGCGGTGTGACAGATCAGTTTCACATATCAGTTTCACAGATCGGTTTCACAGATTGGTTTCACAGATCGGTGTGATAGATCAGTTTCACAGATCGGTTTCACAGATCAGTTTCACAGATCGGTTTCACAGATCGGTTTCACAGATCGGTTTCAGAGATCGGTGTGACAGATCAGTTTCACAGATCGGTGTCACAGATCGGTCTCACAGATCGGTCTCACCGATCAGTTTCACAGATCGGTGTGACAGATCGGTTTCACAGATCGGTCTGACAGATCGGTTTCACAGATCGGTGTGACAAATTGGTTCCACAGATCGGTCTGACAGATTGGTTTCACATATCGGTGTGACAGATTAGTTTCACAGATCAGTTTCACAGATAGGTTTCACAGATCGGTTTCACAGATCGGTGTGATAGATCAGTTTCACAGATCAATTTCACAGATCGGTTTCACATATCGGTTTCACAGATTGGTGTGAGAGATCAGTTTCACAGATCGGTTTCACAGATCAGTTTCACAGATCAGTTTCACAGATCGGTTTCACAGATCGGTGTGACAGATCAGTTTCACAGATAGGTTTCACAGATCGGTTTCAGAGATCGGTGTGACAGATCAGTTTCACAGATCGGTTTCACAGATTGGTTTCACATATTGGTTTCATGTACAGTAATGGTGGGTGAACAGTGTTTCCAGACTCCTACAGTTTTTCCCCTTTTGACGTTTCTTTTGACGTAAAATACATTTAAAGCCTTATTTTAAGGTCTCTTAAGGCTGATTAAAATTCAATAAATCCTATATTAATTATTCCTAAGTCTTGGAATGTTTTACTTGGTCAAACCGCGTGGGTTAATGTGATCCATTTTTAATGGAGAATTAACCAGATCTTAAACCGTCACCTCGTTAAATCTTAAAAAGGGACGAGATATCATTATCCCTTGTTCGTTCCCTTTGTTCTCAACTATGAGGAGCTAGAACCTTTCAATCCATTCCGTAGGAGTTGGATAATCAATCTTTACTCCTAGGATTGTTTCTGCTTTGTTTTGATGCAACCAAGCTGTGTCGATCATTCTTCCACATAAGTTGTCGCGAGAGAAGGATTGTGGCCCACTGTGTGGATAAAGGAAGTTAAGAACTCTTCGAGGTAGGGGATTCATGGCTTCTCCAATTGTATATGTGCAATCGTAGAATTATCATGATTTATCCCTTTGGATCACAATGAAATTGACCTAATTAAATACTTGAAACAGATTAAAAGAATTTGTTGATCGCACGTTGTTGCTTTATACCGTGATAACGGTTTGCCTCATGTTTTCCTAGATATAGTGATATCTATGTTTTCTTTGATTTGTTGTTCGTTCATGATAGAAATTGATAATGAACGTAAAGCCGTAATTAATTGTTAATTAATTGGGTAAAGATAAAGAGGCATGTAAATTAATCTAGTTATTGCCGTTGTTGTAGTTCTAATTTTTAGGATAATAAAATTAGGGAAGTAAGCATGGTTATTTAATTGTAATAGCTTACTGATTAGGTATCCATGATTGAAACCTACGAATAACAAATCTGTTAATTCAATATGGATTAGAGAACAGATTATGTGGGAATTTCTAAAAGGGTTCTGAGTTACCCTCTTGTTTGTTAAAGGGTCAAGAGCCCATGATGTGACGTTTGTTTTCCTGCTGATTGTTCTGTGATGTGAGCCTGGATGGTTGTTGTGATATGTGGATGCATGGAGGCTTTGTGTTTATGGAAGAAGATAACGCCTAGAGTGGCGAGATGCATTAGTTTATGCATGTGGGTGTCGGGGAGGACACCAGGGGTGATGGAATGGGATGGATGTGGTTGCTGGTTGCTTACAATTTTCTTGAATGTTAATCTGCTTTGCTTTTCCCCACTGCTCAAGGCAGCTGGTCTTGCTACCCTTCTTCCGAAGGAGGCGAAGACGCGCAGGGTATGCCACGTGCTTTCCGCGTTTAGCCTCTCGAGGGAGAATGGGTATATGTTCTTTCTATAGGCGGCAAAGACTCGACGGGAAGTATATCTATTCACCGTTTTGAGCCTCCTTTGTGTTTAGAAGCATAGGATGTTTTTCTAGAATTCATGGGAATGTGGAAAAGAAATTCAGTAATGAATGTTTGATTAAATGGTGAAAATCCACGGGGATGGAGATGCTGGAATTTAAAGGTCATGTGAATATTAAAAAGGAGAAGTTGTTTTTTTGAATGTGATGCCAATTCAGTTTAATGAGGAATTGTTCATTATTAATTAATGTTTAATGAATTAATTAATGTACAGTGGAACTGATAAAATGAGAACGGAGTAATCTAATAAATCTATTCAAATGTTTGTGTGCTTATAGGATACCTAGTCTTAGAAGTAGCAGCCTGGAGTCTGAGAGACGTTAGCTGCAGTTGTATATGAGACTAGGTAATTCCCATAGTGTGGATGTGAGTTACTTATATATTCTGTACTTTTTGTGTTTCTATACGCTACTCCACCATGTCAGTAAGGGAAACTGACACCCCGGGGATTCTGAGCCCTGGGGGTGTTTTCCCCAACATTCTGATGGGAGGTTGAATGGCTGACTACCCCCATTGGCTCCGCTCTCTTCTATTGGTAGATACTTGTGCCATAAGGCACAGCGGTTAGTTACCCCATATATGTGTGAAGAGGGCTGTAATGGCTTGTGGTTATTCAGACACATATATTCTGGATATAGTATCCTACGAACTACTATAGGTGTAACGTGTATAGGCTATGATGGCTTGAGGATCCTTACTCGGCGTATGGGCTATAATGGCTTGAGGTATTATACCCAACGTATGATACACGTTATGCGAGCTGTGGTGGCTCCCGGAAATTACCTGGTTACTTTTGGTTATGAGGACGGTGTGGTGCTTCGCCCACGTGTCTGCGGGCAAGCCTATGTGGTGCACGAGGTGCAGATTGTGGAGCTTAGCCCAGGTGTCTGCGGGCAAGCCTTGGAGAGAGATGCACAGGACGTATGTCGTTGGGGCAAAGCGGCAAACCAGTGGGGAAGTAGTAGCGGGGTACCCTGATATTCTTTACTATATTCTATATTTTTGTATGCGTTACTTGGTGAGAGTAGCCATGGTGAGGTTGGGAACATAGTATACCTGTTTAGGTGACGAGTTCGTTTCACTTGTTGTTCACTGGGCTTTAGCATGCTTTCCTTACTTTTGCACGAGAGTCTTGGGGAGGATCCTACTGAGTATATTGTTATACTCACCCTATGTATATATAAACTGTTTTTCAGGTCACTTGGAGCAGGTTGGAGATCAAACTGATTACTACTAGCTTGCGGTTGGAGGAGGAGCTGTTCGGGCTTGTGGTCGCTGTCGTTTTACCTTATTTTGGGTACTTTTAGTTTCCCCTTTCTGTTCTAGTACTTTTGCATGACATTTCATATATGTACTTGGTTTCCCTTTATATTTCAGTTCTGAGTTGGGGTTGATTGGAGTCTATTCTATCTTTCTTTTCTGCATGTGTTCTCTTAGAGGGTAATGCCTCTCATTTGTATGTTATTATACCCTCGGTGCTAGTCGCCAACCCGGGGCCTACTGGAGGCGGGACTCGGGGGTCATTATCTCCCTTTTCACATTTCCGGCCTAGGAGGGGTACACTTTGTGGGGAGGGGGTCGTGACAGAGTGGTATCAGAGGTCTGGTTGAGGGATAGGATGGAGTTTGGAGTTAGGCACAGGTGAGGATGCATGGGAAGGTAGGGCAACGATGTCATTCATGTTTAGCACGTGGGGTAAACACTGGAGACCGGTTGATACATAGGCGTTCAGTGCCCCCTATGATCTGTTTCACAGACCTTTAAGTTTACGATGGCTACTAAACAAAGTGATACTGGTTGCAGGGTAGAGGCCTAGGACAGGATCATGCATCATTATTCTTTGCGCTTTTGTTTGAATGGGTAGACCTTGGGATAGGTAACCTAAAATTAACAAAACAAAACAATTAATTAATTAATGTTGAGTCTTCCATATTCCAGGCTTAGGATCTCTAACAGTTGTTATTTTACAGGTATGGTTCTAGGTCGACGTCCTCGTCAGGTTTGCGCAGAAGATGCCCAGCAGGCTGTTCCAGCAGATCACCGCCGGGTAGAGGTTGACGACAATGACACTTGGAGGAAGGCACTCCGAGAGTTTCAGCGCCAGAGTCTACAGAAGAACGAGGGCTCCGTTTCAGATGCAGTCACAGAAGACTGGTTGGAGGAGGTCGAGATAGGCTTCAGATCGATTCGTGCTCAGAAGGAACACTAGGTGTCCTTGGTTGTGACGATGTTCCGTGGAGCAGCGAGACAGTGGTGGTTCTTGTTCCTCGGGGATCGTGAGGAGTCAACGATATCATGGGAGGAGTTTCGAGATAGGTTTAGAGTCGAGTTTCTTTCATTGACTGCGAAGGCGTCCAGTCGCCAAGAGCTACTCACCCTTCGACAGGGGAGCTCCAGTGTTCGAGAGTTTGGAATCCGTTTCAGGAACCTTCTACGATATGCTTTAGACCTGTTACCAGATGATGAGGCCAGGGCGAGGCATTTCGAGGAGGCTTTGCATCCAGAGATCTAGCGCCAGGTCACCCCATTTATGCTGAAGACATATCTTGAGGTGGTGGCGAGGGCAGAGGTTGTTGAGAGGACTTTGACCAGGACCGGATCGTCACGAGATGGGAATCATCACGATTCCTCACGAAGCAGAGCTGTGGTCCGGGGTTCCCGGTTTTCAGGACAGAAGAGTTTCCGTTCACCTGGGGGTAGGTCCCAGCCCTTCCCATCTCGTTTCTCTGGAGGCAGCATCTCTCAGGCCTATTCCAAGGGATCAGGTGCTTGTTTTTCTTGTGGTGGTCGTGGTCATCAGCAGTAGGAGTGCCCGAATTTTCAGAGCAGTCATCGTGCACCAGGATCTCCACTCCAGGTTCCTCCGTTGAGGTAGTTCCAGCCGAGGCAACAGCAGCAGTTTGCACCAGCTTTAGATCACCATAGGGTAGATGGAGCAGGCAGAAGACAGCCCCATGACGCTCCCCGTACTCAGAGAGCAGATCGCGGCTGTGGTGGTGGTCTTCATCAGGGTTAGAGAGGCCGTGGAGGTGGTCATGGTCAGCTTCATGCTCTAGCGTTGCCATCTCCAGGCGAGCCAGACGTCGTCTGAGGTACCCTTTTCTTTTTTTCTACCTTAGTGTATGCCTTGTTTGATTCAGGAGCAACACACTCCTTTATATCCCCTACCCTTCTCCATGATTTGGGACTTGAGGTAGAGAGTCTTCCAGTTCCCTTGTCATTGACTACGCCAGTTGGAGGTCGAGCTAGATTGTTTGAAGTATGTAGAGACTGTGAGCTAGTGTTGGGGGAGCACCGCTCTTGGGGATATTTCCTATGTTTACGAATACAACCATATGATGTCATCCTCGTCATGGATTGGTTGTATTCGGTGCAGGCTATTGTGGATTGCTACAGGAAGAAGGTCGTTTTCATTGATGAAGATGGAGAGGAAGTGGTGTTTGTTGGTGAGAGAGATCCTCGAATGAGTCATAGACGAGTTCCATCCTTATCATCCATGATGGCTGGGATGACGCTGAGTTCTTCAGAGGTTCAACATCTGGCGTTTCCTAGGGTCGTAGAGGAGTACCCTGATGTCTTTCCAGAAGAGGTTGTATCCTTACCCCCTCGACGAGAGATCGAGTTAGGGATCGAGCTACAGCCAGGAGAGTCTCTTATCTATATGTCTTCGTATAGGATGGCCCCTTCTGAATTACGAGAGCTACGTATTCAGCTTGATGGTTTGTTGTAGTGTGGTTTTGTTCGGCCAAGCATGTCACCGTGGGGTGCACCAGTTTTGTTTGCGAAAAAGGCTGACGGCAGTTTGAGGTTGTGTGTCGATTATCATCGATTAAACAAAGTGACAATAAATAATCGATATCCTATCCCGCAGATTGATGACCTATTTGATCAACTGAAGGGTGCAAGTTGGTTTTCAAAAATAGACTTGCGTTTAGGATATCATCATATGCGTGTAAAGGATGAGGATATCCCGAAGACTGCTTTCCGCTGTCGTCATGGGCATTATGAGTTTGTTGTAATGCCATTCGGCGTGACAAATGCTCCAGTTATTTTCATGGGGTTGATGAATGTTGTGTTCCGTGAATTCCTGGACAAGTTTGTTGTGGTTTTCATCGATGACATCCTTATGTACTCTACATCTGAAGAAGAGCATGCAGAGCATCTACGAGCCGTTTTGGGAGTTCTTCGCCAACATCAGTTGTTTGGGAAGTTGTCCAAGTGTGAGTTTTGGGCTCGAGAAGTTTGTTTCTTGGGGCATGTTGTGTCCCAACAGGGAGTACTTATGGATCCTTCGAATATAGAAGCAGTGGTGTCATGGGTAGCCCCCAAGACCGTGTCAGAGGTGCGAAGTTTCCTTGGTCTCACAGGCTATTATAGGAGGTTTGTAGCCAATTTCTCATGAGTTGCGACTCCTCTGACAGCTTTGACCAAGAAGGATCAAGCGTTCATATGGACTCATCAGTGTCAGACAGCTTTCGAATATATAAAGGAGAAGTTGGTATGTGCTCCAGTCCTTTGTCTTCCAGTGGAGGGAGTCCAGTTTGATGTTTTCTGTGATGCTTCAAATCTGGGGCTAGGCTGTGTTCTCATGCAGCATAGGTCATTTGTTTATTATGGTTCTCGATAGTTGCGTCCCCATGAACGCAACTATGCCACCCATGATCTTGAGTTGGCAGCCGTGGTGTTTGCGCTGAAGTTGTGGAGACATTACCTCATTGGCGAGCACTTTGTGGTTTTCACCGATCATAAGAGTTTGAGGTATGTTTTCTCCCAATGTGACTTGAACATGAGGCAGCATCGGTGGATGGAGTTCTTGCAGGAATACGACATCGAAATATCGTATACACCTGGGAAGGGAAATGTTGTTACCGAGGCACTGAGCCGAAAGTCACATAATGATGTTGTGCGTGAATCTGGTGATTCTTGGAGAGTGATGGAAGAGCTATCAGCTTTGCATCTTGATATGGGAGAAGTTGGGGGAAGAGGTTGTCTTTTCCAGATGATGGTGCAGTCTTCCCTGATGCAGAAGGTGGAAGAGTCTCAGTTGGGTGATATAGAGGTAGAAGTTTGGAGAGACAGAGTTTTGTGTGGTGAGGCCCTTGATGGTTGGTCGGAGGATGAACAACACAGAGTGTTGTATCATGGCAGGCTTTTTTTTCCCTTGGAGATGCGTGAGATGGTTCTACGAGAGTTCCATAGTTCACCCTGGGCGGTACATCCTGGTGTGACGAAGATGTACCGATCCTTGAGGAGTTAGTTTTGGTGGCCTGGGCTGAAGCGTACAGTTGCAGAATGTGTGTCTCGATGTTTAGTCTGCCAGAAGGTGAAGGACGAACACCGTGTTCCTGGTGGTCTTCTCCAGCACTTAGAGATTCCTCAGTGGAAGTGGGAGGACATCTGAATGGACTTTGTTACAGTTTTACCTCGAGCTCCGGGAGGACATGATGCTATATGGGTGGTAGTGGATCGTTTAACTAAATCGGCCCACTTCATAGCCATCAAGGAGTCGTGCTCAGTGGAGGTTTTGTCGAGGCAGTATCTGGAGGAGGTGGTGAGGCTTCATGGAGTACCTAGGATGATCATTTCTGATCTAGATCCTCGTTTTACCTCTAGGGTGTGGAGAGGTCTCCAACATGCTTTTGGCTCTCAACTGTGCCTTAGTACTACTTTTCATCCTCAAACGGATGGTCAGACAGAGCGAACAATCCAGACTCTTGAAGACATGTTGCGCTCTTGTGTTCTTGATTTTGGAGGTTCATGAAAAAATCACTTACCCTTGGTAGAGTTCGCTTACAATAATAGTTTTCACTCTACCATCGGTATGGCGCTGTTTGAAGCCTTGTATGGTCGGATATGCCGTTCTCCGCTGTGCTGGACTGGGTTTGGAGAGTCCGCAATTCTCGGACCGGAACTAGTGCAGAATACAACAGAGATGGTTCAGGTGATTCGTGAGAGGATGAAGACAGCACAAGATCATCAGAAATCTTATTCTGATCAAAGAAGGAGACCCTTAGAGTTTAATGTTGGGGAATCATGTGTTTCTAAAGGTGACTCCCCATCGTGGGCAGCGAAGGTTTGGTCGCAGATGTAAGCATTCTCCCCGTTTTGTTGGGCCTTTCGAGGTGCTAGCTCTTGTTGGAGGTGTGGCGTATCGAGTAGCACTTCCCCCTCAAATGACTCGGATACATGATTTTTTCCATGTATCACAGCTCCGTCGTCACCTTCATGATGAATCTCATGTTATCGATTGGGGAGAGATCGATATTGATGATGATGCAACCTTCGAGGAGCGACCTGTGGAGATCCAAGACCACAAGGAGAAGGTGTTGCGTGGGCGTTCTATCCCCTTAGTTCGTGTCTTGTGGAGACACAGTGCCATGGAAGAGAGTACCTGGGAGCGTGAGTCATAGATATGTGCTCAGTACCCAGAGTTGATTAATGTTTAACTCCTTTCTTTTAATGTTGTTTTCTTTGTGGTTGGACCATTCATGTTTTATTTATGTACCTTTGATGTGATGTTATGTTTTAATTGTTTGGGTATGGATTGTTTGTTCCCAAACTCCCGGATGTCGAAGTTTTGTTCCAGATTTCGAACAACTCATGGTGGTTTTCCCCTGAGAGGTATCTTATGGGGTGGTTGTTTGGACCCTTCTTTTCTTCTGGGTTGGTTTATAATTCTCGAGGATGAGAATGTTTTGAGAGGTATCTAATGTAATGGCCCGGACCTCTCTGGTCCATTACTTTGTGGAATTTTGGTGTTGGAGGTGTTCCGGGAGGCCAAGGGGACTTATTCCCAACACTTTGCCAATTTTCCAGTTCTGTGAACAGTGTTTCCAGTTTTATGAACAGTAACAGATCAGTCTCACTGATCGGTCTGACAGATCGGTCTCACCGATCGGTCTGACAGATCGGTCTCACCGATCAGTTTCACATATCAGTGTGACAGATCGGTTTCACAGATCGGTGTGACAGATCGGTTTCATAGATCGGTTTGACAGATCGGTTTCACAGAGCGGTGTGACAGATCAGTTTCGCATATCAGTTTCACAGATCGGTTTCACAGATCAGTTTCACAGATCAGTGTGACAGATCCGTTTCACAGATCGGTTTCACAGATCGGTTTCACAGATCGGTGTGACAGATCAGTTTCACAGATCGGTGTCACAGATCGGTCTGACAGATCGGTCTCACCAATCAGTTTCACAGATCGGTGTGACAGATCGGTTTCACAGATCGGTCTGACAGATGGGTTTCACAGATCGGTGTGACAGATCGGTTTCACAGATCGGTCTGACAGATCGGTTTCACAGATCGGTGTGACAGATCAGTTTCACAGATCGGTTTCACAGATCGGTTTCATAGATTGGTGTGACAGATCAGTTTCACAGATCAGTTTCACAGATCAGTTTCACAGATCGGTTTCATAGATCGGTGTGACAGATCCGTTTCACCGATCGGTTTCACAGATCAGTTTCACAGATCAGTTTCATAGATCGGTGTGAAAAATCAGTTTCACAGATCGGTTTCACATATCGGTTTCACAGATCGGTGTGACAGATCAGTTTCAGAGATCAGTTTCACAGATCGGTTTCACAGATCGGTTTCTTGTACAGTAACGGTGGGTGAACAGTGTTTCCAGACTCCTACAGTTTTGCCCCTTTTGACGTTTCTTTTGACGTAAAATACATTTAAAGCCTTATTTTAAGGGCTCTTAAGGCCGATTCAAATTCCATATATCCTATATTAATTATTCCTAAGGCTTGGAATGTTTTACTTGGTCAAACCGCATGGGTTAATGCGATCCGTTTTTAATGGAGAATTAACCGGATCTTAAACCGTCACCTCTTTAAATCTTAAAAAGGGACGAGATATCATTCTCCCTTGTTCATTTCCTTTGTTCTCAACTAAGAGGCGCTAGAACCTTTCAATCCTTTCCGTAGGAGTTGCACAATCAATCTTTACTCCTAGGATTGGTTCTGCCTTGTTTTGATGCAACCAAGCTGTGTCGATCATTCTTCCACATAAGTTGTCACGAGAGAAGGATTGTGGCCCGCTGTGTGGATAAAGGACGTCAAGAACTCTTCGAGGTAGGGGATTCATGGATTCTCTAATTTTTATTGTAAAATCGTAGAATTAGCATGATTTATCCCTTTGTATCACAATGAAATTGACCTAATTAAATACTTGAACCAGATTAAAAGAAATGGTTGATCGCACATTGTTGCTTTATACCGTGATAACAGTTTGCCACATGTTTTCCTATATATAGTGATATCTATATTTTCTTTGATTTGTTGTTCGTTCATGATAGAAACTGATAATGAACGTAAAGCCGGAATTAATTGTTAATTAATTGGCTAAAGATAAAGAGGCATGTAAATTAATCTGGTTATTTCCGTTGTTGTAGTTCTAATTTTTAGGATAATCAAATTAGGGAAGTAAGCATGGTTAATTTATTTTGATAGCTTACTGATTAGGTATCCATGATTGAAACCTATGAATAACAAATCTGTTAATTCAATATGGATTAGAGAACAGATTATGTGGGAATTTCTAAAAGGGTTCTGAGTTACCCTCTTGTTCGTTAAAGGGTCAAGAGCCCATGATGTGATGTTTGTTTTCCTGCTTCTTGTGCAATGATGTGAGCCTGGATGGTTGTTGTGATATGTGGAGGCATGGAGGCCTTGTGGTTATGGAAGCAGATAACGCCTAGAGTGGCGAGATGCATCAGTTTATGCATGTGGGTGTCGGGGAGAACACCATGGGTGATGGAATGGAATGGATGTGGTTGATGGTTGATTACGGTTTTCTTGAATGTTAATCTGCTTTGCTTTTCCCCACTGCTCAAGGCAGCTGGTCTTGCTACCCTTCTTCCGAAGGAGGCGAAGACGCGCGGGGTATGCCACGTGCTTTCCGTGTTTAGCCTCTCGAGGGAGAATGGGTATATGTTCTTTCTATAGGTGGAAAAGACTTGACGGATAGTATATATATTCACCGTGTTGAGCCTCCTTTGTTTTTAGAAGCATATGATTTTTTTCTAGAATGACTAGGAATGTGGAAAAGTAATTCTATAATGAATGTTTGATTAAATGGTGAAAATCCACGGGGATGGAGATGCTGGAATTTAATGGTAATGTGAATCTTAAAAAGGAGCAGTTGTTTTTTGAATGTGATGCCAATTCAGTTTAATGTGGAATTGTTCATTCTTAATTAATGTTTAAAGAGTTAATTAATGTACAGTGGAACTGATAAAATGAGAATGGAGTAATCTAATGAATCTCTTCATATGTTTGTGTTCTTATAGGATACCTAGTCTTAGAAGTAACAGCCTGGAGTCTGAGAGACGTTAGCTGCCGTTGTATCTGAGACTAGGTAATGCCCATAGTGTGGATGTGAGTTACTTATATATTCTGTACTTTTTGTGCTTCTATATGCTACTCCACCCTGTCGGTAAGGGAAAATGACACCCCGGGGATTCTGAGCCCTGTGGGGGTGTTTTCCTCAACATTCTGATGGGAGGTTGAATGGATGACTACCCCCTTTGGCTCCACTCTCTTCTCTTGGTAGATACTTGTGCCATGAGGAACAGCGGTTAGTTACCCCATATATGTGTGTAGAGGGCTGTAATGGCTTGTGGTTATTCACACACATATATTCTGGATATAGTATCCTACAGACTACTATAGGTTTAACGTGTATAGGATATGATGGCTTGAGGATCCTTACTCGGCGTATGTGCTGTAATGGCTTAAGGTATTATACCCGACGTATGATACACGTTATGCGAGATGTGGTGGCTCCCGGAAATTACCTGGTTACTTTTGGTTATGAGGACGGTGTGGTGCTTTGCCCAGGTGTCTGCGGGCAATCCTATGTGGTGCACGAGGTGTAGATTGTGGAGCTTAGCCCAGGTGTCTGCGGGCAAGCCTTGGAGAGAGATGCACATGACGTATGTCGTTGGCGAAAAGCGGCAAACCAGTGGGGAATTAGTAGTGGGGTACCCTGATATTCTTTACTATATGCTATATTCTTGTATGCGTTACTTGGTGAGAGTAGCCATGGTGAGGTTGGGAACATAGTATACCTGTTTAGGTGACGAGTTAGTTTCACTTGTTGTTCACTGGGCTTTAGCATGCTTTCTTTACTTTTGCACGAGAGTCTTGGGGAGGATCCTACTGAGTATACTGTTATACTCACCCTATGTACATATAAACTGTTTTTCAGGTCACTTGGAGCAGGTTGGAGATCAAGCTGGTTACTACTAGCTTGCGGTTGGAGGAGGAGTTGTTCGGGCTTGTGGTCGCTGTCGTTTTACCTTCTTTTGGGTACTTTTAGTTTCCCCTTTCAGTTGTAGTACTTTTGCATGAAATTTCATATATGTACTTGGTTTCCTTTTATATTTCAGTTCTGAGTTGGGGTTAATTGGAGTATATTCTATCTCTCTCTCCTGCATGTGTTCTCTTAGAGGGTAATGCCTCCCATTTGTATGTTATTATACCCTCGGTGCTAGTCGCCAACCCGGGGCCTACTAGAGGCGGGACTCGGGGGTCATTATCTCCCTTTTCAGATTGCCGGCCCAGGAGGGGTACACTTTGTGGGGAGGGGGTCGTGACAGGTAGAGTTATGGGATGATCTAAAAGATTTGTAGTATTCCATCAGAAATAAAAATTCTAAAAATCATTTTTTGTGTCCTTTTTAATAGAAATCATTGACGATGTTCTGATGAGACTAGGTTAGGTGATGAATTATACATAGAGTGACAGTAAAGTTAGATTAGTGAAAACCCCATATATACACCATGTTCAGTGATGGATAGAATAAATTCATGAAAATCAACAAAAAGGTATGGTTATTTGATGATAAGGATTCATGCATATTAGGGAGTTGGATATTAGTCTTGCTGATGCGACACTCGTGTAAGGGGGGTCATGGTTATATGTGTTAAATATATGGATGATCATTGTATAATTATCTTAATTTATTTTCTATGATATTAGGTTAAATATACTCTCTATTAAATGATAGTTTAGACTCGTATGGGGTATTAGGTAGTGTTCTAGCGCCTGACGCAAGATCAAAACTATTGTTGGTGATCAAATCAGAATCCATGAGGACAATGCATCAATGCATGAAGTAAAACATGACAATTGTTCTTTTAATTTATTTTCTAATAAAGAGATAACACCAGATGATAGGTTTATACTATGGTGTGCATAGATGGATTTTCACAATATGCATTTAGAGATAGGCATCATGATAAAAGATGTTGTTAGTGTCTTTTTTTGGTGTGGCATGGTTGTTTCAAGGGAATTTGGTAAGAGGAGGTAAACAATTTGTTTCAGTTTAAATTGGATTTATTGATTTGTATATAGTGTCAATAAATCCATTCAGGGTGTTTTTGAAAATTCTTTATGATCAAGTCAAGTGTTTTCGAAAAGATCATGTGCATTAGGATAGGTAGTAGAATTGAATAGTGAAAAAATGTTTGATGATTAAGGATGAATAATGGACCAATCATGCTATGTTTTATATCATGTTAGATTGTAATACATAGTTATAGTTTGAAAATGTCAACTTCAATATGAACAGTATTATGGTGGGGAGATTATAAAACCCTAATACATCACATTTTCTAAAATTATGATGGAGTTTAAATTTTTCTATTTGATGACATCCTCACCTTGAGAGGTGAGATTAATAATAGAATTATAAACCATTGAAACTCTCACGGGTATGTTTTATACATGTATTGGGGACAAGGAGGTTGGTCATGATCTCCGAGGGGAACAGAAAATGGGTCATGGTTTCTGTTGGAAAATAGTATATCCAATGACAATTTAGTGGTCTGGAAAGTGTGTATGGATAACATTCTAATCCCACCAGATCACTAGTGGCCCCCAAGTGATACCCTGGGGTTTTTAAAAACTCAATTAATTGAGTATAGTTTTGATCCCTTCTCGGTGTTCTTATATGGAACTCCCTTAGGGTTTTACTCTTCTATCCATGAAATAGTGTTTAGAGAAACTTATTTTCTCCTCATTTCCCCCTTATATATTATTTGGTCTAATAAATTCTTGAGTGTTTTATCTCTCTAATTTGAGGTATGATATCCCCATTCTCCAAATTGTTTTTTTCCTTCATTCTTCAATATATTTATCTTAAATGGGTTGATTTTTGATGGATAATTTCACCAGAGCATAAAGAAATCATCACACTTTATGGGTTATTCATGTGTGTCTTTTAGTGGATGTATCCAAAGGTTTAAATCATGTCAAAATTCATCATATTCTGTATTCTATGATTCCCATTGACGTTAATAGTGTGTTATAGAGAATTTTTATAAAAATTATAATTAATTTTTGTTTTTTAATTATGGATTTTGTGAAGCATTAGCCCAGGGTTGTGTTGGTAGTGGATGATTAGTTTCATATGATTCAAATATCGTTAGACCACCCAAGGGGGTTTTGACTAATTATAAAAATCATAAATTTTATTTAAATATTATTAATTTGTTATCATGAGGATGTATATGGATTATAGAGGTTATGAGGGACATGTTGGAGGTTTTAAAAAACCATAAATGGATTTAGTGGGTCGTTGGGTGGGTTGTTAGGATTTAGGTTACTTTTGATTAAATTTATTAATAAATTATTATTAATTTTAATTAATTGGTAGTGATGAAAAATGTGATTAATGGACTCGATAATGTAGTGTTACTTGGATGGTCTTACTATGTGATGTCTTAAAGGTTAATTAAATGAAAAAAATTATTCTTGAGGTAGGGTCATTGACCATACAATCTCTCTTGGTTAACATCTTATTTATGTTAATGTTCCATTGTTATAATAATTTGATGATTGCTGTAGGTGTTGGGTTCTTGATGTTGGCCTCAACAGATTCTATGTGGATGGGTCTCTACGACTAATGGTTTCCACACCGAAACCCAATATTATGGGCTACTGTCCAAGGTTGACCTCCCCAAATTCTCAGGGGAAGGGTTTGGGTGACATGATGGATCACCCTAAGCATATAGGTATAGTTTAGGGTATTTGACATGGTCATGATTTGAGTTACATGCATGGTCCATGTGATACATGTGTTAATGAGAGCCCAATTTATGTTTCTTCTAGTATGGTGTCGAGGTTTGTAGTTTTTGGGTCATGACATGGCAGAGATTCTGACACGGAGTTGATGCGGAATTTTTATGAGTTTTGGAATGAGTTGGATCTAGACATGGTATTAAAATAGGTATAATTTAGTGTAAATATGTGGTATGATTCTAGGTGTATTTTGTCACATGAATGAATACACTTTATATATGTATTTCGTGCATATCGAATTTATCATAGTAGCACACAAGATATTTGATTCATTGGGGATACATAAATGGTAATTGGACTCACTCTATATCTATGTATGAGAAATGACATCCATTATCCATGAGAAGCCCTTCATGTTTCCAATCAGATAATAGTTATAGTATAAATATGGATACTTTATACAAGTTTAGAAGCTAATGGAGGTTTAGGATTCAGTTGGATGCTATGTGATTTAAAAAATAATCTATTTATTTAATATATCAAGTTATTCATATGTATTTAACAACTAGTGTGTTAATTATTATGTATGGGTTTTATTAATTTTAATACACCACTAAAAATATATTTATTTTATTACATTATATAGACTATTTCTTCTATTAAGTTAGAGACATGGGGGCCTATATTTCTCCTAGTTCGATGTCTATAAGTTCATTTGATTTCCTCTATATGGATGGGATATGATGATTTTTTTATAGAATTAGTCATAAAACACATAATACATTTTAAAGGAAATAGTTTGTAAAATAACATTATTAGGTCATCACCACATGTCAGTAGCCTCTAGCATATATGGTGGTGTGGTTGAGGTCATGTATCCCAACCCCCTTAGGTGGCCCATGCAAGGGAGTTCCTTTCACTTTCTGATTCATACACATATATGGGTTAGTGAATGTATGTTTCTTACACCAAATTAAGGGACCATTAATATTCATATTCAACCTATTGATTGTAAGGAAAAGATAACGATTACTAGATTCATGGACAATGTGTTATAATTAGAGAAAATCTGGTCTTACGTTATATTAGAAACCTGGTATTCATGTTTTCTAGATAAACATAGGAATGGTAGGTGAACTACATGATATGATTCAAAAGATACATAATTATAGGAATATATATCAAGGGTAAGAGTTACCTGATATATGTTAACATCTATCCATTGATGGTTTTATAATAATTTGAGAGAGATTCATATAATTGAATAAAATTACGGACACCTATGTTTGTGGATTTTTCATTCCATTATGTCAATGTTAAGATACACACATGAATATTTATGAATAGATCATAGTCCATAGTTTATAAACTAGGGTTAGAGAGATCCCATTAGGGTACATATCCCATTATATACATGTTTATGATGATGTGGCAATTTTTTGTGTCATTGAGAGATATGTTGGGAGATACTGAAGAACACGCCTTCTTGTTTCACACTTAAACACAAAATACTTGTAAATGATAGAAAAATTATTCAAAAGTATTGGAGTCTTCATATTCAGAGACTTTGTAATGGAGTGAGGAAATTATTCCTATGTATTCCTTGTTAGAGGTCTCACACAAGATTATTAATTTTATATGTACATAATTCCATTAATAATTAAGGTTCCATTAGTATATTTGATTCAATTATTTCCCAAAATAACAGTGTTTGCACATCCCATATTGGCATCATCACAATATATTATATTTGTTAGATTCCCACATTGTTTGGAGTGACTACACACCTGTAAGAGAAGGATTTTTTGGGAGTTTTACATAAGGAGGTGTGAATAATTACATAAATAATTAATAACTTCTATATTTAATATTTTTTACTTAAGACAAATAAATCTAAATACACATAACCCAATGTTTTATGGTTCTTGGTGTATTTAGAGAAAAAATTAATGAGTCCAAAAATGTTTTTGTAAAATTAGTTAATTTTTTCATGACTATATAACAATTCTCTATGGGTTATGATTAAATTAGTGTGTTGATAATGGAATTTTGAATCTAGTAAATGGAAAATAGTACATAATATTGTGTGAGAACTAGTGGAAACATGATATCTAGAATGTGGTAATGGAATAGCTAATCTATTGTATAAAAATGGTATATGGAATTGGCCAATCTGATGTGGGTGAATGGAAGATGTATATCGAATTCTATAAGGTGGAATTGGGTGTGTGTATTCTATTTTAATGTGCATATAAGGAAATTTATATAGTGTCTGATATGAAAAAATATTATTTTTCTAGAACATATATTCCATTTGACCATGTATAAGTATAATTCTTACAATGAAAAACTCTTTTTTTCATGAAATCACATTTATTCCATTAATGTCCAAATTTGCATACATTACCATCTATATTTAAAAATAAGATTCTCTAAATTTAAATGTTTCGATATTCACATTTTAATAAAAGGAATTCAAATTTTGATTTACCATTGTTTTATAAAATAATCCAAAATATTTTTCCAAATTTAAGTAGGAAACACAATTTAGCAGGCTATGTAATTTAGTTCCATGAGGTCTCAACATAATGATTATGGAATAATTTACCCATGAAAATAGTTTACACTTCTAGACTATGTTTTGATTGGCCCAATGGAATCCAAGACACCATTATAAATTCATTTAATTATATCATTCACTTTAATTCTATAAATTAGAGGTTTCATAACCTTCTCTTAATTTGGGATTATATCTAACATAAAACTAAATTTTTAAATGTCGTTAAAGGATCTCCATACTTCAGTTGGTGAGAAATCACCTTGATCAAGGTTACTTATATGGTATATTCCTTATAGAGCTTGGTAAATATTAAATATCTTGTATTCTATGTTATAATTATAAAATGGTCTCTTTGAGAATTTTGATGCCAGAAATTTTGATGTTCCAAGGATAGAATAAAAATGGAGAAGGGGGGGGGGGTTGAATCAGTTGTTTAACTTTATAAAAGTTTCAAAACATAAAGAAACTCAACCCCTTAAACTTGTTAAGATTTATTCCCTTATCAATCTTTAGGAAGAAATTCAAGCACGCAAGAATGTTAAATCAAGAAAGACACCCAATATCTAAAAGGTTCTGCCTCAATAAGAGATCCTAAGTCCTTTCCATAGCAACTCCCATGGGTCTATGGAAATCCAATATGATGAAGAAGTGAATACAACTTGTGCCAACTCCCATTGGACACCATCCATCTCTCGATAGGAATGATTATACTGACTCCCGTCAGTTTACAGTGTATCCTTAAAGAAAAAATGAGCCAAAAACAAGAATAAGAACTTTGATAAGATGCTCCACAAATGCTCATAAAAAATGATGAATCTGAATCTTTAATCTGTTTTCATGGATCTGATTTTCTGGAACTGAAATTCTCAGTAAGGAAGATAATGATTTTGTAGAAATTCCCACTCCGAATATTCAATCCAGATTTCTTGAATTCGATTTTCTGAACCGGGTTTTCTCAATAAGATAATAATGATTCCGAACAAATTCCCAATCCAAATATTCAATCTAGATTACATGGATCTGATTTCTTGAAACCGGTCTTCTCTGCAAGATAATAATGATTCTGAAGAAATGACCAATCTGAATATTCAATCCAGATTTCATGAATCCGATTTTTTGAACCCGGTCTTCTCAGTAACATAATAATGATTCCGAAGAAATGCCCACATCAAATATTCAATCCGGATTTCATGAATCTGATTTTCTGAACCCAGTCTTATCAGTAATATAATAATGATATTGAATAAATTCCCACTCCGAATATTCAATCCGGATTTCTTCAATCCGAACTTCTGAATTCAAACCTCTCAACATGTACATTATGGCTCTAATTCTCTTCTTCTCCAATACTCCTGAAAACTTTTTCAAGATGGTAGATTCTTCTCACATTAAATTCTCCAGTGCTCTGCCTTTTCTGCATATATAAAAAGTTTTAAATGAGCAAATGATATAAGCTCATATTTATATTAAACTCAGAAAAAAAGGCGGGAATCATGAAAATTATCCCACTTCTTCAAATTTCAAAAATCTTCGTAAAATCTCTCGCATTTAATCTTCAATATTTGACTAATTCAAATTTCCAAAAATTTCTCCAAGATTTTGGAAAAGATTAAATTCTGGTTTTCTTGAACATAGAATTTTTATTCCGAATTTCTTATAATGTTGCTCAGGATTGTCATTCTAAATTTATCAGTATTTTTCTCAAGATTGTCATTCCGAATTTCTCAGTATGTTGCTCAGGATTGTCATTCAAAATTTTTGGTTTAGTGTGTACACTTCGAATTTCTGGTCCATGAAGTACACTAAGAATTTCTTGATTAGGAAGTACACTATGAATTTATGTCTTAGGAAGTACACTCCAAATTTAAAGTTCAATATGTACACTCCAAATTTCTGGTTCAGGAAGTACACTCTGAATTTTGGGTTCAGGAAGTACACTCTGAATTTCATGGTCAGGAAGTACACTCCGAATTTCTGGCTCAGGATGTACTCTCCAAATTTCTAGCTCAAGAGGTACACTCTGAATTTTTGGTTCATGAAGTACACTCCGAATTTATGGTTCAGACAGTAGACTCCGAACTTCAGGTTCATGAAGTACACTCAGAATTTTTGGTTCAGGAAGTACACTCTGAACTTCAAGTTTAGTATATAGACTCCAAACTTCAATCACAAAAAGTATACCATGAATCTTCAGGCTCAACAAGTAGACTAGAATCATCAGGTTTAGCAAGTAGACTCTGAAATTCGGGTTTTAGAATTTAGACTCAAAACTCCAGGTTTAGCAAGTCGACTTCGAACTTCTAGCTGAACAAGTAGACTAAAAATTTCTGGCTTAGGAGGTAGACTCCGAACTACAGGCTCAGCTAGTAGACTCCGAATATTTAGGCTCAGCAATTTGACTCCAAACATCCGGCTCAGTAAGTAGACTCCTATTTTTCTCAGAATTTATCTTAGTGAAATACATCAATACATTTCACAATTTCATCAACAGTTTTTATCATGAGGCTTTTCATGATATGTTGGAACTTTAAGATCTTTAATTCATCGTCGGATTTTGATAAGAAAGTTTGAGATACTTTATTAACTTCTTCCTTCTTATTCTTCAATATAATATTTTTTATGGAAATATTCAGCAAGAAACAACATCAACATTCAGTAACTCAAAAACATTCTTCCACAAAAAATTTAGTTTTTAACAAATAAAAAAATTTGTTTAAAAAACAAAAAGGTTCTTCAAATTTATGTAAATGAAAATGACACACCCATATTAGATTATTTCCAAATGAATAGAAACCAATTCTGAGGTATAATTGATTACAATAATGGCCTTATTTTGTTTCTGGTATGCTTTTAGAGAAAACATAGCTAGAGGAATCTTAAAATGAAGAGGTTCTCAACATGAATATGTTATTAGTAAGTTATGGATATTAACCATAGGAACAATATACCAAGTGGACAAAATTAGAACAACAAATTTCTTACCCAGAAAAGGATATCAACTTAATGATCTAGATACCTAGAGGAGAGTCACAAATCAAGGGTTTTATTAATAAGATATAGAACATGAATCAAGGTATTTGACACCAAGAGGATAACTTTGATCCATGGCATATTTTACTATATGGGGGTCACAAATCGATTAATTTTTATCCTAGAAGACAATATCCACTTAATTATTTTTTTACTAAAGGGAAAATCATTGAAAATATATTATTTCTATGAGGTGGATATCAAATCAACTATTTTGTAAGCAATAGGAGGATATTGAATCCAATAATTTATCACCAAGAGAGGGATCTCGATTCAAAATGATTGATATCAAAGGGAAAATATCAATTCAATGAATATTTTTATCATAATGAGGTTATAAACATATGAATTTTGATTCTTATAGTGGAGTCTTGGTGTAAATATTTAATACGGATGTAGAAAGTAATGACATGTTGAGTTTTAAACCAAGATAAGGATCATTAATAAATATTTTTTTCTTAATGGGGGGGGGGTCATCTCAATGTTGTTTTTTTATCATGATAATATGTTTCTCAATATAGTGAGTACATGTGCTAATAATAATGAGTATACATCTAAACTAATTAAGAAGGGAAATAATATATCATTAAGGGTGAATTTAAAAATATAAATTTTTGGGAAGATGAAAATGGTAAAACATAACATAAGAATACATGGGCCATAATGAACAGGGTTGCGATGTGTGGGAATATGATAATCATTAGTAACCAAGAAACCACCACAACATTATTGATAAATAATTCTTGGAATTTAAAAGGATCTATTTTGGGACAATGTAAATTCATTTGGGTATTACATGGTGGATAATTGTTAATTAGACCTTTCCCCACACTAAGTTAGATCCATTCAAAAAAATCAATGGAGATATTATCAATTTTAATGAAATGGTATTGATTATGATGATTTATTAAATTGTTATTAGTATGTATTATTTCCAATTATTACATAGAAAAATAATAAGATTGATTATATGAAAATATAACATTATCATATTCTACTACAGGGGCTCCATTATGATATGTTAATGAACATATTATATATATTTATAAAAGAGGAGAGGTTACTGTTTAATAAGGAATAAAATAAATTATGTGGAATTAATAGAAGTATAAAATTATTCTTAATGGGAATTATCTTTTAGAGGTCAACCCACCATGAATTGTGTACATTTTCTAAGTCAAGTTGTAGGTAATATGTGGAATTTTTGTGTGGGGAATCACAAACCAACATATAATTCCATTCAATCTAAATATGTGATCTCATCATAAATGTTGAACAATATTTTTCATTCATGTGTTTTTTATTATAGTTTATTTCCATGATCATCATTTAGATAAGAATTAATCCAACTTTTTCCCTATCCTTTGTGTCAGGTGAGAAATTTGTTTCTATTTGATAAGAGCAATACTGGCCCCTATAATCCATGTGCCTCTTTTTATTCATATTCCTAAAATTATACCAAATGATTGTAGTTAATTTTTTCTTGAATGTAAACACTACACATTCTCTCAAGAAACCTATTACATGTATTAAGTGGTAAAGTAATTTATTATTTTTCGTTTATTATAAATTTTTTATTATGTGTTTATTAGAAAGTCTCAGTGATTGAATACATTACTTATTTACATGTCACATATTATATTATCTCAAAAATATGTACTTCATTCCATTATATTATAGTTTATATACATTAAGGTTATAAAAATATTAATATTCAAGTTTTTATGGTTTCATAGTTTATATAAATACTTGTCTTGTAATTTTTTTATATATATCAGAATCCAAATTTCAATGAGTATAATGTTTATAAAACTATATCCATGAATGGGGATCCTATTCAAATATTTTAGGGATATTTTACCCTTTTGAATAATAATCTCAATTCTATTATTTAAAACCTCAATAGAAAATTACAAATTTTATATTCATGCTAATAGAACCATTAAATATTCATTATTTTTTGTCATTTATTTCATAAGAAAATTGTTATTAATGTTTATGTTCACAAAGATTCTACATATATGAATAATCTATAAAATAATTTATGTTGTGAATCTAGGTCCCACACACAAAGGGGAATATGACATGAATTTGATGAATAATTCATGGCTAGGCTGATGGTATCTTGTCTCCATAGACATTATGTATCTTATGGAAGGAGGAATCATCAAACATGTAGATTTGAAATATCTTTCCGTTGTATGGGGACAATGAATGAAAACCCACCTTAATTAGTGAGTTTACCAACTAAGATGGTTAAACTGAAGAAAATGTGGAGGTTAAGTGAATTAGAATTCCTTCATGTATATCTGGGTTACACATAGATTAGATGTTGGGATTAGAAATCCAAGTACAATATTTTCGTATTACGGTGAATAAGACCACATTGTGTAGTTTAACATCCTGATAAAATGATGATATACATATAGTTTAATGTTACTTGGGATGGAACATAGGTACATTAAATATTTTTTTTCATATATATCATTCTATATGTGGTTGAATTTCATAGGAAATGATATATTTTTTGTGTGTGAGTAGATAAGTATATTTGAAAACATTCTTGAATTTCATACTCATTAAACATTGATTATTCTTCGATACATATATGGATATCATTAATTTGTTTTTTCTCTTGAAAGAAGAATTATAAACCCATATTGAACAAGTAATAAATCATTAATTATATTAAATAACTATAAGGGTAAAATACCATGAAAAAATAGGAAAATAAAAGTAGTGGGGGAACATATGGCCATTCCTAAGAGAAGGGATCATCGAAAAACTATGTATCATTTATGCATAGGAATTAAGCCACATATATTTATAAAATTATGATGTATTTAGAGACCTGTGTCTTACATAGAGGGTTTGTATCATAAAACGTGGTTAATGTATAAGACCTGATATTAATTAGACAATGATATGTTAGGGGATATGTCATAGACCTTGCTCTAACATCATAAGGATATGTAAATTTAAGGTCCTTTGATGTGTAATATTCTATTTAGTATGATTTTATAAATTAATTATTGTCAAATATTATGTTAATTTATGATTATGTGACTTTAATATAATGTTTTTTATATCTATGGAACAACAGAGAATTGATTGAATTTTATTTTTTCTAGATGTTCCACTTGATCTATGTGTCTCCTTTCCTTTTTAGTATTTCCATTTCATAATATGATGAGATATTCATCTTAGAGATTAAAGATGATTGGTATATTCCTATGTGAGAATACCATCCCACGATTGATCATATGATCATCATTTATACCTTATCATCCTCCCTTATGGTAGTGTTATAGGTTTATTTATAGATGGTGACATATGAAGTGATTCCGGAAGGGGTGCAGACCTTGGTAAATATTGATGCAGATAATGATGTGGTGTAGAACAGGGGGAATTTATGTTAGGTGAAAAGAGGTTTTTTGAATATCCATTGGATTTCAAGCCACATGAACATTATAGAATTACATTGTAAGGGTTATCTTAGTTGTGGGACTTTCCATGGGTGTGGGGGAGGGTATGAGTTATGTTCCATATTATCCCATGGGTATTTTGTTTCTTATAATAACCACAATAACTTTATATAAATCACAATTAAAAATTATTTATATTTTTCTCGAATTCCCCATTCATACATTTAGTATAAATTTCTATATGTTTCATTCTTCTATAGTTATATTTCATGTAATTTTTATAATATTTGTATCATAGTTTCATGTCATATTCCTTGGACTATAATGTGGTCAAGGATTACATTCATATTGAATTGAATAATAGGTTATTTATGTTTAATGTAATATTATTTAAATTTAAGGGGTTCTAGATAAATACCGTTTTACAGTATTATGGTTATTTCAATATCTTATATTGTAATTTGAAATGGTTTATTTTTCTATCCTAATAATTTATGATCACAAAAATAATATTAATGAAGAGATAAAATCCAACGTGAGTATTGTTAATTGGTTAATAATATAATTTTTCATATATCTATGAAATAAAAAAACATCATTATTTTTTGGGACCAAATTCATGTTTCACATTCTTTATACTCTATACCATTTTATCAGTCATAACTAATTGAAAAGACGGTTTATGGTTACAATAGTTTGTCATTTCTAAACTGTTACCCAAGTTTTCCTTTATATGTTTTCAACCTGTCGAATTTTATTCTCTCTCTATGGTTTATTTTTTTCAATTTAGTATAAATATTTTATTCATTGTTTAAGGACATGATGTTTTGATGGAGTTTTGTATTATATGAAAATATATACATTATTAACACGAAAGATCGAATTGTCTATGTATGTTTTTATTTGATGAAAAGCTCCTTGTTTAATGTTACACAAATTATATGAAAAGGGTGTTTCATAGTTTGGGGTATTATATCACAGAAAAAAATTTATTTATTTTATACATGTATGACAAGGTTCAATTTCAGATAGGATTTTCATTCCCCTAAAGTGAATTACATTTAACCAGTAGGAATATAATATAAATTCCTGGCTATTGGGAATGAAGATTCCGAATAGTGTGATGGGAAAAATGTGAACCCCAAAATAACGGTTATGGTGAATGATGAGTCTCAATATGTATTAGTATCATGTTTTTTAAATAAAATTCATTATACACATCGGTATAAATGTTAAAAATATATCAAATATATTGGAACATGATGATATGAGAGGAGATAAATAATTTCATAATATATCTATTTTCAGATGACTGGATGAATATTTTTTGGAAAAGGAAGAACTTTGTTAATTTTGGGACCACCCCATGATATTAGGAACAATCACATGGAAATATGGAAACACTCATACCAGTATATGAAAAAATATTTTGCTAGTTACACTAAATATCATATATAATTATGTCTCTCAAATATTCCATGGGAGGCCTATTAAGATGATTTAATAGTACAATTAAAACATTAAGAAGAGTATTTGTGCTGATCATATCATTAAAGACATGATATAGTTTATTTTGGAATTGAAATTTCAATGATTGGTATATAATATTCATATGCTATACAATGTTTTATTTGGAATTCCATTATATGATGAAATATAATTAGTCAAGAATAATTTTGATGGAAAAAAACTCTGGTAGAAGAGAGGGTTAATCTAATCCAATCATGAATAAAAACATGGAACTAAGAAGGAATGAGAACCCATTTAAAGAGGGATGAGAAACATAAACATAGTAAATCATAGAGAAAAGATATTGTAATTAATTATAAATGTAACAATAGTTAATAAAATATCAGTAATTTATATACAATGGAAATAAGTAATTTTATCTGAGAATCAGATAGGAAATTCTAGAATTACTTGGTATCTAAGGTAAATTGAAGTCAATACATGATTTTTTTGGGAATGTGTCATTTTAATCATTGGATCTATAAACCTAAAATTTATTGGATTTGAATTAATAAAAAAATGGAAAACAATTTTCGTAAAATCGACTATTGTATAGTTCAAGATCATATATAATATGAGGAATTTACATTAATGTCTTTCTAGAGTGAACCATTTTTATTTAGATTAAAGTAATACTATAATGACCAAAATGGTGCTTGAAATTCAAATTCATAACATATTAAAAATAGATTAATGTAGTATATTAACATATAACATAGATAATTTCAACACAGTTTTTTATATAGAGCGATTTTGATTAAGGATCATATGATTTTTTTGTCAGGTGCTAAATCTTAATTTGTTTCTATAATTGAATAACTTTTAAATGTAATTTATATTTTATTATGGTAAACAGAATTCCCTATAAGATTTATGATTGTTTACATTCTTATAAAAATAATTTTTCGTGATACATATAGTTATCAAGATTAATAGGGTATTTCTCTAGGTTTTTTCAAGATACCAATGAGTGGTTTTGAATCTCACTTTTTTCACACTTTTAGTAGTCATACAAGTGATGTCAATGGAATATGGGAATCACATGGTCAAATTTTATATGACATAGACCATTTGTTGTTTCCATGTTTAAGGTCATATATCATTGAATGAAGTGTCATATAGTGTATATTCTCTCAGAACATGCTAATCCCAATCATAAGGTTATTCACATGAAAATAAGGGGAATGAGCCAACATGAATGAAAAGTAATTTAAGCAGTAGTTTATATAACTCAAATACTATAATTATAGTATTATATGTAGATAATTCACAAGAATTAGTGTTTATATTTAATCATAATACAATATATCTATTTCTTATTATAAACTCTATTGGAGTAGGAATCATTTTATACACAATATGGGATGGGGGAAATTGTTTTCATAGATTTTCAGAACCATGGTATTTTAAATTAGAGAATATCAATATTGTTATTAGTTGTCCCTATAATTGGGACACTTATATTGATTTTCATATTAAATAATTAATGATTAATAGATTATCATCAAGAAAAATATATTATTTATAAATTTATATTTTCAAAAAGATGATCTTCTAGAAAGGAACTGCTACAAAATATTTTAAGGTGTTATAGTAATGAGGCTATGACATGCAGTTTAGGGAGTTATGATAATGATCTTCTGAATAGGATATGAATTTAATATATTTTACTTATGATATTTATTTTTATGTAAATTATTATATTTCAATCACATATGTTGGGAGAATTTCATTTATTAGTTTATATTCATGTGATATATAAAGAAATCCATATAGTTTATAGTTTCATGAAAAGGACCACCCCATACAATTTATCATCAAGGGGGATAGACTATATGAAATATAGTTAATGTTAATGTGTTTTTGATCACATTTTGTTATGTTTGGGGATTTTGAAGATAAAAAAATTTAAATATATTTATAAGAAAATAAGTGGGATCCCTTGAATCTGACATTACTTTTCAGATGTGACAATATTTTGGAAGAGTGGAGATGGTTTGAACACATTCCATTTGAATCAATGTCCATTATGACTCGATTATCCCTATATATACACGGTTATTATTATAATAATTAGAAACAATGAAATAATGGATATTATTCCAAATAAAATGGTGGTAATATAAATAATTTGGATTAACATTAAATATAGCCACATCAGGTTTTACAATCCTTCAAATCGTCAACAATTTATTCTTTTGGTATATTTTGGAATGATAAAGAACCCAGTAAAGTCTAATTGAATAGATATTATTTATTCATTCATCAATAGATATATATTTTATAATCATATGTATGCCCTTGATTTATTTTTTAATGGAATTTATTTGAATGTTATCGAGGCCTATGAATCCCAAACCATATATAACCATTTTCATTCTATATCTAATGATAAATCTTAATGAAGAAAATATCTCAAATTTTATTCCCAATAAACATGTTCTATGGGTATTAAATTGGGATATCATTTAGATACCCCCCTCAGGAATTTTAGTCTCAAATATATTTATAATATAATACTTTATGAAAATGGTAAATTGAAAAAGAACATTCACTAGATAGTAGGAATATTCCCAATTACATTTTAAAAACATAAGAATGTATTTTCAATTTATTCATTGTATACATTAACGATGGTGTGTTTTCCTCGAAATAGGATGTCTATATATTATTTTTTAAACCCTAATAATGTGAGGGGTGGATCCTTACATTATTAATTTTTAATATATTTTATTTTATTACCCTTAGATTTTGGAGAAATGACTATTTTTGGGGTTGTGTTTTAATTACTTGGGATGGTCACTGAATTGAAATTAGTAATGGATGGAAGTTATTATATAAAAATAACCCCATCAAAATGGGATTGGGAATATAATCACAAATATATCGATATATGATAGTGGCCTTCATCAAAACATGGATGACATTGATGGAAGTATATTGAAATTTCATCATAGGAAATATGATATAAATGATCCTCCTGGGTGGAACTAATATGAATTGGATAATGATTTATAATAATTATCAGATTAGTGGGTTTTATTATTTCTATTATTTTTATTTATTCCTAATGAGGTGGGTCAACTAACGGAGTTAGACCATTATCATTAATTTTTATTTATAAGGAATATATATTTAAGTTAACTCAAAAATATTTCTGTAATGTTTTTTAAACACACATTTTTAGTTGTGTAATATGATCATTGGTTGAAAAGTTATAAATAATAACAATTAATTGAATGGTTGGGGATGGGTATATACATATACATAAAACATATTAAATAATTTACTAAGAAGGCACAAATGGTAGATTGGGTAGTGGTCGTAATTCTTAATCCTACATATGACATCGAGTGCGTGCACTGACTTTATTTATTTTAATAGGAGCAAAGTTTTTTATTTAAATTTGATCATCCTTTTATTCATTTTTTAAACAATGAATTATGGTGCTATAAATTTAATATGAGGATACATTTTTTAATATAATTACTATATGGAATAATTTATCTTATATATTTATAATTTTTTTGGTTTCATTAGATTAGGAATACCCATAAATGAATTCTTCTATCATTTATTTTGTGGACAATATGTTAATAGTGACTATTAAATTTCTACTATTATATTATTTCACCTTGTCCTAGATTATTAGTCTCTATGATGATATAAATTATTCTATATGGTACATTATATGAAGGTAATCATATAAAAAATCCACTTATAGAGGGATAAAAGGAGATAATAGGCCTTTAACTATCAATATGGCTACCCTAACCCCAGTTAAAACTGTTATATACTAATTAGATAAGGGGTATTTAGTTATGTTTATAAAAGATTAAGGTAATTATTAAGATATAATTATTATTAATTATGTTAATTAGACGAATAATTGGAGAATTCAACCATCTATATTAGTTTGAGTGATAAATATAGGGTGGGGGAACTCTTTTATTCTATACTGGGGAATGTTCCTTAATCCCACTTCCATATAATATTCTTAGTCAATTAAAATCCAATATATACACTTTTTATATTCTTCTCCCTCTTTTTATTATTCCATTACATCTTATATTGATATTTCCATATGTTGTTAGGGTATTAATTTATGGGTTTCCACTTAAAAATGATGAAACACCTAGTTTCTCTTGTTTGTTTTACTTCAGATGATTAATGATGATTAAATGAGTCTAATACACCATGTTAGTGGGTTTTTGTCCCTTATAAAACTACATGATATGAATTATACTTTTTGAAAACAATATTCACCCAATGAGTGTTTTATAAACATTATGAATGTTGATTACATACGTTTATATTGGTGATTTGTAATAAATATATTACAGATATATTAGAATAACATTCTTATAATTGCACTAGGATATTAGTGGATCTTTACTCCACCTATTTTTTTGTTATGACCTTGTTTAGATAAGTAATTTTTATGAAATAGATTTATTAAAATTGTATTGTGGGATTTTAAGGTAGAATTTCAAACCTTAAATTTGTATTTTAATGACATAATTTAATGAATTTATTTTTATAATTATTTTGTAAACATAGAAATATTTTTTTGATATTTTTTTCTTAAAAAAATATTTTTCATTGAAAGTGGAATTTTCAAAAATATGAAAAATTTTAGCTAATATAAACCATTAAATTTTTTATTGATTAATAATTAATATACATTAATTGTGTTCTAATTTTTTTATTTGTTGTTATAAAGATTTATTTTAATAGGGAGGCATTGGGAACAACATTCTGAGTTATTCAAATTACTAAATATAGTTAGTTTGTGTAATGGCCCAGAACTCTCAAGTCCATTACATTGTGAAAATATGGTGTTTGAACTGTTCCGGGAGGTCAAAGTGGTATATTCTCAACATATTGATAAATTTCCAATTCAGTGAACAATGTTCTATCAGTGAGGATTAATGAAAAATAATTCTATCGGTGAGGATCAGTGAACATTGATTCTATCGATGAGGTTCTGTGAACAGTGTTTCCAGAATGATGAGGTTCTAACGACGACCTTCTAACGGTATACTTGAAGAGTTATTCTAGAATGGTGAGGTTCTAACAGTGACCTTATAACGGTAAGCTTGACTAATGCTTTCAGAATGGTGAGGTTCTAATGGAAACCTTCTAATGGTAGACATGAAGAGTGTTTCTAGAATGGTGATGTTCTAACGGTGACCTTCTAAGGGTAGAATTGATCCGTGTTTCCAGAATGGTGAGGTTCTAACAGTGAACTTCTAACGGAATACATGAATAGTGTTTCCATAATGGTAGGGGTATAGTGTTTTTAGAATGGTGAGGTCTATCGGTAACCTCTAACTGTGAGTTATATCAGTAACCTATAACAGTGAGGTATATCGGTAACCTCTAATGGTGAGGTTATTCGGTAATATCTAACGATGTGGTCTATCGGTAATCTCTAAGGGTGAGGAATATTGGTAACCTCCAATAGTGAGGTCTAATGGTGACATTTTCATTCATTTTCCAAATTTTTAGTATGTGAATAGTTTTTCCAACATCCTACAGTTTCACACCTTTGACGTTTACTTTGAAGTAAAATAAATATAAAGCCTTATTTTATGGAATCTTAAGGCCGATTTAAATGCCATAAATCCTATATTAATTATTCCTATGGATTGAGATGTTTTTTCTTTGGCAAACCGTGTGGGTTAATGCGATCCGATTTTAATGGGGAATTAAACTTATCTTAAACTTTCGCCCCTTTAAATCTTCAAAAGGGACAAGATATCATCTTTCATTGTTCTTCCTCTTTGTTCTTGGCTATTAGATTCAAGAACCTTTAAATCCTTCCTGTAGGAGTTTCACAATCATACTCTACTCCTTGGACTGGTTCCGCTCTGTTTTGGATACAAAAGAGCTATATCGGTCAATCTTCGATATAAGGTATGTTTTATAATACTTCCTTTGGGGATCAACTTCTGTTGTTTCTCCTTTACAAATTATAACATGTAATATCCATGCTTATAATGGAGTTTTTCATGTGGTTTGTTTGGTGTGGTCGAACTGTGGCATCCTCAGGTGGATATAGTGTTGCGAGATGAGGATCATGACCCGTTGTGTTGATAAAGAACAAGAGGAACTATTTGAGGCAGGGGAATTATTTCTACTCTTTTCGTTTACTTGAAACTGTATTATTAGCATGTTTAATCAAACTGGATGAAAATGGAATTGACATAATAATTATCTTAACCAGATTATTAAATTGATAACGATCATATGTTATTTCTCATATTCTTCTAGATAGTCTAATATCTATGCTTTCTTTGATTATCTATTCATTCTTGATGGAAATCTGTAAAGAGCGAATATTGGGATTAATTGATAATTGTTTGTATAAAGATAAATAGGCATGTAAGAAAATATGGTTTTAGTTGTACTTGGTGTTAATAAAATTGGTGCAGTAAGCATGTTTAATTATTTTTGATAACTTGCTGATTTAGTTTCCCGGATTTGGAACCTACAAATAACAAACCTGTTAATTCAACCTGGATTAAAGAACTGATTGTTTGATAATTCCTTTAGGGGGTATGACTTACCCTAACGATTGTTAAAGGGCCAATATCCCAACTAACATGGTGATTATTTCTTGTTTCTTGTGATATTATGTGAGCCTAGATGTTTGTGGAAATATGTGGAGGCATGTAGGCATTTTGGTTGTTGCAGCAGATGAAGCCTAGATTGTTGAGATGCATCGGTTTATGAATGTGGGTATCGTGGAGGACATCAGGGATGATGGAATGGAATGGATGTTAATGTTGGATTCTTTCTGTTTCTTTTGGTTTTTTATCTGCATTACTTTTCCCCACTGCTCAAGGAATGTAATATTACATACCCTTCTTCTAAAATAGACGATGACACACTGGGTATGACATGTTCTTTCTGTGTTTAACTTCTCATGGAGGGATGGGTATATGCTCTTGTTATAGGTGTCAAAGACTCGACAGGTAGTACATATACTCACTGTGTTGAGCCCCCATGTGTTTAGTAACATATATTATTTTCCTAGAATTCCTGGGAATGTGGGAAAGTATTCATATAATGAATGAATGAATGAATGGTGTTAGCCCTTTGGGATGGAGATTCTGGAACATAACGATGAGGTTGTAATTTTTGAAGGAGAAATTGACGTTGGATGTTATGCTAATGATATTTAATGTGGAATTGTTCATGGTTTAATAATGTTTAAAGAATTAAATAACGTACAATGTAACTAATAAAAAGGGAATGAATTAATCTAATAAATCTATTTAAAGTTTTGTGTACTTATAGGAAACCTAGTTTTAGATGTACCATCCCAGAGTCTGAGAGACGTTTTCTGCAGTTGTGCCTATGAACATGTAGTGCCCATAATGTGGTTGTGAGATATAATATATCTTATACTTTTTGTGTTTATATACGCTAATCCACCATGTCAGTACGTGAAACTGACATCCCAGGGATTCTGAGCCCTGGGGGGTGTTTTCTCCAACATTCTAGTGGGAGGTCGGATGGTTGACTACCCCATTTGGCCCCGCTCTCTTCTCTTGGTAGTTACTAGTGCAGGTACGTGAATTGGTTAGTCTTCCCCATATATTTTTTTAGAGGGCTACAATGGTTTGTGGTTATTCACACAAATATATTTTGGATATAGTTTTATATATAATACTATAGGTGTAATGTGTATAGGTTGTGATGCCTTGAGGATCCTTACTCGGTGTATGGGTTGTAATGGCTTGAGGTATAATACCTGACGTATGAAACATGTTATGCAAGCTGGGGTGGCTCCCAAAAACTAACTCGTTACATTGGTATGTGCACATGGTGGTTTTTTTTCATGAGGTGCATATTATAGTGCTTTTCCCTGGTGTCTGTGGGCAAGCCTTTTTGGAGAGAGATGCTCAGGACGTGCGTCGTTTGATCAAAGCGGCAAACTAGTGGAGAAGTAGTAGAGGGGTACCCATGATATTATTTATTATATGATATATTCTTGTATGAGTTACATGGTGAGAGTATCTGTGGTGCAGTTTGGAACTTAGTATACATGTTTAGGTGATGAGTTAGTTTAACTTGTTGTTCACTGTGCTTTAGCATGCTTTCATTACTTTGACCGAGAGGCTTCAGGGAGGGTCCTACTGAGTATACTTTTATACTCACCCTATGTACATATAATTTGTATTTCAGGTCAATTGGAGTAGGATGGAGATCAGGATGGTGTTTACTAGCTTGTGGTTGCAGGATCTGTTTGGGCCTGTGGTTTCTGTTGTTTTACTTTCTTTTGGGTACATGATGTTTTTTCCCGTTCTGTTGTAGTACTTATGCATGACATTTCATATGTGTAATTGTGTTTTCATTTATATTGTAGTCTAAGTTGGAGTTGATTGGTGTCTATCTTATCCCTCTCTTTTTCATGTGTTCTATTAGAGGGTAATGCCTCCCATTTTGAGTGTTACTATACCCTCGGTGCTAGTCTCCATCCCGGGGCCTACTAGTGGTGGGACTCGGGGGTCATTATATCCCTTCTCACATTGTCGGACTATGAGGGGTACACTTTGTGTGGATGGGGTCTTGAAAGAGTGGTATAAGAGGTATGGTTGAGGGATCAGATGATGTTTAGAGTTATTCACAGGTGAGGTTGCATGGGTTGGTAGGGAAACCGTGTCATTCATGTTTAGAAGGTGAGGTAACACTTGAGACCGGCTGAGACATAGTCTTTTAGGTCCCCCTATGATCTAATGTACGGACCTCAAAGTTTACAATGGCTACTAAACAAGGTGATACTAGTTTTAGGATAGAGACCATGGAAAGGATCATGCATTATTATTCTCTGTGCCTATATTTGAATGGGTAGAACTTGGGATAGGTTAATCTAAAATTAATAAAATAAAACAATTAATTAATTAATGTTGAGAATTCCATATTCTATGTTTAGGAGCTCTAATTATTTGTTATTTTATAGGTATGGCTCCAAGTTGACGTCCTCATCAGGTTTGCACAAAAAATGACCAACATGATGTTCCAGAAGATCTCCACAAGGAATAGGTTGATGACGACGACAATTGGAGGAAGAATCTCTGAGAGTTTTAGCGCCAGAGTCTGCAGAAGTACGAGAGATCCATTTCAGATGCAATCATGGATGATTGGTTAGAGGAGGTCGAGATCATACTCAGTTCGATTCGTTCTCTAAAGGATCACTAGGTGTCCTTGGTTGTGACGATGATACATTGATCAGTGAGGAAATGGTGGTTCTCTTTCCTCAAGGATCGCGAGGAGTCATCAATCTTGTGGGAGGAGTTCCAAGATAGGTTTAGAGTCGATTGTCTTTCTTCCACTATGAAAGAATCCAGTTTCCAAGAGATTCTTACCCTTCGATAGGGGAGCTCTAGTGTTTGAGATTTTTGAATCCGTTTTAGGAACCTTTTACGATATGATTCAACCTGTTGCCAGATGAGGAGGCCAGGGCGAGGCATTTCGAGGAGTCATTGCATCCAGAGATCCAGTGCCAGGTCACCACATTTATGTTGAAAACATATCTTCAGGTGATGGAGAGGGAAGAGGTTGTAGAGAGGACTTCAGATAGGATATGATCATCATGAGAGGGGAATAGGCATGATTCAGCATGAAGTAGATTTGTGGTCCAGGGTTCCCGTTTTTCGGGGCAGAAGAGATTCTGTTTAGCAGGGGGTAGGTCCCAGCCCTTCACTTCTTGTTTCTCTAGAGGCAGTAACTCTCAAGACTATGTTAAGGGATCATGTGCTTGTTTTTCTTGAAAGGGTCATTGTCATCACTAGTGGGAGTGCCCAATATTTCAGAGAGGTCATTGTGCACCAGGCGCTACGCTCCAGGTTCCTCCATTGAGATAGTTCCAACCGAGGCAGCAGAAGCCAGTTGCACCAGCATTAGATTAACATAGGTTAGATGGGTCAGGCAGAGGATAACCCCATGATTCTCCCCATCCTCATAGAGCATAGCGTGACCATGGTGGCGGGTTTCATCAGGGTTAGAGAGGCCGTGGAGGAGGTCGTGGCTAGCTTCATGCTCAAGCATTGCCATCACCAGGAAATCCAGTTGTCGTTCGAGGAACCCTTATCTTGTTTATGACATTGGTGTATGCATTTTTTTTATTTAGGAGAAACACATTCTTTCATATCACCTAACCTTGTCCATGCTTTGGGACTTGAGGTAGAGAGTCTTCCATTTCCCTTGGCATTGACTACACCTATTGGAGGTCGAGCTGACTTGTTTGAAGTATGTAGAGACTTTGAGCTAGTGTTGGGGAAACATTTCTCTTGGGGAGATTTCCTATGTTTATTAATACAACCATATGATGTCATCCTGGACATGGATTAGTTCTATTGGTGGAGGCTATCATGGATTGCTTCAATAAGAAGGTCGTCTTCATTGGTGCAAATGGGGAGCTAGTGGTGTTTGTTGGTGTGTGAGATCATCAGATGGCTCATAGGTACTTTCCATCCTTATCATCAATGATGGTTGAGATGAATCTAACTTCATCAGAGGTTCAGCATTTTGAATTTCCTAGGGTCCTAGTAGAGTTTCCTAATGTCTTTCAGAAGTGGTTGTAGCATTACCACCTCGACGAGAGATCGAGTTTGGGATCGTGCTACAGCCAGGAGCGTCTCATCTCTCTATGTATCCATATAGGATAACCCCTTCTGAGTTATGATAGCTACGTATACATCATGATGGTCTGTTACAGTGTGGTTTTGTTTATCCAATTGTGTTAACATGGGGTGAACAAGTTTTTTTCATGAAGAAGGCCGATGACAGTTTGTGGTTGTGTGTCGATTATCGTCACTTGAACAAAGTGAAAATAAATAATCGCTATAGACTTCCGCGGATAGATGATTTATTCGATCAACTGAAAGGTTCAAGTTGGTTCTCAAAGATCATCTAGTGGTCGGGATATCATCAGATTCATTTTAAGGATGAGGATATCCTGAAGACTTCTTTCTGTTGTCATCATGGGCATTATGAGTTTGTTGTAATCCCATTTGGCATGACGAATTCTCTAGATGTATTCATGGGATTAATGAATGCTATGTTTTTTGACTTCCTGGAGATGTTTTTGGTAGTTTTAATTGACGACATCCTTGTGTACTCCACATCACAAGTGGAGTATGCAGATCATCTAAAATCCATTTTGGGATTTCCTCTCCAACATCAGTTGTTCAGGAAGTTGTCGAAGTGTTAGTTTTGGGCTCAAGAAGTATGTTTCTTATGGAATTTTGTGTCCCAATAGGGTGTAGCTGTGGATCCGTCAAATATAGAATTAGTTGTGTCTTGTGAATCCCCAAATACTGTGTCATAAGAATGATGTTTCCTTTTTCTCGCAGGCTATTACAGGAGGTTCAAAGATGATTTCTCACGAGTTGCAACTCTGCTGATATCTTTGACTAGGAAGGATCATACATTCATATGGACTGATTAGTGTCAGGTAGCTTTCGAGTATCTAAAGGAGAAGTTAGTAAGCACTCCCATCCATTCTCTTCTAGCTGAGGGGGTTTAGTTTGATGTTTTCTACGATGATTTACATCTGGGATTAGGTTGTGTTCTCATGAAGCAGAGGTCATTTGTTACTTATTTGTCTCAGAAGTTGAGTCCCTGTGAACACAACTATGCCACCCATGATCTTGAGTTGGAACCGATGTTGTTTTCTCTAAATTTGTGGAGACATTAACTCATTGATGAGAGCTTTGTTGTTTTCATAGATCATAAGATTTTGAGGTATGTTTTCCCTCATCGTGACATGAACATACTACAGTGTTAGGGGATGGTGTTCTTGCAAGAATACGACATCGAAATATCGTATACACTTGGAAAAGGGAATGTTGTAGCTGATGTGCTGAGTCAAATGTTACGTAGTGATGTTGTGAATGAATTTGGTGATTCCTGGATATTAATGGAAGAATTTTCACCATTTCTTCTTGGTATGGAAGAAGTTGGGGATAGAGGTTGTCATATTTAGATGACGGTACAGTTATCCCTGATGCAGAAAGTGGAAGAGTCCCAGTTGGGTGATCTAGAGTTAGAGGTTTGGAGATACCGAGTTGTTTGCGGTGAGGCTCTTGATGGTTGGTCAGAGGATGAACAACACCGAGATTTGTATCATGGAAGGATTTTTGTTCCCTTGACGATGCACGAGATTGTTCTCAGAGAGTTACATAGTACGCCTTTAGCAGTACATCCTGGCATGAAAAAGATATACCGATCCTTGAGGAGTCAGTTTTGGAGGTCTGAGGTGAAGTGTGAAGTTACAGAGTTTGTGTCTCGATGATTAGTCTACCTGAAGGTGAAGTCCAAACACCGTGTTCCAGGTGGTCTTCTCCAGCCATTAGAGATTCCTTATTGGAAGTGGGAGGAAATATCAATGGACTTTGTTTCTGGTTTACCTCGAGCTCCGGGAGGACATGATGTTATTTTGGTATTAGTGGATCATTTAACAAAATCGGACTACTTTATAACAATCAAGGAGTCAAGCTCAGTGGAATTTTTGTCGAGGAAGTATCTAGAGGAGGTGGTGAGACTTCATGGAGTCCCTAGGATGATAATTTATGATTGAGATTCTCATTTATCATCCAGGGTGTGAAGAGGTCTCCAACATGACTTCGGTTCTCAACTATGCCTTAGCACTACATTTCATCCTCAAATGGATGTTCAGATGGTGCGAACCATCAAGGATATTTAATACATCTTATGCTATGGTGTTATTGATTTTGAAGGTTCATAGATGAGGAACTTACTCTTCCTGGAGTTCTCTTACAATAGTAGATTTCACTCCACCTTCGGTATGGCGCCGTTTGAAGACGTGTATGGCCAGCCATGCCATTCTCTGTTGTGCTGGACAGGGGTCGAAGAGTCTGCAATTATCGGACAGGAACTAGTGAAGAATACAACATATATGGTTCAAGTGATTCGTGAGTGGATGAAGACAGCACAATATCATCTGAAATCACATAATGGTCAAATTAAGAGGCCCTTAGAGTTTAATGTTGCAGATCATCTGTTTCTGAAGGTGACTCCCCACTGTGGGCAGGGAAGGTTTGGTCATGCCAGAATGATTTCTCCCCGGTGAGTTGGGCCTTTCGTGTAGTTGGAACTTGTTGGAGTTGTGGCGAATCGAGTAGCACTTTCCCCACATATGAGTCAGATGCATCATGTTTTCCATGTATCATAGCTCTGTCGTTGTCTTCATGATGACTCTCACATCATCGATTCTCGAGAGATCGATGTAGATGATGATTCAACCTTTGCGGAGTGACTTGTGGAGATCCAAGACCCCAAGGACAAGGTGTTTTACGGGCATTCTATCCCCTTATTTCATCTCTTGTGGTGACATGGATGCATGGGTGATAGTACCTGGTAACGTGATTCACAAATATGTGCACATTGCCCAGAGTTTTTTGATGTTTCACTCTCTTCATGTAATGATGTTCCCTTTGTGGTTAGACCTTTCATGTTTTTTGAATTTTTATTTTGTTACATTTGTGGATTTATCTCTTTTGAAAGGTATCTCTATGGGTGGTCATTCAGACCCCATTTATTTTTCTTGTCACTTTATGTTGGTTTTGAATTCTCGAGGACGAGAATGTTTTGAGAGGTATCTGATGTAATGGTCTAGACCTCTCTGGTCTATTACTTTGTGAAAATATTGTGCTTGAGGTGTTCTGTGAGGTCATGGTGACATATCACCAACACTTTTCCAAATTTCCAATTCAGTGAACAATGTTCTATCACTGAGGATTTAGAGAACAATGTTTCTAATGGCGAGGTTCAGTGAATAGTGTTTCTAGAACAATGAGGTTCTAATGGTGACCTTCTAATAGTAGACATGAACAGTGTTTCTAGAATGGTTAGGTTCTAATGGTGACATTCTAATGGTATAATTGAACAGTGTTTCCAAAACCGTGAGGTTCTAATAGTGACCTTCTAATGGTAGACTTGAACAGTGTTTCTAGAATGACGAGGTTATAACGGTGACATTCTAACTATAGACTTGAAAAGTGTTTCCAGAATGGCGAGGTTCTAATGCTGACCTTATAATGGTAGAATTGAACAGTGTTTCCAAAATGGTGAGGATCTAACAGTTTCCTTCTAATGGTAGACTTGAACAGTGTTTCAAGAACGGTAGGTGTACAGTGTTTCCATAATGGTGAGGTCTATCAGTAACTTCTAATGGTGAGATTCATCGGTAACCTCTAATGGTGAGGTCTATCGGTAACATCTAAAGGTGAGGTCTACCAGTAACCTCCTTCATTGAGGTCTATCAGTAACCTCTAAATGTGAGGGCTATCAGTAATCTCTAATGGTGAGGTCTAATGGGGACCTTTTCTTTTTCTAAATTTAGAGTATGTGAACAGTGTTTCCAGCTTCCTACAGTTTCACCCCTTTGACGAATCCTTTGATATAAAATACATTTACAGCCTTATTTTAATGACTCTTAAGGCCGATTAAATTGCCATAAATCCTATTTTAATTATTCCCATGGCTTGGGATGTTTTTACTTGGACAAACCACGTGGGTTAATGCGATCTGATTTTAATGGGGAATTAAGTGTATCTTATACTGTCACATCATTAAATATTCAAAAGGGACAATATATCATCCTCCATTTTTTTTACTCTTTGTTCTCAGATATGAGATTCTAGAACCTTTCAATCCTTCCTGTATAGGTTGCATAATCAAACTTTACTCCTCGGATTGGTTCCGCTCTATTTTTGATGCAACTGATCTATATTGGTCAATCTTTGATATAAGGTATATTTTATCATCATTCCTTTGGGAATCATTTTTTCCTATTTCTCCTTTCCATTTTATAGCTTGTAATATACATGCTTATAATGGGGTTTTTATTGGGTTTTGGTTGCTGTGGCCAACATGTGGCATCCTCGGGTGGATGTCGTTATCGCGAGAGGAGGATTGTGACCTGTTGTGTGGATAAAGAGCGTGAGGAACTGTTTGAGGGTGGGGTTCATTGCTTCTCTTTTCTGATTTGTGAAACAATATTGTAATCATGTTTAATCCCACTGGATGATATTGGAATTGAAATAATAAATATCTTAGCTGGATAAATAAATTGATATCGATCGTATGTTATTGCAGCTTTTTTTTCTATACAGTGTGATATCTATGGTTTCTTTGATTAGTTGTTCGTTCTTGATGGAAATTGGTTACAGAGACAAATTGGGATTTATTGATAATTGTTTAAATAATGATTAAGAGGCATGTAAATGAATCTCGTTCTAGTTGTAACTTCATGTTAATCAAATTAGCGTAGTAATCATGTTTAATTATTTGTGATATCTTACTGATTAGGTTTCAATAATTTGAAACCTATGAATAAAAAACTGTTAATTCAACATGGATTAAAGAAATGGTTGTTTTAGAATTCCTTAAGGGGTTCTGAGTTACCCACTTGATTGTTAAAGGGCGAAGAGCCCAAATAATGTGGTGTTTTTTCCCGTTTCGTGTGCTGTGATGTGATCCTGGATGGTTGTGGTAATATGTGGAGGCATAGAGGATTTTTGGTTATGGAAGTAGATGAATCCTAGATTTGTGAGATTCACTCGTTTATACATGTGGGTGTCAGGGAGGACACCAGGAATGATGGAATGGAATGGATGTGATTGTTGGATGCTTGCTGTTTCTTTTGGTTGTTTATCTCCTTTACATTTCCCCACTGTTCAAGGCAGTTGGTCTTACATACCCTTCTTCTTAAAGTGTTGAAGACACATGGGGTATGACAGGTGATTTTCATGTTTAGATTATCTACGAAGGATGGGTATATGCTATTGATATAAAAGGTAAAGACTCGACAGGTAGTACATCTACTCACCTTATTGATCCCCCTTGTGTTTAATATCATATAATGTTTTTCTAGAATTCCTAGGAATGTGGGAAATTATTTATATAATGAATAAATTAATAGATTGTGTTCTCCCATGGGGGTGGAGATGCTAGAACATGATGATGAGGTTGTAATTTTTGATGGAACAGTTGACTTTGGGTGTTATGCTAATGAAATTTAATGTGGAATTGGTCATGGTTAATTAATATTTAATGAATTAATTAACATATAGTGGAAGTGATAAAAAGGGAATGAATTAATATAATAAATCTCTTTAAATGGTTGTGCACTCAAAGGATACCTAGTCTTCGAAGTAGCAGCCCGGAGTCTGAGAGACGTTAGCGACAGTTGTGTCTAAGACTAGGTAATGCACATAGTGTTGTTGTGGGATATAATATATCCTGTAATTTTTTTTCTATACGCTACAACACCCTGTCATTAAGGGGAACTGACACCATGAGTATTCTAATACCTAGGTGTATTTTTCCCAAAATTCTAGCGGGAGGATGGATTGCTGACTACCCCCTTTGGACCCACTCTATTATCATGGTAGTTACAGGTGATGGAAGGCACATTGGTTAGTTTTCCCCATATATGTGTGTAGAGGGCTTTATTGGCATGTGGTTATTCAATCACATATATTCTGGATATTGTTTTCCATGTACTACTATAGGTGTAATGTGTATAGGATGTAGTGTCTTGACGATCTTTAATTGGTGTACGGTTTGTAATGGCTGGAGGTATTATACCCGATGTTTGATACACGCTTTGGGAGCTGTGGTGGCTCCCAGAAACTACATTTTTTACTTTGGTATATGGACGTGGTGGATTTTATTCATGTGGTGCATATTGTGATGATTTTTCCAGGTGTCTGCGAGAAAGCCTTTTTTGAGAGAGATGCTCAGAACGTGCGACATTGGGGAGAATGGAAAACTAGTGGAGAAGTAGTTGCGGGGTACCGTTGATATTCTGTATTATATGGTATAATCTTATTTTCATTTCTTGGTGAGTGTACCCATAGTGAGGTTGGGAACATAGTATACATATTTAGTTGATGAGTTAGTTTTCGTTTTTTTTTCACTTAGCTTTATCATGCTTTTATTAATTTGCATGAGAGGCTTTGGTGAGGATCTTAATAAGTATTCTATTATACTCACCGTATGTACATATCAAATATTTTTTAGGTCACATGGAGAAGTTTGGAGATCAGACTGTTGTTTACTAGCTTGTGGTTGTAGGAGCTATTCGGGATTGTTATTGTTGATGTTATTACATTCTTTTGAGTACTTGCAGTTTATCCCCTTTCAGTTGTAGTTCCTATGCATGACATTTCATATGTTTACTTGCGTTTTCGTTTATATTTCATTTTTAGTTGGAGTTGATTGGTGTCTATATTATATATCTCTTATGCATGTGTTCTATTATAGGTTAATGCCTCCCATTTTGTGTGTTATTATACCCTCAGTGCTAGTCGCCAACCTGGGGCCTACAGAAGGTGGGACTCGGGGTCATTATCTTCCTTATCACAATGTCGGCCCAGGAGGGGTACACTTTGTGGGGAGGGGATCATGACATATTGGGTTATTATCAATTGTTTATGATATATAATTATCCATACACTTGATAAAATTTACACCATATGTGATTTCTTATTTTATGTAGAAGGTATTAGTTTCTTATACCTTTATAGTCGGACATATATATAGTTAATGAGTGATGAATAAGACCATGGATGTAAATATCTAACAATTTCTTGTCGAATTTTTTTACCTAACATTATGGTTATTGTTTCCTTTCATTCATCCCAAAAATTTTCATTTATTTTACCCTGAGGTAAATATATTTATTTTAATCATGTGAAATAGAAATGATTATTTGTTTAAATGATCTTGTAAACTAATATAATGTTTTCTCACAACAATAGTGATGTGTGAGCTATAGAGATGATTTTAAATGACCTAAAAATTATCTATTTTTAATTTTAAAATCTGTATTTAGTTTTAAGAACATTTAACCTTTTTGTTATAGTTTACATTGACATGTATTATTTGGGTAGATATATAGTGAAAACCTATTGATTATGGGGGAAAACAAATATCCACCGTGTCGACTATTGTGAGTAGGATATATAATTACATACTTTGGTTTCATGAGAAGGTATTTTATCGTTATATTTTTGGAAATTTAAGATATATATTTCTAAAATGATATTGATGTTTATTTTGGGGGATGTACAAGGTTGATTTCTACAACATATTCCATTTTTATGACATAGTTATATGTTATGTGGATATTAAATTATATAGAGTGTATTCACATATTCCTTGTACCGATATGAATGAAGAACCTATAAATTGTATTATTTTTATTTTTAAGATCAAAATATATTCAAATAAATTTGATAATATCTTCCTAGGAAAACCATTCACCTAGAAATATTTTTATCCCATTCAACTTAAGAACAACCTCTTACAGTCATGGGGTCACACTTGTGGTTATTGGACACATGAAATGTTTTAGGGATAATCATAGTTTGGATATTATAATCAACATGATATATACCATATATTTCCTACAATGAATATTAATCAATAAAAGAAACATTATTCAAAAGAATCATTTGATATGATAAAAAACTATATGAAAACTAAACCATAAAACCTTTATTTTTTATAAATATTAAAAAAATTCCCTGAGATATCTTATCTAATAACCATTTTGATGGTGGTGTAAGATAATTATCATTATGTGATTATATGATGATGTAAGTAAAGACTAGACATATTTTAAATCATTAAAATCAAAAAATATTATAGAACTTTAAATTAATTTTATATCAATCAATTCAAATTTTAATTTTATAAAATTCAAATTACCTTATACGATATATTTCATTGGTAAACTTTTTTACGAATATTAGATTTATATTGATGATCATCATATATTAAGTATTAGTGATTGGTGAGCACAGATGATAAAAATATATATTGAATCAACTAAATATTATTGAATGTGATTATGTTTTTTTGATATACGTATTCTATATAAAATAGTGTTCAAATTTTAGAATTGTTTCCAATTATTTATCATCGATATATAATTGATTTTATTTTCCGGTTTACACAATAAATATATTCATTTTAGTTTGATAAAAATAATGCTATATTTTTTAATGATGTAATCTATAGTAATGAAAAATAGGTACTTGTTAATATATGTCAAATTATGGAAATTTGATCAGTATAGTAAAAAAATGTTTTAAAATCAAATACTTGAAATCTAAATATTTATAGAATTATATCCATTGGCACATTAATGGGAATCATATTTGATGAATATGTAAATAGTTTTGTAAAAGAATTTGATTTGGAATATTAGGATATGTGGGTGGTATTTTTTAATATAAGGATATAAAAATATCCTTTTACTGGAAAAGGATAAATAGTTAATAGTTTACTTAACCATATATATAATAATATATATAGTCAATATAATATATAAGATTTATGTTTTAAAAAATAGTTCTTAACTTTTACTAATGATTTTATAACATATACTTATATTTTTCATACGAATCAAAAAGTTGAATCATTTCTAAATTTCATAGATTATAAAAAATGAAGTAAAAAAATAAAACATGGTAAAAGTATCAGGAACCTTCAATACAAACAAGGGATTGAATACATAATTCATGATTTATATGACTACCAAGAATAATGATAAATTTCATTGAAACTCACATTTATTAAAATAGAAGTACATAATGATGTTTCTGAGAGTCGAAATTTTATTTTTTAGATATAATTTCTTTAGTGATAATATAAACTAAATTTCTTCAATAATTTGGGTGATATGATATATATGTTGTGATGTTAAGAAGAATCATTATTCTATCTATTGTGGTTAAAAATAAACCACATGGGGAATGGATTAAATGTTTTTTTACATAAAAATTATGGTGGTGATGTGTTATTTTCATGAAAATGTTTATTAAAATTCAATTCAACATAATGAAATATATCTATATTATTTATCCTAAGGAAACAATGATCCATATTACCCATAATACATAAATTAAAAAATAATATATGCTTTAAATTTTTTTTAAAAAACATTTCCTCGACATGAATAATTATGAAATTAGTCTACAATTTAGTATAGATCATGATAAAAAATAAATTATATTTTGATGTAGATTATTTCATTTCCAAATAAATTATTGAGGAAAAACCGACTAAATATTTAAATTATCCATGGAAGATAATTGATGAATGTAATCCCTATTGAAAAGAATGTCAATGATAGGGTTATAAAGGATATGATAGATTAAAAAAAAGAATTAATTCACAACTATGACTCTAAAAAAATCATTATATATTTGGTGATTGAAACTAAATCCATAATAATAACAATCATTATATTTTTTTTATTTACATATTTTTTTATTTATTGAGTGATACTTAGGATTTAGATGAATGATTGACATGAATGAAAAAGTGTGTTCCTATAAAATTATTTTTAATTTATTGGGGGTTTACAAATTAATGTTATTTAATTTAATGAATCTAACTCATTCATTGTGATTAAAAATCCATCATGATTATCCTATATACTAAAACATTACATGATTATGAAATCAGTCAAATGGATGTAATAAAAAATAACATAATGAGAAATTAATCAAAGGTATGTAAATAACACACCTAAATATTTTTTTCTTATAGAATCTAATTAGTTCATGCAAGATAAAGTGTAACAATCATACACATAAATAATGCTTCATAGATATTAAATAATTTTCATAATGTGGAATTTCAAGATGTTGGAATCCTTAAAACATATAAGACTAAAATCATTATAAAGATATGAATTTTTCATATTAAAATTATAATTTGATGAGATATTGATCATATTAAATTACATTCGTGATATAAAAGTTATGAAAACATTTATCGAGAAAATATTTATTTCATAAATGTTTTTTATAACAATTGTTGACCTCACCTGTTTTGATAATCTCAATCATGTATTCATATGTGTTGAAAATCCCAATTATGTTTTCATTCTCTATGATATTTTTATGTATCATTGATCTATACTTTAATTCTTTCAAATTTGTGATCAAACCAATAATAATTTTTAAAATAGTCTTTGGAATATGTTAATCCTCATTTATCCATGTTCATACAAGTTATAAATTAATTCTAACACAATCGGATGTGTTCTGCATAAAACAGATAAGTAATATGCCTATAGCTACTGATAAAGAGCTACCGGTACCCAGTCTACCGATAGACTTAGTCTACCGACAGATAGAGTCACCGATATACTTAACACAGAGCTACCGATGTGCTTATAAATGTAAGCTACTGACTTACAGACAGCTACCGATACAAACATGGAGCTACCGACGCATGAAGCTACCGACGCATGAAGCTACCGACACATGGAGCTACCGACACATGGAGCTACCGATGCATGAAGCTACCGACACATGGAGCTACCGACGCATGGAGCTACCGACGCATGAAGCTACCGACGCATGGAGCTACCGATAAACAAAGTCACTGATACAAGCATATTCCAACCGACGCATAGAGCCACCGATAGAGTCAAAGCAACTAATGAAATTGAGCTACCGATGTCCAAGCTACTGATGCTGATTACCTACCGATCACTCAACTCACTGTTTGAATTTCTTTATTTCCTATCTTTATTTAATCTATCCAACGGTCATATCATGTACATTTTAATGATTTTTCAAATATCTGATAAAGGTTGTCGGATGTCAGGAATCCGTACCTCGTACCTGCGGAAATGAAATCTTTTCTGTCCCCTGTTTCCCGTGAGATAAATACAAGAAGACTACGCTGCCCAACGTGGAAGAGAAGTGTGTGGTAGATGGAATATACCAGAAACACAAGAACGAGAAGAATCAAGAAGCTCATAGACAATCAAGCATACTCGAGAAGTGTTCTGTGCATATAAGAAGAACACTGAAGAACTTCAACCACTAAATTTTCACTGTCTGTGAATCTGGAGAATACGACACTCTATTTCTCAAACAGAAACGAGAAGAGGACTCAGACTCACTTCTGATCGAATCCAAAGGAGTCCAGAGCTACACTGAAATCACCAGAACCATTTCTAAACTCTACATCTCTTGTTCTGTGATTTATTATTATACTTTTCGAGCAGTGTGTGTTATCTTCTTTATCTAACACATACATTGTCTCCTGTACTTAAACTGGAGTATTTGTAAATCCTTACCAAATTCTTGCATTCTATTCTTTCCCACGAATAAAAGTGGTAGAGGTCGTGTGTGACCTGGACAGCTGGTTGCTGTTGTATTGTTTCCCACGAAGAACAGTGGTATAGGACTTGGACCTGGACAGTTGTAAACTATTGAACCCCGATCCAGGGTGTGGATCATTTTTATATAAACTTTTGAGAGGACTATGTCTCGGCTTGATACTGAACCTCTTGGTTACATTTGTTGTGCCATCTCTTTCAAAGTTTTATTCCGCTGCTAATCACTTTAAAACCAATACTATTTTTAAAGTTACTTTGATAATTAAATTATCAAGTGTTTATGTTAAGTGTAGATTTGTATGTTAGTTTCAAAAGATAATCACACACTCCTGTGTTGATTAACTGGGAATTAATCAATCCCTTGAGAATCTAACAGAACCTCTACAGTAATATAAATTCACTACAATTTAATTTATTATTTCATTAGGGGGTCTTTAAGACAGTGTTTTTAAATACAGAAATTTTAATTGGTACTCAATTCACCCCCCCTCTTGAGTAAACCACTTCGACCAACACTTGGTATCAGAGGATTAAAAATACTCTCTAAAAGTACTCTGCTTTTGAACTGTGATTGTAGTTGTATTTTAAAGTTCTTAAAATTTCTGTTATATCTAAATTTTTACCTCTTTAAAATTTTCTCATCATGGACAATAGACTTGAGGGTGTTGCAACCATCCGGCCACCTTTCTTCAATGGAACTAATTATTCTTAGTGGAAACTGAAAATGAAAATTCATCTAGAAAGCATAGGTTTTGATATTTGGACTGCTATTGAATCAGAATACAAAATTCCCACTACTGCTAGATCTACTTGGGATGAACCTATAAAGACTGCTTACAATAACAACTGTAAAGCTATGAATGCCTTGTACTATTCTCTAGGAGATGAAGAGTTTAATAGAATTTCTTCTTGTAAAACTGCATATGAAATTTGGGATACCTTAGCTATTTCTCATGAAGGAACAACGAATTTTAATGAAATGAGATTAAACACTTATACTTTCAAGTATGATAATTTTAAAATGAAGCCTGAAGAACCCATTTCTGACATGTATCTCAGGTTTAATGAAATTGTCAATACAATGATCTCGCTGGGAAAGGATGTCTCATCGAAGGAACAAATTATGAGAATTTTGAGATGTCTACCTGATAGATGGAGAGGCACATCTGTCTCAATCAGAGAATCATGTGACATTGCTGCTCTACCTGTCAAGGAACTAATTGGAAAGCTGATGATGTATGAAGAAGAGCTTAAAGTGAATAAAGAGGAAGAAAATGAACCTCCAAGAAAGTCTGTCGCTTTCAAATCATCAACTTCAATGAATAAGGACAAAGAAAAGCTTCAAGCTGTTGTTGAAAGTTCAAGTTGTGAAGACAGTGAAAGTGATTCTGACAGGGATACTGAGATGGCTCACATTGCTAGAAGATTTAAGAAATTTTATAAGAAAAATAAGTTCTTCAGAAAAACAAATTATAAGGGTAATTATGATCACCAAGGTAAATGGAAAATGGATTGGAAGAAGAATGACAATTCAGATGATGTTGTCTGCTATGAGTGCAAGAGAAAAGGACACATTAAAGCCGACTGTCCAAACCTGAAGTATAAAAAGAAATATGAATATAAGGACAATAAGTTTAAGAAACCCATGAAGTCTACTTGGAGTGCTTCTGAGGATAGATCTACCGAATCTGAAAGCTCTGAAACTGAACACAAAAATAAGGCAAACATGTGCTTTATGACAAACACTTCTCAGGTAACTGCTGAAACTCCTACTTTAAATTATTACTCTGGAGATAATGCAGAATCTGATTCTGATTCTGGAACAATGTCTAAATATGAGTTGTTTGAGTACTGTGATATGCTGGAAGAGACATGTAATGAACTTAAGGATAAATACAAGTTATTAAAGAAACAACATGCTCTCACCACTACAGTTAAAACCGAACTCACTATTGAAAAAGAGAAAAATGCTCAACTGTTAAAAGAAAACATTGAACTGAAACTATCTAATGAGCAACTCAAGAAAGACTTAGAGAAGTTCACTAATGGAAAAAATACACTAACACAGATGCTAGGAATGCAAATAGCACCTAAATATACTACTGGTATAGGATACCAACCTGGACAAAGGAAAATTTCCAAAACTAGATTCATTTCTATATCTGGATAGAGTGAAGGTAATTCTGGAACTTCATATGCTTCAACCAGTTATATACATAGCTATGGATCTAATAATGTTTATATTTCAAAGAATGTCAATTCTACAAATTATATGAGACCCATTAGACAAATATGGGTACCTAAAGTGTTATTGGATAACCTGTCTAGACCCAAGAAATTCTGGGTACCAAAATCATCTCCCATCTGAATCTGTTTTGTAGGGAACTTTCTTAAAGAGCTCCTGTAAAGAGACCTGGTATTTGGAAAGTGGATGTTCAAGACATATGTCAGGAGACTTCTCTTGTTTTAAGAGTTTAATAAAAGTTTATGGAGGCTTTGTCACCTTTGGTGATAATTCAAGAGGAAAAATCATCGGCCTAGGCCAGATTGGTAACACTGATTCAATATTGATTTATAAAGTTTTATTTGTTGATGGCCTTAAATACAATTTATTAAGTATTTCTCAGTTATGTGATGATGGTTTTCATGTTAAATTTGAAAATTATTCCTGCAAAGTTTTTAATTCTAAGAATGTTTTGGTATTTTCTGCCTTAAGAAATGAAAATGTTTATGCTGTTAATCTGAATTCTTTAGCTAAGAAGAATATTACTTGTTTGAATGCTTTTCATAAAGAATCTTGGCTATGGCATAGAAGATTGGGACATTGCAACATTCACTCACTTAGAAAACTCTGTAGAAAAAATCTAGTTAGAGACCTACCAAAATTAGAATTCCCAAATGATAGAGTGTGTAACCCCTGTCAAAAGGGAAAACAACACAAAGTTTATTTTAAATCAATGAAAGAAGTTTCGACTTCTCAACCACTTGAATTGGTTCACATGGATTTGTTTGGACCATCAAGAGTTTCTATTTTAAATGGGAAGCACTATGTTTATGTTCTTGTAGATGATTTTTCTAGATATACTTGGGTATATTTTCTAGCTCACAAAAGTGAATCTTGTTCTTCTTTTGTTAAATACTCTAAATCTGTAGAGAACCTTAGTGGACTTAAGATTAAAACATTGAGAAGTGATCATGGTCGTGAGTTTGTAAATCAAGATTTTGAATCTTATTTCTCACACAATGGCTATACTCATAACTTTTCTTCCCCTAGAACACCCCAACAGAATTGTGTAGTAGAAAGAAGAAACCGAACCCTTCAAGAAATTGCTAGAACTATGCTCAATGAATATGACCTGCCTATTTATTTTTGGGCTGAAGCTGTAAATACAGCTTGCTATGTTATTAATAGAGTCTTAATCAGACCTGTTCTTAAGAAAACCCCTTAAGAATTGTGGAATAATAGAAAGATTAAGGTTAATTACTTTAAAGTTTTTGGTTGCAAAGTATTTATTCTGAATACTAAAGATAATCTGGATAAGTTTTCTTCCATAAGTGATGAAGGAATTTTTCTGGGATACTCTATTTCAAGTAAAGCCTATAGAGTATTCAATAATAAAACCAAACGTGTGGAAGAATCTGTTCACATCAAATTCGATGAAAATGATCCACATGAGCCTAAAACCTCTCTTGAGAATCTTGAAGAAGATTTGTCTATTCTGGACCTTAATGATAAATCTAAAGAACCTGTTATAAAAGCATCCAGTTTTGGACTTTCTCCAGAATCTGCTTCTGTTGAACCCGAACCTATAGATGAACCTGAAATTTCTAGTCCAACCTTTACCAGATCAACAAGTATTCTAAAGAATCATCCTTTATAAGCTGTTGTTGGTAATCTTGATAGAGGAACACAAACTAGAGCTTCTCTAAGAAACCAGGTTGAACATCTAGCTTTTCTTTCACAGCTAGAACCCAAAAATATCAATGATTCTATCAATGATGAATTCTGGGTAATGGCTATGCAGGAAGAATTAAATCAGTTTGAAAGAAACAAAGTCTGGGAATTAGTTGACAGACCTAAGGACACTTTGACAATAGGCACAAAATGGGTTTTTAGAAATAAAGTAGATGAAACTGGAAATATAGTTAGAAACAAAGCTAGACTAGTTGCACAAGGATATAATCAAGAAAAAGGTATAGACTATGAGGAAACTTTTGCACCTGTAGCTAGACTTGAAGCCATTAGGATCTTACTTTCATATGCTGCACATCTGGATTTCAAGTTATACCAAATGGATGTGAAAAGTGCATTTCTAAATGGTTTTATAATTGAAGATTTTTTTGTAGAACTACCACCTGGATTTACTAACCCCCATTTTCCAAATCAAGTTTTTAAACATTCTAAAGCTTTGTATGGTTTAAAACAAGCTCCTAGAGCTTGGTATGATAGACTTAGCAACTTCCTTATTTCAAAAGGTTTTACTAAAGGGATTGCTGATACAACTCTTTTCATTAAAAGAATTTCTAAAGATGATTTAGTTGTACAAATATATGTTGATGATATTATTTTTGGATCTTCTAAACACTCTTTATGTATTGATTTTTCAAAATGTATGAAAAATGAATTTGAAATGAGCTTAATGGGAGAACTTAAGTACTTTCTTGGATTTCAAGTATTTCAAAATGAAAATGGTATTATTATGAATCAAAGTATATATACAAAGGATCTTTTAAAACGTTTTGGTCTGGATAGTATCAAGGAAAGTGAAACTCCTATGAGTACTACCTGTAAATTGGATGCAGATGAAACTGGGAAACCAGTTGATCAAACAAATTACAGAGGTATGATTGGTAGTTTACTTTATCTTACTGCTAGTCGACCTGATATTATTTTTAGTGTGTGTATGTGTGCTAGATTTCAAGCTAATCCAAAAGAATCTCATTTGATTGCTATTAAAAGAATTTTTAAATATCTCAAACACATGGTTAACTTAGGTTTTTTTTACCCAAAAGGAAAATCTTTTGAGTTAATGAGTTATTCAGATGCTGACTTTGCTGGTTGTAAGTTAGATTGAAAAATCACATTAGTAACATGTCATTTGCTTGGAAAATCCTTAGTTTCTTGGTGTAGTAAGAAACAGAACTCAGTTGCATTATCTACTGCCGAAGCAGAATATATAGCTGCTGGTAGTTGCTGTGCACAAATTCTGTGGATGAAACACACTCTTTTGGACGATGGATATGTTTTTAAACATGTTTCAATCAACTGTGATAACACCAGTGCAATAAACATCTCTAAGAATCCTGTATCTCACTATAGAACCAAACACATAGATGTAAGACACCATTTCCTAAGAGACCACTATCAAAAAGGTGATATTTCTCTTGAATTTATTGGCACTGAACATCAATTGGCTGATGCTTTCACTAAACCTTTATGTTCGGATAGGCTAAGTTACATAAGACATGAATTGGGAATGTTTAATCATCACCGATGTGAAAATCCTCACTGATGTGAAATTCTCACCGACATGAAATTCTCACCGATGTGAAATGCTCACCGATGTGAAATTCTCACCGACCTGAAATTCTCACCGATGTGAAATTCTCACCGATGTGAAATTCTCACCGATGTGAAATTCTCACCGATGTACAATTCTCACCGATTTTTTTTTCACCGATGATTAACTCACACCGATGCAATGTTTTCTAAAACATCTGTCTGCCGCCAAGAATACGAATCGTTTTATTTTATTTTATCTTACTCTATTTTAGTCGTTTATTTGGAAATCCTAAATGATAAAACTAAGTCTAAGCCACTTCTTACCTCACCGAGCTCAAAATATCTCACCTTCGAACCTTAGCTCCCAAATCGACCAAGAACCCTAAACCCGTGATGGAAAAAACTAAGCTTCCTACCGTCAGAGATGAAAGAGTAGAACCAAAAGCTAAGAAGCAGAAGACACAGCATAAAGCCAGTGTTAGTGAAGTCAGAACTACATCGGGAAAGCGACCAGTGAATCCTCACTTGTAGAATAGAGACATAGTAATCGAGAAAGAACTGTGCGTGGAATGGCTACTACCTTGAAAATCGTTAGTACTCGAGATTCTGGAGGACCCGAAATGGGTGGATTGTTTCTCGAATAACAATGGCCCATACTACCCGAAGTTGGTAAAACAGTTCTACGAGTTTGTAAGCTTTGAGAAGTCTAAAAATGAGAATCGGGTAAGTTCTTTTTTAAATGGAAAAGAGATGTCTTTTTCTTCAGTAGAGTGGGCTGAGTGTTTAAAAGTACCAAATGAAGGTGTCTCTGGGTTTGTATCAAGAGCAATGCCACCTAGCAGTGACATCTTTGATTATGAAACCTCCTTAAAAGAGCTGACCGGTAATGGGAATCAAAGGCAAGTGGTTGCTGCCGAAATGGATGGAGAGAATCGACTGCTCTTCAAGTTTGTTCAGCATGTGTTGATACCGAGGCGAGGAGATTTTGCAAATCTGAGATATCATGATATCTATCTTCTTCATTTGCTAAGACATGGTGTAAAAATCAATCTGTGCAGATTGTTAATGTTTCAGATGGAAGACATGATTAGACCAAAGTCAAAGACTAATGCTTTATTCTTTGCCAAGCTGATTTCAGTAATGATAAAAGTGAAAGGAATAGCTGAGTCTCTGGATGAGACAGTTGTAGTTTGGAATAATTTCTGCATCACCACGACTGTTTGTAAGTAAATGAAAAATAACTGGAACCCATGGAAGGAAGAATGGGTCAGTGATGTTCAGAAAATATATGATAGGTTTAATCCTGTGGATCATCCCTCAAGACCAAAGGATATGATAGATCCGAGTCTGAGACCTGATGAAGAGGAACCTGTTTATAGTAATGAAACAGAAGAAGAAATAGAAGAAGAAGAAGAAACTCTCTTGGATGTTGGAGGAGATCCAGACTTGCCCCCATGTCCTGTTGCAGAATTGGTTTATTCTAGGAAAGGAAAGGTAGAGGAAATTTTGTCTACTTATGAGGAAGACCAGTCTGTACCTCACCAAGAAGAAAAGTAAAAGGAGAATGTATCTGAATCGTCTGCTTCTGGTAGTTTAAGTATGAGTCCATTGATTGGAAACTCAGCGATGCCGACTGCTGAAGTAGAAAGAGATACAGAAGAAGCTGTACCTGTATCAAAAGATCTTCTAGATGCTGCACCGATGAAACTTGTAGTAGAAGATTCTGATGAAGAGAATCCAGCACTGAATGTTGTTGTGATACATGAGAATGCATCCATTGAGGGGGAGAATCAATATGTTCTTGGAAATGTTACAGTAGTTGTTGAGTTTGGAGACTGGGTAGAAGACCCATGGTTTATAGTCTGTGTATTGGATTATCCAGATTCAGATAATGAGATGTCTGTGAATAGACCGAAGACCAATTATGATCTTGCTTCTGAGTTGTTTCCCGATAATGTGGTCAGATTTCATGATCTGAATAAGCTGAAAGAGGACCTCAAAACCAGTTTTGTTGAAGAAGTGAAGTTAATGGAAACCTCCCTGGCATCCTCAATTCAATCAATAATGACTGATTCTGTAGTCAGTTTAGCCTCAGTAAAGGGATCTTCTGCAGTTGTCCCTAATGATTTTGTCTCTAAATCTGATCTTGAATCCATGAAGAATGAGCTGAAAGAATCATTCAGTGTATCAGTTGCTGAGATTAAGAAAAGCTTTTATGAAGAAATGAAAATTTTAGATAGATCCTTCGAGCTATCTCTGGCTTGTAATTTATCTTCTTTTCTGTCTGAGATTATGGAAGAAGTGAAAGAGTGTCAGACTCATTCTTCTAGAATCGAAGCAGATCTTGAAGCTCTCAAGACATCAGTTGTTGCTTTGGATTCTTATATGAGCTCTAAGTCTCAAGCTGACAAGGACCTAGCTTATGTGAAGAGTTTAGTAAGCCAGTTTTTCTCGGTGTTTGAAGGTTTCAAAACCTTAGTGAAGGATCACATTCAATTACAAGACTCTCAAGTTCAAAGCCTAATCTGTGGTTTGTCTAAGAGATTCAAAGAAACTGTTTCCTTCTCTCATGGCCCTCTCACATCCAAACTTTTAGTTGATCTGAATTTAGTTCAAGAAATGTTGAAGGAGGAGATTGGTTCTATTTCAACCAGTGGCTCTGCGAACTCATCAGAGTTAAGCTGAGTGGTTCTTTCTACAAGATATTCTGCTAGAGAAATAATGAAGATTGTTCAAGATTATATGAGAGAAGTCGCTGCCTCTCAGGAAGCCATAAAGAGGAAAGTGGACTACTACTTCACCAGAATTTTCACCAAGCATCAACTCGAACACCACTTCAAGCTGATGTTGGAAAACATGAAGCTCCCTCCAGAAACTCAAGATTTTAGAGAACATGTGACCCAACTAAGACAATTGACTCATGCCTTGGAGAAATTCATGGAGAACAAAGATGATTTCATCTCTGCTATGGAAAGAGGAGGAGGAATTATTATGGATTTTAGAAATCTGTTGCTTCCCTTCTTGCATGTTGATGCCAGACCAGTCATCGTACCTCCTGCTTTGCCTGCTTCTGCCTCAGCTGCTTCCACAGTCCAGCTGACTCCTGCTCAAGCTATTCGAAGCTTCACGCCAGTGATCACCCAATGATCTTCAACCTACAGGCCTGACTCTGTGTCAGTGGCCCAGCCTCCTTTGATCTTTTCTGGCATTCCAAAACCTTCACCTGCATCCTCACCACCCGAACCTTCTTCTGCTCCCAAAGGCAAATCTCACGTGGAAGATGTGGAATGATCTAGTGGCCAGGAATTTTTGATAGGAATTCATTTGTATTCTGTTTCTGTACTTTCTGACTGCTCTAATACAGAGGAACTCTTTTTTACTTCTCATGTTTTATTTGTCTCTTATATATACTTTCCCACTTTTTGATTATCACAAAGGGGGAGAACAAAATTAGAGAATAAGGGGGAGAACAAAATGAGAGAATGAGAAATATTTTCAATGGAGAAAAATAACCTTCTTTTCAATTTTATCTCTGATATTATTATGTTTCTTTTTACCTTCGGTACCTTATGATTGTTACCTCTGATAACTTATGTCTATATCATACTATTTCTATTATCTCTGATGTTGTTTTCAATGAGAAAATTGAATTCAATATTATACTCTTTACTATTATATTTTCACTATGTTAAATGCCCATATCATAAATTGTTATTATCAAAAATGGGGATATTGTTGACCTCACCTGTTTTGATAATCTCAATCATGTATTCATATGTGTTGAAAATCCCAATTATGTTTTCATTCTCTATGATATTTTTAAGTATCATTGATCTATACTTTAATTCTTTCAAATTTGTGATCAAACCAATAATAATTTTTAAAATAGTCTTTGGAATATGTAAATACTCATTTATCCATGTTCATACAAGTTATAAATTAATTCTAACACAATTGGATGTGTTCTGCATAAAACAGATAAGTAATCTGCCTATAGCTACCGATAAAGAGCTACCGGTACCCAGTCTACCGATAGACTTAGTATACCGATAGATAGAGTCACTGATATACTTAACACAGAGCTACTGATGTGCTTATAAATGTAAGCTACTGACTTACAGACAGCTACCGATAAAAAAATGGAGCTACCGACGCATGAAGCTACCGACGCATGAAGCTACCGACGCATGGAGCTACCGACGCATGGAGCTACCGACGCATGAAGCTACCGATGCATGGAGCTACCGACGCATGGATCTGCCGACGCATGAAGCTACCGACGCATGGAGCTACCGATAAACAAAGTCACCGATACAAGAATATACCAACCGACGCATAGAGCCACCGATAGAGTCAAAGCAACTAATGAAATTGAGCTACCGATGTACAAGCTACCGATGCTGATTACCTACCGATCACTCGACTCACTGTTTGAATTTCTTTATTTCCTATCTTTATTTAATCTATCCAACGGTCATATCATGTACATTTTAATGATTTGTTAAATATCTGATAAAGGTTGTAGGATGTCAGGAATCCGTACCACGTACCTACAGAAAGGAAATCTTTTCTGTCCCCTGTTGCACGTGAGATAAATACGAGAAGACTACGCTGCCCAACGTGGAAGAAAAGTGTGTGGTAGATGGAATATACCAGAAACACAAGAATGAGAAGAATCAAGAAGCTCATAGACAATCAAGCATACTCGAGAAGTGTTCTGTGCATATAAGAAGAACACTGAAGAACTTCAACCACTACATTTTCACTGTCTGTGAATCTGGAGCATACGGCACTCTGTTTCTCAAACAGAAACGAGATGAGGACTCAGACTCACTTCTGATCGAATCCAAAGAGTCCAGAGCTACACTGAAATCACCAGAACCATTTCTAAACTCATCATCTCTTGTTCTGTGATTTATTATTATACTTTTCGAGCAGTGTGTGTTATCTGTTGTATCTAACACATACACTGTCTCTTGTACTTAAACTGGAGGATTTGTAAATCCTTACCAAATTATTTCATTCTATTCTTTCCCACGAATAATAGTGGTAGAGGTCATGTGTGACCTGGATAGCTGGTTGCTGTTGTACTGTTTCCCACGAAGAACAGTGGTAGAGGTCTTGGACCTGGACAGTTGTAAACTGTTGAACCCTGATCCAGGGTGTGGACCATTTGTATATAATCTTTTGAGAGGACTAAGTATCGGCTTGAGACTGAACCTCTTGGTTACATTTGATGTGCCATCTCTTTCAAAGTTTTATTCTGCTGCTAATCACTTTATAACCAATACGGTTTTTAAAGTTACTTTGATAATTAAATTAGCAAGTGTTTATGTTAAGTGTAGATTAGTAAGTTAGTTTCAATAGATAATCACACACTCCTATGTTGATTAACTGGGAATTAATCAATCCCTTGAGAATCTAACAGAACCTCTACTTTAATATAAATTCACTATAGTTTAATTTATTATTTCATTAGGGGGTCTTTAAGATAGTGTTTTTAAATACAGAAATTTTAATTGGTACTCAATTCACCCCCCCCCCCTCTTGAGTAAACCACTCCGACCAACAACAATGATTTTTAATATATAATGATACTCATTTTGGGGAAAATTATCATTACATTAAAAAACTTATATTTCCATAATTTCATTTACTGACGATATATTAATATTTTGACTTATTTATATTTATGATAGATATTTTTATTTAAATGACCAACCAAAAATAAAGTACTCTATAGGATTTCAACCCAAATTTCATGATATGATTTTCTTAATGATAATAATTTTTATGAAGTATAATACAATCATAAATAGTAATAATTAGGAATATCTATAATAATATTATTTAAAAATAATTTTTTTCGTAAATTTTAATAATGATTTAATTCCATTATAATTATTTCAGTGTATTGGAAATTATTTACATGTAAGAACTACGTGACAAACAATATATTCATTAAAATTAATAAATCTATCTAAAAATTTATATCCTTGGGATTATGAATAAAAATAATAAATTTTTTTTAAAATATCAAATTTTAACATATTATTGGGAGATTTTATTTTTATAAAAAATCATTTTTTGGAAATTGAATTTTCTTTATTATAAAAAACATGAATGGTCCTGAAAATGTTAAAAAGTGTGTTAATTTTCAATAAAGGATAGATGATCTGTCATATTTTGATAAAATTTATGTTGTAATTTTTTTCCATTTCTAATGACTGATACAAAATGAAATATATGAATTCAAAATGAAGGTTTACATTAGTAATGGAAATTTAATACATAAAATATTCCAAAAAAAATTATCATGAACACATTAAAAAAATGAAAGGAAATTATCTTGATAATCACACCATCCATCAAGAAATGAAAATCATAAGAAAATATTTCACGCAGATATCCACTACACACCCCATTTAATCAATATTAGTTTAATTTAAATTCATTCATACCCTTATAAATAATTCTATTGTCGAGGTTTATTTTTCGTTCATTAATAGTTATTTACAAAGAATATTTTCATTGAATACATTTTATTTTATTATAAACATTATTTCCAAATTTATTTTTTTATTTATTTTTACTATTGATTTAGTTTTTTTATATCATGTTATTAAGAAGGTTTTTATATATCAAGAATATTTTTCTCAATTAGGTATAAAATAAGTAATTAAAGATCTTTTTCGAAAAATTATTGAATAAAAATGGATATAGTCATCTTTCTGTACAAAAATATTATAAATTTATTATAGATAGTAATAAAAATATTATTATATAAAATTTAAATATAGAATATAAATATCATAATTTTCAATAAATAATAATATTTAAAAAATATTATAAGTGATAATTTTGATTAAAAATATAATTTTTTCAAAAAATTTGAAAATTCAAATTGATAGATATAAATAAAATATATTCTTCAATTTATTATAAATTGTAAAAAAATAAAAAATATTAAGAATGTATTTAAAATTATTTAATATAAATAATATCATTATTAAATAATATTAATATTTGAAAAAATATTATACATATGAATATAAATATTGGCTATATAATATAATATATTACGAAATAGATAAATATTGATATAATATATAATAATGAAAATATAAATAATTGAAAAAACATATAACTATTAATTTATAAAATAAAATAATCAATATAGATATTATATCTATTAAACCATATTCAAAATTTTATCATTATTTAATTTCAAAAAAAATTAAAATTTTATATCTTTATAAAATTGAAATAATATTTTTAAATAGATAGTGATAATTAAAATATATTATACAACATAACATAAATAAAAAGATGAGGTAATTTTATTATTATATAATGAAATATAATATATAAATTTGAAAACTATAAAATAATATTCATATTTTAGTAATAGTATTATCAATACAATTATTATGGTTTGAATTATATACAATTGAAAGATATTAAATAAATAGATATATTTAATTATCTTATATTATTGAATATAAAAAGTAAATATGATATATATAATATAATATTGAATAATAAAATATGAAATATAAATATTTCAATTAGTAAATGAAATTCATTATTAACCAAGGATAACTGATAAAATTAAACATATAAAATATATAACAATGATTATATCTCTCTAGATAATATATAAGTCTACAAATTTATTTAATTAGATATTTTAATTATATATGAATTTTACATGATGGAAAATAAATCCATGATGCAAAATAAGTGTGGTACATTCTAATATTAAATTGATAATATTTAAAATGTTAATTTTTTTAATATTACTTGTTTAAAAAATTAATGATTAATGATGGTGCAAGGGAGATTAAAATGTTTTTTCAACTATTTTTTTTTGAATATTACAAAATACTAGAAATTGTAATATTTTTTCAACTTATATGACAATGAATTCACTTTTTTCAAATGAATATTCCACTACTTTGATTCTAGACATCTTTTTATTTTAATAGTAGGGGCATTCACAACCTTGGTTGTGGGGATGGTATAGACACTAATACATTGCTTCTATAATTCATGTTATGATTCATTCATCCAGCATGATCTATTCTCCTATGGGAAATTTGAAGAAAATAGCTACCGACTCATGATCAATTGTAGGGGGTTAGGTTCAACTTGGATTCTGCCTATAATTTATGTATGAAAGCTATTAAAAATTTACAACAAGTTATTATTAAATGTCTATCATATCAAGGATTTGGAGGAATATCTAGGTTATCTATTGCATTAATATAAGTATAGAGAGTCACATGGAGAACATTATGATCTATATTATTGTTTTTATTCACTGAGAAATATTACCCAAACAATTGTTGACCGTTGTGGCCTCTTTTTTTGCATAGGCATGGAAAACTAGGAATATAAAATTAATTTACAATCATTCTCCCTCTATTCATACAGGGATAATGATATTTCATTGGGATGTATTCGTGGCCTATAAAATTTAAATACTTCTTATGAATAATTTCTTTTCTGATCTCAATACTCATAGGATTCTTGAGGAAAATGGAAGGGAAAGAAGATCAGTTGTCATGAAATTCATCCATTGGATTCCCCTGATCCTTCTGGGGATAAAGGTGAATATTGAAGGTGTGACTATTATATCACTAGGTCTATCAGGTTGTGGATTTGTCTTACACAACCACTTTAGTTTCATAAAGGGATCTTTCTTATATTATATTATCATTAGAACTAATTATGAAGATGAATTATGGGCATTGATATATGTTTTCGACTCTAATTCGGATCCTAATTAGGATCATATAATGATGAAATACTATTCTCATATTACTTTTAATCCCCTCATAGAACATATCCGGGACGCACCATGGAGGGTTATACCTCAATGTATTGATTTAATCGAAGCCATTAATTATCTCAATTGTAGGGTTTCACATGCATAAAAGGAAGTCAACATTGTTGTTGCTGATTTTTCAAAGAGGTGATCATGGGGAAAAGCTAAATGTTGTACTTCTGGACTCCTAATCACGACTTATCATTGATTGTCATAGAAATATGGGGATTTCATAATTCATATATTTATAAAACCGATTTTAATTTATTACATTTCATAAGTAATTTTATAATTCTATTTTAGGATCAGATTTGTCTCTATCCTAAGCCATTTTGATACTAAATTATAAATTTTATTATATCTTATTAACTATTTAAAATATAAATCTTATAAAATATTAAAAATAATAAATTATTCAAAAAATATAATTTTTTATATTATATCACACTTTTTGACAGTCAAAATTATTTATTATCTTAGAAATAAATGTTGTTGATAAAATAATTTTTTTAATAAATATACCAAATGAGTTCATTAATATTTGTGATATTTAATCACTAAAATTTAATGATTAATTTTTAAATTTATAACATTTATATTATTTAATATAATTACACATAAGGTCAAATAATTTAGGACTATAAAATGTACAATAAATTATCTATATGTTTTATTATATATGTAGTGATATTTTTTAAAAATTATTTTATAATATCCATTTTTTGGAAATAATAGAAGGAGATTTATATAAAAATGGGTAATCATATTTGTTTTGTCATAATAGTTATATATTTCCATGAAACATTCATATAGTTTATTGAATAAAAATTATATTTATTCAATGTACTAAAATGTTTTTGGAATTTGTATCATCAAATTAAAAAAATAAAAAGATTTACTATGTATCATTTACTGAAATGTTATATTTAAAGATATATATCATCTAATACTATTGGAGTTAATATATTATGTTTTAGTTTTCTATTAGATAATATTTTTTTCTATTATCATTGTGAACATCATTGAGAAGGTAAATCAGAGGTTTTTGGGGATGATTTTCCAAATTCAAAATTTTAATACAATAACTTATTGTACCACATTTTCATATAATGAAAAACGATGAGGAAAATATTTAGTTAAAAATTTAGAAATTTTATTTTTTGAAAAAATTATGTAAGGACTCAGTGTTCCTCTTATACAAGATCAGTAAATTAGGAATACAATTATACATTCGCTGTCTAGAAAATAATTTTTTAAATATCCTATAATTATTTAAAATAATAAAATTACTATTAAATATCATATTCTATAAGGAAATGTATTCCAATAGGTTAAATAATACATTTGGTTGGTTTTACACAATATTTTAACTATTTATCTGAAATTCAATGCATCCTCTAACAATTATATCATATATTACAAATATTATCAATCTTTTGTAAACTATTAAAAATTTAAAAAATTAATGTGTAATTAAATAAAACATAGAAGAATATATGCTTCCATGTTAAATTTCTTTCTTAAATTTGTATTACATAGTTATTTCATTATATATTTATTTCTATTAGTAAAAATTCATTCATAACATGTTATCAATTGTAATTTTTAAAAATTATTGCAAAAACCATTTTTGGTGGTTATTAATTATTAAATATTAGTTAGATTCATCAATAAATTCATTTGGAATCTCATAATTTTTATTTTGAAAATGAAACTGAATGTTTTACCCCTTTTAATATTATTATAGTTAGAAAAGATTCAACATATGTAACACCCCAAGCTTCAATGGTATGTTTCCCTTTGAATAATTCAATAGCTTACATTATAAGCAAATTCGAGATTCTAACACACCACGACTAATCAAACTAGCCGTTATGAATAGTAATACCATCTTTTTGAAATTTTATAGATTTTATAATTTAAAACGGACTTCATTTTTGGATTTGGAATATCAAAATTTCATTAGGTTGATTTTTTTGAATTTTTCTAAAATCTTTTAATTTTTGATAAATAGTGAAAAACACTACGTTATTGGTTAAAATAGACTTTTGATATAAATAATAATTTATTTTATTTTATTTTGTTAGGTAAAGATAGATACATAATACATTTATATGTTTAACATAATTCCTTGGAGTCATTTTATAATAAGTTTAGATATATAATGATTTACCGAACTATTTACCATCTTTTACCCACCACCTAGGAGCATTTACAAATTTGTATAAAAAATGATTTTCCTGCTTCTGTGAGTTGAATATTAAAAATCTGTGAGAAAAATTTAATATCAGTACATAAAATGTGGTTCAATAAGATGAAAATAATATTTGGTGACTATTAACGTTTTACTTTTATTTACTACTGTAAAAAGTGAATAAGGTAATTAAGGGTAGAAATGTAATTATAATTACCCTAACACATATACTAACTCTTTTGAAAAATGTAGTATGACCAAAAACAAAATTATAAATATGATTTGTTCCTTTTTGGCGCACTTGGATTAGATTAGGGCCTTTATTATTATATTATTTAAAAAAGAGTTAAAAGAGTTAAAATCAATGTTTAAAAACTAAACCATTTTTAATATAGGGTTATACATAAGATATATTTGATATTAATTATTCAATATAATTATAGAAATATTTCATACTTAATGGTATTTTATTTTTAATTTTTAGACATTAAATTATTAAATATATTTATGACACAATGATGATGCAGTAATTATCTTATTAATAAAAGATTAAAATAATTGATATTATAAATATCCAAATAAATATATTTTGAGACTTTTAATGAAATAAATTAATTTTTTTAGGTTGATTAAATGAGTTTTTTCGAATTAATAATGTTGTTATGAATTTAACAAAAACAAAATACCAAATAGTGACAAAATAAGCATAAAATAATTTTTAAAATAAATATTAAATTACTAATTTTTATTATATTCCTAAAAATATAAGGTTCATCCAATGGGCTTAAATAAAATTATATATTTCATTAATGAAAAAATTGAGGTTTTCTTGGAAGTTTATAATATGTTGATTAACTATATAATATAAAAATACAAAGTGATATGGTAAATGTCGAACTATTTAACTAAGAGTTTAATATTAATTATAATATTAATATGATGTCCTAAAAGTGTCTAAAACCTATTGGTTGAGAGTTCCTTGACCCATCCCCACCTTAGACTTAAATAATTCATTTTGGATCCATTAGAAACAAAAAATTATTTTATTATAAAATAATATTTCAGGATTTTCCTAAAGTGACCCTCACCACTCTTATAAAATGGAAGCTTCCCTTTAATCAAATTCACATCTTCAAAGACATTTTGATGGGCCAAATCCTGACCAAATATCCTCTCAACCGTCCTCCCTTCTTCCATGTGGCCTTCATTTAGTCGTAAAGCCAACCTATGTAGCCCATTAGATCAAATCCGAAGGAAGAACCCGAAGAAAAGGTAAATATTTCATAACCTCATTGAAGTTATTTTTTTTATTCACATCATCTTTCTTGTTTTTCCATTAGAAAACAATAACTCTAGTATCTTATATATAATTTTATGTTATTATAAAAATGGTACAACAATATTCATTATTATATCCATATTGTAAATGAAAAAGTCACCATACGTGCATATGTACGGATTACCATCTCCACGTCGTGGTGTCGTTTATTAGTCAGACACATCATCATTTGGATGGTTATAAAAATTTGTATAAATGATGAAAATAATAAACATAAAATTATAATTATTCTTTATATATGATATAACTTCCAATTATATATGATTTTAATATCATAAGAATGATATTGTCGGTTGTGCGTACATAGGGAATACCATCTCCACGAACGCGATGAGATTCATTCCCCGTCATATCTATTCAAGAATAATGTTTATTTATAATTAAAAATAATTTTTAAAGACATAAAATCATTATTTATATGAATAATATACATCCTATCAATAAAAAACATTACTTACATAACAAATCATATAAAGGAAAAATAATCAGTTAACACCTGAAACGATGATACTACTAAAATATCATTATCAATGCAATATTAAAATATCACATATGATATAATATTAATGTATATGGTTAGTGTATAATTTAATAACAATTATTTCACCATTATATAGGATATTAACCTACCCTCGACAAAGGAAAAGTGAAAGGCAATGGTTAATTTCACAATCTCTTTATTATCCAAGGTTGTTTTTACGTCAGCATCTATTGGGACCTCATTATCATCCAAATCCATGTTTCTTAAAAAAGGTATTCCAATTTTTTTTTTTAAATTTACTAGACTATAGGTTATATTCATTTATACAATTGTATGAATTTTTATAAATTGTTTTGAAATAAATCTTTCTGCCATTTCCCAAACAAGGTACCTTATGACCTTTTTGACAAAATGAAGGTAATAATGTTTTTTTAACTTATACGGCGTGTGTGGCTATTTTTCACCGTTATAACATTGTATAAACTTACCATACAATATAATAAAAATATTTTCAATATAAATTTTTAATTTTATAATTATATGAATTTTAAATCATTTTAAAATAGAAAGATATATTTCTCAAAAAAAGTTATGATTTTATCTATTTCAAAATCGTTGATGGGTTGTGAGCTTATTTGTAGTTGATTTATTCTGATAAAAACCTTCCATATTGTATTGAATGTTTTTTGATATGATTGAATGTGGATGTGTTATTTATAAACCATTCATGGTTTATGGATACATTATTGAAATTTTGTATACTAGTATTAATAGAACTATTTATGTTATGTTTAAACTTTTTCATATGAGGAATACAATGGACATAGTAAGTGACTGGTGGATCCCATTATAGCTGCTTGATACTTCAGCAGGTCTCTGAGACAAAATAATGTCTTGGAACATGGCCTCTACAAAATCTTATTTGTAGTCTTGGCACAAATCCTTGACTATGTGGTTATGATGTCCCGCATTATGCATTCTATCATTATAAAAGTGGCTATTGATATTGCATATGATTATTCAACTAGTAGAATATCCATGTGAATATTTAAATAGAATTATTTGATTTTATCTTTGCCGTATTATGTTTTAGTTAATTTTTGACAAGATTTTGTTTTAGTCTTACATTTCCTTAAATTATTATGATTATTAATGAAAGTTTCCTCTATATTTTTATTCTTACTGAGCATCTGAGCTCAACCCTTTCTATGTTTTATTTTCCCCAGGATGCGAAATAAGTATATTATGACTAACCTGCAGGGATAGTACATGAGATATGTGTATGTTCTATAGATACTTTGTTGTTGTAGTTTTTAATTTTATAATTTAATGTAAAACTAATGAATGTGCCTAGTATTTCAATCGCTACTAAATTAATTGGTTTTTCGAGACTTGATCTTTTGTGATGATACCAATGTTATTTAATAAGGCACTGACTCTGGGTAACTAGGGTCAGGGCATTACATGTAACACCAGATACTATTATACAAAATATTTTTTTTATATAAATCATCAAAGGAATCTTTCACTACACACAACACTATCTTGGCTTGCTTTACACGCAATCGCGACCTTCCTTGATAGCTTGCGTCGTACGCAATACCGAGTTTCACTAAACAATGATATGCTATTAAAATATTATTAAAACTAGCGGTTATGAATAGTAATAACCACTTTTTGAAATTTTGTAAATTTTTTTTAAATAGACTTCATTTTTGGATTCGTAATATCAAAATTAGCCTAGGGTTAAATGTTGGTTTTTTTATGGAAACATTCAATTTTTGATAAATAGTGAAAACACTAGGTTACTATTTAAAAACCAACATTTTATTTAAATAATTATTTATTTTATTTAAATTTATTTTAGGTCAAAATTGATACATAATACCTATATATGTTCAATGAAATTCATTGGAGTAATTTTATAATAATTTTAGATATATAAAAATTTTATTGAACTTTTCACCGTGTTTTACCCACCTCTTAGGAGAATTTGAAAATTTACAATTAACATAATTTTACTGCTTCTATGAGTGGAATTTCCAAAATATAAGAGACATGGTTGATGTCAGTAAGTAAAATGTGGGTCAATGAGATGAAAATTATTTTTGTTGAATAGTACCTTTTTACTTTTATTTACCACGGCAAAAAGTAAATAGAGTAATTAAGGGTAAAAATGATATTATTATTACCTGAAACATGTCCTAATTCTATTGGATAAGTTTAATTCGACTTAAAACAACCTTAGGAATAAAATATGACCATTTAGGCCAACATGGATTAGTTTAGGACAGTTATTAATAATTTATTTAAATAAGGGTTAAAATAGTTAAAATCAAAGATTAATAAGTAAATAATTTTTAATATAGGGTTTTATATACGATAAATTAGACTATAAATATTCATTAGATAGATAAAAAGATTTACTAAATAATATTCTTTTATTTGTATTTTTTATACATTAATTAATATAATTTATTTATGACACAAAGACGATGCAATAATTATCTTATTAATGAAATTTTGACATAATTGTTGTTATAAATACCCAAATAAATTTAATTTGAGAGTTTTTATGAAATAAACTAATTTTATAGGTTAATATGACATGTTAGGATTGATTTAATTAACATTGTTAAAATTTATAATTCTGTTATGATTTTCAGAAAAATCAATTACTAAATAGTGTCAAAATTGACATAAAATAGTTTTAAAAACAAATATTATCTTATTAATTGTTAGTTTATTCCTAAAAATCTAAGGCTCGACAAAATGACTTAGATATGTTTATATATATTAATAATAAACAACTTTGGGTTATTTTTTCTTGTTATAGTATGTTTATTAACCTTATAGTGTAAGAACACAAAAAGACATGGTAAAAGTAAAATTAACTATCTTAAAGTTAAATCTAAATGATAAGGTTAAAATAGTAAACTAAACCTGTCCAAATTATATTTTATGAGATTATTTCGACCCATCCCCACATTATATTCGATATAAATTTATTTGGAGCTATTTAAAACCGTATATGGCTTTATAATAAAATAATATTTTTAGTTTTTCTAAAGGAGCCCCTCTCCTCCCTTATAAAAGGGCACCTCTTCCCTCTTTTCCTCACACCACATTGAACCTTCAAGCTCAGAAAAACCCTGCCCATTTATCCTCTCCACATCCCTAGAAACATCCTAGAGGTCCTGGTCTTCTTCAATGAACAATTTTAGTGCCCTAAAAGGAGGTCTCAAAGAAGCGCTTCAAAGAAGAGGTAATGTATGTTACCGAATCTTTCAACCTTATTTCTTCTTCCACTTATTCTTCATTAGTTGTTTCATTATGAAGTAATAACATCAGTATCACTCGTATACTGATATGTTATTATATGTATGAAGCAACCCTATTTTACAATCTATCCATCCTACGGAAAACAAAATCACGGCGCGTGCGTACGTACGGAATAACGTCTCCACGTCGCGGTGTAATCTATTTTCCACCACCACTTTAATTGGATGGGTTTAATGGTGTAAATAATAACAATAAATTATTATTGGAATGTGATATTGATTCTGAAATAGTATAAATAAACTCCAATACAATTCCACTATCATGGTAATAATATCATAGCTCGTGCATACGTACAGAATACCGTCTCCACGATGTGATGCGACTCGTTATACATGATTTTCATTGAATAATGATTACATAAATGAATTTAGTGAATAAATATGATATATATTACACTAATACCATTCTGGAAATGAAGTATCTATAACCTAAAATAAGAATAAGAATTTATTCGACAAAACACGCATAAGAACAAAAAGCAATAAACACCTGACTAACAAGTAACAATGAAATATTACTAATAAGAAGCTATGAATATGAACATATATAATATAATAAAAATGAGTATGATTCTGGAATAAGTCAATGACATTATTTAAATCATTACACAGGAGTTTCAGACACTTACGAAGCATATCAGACCTAAGGTAATTGAAAATATCACAATCTCATTTTTATCCGAGATTGTTTATACTTTGGTATTTACTGGGGTGTATTTTATCATCCACATACATTTTTCCTCAATAGGTAATATTATTTATATCCTCCTACAATTTTTTAAATCCAATTTTACCCTTCGGTGAGTTTTTAGTAAAATATATGAAATGATTATTTTGTCGTTTTTCGTACGAGGTACTTTTTGACTTTTCCGGCCAAAGTACGAGAAGAATGTTTTTTTAACTTATACGGCATGAATGGATTTTTAAAACATTATTTCCAATAAGCTTCCAATAAAATTTTTCAAGTTTATTTTTAATTAACTTATTTTATTTGAAAATTGTATGACATGTTAAGAAAGGAAAAATGTTTTTAAAGTATAAAGGATATTTTCCTCAAGAATGGAGTTCATGTGTTTTATCAAAATTATTTTCCATCTAAGATAATAAAGGGTTCTGTTTCTATCCCTATTATTACATTGATTTGATTATGTTGTGATGGAATTATTTTTATGAATTCCTTTATCCTATATGAATTGTTTTATGATGTCACGATGTTTAAGAATCCCATTTTTATTACATGGGTTATGCAATGATGTAGGATTTATGATTTTGTGGCACACATAAGAATGGTATCATTATGAGATGGGTGGGACCTATATCTCCCTCCAATTCATTGGGTAATAATTTTATATCTCATGAGATAGACATGGCTGGAATGGCAGGTTAAACCGGTTCAGTGAAACAGGACTGAAATGAGGAATGAACTCGGTTCAGAAATGGACTTTGTCCACTAAGATAATCTTTGAAATGAGTCTTGACTCATAAGAAATGATTCTATATTATTATGTGTGTATTACACAAAGCATCATGTTTTATGTTATGATTATTGTGATTACATTTCACTACCATGATTTATCCCTTGTTATGAAATTATGATCTCTTTTGCAGGGTAAGATTTCCAAAATGTTATATTCTTATAAATATAATGTCATTGATATTTTATTTGTTTACCCTTAATGAGTATTTGAGCTCACCCTTTTTTATGTTTTCATTCCCCAGGTCAGGAATAAGGTTATTATGTAAGATATTCCAAAAGAGACTATAGATATGATGAAATAAATGGGAGTCAGTGTAGATGCTTTATGAACCATTTGTTGATGTTTCCCAGTTTCTAAAGACACTATACCTATACGTTCCTTTCATGATTTTGTTATATGTTGTAATAAGTGTACTTAAATTTTGAAGTACTAACAATGTATGGAATGTATGGGTCGTTATAGTTGGTATCAGAGGAAAGGTATTGACAACCTTTGGAAAATAGGATGTGAAAGCCTTAGTAGGAATCCAAAGGATAAGTCTAAGTATAGAACACAATCTTAGTGTTTTAGAAATAGCCATGAATAACCTAGGATAAGACCTTAAGTGTGAAATTTTATTCTTGATTATGTGGTTTTCCTATTATAATTATTGTTGCTCACACTATTCTTCTTGGTTTTAGTCAATGGCTGGAACCCGAAGGAACTGTGTTAATGAGGAATGCGACGGGCAATGTAATGATTGTCCCCCTGAGCAACCAAATGTTATGGGAGCTGGAATGAAAAATCTTGTAGCCATGCTCACAAAATATTCTCAAGCTATGAATCATGCAAGACTTCCAAACGAGAAAAGGAATGAAAAATATTATGTTTAATCCTTCATGAGCCAGCGTCCACCTTCATTCAACGGGTCTATTGATCCATTAGTTGCTGAACAATGGATTAGTACTACTGAAAAGACATTTTCAGTTCTTCAATGTTCTAAACATGACAAAGTCATCTTAGTAGTGTATCGTTTGGAAGGAGATGCTGATCAATGGTATAATCTTATCAAGAATATGAGGCCAAGAGATGAAATTGAGTCCATGGAATGGGACGGGTACAAGAACATATTTTTCAATAAGTACTTCCCTCGTATTCTCCGAACAAACATGGAGAAAGAGTTTCTTGAACTAAAGAAAAAGGATGATGAATCGTTTGGTACCTATGAAGCAAATTTTACAAGACTTGCAAGGTACCCTTCTGGTATTATTATCCAAACTGAGAGTAAGATCGATCGATTCTTTAGTGTCTTAAAACCAATTATTTGAAGGGCGTTAGCCATAAGGGACTTCAATAGCTATGAGGAAATCGTTCGATGTTCTCTCAAAGTTGAGATGGAGATTGGAGTAACCCATCAGTCATATGGGTTTGATAAGAAAAGGAAAATGGAATTCAAAGGAAAATCTCAAGAGAACATTGAAAAGAAGATGAGTTTTTTCATTATGCTCAAAGTGTGGAAGGAAACATAGAGGGAGTTGTCTTAAAGGGACAATTAAATGTTTCAAATGTGGAAAGGAAGGTCATCGGGCATTTAAATGCCGCAATGATGCGAAGAAGATGTCTAGTGATGAAAACAATGAAAAGGATACATAGAGTGCACCTCCTACACTTCAATGTTAAAAGTGCAAGGAAACGGGGCATTATTCCAATCAATGCACTAATCCAAGGATTTCTGATGATGATCGATGTCAACAAACTCTTTAGGCTAAAGACAAAGGAAAAGTCACATGCAATTTCTATCAGTGATGTGGAGTACGATAACGAAGTGGTGAAAGGTACACATACCATCCACTCTAAAGTAGAAAATGTTTTATTTGATTCTGGATCCACCCACTCCTTTATTTCTGAAGAATTTTCTAAGGGTATCACTATATTACCTCAACAATTAGATGTTGAGTTAGCTGTGACAACCCCAAATGGTACAACAGTCGCATCAAAAGTTTATAATTCTTCTCTGATTGATGTTTGTTGGAATGTGCTTCCTGCAAATCTTTTTATCCTTCCTATAGTGGAATTTGATGTGATTATTGGCATGGATTGGATTTCTTTATATGAAGCTCATATCAATTTCCAAAGAATAGAAGTCACATTTCTTATTCCAGATCAATCTATGATCGTCTATTGATGCAAGGATGAACATAACTTTCCAGTAGAAATTTATTCCATATTATGGGTCTTCCACTAAATGTAGCTTATTTATATCAAATGGTAGGTGAGAAACTCACGATTAAGAATATGCCCATTGTACATGAGTTTGACGATGTCTTTTCGGAGGAATTACCGGGTCATCCACCAAATCGTGATGTTGAGTTTTCAATATAACTCGTACTGGGTCCTTTGCCTATTTCAAAGACACCTTATAGAATGGCCCAGATTGTGTTGCAAGAATTGAAGAAGTAACTCTAAGAGAATCTTGATAAGGGGTTCATACGCCCTAGTGCGTCACCTTGGGGAGCACCTATTCTGTTTGTTAAGAAAAAATATGGATCAATGAGACTCTGCATTGATTATCAAGAACATAACAAGATCACTATCAAGAAAAAATATCCTCTCCCACGCATTGATGACATATTTGACCAACTACGAAGAGCTCAATAGTTTTCCAAGATTGATCTTCATTCAGGGTATCATCAATTAAGGGTCAAAAGGGAGGATATACCAAATACGGCTTTCCGTACAAGGTATGGACACTATGAATTTATAGTGACGCCATTTGGTCTTACTAATGACCCTGCTATCTTCATGGATCTAATGAATAGAGTCTTTAGAGGCAATCTTGATCTGTTTGTGGTAGTCTTTATTGATGATATTCTTGTGTATTCAAAGAGAAAGGAAGAACATAAAGATCACTTGGTAATTGTTTTGAAGACCCTGAGAAAGGAGAATCTTTTTTCCAAATTTACCAAGTGTGAATTTTGGATTCAAAAAGTTTCCTTTTTGGGTCACATATTCTCAAAATTGGGATATCTGTGGATCCAGCAAAAACATAGGTTATCGAAAGATGGTCGAGACCAACAAGAGTAACAGAGATCCGAAGTTTTCATGGTTTGGCTGGATATTATCGACATTTTGTGAAATATTTTTCACGATTATCTAATCCACTGACCAGGTTCACTCGGAAAGGAGTTAAGTTTGTTTGGATGGAGGAATGTGAAAAGAATTTCAAGGAGTTGAAAATAATGTTATCCAGTGCACCTGTGCTCACACTGCCTTGTAGTGGAGAAAGGTTTGTGATCTACAGTGATGCATCCAAGAAGGGATTGGGGTGTGTTCATATGCAAAATGATATGGTGATAGCTTATGCCTCACGACAGTTGAAAATCCATGAGCAAACTTACCCAACTCATGATTTGGAGTTAGCTGCATTAATATTTTCATTAAATATTTGGATGCATTATGTTTATAAGGAATGGTGTGAAATTTATACTGATCATAAAAGTTTAATGTATATTTTCACACAAAAGGAGCTGAATATGCGCCAAAGAAGTTGGTTGGAGCTGATTAAGGATTACGACTGTCCAATTCATTACCACCCTGGGAAAGTAAACAAGGTGGCAGATGCATTAAGTCGACAAGGCCATGCTAGCTTATCCATAATTAGGATAAAAAAAGATCCAATATTTATGGATTTACAAAGGATAGATCATGGAAATATAATGAAAGAGGGAAAATCGTATCTTTCTCAAATGAATGTTCAACCATATATACATGCGAAGATTAAAGAGGCACAGAAAGAAGATGTAGAGTTACAAAAGAGGGTGAGAAATGTTCTTGAATTCAACCATGATTGTGATGGGATAATAAAGTTTAGGAATCGGGTCTTTGTTCCTCCCATCCCCGAATTAAAGAAAGATCTTCTGGATGAGGCTCATAGTTATTCATTCCCTATTAATCCTGGAAGCAAGAAGATGTATAGGGACCTAAAAGAGTACTTCTGGTGGGATGGCATGAAAAGATATGTTTCTGAATTAGTCTCTCGATGCTTGGTTTGTAGGCAAGTTAAAACTGAGAGATAGAAGTCTAAGGGGATGTTACAACCATTACCCATACCCGAATGGAAATGGGAAAACATCACTATGGACTTTGTCACAGGACTTCCTAAAACATCCAAAGGAAATAATGCTATTTGGGTCATAGTTGATCGTCTTACAAAGTCATCACACTTCATTACTATTAGAGATTATTTCTCTCTAGATCAGCTTTCCAGGATAGTTGTAAAGGAAGTGGTAAGATTGCATGGAGTACCACTTTCTATTATATCTGATCGGGATCTGAGGCTTACCTCAAAGTTCTGTAAAAGTATTCAGCATACTCTAGTTACAGAGTTGAGTTTCAGCACTGCTTATCATCCTCATACAGACGGTCAGTCTGAGAGGACAATTCAAACTCTAGAAGATATTTTGAGAGCTTGCTCTATGGATTTCAAAGGTGGTTGGGATCAACACCTACCTTTGGTGGAATTTTCTTATAATAATAGCTTTCAATCCAGTATTCAGATGGCTCCTTATGAATCTCCCTATGGAAAGAAATGTAGGAATCCAACTTGCTGGGATGATGTTGGGGAAAGAAATCTATTAGGACATGATCTTGTTGATGAGATGGAAGAAAATGTCCGATCAATTCAACAACACATAAGAGTAGTTCAGAGTTGACAAAAACAGTTATGCCGACAACCGAAGAAAATACTTAGAGTTTGAAGTGGGTGATAAAGTGTTCTTACGAATATCTCCTTGGAAGTGAGTAATGAGATTTGGAAAGAATGGAAAGTTGATCCCTAGATATATCGGTCCTTTTGAAATATTGGATCATGTTGGGAAGGTAGCATACCGATTGGCGCTTCCACCGAATCTCTCTCAAGTTCACGATGAGTTCCATGTATCTCTCCTGAGAAAGTAGATACATGATACATTGCATGTACTCAGCTCAGAAGTTGTACCGCTGGAACAAGATCTTTCTTATAAAGAACAGCCGATAGAGATTCTCAATCGTAGTGAAAATGTCCTACGGAACAATACCACTCGCTTGGTGAATGTTATATGGAGGAACCATCAATTATAAGATGATACATGGGATCTTGAGGATATGATGAGGGAGTGGTATCCTCATCAATTTGTTAGAAGTGATAAATTTCGAGGGCGAAATTTATTTTAAGGGGGGTAGAATGTAACACCCGAGACTTTTATAAGAAATATTTTTTTTATATAAATCATCAAAGGAATCTTTTACTACACACAACAGTAGCTTGGATTGCATTACACGCAATCATGACCTTACTTGATAGCTTGTGTCGTACGCAATACCGAGTTTCACTAAACAACGATATGCTATTAAAATATTATTAAAACTAACAGTTATGAATAGTAATAACCACTTTTTAGAATTTTGAAAATTTGATTTTTTAAAATGGACTTCATTTTTGTATTCGGAATATCGAAATTATCCAAGGGTGAAATTTTGGTTTTTTTCTGGAAACTTTCAATTTTTGGTGAATAGTGAAAACACTAGGTTAGTATTTAAAAACAAACTTTTTATTTAAATAATTATTTATTTTTTTTAAATTTAGTGTAGGTAAAAATTGATACATAATACCTATATAAGTTCAATGCATTTCATTGAAGTAATTTTATAATAATTTTAGATATATAAAAATTTTATTGAACATTTCACCGTCTTTTACCCACCTCCTAGGAGAATTTGAAAATTTAGATATACCATATTTTTACTAATTCTGTGTGTGTAATATCAAAAATCTGAGAGACACGGTTGATGTCAGTAAGTAAAATGTTGTTCAATGAGATGAAAATAATTTTTGGTGAATAATAACTTTTTACTTTTATTTACCACGGTTAATAGTAAATAGAGCAATTAAGGGTAAAAATGTTATTTTTATTACCCTAACACTTGTCCTAATTCCATTGGATAAGTGTAATTCGACCAAATAAAACCTTAGGAATAAAATATGACCATTTATGCCCACTTAGATTAGATTAGGACATTTATTATTAATTTATTTAAAGAAGGGTTAAAATTGTTAAAATCAATGTTTAATAAGTAAATAATTTTTAATATAGGGTTATGCATAATATAAATTCGGCTATAAATATTCATTATAAAGATAAAAAGATTTCCTACATAATGGTGTTTTATTTGTCATTTTTAGACATTAAATAATTTAATTTATTTATGACACAAAGATGATGCAGTAATTATCTTATTAATGAAATATTGACATAATTGATGTTATAAATACCCAAATAAATGTAATTTGAGACTTTTAATGAATTCCACTAATTTTATAGGTTAATATTACATGTTAGTATTTCTTTAATTAACTTTTTTTAAGTAATTATTCTGTTATGATTTTCAAAAAAATCAATTACTAAATAGTGTCAAAATTGACATAAAATAGTTTTTAAAAGAAATATTATATTATTTATTGTAATTTTCTTCCTAAAAATCTAAAGTTAGGCCAAATTACTTAGATAAGGTTATATATATTAATACTAAACAACTTGGGGTTCTTTTGGTTTGTTATTGTATGTTTATTAAACTTATAGTGTAAGAACACAAAATGACACAGTAAAAGTAAAATTATCTAACTTAAAATTAAATCTAAATGATAAGGTTAAAATAGTAAACTAAACTTGTCCAAATTCTATTTTATGAGAGTATTGAGACCTATCCCCACCTTATATTAGAAATAAATCAATTTGGTGCTATTTAAAACCGAATATGTCTTTATAATAAAATAATAATTTTCGTTTTTCCAAAGAAGCCCCTCTACTCCCTTATAAAAAGGCACCTCCTCCCTCTCTTTTTTCACACCACATTGAGCCTTAAAGCTCGTCCATCCCCTAACAATTTCCCCTATCAACTTCCCTAGAAACATCCTATAGGTCCTAGTCTTCTTAAAAGATCAATTTTAGTTCCCTAAAAGGAGGTCTCAAAGAAGCGCTTCAAAGAAGTGGTAATGTCTGTTACCGATTCATTCAACTTTATTTTTTCATCCACTTATTCTTAGTTATTTGTTTCATTATGAAGTAATAAAATCAGTATCACTCATATACGGATATTTTATTATATGTATGAAACAGACCTATTTCACCACCATCTATCCATCCTACGGAAAATTAAATCACCACCCATGCGTACGTACGGAATATCGTCTCCACGCCGTGGTGTAATCTATTTTCCACCACCACATTACTTGGATGGGTATAATGGTGTAACGAATTACTATAAATTATTTTTGTAAAGTGATATTGATTATTAAATAGTATACATACACTCCAATACAATTCCACGATCATGGGAATGATATTATCACTCGTGCGTACGTACAGAATACCGTCTCCACGATGTGATGTGACTCATTCTACCTGATTTTCATTGCATAATGATTACATAAATGAATTGAGTGAATAAATATGATATATATTACACTAATAAAATTCTGTAAATGAGGTATCTATAACCTAAAAGAAGAATAAGAATTTATTCGACAAAACACGAATAAGAACAAAAATAAATAAACACCCGAATAACAAGTAACAATGAAATATTAATAATAAGAAGCTAAGAATATGACCATCTATGATATCATAACAATTTTTATGATTCTTTAATAAGTCAATGACATTATTTAAATCATTATACATGAGGTTCGGACACTTACGATGCAAATCGGACATAACGTAAGAGGAAATATCACAATCTCATTTTTATCCGAGATTGTTTATACTTTGGTATTTACTAGGGTGTATTTTATCATACACATCCATGTGTCCTCAATATATAATATTATTTATATCATCCTAAAATTGTTTAAATCCAATTTTACACTTCAGTGAGTTTTTTTTTGAAATATATGAAAGGAATCTTTTGTCGTTTTTCGTACGAGGTACTTTTTGACTTTTCCGGCCAAAGTACGAGAAGATTTTTTTTAACTTATATGACATGAATATATTCTTAAAACATTATTTCCAAGAAGATTCATTTACAAGATTTCATGTTTATTTTTAATCATATTATTTTACTTTAAAATTGTATGACATGTTAAGAAAGGAAAAAAAATTCAAAGTAGAAATGATATTTTCCTCAAGAATGGAGTTCAAGTGTTTTATCAAAATTATTTTCCATCTAAGATAATATAGGGTTCTGATTCTATACCTATTATTACATTGATTTTATTATGTTGTGATGGATATATTTTTATGAATTCCTTTATCCCATATGAATTGGTTTATGATGTCATGATGTTTAAGAATACCATTTTTATTACATGGGTTATGCAATGATGTATGATTTATAATTTTGTGGCACACATTAAAATGGTATAATTATGAGATGGGTGGGACCTATATCTCCCTCCAATTCATTGGGTAAATATTTTATATCTCATGATATAGACATGGCTGGAAGGGATGGTTAAACCGGTTCCGGGAAACAGGACTAAAACGAGGAATGAACTCGGTTCAGAAATGGACATTGTCCACTAAGATAGTCTTGGAAATGAGTCTTGAATAATAAGAAATGATTATCTATGAATATGTGTGTATGCCACAAAGCATTATTTTTTATGTTATGATTATTTTGATTACATTTCACTACCATGATTTATCCCATGTTATGAAATTATGATCTCTTTTTCATGGTAAAATTTCCAAAATGTTATTTTCTTCTGAATATGATGTGATTGATATTTCTTTTGTTTACCCTTACTAAGCATTTGAGCTCACCCTTTGTATGTTTTATTTCCCCAGGTCAGGAATAAGGTTATTAAGTAATATATTCCATAAGGGACTATATATATGATGAAAAAAATGGGAGACAATGTAGATGATTTATGAACCCGTTGTTTATGTTTCCCAGTTTCTAAAGACACTATACCTATGCGGTCCATTCATGGTTTTGTTATATGTTGTAATAAGTGTACTTCAATTTTTATGTACTAAAAATGTATGTAAAGTGTGGGTTGTTATATTACAATTGTTATCAGTAGAATTTTAGTACAATCCTTAGAAGCTAGATTTAAAAAATCTCCGATTAGAGAACATTATCCTATATAGACATTAAGGATTAGTATAGATGAATTTCCTAGAATTTTGGTTCTGTAGAGATTTATTGAGGTTTCTAAGAAACACATCCATGTATGGATACAAGCCGGTAGAGGTGGTTCTGGAACATATCTACCTAGTGGTATAACTCGAAAACACCGCATTGAGCTAGACTCGAACGAGAACTGGTGCACAACAATGGTCCTTGTTGTACTCTTGGTTACGACACTCTGGGGGGGTGGGTTATGCTTATGATTATTATCCTATTCTTTACTAACCATTATTATGGTTTTATTATCATATAATTCCTAAAAGGATTTTTTATAGGATTATGGATTATATCCATAAACTGCTCAATTTATGTTATGTTTTTTATAATTTTGGAGTTATGAATAACAAATCATAAAATAATCTGGTTTATGACATTGTTTAGAAATGGTGCCTAGTTGAAGGAATGGAAACCGTATCAACGCATGTAATCCATTTATGGATTTCCCTCATACTCAGAATAATTATAGCACGGCAGGTGAAGCAACTGGTGCTGATCAACTTATCACCATACTAGGACAACTCACTCAGGTTATGAATAACAACCTTATCCGTATGGAGTACGGTGATCAACAACATGCAGTATCAATGATATTTCCCTTCATAAGGAAAAAATCATAAACATTCAATCGGAGTACATATCCACTAGTAGATGAAACATGGATAAATTCCATAGAGTATATATTTCATGCTTTGGGTTGTAGAAAAAAGGGAAAAAGTTGTCATGGAAGTTTATCGCATCACGGGAGATGAAGATCAATGGTGGCCATTGATTCAAAACAAAAAGAACATGATGAAGTTTCAAATATAGAATGGAAGGAGTTTAATGATATTTTCATGAAAAATGATTTCTTCGTTACCATCGAGAGGATATGGAAATACAAATTCTTGAGGTTGAGGTAAAAAGAGGATGAGAATGTCATAAAAATATGAGGCTAACTTTAAAAGGATATCAAGGAATGGAACAGATTATATAAGTAACCGAAGGAGTAATATTGATTGATTAATTGACAGGTAAAAATAATTTCTTAGTCGAAAATTAGTCTCACAATCCTTCTCATCATACGAAGATTTTGTCTCATGTGCTATCAAGACAGAAAAAAAATTCTCTAAGTCTTACGAATTTAACAAAAAGTAGGAGAAGAAGAGATCTGCTGAACACTCTGGAAATGGAAATAAGGGGAATAAGGTAAAAGTTGAATATCCATACTACAGTAAATTTATAAAGAAACACACTGATACTTTCATGAAGGGAATGGGATTCTGTTACATGTGTGGTGAAAAAGGCCACCAAGCTCATGATTTCAAGGGGAAGAAAGGGTATTTCAACATTGAATTCTACAATTTTATAGAAAATCATTATTCAAATTAATGTCCTAATCACCAAGGTAACATACCTTATAAATGGATAAGGGAGCAAAGACATGCTTATGTGATCACTACTACTGAGGATGGAGCTCCGAAAGAAGTGGTTGTAGGACATTTAATGGTTTCCTCTAGTTTAGCCAATGATTTATTTGATTATAGATCATCTTATTGTTTCATATCTTCTTAGTAAGATAAGACAATTACATATTTTCAATTTGACTTAACAGGGTAGTTTTCATTAAAAACACCTCAGGGAAGTATTATCGCAATAAGGTTTTCTGAATCAGTTCCCATTTGAGAATATAAATGTTTTTATCTACTGATATCATCGTCATACACATGATTTAATTTGATATAATCCTAGGAATGGATTGGATTTCAGACCATGATGTGAAAATTTATTATAATAAAAAGGAGGTTCCAATTTTCAATTACGATAATGATTACCTTATCTTTAGAATAGAAACATCACCACCTGATTCTTATCTAGATCCACCCCTAGTAGCTCTACAAAATTCAATTATTGGGGAGGATAAGAATGAAAAAATTATGGGAGGGGAAAATAATGTTCAAATATTGGACATAAATATTCTACAAGAATATATAGATGTGTTTCTAAAGGATTTACCGGGAAATCCTCATGAATGAGAAATTTATTTTTCTATTGATTTAATTATGGGTTAAAGGCCCATATCGAAGACCCCCTATAGAATGACCAATATAGAATTAGTGGTACTAATGAAACAACTAGAGGAATTGAGTAATAAGGAATTTATTCTCCATAGTGTTTCCCCAATGGGATCCCATGTCCTTATAGTTACAAAGAATGATAGATTGATGACGTAGTGCATTGACTATAGGGAGATCAATGCTATAACAATAATGAACATGTATCCCCTACCATGAATTGATGATTTATTCGAACAATTTCATGGAGCTCAATATTCTTCAATGATTGAACTTCGATCGGGATATCATCAGTTGTGTGTGATGAAGGAAGACAATCTATAAACATCATTTCAAACCATGTACAAGCATTATGTGTTTACAATAATGCCTTTTGGGCTAACAAATGAACCCTTTGATTTTATAGAACTAATAGATAGTTTTTTCGAGTAATATCTTGATGAATTTGTAGTGGTATTTATTGATGATATCATTGTATACTCCAAAATCTATTAAGATAATGAAAATAACTAGCACACCATTCTAAAAACCCTCATAGGAAATGAATTATACGAGAAGTATTGAATGTGTTAATTATGGCTTCATGAGTTTTTTTTCTTGGCCATATTCTCTCTAAGGATGGAATATTTGATGATCCTTCAAAGAATACGAAAATCCATGAATTTCTATCATATATGATTATAACTAAGGTACACAGTTTTATTGGTTTAGTAGGATATTATCAATATTTTGTCTAGAAGTTTCCCCGATTGGATAACCCATTAACCATGCTCACATGTAAAGGGGTAAAAAAAATTTAGAAAAAAAGTTTGTGAAAAATGTTTTGGACAAATGAGGAAAAGATTATTCAATGATACTATCTTGACTCTACCATCAGGGAACGATGGGTTTGTTATATATAGTGATGCTTCAAAGAAAGGACATTGTTGTGTCAATATACTGAATGGTATAGTTATTTCCTATTTATCATGACAACTAAAAATTCATGACCAAAAATATCATACTCCCAATCATGAGTTATCAGCTATAATATTTTATCTGAAAATATGGAGACACTATCTCTATGGTGAAAAATGTTAGATTTATACTGATCACAAGTGTTGGAAGTTTATTTTCTCAGAAAAATAACTCAACATGATGCAAAGGCGATGGCTTGAACTAAATAATTTTTATGATTTCACAATACACTGCCACCCAGGGATGGAAAATAATGTTGTAGATGCTTTGATCAGAAAGGATCATGTAGTTTTGAACAGGATGAGAGTTAAAAGGGATCTTATTTTCAAGTATCTAGTGAAAATGGATATGGGAATAATCATGGAAAGTGAAACATCAATACTTTTTCAAATGGTTTCCAAACCATCTTTACTAGAAATGATAAAGTCTTCTTAGGATTATGATGATGTGTTTAAAAAAAAGATTACAGCTATAATTGATGGGAGATTGAGTGAGATTATATATGAAGATGAGATTTTGAAATTTGGGGAGAAACATAGTGTTCCTAATGTACATAATCTAAAATGGGAATATTTAGATGATTCTCATAGATCCATTTTCTTTATACACCCCGGTATAACCAAGATGTATAGTGATTTGAAGGAAAATTATTGGTGGTACAACATGAAGAGGGAGATTTCTGATTTTATGTCAAGATGTATGGTTTGTGAACAAGTGAAAGCTGGAAGGCAACAACCTAGAAGAGGCATGCAACCAAATCCCATACCTGAGTGTAAATGGGATAATTTATGGATGTACTTTGCCATGGGGCTACCAAAGAATCCTAGAAAGAATGATGTAATATGATTCATTGTTGATAGTCTAACCAAGTCAACACATTTTCATGCTATAAGAGAAGATTTACCACTTGAACGTCTAAAAAGACTATATATTAATAATGTTGGAAGACATCATGGAGTAACCTTATCGATTGTTTCTGATAATGATCCCCATTTTACATCATAATTCTAGAAGAGTATTTAGAAATCCCTTGATACTGAACCTCATTTGAGCACTGCCTACCACCCTCAAACTGATGGACAATCAGAACAGACTATTCAAACCTTAGAAGACACGTTGAGATCATTCTCTCATGAATTTCAAGGTATTTGGGATAAAAATTTATCTTTTGTAGAATTTTTATATAACAATAGTTTCCATTCATGTATTTAGATGGAACCATATGAAGCGTTATATAGAAATAGATGTCGCACACCAACTTATTGGGATGATGTATATGAAAGAAAACTCGTAGCCCCAGAACATGTTGAGGAAACAATAGAAATGTTGAAGGTTATCCAAACCCATATCAAAGTATCCCAAAGTAGGAAAAAGAACTATGCCAATAACCAAAGGTAGGATTTTTAATTTCAACTAGGAGACCATGTTTTATTGAAGGTATCTCCATGGAAGGGTGTTATATGTTTTAGTAAGAAGTGTAAATTGAGTCCTAGGTACATCATACCTTTTGAAATTATATAATGAATTGGAGTTGTAGCTTATCGTTTGGAAATTCCTTCCAGTCTCTCCAATGTTCATGATGTTTTTCATGTATCACTATTGAAAAAATATATGCATGACCCAACACATATACTAAACTACGAGGAAATTGAACTGGAACATGATATGTATTATTGTGAATATCTTGTCAACATTCATGTTAGAAGAGAGAAAGTGTTGAGAAACCGATCGACTCATCTGGTAAAATTTCTGTGGAAAAACCAAAATATGGAAGATGCAACGTGGGATCCCATGGAACATATGATGAAGAACCACCCATATCATTTTATGGAGTAATATTCTAGAAATTTTGAGGATGAAATTATTTTAAGGAGGGGAGAATGTAACACCACAAGCTTCCACGATACAATTCCCTTTGTATAATGCAATAGCTTGAATTGTATGCAAAATCAAGATTATAACACACCTCGACCAATAAAACCAGCTGTTATGAATAGTAATAACCACTTTATGAAATTTTATAATTTTATCTTTCAAAATGGACTACATTTTTTGTTTCAGAATATCAAAATTATCTTAGAGCGATTTTTTTGTATTTTTCAAAAAACATTCAATTTGCGTTATGGGTTAAAACAATAATTTTATTTAAATAAATAGTTACTTTATTTTAATTTTTTTATTTTCTAATAGATACATAATACATATATATATTTAACGTAATTCATTGGAGTAATTTTATAATAATTTTAGATATATAATATTTTATCGAACTCTTTACCGACTTTTACCCATCTCCTAGGTGCATTTTCAAATTTGTATAACAAAAACTTTTACCACTTCTGTGCGTTGAATTTCAAAAATCTGAGACATGGTTAATTTCAGTTTGTAAATTTTGGTTCAATAAGGTGGAAATCATTTTTTCTGAATAGAAACATTCTACTTTTATTTACCACGATATAATGTAAATAGGGTAATTAAGGGTAAAAATTATATTATAAATACCCTAATACTTGTCTAATTTTATTGGATAAGTATAATTCGACCTAAAAAATCTCAAAAATAAAATATGAACCCCTTTTGTCCACATGGATTACATTAGGACATTTATTATTATTTTATTTAAAGAATATTTAAAAGAATTAAAATAAAAGTTTAATAACTAAACCATTTTTGATATAGTGTTATCCATATGATAAATTCAAATATTAATTTTAATTAGAAAGATAAACTATTTCCAACCTAATGGTTTTTTATTTATAAATTTAAATAATATATAATTAAAATTATTTATGACACAATGATGATGTAGTGATTACCTTATTAATTAATGATTAAAATAATTTATATTATAAATATCCTAATAGATATAATATTAGACTTTTAATGAATTACATTAATTTTATATGATAATATGACATATTAAGGTTGATTAAATGAAATTTTTTCAATGTGAAAATGCTGTTATAAATTTAACAAAAACCAAATACCAAATAGTGTCAAAATAGACATAAAACTGTTCTTAAGAAAAATATTATACTATTAATTGATATTTTATTATTAAAAATTTAAGGTTCGGCCAAAGGGAATAAAAAATATTATATATGTCATTAATTTACCACTTTATGTTCTCTTGGAAGTTTATAGTATGTTTATTAATCATATAATATGAAAACACATAGAGACATGTTAAATATCAAACTATTTTGCTAAGAGTTAAATCTAAAAGATAAGTTTAATATGATGACCTAAAACTGTCGAAAACCTACAAGTTGAGTTTTTGTATACCAATAACCACCTTAGACTTTAAATAAGTCATATTGGATTCATTAGAAAAATAAAATGATTTTATTATAAAATAATATTTCAAACTTTTCCTAATGAGACCCTCACCTCTCTTATAAACGGGAACCTCCCCTTCACTCAAATTCACACCTTCAATGCCATTTGGCTCGACCAAATCCTACCAAAATATCCTCTCTACTATACCCCTTAGTCATAGACTCCTTCCATTATTCATAAATCCATCTTATAGAGCCTTTTTGATCAAATCAAAAGGAAGAACTAGAAGAAGAGGTAAATATTTCATCACCTCTTTCAAGTTCATTTTTTCTTCAACATCCTCTTTAATTATTGTTTCTGTTCTAAAATAATAACTCCAGTAAATTCTGTAAACTTTAATTTTATTATAAAAATGGTTCAAAAATATTCATTATTCTATCCATCCTATAAATGACAAAGTCCCCATACTTGCGTACGTACAGATTACTGTCTCCATGTCATTGTGTAGTTTTTTATTTAAACACATCATAATTTAGATGGGTATAATAATGGGTATAAATGAGGTAAATAATACATATCACATGATAATTGTTCTGTATATATGATAAAAATCCAATTATATACGATTTTAATATTAAAAGAATGATATTATCGCTCGTGCGTACACACGGATTACCATCTCCACGAACGCGATGAGATTCATTCCCCCTCATATCCATTCAAGACTAATTTTTATTTGATGAATAAAAATAATGTTTAAATATTTAATATCATTCTTAATATGAATAAGATATATCCTATCCATAACAATCATTACTTACGTAAAAAAGCATATAAAGGAAAACAAATCAGTTAACACACGAAATTTTGATACTACTAAAATATCTTTAACAAAAAAAAAATTAGAATATAATATATGATATCATAATAATATATATGGTTCTTTTATAATTTCATAAAAATTATTTCACCATTATAAAAGAGGTTAACCTACCCTTTAATGAGGAAAAGTTCAAGGTAAGGGTTAATTTCACAATCTCTTTATTATCCAAGGTTGTTTTTATGTAAGTATTTACAAGGACCTCTTTATCATCCACATCAATGTTTCTTAAAAATTTATTCCTAAACATTTTTACTATTTACTAGAATATCGGTCAAATTCATTTATTCCCTTTTTGACTTTTTATAAAATTGTTTGAAAGGAATCTTTATGTCATTTTCCTAACAAGGTACCATATGACCATTTCGACAAAATTAAGGTAAGAATGTTTTTTAACTTATATGGAAGGTGCAGCAATTTTTTCCCATTATAAAATCGTAGAATATTCCCATACAAGATTATAATAATATTTTGTAAATAAATGTTTTCTTTTATAATTATATGACTTTTAAATGATTTCAAAATTGAAAAAGATATTTCATTAATTTTTTTTATTTCATCTATGACAACATCCTTTGATGGATTGTGAGTTTATTTGAAGTTGAATTATTATGATAGAAAACACCCATATTGTATTAATGGTTTTGTGACATTTTTGACTGTGGATGTGTAATTTTTAAACAATTCATGGTTTATGGAAAAAGTATTGACATTTTGTAATCTAGTTTAAATACAAATGTTCATGTTATCTTAAAAAAAATTCATATGAGGAATGAATTGAACTTAATAAGTGATGGGTGGAGTACGATATATCTCATTGATGCATCGGTAGGTCTCATGAAAAAAACTAGTGTCTTGGCATAGGTACTTGAAAAAATATTATTTGTAGTATTGGCACAAGGCATTGACTATGTGGTTATGAAGTCTTGAATTATGAATTCCATCATTATGAATGTGGATATTGATATTTAATTTTATTATTAGACTAGTATAATATCCATGTGAATAAGTAAATGTAATTATTTGATTTTAACTTTTCCATATTATGATGATGTTCATGATTAAAAGGATTTTGTTTTATTATTACATTGCATTAAATGTTTATGATTATGTATATAAGATTTCTCTATATTTTTATCCATACTGAGCATCTATGCTCACCCCTTTCTATGATTTATATTTCCCAGGATGCGAAGAAGTATATTATGGCTGACCTGCAGGGATAATATAAGGGATATGAGTGTGGCCTATAGAGACTATGTTGTTGTAGTTTTTAATTTTATAATGTAATGTAAAACTTATGAATGTATCTTGTATTTCGATGGATACTAAAAAATTAGTCTTTCAAAACATGATCTTTTGTGATCATACCAATGTTATGTAATAACGCACCGACATTGGGTAACCAGGTTTGTGGCATTATGATATATATATATATATAAGTATAATTTACATAAAATAATGTTATTCTTGTAAAGAAATTAATATATGAAATTTTTAAATAAAATATTATTAATGAGTATTATTGAATCATTATAAAAATTTTTATATATTAGTTGAAATTATTATGAATTCATCAGAAATCAGCTTATGTTATAGTTAGATAAATAATTAAATTCATAGAAGCATTATTATGTATAATTAGTAACTTCATTGCATGTCGATTGTTATTTATAAGGAGTTCACACGATCATAAATCGTTTCTATAATTCCTGGGAGACCTTTAGTAATGTATTCATGTTAATATAATGATTATATTTTATTTTATTTTCATAATCTATTTTTCCATATTTATCATTCATTTTATATAAATGAGAATAATTTAAAAAAATGGGAAATCATAGGAGATGGAATAACCATAGTAATATAACATATTATTTTGGAATCACTTGTAATATTATTCCATAACATTTTATATCATATTTAATGTAAATTATTAACATCTAATAATAAATTTATTCTAAAAGGTGTTGAATTTATTTTCAAACACATATATATTTTTTTATTCATTGTGATAGTATACTGTATGTTGGATATGGAGTCTATTTATGATTTCCTTTTTCATAATGATGTATTCCATCATTTTTAGAGTTATATTTCAAATGATTTATTTTCAATAATGATATTACTTGAAATTATTAGTAATGATTGTTTTTTGGGAGGATGGAGGGTTGGGTTCCTATCACTCTTTACATTTTATTTATCACATGACCTTAAAATCTATTTTAGATTTTAGATATATTCATGAATACTTATAAAATCCCAGTGTAGGTTGAGTTAACACAATGCAAGTAATTAATTAAGATTATGTAATGATGTAAACACCTATATATATAATTTGTTCAACCTCATTCTTTAATACATTAGTGATTTTGTAGTTTAATGTCACATTGATGGACACATTGGAATTTACCACTATCTAGGGAGGTGACATGTACTATTTAGTTGTACTAGGGCTATGAGAGGATATTTTAATAGGTAAATGTAAGTAAAATTATAATCTAAGTATTTTGGTGCCACATAATTGTAAATATCATAACATTAAAGGAGTTTTGACATGGACCATCATGGGTTCTATTGAGGACATGCCACTATGTTCATATTACGTGCCTTTTATGTCACTACATATAAGACTTATAAGATATTGGTATTTAATCATAGAGTGGTTTTATGTATATACTATTTTACATAAATAAAATCTTATATTGTTAGAGTTTCATAGTTCAAGATCATGTGTTTGGACCATACCATGATGTTCATCATCATAAGGTAACGAAATGTACTTTATTATAACATCACTATATTATCACTCTTCTAAATGGAGATAAAAAATAATATTTATATTTATTTCTTGAAATTAATTAACATGACCCAATTTTAACCCTATATAACTTATAACAATAGAATAAATAATTAGATCATTTACATACCAAACTTCCATTTACGTTTAATGTATTTTAATAATATGACTAACAATGACAAAACAGTACTCATTTCCTCATGTTATAATTTATCCAACTATACAGAAATTTTCCTATAGTAAATTAAGACTCCAATATCTCATATAATATACTAAATATATGAAAAATTTATAGGAACAAATAATTTAAAATAATTCTTCATAACCTAGGTGAATGTAAATGTCGCGAGCAATCCCCCCATGGCCTATGCCATGACTTCCCCAACCCCGCCTTCCATATGCCAGGGGATGCCAACTATAACCAAAAGGAATATATCCAAAAGGGAAGGCATTGAATTCAAACCTGTTCACACACACAACCCATACCATGCAAAGTAAAACTAGAACTGGGAAACCAACAACGATTATGTCACACAAGGAAAAAACACAAGTACATGTTCAATTCAAAGGAAAATGGGGCCAGAATACAAACCCAACTGAAAAGGAAAGTACATAAAAAGGAAGTAAAATCTTCATAGATCCTCCGACGGGGATCCCACTAAAATTGTAGGTAAAAATCACATTAGGATGTGTTGAAAGCATACTACGACTCGAGATCCACCTCTATGAACCACCATGCCCTAGATCTCTAAGATCCTACTCAAATTTTTCCATCATCAGCACATGACACAATAGGTTTAGGTGAGGCATGTGCATTGGGGACCATAACAATACTCAGTAGGGATGCATAGAACAACTCAATACTCATAGAAATCCACATATGAAATAAAAAATGAACAATTATTAGTGTCTATAGAGTCTGCTCGACATAGGTTTGACTTAATGTGTTAATAGAAAAACCATTGGATGCAAACACTAAAAATAAATTAAAACAAAGGAGATCATACCCGAAGAGTATTTTAGCCTAGCTAAGTCACCTAGACCTATTCAGTAGTTTAATCAGGAAATCTCATTGATAGTTGAGTCATGAAGCCTCACTGGGTAGCTGAGTCACATAGTCTTACTGGTAGATGAGTCACGAAGTCTTTAAGGGAAGCTGAGTCACAAAAACTCGTTGATAGTTTAGTCACAGAGTTTCATAGGGTAGTCGAGTCATGAATTATTACTGATAGATGAGTCATAGAGTCTCCCAAGTTAGATGAGTAATGAAGTCTCACTGATAGCTCAGTCACGGTGTCTCACAGGGTAGGTGAGTCACGAAGCCTCACTAGGTCAATATCATTGAAATTAAACATAGATAATTTCATAAGTACCTCCTTATCACATGGGTACCAATTCCATAAAATGTGCATAAATGAGACACATGGTATGGGAGATACATCCCTTTTTGTAAATAAGGGACACTTGCATCCGGGCCTGGTTTGAGTAGGTTAGAACGTCCCGGCCAACCCTATTCAGTGTCCCAGATGACTCGATCCTGTTTTCTAGGCCATTAGCAATGCCCATTGGGCCTTACTGGATCTGATCAAGGTTTTTTGTGGGTTTAGTATTCATGGTATCCTAGTGACCCAAAATTTAATTCAGCCCAGACCACACTAGAGGGCGGGTCCATTTTCATAAACTGGTCCACCACACGACCCCCCTTTATCCCGCCGTCCCAGTCTTCTAAGATGAACCAGATCAAAATTTTTGTCAGAATGGTATGCTTGGCCTGAATTGATGGCCCGAGCGGTTTTTCATGGACGAGCTCGATCGGTATAGATGGGGAAATCTTTGCCAGTCAACTCGTCATCCCCCTTGCCTGTATGCGGCCCAGAAGGAGTAGTCTGCTCCTACCACACAGGGCCAGGCTAGCACCATGTCTATCTAGCCGCCACAATTGACGGTCTGCATCCCCCCCTTCCCCATGACGCTCACCAATCATGCTACCTTCTGGCATAATGGTTGGAATGAGCTGACCTCTCATCCCACATGCGACGCCCGGGGTGGCATCACCTCCCGCCTAGGGCCGATGTCGCAAGACACCACCATGGCGACCATGGTGCTGCACCAGCGCAACCTTCCATCGTCCACCCAGACAACTCCGATGATCCGATTTTTATTCCTCCTACTCCCTCGGGCCTCTCGGGTCTCATACATCGCTACCATGGCATTGGTACCTTTCCACCAACTCGAGGTTTCATCCATGAAGAACACCCAAGCAGAGGGGCTCAGGCCTTGTTCATGTTAGCCTACACCATCCGCATCAGAACATTAAAAACATAGTGGAGGGTTAGGATTATAGTCCCATCAACAATAATTTAATCCCAATAAGGAAAACCCCAGAATAAAACCCTATAAAAAGAACACAAGATCCACAGATCAACCTATTCATGGGTAGATCCGCATTTGTTGTTTTTTGAGAATGATGAACAGGGAAAATCCAAACAAAAAAGAACCACACCAGGTTTTAGGATCCATTGCTGATGAGGGATGATTCTTTGAGCCATCATTGATCCTTAATCCATAAGTTTTCATCACCATTCTTTGCCTCTTGATTCCATCCCACCAGCGTTATTCAATAGTGTTCATCATTGGAGAGATAGGAAGGGAGAGGTTCCACATTCTGAGGTGAAAATTCCTCCAGTTGATTTCCCTAACATGCTATTAAAATAAAAAATATTGTAATGTTTCTGTTACACTATGACGTCATGTTATTATGCAAGCACAAAAAATGTCCTTTATGATTTTCCTTTATTATGCCTCATCGACGAACCAAATCACCATCTTCTACTTCTCAATGGCGAGAAAAGAGATATAAAAACTTCTTATTTTAATTTATTATTTTTCTAAAAAGTCCAAAAATTAACGTTTACTTCTGACCGTTATCAATCGAAGTAAATTCATTTTTTGTTGAATCTCGGTGTTCTCAATGTAATGGAACCCTCTTTTTTTTTATCCAAGCATCAGTTAAAATGTTATAAAATCCCAATCACATGTTTACTTAGGTGAACATAAAAAAGGAAGAAATTATGTTCCGGGCTCCCCATGCCTCAAAATCAGGTGCTGTCAAAGCTCGTGGTCTTGAAATAATTTCATATAATTAAAAAAATCAAAAAAGAAATTCTGGGACATTACATTATCCCCACCTTATGGGATTATTTCCCTAAAATCCAAAACATTACTAATCAATAAAATGGGGGTATTGTGCATGAATCTACGCCTCCCTATCACATGTTCTCTCTTGTAGGTCCCATGCGGCCATCGAACACACAATAGAGAAATTGACCATCCATGAATGACCTTCTCATATCAATCCTCTATCTCCACTGGAAAATCTTCAAATATCTCCCCATCATCAATGTCTTGGTCACCCCAATCAATGACGTGCAATGGATCATGCACGTAGATCCTCAGCTGCGACAAGTGAAAACAATCATGCACTTGATGCACCTATGGGGTAAGAGATAGATGGTACACCACCTTGAAAACTCTACTGAAAATTTGTAATGGTTCGATGAACCTCAGATATAAATTTTCACCTCAGGAAAATATCTGCAATCCCCATCAGGGTGAGACCGGGTGGAAAACACGGTCTCCCTGCCAGAAATCCAAGGGTCTCGATCTCCTGTCAGCATTTGATTTCTTCCAGCTCTATATCGTCCTCATCCAATACTAGATGGTCATCACCTTTTCAGTGTTATCATGTACCAACTCCAGGCCCTTTAGTTTTGACTCCCCTGGGTCTAACTATCATAGTGTTGATCTATATGGCCACCCGTACAAGGCCTTAAACGATTCCATGCTGATGATGGAGTGATAGTTTTTTGTTGTATGAAAACTCCAAAAGCTGAAAATGGTCTTCTCAAATATGTCCAAAATGATGGATATAAGCACAAAGCATACCCCACATGGTCAGTATAGTCTGATCCGTCTGACCATCCGTTAGGGGGTGAATAGCAATGACCAAGAATCGGTGAGTCCAGGATGTCGTATGTAATCCCTTCATCAACTGGGATGTAATGCGTGCATCACATTTTTAGATGATCGTTGAAGGAACCTTGTGTAATGGCACTATCTCATAGAAATAGAGGCATCCTAGTCCCTCTACAGATATTTTCGTCCAGATGGGTAGAAAGTGAGCTGACTTGGTGAGTCGTTCAACGATCACCAATATGGAATTGTGGCCCCTAGACGTCCATTGTAAACCCTTCACAATGTCTATTGAGATACCATCCAACTTCCATTCTGGATCCTCACGTGGCTTATCCAAGCATGTTGGGGCATGATTCTCAACCTTCACATTCTGAAAACTTAGGAATCATGAATCAAAATCTTCCACCACTTTCATCATCCTTGGACGCCAGTACAAACATCGGGGGTCATGGTATATCTTTTCCACAACCACATGTACCACCAAAAGGAATTCATGGAAATATCTCAACACCTTCTCCCGTAACATCAATGGTACGATGGTTCTTCCTTTTAAATGTAGGACATGCTTCCCACATATCAAAAGTCAATCAGGAGCTAGTTTGGAGGATAATTGAGCACGCTGGGCCTCACATTCAACATCTACTAGATGTGCCTCTCTAACTTGATGTTAGAGTGTAGGAGTGATATTCATCGACTGAAGCTAAGTTTCTCCACCTCCATCCCCAAAGTATATCAGCATCGTGTTTAGCTGATCTATCGCCTCACTCAGCAATTGTAAATAAAACCTCTTGATGAGCGTGTCTGGTACCATGTTTCCCTTCCCATGACAATAGACTTTTTCAATGTCATTGTCATGGAGGAACTCCATAAATCACCACTATCTCATGTCTAGGTCCTATTGTGAGAAGATATATATGAGACTCTTATAGTTAGAGTGGATTATAAACCTTTCACCCATCATGTAGTTCAACCGCATCTTCATATAAAGGACAACTGCATCGTACTCCAGATCATGAGTTTTATAGTTCTTCTCATGCTTCCTCAACTATTTTGAGCCATAGGAGATCACCACTTTCCTCTGCATCAGGAAACAACCTAGCCTGCTCCCAGATATGTTGAGGAAATCTACATTCCCAATGTCCTCTTCTGGTATTCTCAACATGGGGGAACTCAACAGTCAATTACTCAGCTCTTGGACACCCTTTGAGAAATTTTCCTTCCATACGAAAGTTTTTCCCTTATTTTTTAATGCTGAGACAGATTCTACCACTATATAAATGTCTAGCACAATCTTCCATTAGTATATAGATAAGACAAAGAAACGCTTCCACTCAGTCATCCTCTTAGGTCGCTCCCAAGTATGTAATACCTCTATCTTCGATAACCACCTCGCTCTCTTTAGCTAATTGAAGAGGTCATTAATCCTCAGGAATGGATAATTGTTCCTCACAGTCTCTTGGTTCGGGCACCGAATGTCCATACATAGCCTCATTCTTCGGTCTTCCTTCTTGGAAAACAACACTACGGCTACCCATGGTGAAATACCGAGTATCACGAATCCCTTCTTCGGTAAGTCCACCAGTTGTACCGTCTACTCATGAAGCTCTGTGGGAGTCATCTGATATATCAGTGTGGATATTGGTTCCATCCCCAGGTATAGATAGAGGCATTATTATACCATCAGTCATGGAAGTAGTCTTATAAAATCCTCATGAAACACATCCCCATACTCTTCCACCACTACAGAAAATATCAGACCCTATTGTCTACCCCACTGAGGGTGAGGCTAGAAAACAAAGGAGTGATCGATTGTTCCCTCCTACAAGAAATTGAATCCTATGATGAATAATTTCCCTACATTCTGTTTAGGAAAAATCTGGTCCTATCATTGCAGACACGCCACACATTTCTCCTGGAATAGTCTACTTGAGAACAAACTATGGATAACTAGTCCATACCCAAGATGATGATGTAAGTCCTCGATGCACCAACTAGAAGATCCCATCCAAATATCTAGTCTCTTAGAGTAATCTCACATTGCCAAAACTATTTTGTAATAATTGAATCCCTTACCATATGTGTATCTAATCATATGGATTGATCAAACAACTCCAACAAAATCTCCAAGCCTCGAACAAGGACCATGGAAAAGAACGAGTGACTGGAATCTGTTTCTATAAGAATGAAAACTAATGTGTAGTAGAAAAATAACATACCTATAAACATCTTGGGATCACCATGGTCTTAGGACTCCATCTCATTATTCTAGCTCCACCCCTATCCACATTCTACTGGAGCTCAGTGTGGACCACCTGGGGGTGGTGGTGGTAGCACCACATATCTCCTCCCATCGTCTGTTGCCCTACCTACTCCCCTGCCAAGTACGCCTTTTTTAGACTGACTGGTTCAACTCTCTGCCTCTACCTTGGCAGTCTCTTGACTATCTACTGATATTATGTAAGGTGGGTCGGGCATTCTCTAGCTATGTGCCCCGGCTAACCACACGTAAAGGAAAACCTATTCCAATGTTGTTGTCCACTGCCCTTGGGGTATCCTATTGCTAACCCATTATCATGAGGTTATCCCATAGAGGGTATTGTCCTCTTGGAACCCTGTGTCAGCTATCAGCTGGCCGTTGCTAAATACTCTGCTACCAGTCGTCCGGTGGTACCTCTCAAAGTCGGTGCAGGTTCTGTCAAGATATACTCCACTAGAAGTGCTCTCTCTTGCACCCCAGCCTACGTAGCACTGCTGAGGGAGATCATAGAAGATATGATCTATTGTCTGAGCCCCATATCCATGGTTCCGACCTAGAAGAAAGGGTCTCACACCATATTATAAAATTATCACTAGAGGTCTGTGAACCTAACAATGTACTCTCCCATGGTCAGGATGCTCTGTTGTAAGTGGGTCAGTTCATGTATGCGTACCGAGCACAATGTCACGGGGATGGAATCCTCCCACAAAAGGTTCTCAAAGTCTTTCTAGGTGAGGTTATCCTCCTCATGTGTTTGTAGGGTCACGCTCCACTATCTCCCTAACATGACCTATAGATGGCTAGTGGCTAGAACTACCATCTGGTCTAATGGGGTCCTCATTAACTAGATAAATCGTGTCACCACCTTTATCCAATCTCCAGATGCCTTAGGATATGTCTTTCCTCGAATCCTTGAAGGTCACTGCCTCTAGAACTCATGAAATGTGCTCAGTCGACAAGCATACATTCCCGATAAGGCTGTTATAAACTGTTGTTCATTGGGTGGTGCCGCCTCTAGTACAGCACCTAGCAGTTCCATCTCTGGAACTTGTCCCTGGATTGGTACCCTGTAACTCGGTGGACCACCATCGTGATCATGCATCGTGATACAGGCTGGATGTCTATGTGGAGGTATCTTGAGAGAAATCAAGATGAACCACAGCCAGTTAATTATACATAGTGAGATGACTCTGAATCAAAGAGATCGCAAATAACTTTTTAATGGTACAAAAAACAGTGTTTTCATGCACCAAGTTGGAAAGAAAAATTTAGGGTGCTGGTGTATGGAAACATCAGCTACCACACCAACATTGGACTCCCTAAATTTGAATGTAGAACTTGAAACATTTAACCTTATTTCCCAAATAAATTAACTAACTCTCAGTATTTGAGGTACAACTGACCACCTATTAAACCACTCTTCCATGACCCTTCCCATGGGACCCATGATGTAACTTCCCCACGCCATCCTTCCATAGGCTAGGGGTGGGAAAACAGCACCAAAAAGGAGTTTCCCAAAAAGGGAAGGCATTTCCTTTAAACCTTCACACACACAAAACCAATTAATGCATATTGAAAAACTAGATCTAGAATACCAACAACAGGTATGTAACACGAGGAAACAAATACACATGTATAGGTCCAACATAAATGAAATAGGGGCCAAAATAAAAACCCAACTTAAATGGAAAGTACAGTAAAATGAAGTACATTCTCCAGAGGTCATCCTCTATAGAACCTACTCGGTGGGTAGGTACAACTCACTGTCTTATGTCGCTGAAGCATACTACATCTATAGATCCACCTCTGAGCACCAACTGACCTTGGCTCTCCATGGCCCTAGTGAATTTTGATGGCATTCTGAACAACACACAATAGGTGCAGGTGAATCCCGTGCAGGGGAGAGAATGAAATACTTATTATGGACCCCATAACCAACTCCGGCCTCATAGAAACCCTCAAAGGAAACCAAAAAATAATGCACAAATACTAGAGTAACTAAAGTCATCTCGAAACATGTATAAATTAAACTGTCAATAGAAAAACCAATTTTTGGAAACATGTAACATCAATTACTACAATGTAAATCTTCTTAGATGAGTACATTAGTCAAGGTAGGTCACCAAGACTTAATCAGTAGCAGATTCCGACGTCTCGATGATATCTATGTCATGAAACCTTGATGGGTATTAGATTCTTACTGGTTAGTTCAGTCACGAAGCCTCGATGGGTAAACATACATTATATCTTAATTTGAGGATATCATAAGGACCACCCCCTCACATGGGTCCAAAAATCATAGATGATGTGTGAATCAGATGCATGGTCTGGGAGATGTGACCCTTTTTCTAAATAGGGGTCAATTTAGTGTGGCCCCAGTCCGACATGTTCAGAACAACCCAACCAACCTTAACTGTTGTCCCGAATGACCCAATCCTACCCATCTGGCCCATTGGCCTTACCCATTGGGTTTTACTATACCTAACCGAGGTTGGATATGGGTCCAATACACTCGGTCACCCAATGCACCAAATTATTATCCAACATAGCCTACACTGGAAGGTCAGTCTCTCTTCCTCTCCCTTTCCATCATGTAACCCAGATTATCCTGTTAGCCTAGTCCACTAAGGGGGACCAACACGATAGTAAATCCAGGGTGCTCGGGGATCCCAATCTACTATCTCATACCAACATGGCTTGTCTAGTTGTGGAATGCATAACCAGCCATCCGACCACCACCTTGTCTTGCCACAGACCACTTAGAGCAGGCCCCTCCAACTATACTGTTCCAGGCTAATGTCTCATCCATCATGATACCGCTGCAGATGGGCCACAGCCTCTACCATTTCATTGAGATTCACCGAGAACACTATCTTCTGGGATCACGTCCAGCAAGAGCCACCCACTCGTCCTGCATGTGGTGCACAGGGTGGCACCGCCTCCCACCTTCGATCGCCGCCATCGTGCTGGTGGTTCCTCAGCAGTGGAACCTTTCATGGGCCCCCAAATCTACTATGATGGTCTGATTTTGATTCCTTTTATGCCCACAATCCTTTTAGGTCACTTCCATCAAAGCCAAAAACTTGAATACACATTTTTACCATTTTGATTTTACAGACATGAAGAACACAGAAGCGGAGGGGATCAGGCCCTATTCGTGTTAGATCATGCCCTCTGTGTTGAAGTTTAAAAACACAGGGGTAGATTGGGATCATAGTTCCATCAAAAATAATTTAATCAAAGTATGGAAAAACTATGAAGAATACTATCCTACAAGAATACAAGATTTATGGATATACTTTTTCGTGGGTATATCCATGATCATTTTTTTAGAATGATAAATGGGGAAATTCCAAACAACAAAAACCCTTACCTAGTTTGAGAATCCATTGCAGGTACATGATAACCTTCTAGCCGTTGCTGATTCTTGCTCTATTAGCATTCATCACTGTTCTTTGTCTCTCAATTCCATTCCACCAGTGTTCATCGATAGAATTATTCTTTAGAGATAGAGGGATAATGAGGTTCGACATTCGTTAATGAATATTCTACCAATTGTTTCCCCAAGTTTGTTTTTAAAAGAAAACAAGTCGCATCATTTTTATTATGTTGAGACGCTACATCGTCACATAGTTTTAATTTTAAAATAGCATAGTTGTTACCCTTGTATAAAAACGAGCCATTACGAGTTTCCTTTTATGTGTCTCATCACCGCACCACAGTTCCGCCATACTTCACTGAACAGTGAGAAAAGACAAAAAAAATTATGTTATTTTATTATTTTCAAAATGTCTGAAAATTATCTTTTTCATTGGACCCTTGCTGGTCGAGGTAATGTTTTTTCTAGTTGAATCCTAGCATTCCAAGATTAGTGGTGCCCTTATATTTGTGATCTTATCATGAGTTCAAAAGTTATCAAAAATGTTTGCTTGTTTACATTTGTGAACTTTAATAATTTTCAAAATTATGATCTAGGGTTGTGGGTCTTCGGAATCACATGGTGTCAATGTGTGTGGTATCGAAACAACTCCATATAATTTAAAAATAGTTACATGAAATTTATGGAAAATTATAGTAACAACGATAAGGGTGAGATCATGCAACATGTAAGGGTAAACAAAATCATTTATAAGTTAATTAAATCAGTGAGAAAAAGATGAGAATAATGACATGATGATGCAATTAAATTACAAGAGACTAAAATATGATTTTCTTGATACATATAATAAACTATAACATAAAAAATTTAACATGAAATAAATATTTAATTTTTTTAAAAGACATAGTAATCAATAATCATAATCCATGTGATATCGATCTCGATCAATGGAACCATTTAAATATCCATGAAAGCCTAAATAAAATTTGTTGGTATCATGTAAAATTATCATTACAACATATTTTCACTCAGGTATAAATTAAATAGAACCTATTAGAATCCATAGTAAATACCACACATTTTATAATGATATTTATTTCCTAGGAAGAAAACAAAAAATGATGATTACATTGAAGAGCTATATCAAGGACACAATTCATATACTTTATATTGGCCTAACCCATTAATATAATCTATATTCGAATCACCCATTTTCATCAATAGTTTCCATACACCATTCATTAAAAAATCATTTATAACATTTCAATTTTCAATATAAGACCCTTTAAGACAACAATAATTTCTTAATAGATTACTTAACATATGAAAAATAAAGTTGGTTCATAAAAATAATATTATAAAACCAATTTCAAGACATATAGAGAAATAATACAGATGGTTTCATAAGTTCATATTACAATCTAATTATTGTAATCGTTAATTTATATATTTCATGGATTAAAATATATTTAAAAAATATTTACACCAATTATTTTAAAAAAGTGGAAATTTCCAAATTTTTGTTAACATTGAATATTAAAAATTCACAATAAATTTACAAAATGATTTTACTTGCCAATAATAATTTATAATTTTAATATATAATTTAAATTAATTAATGGTCATGATGGTTGGAGAATCGATTTATGTTGTATACATTTAAAATAAACATTATTTTAAAACTTCTGTGAAGAGAGTCAAAAGAGACCCTTGTAGAGAATATTATGAAATTTACTTCTTAAAATTACTAATATAATTTCAATGATCATGTAATATAAAATTATAAAATTACTTTTCATTAGAAAATGAAATTATTTAAATCATTTTATAAAAAATTAATTTTCAATAGAATCATTCTCGACCTAAGGGAAGACACAATATCATTATAAATTAATATAAATTTTTTAATGGTTCATTAATCAAAGAGGGTTGAAATGGAAACTAAATATTTAAAAAAATCACAACTAGAGGGGATTATGATTGGGGTGCTTTTAAAAAATATTAACCTAGGATTTCCCTTAAAAGGATCAATTAAAAAATACTCTTGAAATTAATGGAGATTGAAACATAATGCTTTATTGCTTTTCTAACATTTAAAAAATAATTAAAATAATAAATTTGATATAGTTCAATATATACCATTTCTTTCATGAAATAATATGTTATTACAAAATTAGGAAGAAGTTAGTACACTAGAAAAGGAAACCACCATCCATGAAAATAATTGTATTTGAAGAAAATGAGATTGAGACTAGGAAAACCCTTTCTATAATCATTAATTTTATTGTGATAGTAAATCCATGAAGGGATTATTTGAACATATTTTAATCCATATAAAAAATTATAAATATATATTAAAAAATATTAGAAATCAATTCCAAAATCATCATGGAATAATAGAGTCAATTAAGAGGAGTTATGACTCAATGATAGGGAATTGATATATGAAACCCCTTACCTCTTAGTACCATTCAATTCAAATCCCCTTGGATGAAATAATTTTAACTGAAACATAAAATCACATTATGAATTATTGATTCATGAAATACCATATAAAATCGTAGTATATTATTCATATAAAAAATATCTTCATAAGATTATAATATCTCTCAATTTATAGGAATTTATACTATAACCTTTACATCTAGTCTATAAGATTCATTTATGTATTTTAACTCAAATAAAATAATCTAATATTAATTATATAATAGTTTACAAATATTTTCTAGTGATAGGTATTTGATCATATTATACTGAAGACTAACTCTAATATGAGTATTTTGGAAATCAAATTATCTAAGTAATTCTCAGCCAAAGAATATTGATGGTTATAAATAGCCACAACCCATAATGATGACATGGGGAAAATAATCTGGTATAAATAAAAACCTATAATTCTCAAAATTTAATTTTGGAATATTATAAATCCTTCTTTATCCATTTAGGATAACGTAAAGAACCTTGGTTTTAATATTGATTCCTAATGTTAATCTTGCAAGGATCATTTAGAATAAACATAAGAGGAATTCTTTTTATTGTGAATTATCACATGTAGTTTCAAACTACATTTTATATTTCATAAGAATATTCTTCTAGGAATTTGGGATCACCTCATTTTCACCCATTGGTTCTGGGGAGTTAACAATTATAGAATATAGATGAAATATTTATATATCATTCTCATGGTTGTTTCTTGTATTTATTTAAAGTGTGGAAAAAAGAATTATATAAAGAGGTGACATATTCTAGATATGTTAAATTCTTATGATAGAAAATCAAGATTTCATAACCGACATGTATTATAAGAATTGGGAAGATTATCTATCTTTTAGGGATTGAAAGATTGTTAGAATCCCACAACCAACCATTAGGAACTCCCTTCAGGTATATTGTTTTCATTGGAACCCCCAAAATTCTAGCCTCAATCTCCACATGGATGGGTCATGAAATATGGGTATAATATGGGGTAGCATTATCATTCTTGATTATAAAATATCTGCCGTCTTATTTTCATTAAATACTTCAGTAATGGTTATTCCCTATAGGTAAAGGTTCATCAAATTTATATAGAACGGTGCCTCTGAATCATATAATCATTATACTTGGAACAGTTGAAACCATCTCCACTTGATTCAAAATTATCTTCAAGGGTATGGAACTACCCCGTGTCGATAATCTACCTTATGTGAAGATTTCTATAGCATATCTCAACACACACCGATAAATTTTATATTTTGAGGGAGTGGAACAACACTGATGATGGCATAAACATTGTTTCCTCTACTACAACTCATGGTGGCATGGTTGTTTTTTCAATAATGTGTTCATTCCTCGTATAATGTATTGATCTAGTTAGAACGGATTTCCTAATGTCTTCTACATTCATCCCCCATGGATCTCAATTCAATTTCACACTTTTTTTCTTTACAAGAAACCTTTTACCCATTTTAAATAAAATTATTTAATTATTTTGGATCAATGATATGTTTATTTACGTAATCAGTTATTTCTAAATTGGGTATTTTTAGGACGTTCATTTTAAAATTTAAAATCATCTATTGTATGTCAATCATGGTCAAAGGGGTCATTGTTCCATAATTTTGAGAATGATAATCATGAAATATGTAAGATCCTTGTTTTCATAGATGTGTGGATACATTTTCATTTCAACATAAATATATATTTTTTACTTTGATAAAAGTTACTAAGGAGGTCATAATGGTTTCAAGAGCTCTATTATAGGTTCATAGCCTAGAGCTCAAGATATTTGAAGAATAGGTGAAGTGAATAGTTAGCACTTAGATTGGGATTTACATTAACCCCATCTATAAGGGAAAAAAGTAGTAAAAAATGCGTTTAAAAACCATGTTAGAGGGACTCACAACTGTTAAAAATAGTAATTTTTATAGAGCTATTTTATATATATTGTGCATGGTTAATACCAACTACTACCCTATTCATGAATAGTGTGTTCCATGTGATACTTTCAAGTGCATCATGTATGCATGGTTTTTCAAACATTTCACACAAGACATGTGAGGGTCCTTTGACTTGAAAATTTTCCACAAATATTTTACATAATGTTTGGATGACTATAAACCCCTATAAAATATTTAAAATTAACATATTCTCCCATATTCTCTTAAGCATGTACGTTCTCCTCCTCTATCATTTCTACAATAGTATTAACACATAGATATCTTATTATTCCATCACTTAATATATTATATATCTTCTACACCAAAGATAGTATTCAAACATTTATCGTTATGTTGAGTCGTCCTTACTAGGTATGTGATTACTCTTTCTTCCATCATCATTGTTACTCACCAAATTCAGTGTTATTTCTATGAGATATCATATACCCTATTATTAGTAATTATATATATATATATATTATTTATCTTCATATAGCTCAAATCTATAGATGATACTGAATAAGGAGTCTATTAACATTCTAAGGTAGGCGGTATAACACATTTCCCAATAATTATTGACGTATACATCATGTATCATTGCTCTAGACACTTGGAATTATTTGGGATACCTTTTAAATTTCAATCTAATTAAATAAAATGTTTACTCCCTGAATTAGTTAATATTATAATCCCAAGTTTCATCCTTTGGGGGTTTCAACCTTGGCTTGATCTACTCATTGGGGTTATATATTAATCTACTAATACACATTGGTTATAATAAAAAAAACCATTTTATGGGTATTTAAATGACAAGTACATATTTTCATGATTCTATAATTGAAATCCTTTGCATGTGGGGTTTGTTTGAATCCTCTTAGTGAAATTTTTAATTAATTATCAATTGTTTAATGTAAAGACCATGTCACCAAGTTCTTGATGTCTCTATATATTTTTATTGAGTTATTAATTTAATTATAACATGTCATGTTTGTTACATGTATTCGTACATATAATATCATGTATGGGAACATGCTATAAATGAAATTATATTTTAGGCCTTGAGTGATAGTAGGATTTTGATATAGATTTCCTTCGACATGATTATAAAAAAAATATTCATAATATTCCTTGTATTATAATTATTTTATAACATAGAAATCCTTGTATGAGCTCATAGGATTACCAAAATTACGTTACAACTTGAGTGATACATGAATTCTGGTACGAGATTCATGGGATATGAGCATAGTACCAGTGTAGTTCAATTTTTTCTGGAGAGATACTTCAGTTCTTGCTTAAAACACCTCTGAGGGGGTCATATGATAAAATGAATTATTTTATTATTGATTATCATTATTAATACATGAATATGTAATTTATTAGAGTCGATTGTCTATTATGTAAAATATAGATTTATTAAGGATATTCTGGCTTAGCCCAAATAAAGTATAGTTGGATAAGTTCCCCATCAAGAAGTTGAGACAGACATGGTAATATTTTCTTTCCTAATTTACATTTATTCACCATGTACACTATTTTTATTATATTCATAGACTTCATTGTGTTACAATCCATTGGCGGTGGCCTAGTATGTTTTACTCACACCCTGTTTAGGCAGCTGATTAGTTTCTAGATAGGTTTCCTAGATCTAGGTACGAATAAGGGTAATTAAACAATAATGTATTCTTGATTTTCTATATTAGGATACATTCCTAGAGTAGAGGAATGTTCATGTTCTCATGACGATATTATAGATTACCCATTCGTCTATTTTTATATTTCTTATATCATGTCTTGTTGTAAACCTTCTTGAATTTTTACATTGCACACATTTTTTAGATACATGACACTATTTTATTTGTCATGAAATTTATGGTTATGTAAATGGTTTATTTTCATTTCCCTATATATTAACTTTTGTTTTTCATGACTATGATTCCACTGCTTATTTATTATTCACCATTATACCACTCTGATTATGAGGTTTTAGTGTCACTACCACACCATCATAGACACAAATTACTAGTTAAAATACTCTTGTATAATTGGAAGCATGATTATGTCCATGTGGGAAACCATTTTTAGATACTTATATGTGAATCAGGATATAGACATCACAAGGTGGTGTCAGAAGGTTTTTTATTTACACCATTCTTTAATAGTTTTTGATGGGACTTGAATTTCCGAATTTTTTTAATGGTTGTACCGTTTCACCATTGGATAATATCCATGACTTATGAAAGTTATTATGATTATGTATTTTTACCCTTCCTCTATTATGAAAAGGGATAATTGGTCAAACATCATTATAAAATCCTATGAGTTTTTTTCAACTATATTTAAGTTTTTGTTTTCAATGTTACATGAATTTCATACTATATATTATAGTTTTCTAGATTGCTATACTATAAATTTTACTTACATTTTAGGTATGAACAGGGAGTAAATAATTGGTTTCCTAAAGTGTCTCCAAAAAATTAAATGGTATTTCCCTTCATAAATATACTGTGGCACTGTAAACTAACAAATCATCACATGTTTGTGTAAGGATACCTTATAACATGCAGTGAAATGTTACTTGATTTGGTTTAAATGGATGATAGTTGTGATTTAAAAACATTGTACATTTATAAATTGGGAATGAATATCTATATAATCGAATAATCATATATGTTTTAGTTACATTAAAAGATATAATGTAAATGTTAGGTCTCAATTCCATGAAGTTTCAGTTCTATCTTTAAACATCCTCAATTTAAGATATGGGAATGGAAATTCATTGAACCTGAACAGTTTCATAATTATAAAAGGTGTTAAATATTGACTTATAAATGAAAATTTTTCATTTTGAAGGGATACCAATAACATCATAAAAGTTGTATACCTATATAACATTCAATTAAATTTCTATATAACGGGACCTCACTGATTAAAAATTGGATTCATAACAACACCATAACATTAGATTCAGGTAGTTATGTGATGTTTATTAGGTATTGATCCCTTATAACCATCTCATAAAAAAATTAACTATTTTTTTGTAATGTAATGTAGTTTAATTTTTAGGAATTTACTTATAGTTGTAGAGACATTCCTTCACAATAACTTCATGTAATTTTCTAGGAAGGTTATGATGAACACAAACATGATGTGGTGGGACATCACCCACCTGTAGTTTCGTGTGCATCTCATCTAGTAGTACCACATCTTATACCTATACATGGAAGTGTTGCTGAAATTTTATAGGGTTTATTTAGATTTATATAGTCTATTGAGGGAGCTCCATTATCTTCCCCCAGTAAGAATAATTGATTAAAGAGTTCCAATATATGTGTATAATAATTTTATTAGAGGATTGTTGACCATATGATAATATGTCATTGGTTGAGGCCATTATATCTATTTTATAACATATTGATATTCCTTCTAAATGTGGGTAAATCCTATTTTTTACATGCTTCATGGTTCCAACAAAATATGGCGGGGTGTCCTAAATTAGGTATGTCATAATAGGGAGAGGATATGGAGGGATTTGCATTTTAGTTTGTATAATTACTTCCATCTACAAACACAGAGTGATGAATGAGATATGGGTTTTATTTATTTATAGTTGGTTTTTATGCACATTATGAATTATGAATTTCTCTTTATTAACCCCAATAATATCACAAAATCTCATATTAGTGATGATATATTGTGGGTAAAATGTTCTTAGGATGGTCCTGTGTATTCTATACGATTATCGATGAAAATTATTTAGTTAACTACACTTTTTGAGATAGTGAGCTAGGCCCCATTTCTAAGCATAACATGATGTAACATATAGTTTTAGGGAAAAATGGATTTTTTATTTTGTAGAGAAGAAACTCATCTAATGGGAGAATGAATTACCGTGAGTCTACATGTGAGGAAAATGGTAGTCAGGCTATATAAACTAGATGTTTTTTGAATACCATTATTGTGGTAGAATGGGTCACTCGAAGCCCCATTATAGTAAAAATATAGTTAATTACTGAGATTTTTTATTAATGGTACACATATAAAGGATTTTAATGAAACATCTCTAGTTCCAAATTATAGGGGAACTACACCAAAAACAAGTTCTATATTTGGAATCAGTGCCTCCAAACCTAGCTAGATGCTAGAGTACTATAAGCTTTTAAGACTAAGGTTGTGCATGTGGTCAAGGAGTCCAAATGTATGATATGCAGTGAATGTAAAGCAAAAATGATCAATTATTATAGTTTATAGATATGGGATATGAATATGGATAATAAAATATTGTTAAAACTAAAAATGAGGGTTATAGAGTTGGGTCATCTATAATACAAGGTATGATCTTAGTATCCCATACATTGGTAATTACTTTATTTTATATAGCTACTTAACATTCCTTTTTATTTATGCCTATTTTTGAATGTTTTGGGATTAAAATTAAATATTTATGTTGAGTGAAAACTCTAGATAATATTTTATTAATATGAATTAAGTGTATACAACCATAAATAGAGTGACCCATCATTGTTAAAAATTTACATTTTTACTGTACTGTTTTATCCATGATATTACATGTTGTGATATAATTCGTAGGGTGGATAGGTGGGTACCTTATCATATAATTATTTATTTTTATCACAATAGGGTTTAATTTATATCACCATGGAGTGGTAACTATATTAAAAATATATAATTGTGTTCCATGAAATTCGAGCAAGATCTGAGCATAATGGGTTTCATGGAGTGTCAGCCTATATTGATTTTCATTTTCTAGAAAAAGTGGGAATACATCAAACTATTTAATTTCAAGTGTTGGATAATTTTTGGGATACATTTAATAATATTTTTGTTATTGTTATATCCAACTATATAAGAAGTGTTCACCGACAACATTTTTCTAGGAGAATAACCTATATATATCCATGTATACAGAAGGACCTTTACTAGGCTTCAAGAGCATAATAGAAACATAGAGGATCTATATGCCAATGGTTTTATAAGAAAAACGTAACACTATTGAATTTTAACGTATTTTAAATAAATTTTACCTCTTTGATATTTTATGGTACAAAAATTTACCATGATTTAATGATAACAATATTATGTTGATATCTTATAAGAAAAAAACATCATTCTTAAACGAACTATGAAATATATTTATTAAATATGGTTTTTATATAATAGTAATTGAATTGGTTGGTAGGAAAAGGATAAAATGATGTATGAAATATATTAAGAGGTATTGATCCATATATTTTATTGATAATAATCAATCAAATGTTAGTAATGTTAATTTATTCTTTATAAGATACATTTTTGTCAAAAATTTATTATACTACTCTTTGTTAAAATATAATATAATTATTTTTGGAGAATGTTATAATTGTTTTTGGAAAACTTAATACCATAATTAGAAATATAATATAAATATTTTCTTATGAAGAATTTTTTTTACTTCTTAGAAAATTATTATTTTTATGAATATTGAAATATTAATCTTTTAGTAATTTTTTTTCAATAAATAAAGTAATTTGAATGTACCAATATGAATTGAATTAGATTTAAATGTAAAAAATATATTACTGGTTACATTTATATTAATTAATTACATTTCAATAATAATTAGACATTATTTTTATATAATTTTATTTTTAGTCTTAAAAAATGATTTTTGTGAAAATTGTTTTTAAATGCATAATATTCAACCATTTTTTGTAATTAAATTAATATTTAATAATGAATGATTTAAATGAAATTTATATATATATCAAAATAATTTAATTTAAATATTTCTCAATATTATTACAATTTATACATTTAATATAATATCATATTATACTTGAACGATGTGTTACATGAAAACACAATTTTTGACACGTTTGTGAGTTTTATTATAAATTATGATCTACCACTTATATGAATTGATTTTGGAATAATGGATTTATTTTTTGGAATTCAAATTATTTATTTTAAATAAGAATTTATTTTAATTTTTATATTTCATAATTAATATTGAAAATAGTTGAAATACTTAACCTTATTTAAGGTGAAAATGGATTACCGGGGATTTAAACTATGAAAATAAGTGTGAAAATGATCTTAAATCTTTTATTAATCTTCTGTTATGGCCATATTTAGAAATCATAACAGAAAATAATATTTAATGATAGAATATGGAGTATTTTTTAATGTCAAAGATGCAATTATGAATTATTTTTTTCCAAAATTCTATGTGTGTCCTCCTCAATTATGAATGATATCTCACTGTCCTCAATTAGTCACACACATCAAGCCATTTTTATCAATCAAACACTAGAAAATTATAACCCAAAAATACATATCCACATTATATAGGTGATAGACTTGAAAAATTATCAAACTTATGGCATTTAATATGATTTTTAGAATTGGCCAATCCAATCAAAGTTAATTATCTTCACTAATCAATTAATTTTTAAATCATATTTTTAAGCCTTCAATTATGTCCTAAAGAATAAAATATAATAGAAAAATTAACTCCCAAATAATAATATTATATTATTCATATGGAATAATGTTTATCAATATTTGACATCATCAAATTGGAAATAAATTCATCGATCGTGTGTACTAAAGACTACCGCCTCGCGAACCAATGTAATGTTTTTTCCACCACTAAATCATGTTGATGGTCATTATGATTCAAATAATGAATATATATAAAACATGTTTCATTATATAAATTCTAGAATATTAATATACCAACATCTTCCTCAATATTTCACCCATTAATTTAATGATATTGTTACTCATGTGTATATACGACCAACTATCTCCATGAAGATATGTGTGTCATTTTATATATAGAAAATTGATAAATGTTTCGAAAAATGAATCCCACTTGTAAATATGATATTTATAACATAAATTTTGATGGAAAATATTTATTGTAATTCTTATAAATCAAGATTATTATTTTTTATAATGATAATACTAGTTTATTTAATTATATAATTTTGTAAATAGAATTTATGAAATACACATGTACCATTAGTTATGAATATCCCTCATCAGTTCACAGTAATCTACCATTGGTTTTTACTATATATCATTATTTAAGACAAGACCTACCAGTGATGTTCATCTACTACTAGAGTGGTTCTGCCTATATAGTTGTGATACCGCAAGATCACATCTCCTCGCAGATTTATACTACCACCATACCAAATATAATATCAGAATAAATATACTGATGATGAGATCCACCATTATATATGATGATCCTCCATGATTATCTATACCATTGGACTGATCAACCATAAAACTAATATACTATTTTTCTATGCTACCATCTAAGATAGTATTCATCCCTCATGCTACCCTTTCTATTTTTTTAATATAATTCATCCAATGGATAGTTTAGGGGATAATGAAAACTATATATTGTGGAGTTATTAATAATTTTACCCAATCCACTCCATGGATTCAGTTATGGTAATAGTCATAGTTTTTTGATTTAGTTCTCAATACGATGATATAAGATATCATTGTTATTATCCCTCAATGGATAACTTGACCTAGTGATATATTTTTTAGGGGACTCCATTGTGCACATGTGTGGCTTACATGATTATAACTATGTGAGTATGAAAGTGTTAAATATTGAGTGGATAAATAACCTTTCTTACAGGAAATCAAAATACTAGTGCATGGATCCTTACTGAATATAAAAATAATTAAAAATGAATAACGTTTGAAGACTCTATTATACTCAAGATTAATATACAAAAGAACATGTTCATTCACATTGACAAGAAAAATTCAAGGACCTATAAACAAATAAATAGTTAAAAATAGAGGAACATCATATTTTATTATATATACACATTCTATGTTTTTAATGCTTTATATTTGAGAAGTATGTTTTTATCTCTGTTTATCTGTATAAAATTTTTCATGATATTTAACTAGAGTCTACTAAACACCCTCTCAAAAAATTTGTTTATTTTTATTCCCCAATAAACAATATAGGAGGTCATATATGGAAGGTATTTTTTTCCACCCACATATAACATTAGATGATTCTCAGAACATGGGAAACCTTCTTTTTATTATTTTTAAAAACCTTATCCATGTTGTGGTTCTGATTGTTGTTATAAAAATATTCTAGGACTAAAAATTTTTTCAATTGGAGAGGAATAAATATTGTTTGGGACCCATTTTTATAGTATGTTTTTTATTTATGTTCATTTAAATGATTAACTGAATTGTTTTATTTAAATTTTTAAATATAACATTTACCATTATAGATGGTCTTAACATTTTTTTCTATAAAGTGTTTTATTAATTAAATTAATGCTAAAATTTAACATTACTTTAATTTTTTTAATTTATCCCTAATACATTTTCGAAAAATTTATTAAAGATCAAATTTATATGATTATACTATTTTGATTAAATTTGTGTTTTTAATAAAAATGAGATTTCATTTTTAAAAAATTTTATTAATATTTTTAGGAACTCAATAGATCCCCACTTGAGTTAATCACTTAGAAAAAAGTATATAGTTATTTTGGTTGTGGAACTGAATCCGATAAACAAGAACCAGAACATTCATGAAACAATTCCAGAGAAAACATGGATATTTACACATGAAATAAAAGTAATAATAAAATAATAATAATAATAATAAAACATGGTTAATGAAAAAGATATTAGAATTCATAAAAACACTATATATGAAATTATAAACCTGAATATTATTATTATATTACTTTATAACATTACTAAAACTATTATATAAGAAGTTATATATTGTTTATCCAAAATGAAGTGTGAAGTATGAGATTATATTTTATTTTACTTTCATTGATCTATATTTTAATTTTATGCACATAATTTCTTTATATAATGTATATTAGGATCATTTTACATGAATCTCAATAATACTTCACACTTCATGGTATTTTATGTCTTCCTTTTTATTATTTCATCCTAGTAGATTTGACATTAAAATTAACAAGTGGTAAACAATCTCACAACTCAATTTCCATTTATTGTGGTATATTACATAGTAATTGTCATAGATATTATATAATTATGTTTGTAATGAGGCATATGTATTACCTATTTTATTTTTACATCATTAATCTCTTTATATTCATGGTACTTATTATTTATTATTATTTTATTTCTTTCCTCGGGCTTACAATACAATCATTACCATTGTGATAATAGAATAACATTTCTATCTCAATTTAATTGTGAATATTTATAAATTAATATCCATTAAAGAAAATTATAGGATAATTGTATAATAAACACATTTAATTTTCTTCATATACTCTTATTCATTAAATTTTTAGCTAATTTTAAAATTTTCATCTATTTGGTATCTAAAATGACTGAGAAAAAGTGTTTAATAAAATGTGACATAATTTCGTACTTCAGCCGAATATCCTTTTTGCTTAAAAAACAATGTTTTGGAAAAAAAATAAAAATATTGTATTACACGTATTTTTGGGTTAATTTTTCCGATGATTTACTTTTTTTTAAATTTCTTATAATGAAACTTCTTGTCATTTTCCAAACAATGAACATATTTTAAATTTCATATAAGAATTTTAAATGAATATTTTTTAACATAATGAGATGGAATAGAACATTTATACCATCATGACCACACATATCTTTGAAGATTAATTCAAAATATTACAATAGTCATTTTAATTAAAATAATTTCCTAATATTCCTGAAATTTTTACTTTTTGTATGAGATTATTAAATTATGGACTATAATTAATAAATTTCTATACACCAACTCTTAAATTTGCCTCAAATTACAACAAATAATCTATAAGGATTCCATAATTATTATTATGATACCATATGTAATATACCGAACCCGCACTTCTATATTTTGAACTAAAATATGCTATGAATTTTCATATAAATTATAAATGAAAAATACACAGTGATTTATAAAACAAAGGATGTTTTTCAGTAAGGGTTCTGGAGAATTAGAAAAAACTCGTAAAATTTGTTAGAGTTGTATAAAATTTTTAACATGGGATGAGAATTAAATTTCAAAGTAAGAGGTTCTAAAAACCATTAATTTTTTTTATTAAATATCATTTAGAAACTATTTTAATACACTTTATATCAAATATAAATATTTGATATATAAAATTGTTTTAAAAAACACTTAGAATTTTGAAATTTATTCTAAAAAATAACCATTATAAAATAATCTTATTACTCATTGAAAATCACTTGATTATAATAGTAAATTTATAGATTAATATGAAACTATTCTTATCTTATAAAATCCATGTGGAAACATAACAATATCACTGGTGGAGCGATGTCTTGTTGAGGTCATGTGTTTAATCCCCCTTCCTCGTCATCTCAATTGATAATCATGAAGAAAATTAATTTTTAGAAAATATTTTTTTGATGATCTATTTTTTTTAATCAAAACCAATCAAAAACCCATTGAAATAATACGTAATTTATTTTCATATTCCAATATAAATATTTTCTATTATTGTTATAAAATATGGATTTTTTGCTAAATCCAATGGTATAGAAAATAATTTCTCATATTTAACTAACATAAACATAAAAACTCTAAAATTAAAATAATTGACTGAATTAAAATGAATGAAATGAAAATAATTAGAAATTATTCCTATATATATTAACATGAATAAAATTTATAGTAATTGAACAATATGTTACACAAAAAACTATAGAATGTATGATTTGTAGATATTTTTAATAAAAATAAAATTCATTTAAATGGAAAAATCATAAAATTAAACCATATGAAATAAATAATTTGTTATTATTTTATAATTAGATTGAAATATTTGAATTAAATTAAATTAAATAATGTATTATCTAATATATATCTTCCATTATATAATTTTGGAGCCTAAATCATATTTGTTCTTGAAAAATTCAAATCCATACAAAAGGTTTTCATTTAAAGGAAAAAATGATTTGCATAAAATGGTAATGTAAATTAACTTCTATTAAGTATAAGGATCAAAAATGTATTCTACAAAATAGGCTTCCTCACAATCACATTATGAAAATAGAATATATTTCGTGATGAGAAAACCATAATATAAGGAAAATCATGTATAACTCATGAATAAAGTCTTCTTTAAATACTGGAACATTAAAAATTATCTAGAAAAAAATATAATGATATTTTGATGGTCTTATTATATGTATATTCACTAAAATATTACAAAATGAGATGTTTATTAAAATATGTGACCCTATTTCAAATACTAATTCCTACTACACCATTATAAAAAAAATTCATCAGCCATTTAATAGTAATAAATATAAAGATTAAATTATTAATCATGATATGAAAAATTAATCATATCAACTCAAGGTGGAATATCTTTAAATACTTCTAGTTTTCACTACTCTAATCTATTAACAACCTTCCTATTTAATAAAAGATTAATGTTTCATCGATAGTATTTTCTGGGATATCAAAAATATTCCACATTCCTCACATTCATGTAGGGTGTTTATATTCCCCATAAATGAAAAGTGTTTTAGCATTTGTAATGTAACCATTTAATCCATATATATATATATATATTATATTATTAATCATTTTCTCTTCATTTACGTAGGATAATACGAAGGAGAAGATTTATGTTTCGGTGCTAAATCTTTCATCATATCTTAAAATTGATGAAATTATTCTATGGATGACTAATATATTATACGTATATACATACATACATATACAATTATATTTATTCATTTATATTCAAGGGATGCTGTTCTCATAGGAAGGCATCGATGGTGATGGTTATACAATGGCTAACCACCACCGAGCTGGTGTAAAGAAGTAGTGATGGCGTATAGAAGATGGTGGCACGACTTAGTTGTATGTGAAGGTGATGATGGAGTGAGTAGAAGCTTTTGGGAGAATACAATAAATAGTTTGGACTTCCCCATATATATATATATACACACATGTTTTTTTAAATATATCCCATTTATATTAAAATAATAATTATTATTAAAATATTGTCATTTTAAAAACACACACAGACACACACTCACAGATTTTATTATTACATACTCATGATTAAAATTGGCCTCTATTATATTTTTTTTTTCAAAAAAGACAAAATTAAAAATACCAATATTTTTAATTATCAGGAATTCAAAATAATTCAGAATAAAATTTTTAATGCATGTACTTATAAACTATTTCTTAAAAACTATTTATCATAGAGTAATAATATATTATTTATCATATTAACATTTTATAATGAAATAAATATTTTTAAAAAATATATTATTAAAAAATAAAACAAATTGTCTTCATATACGAATAATTTCAAATAAAAATGATTTCAAAAAATATACACTTAAATAGAATATATATATATATATATATAATTATATTTTATGAAAAATGATAATATACAAAAGAAATTAAATGTTAAAACAGAATTCTAAATGATAATATATGTTGGCTTATTTTATGAATAATGTATTTATTTAGAGAAAAATTTAATTAATGGAAAATAAAGTGATATTTTATAAGTTGAATAAAATATTTTATCAACGATAGAAGATAACATTGTTTTTTAAATAAAATTTAAAAAACCATTCTTTGTTTTTAAAATTTATAAAAAAAAAATAATTATGAAAGAATAACTATTTATATTTCCTGGGATGTTACAATATGTATAAGAGAATGACTAATAGAAAACATAATTACAAAATTTAGGAAAAATATATTAGGGAACATAACCATAGAGTAGATTTTTCTGATAATTATATAGATGTAACCAAATTTTAGGTATGAAATAGATTATTTGGTTTTTCATATCAATACATCCATATATTGAAAATAATATTGGGAATGGTTATGGAGAAATTGTATATACAGGTAATAACTATGAAAATTATGGATTTCGCATTAACTTGATTATAGGCTGGTTCACGATAACAAGCATTACTACACAATTTTTTTACACTCTCATAAATATTGGGATAGAATAATACACATTTTCTTTATAAACCATTATGGTGGATTTTAATATATGATGAAAATGCATGACTTAGTTTAAATATATGGTGTCTTAAATTCAAAAGAAAGCGAAATGATTAAGAAATCCTATAAATGATTATATGGTTTTCCCCAATGACTATTTCTTCTCAAAAGATGCCTTTTGTTTTTGTAAAAGGGTTGATCCTGATGGAATCATGTTAAAATTGAATACATTATAAAATGTGGTTATTATGAGAAACCAAATGGTATGATGTATTGATGGAATGTTATCATTATTATTCCTAATAAGTTATCATAATATACGATTAAATATCTATACTTTAACCAAATCTGGGAGAAACTAAACAAAATAATGATGGAGTCTTATAAGATCTTGGGTTGTTGGGACCATGTAGGGGAAAGGGCTCGATTTCCACCATTCCATAAATTATGTTATTATAACCCATGATAATTTCTCAATGGAACACAAAAATGTTTTATTTGTCGAAATTAAATGAATAAGGTGATTAGTTTTTGAGCATGTACGAGGATTTTAGTGGGTAGAAATAATTTTGATCGTTGAATCCATTTATAGTTAGTTGTAGTGAATGTTCGGAAGTAGGGCATTATCCGATTCGATTCCTTCATTTTGATGGATATATACTAGACCTTGTTGAAAACATTGATAAATTAAAAGTGTTAAATTTTTTTTGTGTAGTGATTCAATATTTACATTATAGAATTATTTTTATCAGTGGTATTTTGGAACTAAGTGTCATGAAAAATCTATGAATTATTTTAATTTTATATGTATATATATATTGATATAATATTGAATCAAAAATTAGGGAATCCCCATATGGGTTTATGAGAATAAGGGTCATCAACAGTCCAATGTCTTAAATTTTATGGTTTTGAGGTTATGGAATTATATCAATATTAAGGATATTTTCATGGAAATTTATCGAAATATAACTCATTGGTTTGGTATGTGAACAACTTATTTAAGGAAGAATTTGTTTACATATTATGTGCATAAGATTAATGTTATTGGTAACCATTAATGTTTATATTTTCATTGATGTTTTAGTAATTATGGGACCTCATTTTTTTTAATATGATAGGAATCATAATTGTATCGTTATATAAAAATCACAACCCACATTCTTGGTGACAATCCGTCACATTAGGTGAGGCCAAGTGTCTTGAACCCATAACCGAAGGGAGATAAAGTTGACACTTTTACCACTCGCCTACATGATATACTTGTTAATATGTAATTTTTTAACTTAAAATATTTTCTAAATAAATATAAAATTGAACTTCAGGTATTAGAGTTGGGGTTTAGTGAATAATGTATTATATTAACTTGTGGTAACCATTTTGGTTTTGGTAAATATTACAAAAAATATTTAAATGATTTCCATTCTTTTATGGATATTATGATCCTTTAAAGGTAAAATTTGATGATTTAGAAATGAAAATTTATTTTTTATAATCAATCCTTAGTGTAAGAGATCTAGTGTAAATCGATCAATGAAAACCCAAAGGATGAAAATTTAGTTATTAAATAGAAAGATATGATGTAATTATATTTTCTTATATACATATATATTAAAATAATTCCACAACTTTTAGGAAATGATTAGGAAAAAAATACTATTACTTTAATATTGTATGAATCAAATATTATTTTAAATCATAATATACATATATGCTTTTTTTTGTTTTTATCTTTCTCTTGATCACTCATTTCTGGTGATCAATTATATCTTTTACTATCCATAATTATTTACTATTTTGATCCATGTCCGTGTTTTCACCTCCCACAAATGTTTTTATACTACAATAATAGATTTTTTATTATATATTTCATTGAACATTTCCTCTCTATCTCTTATCAATATTATGTTTTGTTAACCATTTTTAAATTGTATGTTTTCAATAAAATAATTTTTAAATTTCATACCCCTGATTTCGATCAAAATGTTACAATTTATGTGGAGAGAATTTATTGGTGGTGGGGTGAATGTGATACCATGATATTTTAAAATATTTTAAATTATTTTCATAATTTTTTTATATCAATTGTTTCACTCAACCCTAATATTTTAAAATAATATCATTATGTTTGACAAGGTATACAACAAGATACACCGAGCTTAAACAACCCATGAAAAATATTATTTAATGAAGACCATTCTAATATTATAATTGAATTGGTGGGTATTAAAAGGATTGAATTAATTTGGATATAAATATACAGGACCTAATAAATTAAAATTATTTATAATAATATCTCAAATTATAGTAAAGCCGTTTTAATATTCAAAGAATTAGTTTTCATAAAAAATGATTTTTACCACTCTTTCTGAGATTATTTTTTTCATTTTTTCCACTATTATAAAAATTAAATGTTATAATTAAATAAATGTTTTAAATAATCATATAAAAACTATATTATAGTTAATTTTTTTATTTTCAAAAGAGAGTTCCTTTTTCACTGAATAGTGAAAAATACTACTATTTTTGAAACTGTGATCTCATTTCTATAAACTAAGTAATTTAAAAGTATTATTTTTATTATATTTTTATTTAAAATTAAAAAAAAATCAGAGATTAAATAATTAATAACATTTTGAATCATCATTATACTCGAATATTACATAACATTATCTTAAATCTAAAACAAAAATTTTTCTGAAAAATATTCTTAAATGAAAAATCATCCGCCATTTTAATTAAATAAAAGAATCAATAATTAAGTATAAATTGAAATTTATTTACATATTAAATATCTCACTACATGAATCTTAATCCATATAATTATTAATATTATTCATATAGTTATTATTAGATAATCGTATGACTGCAAAATGCATTTCTTGAAAACACGATCCATGACACAAATAAGGGTTTTATTTTTAATTCAAATATAAAAATGATTTTAATTGAATTTTAAAAATGGGATCAATATTTATTCAGATAGATTAATTTATATTTTATAGATATTTAACACAAATTTTAATTCATAATAAGTAGTGAAAATAGAAAAAATATTTTACCATTCTTGTTGTGAAAATGGATTTACCAGTGATTAAACTAATATGATAAGTGTTAAAATGAACTAAAACCCATTCTAAATCCTATTTTATAGAAATTTTTAGACCTAATAACATATAAGGTTTGGTAAAGATTCATTTTGTTTTGCATTTTTTTTCTCATAAAAAACACGTGTACAATTTATTTTTTTCAAAACATTTATATGTGTCTTCCTCCTCAATTAAATAAGGGAACACCTCCCCTCTCATATTCACACCAATAAAGACATTTTTCATGCAAAAAAACAAATATCACTACCCAAAAACATTATCTATATTATATTGTTTCTTTTAATCCAAAAATACTAACCCCAAGGGCCTTAAAATGAGATCCAAATGAGGATCTTATAACTGAATGTAATTGTTACTACTGATAATGATACCAAACATTCGAGCATATAAGCTGAATAAATTGGTTTACATGTTATATATCATTTCAAAAAAACACCTATCTCTACCATGAACAATAAAAATTAATGATTTATGAGTTTACTAAGACCCTATCTAGAATTTGGATGAAAATGGTTGGTCAGAACAAGAGACATTGGATAAAAAGAATCCCCAAAACCCTATAGGATTATAAAATTATGACTCATAATCCCACACAAGTGACTCCATATTCTATGGTGTATGGATTAGATGTAGTCCTACCCATTGATATTCTGTTATCATCAACCCATATAACTATTTATTATTAGTTCATGTTAGACGGGGTTGCAAAGTTATTTCTGTCTGAATTGGACACTCTCAATGAGAGAAGAATATGAGCCTTGAAAAATCTAGAGAGAAAGAAGAAAAAGATATCCATATCATTCAAAAAGAATGTTACTCTCCACTACTAATTTCATGGTGAATCATTATTGGCTCTATGGATTCCCATGATACCTGGAAGAAAACAATAAAAGTTTTATCCCAAATTGGAGGCAGCGTACATCATTCATAAGGTATATGAAAATGGTGCATAAAATTTGGTAACCATGGATGATGATTAAATTACTCCTCCCACCAATACCAAGATCCTTAAATAGTACATTGTGTTAATTGTTCATCCTTCCACATTTCATTAAACTATACAGCATTTCACCCTATATGATGTTAAACGGTTTTGTCCCTCATGATGTTAATCTTCATAGATATTTATAAATAAATGTGGCTTTTTTACCAAACATCATGGATACATAGGAATTACTAGAAATATTTTCTATTGTCTAGTATCATGTACCTTCAACCATTCAAGACAAGTCTCTCTTGGGATCAAGTGGTGAGGTGTATATTTTTGTGATCCTCAGAAAGGTCAGGTTATAACAGTTGCACCATGTAAATAACTTAGGAATATTCCAATGGACTTTCTTCCTTAATAAATTATGTTAAAATGAATAGAATTTAAAAACTATATATGTCTTGATTCCCATATTTATGGGAAAAACAGGAACTCCCAGAAATCTAGTCGTTGGGACCATCCATAAATTCATTCTTTCAGCCTCTTATCATGAGATATCTCTTAGGAGAAAGTGGTGTGGTGTGGATTTCCATAATATTCATGAATGTGGATTTCATTTTTCCATGCTGGGTGTACCACATCTCATGATACCATTTCCTACAATGGAATAGATGCATGATAATACAATTTATTCCATCATTTTTTCCTTACATCATGATGCTATACTTCCCAAAATTGAAGAACAACGTGTGGCATGATTACCATCATTTGGGATACGTATCAATGCTAGCAAATTTTACGTTCTGGTCTTTCCACTGGTTCATAACCCTTCTTTATCCCTATTAATCCTTTAAATTTGGAATCATTACTTTACTATTCCATAATTATGATTCCTCTAAAGTATTATTCCCATAAGAAAGAGATTGAATCTGTCCATATCATATGAATTTTTAATGTGATAATATGTGTTGTTATGTAGGACCTATACTGATGGATTATGAATAGATATTCTCTCATTCCATATCCATTGTCCAAGTGTTAACTAATTTAGTTCTCTGCACTGTTTCATGTCTAAAGGGCCCACCCACAATAGAATGGTCTCACGCCACTTTGTCTTACATACCATTTTAGGCCAGCACCACGAAAGACTATGGATGACACATTGATGTAGCTCTGACATTTCAAAAATGTCCCGCGGTCGACCCTCACATGTTTGTTCCCGAAATAGGTAACACAATTTAGATGCTCTGTCTCGAATAAGGTTAGCAGTTATACTCCATTTTCATGCCACCACCATTATGTCTCAAATATAAAACATTGTGAATCGAATCCATTTATACATCCTTATATTCAATAGGTACTTCAACACGCTCGGTGTTACCACATCATGCACCTTTGAACACTGTGAAGGCTGATCAATGTCATTGGGAAACCCATCACATAACTTCTCTTTTAACCTTCTTGTGTTCATACTTGTGTTTAAGAAATCCACTTCACACCTTGTTTCTCACACTCATCATTGCAAAAATGGGCTTATGAGTCATTGTATGGATTTTCGCCACATAGAAGAAACATAGTTCCATACTGTACAAACTCTATGACCATTAAACTAGGAGTTTACATCCCATTCAAAAAATGTTAAATTTAACATCTATGTCTAGGAATTATGAATTAAAATTGTTTGTGGATTTTCCTTGAGGAATGTGTGGTGCATTATTGGATCTATTCAATCCCCTTTCATGACATTTTTCATCTGATAACCACACTATATATTCTTATTTGGGAATCCTCATTCTATGGTTCTAGATCCGTGACCTAAACTATGATCCCAAACATCCTTGTTTCACAAAAATAAACTAAATAAAAACTCAAATCATTATCATATTTGGGTAAACTATATATTTTTCATCCAGTATGTATGATGGTGAACTACGCAACATTACGATTTTTTCACCTGATAAGACTTATCGCCATGGAATTGGCCATTTTCCTTAACACCTGTAAGAATTACATGTGGCTTGATTCCCATACTTATGGGATACATAGTGACACTCAGAGATCTCATATCTAGGACTAGCTATAGATTCTAAATCTCATCTCATTTTTCATTTTCCTTGAGTATCATATGTGGATGTGTGGTGTAGTGTTGGATTTCCCTGATCCTCATTCACATCGAGTTGCCTCATGCCGACAAACCACACATCTTTCCTCTACATTGTCCAAACTAGATAACCTTAAACTATGATTTTTCAGGTCCCAATCACCTGACAATAAATTGTATAATAGACATGATAATATCATCTGAGAGAATATCACCCCCTATTTTATTTAGCATAGGACATAATCCAAGCCACCTTAAAGAACTACATGTTGCTTGATTACTATCCTTAGGGGATACATAACGATGCTGAGACATATTATCTCCAGCACCAGCCATAGAATTATAAATTCTACTTCTTTTTTTCTTTTCTTCTGGGTTCCCCTTTGAGATTATGTGGTTTGATGTGGATCTATTTGGTCATCATTCATATTGGGTTATCTCCCACACCACACACTTATCTCTTGAGATGTTATTTCCTAGTCACATGAAGACAAACATAATTATGTCTTTTTCCTGACCACAAGATGTAAAAATTCATTGATACAACCCTTGAATTGTTTGAAATTTCTTTCAAAGTAACATGATCCTTAAATGAAGATATGGTCTCCCCTATGGATGTTCCTCAACAACATTCTTGAATGGGTGGTGGTCTGAGACTTGGAGTATTGGATTTCATAAGGACATTACCCTAATCCATTTCTACCCTTCATGTGTCCCTTTATCTAGTTCCCCATTATCTTCAAAATTAAATGGGACCATGTGATAAACCGGTCTCATGAATTTTTTGTTCACCTATCTTTTTGTTCCAATATCCCAGTGGCCTTTTGACAATGCATTGAGTTAGGACCTGTGTCTCAAATATGGTCGGTAGTCAACCATCAGTTGTTCATCCTAAGTGTTTGTAGAACTATATGTGTAATGTATCTCAAATAAGGATTGAATTTATCATCCATGTTTATTCCACTCTTACTGATTTCCATATATTAGTTACAATGATTCACATTTTCCTCCCCCATCTGTTTTTGTGGATACCCAACAATCCTGGCGTTTTCCTTCTATGAATCAATGTATGTAGAGTGGGAATGATATTATGGTTGGTAATTACCTACATGTATTTACATTGCGATATTTTTTCACTCCCATATGATGGGAAAATCATAACATCACACCTTATTTCCCAAACCGAGCATGGCTCATGTGGGATTACGGGCCTTGGTGGGATTTTTATCTGTATATACTATCCAAACAACTTTTTGATCAACTATATGTATATTAATATGAAATGATTATATATAATTATTCATTAGAGAAGTGTATGGTGTGGTTTAGAGATTTTTTGTACCCATTCATGTTGGTTTTTATAAAGAAATCCATAAAAATCTATCCTGAGGAACCTGTTTTTTATTTATGAGATGAAATTATAAGGCATGGGTTGACCTAATCATATTACCTCAAACTGTTGAATCGTCATCATGATTTCATGACTACATATAATACATAATTTTCCCATACTCTATTTAGAGGTAATAACATTGGGTACTAGTTATCAACCATGTCACTTATCAAGACCAACATATGTATTGATTCCGATAATGAAAACCCTGATTTCCATCCCGATCTAGCTGCTAAAAATCAATAAAAAGAAACACTAGAAATATCTAATACCACTTTTCTCTATAAAAGGGTTATATATTTAAAGGGAAAAATATCTCAAAAAAACAACATGTGGAATGATTTCCATTATCATCAGATTTGTAGTGATGCCCACATCATCAATCTCAGTCCTAGTGGAAACATTATTTCACCTTTCAACATGAAATCACCTATTTGTTTCACGTGTTGTTTAAAATCATGAGATTTTAGAACATTGTATGTCTTGATTCCCATCCTTATGGGATATGTAGTGACACCCTGAGAGTTTTTCTTTAGGGCCAGCCACAAATTGTCTCATCTATGATCTCTGAAAATAAACTCTATATAGTTCATCTTAAGATAACCATGTGACTAGTGGTCTTCTTTTACCTTGTTCACATTAGGTTTTATATCATGTGTGCCAAATTTGTACATTTGAGAAGAGAACTCCTCTTTATGGTCCATTAAACATGAATTAAAATACATTTTATGCTTTCTCTATGATATGTACTATGGTGTTGGGCCTCCGTGGACTTATTCATGTTGGGTTTGTCATAACACCACACTACACATCCACATAAGCTATGGCCTGCACTCTATGAACATAAACTAAGAAACCAATTTCCTTAATTGATGTTGGTAAACTACAACCATGCATTGATCATGTTCAAGATGCCCCAAAAAAAATTTGGTATACATTCACATCCTTTCTAGAGAGTATTTTTCCCATTGGTGTTGTTATCCAACTACAATGATCTCAAGAACTTTGTACGGCATATTCCAATCATCACATGATATGCAATGATACCCAAACATTTTGTCTTGGGCTCGTCTATAAGTTTATTAACCTATTTTTTTCAATTTGGCCTTTATTCATATTACGGTTGGTATGCAACACATGAAAATATTAACCCTCATTATCATAAGGTTTTCCCTGACCGTGTGGTATATATACCCTATGATTGACCATCTTCCTCTCATCCAAGAAAATTGACATTAAACTGTTCTACATGGTCTGCACTGTGTAACCTTAAACTATATTCACACATGGGACTGAATATCACTCTCTTATATACCCATTCCTCACTTTGAGGCCTTCTTGGTTTAGGTTTTTTTATCATTCTTAAAATCCATATGAACCCCTTGATGAAATAATCTCATTTCATATTTGGATCATCTCACATCTTGGGACAACAACGTAATAGAACATTGGCAGCATTTAGTGAGTCATGTGTTTGGAACATGGCCAACTGTTAATCCCAAACTTGCTCACCTAATTATTGTTTAGTTTTGTTATGGTGTCTATGTTTTGAATATCATCGATGAATGAGCATTGCATACTAAGTACCCTTATATCATGACCTTGAACATCTCGACCAAAACACCTTTTTACAATTTTGTATCATTGTATGATTGTTTTTCATAGTGTCACCATCGATGTAACATCCCCAAATGGTAAAGGGTTAAATGACTAAATGATATGACTCATGTCAACAAGGTGCACCTTCCTTTTCGGGAGCCTACCTGATTAGAACTCCATAGTAAAGCCTACTTGGCTTGGAGTAGTGATCAGGATGGCTGACCTCCTGGGAAGTTTCCCAGGGTGTGTGTGAGTGAGAACAAAGCACACACGAAAGGACATGTGTTGGCATATGGGGATTATCATTAGTCAGATGACACGTTCAGGAATGTGGATGGACCCTGGGGTGGGACCCACATGTCTGCGGGGCAACTGGTGGTACCTGGTGGGCCAGGACCCGACGGCCATGTTAAGGCGGGGTGGTTGTACTGTCACTGGGACCCGGTTGTCACATTTGGTATCAGAGGAGGAACCCAGCCTTAAGTGTGTGGTGCACTGCCTGGGTTGAGATGTAGGGCCCACAACGAGGGCGTTGTGCTCTAAAGGGGGGGTGATTGTAACATCCCCAAATGATAAAGGGTTAAATGACTAAATGATATGACTCATGTCAACAAGGTGCACCTTCCTTTTCGGGAGCCTACATGATTAGAACTCCATAGTTAAGCGTGCTTGGCTTGGAGTAGTGATCAGGATGGGTGACCTCCTGGGAAGTTTCCCAGGGTGTGTGTGAGTGAGGAAAAAGCACACACGAAAGGACATGTGTTGGCGTGTGGGGACTATCATTAGTCAGATGACCCGTTCATGCATGTGGATGGACCCTGGGGTGGGCCCCACATGTCTGCGGGGCAACTGGTGGTACCTGGTGGGCCAGGACCCAACGGCCATGTTAAGGCGGGGTGGTTGTACTGTCACCGGGACCCGGTTGTCACAATCGACCTATATTCCCACCTATCATGTAAAACTCTAGTACCATTCATTTATTACTACTCCGAGAATGGGTCATGTAGGCTTATGAGTTATGGTAGGGCGGATACTAATATGGTTGAGCCACATGAAGCGGTCACTTGTCCGAAATCTATGAACATAAACTATGATCCCCTAAAGAATGTATGGTGTGGCATTGAACTTTATTTGGTTCATTCATGTTGGGTTTTTCCCTCAATGTACATATATAAATCCTTTATGTTTGTTCCTCGGTGTTCTTATGGTGCCCCATTTGGTTCATTCACATCAATTTTATCTCCTCTATGACATGAAAACATTATAGGAATAGAAATAATTGTCCATGTGACATGACTTTAAATTATTTTTCGTAGTCTAGGAAGGGTGAAATTAATCCAGGTTTGACATAAAAGTCATTTGACGTTAAAATACACCATGTATCATCTTTATCATACAATGTAAAACAACTCATTCATCATCCTACATTGATGGACGTGAAACTAAAAAGTATCCCAAGTCCTAACCTAAGAGGTTTTCTCCCAATGTGTCATTCATTTTCAATATTGTTAGAATCCTCAACTATTAGTCAACATCCAACTTGAAACCCCCTTGAGTGTACATGAATAATCATTTTTTAGAATGATACAACAACATAAATATTCTCTAAGTCACGATGGAATAGTTTCATGAGTGATATAATTCTTCCAAACATGTTGTCACTTCACTCCACTCATTTCATGACACTTATTTGGATCCCCATAATCATTCATATCTGAAGGGACCCCATGAAAAATTGGATATGCTATTTTGGAACACCTACAACCCTAATCCAAAACCCCAGAAGATATCAGATTTCATTTCGAGTTAGGTACCATGTTTCTTATAAGGCAAGTGGTCAAACATCAATTTTTTTACCGATTTTAGGATGATGTTATGAATACTGTGTCTCAAATATGGTTAGTAGTTATCTCATATTGGAATGTTGTCCACATAATGATTCTGAATTTTTAGTATTACGATTCACATTTTCCATTTTACATTCGTTCATATTAATTCAAAAACCCTATTTTCTTTTCTGCTCATGCACTTGAGCACATTGGAAATTGAAAATTCGTTGTTTATAGATACTTATTCTCTACATACATTCCCTATTGGCCATTACAATCCTAAAGGCGATCAATGTGTTATTTTGTTGATGGAAAAGTCACCACTATTTATCATTATCATATAGGATAATGATCATATATTGAATCTTCTTTCTCATATTATTAGATACTCACATGGGTTTAGTTATTTTGGGTTTCATGTTTCTTCAAGGATATAGAGATAAATTAGGCCATATGACATGCATTATCCTTAATGTGGTCCTCAGAATGTGGTCCATGTCGCACCTTTTCTCTTCATTGGACCTCATTATGAGGGGCGGGGGGTGTTTGAACTTGAAAAATAATCCAATGGTTGCAAAAAAATATTTCTAATGATCATCCATGATCATATTCTATTATTCAGGCCTCCACTGGACTTGTCTTGGGGCCCAAATAGATTTACGGACCAGAAGTTATGCCCGTTAGAATATTGAAAAAAAAAATCTGTGTGGAGCCCATTTGTGGAGATCGATTTTACATAGATCCTTCCAAGATCATGATAAAAGTTTATGGGAGGCACAAATAGTATAACGTGCCCCACAAACACAACAAATACAATTGATGGTTTCCTATCTGAGTCTTATGACCCCCACAACCACTATGAAGCTAATTGATGGTGGTCTCCACTAATCTGATGATCCCACACCTCTTCATAGAGATTATTTTTTATCTGAGGCAGACGTCTGATCCTCACAAGACAACTATAGATATATATTTTTGGATCACCCCCTCCAGATGGTTTTTACTCCAACCATTCACCTTTTGAGATCACTTTTACTGAACCTCTTGAAGCACCATGAACCCGAGAGAAAAATTAATTCCACATGGTACTAAAGTATCATGAAACCCCCTTTACCTTATTCAAATTTAATATTTCATGTGGTAGTAATTCGCTAAACAAAGTTCAATGCCCCTAATGAAGTCATGTAACATGGAGCACCCTGTTTTGTGAGATACTCTTCTCTATGGACCTATAGGTTTGTGTATAGTGATTTGTTTCTCCTTGTGTGGTGTGTCATGTTTTGTTTCTCTACATACTTCTTCTTCACATTGGTACTATAATAAATATTTCTTCTTCAAATAGATACGATAATGCGGGCCCTCGAATGATCACTCAGTCACCACATTGTATCCTATCATTTCTAATTCATACCCTTTCCCATGTATGGGTGTGTACAAATCATTTAAGTCCAATGGGTGAGAAGTGAGCCTACATGCTCTGTGAATCTGGATGTTAAACAGCCAAGAACCATCATCCTTTGGACAAGAAGTTAAATTGTAGCCTCACCCTGTGAAATGCACACGGGGTTCCCTGGAAATGGAATTTTCCCCAGCTACTAATCTCCAAAAGAGTGAGATCTACATCACATGGAATAAGATACTTATTACATATAATGTCATCAGCTCGTTGGGAAGGTAAACTATCCTAGTGTAAGCCCCTAACCATTATGGAAAGAGATATCACCCTTCACATCCATTCCTCTTCCAGACACAAATAATAGAGAGAGGACAAGAACAAGGGACTCTCAATAATCCATCCCTCTCCCATTGGGATTTTCTACATAGGCCACTAACCAAGAGTAATCCTCAATCTCCATCTATCTTGATCGCTAATCTTGTGTAATCCCCACACCATTCCTCGGAAATGCATTCTTCATGACATGGCCACCTAGTCTACTAATACCTCTTGTTTCTCAAATCGAGCATGACTCATGTGGTCCTAGAGAATAATTGTGACCATGACTCTATATGGTCTTCCATAGATTATAAGACCAATTAATTCAAGTCCCAAACAATGTTGGGTTTGTTCTATGCCTTCTATACAGGGTATGTAAGTATCCTATATGGGGTTCAACCCCATCCAATGGTAAAATACAGTGCTCCCTGTTATGGATATAACATCGGGATGTGAAATATTCCCTTTTTAGGACACATATCCCAGATTCACCTCCTTGAGGAATTCTAATCCATCCATCTAGGAATATTTGACACGTAATCCCCACACCACATGTTTGGGATTCCATTTTAGGAATAAGTCCCAATTCCCTTGTAAGAACTACTTGGACGTTCATTCCCTTCCCAATAGGATATATAGGAAGGAACCCTGAGGATCAATCCCATCACTCTCCATACTGCTGCTAATCCATCATTAATTCCTTTATTTCCATCACGATTCTTACCTAGGCCACCACATATAGATGAGATCATTCCTTCCATATAATTGCTTATCCTAGTATCACCTAGGAATCTAACCATCCATTAATATCACACAATCCATCATCATCCAACAAAGAGTTCTTATCTTTGAAGGGCAGCTAATCATGTGTATTCCCCAAATTACCCCTTCGACCTACGTGAGTTTTGATCCCTTTATTCTAAACAAGGTACATAGGACACGTTTCTGAGTTTCAATCCCATCCAATAGTAAACCTCAGTGCCCCATATTTATGTTCCAACTCCCTGATCCACCCTTAGTGGTTTCCATATTAATCGTTATGGTGTGAAAACTTCTATTTAAAAGACACATTTCCTCAAGTCTACCATCATTGATCATTCTGATATTCCCATTCGGTAAACCTTCTAGGTGTTCCTTTCTATGGATACATTTCAGTAATCCAACTCTATGAGACACTTTGACCAACTTCATACCATCTCTAGAAGATAGTAAACTCAAGGCCTACCTCTTGTTAAACCTAAGAATCACAAGGAAAACATGAAAAGGAATTCCATATGAGTAACAATATCTTCTAGATGGTCAACTCACAACATTCCCCATGTAAAAAATTGTATTCCATTTAAATTTTCAGAATACATTCCTCTATAATAAGATACCCCTTGATCGACGTTGGAAGGCTCGGGTTTCAGACCCCTTGAGATGACATGTTATGAGGAAGTATACATGTTCTCTAATGTTCCCATATCCAAACCTACTAAGTGATACACAAAATGAATACATCCCTAAAATATGGTTTCTTCCCTAGATATACCCCCTTGAATGTGTAGATATAATTTGTTTAAGTTACTATAATCCATGAAGATTTTGCAATGGGAATTTGGTTCATGAATGACATCTTAATCTCTAAGGGAGACATGGACCAGACGACGAATTCCAGGGAGGAATCCTGATAAGGAGGAACTAATATCCCATCATCCCAATTAAATAAATGATAATACATTACTAAATAAGTGATGAATTCTACCCACATATAGAAAGTGGTAATATAGGGCAACATTGTGGCCTATTCCGTTCTGAGCTAATGGCAGTGCAGGTGCTCTTCGATGGAAAGCATTAGAAACACTATTCACTATGGTGAAAAATTAATTCAGAATTATTAAAAAAAAAATTATTCTAATTATTAATAGGTTCTCCATTTTTCTAAATTCTATTGATATAATTTATAATTTTTACCATAATAATAACCCTGCAAATGTGAAAGAAAATTGGGGTTTCTATATAAATAATTTCAAAAAAATAAAATGTGTATTTATCAAAATTTAATATAATATTGATTTAACTGAACTAAACATGAAGAATATATATATAATTTATGTATTTTTAATTTTAAAACCATAATAAAATAATTTTTAGGTTATAATATTCCTTAAAAGATGTGAAGTTTTTTAATAAAAACTAATTTTTTTACTATTAATTGAATATTTTAACTTCTCGGAAAATTATGAAAATTTCACTAAGAGGTAATTATAAAATGATTATTGAAAAATAATATTTTATTTTTTCAGGTAATTTTTATAAACATTTAAAAATTAATAATAATAGAATTATGAAAATGGTGGTAAAATGATTTTTAAGAAAATACATTTTTAAGCATAAATTGGTTTTGTTATTATCTCTTATCAAGAAAACAAATAAGATTAATTTTAAAAATATTATTGAAATGTAAAATATGTATTTTATTTAAATTAATCAGTAAAAGTTATTTTTTAATTTATTGAGTTAAAATGTGTTTGTGTGCATTAAAATATTATTTCAGTTAATGATTTCCGTTATTTTCCAATGATTTTCATTTTTATTTAAAATTAACTGCTGACCAAATAATTTATAATATACAATTTTAAAATAATATATTTTGATTCTTTAGCTAATAAAATTCACACCATCCATTCAAATGGAAACGTGATAACTATGATATCAAATAACAATAAAATAATAGTATGTCATGCATTATTTAGACATAGTGTTACATGTAACACAAGCTATACAAAGTGTTGCATGTTAGTAATTATAAACTCAATATTTTTTGTAATTAATGATTAGATAATTTTTCCATATAGCTAAAAATATTCAAAATATAAAATTTAGTTGAAAAAATATTTTTCAGAAATTCTTGGGGTGGTACGGTACTCAATTCTATCCTCTCATGGATTGCGATTGGGAAGCTCAGGGTCCTATTATCTTGAAATATGACTCGTAACATATTCAATTTAGTTAAACCCATTTTCATTGTTGAATGATCTTCAACATTGTCGACCATCAAAATCATCATATTAAAAACATGCAGGGTTCACTCAATAAATCCAAGGTTCATCAATCACAAAGCATAGTTGTGTTAATTGTAAAAGAATGTTTTCTTAATTTTTTTATTGTCATCGGCACGTTAATATTTCTCAAAAAACAAAATATTAATCTTCCAAAAGTTTCATATGAATTATATACTTACTTATTTTGGATTCTATCAGATTCAATGAGTCTCATCCTAATATTTCAAATCAGATTTATATTATGTGGATTATTTAACCCTATTCACAATTTTAGTCTTCCCCAACACACTCTGAAGACCATCATCTGGGGAATCTCTTGGAGGATTCTTCTTATGAAAATAAACACCAATCAGTTAATTATAATTCCCACCTAACATTTAACCCCATGGTTTGTCATCTCTGTGATGATGATGGGTTCATGATGGTTGTGGGGAAGCTTCCTCAAAATCAATGGTCAACTTTTTTAGTGAAGATAATTGGTTCTAAGAGGTTCACATCATTGATATATCAAACACTGGGATAGATGTTATCTTCCTGTATGATATCATACAAAATGTGAGGAGGGTTTACTTTTTGTTCATTCACAACCCACTATTTATTTTTGAAGTAGTTGTTTGAAAAACATCTTATAAAGGCAGTGCAATAAAATCTCCTATGAAGATAGATGCTGGAATTCAAACACATGGAAGATACAAAAAGGTCTACATTTATTTTTTGCTCACACACCAATCAATTATTTAGGATTCTTAATCTTAGTCTTGGAATAGAAAACTAAAAATAATACATAATTATTATATTTATAAAATTCTATTACACATATACACTTGGGATTCAAATGATTTATCATTTTTTAAAAACCTAAAAACCAAATTAATAAAATAAATTAAAATTATAAAACAAATATAAATGTAATGTTTTAACAAAATTTATAGTGAAAACATAAAAATTTATTTTTTAAAAAAAATTAATACTAATTATAAATTAATAAACTCATGAATTAATTAAACAATTAAAATATATTTTAATTAATAAAATTATGTGGGAAAATTTCATCAAAAATACAAGAACATCAATTATCCACACAAATATTTTTCAAGTACAAAAGAAAATAATAATATAAATTCAAATGAATGAAATGAATCTCAATCATTTATCTTTTAATGGACACAAAAAATTTCTTTTCAATACGAATTCCCGCTAGATATTTATCATAAGGAAATTATAGAAATTTTCGAGAAAAAATGATTCTTCTTTCATAATGACAACTGGACTTAAAAATATGAATCTAGTTTAAACCCATGTCAATTTTCATTCAAGATAATGTAAATAACATATATTTACCTATAAGAATATAGACTCCCAAAACTATACAAATTAAAATTTATACACTCTGTTTATGTGAGTGAACATAATAAATTAAAAGGATGTATATATAACTCATCAATAAGATAAATTAATATAAGTAAATTTAGATGTGGATTGCGATATACATTTCATAATTCCATTGAATTTATTTAACATGAGTTATAATCTAATATTAATTATTCACAGTTAATAAAAACTGTATAACATTCTCACAACTAATTTCCAAATTCAACCACTTTTCAAGAGGGAAAAATCATTTACCCAGCTAAATCGATGGGGTATTAGATAATTAACCACCTTAATGTGGCTATAGACCTATAAAACCTCCAAGAAATTTAAAATCACTGATAATGAATTAGTTGTTCTTAAAAACAATATAATTATGTAAAAAGTTTTCGGTATTTTGATGGGTTTGAATTGTTGTATAGTTTAGCACATTGAAATACCCACCACCCAAACTAAATATAAAACATTTCCCCATTCATGAATCAAATGTAAATAAACATGTGCATTTAATTTAAATGTCAAGATAAAATTATAAATTTAATAGATTATAAATATGGGAAAAGGGTCACAACAAATCCTATTGTGATTTTTTACAAGAAATATAAAATAAATAATATGCACAATATTGACTTACTTGTTACAACATCAATAATTCAGATAAATAATTAAATGTGTATAAGTTCATGTTCATTCATGTTTTTGTAAAAATTACCTTTAATGAAAATTTTTTTTAGCAATAATACCTAGTAAAAAGTTATGAATTATATTTTAGAAACCAACATGATAAAGCTAAAAATTAATCATGAAAATATTCTTATATTAAAACTTTTATTTAAACCAGTCTAATTCCAAAAAAATAGAAAACAAGAATAATTTCATATAATTAAATATATTTTAATTTAAGTTGAAAATAAATAAATTATAATATTAATAGTCCATTACATATAGTTGAATACAACTTTTTTTCATTGATTATGTTCCTATGGATAAATTGAAATAGAAGAAAAATGAAATTATATAGACATTAGAATAATAAAACATTTATATTAAGATAAATAATACCACATATATATAATTTATTATGTTTATTTAATAATCCTAAAATATTAGCTTCTCTTGATCATAAAAATTGTAAATAATATTCTCTAAAAAGAGGAGATAAGAACCATGTTGATTCTTTAGGGCGAACATCATCTCCCTTTGAAGCTCAAATTATTCCCAGTAATGAAATAAATTGAAGAAAAAACCATGAAAAAACCTAACAATAAATTATTTTTCTACCATCACTAGAATTATTAAAAAACTAAAACAAAACATAAGTAAAGTGAAAACCTAATTTATTCAACAGTACTCATCTTTTTATAAACGAAACTTCACCAATAGGGGTTCCTTATTACATACAAGAAACTGCTTTAGTAGATGTTTATTAACAGTGAAGGGACGATCATTCCTATGATATACAATATATATAGAACCAAAGAGGGAAAAATATTTACAATAAAATGAAAATTTTATTATGAAAAAAATTTACTATAAAAAGCTTCGTTGTGGATTAATACACGAGGACTCTACCTCCAATATACAAATATTTGGTCAAAATATTTTTTTCATGTATAGATACTTAATTTAACCTACTAAAAATAGATTAAGGTTACAATATTTGGCTAACCAATAGGATTTAGGCTCTACATTTAAGGTATAATGACATTATCTACCAAAAAATATCATACAAGGTGACAATACAGTTGGAGTCTTATAATTAGTCATATAATTCTAAATAGAATCCTCAAGCCTTATGTTCTCATTGTTCATGTTCAACTTAAAATATTTATCAAGAATATGATTAATCTCATTGTTTGACACTAAAAACATCACAATAATGTTAGAGTGATAGGGAGTTGACATTTTATAATTAACCCCATACCTTTTGAATATTTCTTTCAATGACTTATTATTGAAATATATACCTTGTTCTGTATGAATAAATCATAGCATCCAAAACATTCAAAATTGATTGCACTTAACAATGGGGCACACCAGTGTAGAATTATATGTCATTATGGTAATATATTCAATGCACTTATAAATTTAGTCCAACACAAGAAGGATGTATAAATATTTGATGGAATTTGAAAAGGGTGCATAAAATCCATTTCCCAAACATCAATGGAATCAAAAGACAAATATGGTTTTTATGGAATTTCAAGTCATTGATAAATTTTTATTTAAAATTTTATATATTTACATATACTACAAAAATCATTAGAATCATAGGATATGGTTGGATAGAATAGCCCTAAACGTTTCACTTTACTAGAAGAATTTTGGCCCCCAAAGTGGACACAACAACTCAAAGTAGAACAAAAACTCAAAACTTAAGAATTTTTAAAATTCATGATATATCTTCCAAAGATTTTTTCAATTCCCATGTTCAAAAAGATATAATACTCCCAATTTTTTTTTCTAAAATCATTATTGTATTTATATTTTTTTATAAAATAAATGAGGAAAATTTTTAAAAGCTATGTATTTCATAAAATTTGAAAACCATTGAATATTTTTAATAGATGAAGAGAACAACTTATCCCCTCTGAACAACTCACATACAGGTTTAAAAAATGATAAATCATGAAATTTTTTATAGGTATCCTTCCAAAATGATCATCAACAGTATTCTCAAATTTTTTGTTATCATGTATCTCTATATCATATTATTTAGGAAATAATATCCATATAACTATCTTAGGTTTTGAATCTAAATTTTAATGAGATATATAATAAAATATTATTAGTCTAAACCAAAAATGTAGATAAAAAATGTAAATGAATAACTAAAACTAAAAATAAATAATGACTAAATATTTCTTTTTCTATTTTAGTAGTAACTTTTATGGGAATCGTCTTGAATCAAATAAGAATATACTGTAACATGTGATTTTATCTATTCAAATTGACCAAGAATAACCTCATAAAGTAATTATGAATCCTCAATCATTATCTCAAAAGAAATTTCCTAATTAGGTGGTTGAACATTTGGTGGAAGCACAAGATTATATTTGAGTTCATAATACGAGTCATTAATATTCTCATCAATGGAAAATATAATTTCATTTTGAAGATCTATTGTAAAAGGAATATTTGTTTGGATAAAATAATTAATGTCCAACCTATAATACCTAGAATGGAAAATTATAGATCTAATATCCCTCATGGGATTAAAATCGTGATGTGAATACATGGTAGTATACTTAACCAATGAAATTCCATTATTGTACACTACATGACCATGAAAAAATCCACATTGAAACATAAAATGACATTTTACAATGTTCAACACAAAAATCATTCAATAAATACTATAAAAAGAACACCCAAACTCCTAAAAATATCAAAAAAGATGACACATACACTATAAATACTTCTATAATCAATTTCATACATTCTCAATGAAACATATTAATATTTATAATCATTAATTTATGGATACTAGAAGGATTATTACATAGTATAAATGACACTATTTATTAAGAAACGGTATTTAAATAACTTATAACTTATTTTTATCCTAGATCTATAGAGAATTTTTAAATAAGATGTTATCGAAAAAACATTATTGGAAGCAATTAATTGATTCAAAATCTCAATTTTTCTAGGATTTGACCAAGAAAATGAAAGGGAAGGTGTTCCTTCCTATTCACTAAATTTATATTCCTATACACTATGTATACCCTCTACTTATTCGGTAAGATAGAAAAAATAAATCTCCAAATTCATTTTTCATAATAAATAATCAAACTTTTTTAGGTAAAATTATAACTAGACATACCCATAAAATATTGGAAATTGGTTAAATTATACCCATATCAAATGAGGTAATCACTTGTTTTTTAACCACTTCAAGAAGGATAGTATTCAATATCATATGAAATTATCTAATATGTTGTGATTAAATCTTATAACGAGTAATATTCATATACACAGATTCATTAATTCTAGTAAAATCATCTAAGTACCAACTAATGGTCTTCTAATTATTCCTATATACCTCTAAATGTTTATTTTATATTTTATTGGACTAATCACCTGCAATTAAAATAGTGAATTTGATATTTCTTCCAATTAGTCACATTATAAATATTTTGAAAAATTAATAATTTTAATAGTGGGTGTTTTTCCGACGCTTTTACACCGGGTTGTGCGCGTGCGTCCGTCACGTATGGGAGGACGCACGGCTTGTTGCCCCGCATTCCCGCTTTCCAAAGGCGGGCCACATCTGTTCCTTGTTCAAGGACGTCTTCTCCTTGATCGAAAAAAGGATGATGGGATTTCGTTTCTTCCTTCCGTGGATTCCTCCTAGGAGCTTGTAACCTATTCCGGGTCTCCCACATAGATTTATGACGGGTTCGTGAAGCTCGTTCCCGGCACCATATCTTCCTGGACGCCAATTAATTACGCTGCTTCCATCGAGACACTCCAAGGGGTATTGTTGGGGCAGCAACCTTCAGTGATGAGAATGGTTGCGTTGGGGTGTCGTTGGCATATCATAACGCTGAGGATTGGCATGTCTATCTCCTGTCCCTTATCACAGGGCTTCTTCAGGGCACAGAAGCCCAAGGCATCCCATGCCGCACATGGGGATTGTGTACCATATGAGGTTTTCCTCAGCTTCCCATGTTTAACATGGGGTATACCGCGAGTTTAATGTCTTGTAGAGATGGATCAGACTGATCGAAACAATGAGAGTGGATCAGATTGAAGGACCCCCTAGGGGGAACACCAATGTTGGGGCCAGCACGTGGGGGCTTCCCGGATACTATGGAGTGGGATGGGGTGGCATGATCTCACCGGGATTTGTCGGCCCAGGTAAGGATCAGGATGGATGATGGAGTGATGGGATTGAACATCATGGAGGCTTCCTACGTATCCCCATGGTAGGGAATCAATGTCTGCGCAGATCGGTGATACGGTGAGACACTTGAGTAGGCGACCCGTGAGAAAGAACGCATGTATTGGAGCCTGGAGGATGTAAGATCTCTGAGCTAGGGAATGAGCTTTCCAAGGCACGTGGGCTCGAGGGGGAATTCAGGATGAGACGTGGGTGTGAGACATGGGGATTACGCTCTGAGGCACCCAAGATGGGTATTACAGGGCTTACGCTCTGAACCGGCCCATAATGGTGCTGGTGAACTGACGTGGAGGGGTCGGAACAACTAAGTGATGGTCTTGAACCTCGTGGAGGCTTCCTACGTACCATGTGTTAGCACGGATCAAAGTCCATGTAGTTCATGGCATACAGTTTAACGTCATCCAGGACGAGGGTATTTGGGGCTTACGCTCTGAGGCAGCCCAGAGTGGATATGGGGCTTACTCTCTGAGGCGGCCGATGGTGGTCGGGGAACCGACGTGGAGAGGTCGGAACGATCAGGTGGTGGGCATGAACTTCGTGGAGGCTTCCTACATACCATGCGTTAGCACAGATCAAAGTCCACGTAGTTCGCTGGGATGGGGCTTACACTCTGAGGTGGCCCATAAGAGTATGTCATTGTCAATACGTGCTCTAAGCCCATGTGAGTCATGCTCGGTGTGTGAAACAAGAGGCAGAAGGGACCAGATGATCACGTCGCAAATGGTACATCTGTGAGAAGCGGAAAGGCGCTTACGCGTTGAGAGGCCCAAAGAAGAAACATGGGCTTATGCATGGTTAGAAGCCCTTGGTGTCGAGGCTTACACTAGGATGGAGGCCCATGGTGCGGCATAGCGCAATGGGAAAGGGACTCCACTGGCCTTGCCAGAGGGGGAAGTACGGAGGTGCATGGGTGCACCCTTCCGTAAGAGAGGCTAGGGGATTACGCTATGAGGGAGACCTTCCCCCATAGACAAACACCACTCCGACAAGGAGTATCTCATTCCATATGAGTTAGATTCCATTCCCGCAAAGACAAGTAGGCGTAACGAATTTCCGAGCCGGGGGGACCCTGCGTGCGAAGCACGGGGTCGGATCATAGTTTAACGTTATGTGTTAAGGATGAGGTGCATAGCAGTTTAATGTCCAACATCTTGGCCAAGGTGGGTATGCTCCACACCCCTAGGGATTACATTCCCAATTCCCTTTACACCTTGTGGGAGGGAAGGAAATGGAAAGGCCTTAGTGGATGGGAGCCACAGAGTGAACCATTGAGGGATCCACGTTAGCCTGGCTATGCGAAGAAGTAATAGCAGTTTGCGTGCCTATGCAGAGAGGCAGAAGGCAAAGCAACGCAAAAGGGACCTTGAGGTTACTTCGTATGAGCCTGGAAGGACATACTGGAAAACAACGCATGGCGCACATGCCCAGCAGGGAAGACATCAGGTGCCGACGCAGAGGGGCAGCAAAGGGGCGTCAAGGGGTCCCAGGTGTTTCGTGCATAGAGAGGTTTTGCGTGAAAAACACTATGATGGCGCGCAATAGGACCAGTGGAATGAGAGGATAGGTGATTGCATGCAAAGCATTGGGATTGCGCACCCAGAAGGGGATTGTGTGCACGTGGAAAGGATTGCGCGCAAGGGAAGAACCCAGAGGAGTGGGAAATTTCACTTATGCCAGTGGAGTTGCGTGCAATGGCGAACCCCAGGGCAAGGTTCACAAAAATGGGAATTACTTGGAAGTCATATTGCGCACAGAGGAGTCCAAATTGCGCGCACAGGAGCCTTTCTGAATTCCGCAACCCCAAACTGTTTGGGGTCGCCTTCTATTTATAGGCATCAGCTGGCGCGAAATCCATGTGGCATGCGAAATTTTCCGCACCGGGACCGTCAACGTGAAAAGCCTCACCGCGAGGAATCGGGGCGCGCAAAATTGCGCGTGTCACCATCTCGATTACGCAAATCTTGGGGATGCTTCGCGTGCACATCATTATTTCACGCAAGGCCTCCTTTATTTCGCGCACCACTTCCTGGGCCTCCGGACCGGGCCTCTAATTCTGAATATGACTTCGCTTTGTCTTTTCAAAACTTCCTCTGGGAGTTACAGACGTTTTCAGTGTCTACAAATTCCACCCTTCGGAATTGGATCGGTGAGAGGTCGCAATGATCGGATTCTAAAGGAAACACTGAAACGCTGAAGCAGGGCCACTCCTAGGCACTTAGCACGCAAACAACCAACGCGACATGCGAAATGACAGACCCGCATGGAAATCTCCTTCCATGCAGCGCGAAACCCTAGCCTCACCTATAAAAAGGGGCGTTGGGCACCGAATTTGTACTCACGCTTTTCCGCGAGATAAGCTTACCGCTCTCGTTTGCGAAATTGCTCCCGCGGCTGCATGTAAAAACACTTTGGCATTGTGGAATTCCTTCGGAATTTTGGTCATCCTTGTGTGCCTACTCGGGATATTCTGCACCTAGCGTGCCGATTGCATGCCCATCTCCTGGATTTCGCACCGCCACTTCATATTTCTCGCAGCACTCTCCGATTCCGCGCACTACATCCTAGTTTCGTGCAACTCCTGAGATATTCGAGATGGCCGTAAACCGAGTTGATGAGGGGGAAAACACAGCTCATAGGACCGAAATGGCAGCAAAAGAGGGGGTTAATGGAGCCAAGGTGATCGTTTCCAGCAACCAGACCTTGTTCAACCAACTGACTCCAGCCTAGAAGATGTATCTCCTATCTGAAAACCTCACGCTCTGTAATTTTGGCATCCTGGAGGAGGTTCCCCTTTCGGGCTTCAAGGTGGACACACCGCAGTCATGGGTGTCCCAGGAGGACGATCTTCCTAGCTACAACATAACCAACAATCGTCGTCCTACCATGGAAACCTGACATATGGACGTATATGTCCTGAACCCAAGGACCAGGACCATTACTACGGACGAGCCTGTCGTAGAGAAATATTCGGCCCTCTACGCGAGAACATTCCGTTAGAGAGCCACAGATTACACGAAATGCTGAATGAAGTATTGGAACATGCGGACTGGAGGCAAATTCACCAGTGTGTGGCCTGGGCGTTCTGGGTTCGTCATACTTGCGACCAGTTCGGGGATGAACTGTGGCATATTGGCCTATTCGAGGCGGTGTGGATGTCGTAGATTCACTTCCATCGTCAACCTGATCTCAGGCCAGAGCTGTTCACCTAGTGGTCTCCTGATACCAACACATTCCACCTTCACTACGGGGAAGTTGGAATCAGTCTCTGGGAAGTTCACTGCATTGGAGGTATCCCACTGGAGGGCTACCAATACGACGAGTTCGCTCCGCCAAAGAACACCTGGGAAGACAGGTCACGGATGCCCATGCTGACGTGGAACCGGTTGGAGGTGGCCAAAGAGAATCTGGGGGTCAAGGACTTCCTAATGGACATTGCCTACAGGTGCTGGTTCAGCCAGTTCCTTGAGAAGGATCTATCCATCCAGATGCCGGGATGGGGTAAACGGTACCCAACCGTGGCTCAGAGGAGCAGGGATGGGTCATAATGGAGGACTCTGGATGCGGGGTAATACCAATCATGGGGATACTGCGTCATTGAGTCCCAATACCCGAACGTCTAGTATGTTGCGTTCCTCAGAGCCTTCTTGAGTAGGTGTCTTCTACTGGTGCAGGACGTGAGGATGGGAGTCCATCTAGAAACACTAGTGATGGAAGGCACCATGGCCGCCAAAAAACGGTCCAACTTGGGGGGTCCCCGTTCTGGCCAAGTTTTATGCCATCTTGGGACTCATCTCACGAGGGGGGTCTCCTCGAAGTGTATGTGGCCCCATCCAGATCTTCCATGGCTGGGTGGAAGCTCATCTCGGCAGGTACACTTTCCCAAATGTCATCCATCCTCCGGGCAATGGCCAGTGACTCTCCCTGCTGAACATCGTCGTGGTGGTTCTGATGATTCTCAATAATGAGGGGTGGATAATCCGCATTAGATACCACAACAACTTCCACTTCATCCCGTTCCCTACCCCTGTCAGCTAGATGGTGGAAAATGGGCGAGGATCTCTGGAACAACAAGAGTATTTCCAGAGCATTCGAGGTGGGGTGTTCGTGGATCGGATCGACGGGAAGGTGATCTACGAGCCTTACGTGCCATCCCAATTCTCTAGGCAATTCAGGTTCCTCCAATGAATGTTTAAGAAGGTATTCACTACTGTTTAGTAGGAGAAGAATCCCTGTGTTCGGTGGCAGATGTTGTTGATGTTTACCACTTTCGGCTCTGGCGACATTGTTACTCTTCCTCCCATCGGGGTTGATGCTGGCCTAAAAACCGAGTATACTGAGCACTGGACCATCGCGTACCTTGAGGGGATTTTATGCAAGATAGTCCGACAACTCGAGGATACTCGCTCGGAAACCGGGCGATGGGGAAGAAGGAAAGGTTCTGCTGGAAGGGGGGATCCAGGGGTGCGTCAGGCAGCGAGGCCCGCGCAGGCCAGGACTTCAGCAGCGGGAACATCACACAACTCTGTCGTGACCTCGTAGCCCGTAGGGGGGGGGGGTCACATGAGGCATCTAGGGATCTAACCAGGATGTAGATAAGATACCTGCTCGAACCATCCCAAGATGCAATTCTCCCGGCACTGTGGTCGGCCTGGATGACCCTGCGGCAATCGCTGAGCGTTGAAGCCATCTGGCAGAAGATAATGAAAATCGGGATCCAACTGCCAGAGGTCGGGCTAGTTCGAGTTACCGACCGGGTAAATTTCCACCGGTGGCATGCTTATCTGACGGCCATGGACACATACACATTCCAAATGGGTCGGCGTGCGGAGCCACCTTTCATAGTGAATGTGATGCTCTACTAGGAGCATGATCTGGAAGTGATGTCGCTGGGAGAAGGAGACAGTGATGAGGAGTCAGAGGGGGAGGAGGAGACCATAGAAGATGAAGGAGAAGTAGAAGATGAAGACGAAGGATAAATTGATGTTGAGGGGTCGCATGTGGTGACCATAAAAGGGATTATTCGAGAGAGTGACGATATTGTTGGCTCTGATCTTGACATAACCGAGATACTTGAGGTCTGTCTCTATCATCAGTAATTTTCCTTCTTCATACATTATCCTTTTAAAATTCCAAACCATCTATCTACCTCACTCAGGAGCGTCTGAGTGTTGGTCTGGCGTCCCCACTAGAGGAGGGAGGAGAGGAACAAGTGGGACAGGATGGGGATATTTCACCCGTCATTGAATTGACATGCGCAGAGGGGTCTCCCATCATGGTGGCTCCTGCAGGGGCCGGAACGCTGGAGACCGATGATCTGGACTCCTGTAAGTCTCACGCTTCACTACTGGATCTTGTTATCAAAAGGTCCCAACAAATCAGTGTAATCCTTGCGCAGTAATCTCAACATTGGAGGATCACCATGCTGCGGAGCCTAGGCCATCCGTTAGTGGACCAATGGAGGACATACCACCTCATTCAGAACATGCTCCCTACATTGAGTCGGCCCCGACAATTGGTGAGCAGGGGGAAGCAGACCTTAGCGACACTGTTCTTGAGGCAAGGCTGGAAGCTGAAGGGGGCACCGTCGCTGCTGGGGCGAGAGAGGAAGGTCGCCCAGATGTCGAGGATCCTATTCTTCACGAAGACATCCCTGGGGCAGATCCTACTGCCGATCTACTGGCAGCCTTCCCTATGTACCGACCTACTGACCCTGAGGAGATAGACGAATTAGACTCCGATGTAGTCAATGAGAGTCGGATGACACAGCGCAAAGGGTGGAATTGTATCCAGTGCTTTCTTAGATATCCCCAGTCCTGTTGACTAAGGCGGATGGGATCACTCCAGACCCGGCTGCATTTCCTGTGCACCGGAGGGGCTGAATCTTAGCGCCTTCATCTAACGGCCTGTGATTACATGGACGAGAAGATACGCGAGAGCAGCCGGCGCACCGAAGTTTCCCTGTGTCAGGAAAGATCAACGAGCGCATGAGCATTGCTGAGGGTGGAGCGGGAGGTCCGGCACCTCGAAGGGCAGGCGGTAGATAAGGAGGCCTTCATTGCAACATGCTCTGAGCTTGTGGAGAAACCGAAGGCCCAGCTGGCTGATGCTCAAGAACAACTGATGGAGGCGAGTCACCAGATGAACATACTTCGAACCGAGCGGGCGCAGGCACAAGCTAGGAATGGCGAGCTGCGCTCTGCGGTGGCTGATGAGGAGAGAGTCTTCAAGGATCTTGAAGCAGTCCTGGAGGCTACCAGCCAAAGGGTAGCAGTGCTGGAAAGATCGATTCAGCATTCTGATCCTTAAGGGATTTGTTTTGGCCATCTCATGAACCTCTTGATTGTACTTCTCATCATCTCAATCCTATACATGGGAAATTCCATTCATTTGTACCCATTGTTTAATATCCTCAACCATAATTTCGAAATGAATAACAACTCATCCTCAAGCTCTTGTGGGTCACATCCAACGCGAGAAGCAAAGGATACTCGTGCTATCATTTCATCCAAATGTGGGTCATTAACCAAGCTTCAGTCATCCGAAATTGGTCCTGGATTTCTGAGGAGAAGACCTCAGACCGATTGATATATCACCTTCTCAATATGCTCTGACGCACGAGTGGGGCAATGTCGGGGGCATTGAAATCCATCTGAACAAAGGAAGATGGAAAGGAAAGGTGAATCATGCCACCTGAATTCGGAACACTCTGGGGCGCGACGATGGATGATAACTGTTAACCGTGACGGAAACGCAGCATCCATATCATTTTGTCCTGGAATGGGGACAATAAATGAGGGATGATGACTGACTATTTTTGCAACACATGGCCTAACTAAAATATCACTTATCGGTTTTCCAGAACGTTGGCTGAGGACAGTAGGTGGAATATAGGTCTATCATCCATATTGCAAAAATAGGCGGACCAAAGGTCTATCATTCATATTGTGGCAGCATGCGGACCAAAGTCTATCATCCATACTTTTAGGGGGTCTCATTGAACATGACCAGTCCTCCAGAACATTGGACCAGTATAGTAGGCGGATGATAGGTCTATCATCCATACTGTTAGGGGGTCCCATCGAACATGAAAGAGGATGAGGATAAAAATAAATGGGCACACAACGCGTGGAAAGTTTAGCGGTGTTTTGTTTGAACTGATTCCAACACTACTGAAATTACGCCATCGTGGCAGAGGCGCATTAGGCGGACGTACCGACCTGATCACGGGTCATCCCAATTTTCATGAATGACCTCTCTGGTGAGAGAACTGCCACTTCCCATTATTACTATGGGGATTCTCGAACTTATTCGGGGTTGATGTCCTGATTACACCAAATCCCAAGAAGTCAGGACGAGGGGCCGACAATGAGGAGGGATGGGGTTTTGTAATCCCTGGGGCTGGACCCGAGACGAAATGTCCGGGCATTCCTACGTATATCACAAGGATGAGAATCAAGCCACAAGTAGTTCTAGAAGCACAGTTTAACATCATGTAGGATGAAATAAAGTTTAACGTCGTGTGGCACGGGGGACACATCTCATCTGGGGATAGGCATGGCACGATGAGTAACCTGACATGAATGAGGACATAATCCCGCACCACAACATACAATCTCACAAGAGAGACCAAGTAGTGGAATTTCAAGGAAATTATCTTAGTTTTAGGTCCTAGAACTCAGACCAAAGGAGAAGGGGAATGGGAGACACACGATAAAGCAGTTGTAAAACCCAACGTTAATGGGGCAAATCCCTGCTTACTATGTGCTCCCAGGGACGCGTTTAGGCCAACAGACCGAACAAGAATAGTTAGGCTGGGCCTCTGGGGAAATTCCTAGGTGCTCCTACGTATCTCATAATGATGAGACTCAATCCATTCGTAGTTCTTTAAAGGCAACATGGCGCGATAAGGCGCATGCGCAAAGGACGAAGGAGTCGTGCGGGTCCATCCCTCGCACCAAAAGAAGCGACATTTGATATATCTTGTTTCATCTTGTATGTAAAAGGTTTTTCTTTTATGGGGCGACTGGCCTAGGGTAGAAGTTCCTGGCATCCCCACAATAATCAATCCATAACAGGCATTGACAAGCGGTATGGAAATCGACCAATACCTGACGTGATTTCCCCCATGGGGAGGTCATCACAATGCAGTTCCATTTTTCGTCATGAGTCCAGGATGATATCATCACATTTTATGGTCGTGTGGTAGGACCAAAAACACATTTTAAGGTCTTATGGTTTGGACCAACAACACAGTTTAAGGTCATATGGTTTGGACCTACAACACAGTTTAAGGTCATATGGTTTGGACCTACACCACAGTTTAAGGTCATATGGTTTGGACCTACTACACAGTTTAAGGTCATATGGTTTGGACCTACACAACAGTTTAAGGTCATATGGTTTGGACCAACAACACAGTTTAAGGTCATATGGTTTGGACCTACAACATAGTTTAAGGTCTTATGGTTTGGACCTGGGGGAACACGCATGATGCGATAAAGCATACCTAATGCGAGTGAGGGAGTAATCCCATACAATCACCGCTTGCGATTCCAAGAGAGGAGCCTCGAGCCAAAGGGGCCTACGATGGTTCAACAATCCAGAGGGGGACAAGAGATTCTAGCTTCGAGCTATGCTGGGCCTGAAACGCAATGTCCGGGCGACTCCTCGTTCCCCATGGGGATGAGGGTCAAGTTGCATGCAACCTGTAAAGAAGAAACCCAAACACATACTCTAGCGCTCAGATCGTGGGAGCCCCGAGAGACACCGTTACACAGCTTGGTATGCTTGTCGTGTGGTGTGTAATGAGGGTTATTATAAGGAGTATCGAGATTCCACCTTGACACCGTGGGGCGGAACATAATGTGAATCATGCAACCAACATTCATGTCCCGAGGAAGCCGGCGTGACAACTGAGGTTTACTGCTGACCATGTTCCCAACACAGCATCCTGTCGCATTAGCCTAGAGGTAGGGGAAAACAAATGAGCATCAACCACTGACCACATTCTCAACATGGGATTTGTATCAATTTGTATCCCAAAACCCTCGGGGGAGTTGGCCCATGACGGTATGAGAGCCCTTAGGCGTTCTATCCAAGCCATTATTGGGGGGTCCCTCCATGTGTGAAAAATGGTGGGGCCTAAATGAATGGGACCACGACGCTTAGAAAGCGGATGAAAGCTTTCCTAAGTCGAATCTGAAACTCTAGGTCCTAGACCAATGTACTCTGAACACATTAGAAGACCACTAGAAAGGGTCAAAGGGCTCATTCCGAGAACTTCCAAAAGATTTCGGATTCCCGAAGGAAGGGCGAGCTGAAAGACCGAGGCAATCAGGAGATCGTGGGTTCTCCTAAGAGATGGGGCTGGACCTGACATCTAGTTGTTCAGGTGGTCCTACGTATCCCATAAATATTGGAATCAAGACACACGTAGTTCTAGAAGCATAGTTTAACGTCATGTAGGATGAAATAAGGATCTTAGTATTAGGTCTTAGAACTCGGACGAAGGTCCAGTTTAGGGTCGTGAGGGACAGTATAGTTTAAGGTCATGCAGGACCAAGGAGCCCAGATGTTGGGAAAAATGTTGTTTAAGGTCATGCTGGACCATGAAAGGATCTTATTTTTAGGTCTTAGAACATGGACCAAGGTGAGGTTTAGTGTCGTGCGGGACCATATAGTTTAAGGTCATGCAGGACCAAGGATCCCAGATGAAGGGGAAAATGTAGTTAAAGGTCATGTTGGACCATGTAAGGATCCTAGTTTTAGGTCTTAGAACTCAGACCAAGGTGCAGTTTAGGGTCATGCGGGACCGTATAGTTTAAAGTTACGCAAGACCATGGAAATAAGAGAGAACTGGGGGTGGACCCAAGATGAAATATCTGTGTGTTCCTACGTATCTTATTAGGAAGAGAATAAAGCCATATGTAGTTCTTGATGCATAGTTTAACATCATGTAGAATGAAATAAGGATCTTACTTTTAGGTCTTAGAACTCGGACCAAGGTGCAGATTAGGGACGTGAGGGACCATACAGGTTAAGGTCATGCTGGACCAAGGAAAAAAGAGAGAACTGGGGCTGGACCCAAGACGCAATGTCAGGTAGTTCCTACGTATCTCATTAGGATGAGAATCATGCCATACGTAGTTCTTGAAGCACAGTTTAACATCATGTAGGACAAAATAAGGATCTTATTTTTAGGTCTTAGAACTCGGACCAAGGTGCAGTTTAGGGTCGTGCGAGATTGTACAGTTTAAGGTCATGCATGACCAAGGAAAAGAGAGAGAACTGGGGCTGGACCCAAGATGAAATGTTTGGGTGTTCCTACATATCTCATTATGATGAGAATCAAGCCATACAAAGTTATTGAAGCACAATTTAACGTCTTGCAGGACGATATAATGATCTTAGATTTAGGTCTTAGAAATCGGACCAAGGTGCAGTTTAGGGTCGTGCGGGACCGTACGGTTTAAGGTCATGCAGGACCATGGAAAAAAGAGAGAACTAGGGCTGGACCCAAGATGAAATGTCTGGGCATTCCAACTTATCTCATTAGGATGAGAATAAATCCATACGTAGTTCTTGAAGCACAGTTTAACGTCATGTAGGATGAAATAAATATCTTAGTTTTAGGTCTTAGAACTCGGACCAAGGTGCAGTTTAGTGTCATGCATGACTATACAGTTTCAGGTCATGTAGGACAAAGGAAAAAAGAGAGAACTGGGGCTGGACCCAAGATGAAATGTTCGGGCATTCCTATGTATCTGATTAGGATGATAATCAAGACATACGTATTTTTGAAGCACAGTTTAATGTCATGTAGGATGAAATAATGATCTTAGTTTTAGGTCATAGAACTCAGACCGAGGTGCAGTTTAGGGTCATGCGAGACCATACAGTTTAAGGTCATGCAGGACCAAGGAGCCCAGATGTAGGAAAAAATGTAGTTTAAGGTCAAGTTGGACCATGTAAGTATCTTAGTTTTAGGTCTTAGAACTCAGAACAAGGCACAGTTTAGGGTCGTGCAGGACCGTACAGTTTATGGTCATGCAAGACCAAGGAGCCCAGATGTAGGAAAAAATGTAGATTAAAGACATCCTGGACCATGTAAGGATCCTAGTTTTAGGTCTTAGAAATCAGACCAAGGTGCAGTTTAGGGTCGTGCGGGACCGTACAGTTTAAGGTCATGCATGACCATGCAAAAAAAGAGAGAACTGTGGCTGGACCCAAGATGATATGTCCGGGAATTCCTACCTATATCATTAGGATGATAATCAAGCCATAAGTTGTTCATGAATCACAATTTATCATCATGTAGGATGAAATAATGATCTTAGTTTTAGGTCTTAGAACTCGGAACAAGGTGCAGTTTAGGGTCATGTGGGACCGTACAGTTTAAGGTCATGCAGGACCATGCAGGCTTAGGAAAATTACTGCTTGATGAACCTGGAATTGGTGGGAGGAGTTACGCGGTCACCATCCATAGTCACCAGGGAATACGCGCCATTGGGATAGACCTTATGGACAATGAAAGGCCCCTCCCATTTGGGCTCCAACATGGTTGGTTTCCTACCGGGAATCATTGTCGCTCTGAGATCCAGTACCATGTCACCTTGCAGAAAGGAGCGGAGGTGAACCGTCTTATTGAAAGATCGATCCATCGTGCTCAAATTCATTTTCATGTTATGTAAAGCGCGAAGCCTACTTTCGTCCAGGGCTTCCAATTCGGCTAGAAGGATTTTGGAAACTCTACCCAGAGCCAGCTGGTCATAGACCTCCGTGCGCAATGAGGGAAACTGGATCTCGATGGGCAGGATGGCCTCAGCTCCGTATACCATGGAATATGGAGTCACCTGGGTGGAGTTAAGAGCCATCATCCTATAAGCCCAGAGGGCATTGGGGAGCTTGTCTGGCCAACTTTTCTTGTTCTGACCAACCATATTTTGCAGAATATTAGATAATTTTTTTTCAAATGCATCAATCTGTCCATTCTTCTGCACATGATAGCGGGAGGTGTGGTTAGAGAGAATGTTGTACTTGGCGTACAATTTCATCGTCTCGGTTGCTTGGAAGTTGCTTCCGTTATCCGTGAGGATAGCTTGAGGTACTTCAAACCGATAGATGATATTGGAGTTCACAAAGTCAGCGATAGAACAGGCCTTGACTTCCGTGAGCGGGATTGCCTCTACCCACTTCGAGAAGAAATCTGTAGCGGTAAAGATGAATCGTCACTCGCGGGCCATCGCCGGGGGGTAAGGCCCTGCGACATCCAAACCCCAGACTGCAAAGGGCCAAGTATACTTGGTAGTTTGGAGAGGCTCTGGTGGTCGATGTAAAAATTTAGCATGAACTTGGAATTCATGACACCTCTTGGCATACTCGATGCAGTCGTAGATCATGGAGGGCCAAAAGTATCCCAGCCTCTGAATCTGGAGGGACAACTTCGACCCGGCCTGGTGGGCTCCACAAGAACCAGTGTGAACTTCATGCATGACATGTGGGATCTTGACTCTTTGATGGAAATAGAGGAGAAAACCATAAAATCCATGCCTATAAAGGAGCTGCTCACGGCAGGGACCGCTTTGAAGGGTGAACTGCGGTGCACGGCGTCAGATTCTCTCTCGCTTGATTCTGTATGGAGGAAGATTGTCGTACTGGAGATATTCAACCAAGGGCGTCCTCCAGTTAGGAACTGTCTCAATTACAGCACATGAAGGCCCCGGAGACCCTGACATGGGGGCACTAGTGGTGAGATGGTTCACTCGCGGGCCACGATCACCCTCCGGATTAACAGGAGCAATGACTCTCCGGTGCCCCACGTGGATAATTAGGTCATCCTATTTGTGCACCGCAAGTGATGCGGTAAGGCTGGCCAAAGCATCTGCTCGACTGTTTTACGACCAGGGAATGTGAATGAACTCTGGCCGGGAGGCGAACTTATCCATTAGACGGAGGGTGCACTCCAACAATGGCACGAGTTATGGATTTCTGACAGCATAGTCACCATTTACCCGCCGGATGACTAGCTCGGAGTCCCCTTTTACATACAGATGGGGTACGTCAATCTCGAGAGCCAACTAGAGGCCAGTGATGAGGGAATGATATTCGGCCTCATTGTTGGAGCAGCCTTCTGACAACAGGAATGAATATGGAAGAATAGATTGCTCTGGGGTGATGAAGACGATAGCCATTCCTACTCTGTTAAGCCTAGGATCGTGGAACCTTCTACCAGAGGGACTCTGGGAGGCACCATAAAAGTGCATCTGCCAGCATGGGATGGCGTGATCGACTGAGAAGATTGCCTCATCATGAAATCCTAGATCCAGTGGATGGTCTGCAGAGGTTGGGTGGGAAACTAAGAAGTCTGTCAACACCTGTACTTTGACGACCTTCTGATGTATGAACCTGATGTCGAACTGCTGGAGGATCACCGACCAGCACGCCAATCAGCTGGTCAACATAGGTCGGTTTGGGATTTATTTCAACGGGTCTACCTGAGAGACCAACTGTACCTCGTGGTGCTGCATGTTTTGACACAATTTCTGCACGGCAAATACGAGCGTTAAGAAGCTCTTCTCGATGGGAGAATATTTAATTTCCACGTCGAGTAGCATGAGGTTGAGGTAGTAGAGTCCATTCTCTGTTCCCTCGTTGTTCTTCTGGGTGAGAAGTGCGCCGAGTGATCTCTCCAAGGCGGTCACATAAAGGACCAGAAAATTTTTGGAAATGGGTGGCATCAAGACCGGAGGTTGGAGCAAATACTTCTTGATTTCCCAAAAAGAGATCCGACACTCTTCGTCCCATTCATAGGCGGCGCCTTTCTTCATGAGCCGAGAAAAGAGCTTACACTTGCTGTCCAGATTCTCAATAAATCGACGTATATAGGCTAAGTGGCCTTGGAGGCCTCGAAGCTCCCGAATATTATCCGGTGGAGGCATCTGACTGATGTCCTTGATCTTTTCAGGGTCTCTCTTGATGCATCGATTCCTAACAATGAAGCCAAGAAACTTTCCCGAGGTGACCCTGCAGGCACACATCAACGAGTTCATCTTCATGTGTCATGAACAGAGGAAGATGAACACTTTCTCAAGGTATTTGAGATAGTCCTGGAACTAATGAGATTTAACCACCAGGTCATCCACGTAGAACTCCACCAGTGACATGATGATAGGCTTGAATATGCGATGCATAGCCCATTGATAGGTGCAACCCACATTATTCAGGCCGAAGGGCATAACCTGGTAGCAGAAAGTATCCTAGGGGGCCCTAAAGGCAGTGATCACTTTATCCTTGGGGGCCATCCGGATTTGGTTTTACCCAGAGTACCCATCCATGAAGGAGAGGGCTTGGAACCCGGCCGTGGCGATGATCAACAACTCTTTCACGGGAAGGGGAAAATCACTTTCCAGAAAGTGGCGATTGAGATTGTGGAAGTCGATACAGAACCTGATCTGCCCTTTCATCTTCCCGACTGGCACATTGTTGGCTAGCCACCTGGGGTACTAGACTTCGTTGACGAAGTTGGCTTTGATGAGCTTATTAACATCGGCCTCAACCATGGCACCCTGAGAGGGGTGCATCTTTCTGGGAGGTTTCTTGAACCCGCGATGGTTTTGTGGAAGGCCAAGGCGGTGGACAGCTACGTGGGGGTCTAGTCCTGACATCTCATCATAACTCCAGGCGAAAACATCACGATGCTATCTGAGGATGTCTACGTACTGTTACCGTTCCTCGGGGGGCATAGCAGCACTGACCAATGTGGGTCTCGGGACAGCCTTGATACCGAGGTTCACCTGTACTAACTCGTCGACCGTGGTGGGGACGCCTTCCTCAAAGGCAGGAGGATCATCTTCCATGTCCTCTTCTATTCTTGTGGAGGGATCATCCATGGGTGGAGCCGTTTCGGGGGTGGCAGACCCTGATTGGAAGCTGGTGTTGGCTTGGGCGCCAGAGGTCATCACGTTATGAGACTCATTCACTGCGGAGACCATGGAGACAAAGGTGGTCGATCCAATCCCATCTGGCCTTCGGCCCATGGGGCCACACTTTATGACATAAAAGCAGTAGTGGCACGTTGGCTTGAGCCGCTCGATTTCGGCCTGGCGAAACAGACACGTATGAAAAAATGTCGTTGCCATGAGCCTAACGTCCCGATATCGTACATGGGTAGGGGCTCGGGGATCACCTGAGCCTTGTTGGTGTAATAATACAAGGTGATTTCCCTCCGTCGCTTGGATCAGGAATATGCCTTCCTCTGGTACTTGAAACAACAAAGCACTGCCACATGTCAGGGGTCGTGGCCTCCAACCGATGGATTGGGAAGACATATGTGTAGTCCAAACTTGCCCAGGGGTAAGTTGTGAAAGTGTCGGGATCGACCTAACCCGCCAGGATCTACTTTTCCTTGCTCTTGTAATAGACAACGTCCCGATAATGGGCTTCACAAGAGGAAAAAGTAGACTCATCTCCTTGGAGCATGCCCACTCGACCCTTAACAGGGTATTTGAGGCACTGGTTATACGATGAGGGGATAGCTGTGTGAAGGTGGAGTCACGACCTTCTCATAAATGCATTGTAGGCAGTGTCCTGAGAGACAACCATAAATTCGGTATTAGAAATTACGCTGCCCAACTGGGTCTTCAAACGAATCTTGCAGAGTGGAGTTTGCTCGGTCCTGTCATACCCCTGGATCCTGAGGTCAGAGGGAGTTAAATAATTCTCAGACAACCCCAGTTTCCGCAGTTTCCAAGTTGGGATTAGGTTAATCCCGGAACCCATGTCAACAAGACAGCGGAGGACTTCCACGCCATTGAACTAGTCGGTGATGTACAGTGGGTGAATGTTCCCCTGTATGGGAAGGAATTTATCTTCACCGAAAAACGAGATAACAGTCTTACATTCGGCATCCTCAATCGCCTTAGTGTGGAAGGATTCTGTGCCCGCCACCTCTATCTCAAACTGGAGGGGGCTCTTGAGAGCCTCGGCGAGCGCCTCACGCATTTCAAACGACATGATAAGGGCCTCAAAGATAGAAATACTTTCCGGAATTCCGGCCAGGTGCTTCAGAACATCATACTTTTTAGCCAAACGTGAGCTTCTGCTTACAGTAGGCCACTCTGGGAATGGAGGCATGAAGGGCCCTGCCGGTGGGACCAGTGACAGACTGGTACTAGGAACGTCTCGCTGTTCACTAGTCAAAGCCTGGGAGGTGGTTGCTATGTTAGGACCGGAAGGCAGTAGTCGGCCGGTGGTAGGGCATGGCTGGTTGTGGCACGACCGATGTGGTCCCACCTGATCCTGCAACACAAACGGTGGTGGTGGAGAACCTATCGGCACCGGGTGAAGGGGTCGCGTGCGCTGATCTTTTTATCGGGTCGTCTTCCTGGTCTCAGTAGCGTGCACAACCTGACTGGAGGTGATGAATTCCGTGCCCCCACGATTCACGTATCCATGGCTCCACCGACGTTGGCGATGACTAGGGACATTGGGGAGGTCCACCTGGTGTTCCTCATCGTGGGGAGTCAAAAAGGGATTTACCAAGTCTAAGGTGTTAATATAAGAGTATCCCGATCTTCCACTCAAGGATTCATCCTCTATAGGAAATGTCTTGGTGGGATCCCCATATCTGGGGGCATAAAATCACCAAGCGTGTGGGAAGATGATGGATCTGGCAGGGCGTGTTATTTCTTCCAGCACCGCCGCTTGCTCTTCTGGAAAGATGTAGGCTGGGATGACGATGCCAAAGCAGTGCTCGCAGATTCTGAGGGCTCTGGATTACTGAGGTGGGCACAGATGATGCCATGGGCATGAACAACCGTCCTGCAGGCCATCCTGCCGTTATAATTCCAGGACCCACGGTTGTAAACCTATTCCCACTCATTCTCGTTGCCACTGTTGCCATCTGTTCTCACGAAGACACCTGCCACTTGCGTCGGGGCCGGTCCCAACCTGACTATGTTTTTGTCAATCTGGTCTTGGAGCCCGTCCTTGAACACATAACATCGCTGGATGGTGTGCCCCAGGATCTGGTGATAAGGGCAGTAGTTAGGCTGATCAGTGAGATGCGCCACTTATGGCTTCCGGCACTCAGGCAGCCACATGATCCCTTACTCCAAGGCACTACCAAAATAACCGAGGACCTGGGCCTCTCCAAACGAGTAAGTCTTATTCCATCTGTCTAGAAAGGGGGATCTTGGAGTCTCACAATGACAAGGGGCCGGAGGAGAATTCCAAGGAGACGGAGCCAGATTATCTTTCCTGGGTGGTGGCGGTGCGTTACGCGGAGGTACCTGCTGATTTTGAGGCGGTCGCTGCTGGGCCGGAGGCTGTGCCTGTAGGGGTGAACCCCTATGGGAATGCTGAGCTAGCCTTACTGGTAGCAACTCTATCTATCCGAGGGCCTCTATATAGGCCACAGAAGCGGGCTCAGCTCTGGCGGCTCTCCTTGTAGGGATTACAGGAGGCAGCGGGCGTGCCTGAATGGCCTGTTGTAGGGATTCTTTGAGGAGCTGAGCCTTGTCTGAGAAGTCCAGGAACCCTACGGGGTAATTCTGGGTGATCAGAGAAGGAACCATCTCGGCCTTGGCGTTCCCTACAATCATTGTCAGTAATTTCTCTTGAGTTAGTGGTATGTAAAGGGAGTACGTGAGCCCCTTCCACCGGGCGACGAAGTCCGCGACCCGCTTATTGGGCCTTTGTTTGTACCTGAAGAGGTTTTCAATGTTCGTCTTCGGGGTTGTGGAACTGAACCGGTAGAGGAATTTCCGGTGAAGGTCCTCCCATCTAGTAACAGATCCAACTGGGGGCTGGTTGTACTAGACGAATGCTAGTCCTTCCAGTGTTTGAACGAAGCAACAGAACATGGCAGCCCTCTGCTGTGCTGGAGTACCTAACATATGCCCGCACCATGAGTTGAAGGGGTTAAGGTGTTGTGGCGGGTATCTGGTCCCGTTAAAGGGGGCGAAAGTGGGGTTCCCAAATCCTGGCGTGGCCGGCATATCATCCACCCACGCTGGGTATGGCTTGGCATCCAGTGGGATTGCCACCTGCCGAGTTTCTAGGGACTCTAAGCAGGCGATGAGTGCTTCTAATAGATTGTCAGGGCGTGGATTCCTGTCCTAACAGGGATCTCTAAATACAAGCATATTTCCGGGATCTTCAATCTTGTACTCAAGCTCAGCAGCTCGCGGGGTGGCTGCTAGAGTGACTCTCGGGGAAACCGGAGGAAACAGAGCAGGTTCCCCCAGGTGATTATGTTGTTCAAGAGGGTTCAGTGAAACATATCGTGCCCTCTCGCCATTGGATCTGGCATCTCCCCTATCGGCGAACACAACATGGTCACGGTTGCCCGGGGGAATCTCGGTAAGGGGTAGGTACTCCTTCCCCTGCTGTCCTGACCAAGGATTACCGTAGTCAGGCCACCGCTCTGCAATGCATTCGGCTAAGATCTCATCAACTAGCCTCTTTTTCTCAGCAAGCTATTGGTTTAGCTTGGCCTTCTTGGATTCTTCCTATGACTTATGCACCAAGGCAGACGGGTTGGCGAGCTTGACAGCCCCGACATTCTCTTTATGCTTGCCGATGTTTCGGCTCAGTTTTAGTGCCTCAGTGGGTGTGGGGAGACCTAGGAGGCTCCTCTATTGGCGATTAATCCTCCCAGACGGGTCCAGTAGCGGATTTTCCTCAGGGGGTCAGTCCCCATCATGGAGCTCCACAACGTTTCCCTCACATGAAAGGTCAGCAATTTTGACTACCACTACACTTGATGAAGTTCCCTCAGGGCCACACAGTGAATAGTGCTGTTGGCAGATCGCACAGAAAATAAGGCCGGCGTACTGCCCCCATCCGCGGATGTGTGTGTGGGGGTGGATTCCTCGATAACCTTGCGGAGTAATTGAAAACTCTTGACACATTGATGCCGAAGGGCCCTGTGGTGGCCTAGTGACTCGGGGTGCCGAACCGCAGGGAGTGCAGCCAGGTCGACCCGACGGCACTGCTCACCGATATCCTCAAGATGTGGTTGACTCCCGGGATAAGGCGCTAGATGATTGTGAAGATGGGAGTGAGTCACCCGAAGAGTATGGAGGAAACAATCAAACTCTCCCGGGGTGAGAGACTCTGGCATATCAAAATCTGATTCTGTGACTGGGAAAAACTTCTTGGGGAAGTGGCCCGCTGCGAGGACGGTCCAGAACCTCCATGACTCCAGTATGGAATCCGGACGTCGCTTCCCCTTCTCATCAAATGAGAATGGCCGGTGAGCTAGCAACGGTGCCGAGGCAGGCCGCCTGGCCAGTGGGCTGGCCGGAGGGGAATACGGCGAACATGCCAATTGGCCGCCAATCCCTGAGTCGTTCTCAAAGGGTTTCAGTACCCTGGATGCCACGTTATGATAGGATGGGCTGGCGAATGGGCCTCCTATCACAGTATCTGTTCTCGTCGATGGTGTGTCGCCTTTCGACTCTTCCGTTGGTCCCCAGAAAAGTTCCCCAACCTCCCTGACTGAGGTGGAAGGTGCTTTTGAGGAGGCCAGTGGTAACTACGGGTTTGACCCCGGGGGTACGCCAAGTCCTCATCCTCTTGGATATACCTTCGGAGGAAAGATGGAATCATACGGATCTCACATTCGGGAAGTACGAGACTGACGCGCCGTGTCTCCATCCCTGACCTCGACTCCATGTGTCGGGGGAAGGTTCCATAGTCGAGTTATACTCCACCTCATAGTCCAAGAAACAAACTGGTCTAATTTCCGTCTGGACTCACCTGACATTCGTCTTACAGCGACGATGCCCCGCCTTCCTACCCCTGGGTGGCTCCTCAGGGTGGGGATGATTTCCATCAAGGTGTCCCCTAGCCGCAATAGTGCTGGGGAAGGGGGGACTAAAGGCCGGGGTGTGATAAGCACTGGGATAGATGTCAAAAGGGACATGGGGAGGACCTCCATGTGAGTGAGTGACTAGATATGCAATGGATCCATACTCACAGCCAACGGTAGGGGGAGATACCTCATACCCATTGCAGTGGGCGCTGGAAAGAATCATACCCGGAGCGTAGCTATCGCGAAGAAGCCTTCAGTTTTCCTGATCAGTGGCACGAAATGAGCCTTTATGGTGGGTGGCACTATCACGGATTGGTCCGCGGTGGCCATTTCCTGAGCCGACGACCGGGAGAGTCGACCCAACCTACCTGTAGGGTGGTCAGGGGCCTCGATCCCAGTTGGGCATGTGACTGCCCCTACTCAAAGTGTGCGGGGTCTAGTAGTAGGAGTCATCAGTGGCTCGGGACACAGTGGTTGCTGATGTTGGTGCCTCAGGATGGGCATTCTCTTCCACTCGTGCCTGATGCTGGCGTCGGGTCAGATGGGTTGGTCCGGTGGTGCGGGCACAAATATTGACTGGTCCTTGGCCCGGGGAGTCGGGTGATGACGTCGACGCAGCCTGGGGGAGGTTCTTGTCATTAACCCATGGGAGAGGTCTCCGACCAGGCGGACCCGGACATCCACCACCTCATTGGCATAGGGGAAGGATGTGTCAAGGAACTCCGAGGATAGGCTCCCGAAGCGGTTGAACGTCAGAGTGGGGAGTGTCAGCTCCCTGCGCGGCCCTCGGGGGAAGTGACGATAGTGAGGCACATCCGCCTCTAGATCCAAATGGGTGATTCCCCTAGCGGGGATGATCCCTTCCTCGTCGTATCTACGAACCAAGTCGTTGATCACCCTTCACTGGATGATTTTTGATTGGGAGAGGTGGCGTGAACGCCCGAAAGTCGTGGCAATAGGAGCCGGAGTGACTATGGAAAAGGCAAGACCACGTGGGGTAGCCACGTCGGTATTGCCCCTACCCCTGCGCCGGTGGGCAGGTGGCGATCGAGCTCCGGATTTAGTGATATGATTCCTGTAAACAGGGAGATAAACCCATAAGTAATAACAGGAAAAGAAATCAACAACGAATAGCCCAACGTCATTTCGTCTTCCGTGGGCGGCGAGAGGGATCCACGCTGACGACGTCATAGAACGGAGTGATTAACATCCTGACTTCCTGAACCCCTAGTGGGTTTTGCGTCCCACTGATAGGTACCCAGACCTGGTGACATGCTAATCTTCTAACACCCTGAACGCTACCCATCTCTGTATTGAGGAGAAGAGCTTCACGTCAGGTTCACCATTTTCTGTTTCCGACGCTTTTATGACGGGGTGCGCGCGTGCGTCTATGCTGCATTGGAGGAATCACGGCTTGTTGCCCCACATTCCCACTTCCCAAAGGCGGTTGGCATACATTCCATGTTCAGGGATGTCTGGGCCTTGATGAAAGCAAGGATGATGGGATGTCGGTTCTTCCTTTAGTGGATTCCTCCTCGGAGCTCGTCACCTAGTCCGGGTCTCCCTCATAGATTTAAGATGGGTTCGTGAAGCTCGTTCCCATTTCTATATCTGCATTGACGCCAATTAATTACGATGCTTCTGTCGAGATGCTCCAAGGGGTCTTGTTTGGGCAGCAACCATCGGTGAGGATATTGGTCACGTTGGGGTGTCGTTGGCATATCTTGACACTGGGGATTGGCATGTCTATCTCTCGTACCTTATCATAGGGCTTCTCGATGGCGCGGAAGCACGAGGAGTCCCAGGTCAAACATGGGGATTATGTACCTTCTTAGGTTTTCTTCTTCTTACAATGTTTAACACGGGGTATGCCGTGAGTTAAAGGTCTTGCGGAGATAGATCAGACTGATTGAAACACTGAGAGTGGATCAAATTGAAGGGCCCCCTAAGGGGAACACCGATGTTGGGGCCAACACGTGGGCAGCTTCTCAGATACCATGGAATGTGAGGGGGTGGCATGATCTCACCAGGATGTGGAGACCCATGTAAGGATCAGGATTGATGATGGAGTGACGAGGTTGACCCTCGTGGAGGCTTCCTACGTATCCCCATGGCATGGAATCAAAGTCTGCGTAGTTCGGTGATACGGTGGGACACCTGAAGTGGCGACCCGTGGGAATGAACGCATGGATTGGAGCCTGGAGGAAGTAAGATCTCAGGGATAGGGCATGATCTTCCCAAGGAACGTGTGCTCGAGGGGGAAGTCAGGATGAGACATGGGAGTGAGACATGGGGCTTATGATCTAAGGCGGCCCAAGAGGGGGAATACGAGGATTATGCTCTGAGGCGGCCCATAATGGTGCTGGTGAACCGACGCGGAGGGGTCGGAATAACTGAGTGATGGGCTTGAACCTCGTGGAGGCTTCCTACATACCATGTGTTAGCACAGATCAAATTCTATGTAGTTTAGGGTATACAAATTAACGTTATGTTGTACGAGGGTATTTGGGGCTTATGCTCTGAGGCGGCCCATAGTGGATATTGGTATTACGCTATGAGGTGGCCCATGGTGGTCGGGGAACCGACATGTAGAGGTCGGAATGACCAAGTGGTGGGCTTGAACCTCGTGAAGGCTTCCTACGTACCATTTGTTAGCATGGATAAAAGTCCACGTAGTTCGCTGGGATGGGGCTTACGCTCTGAGGTGGCCCATAAGTGGATGTCATGGTCGATGCGCGCTCTAAGCACACGTGAGTCATGCTCGATGTGAGAAACAAGAGGCAGTAGGGACCAGACGATCATGTCGCAATGGGTGCGTCCGTGAGAAGCGGAAACGGGCTTACACATTGAGCGGACCAAAGAGGAAACATGGGCATACGCGTGGTTAGAGGCCCTTGGTGCCAGGGCTTACTCCGGGATGGAGGCCCGTGGTACAACAAAGCGCAGTGGGAAAGGGACTCCATTGTCCTTGGCATGGAGGAATTACAGAGGTGCATGGGTGAAACCTTCCGTTAGAGAGGCTAGGGGCTTACGCTCTGAGGAAGCCCTTCCTCCGTGGACAAACGCCACTCCGACAAGGAGGATCTCATTCAATGCGAGTAAGATTCCATTCCTTTGGAGATGAGTGGGTGTAAAGAATGTCCGAGCTGGGGGGAACCTGCGTGTGAAGCACGGGGTCAGACCATAGTTTGACGTTGTGTGGTAAGGACGAGGTGCGTAGCAGTTTAACATCCTGCATCTTGGGTGAGTGAAGTTCGCTCCACACCCCTATGGCTTACAAGCCCAATTCCCTCTACCCCTTGTGGGAGGGAAGGCATCAGCAAGGTTGTAGTGGAGGGGGCCGCATGGCGAACCATTGAGGGGTCCACGTTAGAATGGATATGTGAAGAAACAATATCCGTTAGCATTCCTATGCGGAGTAGCATAAGGCAAAGCAACACAACGGAAAAAACCACCCACGAGACTTTGAGGTTACTTCGTACGAGCCTAGAAGGCTGTACGGGAAATCAACTCATGGCGCGCTTGCCCAGCAGGGGAGACATTATGTGCCGGCGCGGAGGGGCAGCCAAGGGGCGTCAAGGGGTCCCGGGTGTTGCGCACAAGGAGAAGGATCGCGCAAAAAACACTGGGATGGCGCGCAATAGGATCAGAGGATTGCGTAGATAGGTGATTGCACGCAATGTATTGGGATTGCGCACACAGAAGGGGATTGCGTGCACGGCTCAAGGATTGCGTGCAAGGGAAGAACCCATAGGAGTGAGCAAATTCACTTAAGCTAGTGGAGTTACGCACAAGGTCGAACCCCCCGGGCAAGGTTGTGCGAAAAGAGGAATTATCTAGAAGTCATATTGTGCGCAGGGGAGGCCGAATTGCGTGCACGAGAGCCGTTTTGAATTCCACAAACCCAAAACATTTGGGCTCGCCTTCTATTAATAGGCATCGGCTGGTGCGGAATCCAGGCGGCGAGAAAAATTTTCTGTTCCGAGACCGTCAGTGCGCAAAGGCCTCCTTTATTTCGCACAAGGCCTCCTTTATTTCATGCACCACTTCCCAAGACTCTGGACCGTGCCTCTAATTCCGAATATGACTTCGTTTTGTCATTTTGAAACTTCCTATGGGAGTTACAAACTTTTTCGGCGTCTACAGGGTGTCTAGTATTCTTTAGAATAACGAGGTTCTATGGGTTCTTGGAATTTATTTTAGCCACTAAAACTACCTCAATAATCGAATAATTAATAACACATACCCATGAAATAAAATCATTTTCAATTATAAAAAATGTTTAATAATCAAAATATATATCAAATTTAAGTTAAAAAACGTGGGAATCCTTTTCAATGAAATTTTTAACACTTTATTTTTCCATTTTTAGTTTAATCTAGGCCATTACCACTAATTTTATGTTTAATTTGACAGGAAAATTTAAAATTTTTAAATATATTACATGTTCTTAAGGTATCCGAAATGTGTTAACTTATTTCACTATAATTTTTATTATATATTTCATATTTATCTTGTTCAAAAATACCAATATATAAGGAAATAATTCAAAAAACAAATTCAATTTCAGAATCATCACTATAATCGATATTGATACTTTTAGGTCCAAAATCAACTTTTTAAGAAAAATCATTATTTTCAATAAAATATTCATTTTGGAATGAATATAGAGGATAGATATCTTGGTAAAAATCAAGGAAAAAATCAATAGAAAAATTGTATATATTGTTAACTTGTAATATATATTTGTCTTCTACAAGGTTTTTCATTAATTTAATGATTATAAAATTAACTATATTACTTCTAAAATCAATGTAAATCGTAACTTTATGAACATTAATTACAACATTAGTAGTTTTCCAGAATGGTATTCCTAAAATTTATGGTTCATGTGAACTAAATTGTCTATATTATATTGTTAAAACAAAAGAATCAGTAAGGAACACAAAGCCATTTAATTTTACCAAAACATCATGAATTGACCCATTTCACTTAGCTAAAATTTTATTAGATAGTTTAATTGAAATAAAATTCTTCACAAATTCTAAAGCCTAAATAGATAAAAATATGGGAAAAGGTATTCCATTTTTTCAGGCTCATAAATATAATATGAAATCATCAAATTGATGATTAAAAACTAATTAAGGAATAATGAACATACCTAGAACCCTTCAATTAAAAGGGAGAGAATGTTGGATCATGGAGAAAACATCAATTCCAAAATTATCAATCATACCTCCCATGAAATACCTCCAGTATGTTCACATATTTATATGAAATTTATCATAATGTGGGAATTGTTTTATAGAATCAATCAAATGGATATTAATGTGGAAATTTCAAAAAAAATCCAATAACATCTTTTTCCAATTAATATTTGGATTTTTTCTCAGTTACAGGGATTCTCAAATGATAAGTTGGGGGATCAATATACATTTTATGAACATCACCATCAATGCTATTCCATTTTTAATAGCCTGGTAATTATCAAAAATAACTATAGGTTCGTTCAAGTTGAATTTCATTATTCTTATTTTATTTTTCTTATTCTACTAGTGTATGGATAACATTTTTAGTTTGATGTAAAACAGTTTCTGCAGAAGGTTTTTTTGTAAGTGTTAAAAATAGTTCAACATGTTGTTTAAAAACATATGAAGGTCGTTTAGAAAATTTTACCAAATATTTGCCAATAATTTTTGAATTTATAATATTTTTCGGTTCTGGTTAAATTTTTTCATGTTTGGGAGTTTTAATTTAAATTTAATTTATCTTAATTATCACACATACATTATCTATACCTCTCAATTTAATGCCATATTGTGAATAAATATTTCCACATCATTGATTTATTGAATTACTGATTTATGTTTCTGTTTTTACCATTTCAGTATCCATGTTTTGTAGAAACTGTTGTTATTTTTGTGAAATATATTATAACTTCTTAAAAATTACATCAATTTGTGAAATATTTCATTGATTATCTTATTGTTTCAAATTTCATAATTCATGATGTTGGTAAAATTTCCCTCAGATTGGTATCTATGTTTATTTTGATTATTCCTTGGACATTGATAAATATTTTGGGATAGTAATTATTGTTTTGTTGATCATTATCCCAAAAACTAATTATTTTTATTGTAGTTTGATCCTTTATTGAAGTATTTTATAGTATGGAATAGCCAATATTGAAGATTCAATTTGAGAAAATCACTATTCAGGTTAATCTATAAATTTTTTCAAGGAATGATTATAGTAATGATTCAAATTTATCTTATAGTTTTGTACATTAACAAATAAAATGATTAATGTCAAAAAAATTATTGAAAATATCTCAATGGGATATTTTTTTTGGTTGGTACTGTAAAAGAATAAAGTTAGGCAACATATAATTCATAATGCTTGTAGGTTTAGTCAGTTAATTTTCAATTTTTATATTATCTAAATGAGATGTAGATACTTCAATATCTGTTTTAACATTGATACAGTCCCAATAACTGAATTGATGTATATTAAGGGACATTTTAGAAATATGTTTTTTCTCAACAATGGTGTTCTAATATACGAATCCTCTTTTAACATCAATATCAATAATACTCAAATACATCAATACCAATCACTCAATGAAATAATGGATATCATGTTGGTCAAATATTTGTTGGAATGGATAACTGGAACATAAATTCTTAATCCCCTCCCAATATACATTATAGTCTCCACTTGATGTCTCTAAATACCACATATGTATTTTATTAGTAATCCATTTTTTGAGTCATGGAAAAAAGTTTCTATGAATTTATTCTTTAATTGGATCCAAATCATTATTGAGGTAGATTATGAGTAATAAAACCACTCCATAGCCAATCCATCTAATGATAAGGGAAATCAAATCTTCTTGACATGATATCACTAACCCCTTATTGTTTCATGGTTATTAAAACCATGTGAAACTTCTATTGATGTTTACGTGGGTCATTATATGAGATCCCATGAAAATTTTTAATGTGATTAATCGAGGCCGATATTATTTAAAATCAAATGAAAATTTCTGGGTATCATAATTTGTCTTTCAATTCTCAATGGTAAGAGAAATATGATGCTATAGATTTTTTTCATCCAAATAATAGTATGATTTTTTATGTTTTTATGAAATTTAATTTTTTTCCATGTTTTAAAATTTAAAAACTCCATTATTATTTTTTAATTTTTAATGTTTTTTATTATATGGTTTTATGAATTCTCAGATTTTATATTTTCTAGGTTATTGAACCTACATCAAATTTTTTTTAAGAATTATTTTTTTACAAGTAATTTTTTTATTTATAAGTATTTATTTCCCCTAATAAGAGTTGATGAAAATGATAGGAATTTAATTTTCATTTTATATGTATTTATTTTAAAAAATAATTTTAATGTTTTAACCTAAATATTGCTGCACAATAGCAACCAAGGATATCTCTCAATGAGAGTTCCATTAAAGAGATATCATTCACATTTTTTTAATTGTGGAAGTTTAATTATTTCGATAGGTATGATAATGATATAAAAGAAATTATTATTATTTTTATAAAATTATTTAAAAATAAAAGTGAAAAACATTAATGAATTGAAAACGAGCAACAATGATTTGGATAAGTAGAAGAACAAGCAACCTAAATATTAATTCGTCTGAATTAGTCTTCCTTCATCATTTTCTAACTGATTTCACAAATGTAACTGTCTCAACACATTTGATGAAATAAAAAATAATGTCATCTCATCATACTCATTAAATAAAAGCCTATATAGAAGATCTTATAAGCGGATATCCTTTATTATGGAGTCAATAAATGATCTAAATCATCATTGAGGATAATTTCATGGAAAAAACATATTGTTCTCACAATCATCCATTGAAAGTTAAGAAATTTTAAAAAATATTCCATCAATAAAATATAACTCATATTGAACTAAATAGTTTTATTCATAAATCTTCACAATCTAATAAGAAATGGGATATTTTAATAATTGATGAAAAATAAATAAAAAAATAAAACATAAAACCTTGATAGTATTTAAAAGATAATGATTATAGAGGGATATTAAATATTTAAATTAAATAAATATGAGAACTATTAAATATTCCATTATTTGAATACTCTATATTTAACAAATATAATTTATTTTGGTCAGCAATGAGGTTTAGAAGAATTTTTTGATATCCATATTCATCAGATTTGGGAGTAATAGAAGATTTCTTGAAAATATTCTAAATTTGCTCCCATTTATTTTCCTTCTTCATTTATGTAGTTTTCTATCTATCTCTAAATAAATTACCCAAAAAAATAAGTTCCATGATCCCTAATATTCTAGATAATTATTCTTTTACAATCATTAATATAATTGAATTCATTTTTAATGGTAAAATTATTTTCATTACTACTATATTTTCTTCTTATTTAGAATTATATCAAATCACATTCACCATAATATTTTCATTGAATGTTTTTTCCATTTTAACGGGAAGTTATTAATTTCATCAGACATTAGAATTTTGTACAATACATCTTCATTTTTTCATTTCCCTTTACCTTTCAATAGTGACACAGAATTCCAAATCATCAATACATGAACCTAGATTGGAAAATCACATCCCCATTCCTGGATAAGACATATGAAACTCCCTTCAACATATTATATTCAAGTAAAAATTGTTGATATGATTCTATATTTGATATTGGTTTGATCCATATTATTAATATTTTCATTCCCAAAAAATTTTGAGGATATTAGTCAATGATTTTTAAAATTGAAAATCCAAATTATATCATTAAAAACCTTACATTATTTCATACTAAAACAAAACCATCAACTACATGAATATATATCCTCTAATTTTATCAAATAAGTCATCCTTGGTCAAAAATAGTTTTTCTTTAAATAATATGTTAACACAAATCACTCTGACCATTCATCGAGCACTTATAGTGAAGATAATCCAATCCTCTCATCCATATAAATCCAGAAGCTTGAAAATATATCATCTTAAAGGAAGACTTATCTATGAATCAATAAATCCATACCCATTGCATGCCACTCCTGGTCACTAGAGTCTTCAAATTCCATCATCATGGGCATCAAAACTTGCTATGTTCAGTAAATGACTCCCATACGAATTAATTATAAATTATATTTGTATTGATCGATCAATATTAGTTATTTGAATTAGTTAGTGTCATTGAATCATTATTCCTTGATGAAAACTAAATGTTGATGAATATTTAATAAATTTTACAGAACTTTTTTTTTCATTATTTGGGATTATTCTAGTTTCGACAATCCTTTATAGGATCATTCTACTTCATATTCATATTCATTTTCTTATTCAACCCGTCATGTCCATTTGAATTATCCTAAATATGATCTAATAACATTCATTAGAGGCATAATATAGTAGAATCTTGAAGCACAAATCAATATACATTGGGTAATCTAAATTCTCATTTCTAATCTAAATCCCTCGGTTATCTTATCCAGGATGTTAGTGGGTTCACTATGTTGTCAGCAAGGCTTCATCAAAATCATTTGTCAAAATAATTAGCGAATATAGGTGGCTTAATGCAGTTTTTTCCATTGAGAGATCAATATTTTTTATTTAATTATTATTCATAAAACATAATTTATCAGTGGAATAGATGTTCTATGTTACTCTTATTAGAAACCCACTATTTATTTCTAATTTAGTTGTCCAAAAATCTCTTACACAAAAATGAATGTAAATTATCTACATATATGGATGATGAAATTATCTTATAAGGTAGAAATAAAATATGTTTAGTTTTAAATTACCCTGAAATACCAACCACTTTTCTGGTAGAATTGTAACAACCTTGGTAAATATAAAATAATTTGTTTTCATTCTTAAATTAAATAGTATACATAATTATGAATATATAATGATGTAAGTGGTATTTATATAAATTTAATAATATATATTGATAGAATACTAACAAAACATATGAAAGTAGAAAAAAATTTTGTATCTAAAATGAGAAAATATTATATATTAATATAACATAATTAGTAAATAATTTTTTTGAAAGTGATAAAGTAAGTGTTGGTGTTTTTTTTGAAACATGAATGATTAATTATAATTTCATAATAAATTGAATGATTTGAAAGAAAATTTATCTTCATAAAATATATTCATAGATTAATATTTTATTTTATATTGATTATAATATAATTTAATGTGAACTTAATTAATTTTTGGATGTCTTATAAAATCTGTTATAGTTTTATAATTGGTATTTTTGAATAAATTATGATTTTAACTAAAAATTAAATTTCTCATATTTAAAAAATTATTATTTCTTAAAATTGAGTTCATTTTTTATTTCAAAATATATAAAAATGGATAGGTTAAATTCTTTAGATTATCGTGAGATAGTTAAATTTTTGGTGAAGAGTCAAATACAATATTTTATGGTATTTAATAAATACATGAATTATTGAGTCATAGATGATTTATGGATAATGGAAGACCATTATATAAAACTCTAATAGACTATTTAAATATATATTGAAAAATATAAAACAAATCATAGTCTTGAGAAAAAATAATAAACTAATGAATAAAATAATCAGAAAACATTCCTCTCATCCACAATAAATACCACACCTGACCACCTATTCTTCTTACACCTAAAGGACTTGTAGAATTTTTAAATTGTTCTAAATTCCATTACTAAGTCTATTACCCACATTCAGAAAATACGGTAACCCCAAATGCCCAAAACCATTCTACGGAATGAATTTCTAAAGGAAAATAATTTAAGAGGTAAAATCCTATTTCATTTTCTTTTATTTTACATTTATTTATTTTATTAACTTATTATATTATAAAATAAACACATACTAGTAAAACTAAAATTCTAGTATCTTATATATATTTATATTTCATCATGTTGATTGGAAAACTCATCATCAAAATCCTTATTCTTTCCCATTTATTTTAGAATGGATAACATCATCTATGATCTGTCGATTTACCGCATCATATATGATGCATTTTAGTATTCCATTACAACATTCATGTATTGTCATAAAACCATTTATGCTGTTAAATAAGGTATTATTATACATATAATAAGTTATAAAATGTTTTATAAGCTTTATTGAAACAATTTATTAAATAATATATTAGATGTTTCTGATGGTCATAAAAACGTCCAAAATAAAATAAATCATTTTCATTAATGTTTTATCAAATGAATCTTCCTCATATCTGAAAAACATGTTATATGAGATAATTAAAATTTTATGGAGCATATTAATACAATTTTTTTATTTCTGTTGTTTTTTTATTTGATAAGATAATTGACAATAAAACAACCATGGAAACCATAAAAGAAAACATTCGTAAGTAAGGAAATAACAAAATATTATTAATAAAGAGGTATATAGTTATTATAATGTGGACATATAAGGTAGTAAAAAATATTATAGTTTTAAAATAAATTAAGACCAATCTTTAAATCATTATAATAGATGTTTGAACATGTAATTTGTTAGATGAACCAATGTAATATCATTTACATTAAATATCCTCTTTAAAATATATATTCCTTCAAAATTCAAATGGAATTTCTTTATGATGAAATTATTAATGTTTTATGATAATTTTATTGCTCTTGAAAATTTTTTACAATTAATTTTGGGACCTATACCTCACTCTAATGCAATGGGTATTTTTATATTGGTAGTCAACAATAATGGTTGTTTTATGTGTAACTATGGTGGTTGAACTATAAGGTAGATGTAAGGCTTACATCATAAGGTAGCTATTAGGGTTAAGTTGTAAGGTATCCATGATGGTTATAAATCATATGGTATCCATAAAGGTTAAAATATTAAGTAAGCAATTCCCCAAGTTACCTAAATTTTTATTTATGTATTCTTTGTTTAATGGAAATATCATGTTTTAACGAAGTGAGTATATGAAACTTTATGGTTGAATTTTACCACTTTATGAACTTTTTTTCATATGTTTATTATTATTCCTAGACTAATGTATTATTTAATTCATTATATGCCTATTTATGAGATTATATCCTCATCCTATGATTTAAAAACATTTTTTGGGGTATTATTGATGGATAATATAAATATAGCTAAGATAATTGTTTTGAGTATTTTTCATTAGAAGAATTCATGTTATTTAAAAAAAACTATTATGGAAGAAGTGGATAATTTTTTAGTAGTTTATAGTTTTTATTATTGTGGGTTTTCATGTATGTTTTGTGACTTAATTATATTAAATTGATATCGAAAACGTATTTGGGCATGTAATAAGAGCATTATAACTGAATTAACCACATTATGTAATTTTTATGGTCAGGTCCTTATAGGTGGTATCATATCATGGTTTATATAACACTTGGGGATAAAATGATGTTAAAATAATACAATTAATATTTTTTACTTTATGTTTATGTTAAAATGATATAGCATTGAAACATTATAACGTCTATTCATCATACATAGTTTTGTTAAGAACTTTATTCCATAGATGAAAATCGGGAAGATAATGTCGGAAGGCATCCGAAGGAAGATATAATTTTAATTCTTCAATGGTGGATATTTGAACCAAGACGTTTGTGGGAGAAATGGATTAGTTTACACAAGTAATAAATGACATCTATATCAGTTAAAGAGAACAACCATAACTAAAAAAGTTAACATGATGATAGGAGAACATTTTATAAAGAAACACCCACCTTCATTCAATTGATATTCCGACATAGTAGTGCCCTAAGGGAGGATTATATATCTTCAAAATATATTATATATCTTGGGGTGTTCAAATAATAAAAATGTTAGTCTTGATATTTATCATTTTGAAGGTCTTGGTGACAAGTGCTGGTGAATGGACAAGAATATAAGAGAAAACAAGCATATTGATGCCTTGGAATCGGATGGATTTATGAATATTTTCATTTTAAAAAATTTTCTTATGGTTGTTCGACATATTTTGGAAAATAAATTTCATTATTTGAAACAAAATAATGAAGATTCAGTGGCCGTGTATGAATAAAACATCACCTGATTATAAATTTATGATCCAAAGATGACTTGAGACATTGATAGTAAAATAAAATATTTTTAATCATGATTGAATCGAAGAAAGAAAAAGCATTTGGACACTTTTGAATTAAAATGTTATGAGAAACATGTTCAATGTGATGAGATGGTAGAAATAGATTTTACTAAAAATAATAAAAATATTGACAACATGTAGTAGAAGAGGTTTACATGGCATGAAATGGGTAATAGTCAATCAAAGAAATATGAATGTATGATAATTCAATTTTGTATTTGTGGGAAGTGTGGTAAAAATATTCTTGGGGTGTTTCATAACAAATGTGGGAAGTGTTTTCTATGTGGTAAGATTGGAAATATATCCCAAGATTATAATGCAAAAGATCATAGTAATGTTATGTTTAATTATGATATTAATACTGTAAATTTATTTAAATTAGGTGATATGGGTTAGAATGGAAAAACAATCCCAAAAAATATTTAAATGTTGGTATGTGTATAGACTATAAGAGGAAGGGTGTTGTGAGATATCTTGTGACTACTTCAATAGATATCACCCCATCCAATGATGTGGTAACTGTTATTCTATTTGTTTACTAATATTTTTCTACTGTATTATTTGATAATGGGTCTATATATTCCTTTATATCAAATTATATTATTGGTAAATTGTAAATTTCACCTCAATAAATTAAATCAAATTGTATATTAAAAACACCTAGGGTCATATTAAGTAAAAACATCATTATATGAATATAGTTGTTTTTTATGATGGAAAGACATTACCGCGCAAACAATGTTTTTCACCTTAGTGCAGTTTGATGTATTTATATGTTGTAATTGGATATATTTTTATTATTGTAAGATTTATTATAGAGTGAAATACATTTTCTTGAGGAAGTGTTCTAGTTTTTTATAATAGTGAACCCATGCCACTAATAAAATATCAGGAAGTTGAGAATCGATTAAATGATTGAAAATAATGTTATCTTCAAATTTTTTTGAAAATAATAAAACTAATTAAATTATAGATTTTTACATTGTAAATGAATATGTGGATGATTTTAATTATTATTTTCTATGTGTAATAATGGATTTTGAGGATGAATTTACAATTGACTTAGTTTTTAATTGATTGAAACATTATAGACCCCTTTATCGAATGGATTAAGTGGAACTCCTTAAATGGAAAATTCAATTACATGAGTTTGATGATTATGGCTTCATTTTTCTTAGAAAATCACAATGGGTTTCCAATATTTTGTTCATTAACATGAAATATGGTTCCATGATACTTTTCATTAATTATATATAGCTGAACTAAATTATTTTTATGAATTGGTATTCATTGCCAAATATCAATGTTTGGTTTGTCTAGCTATATGGAGCTATGTATTTTTACAATATTGACTAGATATATTTCTACCATTAGCTAAAGGGGAAGTAGTTTTACATTCTGTTAATAAAATTCAATACTTGATTTGGGAATTATGAGTTTTTGGTTATTTCATTTGGTTTAAAAAATAACCCAGCGTTGTTTGTGGATCTTATAAATTGAATATTCTGTAATATTTGGATTTTTTTTGTATTTTTTTAATAATATTATATATTTATTCAAAAATTAATGAGGATCGTGAAAAAAGTATAATTATTTACCTTAAAAATATCAAATAAAAAATGTTATATGGAAAAGTTAGAAAATGTGATATTTGTTTACAATAGATTTATTTTCTTGGGAATATTTTAAATAAGGATTGCATAATGGTTGATCTATACAAAACAAAAGGTGTTGATGAATATCCAAGATCTATATATGTTTTTGATATTCATAGTTTTTATAGATTTGAAAAATATTACCCATGATTTTTTATGAACATTATAATGTTATCTATCCCACTAACTGAGTTAACATGAAAAGAGCTTAAATTTATTTTGATAAAAGAATGCAATTTTTTTATTTAGGAAATGAAAATATTATTGTTTAATTAACCATTTTATTTTCCTTTCTTTCCTAGAATAGTTAATTTTTCATCCTTTATAATGCTTCAATAAAGGAATTTGGTTGTGTTATAATTTATAATGATCAGGTAATTTTTTATGATTAAAGACAAATTAATCCTCATGAGTTATATTTTCCAAGACATGATTTTGAATTGAATGTTGTTTTTTTAACACTAAAAATTTAGAGAAATAATTTATATAGAGCTAAATATGAAATATATACTGACCATAATAACATTATGTATATATTAACTCTGATATAATTGATAATGAGGAAAATAAGATGCTTGAACTGATAAAGGATTATGATAACATGAAAAATTACCATCTTAGAAAAGTAAAGAATGTGGAAGATGTCATGTGTTAAAGAAAAATATTCTACATTAACCATGTTTTTTAGAACATTACCCAATGGTTAACGTTTTGATATATTTTTTCTTCGATGTTTTTGGTGCAGTAAATTTCTATGTTTTTTATCTGGTATTAATAAAATCAACTCTCTAAAATAGAATTAAGAAATAATTGAAGGATGAATGTTAGTTTATAAAAAATGTAATTTTGGTTAGAAATGTTATTTTTCCCTAATTTAACATTGATAAATATTTTGTTTTGATATTGGGTAAGAGATTAAGTATGCATTGAGATTCCCAGCTGTGGAAACACGGTTAAGGGAATCTTAGAGTTATATATTTTCAGATCATCCTATTAGCTCTAAGGCCTGAGAGACCTTGAAGAGTATTACTAGTGGGGTGAAATGGAATGATATATCTCTTATTTTTCAATGAAATTTTTGATTTCTTAATAAGTCAAAGTACAATGAAGGAAATAATTCATCCTTTTTCCATTTCTAGAGTGGAATTGGGACAATATATCAATGGATATCAGGGTGGGACTACAATTGACTTCTCGAGATAACAATATGATTTGGTTTATTGTTGACCAACTGCCTAAATCTTATAATTTTAATTGTTCAAGAGATACTCTTTCTATAAAAATTCCTTCCTGAATGTACCTCAATGGTGTTTTTCAGTTACATGGAGTTCCCTGACAACCTGACAATTTTTTTTTTAAAGAAAACACTTTTGTGGAAAACGTGAGAAACCAAAAGTCCAACAAAACAGCCAAACAAACCCAAAAAACACCAGAAACAGCAGAAACTACCACATACATGCAAAAAAAAACACCACCATCCCTTAGCTGGACACTCGACGATCCCATGCAAGCATGGTCCCTCCCAATTTTACCATCCCTCCAAATCATCCATGTCTCAAATGACCTTCCAAAGAAATGGTAGAGTTATCTAGCCCGATGAGGAAGCCCCGACCGCACTTCCCAAGTTACATGGAGTTCCCCAATCCATTTTGTTTGACTGAGATAAATGGTAAACCTTTACCATTTGTAATGGACATAAGAACTCAATGGGAACTGAATTATATTTCCACACACCCATTCATCCAAAATATGATTCATTATTATAGAAAAAAAATCCAAAATTGGATGATATTATTTTTGATTTTTCATATTATTAACATGGAATTTTGGAACAACATATTTCATTAGTTAAGTTTCATTTTAATAATAGTTTTAATTATTATATATCAGTGGAACCTTTTGAGTAATTATATAGAAAGTAGTGTTAAACTCTATAATTTATGTATGATTTCTGGTAAAGGAAATTGGTGGGACCATAATTAGTAGAGTATGTAGTTGAGAATGTGATGATGACCCAACAACACAGAAGGATATCACGGAGAAGGTAGAAAATTTATTAAAATAATAGGAGGCACACATTTTCATTCAAGGGAGGTGATCTAGTTTTCCATAAAATACCTTCAAGGAAACATGTTATTTGATTTGGATAAAAGGAAACCTCCGCCCAAAATTAAATGGACCTTTTAAAATACTGGAGAATGTTGGACTAGTTTCCAACCGCGTAGCTTTGCCTCTGAGTTTATCCCAGGTACACAATGATTTTCATGTTTGGATGTAAAGAAATTATATTCCAAATTCATCTTAATTTTATATAATAGAATTATTTAAAATCAATGATAAAATTTCTTACGAATAGAAACCTATTTAGTTTATGAATGTATATAAAAATATTGTGAAATTTTTTAATTCAATATGTTAAGGTTTTGTAAACAAACCACATTTTTTAAGAGGAAACAACGGGGTATAAAAATTCTATGAGGGAATGGATTCCTCACTTGTATTATATGTAAATGAAAATTTTTATGACACAATTTCCATAAGATGTGGAAAATTTAACATCCAATTTACTTATAGTTTTTTTTCATTTTGAACTTAAATAGTAAAATTAATTATAAATGATTATTGAAATATGTTTTATTTATATTAATTAAAGAATCTATAATAATCTAAATATAAACTCATGTATGAAAGTATAAATAAAATTGATATATCTTATAAGTTAAAATATAATATTTTCATATCACAAAATATGTAAATGAATATTTTGAAACTGACAAATGATGTTTTGGTATTTTTCTGAAACATAAATATTTAATTCTATTTTTATAATAAAAATAATTATTGGAAAGAAAAATAATAATCATAAAATAGATTCATAAATTAATATTTTTATCTTGTAATTATGAGATAATCTTATGATACCTTTATTAACTTTTCAACATGTTATAAAATGTTTAATAGTTTTAAAACTAGTATTATTCGAATAAACATTGAACATAAATATATATCAATTTTTCATAATAAGAAAATTATTTTCAGTAAATGAAGTCAATTTTTCAAATTTAAACACCATAAAATGGTTAGGGATGTTTTTTGGATTCTTTTGAATTTGTTGATTTTTTGGTGAATAGTGATATATCGTATTTTATAGTATTTAGAAAATACATGAAATAATGAGTCATAGATGTTTTATGGTTCATGTCTGACCATAATCTTGAAAAATGATTTCATTATTTTAATATATATATTGAGCATTCTTAAACTAATCATATTCTTATGCCGAAATAATGTATTAATTAAAAAAACAAAAAAGAACTCTCTTCTCGTCCTCTATAAATAACACTCTTCACAAACAATTCTATTCACACCACAATTAATTTTAGATTGTGTAATTTTTTTCCCAATTCCATCCTAATGTCACTTCCACAATTCCAAGACCTTTTGGTCTTTCCAAAAAACATAAACCATGTTCTTTTAGAAGGTTCTCAAGGATGAGAATTCACTAGCTAAAAACTTATTCCAGTTTCTTTTATTTTCCATTTAATTTAACATCAACTTATCCATGTGGCATGAAAAATCCATTATCTTATATATATTATAATTTTATCATTTTTATAAAAAAATTCATCCTCATATTCATTATCCTACACCATTTATTTAAAAAATACGAACATCATCTGTGATGTGTCGATTTACCACCATCGTGGAAAATGCATTTTAATTTTCCATTACCGCCTTCAATTATTGTAATAAAACAATTATTATTGTTAAATAATATTTTATTTACATATAATAATTTATATATTATTCTATAATCATTATATAAATAACATATTAAATAAAATTATATATGTTTTTGATGGTCATAAAAAGTGCCAAAATAATATTTTTCTAATGAATCCTCCACATACCATAAAACAAAATGATATATTTTATCATTTAAAATAATGGGAATATATTAATATAATATATTTTGAATTTTTTATTTTTTTCTTCAATTCGAAAAATAAATCATTAATGAACCAACCATGGAAACCATGAATTAAACACATCTGAAAAAATAGAAATATCAAAATATCAAAATATTACTAATAATTGCGTTATAGTTTGTTAAAATATGGTCATATAAGGTAGTATAAACGTGATTATAGGTTTTTAATAAATTAATAAGTATTTTTAACCAATTATTGATGAATCTAAATATATTTGAACTAATACAAAACTGAGCCAAGGTACTATTCTTTAAAAATCATCTTTTAAATTTTCATTCTAACAAAATTCAAAATGAATGTTTTTATGTTATAAGTATTGATGTTTTTTATTATGATTTAGTTCTTGGAAATTTTTTATGATTTAGGGTGGGACCTATATCTCCCTCCAATACATTGGGTTTGTTGATTTTAGAAGAAGATAATAATTGTTATATCATGTGTAACTGCGATGGTTACACCATAAGGTTGGCATGAGGGTTATATCATATGAAATCATCGAGGGTTACATTGAATGGTATATGTGAGGGTTAATAATTTTAATTAAGTAATTTTCCATGTTAAATAAATATTTATTTACATTTTCTATGCTTTATAGAAATTTTATGTTTTCACAATGTAAGTATATGATAATTTATCGCTGAAAAGTATATCTCTTTGATTTTTTCCCGTATATTAATATGTATTATCAGACTAATTTTTAATTTTATTATTTATATTTGCATTTATGATATTTTTTTCTCATCGCATGTTTTAATTTTTTTCAGTGGTTTTAAAGGATTGATAATAGAAATGAATCCAAGCTAAATGTTGTGAATATTTTTCATGGGAGAATTCATGTTATATTAAAATATTTCGAATTATAAAAGAAATAGATACTATTTTAGTAGTATCCACTTTTCATTATTTTATGATTTCATGTATGTTTTATAACATGATTCACTAAAAATCCAAAATGAAAAGGTATTTTTTAATGAATTAAGAGAATTTCAGTTGACTTAACTGTATTATGTGATTTTTTATGGGTGAGTCCTTACAAGATTTAACTTACTCCAGAAATAGAATATAAATTATGATACATAATTATTTTTAATGAAAATTTTATTAGGGGAGTCTATGATTGATTAAAAAGAATTATCTACTGTAAACATGATTCACTATAAATTAATAAGATAAATTAAAAGCATAAAACTGAAAAATATATTAAAATAAAAACCTGATGTTTGAATAACATTTATAATTAAAAAATTAACTCATAATAGACCTAAAATTAAAGTCTATTTTAGTTTAACTTCAAAAAAAAGTGATTATAAATTAAAAAAAATTAACTATTAAAACAAAAAAAATAATTAAATTATGAGGGAAAATTGTATCAAGATACATCAATATCATAAACACATAGGATGTTATTGTGTGTGGTTATATACAAATATATATATATATATATTATATGTTTCTTGTGAATTTATATATGCACTCTAATCATGTCGATAACCATATTATTAAACCAATATATTTGTGTGGTGTTTTTCCCAGAATCCTAGTAGAGAGGATGGAAGGCTGACAACCCGCTCATTCCCACTCTCTCTTCTCGATGACGTTATTATGCATGAGATATGAAATAAACAGTTAAAAAGTATAATGTAGTGATGATGTGATGTGACAACATATAGTGGGGGTCATTCCTGGTCGGAAGAGGACACAAGTTTATTGTAATTAATGTTCAATATACCCAAATAATATGGTTTTTATTATAGATTAAATGATTTGTGATGACCTAGGTGTCTTTAGGAGAGATGTGATGTGATAGACTAGGAATATTAGAGAAATATGTGATATAATGGACTAGGTTTATTCCATTGAGATATAATGTGACATATCACTTCATATATAGTATTTATCAAGATGTGATGTTTGGAAGAGATCAGCGTGATATGATGTACGATTTTGGCCTATGAGATAAAAAATTGTTTTCGGGATAGTTGTGTAGGGTACCCTTTATCAACATGATTCTAAATATGATGTTATATATTGATGTTTCTTTTTGTGAGCATGTCGTATTGATGATGGGCATGGTTAGATAATGTGAATTACTACTATTGTTTCAAAAGATCATGAGAGTCATTGGTATAATCCTATTTACAATTCATGTATGGTCATGTTATGTATATACCAAATATTTTCTAGTTTCCTAGTAGAACTTGTAGATGATATAAAAAATTTCTTTATCATTCATTGGAGCTATTAATCATTCACTTATTTATCTATTCTTTAGGGTACATATTTAACTACATTCATATATATCTATTTTATTTATAGATGATTTATGGGATTGTTTTTGTTTTATTTTTATATCATTCATAATTTTTCTTGAGAACCATTTTTTCTATCTCATAATCATATTAATATTTAGAATAATTCTACTCATTTGTGAGATTTTTTATACCCTTGATTCTAGTCAACATCTTGGGTCTCAGTATTGGTGTGACTCAATGTTCCTTACCTCTCTTCATTCATTGGCGACAATCAGGGTTAACCTTTAGAGAGAGGGGGTTTTGATAGATTATTCTTTAAAACATAACATGATTCATCATAAAGATGAAAATTTTAATTTTAATCATAACACGCCTAGATTTTGGAGAGATTTATTTCAATGTAATTTAATCTTTTTGATATTTTTTATTTCACACAACACTGAATATAGATTTTTTATATGAAATGACTCTATTTTGATGTATTTATACGGAATCTAATTTTAATATTAGTATACTAGAAACACCTAGATTAACATTTGGTACATGGAAACTATTTTTGACTTGATTTACACATAATGCAGAGTTCCTTTGATATATTTCATTACACACAACGCCGATTTTTTTCGAATGACAGTCTAATATTAATGTTGTTATTAAATTATTAATATAGTTACCAACTATAAATTGTAAAATATATTATAAATAATATTAACTAAGTTGTGAAAATATTATTTTCACATTTATATAAAATTATTACATTGTTTATCAATTAGTTAGAAATAATAGTTATAACTATTTGAAAAAAAAGAATTTCTTTTATAAGAAAACCATATCTCAACATACAAAAACCATTTTATGAAAATAATTTAGTCACAAACCTTTTTAGAAATATTTCACATTAAAATTTTAAATTATATATTAAATAAAATTTTATTGACACCAATCAAATAGTTGTTGTTTTCAAAATATAATAATAAATATGTTTATATGAAAAAAATAGTTTTTTTCGAAATGTAATTTTATCACTGTTTAATAAAAAACATATTTTAAATATAATTTTATACAATAATAATTTTTATTTGAAAAATAATCATTATTTGTGAAATTGAAATACAAAAATATACTTTGGGTTAATTTTTTGTATTTTTCTGAGGAGTTTCAATTTTTTGAGGAATAGTGTGAGACACCAAATTTTAATTGAAAACTACATTTTATTATAATTTATTTACATGTTTATATTAAATATTTTTTTAGTATAATTTTTCTACTATAATAAAAATAAATCTATTATAGGTTATTGGAATCAACTTTATGTTGGAATTGGATATAATACATTTCCTAATTTTTAATTTTTTACTTTAAATACCTAATTTCCCATCATGTCTACAAGAATAATTTTAAAATAATTTCATCGACATTATTATTGGAATTTTAAAAAATGGATTCCATATTTTTAATGAAAATAATTTATATTTTCTATAATGGTTAACTTATTTTTTAACAATGAATAGTATATAATGTAATTAAAATTTATTGTAGTGATTAAGGTAAAAGCAAGTTTACCTAGTTGTTAAACGTTGAAATAAGTGAACAATGTACTATAGACATGTTTACATATAGTTTTCGGCCCATATTTCGACAATATCAAAACTGTTTTAGAAAATGTGTAGTTATTGAAGTCTCATGATGTAAGGGAGACCTCCAAATAGTGTTTATCTTTATATATTTACAAGAATGTCATGCTTCCTCTACACTAGAAGGGTAGTGACCCCTAACTACATTAAAATTACCAAGAAATTCTAATCATCCATACCATTTAAAATTAATATCCAACAATCCCTTTTATAATCCAATAATTATCAATATTTTCATAAATTAAACCGTGTTAGTCTTTTTGTTCAATGAAAAATAAAACAACTAAAGAAGATGTATCATCCTTCAACAGTTGCTTTTGTTCTATTTTCATTATCCACCACCTCAATTATATTTATTTAGTTATTAATTAATATATTAAGTATCCAAAATATACTTGTATTCTATTTTGTTATGGTTTCTAACTATACTCATACACACTTCTAGCAAATGGGATACAAAATCATTTGTTGTCTGTATAGTGGGCTACAACATAACGAACTGATGTCATTTGTTCTTAAATTACCACATCTCAATGTTATAAACAATGATTTAATGACTATTTTATAATATATATATATATATATATTAATTTTATGATTTATTTTTTACTTATAAAATTATTATTCAAGATTTACTTTCATCCATTCTATTTGGTGGGAATATGATTACTTTGTTTGTGTACATGTGTACTACTCCCCCTCAATGTTATGAGATTCATTAACATATTACATGGAATGTATTAAGAATAGGTGTAGTAAATATATATGACATATATAAAATATTAATTCTAATTTAATTATAATATATATAAATATAACCATATATTTCATTTTACTGTCTCTATTTCAATAAGTGAAAAATAGAAACAACATTTATGTGTACGTATAGTCTATCATCTCTATGGACACTATTTTCAATTTAATATTTCCCTATTTTATATATTATTATAAATAAATATATAATTAATATACATGATATTAAAATATTTTCATTCATTATTTAAATAATTAAATCATGATATATATAAGAGTATTAAAAAAACAAAGTCAAAACATATACAAGAAAAGATGTTATTAACCGAAATGTAACATTAACATGAAATAGTTAACAAAAAGGTAATATAAATTAAAATTAATATAATATACGATATCACATATAAGAATATGGTTGTTTGATATATTTATAATAAACCTATATTTTCTATATAGTTATTTTGAATGTGAGTGAAATAAGTAAAGATATAAGGTAAGGGTTTTCTCATCTCACTTTTATTTTTCCGAGTCATATTCTATATTCACCCATTATTATTACTATTTTTTGTATATACTAACATATGAAATTTTATATTGTGAATTTATTTTGTTTCATTATTTTTAATGTTTCAATTGATTTTATTTGTTAACATACCTCCTGATTCAAAATTCACTGAAGTAATATGGGATTTTTAATCTCAATATTATTTCTATGAGACATATGCCATATTCTCTCATGTTTATTTTTTTGGTGTATATACAAAATATTAATATATTATATGAAAACTATAACTAATTTTATGTGAATTTGGAAATCCATTTAATTATGTCTCTTTCATAGAGTTTATGGTTCACAAGTTACCAAATCGGTATAATAATTTTGTCCCATTTTCCTTCTTTGAGAGACATGTTTTCTATACACCTGTATTTGTTTGTGAGGTGGATATTCGTTAACATTGACACATTATATAATGTAAATACATATTTTCAAGGTATTATAAGATTCATGTAATGTTTTTCTCTCACTGGTTTTATGATTTAATGTCACAAATGTTGTTAGAGTTTATTTCTACAATCTCATCATTTAGCGGGATTTTTTAAAAGTACACTTATTTTGATGTAATATAATTATCTATATCTTGAAATATCTAATTAATATTATTAACCTATACTTATTAATGGTATATTAATATAATTTTACAATTTTACCACTCCTTGGAACTTGATATGATTAAAGAAATGTTTTATGAAAATATGACCTTATTTACCTCGTCAGTTGTACAATATTTTTATAGAAAAATATATTTTTTCTGAAACGGTTACTGAATTTTTTTTAAAATTAATATTTTAACATATTTTTATGTAAAATGTTTTTAAAATGACTAATTTTTTAAAATGAGTTTACATTGGTTATCAAAGCATTCTTTATATGTTTTCATCATTATTTTCGTAGAAAATTGTTTTCAAAATGACTTTTGATATAAAATGAGATCTTCAATACAAAAAGGATATATAACTCAAGAATGTTTCTAATGATTTTATTCGATAGTTCATATTTTTTCTTTATTATTTTCAAATAAATGTATTTTGAAATTTTTTTAAATTTTAAAAGTAGTTATTTTGAGAGAAAAGTTACTTTCCATATGAAATTCCCAATGTGATCATCCAAAATCATTCTACATCCAATATGACATCCTTTGATATTGTTTATTATTTTATATTGATAATTATTTAATAGGTATTTGATCAATGTATACCATGAATATTTTTTTGTCTAAATGGTTTTTTATGGCATGATCTTTATGACACTAGTTTCTCTTTGTAGAGTTAAACCATGATTAAAAACTTATAAAACCCATTACTTTTCATGGGATAAAATTCTATGAGATAATAATAAAACCTTTATATTTTCCATAGGATATTATATGATTTCTTGTTTGTGATACCCATTTAATTTCATGGATTATGATGTGACATTTAAAAATACCATCTCTTTTTATAGGTCATGATACGATGAATGTTTTATTATCTTGTAGAAAATGAAAGTATGATTTTACTATGTGAAGGGTGAGACATATATCTTCTTCAAATTAACATGTAAATGATAAATATTTTATTATATAAAGGGGTACACGAATGGGAATTCCAATCTCGAAACATGAGGGTATGAAGGTGGGAATCTCAACCCTAAAACAAGAATGTACACAAAATGGAATATGAATCTTGAAAGATTATTTTACATGAGAGGGAATAAAAACACTGAAACAATAGAGTTCATAAGAAGAAATCCCATGGCTCAAACAAGAGTGTAAATTGGAGGATATCCCAATCATAAAAAAAAATTGTCACACCACAGGCAATCTGAAGCCCAAAATAAGAGGATACATGGGAGGAAAACCCATTCCCCAGACAAGAGAGTACATGAAATGGTATCCCAAGCCTGATAAAATTGGGTACAAAAGAGGGAATCCCAATCCTCAAATAATATGTTACACAAGATAGTATCGAAACCAAAGGGTACATGAGAAGGAAACCCAAGCCTGAAACATGAGGGAACATCAGGGGGAAATCTTGTGCCCAAAACAAGGGTTATATGAGAGGTCATTCAAATAAAAAAACCAGAGGATCATGGGAGGGAATACCAAGACCAATACAAGATGTCATAAGGGAGGGAATAAAATTCCAATGGTATGTACATGAGTGATTATCCCATGATGAACATGTAATGAAGAAATTTGTTGGCATCCTTGACTTTGAATTTTTTATGCCTATGTGTATATATCAATTCAATATATTATTAAATTATTATGAAATAATGGATTATTATCTTTATTCCCCTATTAATATTTTCTTATGTACTACCAACATTTGTAGCATGACTCGTTGATATGATCTTTTAAATGAATGGTAAGATCTACAATGTTTTATTCTCTTGTTCTCATACACTTGTTCTCAGGTTATTCTAATATATCTTCTTTATTTTATCTTACTAGGCATCTAATCTCACCATTTCTTCTTATCAGTTTCTATTCGTAATGAAGAATTGTTTTGAGTAGGTGTACGATAGGGGAATATATTTATGAGAGATATTGAAGAAAAATCACCTTATTAAAATAATGTCTTCCATGTTTCTAAAGAAACTAAACTGTTAATGTCCTTTGGAATTTACTTTTCTAATGTGATGGACATTCATTTAAAATTATGTAACATCAAGGTATATCAACCTTGGGGTACTTTATTAATAATTATAATCAATTTAACATATTTAATAAATTCATATTTTTATTTGATGGTGAAAAAAATAATGTATTTTAGACGATGAACAACCATTAAACCATATGTATATTATTATCACATATAATTAAATGGTTGATACAATATAGTAAGTGAAACAAATATATAATAATATATTATTTGTTAATATTTGATTAATTTTTTTATTTTTTTATATTATCAATTTATAATATATGAAAATCACTCACAAATATTCATTTTTACAATACAAATGAGCATAAACAACAAAATCTTATTATGTAGCATAAGAGATAATAAGGATGAATTGTTTTACATCCATATATTTGTAATTGGATATGAAATTTATTAATAATAATAATATATTCCCTAGTTTCATAATATTCAAATTAAATTGATTCTAAATTATTTTCACATATTATGACCCCATATAAATTTTTCAGATACTAAAACTATAATAATGTTAATGTATTTTAAATATAATAATACACAGAGGGTGAGTTAATTGAATTTTTAAAAAAAATTATTTTCAATTAAAAGAAATTATAAATATGGTATGGTAAAAGGGTAATTATGTTTTAAAGTAACCATTCAGTATAGCACATTAAGATATAATGATGTTGATGAAAACTATTTTCCTCATATGAGATATTTTATAAATTTGTGTATAATATTTAAAATAATGTATTTTGAAACAAGTATATTAAAAATAAATATTATTATATTGAATTATAAAAAAAGGAATTTTTGGAGGATTTATATCCAAATACGGGTCCACTATGAGGTGATAAAAATATTTTTTAGGGGATTTTCTTGTGAAGCGTCATTTGATATAACATTGTTGATGATATTATTAAAAATAAGTATAAAATAAAAAATGAAGAAAATTAGGTTGTTATAGAAGTTAATGTATCTTTATAAGGATATTAATAAAGTGATAAGGATGAAGATGAGATTTAAAATAATAATGATAATGAAAATACTATGAGGATATTAATTAAATTTAATATTAAATCATGAATTTTTAATTTAATATTACATTTTTGAATATTTTAAAAAAATATTTGTATATATTTTTAATCAGATATGTTTTAGACAACATTCATGAAATTTTGTCATAATTTTTGATCCTTCAATATATGATTATTATCATGATGTTCCATTACACAATTCATATGTAACATTTAACCCTTGATTTAGTATGCCACCATAGGAGAATTTCCCTAATCCCAAATTTACTCCATGAGAACTATTGCAATGTGAGTATTGCCAAGGGTATAAACTCATCTTATATGATTTATATACCCATTAATTATTTAAATGAAACTAAAAAAATAATTTTCATATTAATAATAAAACCTATAGAAATAGTAGACAACACCATAAACAAATGACAAATAATGCAAACAATTCACATAATTTCATACATCCAAACAAAGTTTGTGTAAGTACAATATACATGTAATAAAAAGAATTCAAATAAAATAATATGAAAATATTCTCATTTCAAAACCTGTAGTTCCTACCAAATTCCTTAAAAAAAACTAACAAGTAAAATCATGTTACAAAGGTTTTATCTCTTTAAATAAATGATTATTTGTGAAATCAATATAAATATGAAATTTATACATATATGGTGTGATAATATTATCAAATATATTTCACCAATAACCCAAAATATATATAAGGTTACCACACCCATATTTTTAATATGAAATATCATGTGATGAGATTCAAATATAATAAAAAAATATATTAAACATGATCCTGAAAAACTATGTCAACACCTTATCAACTTGAATTATCCAACTCCAGTGAATACAAAATATTTAGGTAATATCACATCATATAAAAATGTATAAATTCATAAAATAACCAAACACATTTCTTTATCATGTTATTTTAATATCCATGGATTATCCTAACATAAGAATCAGTATTCAGTAAATCTATAGTCATTGAGTTACAAAGAATGTCTAGTATTTTTAGTTAAATCGAAACACATGGGGTAGCATAAATTTTATCCTAAAACATTGACCTTAGGATGTAAATTAACATATCTATATATATAAAATTACCCTCAATAAATTCACTATTTCATGAAATATATCCATAACTATTTAAAAATCTTATACAAAAAAACACACCTCAAATAAATAAATTGGAATTATTATATTACAATTTCGTATATAATAAATTTTATAATATTATTTTAGATTTTAAAACCATTTAAAAAAATATTCTAATATTTTAAAAAAATATTTATTTTTATCTCTATTAAATATCATAAATTTATCCACAATCATAATGTTAATCCTTAAAATAATTCCAGTCACAGAAAAAACATGATTTACATGAAATATCATTTAAAAGTATTATTTAGGATTATAATATAGAACAATCTATGTAAATAATATATCATTCAATAACACCCAAAAATTAGTGAAATGATTCTTCTTTATGGATCTCTAATAGAAAAAAATTAGTTTCTACACTGAATTCTTTAATAAAATTCAATTTTTTATACATGGATATCAAATCATTATATAATGTCATCATAATATTTGTAATGGTTACATCATATCATTTAAAATAAAATTTTTAATGATTTAACAAATTATAAATAATCAATTTCACAATATGAACTCTTTTAATCAATTACACTTTTTTTAGATCTCATATAAATATCAAATATATATTCCATAGTAAAAATCCATAAATAAATAATCATAATGTTTATTAAAAAAGAAATTATAATTATGTTCTAGTTTGAGATATCTAGTATGATGCCCAAACAGTAATTTTCAAAAGAAAAAAGGTTTGCTTCCATTTAAATCAATAAAATTCAGGAAATGATAGAAAAAATACATATATTAAATTATATAATGAAATTAGAAAATTTTAATAATATATCTTAAATAATAAGGTTTTAGAATTTTTTTCCTTTTTGAATATAATTTAGATTATAGATCATGAATCACTTTAGAAATTAAAATATTATAAAAAAATAATGTTAATATGCTAAAGGCAAATTTTTGAGTTTCAATAAAGGATTAAATTTCATTCAAATATTGAATGAATGGTTTAATATCAAATACATAGTCAAGAATAAAAAATGATGACCTATAATAATAGGGATTATCAAACATATAAGGTTCTTAGTTTCCACCATTAGTTTCTATTGGATTTCATAGTTCCAAATATATCACCAAATGATTCCATTGATGTTAAATTACATGGTTAATAAAATACCTTCATTCACATATCAATATTAAATAAATAATAAATAATAAAAATATCATATAAAAAATATAACTATTTCATAACAAATAATACCTCTCAAAATTGATAACATGAACCCAACCACCATCATTGTGTTACATCTGTTAATTCCACTCCCTTTTTAAACTGAAGATAAATATATATGTACACGAGATGTGTACAAAAATAGTGTGAGTATAAAATCATTAAGATTCCACTAAAGCTATGAAACCAAATTTTTTTCATACATGTACACATGTGAATCATCTCAAATCCTAAAATGACATTCACATTTACAAAACATATAATATAATATTTGAGCTCTTACTAATCCACCATCATACATAATCTACCTAAATAAACTAATTTTAGTAAATACACTGTATTCCAATAATATCACATCCGACAGATAAAATATGTTATTTCGTAGCATAGTAAGAAACATATATATCTCTATTTATGTTAGAACCCATTTATTATCAGGATACATGGATTATTTCTTATGAAATCCAATTTATTGTATTTTCTAAATGCATGAATAATATTTCATTATATATATACTCATTGCCTGCCCTAAATTGATTTTATACAAACTTCCTTCTGATACATACATTAATATATCCCAATATCATAAATTCACCTATACAATTTATCATATATTGAAAATAATCCTCAAATGTATTAAAAACTTGTAAAAAAGACTATAATAAATAATCTCAATGTGTTTAATAAAATGTTCACAAATAATCACATGTAAAAAATCCAAAAGTGAACCCCTTTCAAAAACCTCATACAAATTATACATAATCACATTCAAATTTTTTTAAATCACATTAATATCATAAATTAATCCAAATTATTTTTTATTTTCATAGAAATAATATCTATGATACTCAAATAAATTAGTCAATGTGAAATATTTTTTACACAACTTATTTAATTCAAAAAATTAATATAAATTATTTATACCATTGATAGTTCTATAACAACAAAAAATAATAAATAAATATTAATCAATAATCCCATATAAATATTTTCCCATATGATATTATAATTTTAAATGATATTTTCATGTATATTAATATAAAATCATTACTTATTCTCACCAATGAATTAGGAATAAACATGAAAAATATCAAAATATTATGTCTTAATATATTTATCCAATTGAAAATATTCATTTTCATTATAATAATTTATTTAATAAATATAAATATAGATTAGATCCCATTTTAATAATTTTTTGATTCTCCATAGAAAAACTCATATGAAATATTATCACAATGGATATTATATTGTTATTTAGAATAAAATTATTATTTGAAATCATCAACATGATTCACAATCAACAATTTTTTGAAGAAAATGATGCATGATTTCAAATAAATCACTAAAAATAAATAAATAATAGAAATAAATATGAAATACAAATAATAAGATTATGAAACACCAAAATTTAGAAATATTTTCCAAAAAATCATATAGATTTCTCTCCCATACCTTTCTGAATCCAGCATAGTTAATACATAATGAATATTTCAATAAAAGTTATTCTTAGTGATAATTGATGGACATTATGTTGAAGGGTATTATGGGACATTATTAAAAGAATTATAATTTATTCAATGGTTAATGAAATGTTTAATATCATATTTATAACTTGGAATTGATATCATTGTTACTATATAAATATGGATAGTTAAATAATTTTGGTTTCTAGTTACAACCATCTGATTTGATTTTAACACCACAAGGTTTTAAAATTAAATTTAAATTCATGCAATGCTAAATCTCTACATAATTAAATTTTGTTTTAAGAAGATATTTATAAATTCTCCATTAAACATAAATTCCCCTCTTCTATGATTCGAACTTCAAAAAATAGGAATCTAACGTTGTGATCAGAATGTTATTTAGGGTTTGACATAACCATCTAGATTTTTTGGTGAATTGTATCATAACCTTATGAATTGTAATATCAATAGTACTGTGAAACTTATGAATATTAAATCATATTATTTTTTTATTTTTTTATGGTTATAAGATAATTAGAACTTGATTATTTTTTCAAATGTGATATAAAATCAGTTATAAATTTAATTTTGTTTTATTCGGAATAAATATGATAATTTTTTAAAAATTAAATTAATCATATATAGAAAATTATTTTAAAAAAATGGTGTTTTTTTTAATTCTACAAATCAAAAAATGTTTAGAGTGTATTTTTGACATTTTTCTAAAATTAATGATTTTTTATGATTACTAAAATGTGGTAATATAATGTATATAAACCTTATCAATTTAATAGACCATTCCTAGGATCATGATAGATTAAATCAACTTTATTTTAAACTCATATTTTCTCTGTACTATTTGGGGTCACATGAATCAATACTATTCATAGTATTGAGAAACAATTATTAAAATAATTATTAAAATAATGGAAAAAATATCATTTATTCCACTATAAATACCACCCTCACCTACCACAGCCTATTATACATCTAAAGCATTGATAATTGACTAAATTATTCTAAATCCCATTCCCAAGGCCCCTCCACATGTCCAATACCTTCTAGTCTCACCGAAATAGAAAAAATAATGTCCATAAGGAGTATATCAAGCAGAATAGATCAAGAGGTAATTATAAGGCCCCAGCCATAAACCTTACTTAATCTTGAGTTATTACAAGATTACAAATTGAGGATCTTTTCAGGTTTAGAGTTTTAGAGAATTAGATCATGAAACTTTCATTAAATTCCACATTTAAACAAAGTGGTTACATAAAAGACAGTATTCATTCTTCCCATCAACGGAAACATATTGAAAATAAAACATGGATTCATTCTTGACACATCCTTGACACTATCATCACATCATGTACCTTTCCCTTTACCTGTGAAAAACATTTCAAAAACTTGGGATGAGCATAAAAAGCTCAGTAAGGGTTATAAAAATATGGAAAGGGAACATGAGTTCATATATACATAAGAATGAAATCATACTTTACCCATAAAACAAAGTCCCATTAACATACCTCATCAAACCATGAATAAATCATAGAAATCATAAGATATAAAGGTAACTTGAGGCATTCATAACATTCTTACGTAGGGAGTAACCCTCTTGGTTACGTTTGGAATACCCATCACAGTATGTTCCTTAAATCTCTTTGGAGAAACCTTAACGTTTCACTCCTTCACGTTACCCAATGTATTGGAGAGCTATATCGGGCTCACCTGCCCTTATTTTATCATGGAACCACCAATCTTTATAATAATGCCCAAGAACCATAACATAATCGTATCACATAAAACATGCATAAAGGAAACATAACATTTGCACTTTTCAATCACAAGATATCAATACAACACATTGATATAAAAACATTATGAAAACCATTATCAATACCAAAATAAAATAAAATTAAAACACAGTATTTATTTTTCTTTTAAAAAAAGTTATGGCTTGTAGAGGAAGCCGATACAAAAAATAATGATCACGACGGCAGAGAAGTCCTTGCCGCCGCATATGTACGACAAAAACATTCCCTTTTGTCGTTTAGTAAAATGCTTTCTATAAAAAAGATTCATTTCAAATAAATGTAAAAGTCAAAGGGGTTTATACACCGTATAAAAGAAGGTTGTGTATAAACCAAAATATGCTTCAATGAAAGGATATTGAGACGAAGTCCCATACAAAGATGGTATCCTTTGATTAAGTATAAATCAATTACATAATTATGTGTGAAAAACTAATACACCAGATATAAGTGGATATTAAGTGTAAAATAATCAGAGGTTATTCACACATATTCATAGAACGACATATTCAAGGAGTACAATCTCATCCCAAAGAATCGAAATTGGGTTATGAAGTTCCCTTGTAATAATTAGACAGCCTAACGACGTCACTTCAAAATTCAGAAAAAGATTTGATGAGAGATAAAAAGGGAATCTCATCACTTGGACATAAAATTTACATCAATAAGGATATATAAGAACATATCCCAAAAAAATAATTGTGTGAATTAAAAGACATAACAAAATAAGTCTTTTAAAAAGAGTAGGGTGAAATGTTCCCTTACCGACATGGGTATCTTTCGAAACATACGCCCCGTGAAATAAAGACAATACATCATTGATGTAAGTACTCATATATGAAAGAATATTACTCAATGAGTAAAATAATGGTCAGTACATACACCACTCAAAGGAAATTGTGGCAAATGTAGCATAAATCTCACGGGAATAAAAGTGAGATGACAAATCCCTTACGAAAACTCGGCAGCCTAACGACGCCACTTAAAACTTCCAAAAATGGATTGATGAGATCAAATAGGGTATCTCATCACATTAAAATAAAATGTACAGCAAGAGGAATATAAAAGAACATCCCAATATCAAGAAATATGATCTTAGAAGGAATGACACAAAAAAGTGTACTTAAAAAGAAAGAGAGGAGTAGGATCCCTTACCTCAAGTCCAACTTGTCTTGTTCGTTTCTTTATATTTCTGAATAACAAACTTTGGTCAATTAATAATTTCCTAAGTACCTCATTTAGAGATTATTATTCAGTTCATATGACATATTATAATGTTATAATAATTGTTTAATAATGTTAGTTCATATCAGACGTTTTTGCCGATGTTTGGTACATGAGTCAAAAATGAACTTGTTTGAAAAAAGATTGCTCATGTAGTTATAAGTAAATAATTCCCAGAATATTATTAATGATTAAAATATCTTATATATCCAGTAAATATTCATTTCATACTATTCCATATCATTTGGAGATAAAAAACGAAAAACACCGTTCATGGAGACGGTAGGTCGTACGTACGCATGAACGCTACTTTCATTTTTTGTCATATTAATGGAATTAAAACAAAATGAGAGAGATATATATATGTTATAATTCCAGAATGATATACATAATTTTTATGTAATATATTACACATATATCCATTATATATATGTAATTATAATATTACATAACATTTTGAGATAAGAAATGAAATGTACCGTTCATGGAGACGGTAAGCCGTACGTACGCATGAACGCTACTTTCATTTCTATTTCATATTTAATGGAATTAAAAAATAATGATACATAATAGTATTTTAATTCCACTATGGTATCATATATAATATCATTAAATATATCCTTTATACGTACCACATATGGTATTAACGAATCAAATCACTTTGAGGGGGCGGTAGTCACCACTTCCTTAAATGAAGATATCGCGTTTACCCATAATGGAAACCATAAAGGTATGCCCAAAATAAAAAAACAGATTCTTAAGGAAAACATAAAAATATTATATATCATATATAAATATAGTTTCATCTTAATGTCCACCTTTGAAGGTGTTAAAATAATGTAGAACAATCATCGTTTCGGGAGGCCGAAATTCGCCATCCACGGAAACTGTATGTTCATTAACCATTATATGTAGGTGTGTGAAATTTTAGCTCGATTACTTTTTATAACAACATCCTAGTATATTTATTATACTGGATTTGTTACAAAAGAAATGAATAAAAAGCGTTTATGGGGTTGGAGAGGCAAAATAAAACTAAAGGACTCACGTGAAGACATTACCTTAAAATCGGGTAACTCCCTTTGGTTTGTGCTCAAAGGCTTCCTTGGGAAGACTTCTACCAAAATTGAGGCTTCAAGGAGTAATAGAGGGAAGTTTAGAGACAAAATGGGCAGAGGTTGGACGAGCCAAAAGCTTTGGGAGTGTGGGTAAGGAGGTAGAGGTGGGGGCCTTTTATAAGAGGAGAGGAGGGGCACTTTTCGAATGTAAAGAAAAGTCACTTTATTTTAAAATGTTATTCGGATTTAAGAGGTACCACATTGATGTGTTTCTAGGATAAGGTGATAAGGGTTCGATATCCTCTCATCCACTAGGTTTTGGAATGTGTAGGTCTTAGATATTACATTATCTTTCCATTTTATTTAAATCGATAAATAATGAGGTCATCGTTGCATCATCATGATGTCATAAATAATTTAATTTATCTCATGTCTAAAAATTATAAAAAAAATACTATGATGTAGGAAATCGTTTTATCTTTCCAATGAATATTTATAGGGAAAAATCGAATTTTTATAACCCCATGTAAAAATTGTTTTAGTAAAACATTTCATGTTTGTCTCATTTTTACGTTAACTGTAAATTAAAAGATATTAATGACATTTTCCAACCAATGTGGATTCATGGGGTCCCCAAGATGACCCATGGGTTGTATTGCTCGGCCATGACACATCCAATGATGTTAGGACATGTTTCAGGTTCATTTCATATTATTAAAACATTATTTTTACCTTAAACTACACTAATTACCTCTAATCACGATTAAAAACTTAATAAGTTACTATTCACCAAAAAATTATTTTTATCCCATTTAACCACATTTTACTTCTTAATGACAACCATGTATGTCGGATTTTTGAAATTTAAAACACAGTGATGGAAAATTTTCATTTAGACGGAAAAATTCAGTTTTTATAAGTACCACTTAGTGGTTTCACTATTCATCAAAAATTGATGTTTTTCAGAAAAATTCCAAAAATTCACCATAAGCTATATTTGATATTAAAACTTCAAAAATGAAGCCTATTTTACAAAATTCAAAACATATAAGTCACATTAATTAATTTAATAATTAATTCCCGTTGTCAGAGCAAATAGCATATTTTTATTAAACAATAAGTATCAAAAGATTGACACTAGTTTAAGTCTGATTTCAAAGTGAAATTAATTCCAACGACCACTATTGGATTTAATGGTAAAAATATATTCTAATTTCACTTTAAAACCAATTAAAAATATAATCTAATCATATAAATAAATTATATTAAAAAGTGGTTTTAAATTAAAATACAACATTTTACACTATTCATTAAAAAATGAACTTTATCAGAAATATACCAAAAATTTACACAAATAAATTTTGATGTCCCAATTCTTAAGAAGAGTTTTATTTGGTTCAAAAGGATGTATAAGAGTGAACAGAACTATATTTAATGGTGGTTCTCCATCAAAAGGCGATAAGTGAACCTTTAGTGAAAACTAGGGCATATACGCCTAAAATTGAATTATTCCCGTATTTTATTCCTTTATCTTTTATTGGATAAATGTAAAAACATTTAAAAACATATATAATCATATTTTAGTTATTTCTATCAATTCCTGCCAATACAACGGCTACATGTCAACTACTATTTAAAATAATATTATTTTATTATTAGAGTGCAACCTAAGATTTCCAAGAAACTCATTGTTGCGTGTTGGGTACGCCATCGAGCATAGCGTCCCCTTTAAAGTCATATTAATATTTTATTCAAAAATATGGATAAATATGAAAATGTCATATTCTTTATTTACCTGGGGTGTTACATCCTTCCCCCCTTTTGGGAATTGCGTCCTCGCAATTTTTATAATTGAGCTTGGAAACATCCTTGAAAGTCCCACATCGGAACAAGAGTCGGTAAAACAATCACATTAAAATAAAGGAAGATAAGTACAGAGGTCACCCGAGTTAACCCATATGTAGAAAAACATGGACATGGAAGAAAAAGCAAAGGGTCATGTTCTTGAGGGAGAGTGATAGTAAACATGTCTAGGAGAAAGATAACCATAAGAAAATCACAAACTTTTGATGGGTTAAACGGTATTCGATTCCCCAGTAGGAAAATTTAATAGACAACATTTTATTTTTAAGTTACTTTTTATTGAGGAATTTATTCATAAGGAAACATAATCACTTATCATGTTGACTTTCAACTTTTACTAGAATCCTTAATCAAACTCATATTTTTTTCCAAAAGACGAGTATTTAGGGAGACTTGTTCTCATTAAGAGTATTATAATCAACTTCTAGAGAATCACCTAATCAACCAAAGAGAACTATATGCTTCCCATTTCATTAGGCTTTAACCAAAACCAAAACCAAAAGGTTAGTACCAGGTCAGATAATCCAGAAAAGTATAACCCTTTAAAAAGAAAATCTATGCTTAATCTCCAAAATTTGTCCAACAAAACCCAAAGTTCACCGTGGACCATCCGATAAACAATTTGTCCATAAAATTATTCAATTTAAACCAATATATGATTGAAACCCAGATATTTGAAGGATTTAGTCACATAGTCTTCCAAGTTAAATCATAACATTTATCTCCAAACAACATCAGTTGCTCCTAAAGTCTCGTATTGAAAAGTAATTAACCTAATCACACATCCTCCATGATAGGATAATCATTTTCATAAATAACCCAAAATCAACTTACTATTAATTCATAAAATCATATAACTAAAAAGAATCAGTAAAACTAACCAGGGACCTCAGGTAGTCCAGTGGTAGGCGATAAATAACAGTCGCACTTTGGTTATGGGTTCGATTCCCACAACTTTGTCCGACGCGACGGGTAGTCACACGGTCTGCGTGTTGTCCTTTTTCCAAAACTATATAATTCTCAAATCATTCCCCAAAAAGGGATAAAATCATCAAAAATAACCATAACATAATTTAACCTCAATTTTATCTCTTTCCTTTCACTTCAATCATAACATATAGTAACCCATAATTACCTCAACATTAAGGATCATATAAACCCAAATGGTTCTTTATAACTATGTCCACAAAAGAAAAGATAACTATTCCTTGAATAAAATTTGCCAATATTAAACATCAGGGTTACACATAATATAAAAAGTGTTCTAATGGAACCCCATCATCAAAAGAGACTTAATACTCTTAAGAATTTCACTATAACTCTTGAAGCCCTTATATGTTGACATCTTACTCATTCAACATTCTTCATGATCCATTAACCATTCCTTTCCAACTTATTCCGAAATACCTCTTTCCTACAAACAAAATCATGAATCATATCCTATGATTCCAAAATAGGAAAACAATAGTCATGAAATAATACATACCTTTGATTGGTCATTGTCAGTTTCTTCATCCTCAATCGGAATGGCATTAGGTATTGGTAAAAGAACATTTGTACGCTCTTGGTGATCCCATTCACGAAACTTCTTCATAGGACATGTGTTTGCATAATGACCATGCACACCACATTTAAAACATTCAATTGATCCCTCAGAAAGAACTTCTTTCCCTTTCCTCGAGTCAACTGGATGTTTCCATTTTTCCATGGTAGGTTCTTGCTTTATGGCCTTCATTTCCAAATCTAGAGCATATTTCTATCCCTTTGAAAAATTTTCATAGGTGTTTCTTTCCACATCTTTGACACATGGGTTTTTGAACACACTTACCTTTATGATTATTACATGTAATTCCGTAGGGATTTGTTTCTCGCATATATGATTCCTTAGAGAAATCACCAAGGTTTAAGTGGTCAATCATGACTCTAGATAGTTGGTTGAGGATAATCACAAGAGTTCTCATTGAAGCTCCCATATCTTTCAGTTGGTTTCTCAAAAAACTGTCACAGTTTCCTTCACATACACTATTACTTTGGTGCCTGCTAGATCCAGCCATTTACTAAAACCAAAAAGGTCAGTGTGAGTATATCAAAAAAAACCATCATGTACTAATTAGGAAGATAAAAACTAAGATATACTTACTCATTCACTTTATCTAAAACTATGACTCTTTCTGAAATCCTAACCATTATGGTAATTCCACTTATGCTTAAAGAATACCCTAACCTCTAAAGTTATCTAAACCGACCTCTGATACCAACTATAAGGCCCCAGCCTTAAACCTTACTTAATCTTGAGTTATTACGACATTAAAAATTGGGGATCCTTTTAGGTTAAGAGTTTTAGAGAATTAGATCATGAAACTTGTATTACATTCCACATTTAAACAATGTGGTTACATAAAAGACAGTATTCATTCATCCCATCAACGGAAACATATTGAAAATAAAACATGGATTCTTTCTTGACACATACTTGACACTATCATCACATCATTTACCTTTCCCTTGACCTGTGAAAAAAATTTCATAAACATGGGATGAGCATAAAAAGCTCAGTAAGGGTTATAAAAATATGGAAAGGAAACATGAGTTCATATATACATAAGAATTAAATCATACTTTACCCATAAAACATAGGCACATTAACATACCTCATCAAACCATGAATAAATCATAGAAATCATAAGACATAAAGGTTACTTGAGCCATTCATAACATTCTTACGTAGGGAGTAACCCTCTTGGTTACGTTTGGAATACCCATCACAGTATATTCCCTAAATCTCTTTGGAGAAACCTTAAAATTTCACTCCTTTGCATTACCCAATGAATTGGAGAGCTATATCGGGCTCACCTGCCCTTAGTTTATCATGGAACCACCCATCTTCATAATAATGCCCAAGAACCATAACATAATCGTATCACATAAAACATGCATAAAGGAAACATAAAATTTCCACTTTTAAATCACAAGATATCAATACAACACATTAATATAAAAACATTATGAAAACCATTCTCAATACCAAAATAAAATAAAAGTAAAACACGATATTTATTTTTCTTTTAAAAAAAGGTATGGCTTGTAGAGGAAATCAAAACTCAAATAATGGTCATGATGGAGGAGAAGTCGTTGTCGCCGCATATGTACGACAAAAACATTGCCTTTTGTCATTTAGTAAAACTCTTTGTATAAAAAATATTCATTTCGGATAAATGTAAAAGTAAAAGGGGTTTATACACCATATAAAAGAAGGTTGTGTATAAAACAAAATATGCCTCAATGAAAGGATATTGAGACGAAGTCCCATACAAAGATGGTATCCTTGGATTAAGTATAAATCAATTACATAATTATGTGTGAAAAACTAATACACCAAATATAAGTGGATATTAAGTGTAAAACAATCACATGTTATTCACACATATTTATATAACGACATATTCAAGGAGTGCAAGCTTATCCCAAAGAATCGAAATTGGGTTAAGAAGTTCCCTTGCAATAATTAGACAGCCTAACGGCGTCACTTCAAAATTCAGAAAAAGAGTTGATGAGAGATAAAAAGGGTATCTCATCACTTGGAAATAAAATTTAAATCAATAAGGATATATAAGAACATATCCCAAAATAATAATTATGTGAATTAATAGACATAACAAAATAAGTCTTTTAAAAAGAGGAGGGTGAAAGATTCCCTTACCGACATGGGTATCTTTTGAAACATACGCCCCGTAAAAGAAAGACAATACATCATTTATGTAAGTACTCATAAATGAAATAATATTACTCAATGAGTAAAATAATGGTCAGTACATACACCACTCAAAGGAAATTGTGGCAAATGTAGCATAAATCTCACGGGAATAAAAGTGAGATGAAAAACCCCTTACGAAAACTAGGCAGCCTAACGACGCCACTTAAAACTTACAAAAATGGATTGATGAGATCAAATAGGGTATCTCATCACATTAAAATAAAATTTATAGAAAGAGGAATATAAAAGAACATCCCAATAACAAGAAATATGATCTTATAAGTAATGACATTAAAAAGTGTACTTAAAAAGAAAGAGAGGAGTAGGATCCCTTACCTCAAGTCCAACTTGTCTTGTTAGTTTCTTTATATTCCTGAATAACAAACTTTGGTCAATTAATAATTGCCTAAGTAACTCCTTTAGAGATTATTATTCAGTTCATATCACATATTATAATGTTATAATAATTGTTTAATAATGTTAGTTCATATCAGACGTTTTTGCCGATGTTTGGTACATGAGTCAAAAACGAACTTGTTTGAAAAAAGATTTCCCATGTAGTAATAAGTAAATAATTTCCAGAATAGTATTAATGATTAAAATATCATATATATCCAGTAAATATTCATTTCTTAATATTCCATATCACTTGGAGATAAAAAACGAAAAGCACCGTTCATGGAGACGGTAGGCCGTACGTACGCATGAACGCTACTTTCATTTTTTGTCATATTAATGGAATTAAAACAAAATGAGAGATATATATTTGTTAAAAATCCAGAATTATATCCATAATTTTGATGTAATATATTACATATATATCCATTATATATATTTACTTATAATATTACATAACATTTTGAGATAAGAAACGAAATGTACCGTTCATGGAGACGGTAAGCCGTACGTACGCATGAACGCTACTTCCATTTCTATTTCATATTTAATGAAATTAAAACATAATGATACTTAATATTATTTTAATTACATTATGGTATCATATATAATATCATTAAATATATCCTTTATACGTACCACATATGGTATTAACGAATCAAATCACTTTGAGGTGGCGGTAGTCCGCATTTCCTTAAATGAAGATATCGCGTTTACCCATAATGGAAACCATAAAGGTATGCCCAAAATGAAAAATAAAGAAGCTTAAGGAAAACATAAAAATATTATATATCATATATAAATATAGTTTCATCGTAATGGCCACATTTTAAAGTGTTAAAAGAATGTTGAACAATCATCGTTTCGGGAGGCCGAAATTCACCATCCACGGAAACAGTATGTTCATTAACCATTGTATGTAGGTGTGTGAAAGTGTAGCTCGAATCCTTCTTATAACAACATACTAGTATAATTATGATACTGGAGTTGTTACAAAAGAAATGAATAAAAAGAATTTAGGGGGTTGGAGAAGCAAAATAAAACAAAAGGACTCAAGTGAAGACATTACCTTAAAATCCGGTAACTCCCTTTGGTTTGAGCTCAAAGGCTTCATCGGGAAGCCTTCTCCCCAAAGTGAGGCTTAAAGGAGTAATATAGGGAAGTGGAGAGACAAAATGGGAAGAGTTTGGCCGAGACAAAGGCTTTGGGAGTGTGGGTAGGGAGGTAGTGGTGGGGGCCTTTTATAAGAGGAGAGGAGGGGCACTCTTGGAAGGTAAAGAAAAGTCAATTTATTTTAAAATGGTATTCAGATTTAAGAGGTCCTACATTGATGTGTTTCTAGGATAAGGTTATAAGGGTTAGATATAATCTCATCCAATAGGTTTTGTACATGTGTAGGTCTTAGATATTACATTATTTTTCCATTTTATTTAAATCGTTAAATAATGAGGTCATCATTGCATCATCATGATGTCATAAATAATTTAATTTATTTAATGTATAAAAATTATAAAAAACTACTATGATGTAGGAAATTGTTTTATCTTTACAATTAATATTTATAGGCAAAAATATAATTTTTATAACTCCATGTAAAAATTGTTTTAGTAAAACATTTCATGTTTGTCTCATTTTTACTTTAACTTTAAATAAAAAGATATTAATGACATTTTCCAACCAAAGTGGCTTCATGGGGTCCCCAAGTTGACCCATGGGTTTTTTTTGGTCGGCCATGACACATCCAATGAGTTTAGGACATGTTTCAGGTTCATTTCATAATATTAAAACATTATTTTTAACTAAAACTACATTAATTGCCTCTAATCACGATTAAAAACTTAATAAGTTACTATTCATCAAAAAATTATTTTTGTCCCATTGAACCACATTTTACTTCTTAATGACAACCATTTATGTCGGATTTTCGAAATTCAAAACAGAAAGATGGAAAAATTTCATTTAAACGGAAAAAATCAGTTTTTATAAGTACCACCTAGTTGTTTCACTATTCATCAAAATTGAAGTTTTTCAGAAAAATTCCAAAAATTCACCCTAAGCTATATTTGATATTCCAAATTCAAAAATGAATTCTATTTTAAAAAATCCAAAACATATAAGTCACATTAATTAATTTAATAATTAATTCCCGCTGTCAGAGCAAATAGCGTGTTTTTATGAAACAATAAGTATCAAAAGATTGACACTAGTTTAAGTCTGATTTCAAAGTGAAATTAATTCCAACGACCACTATTGGATTTAATGGTAAAAATATATTCTAATTTCACTTTAAAACCAATTCAAAAGATAATCTAATCATATAAATAAATTAGATTAAAAAGAGGTTTTGAATTAAAATACAACATTTTACACTATTCATTAAAAAAATGAACTTTATCAGAAATATACCAAAAATTTACACAATGTAAATTTTGATGTCCTAATTATTAAGAAGATTATTATTTGGTCCAAAAGGATGTATAATAGTGAAAAAAACTATATTTATTGACGGTTCTCTATCAAAAGGCGATAAGTGAACCATTAGTGAAAACTAGTGAATATACGCCTAAAATTGAATTATTTCTATGTTTTAAGCATTTATCTTTTATTGGATAAATGTAAAAACATTTAAAAACATATATAATCATATTTTAGTTATTTCTATCCATTCCCGCCAATACAATGGCTACATGTTAACTACCTTTTAAAATAATATTATTTTATTATTAGAGTGCAACGTAAGATTCCCAAGAAACACATTGTTGCGTGTTGGGTATGCCATCGAGCATAGAGTCCCCTTTAAAGTCATATTAATATTTTATTAAAAAATATGGATAAATATGAAAATGTCATATTCTTTATTTACCTGGGGTGTAACAATAATATTCCAGTTTGATTTTCTAATGTTTTCATTTCAATTCATTTTCGTTTCATATACTCTCTTCCTATAATATCCCAGTTAAATAAGGAATATAACATTTTCATATTTATTAAAACATTTGAATTTAAAATTTATTTGACTATAAACGTGATTCTATGTTCAATTGCTTACCTGATATGCAAAAATGAGTTTGTTTGAAATTTTAAGTTGCACACAATGTTGACTCATACTGAAAAATAATAATATAATATTATTTCAAATCATAGTTAATGAATAGTAGTTGTATTAGATAGAATTTAGAAACAAACTTCAATATGAATATACATGTTTTTTAAATTTTTTAACATTTATCCATTAAATTTAGAAGATTAAAATAAGAAATAATTTGATTTTATGCATAAATTCTCTAATATTCATTAAAAAGTTGATTTACTGCCTTTTGATGGATAACCGTATTTAAATATAGTTTTGGTTATTTATATATGTTATATTTGAAAAAATTATATTCTTAATTGGAATCTAGGTATCAAAATTTAATTTGGATAAAATTATGTTATTTTTCTGAAAATGTTCATTTTTTATGAGTATTGAATAATGCTGTATTTTAATTCATAAAAAATTTTAATCTAATTTATTTATATTGTTATATTATCTTTTTAAAAGGATTTAATGATTAATTAGATTATATATTTACCATTTAATCTCATTCTGGCCATTGGAAGTAATTTCAATTAGAAATTATACATACATATGTGTTAATCTTTTGATAGTTTTTATTTCTTAAAAATGCATTTTTTAGCAATAATTAATTTTAAATTACTTTCGGCAACTTTTGTGTTTTGAATTTGGAAAAATGGGTTCCATATTTGGAATAAGTAGGTTCAATTTTTGTAAATAAGTTACTATTATTTTTAGACATTATGCATATTTACTTCCGTAAGAAATTTATTTTCCATGGTTAAAGGGTAAATATGGTAAATAAGGGTAACCAAATATGATTATAATATTATTAAATTACCCGAACATGTGTTATAATACTATTTTTTGATACATTTCGGATCATGGGCTTCCTTGGGTCTATTTTGGGACCCCATGGAGCCAGTTGAATGTGATAATGAATGATTATAGTAATTAATTTAATGTCAAGACAAAAATGACCTAAACATATATATTTTAGTAAATCAATTATTACATGGTGTAATATAAGTTATTTCTTATAGTATAAATATTAATTTGAAATCTGAAAATATTTCATACATGATGATTTTTTTTATAATTTTTATACATCCAATAAATAAAATTATTTATGACACCAATATGATGCACCGTTTACCTCATTAATGAATGATTTAAATGAATAATATTATAATGATTAAATCAATATTCAAAACCAATTAAATTGTTATTGGATGATTTTTTTTTCGATCATGATTCATTTAATATTAAACATTAATATGTTTTGGACCCTTTTAAACCGAAAATCATTATATAATAAAATAATATTTTTAAACATTTCTAAAGTGCCCCTCTTCCCCCTTATACAAATCCCTCACTTATAACCCATTCCATACACTTTTCAATCCCCATAGATCATCCAAATTCTGATCAATTAAGAACCCTACATCCCTCTCCTCCTATAATCCTTCCCCTAAGAGGAAGGATTTTCAATAAAACCATTTGGGTCAAACCACAGAGAGATACCAGATTTAAATGTAACATCTTCTCTTTAGTTCGTTTGTTTTATTTTACATCTCCAACCACATAAACACTTTTTATTCCAATATTTGATAAAAAAAAGTATCCAAAATATTCAAGGTTTTCATTATGTGAATTATTAGAACTACACTTTCAAACACCTCCATCTAATTGGTAAAAAACATACTATTTTTGTGGACGATGAACTACTGCCTCGCGAAACGATGATTATTCAATCTTCTCCTACAGCCTCTCATGGTGTAAATTATGATAGCACTATATTTATATATTATATATATTATTTTTATGTTTTATATATGATTATATAATTTTCATTTACAAGCAAACGTTTATTCTTTCCTATATATGTAAATACGATAATTTCATTTGAGTAAGTGTAAACTACCGCGCCTCAAGGTGATATGATTCATTAATGACATACATGGAACATATAAAGAATGTCATTAATGAAATTATGTAACATATATAACATATTATATTAAAAATAAAGTTTAATATAACTATATATTATTATGTTTTCATTCGATTAAATATGAAATGTAAATGAAAGAAGCGTTCAGGCGTACGTACAACTTACCGTCTCAATGAATGGTGCATTTCATTTCTTATCTCCAAATGTTATATAATATTATAAATACATAAATATACTGGATATATATTATATATATTATATCTAAATTATGAATAATATTCTAGAGATAATGGAAAGTTTACGACAGGGAAAATTTGTAATTATAAAGAGTTCATTTTTGACTCAAGATCTGAACATCGAAAAAATGTCCAATATGAAATAAAACAATTAATGAATTGTTATAGCATGGTAATAAATGATATAAGAGGAATAATAAACATAAAAAAGGTTTTTAATCATGTGTAAATTTACTTATGTTTAAAAATCACGAATAACAAGGAACAAACAAGTTAAGTCGCATATGAGGTCAAGGGTTACTTATATAACTTTTAATTCCATGTGATTTCAATTGTTCTCCAATTATTTATTGCATTTAGTGTATTGTGTACTACCATATGATATATATTATCATGATTCATTTTATATTCCTAGTATTCTGTGATTCATTTTGTGGGTATTAACATTTTTTCATACAACTCGGTTGATTACATCGTAGAAAGGTGTTTTCCAATCTCTTTTTAATCCCATGAGATTCAAGATATATTTACACTATATCATTTTTGTGGTGTATGTCCAGACCATGAATGTATTTTTTGTGTAATATAAAATAATTTATGGGTATTTACATCTTCATTGATTGATATTTCCTTCTTGGGTTGTATGTTTCGTATGTTACCGAATCAGTGAGAGAATCATTGACCCTCCACTTTTTAAAAGACTTCTTTTATGTAATGTGTTTTAATTTACATTTTACAATATAGGTATTTATTCATATATATCCTTATTTGTATAAATATTATGTCCATTTGATGAGAAACCATTTTTTCTCTCACCAACTCATTTTCAGAATTTTAATGTGACGCCGTTAGGCTGTCAAATTTCAGAATAAGAACTTCTTAACCCAATTTCAATTATTTGGGTTAAATTTATAATTCCTTATTATGACTTGCTATGAATATTTGTGAATGAAATCTGATTGGTTGACAATTAATATCCAATAATATTATGAGTATTATTATTTTTCATTCATAATTTGTTCATTGATTTATCCTTAATTTATGGACACAATCCTTGTAAGGAACATTGTCTCAATTTACTTTCCCTTGAGAATTATTTTTTATTATACACCAATTCACTTTTATATGGTGTATATATTATCCTTTGAACTATTATGTCATTAATATTCTTATTTCCATGATATTATAAGCATTGAATAATTTTATTTTTCATTTATTTGTATTCATGCGTATCTCATTTGGTTAGGAACTCTTTAAGTAAAATATTATTTTATATGTTTTAAAGATTTATTCATATATATATTTCTCATTAATGTCCTTGTTTTCAAAATGGTTTTAAGGATTTATTTATATGAACATTACTCGTTTAAAATTTTAATTCCTATAAAAGTATCAAATATTTAAGGGACACATTGATTCAAATATACCTTTATTAAATGTTTTAAATGGTTTTAAAAATGATTTGATAAAGAATTAATTATGTTAATATCGTGTAATGATATATTGTGATTTCAAAGTAGAAATATTATCTTTTATTTTATTCATGAATTATGTGTTATGAATATGTTATGGTTATTGTGTATTGTTTATGTATATTGGTAGTTATATGATAAACCTTGGGTGGGTGAGCCCAAGATATCTCTTCAATGCACTGGGTAACGTGACGGAGGAAAACTTTAATGTTTCTCTATTGATATTTAGGGAATATACAATAATGAGTATTTCAAACGTAACTCCCTATGTTGCAATGAATGATACAATGTACGTATGTTATGTAATCCATAAGTTACCATTATAAATTATTATTTTTACGTGTTATTCATAAATATTATGATTTCATAAGGTGTGTTATGATTGAAAGTTGTGTTTTCATTGTTTTGTATTTATTGATGGGATAATGTCTTCATTCCTTTTTTTATAAAACTTACTTAGGTTTTTTTCTCATACCATTTTTTTGAAATGTTTTTCATAGGACATAAAGTGGAATAGGTTCATGGATTGGATCATGGAAAATACATGCTGACTAAAACATGGAACAAGAAATATTTCTTTTTAAGAGTTTTTATATTTAAAAAATGGATAAAGAGTAGTAGTGTCTACAAGTATTTTTCAAGTTGATATGTAACAGTTATACCTACATCACTAATACACTAAACCTGAAATGATCCTCAATGTGAGTTATTCATTTAATTAAAGATTATTTAATTTATTATGGTCGGGTCATTATAGTTGGTATCAGAGGTCGGTTTAGAAAACTTTAGGGATTATGAGTTTTAGTTAAACACATGGTTACTCCATATATCTATTATTTCAGTTAAATCCTAGTTTTAAAATTTTTTCCAATAAAAGAAAGTAAATTACAAATGAAATGAGGAGGATCTCAAACAAAATTCATGTCTCTTCCTAATGACATGATTTCAATAATTTTTGATAAGTAATGTTCAGATGATAGTGAAGATTTTTCTAGTATACAAATCACTTGCAATAAGTAGTTATAGATATCAAACATCTCCACTACAACTCGATATCATCTTGGAACATGGTTTGTACATAATAAAATCCCATTTTCTAAAAATTCCAATATTTTCAAGAAATGGAAATATTATCAAGGAATTTTTAAATTTTTTACCTTCTCACAATATTTGGATGCATATTATGATTTTGAAAAACATTTTGAAGAAAGAGCACCTTGAAAAACCTATTTATATTTAATTTTACAATATATTATCTAAAAACATGCCTATGGAATTTTAGAAGGACCATTGATTGAATGTTTCAACTCAATCTTAGTCTAACTGTTAAATAGAAATCATGTTTCATCAAATGTTTTGAAATTATTTGTCATTTATGATTATTTTTCGATACTTTTTTCCTACGAACCCCCATATGACCCAAGTTGTTCAAGGTTTATTATAATTAAATAAGAAAATGATTTAGAAGGATCTCTAAATCCCTATTTGAATGCATGGAATTTCTACCTTTTTAAATAAGAAGGTGATGAAACCATATGGACACCATGATCATGGTATGATGTCGTTTCTATTGGGAATAGTTTTATTTAATCATATAGAGGTGAAAAAAAATGACAATTTAAGAGATTTTGAGGCCTTAATGTATTGTGATGAAAATGAAAGTTATAAGAAAAACATTGAGGTTAAAAAATGTTAGTGATATTTATTATTTTTATAAAAGGACAACCCGTTTGATGGGTGATGACTCGTCGCACCCGGCAAGGCTACAATAATCAAACCAAAAACTGATGGGCGACAAGGGCGTATTTACTACCACTGTCTTACATGACATCTCGGGAAAGTATAACTTATTCTTTTATGTTAAATGAGTTTATGGATCATGAACATGTTTATTTGAGAGTATATGGTTTTTCAAATGGACATCCTTAGTATAAAAAATGATTTAGTGATTAAGTAATAAATGTTATTTTAGAATACATTCTCTCTTTTGGGACCACTATATGCCTAAAGAAAAATAAAACTAGGGTATTTAATTTGTGTAGTAGTGGTAGAAATATTATTTGGGATGAATCTATGTTTTTATTGTGGACATAAGTTTATTTGGGTTATTTATGGAAGTTATTAATCTATCATATATAATATGTGTTTAGTTTAATTATACTTCTGTATGAGACTTTAATAGTTGTCAATGTGTTTGGAGATTAAAGTAACGATTTACTGTGAAAGAACATCTGATTAAATACTTTTGAGTTTTCAGTTTCAATCTTAATTTGGATTATTTTTAACAATTTTAATGAAAATTGTATATTTAATGGTCTTTCTAGAACATGGGTTCTTTTTGTTGAATTTTGGAGATTAAGAGTAGTCTTTTTTTATAAATGATTATCTTTTTGGGTAATTATCGGATATTGTACTAAACCTTTTGGTTTTATTTATTTTCTAAAGACATGGAAAAAATATAGTTTATCTTTTGTGGATTATGTTATTTTTAGACGTTTTATCTAGAACTTCAGGTTTGACCAGCTCAACTTCAATACATACCATTTGGAGAAAAGATGAGTTTTTGGTATAATTTTATTAAATGATGACACTCCACATAAAAGATAATTATATTTACATTTGATAATAGTCTAGTTATTAATAAAATTATTCAACTCAAGGAAATGGATCTTGAAAAAATGTTATAATATCTCTTTTATCATCAAACATTTACACAACCACAAATTTATGGTATTGTGGTGGTTAAATTGTTGTGTTCAAATTCTCTATTACTCTCTATTTATCTATAAAAATTAGTTTCTCTTTCATATCCATGTATTCATTGAATCTTAGTATTTGTTGTCATGGATGATCTTTGTACTTATATTCCATTATTTTATAGTGATTTTTATAATGACTGTTTTTATGATAAGGGGATTTTAATGATGTTTCCAAACCCAATTATATAATTGCAAGGACGCAATTCCCCAAAGGGAGGAAGAAGGTATCATCCCATGTAAATAAAGAATATAAAATTTGTATATTTATTAAAATATTTGAATTAAAAATTATTTTACATTAAAAAGGATACTATGGTCGATGGCATACTCGATATGTAACAATGCATATCATTTAAATTTTATGTTGCAGACAATACCGAATCATACTAATAATAAAAATATAATAGTATTTTAAATCGTAGTTAATTCCTAGATTTTGTATTGGAAGGAATGGATAGAACTGTCTAAAATATGAATATACATGTTTATTTAATGTTTTTACATTTATCCAATATATTTTAGTGGCATAAATTTAGAAATAATTAGATTTTAAGTGTAAATGCTCTAATATTCAATAAAAGGTCGATTTACCGCCTTTTAGGGAGAAAGATATTTCAATCTAGTTTTGGCCACTTTTATATGTTGTGTTTGAAAAAAAAAATATTCTTCATTAGAATCGGGATATCAAAATTTACTTTAATAATATTTTGTTATTTTCCTGATGAAGTTCAATGTTTTATGAATAGTGAAAAATATTGTATCTTAGTTCATAACTTCCTTTTAATCTAATTTATTTATTTGGTTAGATTATATTTTTAAATTTTTTTAAAGTGAAATTATATTATATTTTTTCAATTTAATATATTTTTTTCCATTGGATGTAATTTTACTATGAAATTGGACATAAATAAGTGTCAATGTTTTGATAGTTATTATTTAAAAAAACACACTTTTTGTTTTGTAAGTGGAAATTAATTTTAAACTAATTTATGTCACTTATGTGTTTTGAAATTAGAAAAATGGATTCTATATTTGAAATCAGAAGGTCCTAATTTTGTAAATATATGACTTTTATTTTTATACATTAGGAATATTTACTTCAGTAAATTTTTTTCTTACCATGGTTAATGGATAAATCTAGTAAATAAGGGTAACAAAATATTATTATAATAATATTAAATTACCCTAACATGTGTATTAATCCTATTTTATGATGCATTTCCGACAATGGGCATCCTTTGGTCGATTTTGGGACTGCATGTAGCCACATGGGAGTGATATCGACACTTTATAATAATTAATTTGATGTAAAGGCAAAACTTACATAAACATATATGTTTAGTAAATAAATTTTTCATGGGGTTACATATGTTATATCATTTACAATAAATCTTCATCAGAAATATAAAAATATTTCTTAAATCATTATATTTTTTTTTAATTTTTAGGAATCAATTAAATAAAATTATTTATGACACAATATTGATGCAGTGTTTACCACATTATTGAATGATTTAAATAAGTAAGATTATAAATATTAAAATAATATCTCAAACCTGTCCAATTATAATTAAAATGATTTTATTTTGAAAATGAGTCAACTTATCTTCTACATTAATAAGTTTTTCACCTTTAGAAACCGAAAATCATTATATAATAATATAATATTTTTAAACATTCTTAAAAAGCCCCTCCTCCCAATTATAAAACGCCCTCACTTATAACCCATTCCACACACTTCTCAAGCCCCTTGGATCTTCCAAAAACTTACCAATTAATCTCCTTATATCCCTATCCTACTCCTAGAAGCCCTTCCCAGGGAAAATGCAAATTAATTTTATCCTTTTTTGTTCAATCTAAAGGGAGATACCCGATTTAAAGGCAACATATTCTCTTAAGTTCTTTTTTTTATTTTACTTATCCAACCACATAAACACTTTTTTATACCTTTGTTTTATAACAAAACAAGTATCATCAATATACTAGGTTGTTGTTATGATATGTATTCAAACTACACTAACACACACCTCTATCTATTGGGTAAAAAGAAAACTGTTTATGTGGATGCCGAACTACTGCCTCACGAAACGATGATTGTTCAACATTCTCCTACCACCTATCATGGTGGAAATTATTATGGAACTCTATTTATATACTATATATATATATTTTTTATTTTTATGTTTTTTCTATGATTCTATAATTTTTATTTACAAAAAAACTTTCAGGCTTTCCATTATGTGTAAATATGATAATTTCAGTTGATTTAGTGCATACTACCACCCCTCAATGTAATATGATTCATTCATGACAAAAATAGAATATATAAAGGATTATATTAATTAAATTTTCTGTTTTGTATGTACTACCCATGATTGTATTCTTTTCATCTCACTTATTTTATGTCATGTCTTTTAATTTCCATTTTCTTGTGTAGGGATATGCTCTTATATATCATTATTTATGTCCATTTTATGACCATTTGATGAGAAACACTTTTTCTCTCATCAACTAATTTTCTGAATTTTAAAGCGACACTATTTGTTTGTTGAATTTTGGTAATGTAACTTTTTATCCCAATTTCAATTCATTGGTTTAAACTTTTACTTCCAGATTATCCCATGCTTTGAGTATGTGTGAAGGACCTCTTGTTGTTTTACACTTAATATCCACTTATATTGGGTGTATTATAATTTTTAACACATAATTATGTCATTGATTATTCCTTAATAAAAAGATATTATATTCGTAAGGAACGTTTTCTCAAATTATTTTCCATTGAGGATAATTTGTTGTTATACACCGATTCACTTTTATATGTTGTTTATATTGCACATTGACATATTATATCATTAATATTATTACTCTCATGATGTTATAATCATTTATTAATGTTATTCTTCAATTATTTTTATTCATGAATCTCTCATTTTTTTTTGAACTCTTTAACTAAAATATAATTTTAAATTTTTTAAATATTTTATCTTAAAAATCATCCTAATTAATGTCAACATATTAGAAATGGTTTTAATGATTTATATATATAGAAATTTCTCTTTTAAAATGTTAATTACATTAAATTATTTAAAGAGGTATGAGACACATTGATTCAAAAAAACCCTTTATTAAATATTTTTAATGGGTTTTAAAATGATTTGATAAAAAATGGATTATGTTAATCTATTGAAATGAAATATTGTGATTGGAAGGAGATAATGTTATCTTTCTTTTATTCATGTATTATGTGTTATGAATATGTTATGATTATTAGTAATTCTTTACCTAGATGGGTGGTTCCTTGATAATCATATTCCATGTGAGACTGAGATAGCTCTCTAATGCCTTTGGTAATGTGAAAGTGGTAAACATTAATATTTCTCATAAGAGATTTATGGAATATACTATGATTAGTATTCCAAATGTAACTCTCAACGTAGCTGTGTAAGATAAAATGTAAGTATGTTATGTATGTCATAAGTTACCAATATAATTTATTATTTATATATGTTATTCATAAATCGTAATATTTTATAAGTTATGTTATGATTGAAAAGTATGGTTTCTTTGTGTTCTATTTATTTTTGGGATAATGTTTTCATTCCTTATTTTATTACACTTACTAAGGTATTTTTCTCTTCCCATGTTTTTGAAATGTTTTTCAAAGGGAATAATGTTTAAAAGGGACCTAGATGGGATCCATGAAAAGTCATGTTTTCTTAAACATGGAAGTAGAAATGTTTCTCTACAATTGTTTACATTTTAAAAAATAGATACTGAGTAGTAGTGTATAAAAGTAATTTTCAAGTTGATAAGTAATAGTTATGGCCTAATTCTATAAAACATGAAACCTAAAATGATCCTCAATGTGGATTATTCATTTAATTCATGATTATGTAGTGTTTTAAGGCCAGGTCCTTATATTTGGTATCAGTGGTCAGTTTAGAAAACTTTAGGGATTATGAGTTTTAGTTAAACACATGGTTAGTCTCTATGTCTATTATTTCAGTTAAATCCTTATTTTATAAATTTTCTAGATCATGGAATGTCAGTTACAAATGTAAAGAGGATGATCACATAAAACTTTTTTATCTCTTCTAGATGAAATGCTTGCAAAAATTATTGCAATGTCATGTTCAGATTATTCAGAAACTTTTTTTAACATACAACTCACTTGAAATAATTTGTTAGAGATATAAAACACCTCTAATATAACTTGATATCATCATGGATCATTGTTTGTATTTAATCAAATCAGAATTTTTCAAAATTCTCATAATTTCATGAATGCTAAATATTAAAAACATTTTTTAATATTTTACCATATCACTGAATTTTGAAGTATATAATGATTTTGAAAAATGTGATGTAGAAGGTGTCCCTTGAACAACCTATTTATATTTGATTATACAATATAGTCTCTTAGCACATTATTATGTTATTTTATAAGGAATATTGATTGAATATCTCAACTCAATGTCAGTCTGACTGTTTTATTAAAATCTAATTTTATCAGATGTTTTGAAATGATATGTCATACATGATTATTTTCTAAAACTGTTTTTCTGTGCACAACCATATGACCCTTGTTGTACAGGTGTATTTGGATGATGGAAGTGAATTATTTTTAAGGATCTCTAAATCATTGTTCCAATGCATGCCCTCATTTATACTTAGGAAGCCGTTATATCCTTTTATAAGTTGATCAATATGGGCCAGGCTATGATAACATACCTCGAGGGTTACTTGAGATTGATTGGTTGAACAAGGGGGATAGGATTTGAGAACCTTCAAATAGGGTTTCTTGTGAATGCTTGGTTGAATAATTAATAAATTTAAATTAATGTATCCAAAATAGTATGATTGTTTAATTTTGAGTACATCATTATTTGTTACTTCATTTTTCATATTTTCCTTCTATATATATTCACTGATTGTCAGGCACAAATCATTCGGTGGTTGCCTACTAGGATTCATCTCACACCCTGTTTGGGTAAATTTTTTTGAGCCCAAAAATTTTATTTTTCATCTAGTATAGACGAGGGCATGCAACCTTCTAATAAAGATACACGAATCTTATAGAGCTGAAGAGAAAGGGACCCAACTGAGGCATGTGATGATGTTGGAGTTATTTACTGGTTTTCCTTTATACATTAATTTAGTTATGTATTCAATAATTGTGGATTGTTCAGAAGCTTCTCTAGACCTATGTGACATGAATCAATTATATATGTTCTCTATTTCATTATCTACTTGTAGTGCTCTTCTGTTTTCTATTATTTGTTTATTTCTACTGTGTTACTTTGCCAATGAGGGCATAATTTCTCTACAGTCACATCTAAGACCCTCACTACTAGTCAGCAGCATCTGGCGCTCCGGGAAATGTGCTTGTGGCCATGTGACCAACCAGGTACAGGGAACATCTGAGCGATACCCAGAGCAGGGATGTTACACCGATTATAAAATAACATTATTGTATAATTTCGAATAATCTATAATGATTTAATTATATTACCATGATGTTTATGTTCACATTGTAATGGTATATGATGTGGCCTCAATTACCATTATATAAGAAATAATTTCTATATGTATTATATTATTCTTAACTTTAATCAATTCTATTTGAATTTAATCTTCATCACTTATTTATTTAATTTGATACTAAAGGTATAATTGTCATCATTTTAACAATGATTCCTTATAATGTTCAACCATTACTAATCATATAAAAAAACATTATAGTTATCTAAAATATATAATCAATATTCATAAATGTTTTGATATATATATCATGACCTCATATCTCCAAAGATATCTCTCCTAGAATATAAATTACAAAGGAGGATATTGACCCCCAGGTCCCACCTCAAGTTGGACCTAGGTTGTCGACTAATAGTAGGCGTGTACAAATATCAAAAATGGGAGGAATTACACTTTATAAGGAAACAACATTTTGAGATATGATGAATCAATCTAAAAAAACTCCATAAATATAATAAAATAAATCCAAACTATCCCACAATGCATTTACAAATAAAAACTGATACGTATATAATTATCCAAATGAATGCTTAATTGAATAAAAAATTCATCATCACAATAACATATATAGGTTTAAACTTGAAATACCTAGAAATATCCACAATGTCCTATTAAAAACCTAAAAAATTTGTTACATACATTTGATGAGCATAATGGTATACTCAGTAGAAAAATCAAAATTCTCTCATGGGCAAGTGGAAAGAGAATACCAATGTACCTATGTGAAAGTGGTAGAACAAAACAACACCTATATAGGTATATTAACAAACACCCCTACCTCACTGAGGCTCACACCACATATAATGTAACTGAGTGTAATAATATATAATAGGAATCACATAAAAGATATAATACCCTGAACCACTTTCCCATTTATTATACTCCTTCAGACCCCAACAATTGACGTACCAATGATCCCACCTCTTCTAAATATACCACATCACATCTCACCCACACACACCATAGCCTCACGACACATCCCCCCCCCCACAGAAACATGAGTCTCATAAAAAAATCTCACCTACACACACCTTGGACTCATGACACATCCCACCTGCACGCACATAGGACACCACATCACAACTTAGCCGAAAGACACATGGGATACCACATCTCATCAAATATTGACTGAAGAGTCCTTATCTATCATCTCTTGGAAGAGGGTGTTGGGATGGTCTGGTAGCAATCCATCCATACCAAACATGAAAATATCACAAAACTAAACATATCAGGTAAAATATTAAAAAAAATCAACCAAACATCCAAAACCAAATCCACCTTTCACCATATCCCCATTGCATTAAATTATACCAATAGCTATCCTTAAATATCTACTGTAAAAAAATTCCATCCACTAACCGAACATATAAAAACATAGTCATTTCCCATCCATCACATCACCAAATACGACCCACCTAACAAATCCATGACCATAATAACATACCTAATCAAAACCTATTTTCCGATTTAGTAAGGCACCCTATATTTAATTTTATATTATTGATTTAGGGTTTTATCATATACAACACATGATCTTGGGTCATTCATTTTTTTAATAGAATATATGTAATTATCCAATTACACATCACAAGTATTTTAGAATCCCCCAACAGGAATTCCATAGTTCACAAGATAGAAAAAAAATAAATGAACTAAAAATACCAAGATTCTATGATTGTAATTAGACAACAAAATTCATATCATCAATAAAATCAAATTAAATATTAATATCAATTATCACTTTCACATGCCCATTTAAAATTAATATAATATGAATAATTAACTATTTTAGACTAGAATTAACTAAATCCATAAAGATTTATACTCGTATACCCGTATTGTATGATGCACAATCAATAAAGACTATGGAAATTATAGCGTGAAGTAAGATGATGGGGAAAACCTTGTTTCACAAAAAAAATAACTGAATGCATACAACAACAAACTCTTTAGGGAAACATGAATAGACCATAGTAACTAGGTCACAAGAATCCTATGAAAAGAAGGATTATGGTCATTTGGTATCAATCGAAAGGATAAAGAATGAATAAATGGAAGGTCCCTAACATTGATGGATTAGATCTAGAACTCATGAGATATGAAATGGGTTTGAATCTCTATTAATTGAATATCTGACTAAGGATGTGTTTTTTGAACATTTATAACCTATAAAATTTCATAAAAAAAATTTTATGATTTATATCCATTGAAATGTCTTTCTAACCCTATAAATATGGAATTTAAGTCATTCATGTCATAGAAATACGTTAAAAGGGAAAATATGGAAAAACATGAAAATTTATGAAATTTAGAGAACTATTAGAAATGTGGAACCGCTAGGATGATGAACCACTAGGATGACACTCCTCTGGTTTAACACACCTCTAAGATAACACACCACTATGATGGAACACAACCAGTATGAGACACTATAATGATGAAACAACACTAGAAAACTGGAAAATTAGAACATTGTTAAAATAACATGATACTAGAAAGACACACACCAAAACAACACACCTACAGAATCACAAGCAACTAAAATGAAGCATGAATATAATGAAAATCACCCAGAAGAACACACTGAAAGAACGACACACTGATAGAATTATTCACCACAAGAACGACATTCCTCCAAAATAAAACACCATTAAAAAATAGAAATTTGTAAAATTAATGGAATGAAGAACTATTGGAATGAATAAAATGTCCCAAAACACCCCAGACTAACCTACGAAACCTTTAAAATCATATTTTTTAGAAAATTAACAGGTCATAAGGTCTTATTCATTACAGAAAATATGTGGAAAAAAATCATAAAACTGTACAAATATTTCATATCAATTTATCAATTATTGAGCATCATTCTCTATGAAATATTATTGTTCACGTCATGTTTTAATCAGAGAATAAAGTTTCTCCCGATGATTATAGGACTTCCATATGTTTTATATACAAAAGTGTTATCTATAACAACCCAAACTATTATAAATAATATTCATCTTGAAATTTATATAAATATCCTATTATATAATATGTTTGTAGAAAGAACATGCACACATTGGGTTTTATAATATACTATTTTATTTAAATGAATATTAATAATATTTAACATTTATAAAATAGATATTCAATAGTGTTAAGATGATAAGAATAAATATAGGTATTTAATTAATCTAATTGAAATAGAAAAAGGATGTGATGGTCTTAAAAGTAGTATTTTACCCTATAAATCCCATTAATCGAATTTACGAGGGAGGTAAACTCTATAAAATATCCCCTTAATCAATACCAATATGATATAAAAAACATAATAATGAGAAAATATATTTAATAGAGATGTTCAATCTCATTTACATCACGTCCAAAACCATATTCACCGAACATCCCAATGAATGTACCACCATCACACACCATTCCCTTAATGAATGTTCTGGTATATTAAAGGGATAATTATCAATATGATAGAAATACGTGTATGTACAACATATTTTATTGAATAATTAATATATTTTAATCCTATTATTTCATTTTTATAAATGTTTTTTATTTTGATTTAATAAATCATAAATATTATTTTTGGTTAATATACAAATTCAATTATGGAATTTAAATTTATTAATAATTATTTAGAAATAAATAATATTTTTATAATATATTATTACATATTTATTTTAATTATATATAAATGATCATAAAATTTTATTAAGTTAATTATAATCATTATAAGGGTTCAAAAAATATTATTATCAAGAAACCCAACATTTCTTAATAAATGACGATTTTCTTTACATGTTAAAATTTTGATATTTCGAAAATTATTTATTTAAAATGAATATCAGTTTTTGAATAATAAAATTTAAATTACTGAATGGTTAACTATAAATAATTTTCCAAGACAGTCAAATTTTTGTGTAAACAATTAAATCCCCAATAAATATATATTGTGTATTAAGACATCATAATGATGAAAAAGTGATGAAACAAATACTGTAATGTATATCCATGACCAAATATATGTTTTTAAATTAAAATAATATGATTTTATATTTATTTTATTACATATACAAATCTAGTATGAATCATTAAAAAACCATTAATATTTGTTAATTGTTTTACAATAATTTCTTAGAAGTATGACTCACCTACATTTATGAAATGGAATTATGTAATTAATTTAATACCTTGGACTTTTGGATATTATAAAAATAACTCCATTTGAAATAGAAAATGGAAAAATACCATGGGAAGGTTTTTGGGTTTGGTAATTCTATTATATAGAGTTAAAAAACATTTTAGAAATAATACATTATTCTCATATATTTTCCAATATAAATGGAACCAATATCCCATTTCCATTAAGTTAGAATCCATAGGTACTTTTATTTCTCTTCTCAACCCTTTATAGGGTGATCTCTAGGTTCCCAAAGTCTCTCATGAAGCTACTACCATACCTTTAGTGGGACATACTCTAGTAAGAGATTTAACTCTTCTCATTTCAATTCCAGCTTTTGTTTCATGTTATGTCCCTCAATTTCAATTTTTTAATGTTGGGGTATGTTCATAAATATCTAAATTACTATAAACTTGATTTATAAATGATAATTTACCCCTTAAATGTAAAGACCCGTAAAATTCAAGAGGAATTTTTTCTTAATTTTATTTGGGATTTTTCAAGAACACAGTTTCTTGACGGCACCTGATTCTGATGCCTGGTGTGCCCGGACTCAATTTCCAAAGTTTAACTTAGGTACGTTCAGTGATCGGACGAGCGGGTTTTCCAATCATTTGAACTGGTGTTCAGAATCGAAATCTGAGGGCACCATTGAAAGAGCAGCACTGATAATTCCTTTGGAACACCTTTTCTGGAGTTGTGTTTGCTTGGGAGTGGGTTAAGTAATGAATAAAATAAAATTTGTGCATCCAATTTTATTTTTATTTAAGGTTTTTTAAACCTATGCTTGGTGGTTGAAGTGGGACCCGCTAATATCCTCACTCCACCAGGTAGGATATTAGTGACGTGGGGCCCACACAAGCCCCACCTCCTTTATTTCCATTTACCTCCCACGTGTAATAAATTTGTTAACTCACCCGCACCCCCTCTTAAATGCCAAGTCAACTCTCGAATGTAATTGGATTATTAAACGCCTCATTAATTGTTTAATGCTCGATAATTAATTCGTGATCTGATTTTGAATTTCAAAAACAGTTGGCATGAGAAATAAAATAAGGCAATGCCTTATTTTATTATGTTGTTTAGTTGTGCGAGAAGGATTTGAAGAGGAGAGCTCAAGTCTTCGAATCCTCATCTTCCTCCTTGAAGAACATGAAGAACGCATCATCGCTGAAGAAGAACGCCAGCCTCCAACGAAGGACGACGAAGGATGCCGAATCCTCAGAGATCGATGAAGGGATGTTGTGTACCGCAACGCCAACAATTCTCTTCTCCGAGACATCGACGATGCTTACAGAACCTTGTTCTGTGACGCCGTCTTCCGCGAAGATTATTTCCCGTGAAGAACCTTCATTCGACGATGCCTTGAGGTAGGGGATAATTCTGTTAGTGATTTCGTTGTCGTTCATCGACTTTTATTTTTTTGGGCCACCTGTTATCATTATAACGGGAGGATGTTGGACTGCACGAATAGGGACGACCAACCTCCCCCTTTGTTGTTGAATTTTTTCTGGCCTGAAATAAGGCGCTGCGGTGCAACGACACCGCATAGAATCAAGGATGAACACGGCGAAGAAGCGTGATGCCATCGCACCATGCCAGAGAACCTCTAAGAGGCCACGGCCAGAGCGGGGCCACGGCGGAGGGGCGCGACACCGTTACGCCAAACCGGTCGGACAAGGTCGCGGCTCGATGCTGTGGTGGTGCAAGGCGGGGCATCCAGAACCACCGGCCACCGGCACCTCGGAGGGGTGGGATCGCGACGGTCCCATGACAACAGCACCGGCCGACCGGACCGGGCCTGCCGGCTTCCAGGAAACCAGGGGTCGTAACCCCTGACCGGCCAGAAGGAGCGGGCCCACGTGGGGGGCTGCAGTTTCGGAAAAAGTGGGCAGCCGCCCCCCTTTTTCCACCCAGCTCGGCACTGGCCGAGTTGGCCACGCGGGTTGCGCACTGGCACCATGTCAACCGGCCGCCCATCCCGTGTCGGGCCACAACCACCAGGCCGGGCTGCACCCTAATGGGCCGGACCTGGACCCGGTTCCGGTCGACCCGGTTCAGGCCGACCCAGGGGGTCTCGGGTCAGGTCGGTCCGGGCCCCAAACCCCCTACAATCGGATAAGTTCATTCTTTTGCCCATATCATAGGATATAGACCTCTTATCGATGTACCGCCAGTTGTGATGTGATACTTGGATATAGGCGGTCGTTTCAGTATATTATACGCAAAGTTTTGGCAAACTTTGGGTATGGTCGAGTTGGTTCAAACACAAAACCAACTAGGCCCTCAGAGCGGAAATGCATATAACTTGAGCTCCGGACGTCCGATTGATGTGTCATTGACTTTGTTGGATTTCTCCTATTGATACAGACCTTTTGGCTTACTTCTCTCAAGGTTTCGATGCAGTTGGAGAGCATTTGGGTTGGTTTTCACTTAAAAACAAACCGGGCCTCTAGAACGAAAAAACCAATTACTCTCAGACCGAGCGTCCGACTGACACACCGTCTGTCACGTTGAGTTCCTCTTGTCGAGATGGAACATTGAGATACCTCAAATATGGAATACATGTCAGTTGATCTATCGAACCCCTTGGCTCGTGGAGTGGACCCTCTCGGAATCGATCATGCTGTGTGCGGGAACCCTAGAGCTGACTGCGACTGCGACTATGACGACTGCACTGAAATCTTATGTGGGTTCGGCAGTGAAAAAGACCGTTCTGAAATCCTCCATGGATTCGACGATGATGAAGAATGCACCGAAATCCTCAATGGGTTCGGCAGTGATGAAGACCGTACGGAAATCCTTCGTGAGTTCGACAACGATGAAGACTGCACTGAAATCCTATGTGGGTTCGACAGTGATGACGACCATACTGAAATCCTCCATGGGTTTGACGGCGATGAAGACTGAACTGAAATACTATGTGGGTTCGGCAGTGATGAAGACCATACTGAAATCCTCTATGGGTTCGATGGCGATGAAGACTGCACTGAAATCCTATGTGGGTTCTGTAGTGATGAAGACCGTACTGAAATTCTTCATGGGTTCGACAGCGATGAAGACTGCACTAAAATTCTCCATGGGTTCGGCAGCGATGAAGACCGTACAAAAATCCCCCATGGGTTTGACATCAATGACTACTATTCGTTTATCCTATGTGGGTCTGGCAGAGTAGCTGGTTTGTATCCTATGTGGGTCCGACAGCTTAGCTGGTTCAGATTCCTACGTGGGTCCCAGCATAGATGAATCAGTGGCTATATCTGATCATCTGTATCACCTTAAGAAGAAGTATACCTGTGTGACCTGAGTCTTGTCTTTCAATCGTTATCTTCGATATGATTCACTTGTTTTCCTATGGGGATAGTGTTGTGCTTTCCTGTGTGTATTTGGTTGTTCTATCATGTCTGGACGTGATCAGACATGGGCTCAGATGTTGGAGATGATCAGGAATTGATGACTTAGGTATATGTATGGGAATATACCTAGGTAGTGTTAGTTTTTAATTATTGATTGTATCTTTCCTTTGTGTATTATCCGTTGTGGATTCTGGGAGACCTTCAAGAGTCCCTGGGTCCCTACTGAGTATCTTATACTCACCCCTGCATAGGCTATGCCCGCACGACGTTGTGTTGGATGCAGACGAAGGACAACGCTGATCGTGGTTGAAGCTTGTGGAGCAGCCAGTACCTGGAGGTGGACCACTGGGCGGGACGTACACGGAGCGGACGGCTGGACCTGTGGAGCTGAGAAGGCTATCTGTACCCACCCTTTAGGTGGGATATCCAGTGGATGGCTCGACGTTGCTGATTTACTTACATTTGCTGTACTTTCATTCCTTTTGTACTTTACATTCGGTTTGAATTTGTATTCTTGTCCATTTACTTTCCGCACTTACTTTTGTACCCAGTTTTACTTAGTGTTTACTTCTGATGGCTTACTCTGTGGTGTTTGTTTACTCTACGAAGGCAATGCCTTCCATTTTTTTGTCAGGATTTACGCCTTGGTGCTAGTCGCCAGCCCCTGGCCTATGGGATTCGGGCTTGGGGTAGTCATTGCACGGGCCCTGAGGATGGGTCATGAAAAATTGGTATTAGAGAAGTTCGGTTATACAGCAGAACGCAGGAATCTGATATTTATTCTATGTGAAGCAATAGTGTTTAGGGTATTGAGTGTGATTATCAGTCTAGGATGTCCAGTTTTGTTGCGGCGGCCGACATATCCATACACTAGGACCCTAACTTCTGATTTCAGACTCAATGCACGAAAACATTGATTGCATGTGTGTTTCAAAAGTTTTCTTTGTGATTACATTGTGTCAGCTCACCAGGTATAATGTTTTGACAATGTGGCACCTGTTTATTTTTAGGATGGCCCCACGATGGTAGCCATTTAGGGTTCCGATCATTGTGCGAGATGATAGGCCACCGAGGGATGAGGCCTCAGTTCAGGTCCCTTTGACAGTGGAGGCACCGAAGGTACCTCTACCAGACGAGCCACCGATGCTACCAACCTCAGTCGCTGAGAGTGCATGTAGACTTAGTGCACTCCATGAGTTTCAGCGTCAGGGACGACCCAGTTTCCACGGGGAGACGGACCCTCAGGCAGCCGAGGATTGGCTGGAGGCGGTTGTTCGAGTTTTCAGGTTAGTGGGGACACCAGCTGACCTCACGGTGATCCTCGCAGCGAGCCTCCTACATGCGGTAGCAGGAAGACAGTGGAGCTTGATGCTCTAGGTGCATGACGAGGCATCACTCTTCTGGATGGACTTTGAGAGCCTCTTCCGCTCAGAGTTCATCCCAGCCACCCTCTGGGCGGTGCGCATACAGGAGCTTCTACAGCTGCGGCAGAGCAGCATGACGGTCGCCCGGTACTCGACGAGATTTACCGATATCTCGCGCTATTCGACGGATATGGTACGAGACCCATTTTTCTAGGCCCGGACCTTCGAGCAGGGACTGAGGCATGGTATCAAGGTATTGATGATCTCCCTCAGCATTCTGACACAGGCAGGAGTACTAGAGCGAGCCCTTCTCATAGAGAGCTTTCTTCTCAATCCTAGGACAGTAGCGAGACCTACCACAGGGCAGCACGTAGCAGAGTCGTCTGCAGCTGGAAGTCCACAGACGTCACAGGTGTCCAGGCGGACCGGACCATCAGGCAGACGACCTTAGGACACTGGCTCAGAGGTGTGGGGAACAGGGCACAAAGCCATCCTTCCGAGGAGCAGGTAGTGCTACGCATACGGTGGGTAGGGCCACATGGCTCGTGACTGCCCGACACACCATGCAGAGGAGCAGCAGACGGTTGAGGGGCTACCCATGCAGAGGCATAGGGTCGACCGTGGTAGTCCGACGAGATAAGAAGGACGAGGCATGGGAGATGGACGAGCAGCAGGTGGTGGACGATGCTTTGAGGCTTTACCACCACCACCACCAGGAGGTCCACCCCGACCATAGGGAGCTTGCAGGCAGAGACATGCAAAACTTCAGGCAGCAGGGGCCTACAACCACGGCGCACAGAGAGGATTCGAGGTTCTATTTGTGTCTACTCCACATTTTCTGCAGTCCTTATAGACATAGGAGCGAGTCATTCCTTTATTACTGCTTCCCTTTTTCATATCTCTATGATTCTAATAGATCCGTTGGCTCGATCCTTACGGCTGGAGGCTTCTACGGGAGCAGAATCAATGATTACGCACTGGTGCTGGCAGTGCGAGCTTACTCTAGGAGGTGAGAGCTTTAACTGGTATCTTCTTGTAGCGGCGTCGAGGCCTTACGACGCCATCTTGGGCATGGATTGGTTATCTACAGTCCATGCTCTGATTGACTGTATAAGGCGCAAGGTGCGGTATGTACGAACCGATGGGAGCAGGTTTACCTTCACCGGGGAGATGGGAGCCTTAGAAGCGCAGGATGGACTCACGCAGAGGAGAGGACAGCCCATCACTCATCAGTTGGCTAGTCTCATCCTAGGAGCAGTTGACGTGCGGTGTCCGAGTATTCCTGTAGTGGTGGATTAGTATGCAGACGTTTTCCTTGATGACGTTCCAAGACTACCTCCTCACAGATAGGTAGACATTTATATTGAAGTGTACCCCGAAACAGCCCTGATATCCACTCCAGCATATCGGATGGCCCCGGCCGAGCTTTGAGAGCTATGGGTATAGTTGGAGGACTTGTTGGGTAAGGTATTTATCCGACCCTGTGTTTCACCCTGGGCTCCCCCGATATTGTTAGCCAAGAAGGTGAACGGGACCTTGTGACTGTGTGTCAATTACCGTCGCCTGAACCAGGTGACCATGAGGAACAAGTATCTTCTACCGAGGATTGACGACCTCTTCGATGAGCTCAAGGGAGCATGGTGGTTATCGAAGATAGACCTCTGGTAAGGCTATCATCAGCTCAGAGTTCGGGATAAGGACGTGAAAAATACCGCCTTCAGATGTCGGTATGGCCACTATGAGTTCTTGGTTATGCCTTTCAGCATAAACAACGCTCCAGCTATGTTCATGAGTCTCATGAACAATGTCTTCCAGTGATACCTCGATCGATTTGTCGTGGTCTTCATTGATGATATATTGATATACTCGACCACTGAGGAGGAGCACGCCTTCCACTTACGTGTTGTACTGGAAACACTCTGAGAGAACCAGATTTATGGAAAGCACTCGAAGTTTTAGTTTTGGTTACATGAGGTCCACTTCTAAGGTCACGTCATCTCAGAGGCGGGGGTTGCGGTGGGTCCTGTGAAGATCAAGGCAGTGCATGATATGGAGCCACCGAGGAGCGTGACGGAGGTGCGGAGTTTCTTGGGGCTAGCTGGGTACTACCGGAGGTTTGTGCCAGACTTCTCCAGAGTTTCTGCACCACTATTAGCTTTGATGAATAAGGGGAAACCCTTCGTGTGGTCAGAAAAATGTCAGCAGAGCTTCTAGGAGCTGAGACAGAAATTGACTAGCGCACCTATCTTGAGGCTACCCGAGGAGGGAGTAGGGTACGTAGTCTACTACGATGCATCAGGGACCAGACTCAGATGTGTCCTGATTCAGGAGCGGGAAGTGATCGCCTATGGATCACATCAGTTGAGGAAGCATGAGAAGAAATATGCTACCCGTGACCTGGAGTTAGCAGCAGTGGTCTTTGCTCTGAATATGTGGCTACACTATCTGATGGGAGAGATCCTTAAAGTCTAATCTGACCACCAGTGTCTCAGGAACATCTTCTCGCAGATGGACCTGAATCTGAGATAGCGGTGATGGCTCGAGTTACTCTAGGACTATGACTTTGAGATAGTCTATACTCCTGCAAAAGGGAACATAGTAGCCGATGCTCTCAGCAGGAGGATGGGCATCCAGCTGTTCGGGGAGGCGATAGAGCATCTAGCCACTTTGTAGATACCCTTCGTGGATAGAGATGAACCAACCTTTCTTCACTCAATCACATTCACTCCTCCACTACAGCAGCGGGTCAGAGAGGCATAGCGTGGGGATGCGGACTGTGAGACGCAGTGTGCGCAGATATCCTCAGGACATGCACCTGATGGATTCTCCGTCGGAGGAGAGAACATCGTCCTTTTCAGAGGACGTACCATGGTACCAGTTTCTTTACAAGAGGATAGGCTGATAGAGTTTTACACTTCCCCTTTAGTGGTACATCCCGGAGGGTCAATGATGTACTAGGATCTCAGACGACAGCACTGGTGGCCGGGTATGAAGAAGGTTGTGGCATAGTTTGTTTCTTGATTCCTCACCATCCAGTAGGTGAAGGCAGAGCACTAGGTACCAGCTGGGTTGGTACAGCCCTTGGAGGTCCCGGAGTGGAAGTGGGATGGGATATCTATGGATTTAGTGACTAGACTTCCACACACTTCCAGAGGTCATGACTCCATTTGGGTGATTGTCGACCGTCTCACCAAGTCGGCTCACTTCTTACCCATCAGAGAGCAGGGCTCAGTGGAGATATTGGGACGCCTCTAAATTCAAGATATCATATGGAATCAAGGTGTTCCATCATCTATCATCTTCGATCGATATGCTCGCTTTACTTCCCGGCTTTGGAAGGGGTTGTAGGAGGCATTCAGGATGCAGCTACATCTGAGCACCGCATTTCACCCTCAGACGGATGGTCAGACGGAGAAGACCATTCCGATTATCGAGGACAAGCTCCGTGCATGTGTCCTTGACTTTGGTCGTATCTGGGAGGACCACCTACCCTTAGTGGAGTTCGCATAGAACAACAGCTACGACTCCACCATCAGGATGGAACCATACGAGGAATTGTAAGGCAGGCCATGCAGATCACCTCTGTGCTGGACATACCCTTGGGAGTCAGCACTTGTGGGACCGGATATGGTGAAGGCCATGATAGAGAAGGTCCAGGTCATCCAGGAGTGGATGAGGATAGCTCAGAGCCGATAGATGTCTTATGCTGACAGGAGGCAGAGGCCACTAGAGTTCGAGGATGGCGACAACATTTTCTTGCGGGTCTCACCTTGACATGGATTACGTAGATTTTTTCGAGTGGAAAGTTATCTCCACGCTTCACTGGACCATTCCAGGTCCTCAGCAGGGTAGGCGAGGTGGCATACCACCTGGCTCTACCACCTCAGTTGCACCGGGTTCACGACGTCTTCCACATATCTCAGGTGAGGAGATACGTGCACGACCTGACGCATGTTATCGACGATGGGGAGATAGACCTTGAAGATGGGGAGACCATTGAGGAGGTCCTGGTGGAGATCGAGGATCGATAGGAGAGGGTCCTACATCGGCAGTCGATTCCTCTAGTGCGCATCATATGGAAGCATAGGATCCTCCAGGATAGCACCTGGGAGCGGGAGGCTCAGATGCGTGCTCAGTACCCACATTTGTTCCCCTCGGTTATTATGTATCATTACAGGGACGTAAAGCCCTGAAGTGGGAGTAATGTAAAGACCTGTAAAATTAAAGGGAAATTTTTTCTTAATTTTCTTTGGGATTTTACAAGAACGTAGTGACGGCACCTGATTCCAAGGCCCGGTGTGCCCGAAATCAATTTCCAGTGTTTAGCTCGGGTACGTTCAGGGAGCGGACAAGCGGGTTTTCCTAAATTTTGAACCGGTGCTCGGAATCAAAATCTGAGTGCACCAATGAAACCACAACACCAGTAATTTATTAGGAACACCTTTTTTGGAGTTGCGTTTTCTCAGGTGTGGTTTTAAAAAAATAGTGTGTTATGTAATGAATAAAATAATATTTGTGAAACCAATTTTATTTTTATTTATGGTAGTTTAAACCTATTCTTGGTGGTTGGAGTGGGAACCACTAACTCCCACGTGCAATTAATTTGGTAACTCATCCGCACCCCCTCTTAAATGCCAAGTCAACTGTCGAATCTAATTGGATTATTAAACGCCTCATTAATTGGTCAACGCTCAATAATTAAATAATGATATGATTTTTAATTTCAAATAATGTGGGAATGAGAAATAAAATAAGGCAAAGCCTAATATTATTATGTTGTTTCATTGTGATAGAAGGATTTGCAGAGGAGAGCTCAAGTATTGGAATCCTCATCTTCCTCCTTGAAGAACGCGAAGAATGCACCTTCGCCGACAAAGAATGCCAGCCTCTGACGAAGGTCGACGAAGGACGCCGAATCCTCGGATATCAATGATATGACACCATGTACCGCGACACCAACGATTCTCTTCTCCGAGACGTCGATGACGCTTACGGAATCTTGTTCCGCAACACCATCTTCCACGACGATTATTTACCATGATGAACCTTCGTTCGACGACACCTTGAGGTAGGGGTTAATTATGTTAGTGATTTATTTGTCATTCATCGACTTTTATTTTATTGGGCCGCCTGTTATCATTATAACAGGAGGAGGTCAGACCGTATGAACACGTCCGACCCTCCTCCCCCATTGTTGTTGAACTCTTTGAGGCTCGAAAAAAGACTGTGCGGTGCAATGACACCGCGCAGATTCAAGGATGAACAACGCGAAGAAGCATGGCACCATCACGCCACGCCGGAGAACCTCGAAGAGGCCGCGGCCGGAGCGGGGCCGCGATGGAGGGGCGCGACGCCATTTCTTCGTGCCGGTCGGACAAGGACGCGGCTCGAAGCCGCAGCGGTGCAAGGCGGGGCAGCCAGAGCTGCCAGCCGCCGGCTCCTTAGAGGGGCGGGACTGCGGCAGTCCCGCGGCAGCAGCACCGGCCGGCCGGACCAGGCCGACCGGCTTCCGAGAAACTGGGGGTCGTAACCCTCAGTCGGCCAGAAGGAGCAGCCCAACGTGGGGGGCCTCGGTTTCGAACAAAGGGGGCAGCCGCCCCCATTTTTCCGCCCAGCACGGCGCTGGCTAAGCTAGCCACGCGGGATATGCGCGAGCGCCAGGCCAACCGGCTGCCCAGGCCTGGCTGGGCCACACCCACCGGGCCAGGCCGCGCCATAATGGGCTAGACCCGAACCCGGTTCGGGTCAACCCGGTTCTGGCCAACCCAGGGGGTCTCGGACCGGGTCGGTCCGAGCCCAAACCCCCTAAAACCGGACAGGTTCGTTCTTTTTCCCATATCATGGGCTACAAACCTCCGATCGACGCACCTTAAGTTGCAATGTGATCCTTTGATCGAGAAAACCGTTTTGGTATATTACATACAAGGTTTCAGAGATCATTGTTTATGGCCGGGTTGGTTCGAACACAAAACCAACCGGGCCCTCGGAGAAAAAACACTTATAACATGATCTCCAGACATCCAATTGATGTGATGTCAACTTTGTTGGATTCCTCTTATTTTGATGGATGTTTTGGCTTACTACACTCGAGGTTTGGACATAGTTGGAGTACGGTGAGGTTGGTTTTGACTTAAAAACCAACCGGACCGCTGGAACGAAAAAGCTAATAACTCTCAGACCAGGCGTCCGATTGACGCGCCGTCTGTAACGTTGAGTTCCTCTTATCGAGGTGGAACTTTGAGATACATCAACACTGGACTACGTGTAAGTTGATGTATCGAACCCCCTTGGATCGTGGAGGGGTCCCTCCCAGAATCGAGCATGCTGTGTGCGGGAACCCTAGAGATGACTGTGACTGCGACTGTGATGACTGCACTGAAATCCTATGTGGGTTCTGCAGTAATGAAGACCGTACTGAAATCCTCTGTGGGTTCAACAGCAATGAAGACTGCACTGAAATCCTCCATGGGTTCAGGAGTTATGAAGACCATACTGAAATCTTTCGTGGGTTCGACGACGATGAAGACTGCACTGAAATCCTATGTGGGTTCGGCAGTGATGAATACTGTACTGAAATCCTCTGTGGGTTCGACGGTGATGAAGACTGCACTTAAATCTGATGTGGGTTCAGCAGTGATGATGACCGTACTAAAATCCTATGTTGGATCAATGATGATGAAGACTGCACTAAAATCCTATGTGGGTTCGGTAGTGATGAAGACTGTATGAAAATACATCGTGGGTTTGACAGTGATGATGACTGCACTGAGATCTTCCATGGGGTCGGCAACGATGAAGACCATACTAAAATCCGTCATGGGTTCGACGACAATGACTACTGTTCTTGTATCCGACGTGGGTCTGGAAGAGTAAATGCTCTGTATCCTATGTGGATCCGACATCATAGCTGGTTTAGTATCCTACGTGGGTCCGAGTTTAGATGAATCAGTGGATATATATGATCATCTCTTTCACCATACGAAGAAGTATACCTATGTGAGTCGTGTCTTGACATTCAGTCATTATCTTCGATATGATTGACTTGTTTTCCTATGTGGATTTTGTTGTGCTTTCCTGTGTGGATTGGGTTGATCTATCCTGTGCGGTCGTGATCGAACTTGGGCTCGGATGTTGGAGCTGAATGGGAATTGATGACTCAGGTATATGTATGGGAATATACCTAAGTAGTGTTGGTTGTTACATCGTGGATGTATCTTTCCTTTTGTTGATTATCCTTTGTGTATTTTGGGAGACCTTCGGGGGTCTCAGGCTCCCTACTGAGTAGCGTATACTCACTCTTGCATGGGCTATGCCCGCACTACGTTGTGTTGGATGCAGCCGACATACATTGCTGATCGTGGTTGAGGCTTGTGGAGCAATCAGTACATGGAGGTGGACCACTGCGCGAGACGTACACGGAGCGGATGGCTGGACCCGTGGAGCTGAGGTGGCTATCTGTAAACACCCTTCAGGTGGGACATCCGGTGGATGGCTTGACGTTGTTGCTTTACTTTCAGTTGTTGTAATTTCTTTCCTATTGTACTTTAATTTTAGTTTGGGTTTGTATTATAGCCCATTTACTTTCCACAATTACTTTTGTACCCAGTTTTACATAGTGTTTACTTCTTCTGGCTTACTATGTGGTGTTTGTTTACTCTATAAAGGTAATGCCTTCTCCTTTTGTATCGGTATTTACACCTTGGTGCTAGTCTCCAGCCCCTGGCCTATGGGAGGTGGGCTTGGGGTAGTCACGGAACGGGCCCCGAGGATGGGTCGTGACATTAAAACTCTTTAATAAGTCCAATGAACAATTATGTTAACCTTTTACCATGCTAAAATTTTGCAAGGGATCATCGATTTCTCTAACTTATTCATGTTTCGTTATTATCTTATACTTTCTATTTTCAATTATTAAGGTTGGGTTATGTATTTCCAGGTCCGTAATACTTAATGTTTTATTTAAAAATTATTTTAGACCCATTTATATATTATAAACCATTTTACGAATTTGTATGTGATGCTCTTATGCGGTCGAAATTTCAACATGATTTTCTACGCCAGAACAATTGTGTTGTGAATATCATAATCATTTCCTATAATACTTGTTCATAATTAAACTAATATAATAATTTTAAATTTTAATTAAATGTTTTTATCAAACACTACATTATCATTTAATTTAATATTATGATGAATGAATCAATGTTGTTAGATATATGTGGCACACATAAGCATGAGAATGAGACGAAGGTGATAGGTGCACCCATAAATATATAGCCCTCCAATGAAATGTGTAATGTTTAGCCTCATGATACATCATGTTGGTATATAGAGTGAGAATAATTCCTTTATGTGAATTTTTATATCATGATTTCTTGGATGTTATCCTTGAGCAGAGTTTATAGTTTAGTTTTTTATATTGTTTCCACATTTCCTAAATAATGATAATCATACTATATCATATCTTATTATTCATGTTCCATTTATTACCAACTGATATGCCTATATTAAAAAATGTATTACCTTAATCTAGTAATATTAAATCACTATGATTTATATATCCCCCATTTTATGTATATCCATATGTTTTCTAACGTAGTTTCACATGTGATAATGTTAAAGATGTTTTAAATAAAGATGATGCTTTTTTATGTTAAATTATTATGAAATGTAACTAATTCATAAAAATACAAGAATTATCTATATTTTGGGTTATATTTAGTTTAATATTATTTTAAAAATTATGTAATAATTATATATAAATTTCTGTTTTGATATAGTGTATATGATATTCATAGCCTTATGTTTAGTCCTCTAATAGCACCAACATCTCCTAATCGAAATGTTTCATTTCATTTCTTTTTTAAATATAATAATATATTCTATACTCCACCCCTTTCTAATTTTAAGAAGGAAAAAATATTTTGGGATCAATATTCGAGGAAATAGTGATCTAGCATGCATATATGAAACCATTCTAGCATTTTTATTGTTTATTTTTTTATATAACTTTACATTGTCATTGTAATGACGTGGGTTTTTTCAAAAATAAAAAATTTTATAGATAACACGATCCACATAAAAATAAAAAAAACTATTATATACCATCTCAATGTAGTCATAGAATTAGACGACTTAAATAATTGTAACATAATTATGATATATATTGAATTAAAAGAAAAAAAATTTCATTCTAAATGTCGACTGATCTAGAGAAACTATTAAAAAATAATTTTTTATCAAATATACTTCTATTAAATTATAATATATTTATATATATATATATATATTATTAATAATATATTAATATATAATTTATAATAAAAAATATTTAATATAGAATAAGTAATTTTATTTTTAAAAAATATCATTATATTTTATGTTTTTAATGTAAAATAATATATAGATCATTTAGAATGTAAATTTGAAAAAATTAAATTCATTGATTTATTTATCGATTATTATCTTATCTTCAATTTTCAGTAGTTTTTTCTTGAAATTTTATTTTTTGGTTAATAGTTTAAAATACCATTTTTTCATATAACCTGAATTTTATGAAATTATTAGTATATAAGTTTGAATTGTAAATTTATGAATCATATTGACAAGACCAAATATTTATTTTATATGCGTCGTTGTAATTTTATTATTTTTTTAATTTAATTATTTTTTACATTTTGAAATTTAAGTTATATTTTTTAAAAAATTGTTTTTAATTCATTTTACATTTAGTATTTAAAAATTTATTTTTTTACTATTTAAAATTCAATAAAATATTGTTGTTTAAATTTTTTAAAAATTACGATAAAACAATATAATATTTAACTTTTCATTTTTTTAATAATAGATATACTACATATGAAAGAACTATTTACCTTGGTGAAACCCTAAATAGTAAAAACGGGTAACCTAAGCGGTAAGAGGAAAATTGATAATTTTTTAAAATTTTGTGTTTGAGATGTGAATAATTGAATCATATAATACCATATTTTATTTATAAATTATGGAGCCATTTTCCTAATTTGTGAATTTCAATTATTTAAATGTTTTAGGTTTTTTTAAAAAAGTCACATTTTGTTAATTCCAAAAGGATCACTTCTCTCTTCACTTCACCATAAGAAAAAACCCCGTAAAATTAGTTCATAATATACCCCACCTTCGTATACATTGTTATGAACCCTATAAATAGGTTTCAGTAATCTAAAAGACTATCCCTCAAAGGTTCAACCCTCTTCACAAATGAGTTTACACAAATAGTGAGGTGGAGATTTCCTACAGTTTCTTCCACTTATCTTTTTCCTTATATGCATTTTTAATTTCAAAAAAACTATTTGACTGTAAAAAAAATGAAAATATAGGAATATATTTTATATTACTATTTTTAATAATAACAGTACAAATATTTACCAATTTTATTTATTCATGAAGAAATATGAAATTGTGAATTGTGCTGGTGTGTAGACTATCACACCCAGGAATAAACAATTTTTTTTTCACTACCATTGTTGTGGATGATATTACATTATATGTTATTAGTATATATTAAATATAAATATACATTATATCATTAATATGGATTGTTATGTATATCATAAATATAAAGAATCGTTATAATTTAGTCCATTGATATCAGTAAATAACCCAAAACTTGTTTATCAACATTCTCATCATCCCAAAATGACACAAAACTCACAAATTATGAAATAATAACATTATAGGTGTTTCTAAATAATCAATACGGGTACCATTAATGTTATTAAATTATTATATCTGAATGAAAAAGAAGCATCAAAATTCTTTTATGTACAATATTCACAATTTAAATGTTTATTATCAATAGAAATTGAAGAAAAGAATATAAAAATATAATATATTAAGACAATATTTATTAGTAAATATTATAAATAAAAATTAATAGTAATATTCTCAAAAATATTTAGTGGATATGATTATATTTTTTTATACAAGTGGTTAAATCATCTATTTAGAATTCATCGGTTATGGGGAGAGACATGGAAAATTATACTATTTTATTTAAGTAATAAAATATATTATTAAAAATCATAGTTCTAATAAATTCCATTTAAATATTGTTCTATAACCATTTTTAGGAATTTTTTGAACCAAAATAATTTTAATTTTGGGTTATATATATATTTATTAAAATTTGGGAGGAATTTTAAAAAGAGGCTGGTAACGATGACTTTTACAAGAACAAATTCAAAATGTTTTTGGAAATATATTTCCATGATATGGTTTTCATTATCATTATGTGACGCATTTTAAAAGCAGATATGTTCTATTTTCAATCCTATATTTAGATTTATAATCTTCTTTATTTTGTTATCTTGGTTTTAGTATCAAATTATTTAAATTTTGAGGTAATTTTATTACAATATGTATGTTTAATGAAATTGATTTTTTCATGGGTTCATTAGGAAAGGTGTATGATTTTAATTTGGATATTTTACTAATTAAATATTATTTCCATTAGATACATATGATGTGATTATTAAACTATTTTCATTTTTCACTCATATGTTATGACAATAAGGGGTGGGGTCCAATAATTCAATTGAATTTATCGGTTATATGTTCATATCACCGGAGAAATGTATTCCTAAGTGCGTTTATTTTCTCGAATGTGTGGGAACTGATTGTGTGTGTCATTAGAGTAGTTTTTAAAATACTAATATATTGTATATATTTAAAGTAGTTTTGTATTATCATAGTATTCTCTAATGGATTAGCTCACGAATGAAATGTTTTCCACATGATTAATTTTTTCTAAGGTAATATAATTTTATTCATTATGATATTATTCCCTCATCATTCAATGATTTTATTAAATAATTATAAACCATTAATTTATTATTATTTATATGTTAATGTTGTTTTGGATTTATGTTTTTATTCTTTTTACGTTGATTCTCACTTATGTTTTACACTAACTGGTCATGAGGTTATTATATTTATAATATGGCCATGTTTTATACATTTTTTGTGAAATTATGATTGTTTAATGTTTTACTCCCCACTTGTAAGGATTCTGAGATCATACAATTCCTATCATTAAATATCCTGGGTTATGAGGATGATTTATACAAATGATATTTATAGATGATGTTTTCTTAGAGTCTCTCTTTATAGAAATGACCATGAGTTTTTTGAAATAAGATTTTTATGTAGATTTTCATAGAAGAAATGAATTGGTCTCTCTTAGGGGTATTAATATTTTTAAAATTATTGATTTATAGAAAATGAAAATAATTTAAATTAAACCATGATTTTCTTGTGTATCTATAGTTATCATTACAATAATGCATTAGTTATTTTAAGATATTAAAGGATAAATTTTTAGAATTAATGTTTGAGATCATTAGTGGAAAACCATAATAATGTGTCTAATTATAGGTTAATTTCTAAACATAATTGTCAATTAATGAGTAGGTTGTGTTTATGGAAAATAAATCCCCACCTAGATATTAAAATGTTGATTTAGGATCTATAAATTTTATACCTATGGGAAATAACCATGAAGAGGGTGTGTTGGGTATTAACTCAAATGTGAATTGGTGCACAAAATTGAGGCCTAACTTCACACCATGATATAAAAACTTAAGGGATATAAACTAGTTTTTATTATAATCTTCATAGACCATATTGAATGATAAATTTCATGATTACTTTTAGAGATTGTGATATTATGTATGGGAAAACACGAACAAAACATTAACAAAAAATGACCTAAGATGAACTAATGTATTTAAGGACTATAATTATTGAATCAATAAATAATGTGTTAAACAATTGAAATAAATTCATGATATTTTTTACATATGATGTTAATTTTTCATCAGTCATGGTAAGTCATTATTTATTTATGTATCAAACAAGATAGAATCAGTTTATCAATGGGTGTGACTGATATTGTTATGGTTTCCCCAAAAAACTATTCAAATCATAAGAGTTATAATATTATACCTCACTATAACGGTCAATAAACTATATCAATATATAAATAATATCCCGAATTGTGTTTTTTTAAATCACAAAGGATTGAAATTTTTTCAATTGAGTCTTTCTTGATGAAATGGAAAGATAATTTTATTGGATCGTATAATCAACATATCATCAGGAAATAGATTAATGAGAATGAAGAAGTATTTTCAATTCAATAGTTCTCAATACATGGGATGGATTTTCAATGTTTTTATCACCTAGAATGTGAGGTAGAATAATGAATGAATCTTACTAAGGAAAAAATATATTGTGAATAATGAAAATAAATTCTATTAGAAGTGTTTATGAAATTTTTTTTTACCAATTATTTTTAAAAAAAAAATAATCACATAAATTCGCAGAAGAAATTCATATAGTTTAAATAAATCAAGGATAAATTAATACAAACATACTAATTAAAAAATCTTGAGGCCTTTATGATATGACTCTGGTTTTATATCTGATGTAGAATGTAAAATCTATCATTTACATAAGGTAATTAATCAACATATAAAAAATTATTTAGACATAAATTAAATAGTATGATATAAATAAATTTTTCTATGTGTGTTAAAAGTGCATATATACTCTGGGATCTCCCAGTACTCTGGTGAGGGAAAAAAAGGATGAATACCTTGGTATCACTAATGGTATTAAAAATTGGTGGTTGAAATTTGTAACACTTACTTAACATAATTTTCGGATGAAGCTACTAAGTATTTGAAATAAGTGCTCATAGACGTGTTTTATTTTTCGTAAATTATTCCAAAAATCCAAAAATTAACTAAGTAATAAAAAATTTCAATTAATATAGATTAGGATAAGTATATTTTAGATAATGATTTATCCACACTATAATGAATTAACTGAATCAGGCTTGGAAAATATTTAAATAGAGACCCCTAATATAGGGTCAACAATAAAAATTGAATTGCAAAGCCTCCCAAAATGAGGGATCAAGGAAGAATATTTATTCTCACTACCATAGTGGTAGATTATGAATACCATGTGATGTGAGGTACACATAATCTTTATTATAGATACGTATGTATATTATTGGTTATGGTTTATCGTAGTATTTTATATAACTCATGTTTTCAAAGAATATGGATTCACTACATCTTGTTATGGATATCAAACTATCAATAAGCTCAACTTTTAGAAAATTACAACATGAAATATATATATACTCTCTAATTGATATTTTTCATATTATACTTCTAGTATATCTAGTCCACCACCCTTGGTTGAATTTTACATAATTTTTTATATTAAAAAACTATCGATTTACAGATAATATATCAATTTTGAAAAGATGATATAACATTATTTATTATAGATTATCACATTCTCATGTATCAAGATAAATATATAATACTACTGGATTAAAATTATAAAATATTAGTTCGTATACCAATAAATAAGTGATTTATATCTCAAATGTATCGGGTGAATGTTAGTATTGGCATCAAATCAGTTTTTGGGACTCTAATAATGTTTGGATAGATGAAACTATGAGTCCCACCCTAGAGTGAGAGGACATATTCTTGATAAAACGTATAAATAAACATATAAATATGTTAAGAATTCCATATCGAAAAAATCATGATGAATTGGATGAATTAAAGAGGAAACTAAAGGATAATTTTGAAACTCAGTTTTTCCACCATATTGCATCACCTTGTGGAGTTCCATATGTATTTATTAAAGGAAATATAGATCAATGCGACTTCTTATTAACTATAATGGTCATAACAAGATCAAAACTGAGAATAAATATCCATTACCCCATTCCAAATCTATTTTTTATTTACTCAAATGAGCTCATTAACTCTTTATGATTGACCTTCGCTCTTAAAATCATTAGTTAAGGGACAAGAGGGTTGGAATTTTAATTAAATATTTCCAAATAATGTACAGACACCATAACTTTATATTAATGATATTTTAATAAAAAATGTTCCATACATCTTTATAAATCTAAGTAAATTATTCTTTAGTGACAACAATGAACAATTATTCATTTTCTGTGTAAAAAATATTCTAATATATTAAATATTGAAAGAAGATAATTAAGGACATTTAAGGATTGAGATGGTGAACATATAAAAGGATAGGTTACATAAAAATTATAAAATGCTAATCTTTCTTGAAAAATGGTTCCTTATTTGGTCATATAATTACTAGATATGTAATATATGAAGACCATATAGAAATATGATATTTTAAAATAGATCATACTAATTATAGTAATATAGATCCATAGTTCTCTCCTGATAGATTATCTTAATCAATTCATTGTACGAAAAATTTAATGGATATCAAATCCACTGATCAAGTTAACAAAAAATTCTGTTATGGTCTTCTTCTAGATAGATGAATTTTAGGAATGTTTTATACATATGAAGAATATATTGGTCACCACACCTATACTTATATAACACAATATTGGAAAAGAGTTTGTAATATAAATTAATTCATTAAAAAATGGATTGACGTGATTAACTATAAAAATTAAAGGTAATTTATTATTCCTCATAAATGTTAATAAGTCAAGGTAAAATTTACTAAATGTAGAATTTGGATATAGATGTGATGTTCATTTCATCAAAAAATTGCGGTAATATATCAATGATGAGAAGATTGAGATTTAAATCAACCATAAGAGTTTGAAATATATTTTCACATAAAAGGATTTAAATATAAACCAAATGAGATGGTTGGAACCAATAACGGACTATTAATACTCAATACATTACCAAAAAAAGAATGTATCACTACAGGATTTTATAAAATTGATATTTTAATAAATTTAATTATTTCGATAGAATACATTACACGTAATATCGAGATTATAGAAACCATCATAAAAGATTAAATTATAGTTATATCATAGTCATTGGATTGGTAAGTATGAATAGAAAAAAATAAATTATAAACAATATAAGGTTACATTCATATAAATTAATTAATTTTTATTAAGTTAATTAGATATAAAAATAAAACCCTATTAAAATTAAAAGAGATATTTTTATTAAAAAATATTTTCATGTGCATGAGGTAATTTAAACATAATAAATAAATTTAGAAAAATGAATATTAATTTTAATTAATTTGATATATTATATATTAAATTAAAATTCTTAATGTTCATTTATAATTTTTTCTATGAATTTCATAATTATAAACAATGTTTTATAAATAAAAATGAATTTTCCTAAAAAGTGAGTTTTATTGCGGGTTGGGTGATTATTTTAAAATTAACATCATGAAAAAATAGAAAATAAATTTTATAATATAGATTCTATATTCTGAATTAGGATTTTAATTTTTGGTAAATAGGTCCCTATTATTTTTGTTTAATTTTCATAGTATCCTTCGTAAAATTTATCACCTCAATAAAAGGTAAATCAGGTTAATCATTGTTATAAATAAGTGATAGAGCCATAAATTTTCATCATATTTCATATTAGATTAATTTAATTATACCATTATAACCATTAGATCAATATTTTATTTTTTATGAGAAATATTTCCTCAAAAATGAATTATAAAATACTTAATGAAATGAATGTATGAAAATATCTCTATCTTATTTTTTAATGCCTCTTAGAAAATAAGGTAAAATGTAGTTATGAGTGAATCAGTGTAATGATTTGTTTCAAAATTAATTATTATTCATTATGTTTATTTATTTATATATTTTATTGATTAAATAATTACCTTAAATGTTTACGCAACACCGATGCAATATTTATTGAGTTATATAAAACATATAAAATGGTTTTAAAAATATTAAAAGAAATTATATTTGTGAGATTTTATCTTATAAATTAATTCGTTTGAAAAAAATTCCATATTTGTGTTATGATAAAATATTTATTTCAAATAAAATATTGTATTTATGTCTTTTAAATAAAATTAAATGAAACAATCTAAATTTAAAATTATTATATATTACAAAAATAAAATGTTTCTATAATTAATTAAATGTCATTATAATATTAATATTTGAAGAAATTGGATATGATATATTAAAAAATATAATATCATGTCTATTTATAGAACATTTGGAACCATGATTCTTGATAATGGATTTTACATATTTTATTATTTATAAAGCTCTATGATTTCCCCTCCAAACAATTTAATATGGGACATGTAATTTCACTTATTCACACAACAATAATCTGTCCAAATCAACGATAATATTATTTTTTTTTTCATGTATACTCATCTATATACATTCTATAGGTGATAGTGTTTCCAAAATAATACACCTATATCCATTATGTGGAGATATATATGAGTTATTTCAAATAATTAGTAATCACAATAATCGATCATTTTAATTTTAATTATTTTTTTAACTTATATAAATATGTTATTTTCTTCATAAAATAATTAAATCGGTATACTAAATAATCTATGTTTTATATGATTATTAAATCACCTTTAATCACATTTTGTTCATCAAATGGGGTTTTAAAGTATTGCTCATGTGTACAAACTACTTACCAATTTCATATAGACATAAAATTCATTCATCTTCATCATAATTTATGGATGGGTATTATGATTGGTTTAATGATTATATAAGAAAATTTAGTTATAATTATAATTATTTAATGTAATATAATAAAAACAGTCCTACATTACAATCCACTAGAAAATGATAACATTGATCATTTGAACATGTTGACTACCGCCTTCTGAAAGTGATGCAATTATTTTTTTAATTTTTATTTTACATGGACAGTAATAAGTATATATTTAATGAATATATATGATATTTATTATATAATAAACATTCTTTAATGGTTTTTTATTATTAAACATTATTTCATTTATTCCATCGATAAAATGAAAACAACATTCATGCATACATATAACCTACCATTTCATTGAATTAGGTGATAAATTTTTCTATATATATCATTTATTAATGACTCTAAAATGTATATAATGAATATTTATAATATCAATATCATGATTAAAACTATAAAAAATATTTATCAATGATAAAAAAGGAAAAAAACTACATAACCAGGACATAAATGAACATCGAAATAGCTATCATGAAGAACAATGATTTTAATAAGGAATTGTAAACAGAACCGTGATAAAGGTTATAAGTAAATCATATATTGTTTTATATATATTATTATTATTCTATAAAAAATATATATATATAGTAAATATATATTTATTATATATGTTTATCAAATGTGTATGAATGAATATGGATTTAAGGTAATGGATTTTAATCTCATATTTTTTTCTTGTGAGACACATTCCACATTCATTACTTATTACTTTTATGTAGTGTATATACTACCAATAACATTAATGTATGATTAATATTAGGAATATTATGATTATTTACCTAGAAATATGTGTTTATTTTTATTTTTTATATACAATTCCAAAGTTATTAAATGGATAATTTATTTATGTTACAATCTTATATTATTTGGGATTTATTATGATTGAATTTACATTTAGTAATATAAATGATCCCTATATGATAACTAATTTTTTTTATTTTTATATAGTTATTTCTGAATAATATATTTATTCATTTCATTTCTCTCTCTATAAACCCTAAAGATACCGAATGATATTTATTGTTTAAAACTGGGTATGTTTTATTATTTATTTCGGAATAATTTTATTTCATATTTATATTTTCCACAAATGTTTTCAATGATTTCAATACTATTATCAAATAATTTTATTAATTTAATTTTTACACTTCTTTTAATTGATTTATATTTACTTTAAAGGAATATTCTTATCATTTTATAAAGGAGGAACTTTTTTAACTATTTCTTCAAATATTATTAAAGGAATATTTTTATTTATCAAATATAGTATAAATAGAATATCACCCCATCATAATAGATATGTGAATTGATCCTTACATTAAATGATTACAATGTTCTTTAAAATAATATTATTTCAAAATTATTGGTAATGTTTTATGTTTGCAAATTTATATTTATAATTATAAGGGATGTTTTTTAATGAAAAAATAGTTTGATTTATTTTTAAATTACATTTACATCTAGAATGTGAATAATTTATTTTACATAAGATTTTCAAGGGTTATGATATAATGATATAATAGTTATTAATTATATTGATTTTTTAGATTTATAGTGAAAATATATTTGTAAAACCATTCTTTTATATAGTTGGTACCATAATTAAATTATGATATTTCAATGAAAACCATTTCATTCCCATGGGTTATGTTGTTTTTGAATATTTAATAAAACCATTTGTTAAAGTAGGTTTTTATATGGTAAATGTTTTATGATATTTTGGAAAAATTATATGTCGTTTCTATTAAGGGATGGTTCTTAATTTATAACCAAGGGAATTAATTACATTATTATTTTCTAAACCCCTATATTTTTTGAATGACTTTTGAATTAATTTAATTTTTTTATATCACACAATATAGAATATATCTTTGTTTATACAAAATAACCCAATTTAGACTGCATTATATGAAATTAAAATTTAATATTACACTACATAAAACACATAGATTTTCAGGAAGTACATAAAAAACTATGGTTTTGTTATTTCACCTACAATACTGAGTCACATCGATAGTTTTCATTACAAACACTGTCATGTTTAAAAAAATTAAAATATATTATTATTATTATCATTAAAATATTATTATAGCAACCACCTATCGATTTGAATGTTTGTTACAAATAAGATTAACTAATTTACGCTTAATAAACTCGTTGATGTGACACACATGCATGGTTAATTTTATATTAATTTTAGCGGCATTTTTTATTATAAATTTATAAATGGATTCCATATTCAGAATAAATATAAAGAATAATTTTAAATTCAATAAAATTAGTTTTTGACTAAAATTATTTGCGATTGTAATTATAATCAATTATAGAGTTGTAGGTTAAAATTAGTGTACATAGTGGTAACATTTTATTTGAAAGATCCAAATTACATAGAAATATTTCAATAGATATTTGATGAAAATATTTTGACCAATTAATATATTTTATCAAATTTTTACAATTATTTTATAACCACGATGTAAGACATACCTCTCAATAGTGATTACAAATATATTTTTACAGAAATTCCTCTCATTCGCTATAAATAGGCACTCACCCACTAACTTCTTCAAATATATCAAGGAATTATTATCATAAAAAACCAGACCAAATATCCTCCAAAATCCCCTTAATTTATCCTCAAATCCTCCTTTTGGGAGAAAATCCATCCATAGAAACCCTTTGGTGAAAACCGAAAGCGGTTAACCAATGAAGTCGTAACATCATTCCTCAAGCTCTCTTGTTTTATTTTAATTCTCCACCCATAAAATATTTTTATTCCATACATATATAATATCATCATTATCATCATTATAATGATATTTTGTTATTAAAAGGTTTAAAAATAAACATACGTGCACATCTATCAAATGGGTATCGCACTAAGAATTCTTGTGTACGGTGAACTACCAACTCATTGAATGATATTGTTTTTTGTTCCTTTACCACCAATCATTGATGGGAATTATTATAGATATCATGTTTTTATATGATATATATGATATATATGATGTATTTTTTTAATATTTATTTATTATATAACTCATACATTCATTTTTTCTATTTTGTGTAAATACAATAACATTATTTATAGAAGTGTGGACTACTGAATCCTCAAAGAGATGTGATTCGTTCACACTCTACATGGATTTTATTAAAGATGGGTTAAGTAAACATATATGATATATATGTTTATTAAAATTAATATGTAATTAATATATTCAAATATATACAAATATGTATTTTAATTTCATTATGTCAAAACTATAATTAAATGGAAATAGATTTTATGCATACGTATGACCTACCATCTGAAAGAACAATTTATTTTATTTCATATTTATATCATTTATATATTATTTTAAATATTTATAAAAATAATATATATATGTTATTTATATCTTGTTTTATAATATTCAAATACGTAAATCATGGTCTAAGTAATATGATCAAGAATATTAAGTCAAAACATGTACGAAAACAAAGTAGTTATTACGTGAATCATAACATTAACATGGAATTGTTAAAATGAAGGTAATATAAATTCATTAATGTTATTATATATAAGAATTTGGTTATTTGGTATATATATAATTATATTATATTTATTATAGTGTATTTTTTAAAGTGTATGAAAAAAATCCAAACATGGGAAATGTTTTTTTTCATATGTCTTTTTATATATGTGAGATCCATGCCTTATTGAATACTCATTTTTTTTGTGGTGTATATAATGGCCATAAATATATTATATTCTTAATATAATTAAAATTATAGTTAATTAAATATCCATTTATGATCTTTTTTCCCAATTTTATGGTCCAAATGTTACCAAATCAGTAAATTAATTTTTGTCACAGGTTTCCTTATTTAAGATATATGGCTAGTTATGTACATATAATTTTATTTGTATTGTATATAAAGCCCTTTGACATGTTATATAATTAATATTATACATTAAATATATTTTATGCTCTATTTAATGTTTTTATCTCATGTATAGTTTGATTCAATGTTACCATAATGGGATTGGTTTATCGCTATAATCTCATTATTTATCGGGATGTTTTAATTTTATTCCTTAATTGTTTAAATATCATCATCCAACTATTAATAAAAATAATTAATATTCTTATCATATGGTAATTGATTATATATTGATGTTTTAGTAAATATTTTTCACTATTTGGTACATAATACAATTAAGATTTTATTTTTAAGAATATCTAACATTATATATATATTCAACTAGTGATTTGTTTTCCTTAAATTCCATGCATTAAAAAGTTGTTTAAAATGTATTATTTTTTTAAAAAAATTAAGATATATTAAATCCCATTTTTGATGATTTCAAGGTAAAAGTTGTTAAAAATTTTCTAAATAATTATTTATATGTTTTCAATTAATATACAAAGTAAAAAAATTATAAATGTTTTAAGCTGGATTTATATGATTTCGAAGATATTATCAAGGAAATGGATTTTGAACTAATTTATGTTTTAAAGAAATCTTTTAAAATAGAAGAATATATTTTTCTTAAGATATTATTCAAATTAATTTTCAATATTCATTTCTATGTTTTCAATATTCATTAAAAATAATATTCTGAAAATGATATATATTTTAAAATTTGATTTTCAATGAAAGGCCACTTTCAAAGAGATCTTTAAAATTCCTTCTCCAAATAAGATCAAATTAGTTTTTTAAATTTTATGATTTACTTGGGACATTGTCGATCAAAACCATTCATATTATTTCTTGAGTAGCTAAGTTTTTAAGGAATTATGTTTTTGACACATGTTTTTATAAAATGGGTTATATTATTTTGAAACCCACTACTCTTCATAGTTTATTCTTTGATAAAACGATTATGATTCCTATATATTTTTCATATGTAATTATATGACAAAATTTTTATGAAACCCATTTCATTTCATGGGTTATAATATAAGGATTGTTTAATATCATGTGGCACCCAAATGTATGATTTTATTATGTGATGAGTGGGGCCAATAAATCACTCCAATGAATCGGGTAATGCTGGGTGACTCGAGAGTATATATTTTATGTGTGAACCAGATTATATAATAAAAATATTATGTATGAACCAGATTTAATGTTCACAATTTTATGTGTGACCGATATTACATTTTCACAAAGTAATGACTTTACTTGATTACATGTCCACAATGTTATACATTTACCTAGTTGAATGATCATGTGATTATGCTGAATATGATTACATGTTCACAATATTATGTGTGGACCTTTTTTTTGTTCATAATTTAATGAGAGGGATTGATTAATTATCTATAACTCAATTTTTAATCATATTCAACATATACATGTTTACAATGTTATAAGATTATTTTTATACTAAAATTCCACATATAATTTATATTTTTATATTTCTTAGATTATGATCTCAATTACACTATCATTCATGTCTTATAAAATGTGAATATTTATTCCATGAATCTTTATAATGATATTTTATATGTCGGTTATGATCTTTTAATGATACAATCATGTTCCCATACTATTTATATAAATATTATGCTTACATATACCGTTATATAACCTTATTGAGAATTGTAACTCAACACATTATTATGATTATTTTCACCATTTCATGAGGAATGATTTTTATTTAGGAGTGCTAAATAGGAAGATATTTGTTTAGATGATGAATATCATTCACAAAATTTGAATAATGTGTCCCAATTTTCCAAATACACTAAATTAATATTGTCCTTGGGCTTGAAATTGTGTAATGTTATGAATATTCAACTAAATTGATGTAATATCAATATATGTTAATAATGTTTCACTATATTTGGTATCGAAGAAAAATTACAGTCAACCATTAGAAACTAGAATGTGATAAATTTTGTGAAATCATTAAAAAAATTTCTTGAAAAATTCTTAGGAATGTCTCTATTGATATGTATTAGGATAAGATAATGAGTAGGAAAATGTCCTATAATTTTAGTAAGGATAAAGTGAGTGATTTCATAGAAATAACTTAATTTCTAGATTCTAAATGTGGATATGGTTCTATGTGAAATATATATGGGTTACAGCTCCAAAAAAATCCATATTGAGTTAGACTCGATCATGAATTGGTACACAACAATGGGTATTGCTGCACACCTGGTTTGACACTCCGAGGGGATATGCTATTAGCATTCACAAACTCATTAAAATCCATCATAAAGTATTTAAATAGAATATAACTTTGAATATCCCTGGTTGAACATAATATTTTATATTTTAAAAAAGTAGGTATCATATATTAGACATCTTATATGTTTTTTTAAGATTGTGTGGTTTTTTTCTATGATTAGTTTTTAAACACAATGATTTACAGTGTTAGTCAATAGGAAACATATAAAAGGAACTAGGGTAACATTGAAGGTTTTAGATTTGTATTTAATGTAAATTATACAAATAGAGATCATAATTAGAGACACATGAATATAATCGAGATAATGGAATGAGTATTTGTCATAATTATGAATGATAATGTGACAAAAAAAATGAAATGTGAATGGTATATGATATTCTAACTATATTGTTTATATTAAATGTAAGAATCATTATTATATTGTGGTTCAGGAACCACATGAAATGATTCATATTTCATATTCTTTGAAATGTTTTATTAAGGAATAAGATGATGAATCCCAAATAATATTTTAAGAATAATGTTGGAAGGTGGAAGTGCATTTGTTTTGGAATCATAATATTAAGTTACATGAATTATTAAATATTTAAGTACTTTTAGTATAATTATTTTCGTTATGTATTGAAATGTATATATTTAATGATAATGGAAATATATAAATATAACTTAATGGAGATGTTATATTTTAAATTAAGGGTAGGTAACCCATAATGTGTTCAAGATTGTGAGATAAGTGTATTTATCTTGGATAGATAAATGATTGAATATGATAATGCAAATTAGATAGTATTATTTTACTAAAAATTGATAAAGGATTTGTTGAAAAATTATTTTCTCCAATCATGAATTGAGATTTAGAAATTATTGGAAAATATCCAATGATAATTGGAATAATAAATCATGCATGATTCTTATAATTATGTACGGTAATTCAGGTCATTACAATATATTAATAGAATGCACGATGAAGGTATTAAATTTATTGTAATGTGAAAAAATGGCGACACATTATGATTTACAGAGGATCAATTTTAATCTTTATTTTGAGAAATTTATTGGCCTTCTTTCAAAATATGTGGATTTAAACTTTCATAATGGTCATAAGGTTACCCCTTTATTAAGTGGATTATTTTAAAGAAAATATGAGGTTTTGGATATTAATATTTTTCTATATCAATTTATATTTATGAATACTAGATAACCTTTTGATCTATTATTTATAACAATAACTTAATATAAAAGTAATGGCTTATCAATATAACTTTTGATTAATAAATGCTTCCGGAATGATAAATTCACCTTTTGTTCTATGAATAATAGATTATGTGCAATTTCATCACAGAGACAAAAAAGGGTGTGGTCATCTAGAGATAAAGTTACAATATATCCTCATGAAAGTTATTCATATTAGTGAAAAGGTTATTGAAATAAAATACATCCCTCTAATTATCATTTTTTATAAACTAAATTCACTTTCACAAAGAACGTTTTTAATTGATATTTTATTTTTAACATTCTCCTAACTATGTTATCTATAAATATATATTAGAACATGATAGTTAGATCCATCATCCCATGTCCATGTTTTAACTTACCAGAAACATTTTACTTGGATGAATCCTAGATATGAGTTAATTTTTGTAACCATTATGTTATTAAATATTTTTAAAGGATATTTTGGTAGTTATTTTTATAATGTGGGTTTTTATGAAAGAGACTTTCAATTATCAAAAATATGATAACTCAAATATATTTTGATGGAAAAATTAATTTAAAGGGTGGTATAATGTAACAATATGTGATTTTGAAATTTTTTTGAATTAATTTAATCATTTTGATATTTTTCACTTCACACAACACTGAATATATCTTTTATTATTCTAAAGAACCAAGTTTGTATTTAATTATAAATAACACCTAGTTAATTGTTTACTATATTAATCACCTAGAATAACTTTTGGTACACGAAACACTATATTTGGTTTCTGTTATACACAATACTGAGTCCCTCTTATATATTTTATTAGAAGCATGTCCATGTTTTACTGAACTACAATATAAAATTAATAATATTATAAAAATATCATTATATGTAACACCTATCCATTGGAATGGATGATAAAAATAATATTATCTGAAATTTGAAAATATTATTTTCACAGGTATATAAAATGAATCATTTGGTTATCAATTAGTAGAAGTTAATGAGAAAACTAATTAAAAATGAATAAATTATTATTCTATGAAAACTATTTTTCTATGTACCACGAAAAATATAAATCAAGAAATTAAAGAATTTTTTTTAAACAAATTCAATAATATATATACATATTATAGATTCAATAAATAAGTTTTGATACTCAGCCTATATATTTTTTTAATGAATACGATAAGAATAAATAAGAATTTCTGAATAAAATATGAAGTTTCAAAAGGGAAATTTCATCACCTTTTAATGTGAAAAACATTTTCAAGATGATTTATAACACATTTATATTTTTTCTTTGAAATAATAATTTTTTTTGGAAAATATAATATAAAAAATTTAATTTTGTTGAATTTTTTGGTATTTTTATTAGATATTTCAATTTTTAATGAATAGTGATGAACAACAAATTTTAATTCAAAACTTTTTTTTCATGTTTTATATTTATATTTTACAATTTTAATTTATATGATATTAAAGCATAATTAGATCAATTTTACATAAATATATCTACATTAGGTAGTTTTATCTATTTTTCACATTAAAATTGGAAATAAAAAACATTTGTAACTTTTAAATATTTATGCCTAAAATAATCACTAACAAAACATGTTTTCATGATTAATTTTAAAATAGAAATTCCAATTACTATGATAATAACTTAGAAAAATGGATTACATATTTTTAGCTATAATAATTTATAATTTATATTAGGCTAAACATATATTTTTTCCAAAAATATTAGTGAAATTAAATGAAATGAATGAAATTGATTAATGTAAATATTAGTTTAATTAATGGATAATAATTAATATCAAGTGTCCAAATGACCTAGAAACATGTCATAAATCCATTTTATGGAAATTTTTATAAATATTACCCTATTTTATCTAATATGGAATAATATTGAATTTCAACGATATATGTTTGACAACTTAATAGTGTTTACCTTTTTATATTTACAAGAATGTCAATCTTCCTCTACTATAAAAGGGAACTCACCTCCTCTCACTTAATTAAACATATAATGACATTTTAAAGATACAAACCCAACCCAAATCACATCAAAAATCACCTAAATTTATCCGATGATAATTTTTTGTATGATGTTAAACCAATTAATCCCATTCATTCAAAAGTAAAGGAGGTACACAAAGAAGAGTTAACATCCTTCCTCAAGCTCTTTTTTTAGTTTTATTTTACACCCCTAAATTATTTTTATTCCATTATTATATAATATCATCAGTATCCCGAATATACTAATATTTTATAATTCTATTGTTTTTACTTAAACATAGACACACTTCCATGTAATGGGTAAAAAAGTACCATACATGCGTATGGTGAACTACAGCCTCACGAAATGATATTTTTTGTTTTTTCCATTCCCACATTTTATGTTTGTGAATTATCATGGAAACACTAATATAATATGATATATATTTCACTTATGATGTATTTATTATTTTATAATTATTATATTACACATACATTCTTTCTTTCAATTTTTTACAATTACGTTTACTTCATTTGTTGAATTGTAGACTACAACCTCCTCTAAGTGATGGGATTCAGTAACACTCAATTTGGAATATATTAAGGAATAGTTTTTTAATTTAATATGATATATATGAAATAATAATTATAATTTAACATATATATACCCACAAATATACACCATTTACATTCTTTCTATCAAAATTATTATTAAAAGGAAATGATGTTCATGCATACATATGGCCTACCATCTCTAAAAACTATGCATTCTATTTCATCATTCAATCATATATAAATTATTATAAATATATGTATAATGAATATATATAATATTTATATATAAATTAAAATTATTAAAATAATTACATCATGATTTGAGTAATAGGATCTATAATAATAAGTCAAAACATGTACGAAAAACAATGATGTTATTAAACAAAGCGTAACATTAACACGAAATTGTTAATAAGAGGTTATTATAAAATAATTTATGTTATTAGATATATTAATATGTTTTTTTGAATATTTTTAACAAATATTATTTATTTTACAGGATTTTTTAATTAGTACGAAGAATGTCAAGACATATGCTATGGTTTTTATCATCTCAATATTTATATCTCTGAGATACAAGAATTGTCACCATTAATTTATTTTCAGTGGTGTATATAATTCTCCTGAATATATTAATTGATTATTATAATTAAATTTATGGGTATTTCTATATCCATTTTATGATCTTTTTTCCATGTGGGGCATCATTAAAAAAATTAACATATTTGTAAAGTAAATCTATTCTCTAGTTTCATTAATTGAGATAAATGCCTTGTTATGCTCCTGTATTTTTCTATAGGGTGTATATACTATCTTTCCACATGTTATATCATGAATATAAATAATTAATGATTTCTTATGGTTCATTTAATTTTATTCTCCCTTTTATAGTATGAGTAAAACTTACCAAAGTGGTAATGTTTTATTTATACAGTATCCACAATTATCAAAAATGTTTATGACTATGGTTACATTGATAAAATATTATAATCCATATCTTAAGAAGGCTCATGAATATTCTTATCCTCTCATTACTAATTATATATTAATTTATTGGTACCATTTATTCCACAATTTGATACTTAATATTATTACGAATGGGTTTTCAATAAAATTCTACCTTATCTATCTCTTAGGTCGGAATTTTTTTTAAAACCATGTTAAAAAAAATGTTTTAAATTTTTTTTTGTTTAAAAATTGTTTAAAAAATTTTAATCCCAATAAATATGTTTTCAAAGACATTTTGTTTAAAAATTTTTTGAATATTTTTTTTTGCTTTTAAATCATTATCAATGTATAAGGAATTGAAAATTATTTCATGCTTCTGTTATAAAATTTCAAATATATTTTAATTTTTTTTTCAAAATGCATCATGTTTAAAGTGTTTCTTTTAAAGAGATTATATTTTCATCAAGAAATATATTAAATGATTTTTGATGATTCCAAAACATGCTTTCAAATTTGTTTCAATGATAATTATTTTAAAAACATTATATGGTGTAGAATGTTTGTGTCCAAGAATAGTTATATTCCATCTGATCATTCAAAATAATTCTCAAACAATGATGAAATTCTTTTTTATTGTTTCTGATTTACAATGGATATGAATCAATAATACCATTAATTTTATTTATGTGGATTTCTTATATTTTTATGGAATAATTTTTAGGACACTCATTTCTCCTTCATGTGTTTTTCTTTTGGAACCCACTTTTTCTTGGGTTATGATATTATGAAATGATAATGAGGCCTACCATTTTTTATTGGTAATGATATGTTTAAATATTTATCATACCCAATTTATTTAATGGGTTATGATATGATATTTTTTTAAAATCTTGGGACACATGTTTAAATGGTTTTATTATGGTATGGGTGTGACATATATCCCTCTCCAATATATTAGGAAATGCGGGATGACTGATGAGTATAAATGTTTTTTGTAAACATGATTATATATTCAAAATGTTATGTGTGAACCTAATTACATGTTCATAATGATATGCATGAACCTGGTTATTATGTTGTTGAGTGCATACAATTAGATGTTTATTATATATTATATAATATCTGTAGCATAATGGAAATCTGAGGTCGTCTCCAAACGGAGCCTTAGATCACTATTTGAAAAAGAATTCTTTGATTATGAAATTAAATTATTAATGGGGGATTATAAAACATGTGGTTTTTTGTGTTTAAAAGACAAATTGAAACTATACTACTAAGTGAGGTAATCATGATAATGAAATCGTGATCAACCTGGGTAATTTTCCCTTTATGATCAATCCATCATCGCTCTCAAGGGAATGGGTAGGATAATTGATTCCTTGATTTATACACATTGAAACAAGTATGGTATGTATATTCGTACATGGTTACCACCTAGGATTTGATCAATCAATGATATTGATTATCAGTGACTGCTCAAAATCAACAAACCTGAATCGATATAAAAGGGGAACTCAATAAAGGTATCATAACAAATACATTATGAGATGACCAGATTTATTCAATTGATAAAATATTCCACAAGAAAAACACATGCATATTCCTAATTTCAAGCTCCTGGAATTTATCAAACGACATAATCCATTTACATACTCATGAATGGTAATGGTTGTGAAAAGATACAATCACACTCAAATAATCAGAAACATTACTTAGATAGATTTAACCAATTATTCTATACTTCTTCTCCTCATGTTCTTATAAACCTTTAGTGATCAATTATGGGGGTGTGACCTTGGTTGTAATCCCGAGCTCCATGCTTGTAATATTCACAAACAAAATTCACTTCATGTTCGATTCAATTATTTTGTGTTTATCACTTTTAAAAAGGGAAATTTTTCTATTTTTGATAATTTCATTGAAGGTGGAGGTGATGTGGAGTACCCATGATGATGTCCATGAGAAATGGGCCTAACTGTGTAGGATCCAAGAACATAATCAGATTAATATAAACAATTCTACTATATAATTCATAAAAATTGGCTGAAAATTTTGGGATGGTCCCATATTTAATAGGATACATTTCATCTCAAGGAACCTAATCTAGATTAGGCTTCTAATGGTCTCATCTAAATATATCTGTCTGAACCACAAAATCTGCAAAAAGTAAAAGGTTTCGTTCTATAATATGTCCATATCATAAGCATTTATTGTCCAATGGATGCCAAAAATTTAGTGGTGATAGTATGTAATTGGGGATAAAACATTCTATTTTTCTCAAAAGGTAAATTCTACTGGCTAGTACTTGAAAACCATCCTCCGTGTAGTTTAAAAAAAATTGGGTGCTCAAAAACATGTCCCATTTTGGATATAAAAAGGCACCACCAGCACCTCATTTAAGAGATCGAACCAGTAGTGATGCTCTACCATTTTTGATTCCTAGAAAAGTCTCCTCATCATTATATACAACTATTTTTTTATAATTTGTGTGTGAATTATTTCACTTATATTTAATATTTATATGCTTCTTCTCGTAATCCATTGATTTGTTTTAATTATGTGAAATATTTCCCATTTCATTACTGATTGTGTTGGGATTCCAGTGGGAATCTTGGATTGTTATGATTGGGAAACACAAGCATCCTCTTTCTCTCACACATACACGAGATTTAAGTATGTTTTGGTAGATCTCACTCAATGATTGAGGTCCAAATCTTGAAAACAGACATTTTTTTCAAGGGTATGTTCTATGTTTATCATTTTAAGTGGAAAGAGTGGAACCAAGATCTTGTCCATCCCTCAACAAAAGGATTACAAAAGAACCTAATAACTTATTGAGAACAATGAACTATTCATGTGCTTTATTAACATAGAAATGGTAATTTATTTATATTATATATTTTAGAATCTACTTGGTTTTTCAAATATTAAACTCTTTATGTTCTGTTATTTTCTTAAAAACTATTTTCAAAATCACCCACCTCTTTTAGTAATTGTTATTAAAAATACACACTATAAGATACCAATGCTCCTAGAGGGATGACCTAGGGTCTTCCCTAGACTACAAATAAATCATTAAATCATAATCAATATTTCATGTCATGAAAATGCAGTCAAATATCAGTGACATATTTAGGGAGCACTTGGGTTTTTACTACTTGTTTTTTATTGTAATTTTTTGTGAATATTTATTTGTTATATATTCTACATTTTTAATCCTTTAGTGTTCTGATATATTTCTTTGGTATGATTGGTGTAGGACGTGTTATAATACAAGATATTTACCATCTATTGATCCTAAACTGTAGCGGATCCTACGTCAATGGAACTGAGAAACAAAAGATAACACTTTATAGGAGGACACACCACACACTGTATCTCTTCTTAGTCCTTCTTCGTCATCTAAAACTAAAATTAAAACTGAAATAAACTTGTATAACATGGATGAAAACAATGTAAAATTAAAATAATTGACCTCACTATATGTCAAAATCAAACCCACATATATTCAAATGCATGGAGAGGCACCCAATATTGAATTAAAATCTTGACTAATTCACTTTTGACCAGGATTTCACAGACTCGTAAGCAAAGACTCAAATAAAAATTTAAAAGATTTTCATATTGTTTGTTCAGAATTGAAACCTACTATTGTGGTTGAGGATCAATTAAAACATCGAAAATTTCCTTTTCCATTATAAGGCACTACAAAGGATTGGATTTACTTTGTTAATTCACCAATAAAAGGCTAGGAAGACATGAAACACCTTTTCCTTGAAAAATATTTCCCATCCTCTTGAATTGCAACAATATGGGATAAAATTTGTAAGATAATAAAATATAAAGGGGAAGCAATTTATGTCTATTGGGAATGATTTAAAATATTATCTTCATATTGCCCACAACACCAAATATGTGACCAGCATTTAATACAAAATATTTAGGAAGGATTCATCCTTATTTATAGAAACATGATTTATGTTGCTATGGGTGCTTCGCTAGTGGATAAAACTACAATCTCTATAAGTACATTAATTTAGAACAATGAGCATAGCACATAATAGTTTGGTTCAATGTCCAATGCTACCAATCAATGTGTCTATGAGGTGTGAAGTACTTGATTTGAGAAGAAGGTGGACACAATGTTTGAAGAGGTAAGTATCCTTCAAAGAAAAATTTCTATTTCCCAATGGAAATACAAATCTCCCCCTCCAATATGTTGTTTATATGTTCTTCTGATACCCACTACTCCACCCAATGCCCACTATAGAGAGACACATCTGAGAGTTGTGAGGAAATCATTCTAAGCCACCCCTATAACCAATTCTTTAGGAAAAAAACCTTACTATCCATCTAACCCTGGACGGAAAGAAAACCAATATTATATAAATGGGGGTATTAAATCCATGATCTAAAACAATGTAACCATCCATGGTAGAGTATTCACCCACCACCAACATCCAGAAATAGCCACCCACCACAAATGCCTTTCTAACAACACCATTCAAAATCCCAACCTAGCCAAAAAAATATTATAAAACATATGGATCCCAAAAATATCCAATTCCAAAAAACTACTAAAGCCACCATAATGGAACTAAAAACCCAATTAGGACAACTGGATAACTTGGTGGAAGAAATGCAATGTCATGGGTCTGGTAATCTACCTTCTCAACCAGTATTTAACATTAGATATGAGGGAAATGTTAGTTCCATAACTATTAATAGTGGAAAAAAACATTAAATCCAAATGAATTGTCACGACCCCCTCCGCACAAAGTGTACCCCTCCTTGGCCCGCAATGTGAGAGGAGAGATAATGATCCCCGAGTCCTGCCTCCAGTAGGCCCCGGGTTGGCGACTAGCACTGAGGGTATAATAAACATACAAATGGGAGGCATTACCCTCTAAGAGAACACATGAAGAAGAGAGAGATAGAATAAACTCCAATCAAATCCAACTCAGAACTGAAATATAAAAGAAATCCAAGTACATATATGAAATTTCATGCAAAAGTACTACACCTGAAAGGGGAAACATAATGTACCCAAAAGAATGTAAAACGACAGTGACCATAAGCCTGAACAGCTCCTCCTCCAACCACAAGATAGTAGTAACCATCTTGATCTCCAACCTGCTCCAAGTGACCTAAAAAACAGTTTATATATACATAGGGTGAGTATAATAGTATACTCAGTAGGATCCTCCACAAGCCTCTCGTGAAAAAGTAAATAAAGCATGCTAAAGCCCAATGAACAACAAGTGAAACTGGCTCGTCACCTAAACAGGTATACTAACTTCCCAACCTCACCATGCCTACTCTCACCAAGTAACACATGAAAGTATATAGAATATAGTAAATAATTTCAAGGGTACCCCACTAATACTTCCCCACGGGTTCGCCGCTTTTCCCCAATGACATACATCTTGTGCTTCTCTCTACAAATTCTTGCCCACAGACACTTAGACTAAGCTCCACGTTCTTCACCTTGTGCACCACAAAGGCTTTCCTGTAGACACCTGGGTGAAGCACCACACCATCCTCACAACCAAAAGTAACTAGGTAAGTTCTGGGAGCCACCATAGCCCGCATAACGTGTATCATACAATAGGTATTATACCTCAATGCATTATAGCCCATACACCTAGTAGTGATCCTCAAGCCATGACATCCTATACACATTACACCTATAGTAGTGCATAGGATTCTATATCTAGAATAAATGTGTTTGAAATAACCACAAGCCATTACATCCCTCTACACACATATATGGGGAAACTAACAGTTGTGCCTATTGGCACATGTATCTACCAAGATATGAGAGCGGGGCCAAAAGGGGGTAGTCTGCCATTCGACCTCCCATAAGAATGTTGGGGAAAACACCCCCTAGGGATCAGAATCCCCGAGGTGTCATTCTCCCTTACCGACAAGGCGGAGTAGCGTATAGAAACACAAAAAGTACAAAATATATATATAACTCACATCCACACTATGGGCATTACCTAGTCTTAGATACAACTGCAGCTAACGTCTCTCAGACTCCAGGCTGCTACATCTAAGACAAGGTATCCTATAAGAACACAAACATTTGAAGAGATTTATTAGATTACTCCATTATCATTTTATCAGTTCCGCTGTACATTAATTAATTTTGTAAATATTAATTAACCATGAACAATTCCACATTAGACTGAATTGGCATCACATTCATAATCAACTGCTCCTTTTAAGATTCAAATCAACTTTAAATTCTTGTATCTCCATCCCCATGGATATTCACCATTTAATCAAACATTCATTACAGAAATACTTTTCCATATTCTAAGGCATTCTAGAAAAGAATCCTATGCTTCTAAACACAAAAGAGACTCAACACAGTGAGTAGATATACTACCCATCGAGTCATTGTCGCCTATAGAAAGAGCATAGACCATTCTCCCACGAGAGGCTAAACACGGAAAGCACGTGGCTTACCCCGCGCGTCTTCGCCTCCTTCGGAAGAAGGGTAGCAAGAATGGCTGCCTTGAGATGTGGGGAAAAGAAAAGCAGATAAACATTCAAAGAATCCACAAGCATCCAGCAACCACATCCATCCCATTCCATCACCCCTAGTGTCCTCCCCGACACCCACATGCATAAATTGATGCATCTCGCCACTCTAGGCGTCATCTACGGCCACAACCACAAGGACTCCATGCCTCCACATATCACAACAGCCATCCAAGCTCACATCATAGCACAAGCAGTAGGAAAACATAAATCACAACCATGGGGTCTTGACCCTTTAACAAACAAGAGGGTAACTTGGAACCCTTTTAGAAATTCCCACACAATCTGTTCTTTAATCCATATTGAAATAGAAGATTTGTTATTTGTAGGTTCCAATTATGGGATACCTAATCAGTAAGCTATCAAAATTAAATAACCATGCTTACTTCCCTAATTTGATTAACCTCAAATTAGAACAACTACAACAACGACAATAACCAGATTAATTTTCATGCCTCCTTATCTTTAGCCAATTAATTAACAATTAATTCCGGTTTTACATTCATTATCAATATCCATCATGAATGAATAAAAAATCAAAGAAATCATAGATATCACTCTATCTAGATAAACATGAAGAAAACCATTATCACGATATAAAACAAGAACATGCGATCAACCAATTCTTTTAATCCAGTTCAAGTATTTAATTAGGTCAATTTCATTGTGATCCAAAGGACTAAATCATGATAATTATATGGTTGCAAATATACAATAAGCGAATCCATGAATCTCCTACCTTGAAGAGTTCTTGAAGTCCTTTATCCACAGAACGGGTCAAAATCCTCCTCTCACAACAAATGCATCCACCATAGGATGCCACGGTACGACAGTACCAACCATCCGCAAGAAAAACACATTAGAATCTTGGAAATTACATGGTTTAATATGGAAGGGAGAAACAAGAGAAGATGATCCCCAATGGAACGACGATAAAACATGCCTTATTAGGAAGATTGACCGACATAGTTTGGTTGCATCCAAAATAGAGCAGAACCAATCCTAGGAGTAAAGATTGATTGTGCAACTTCTACAGGAATGATTGAAAGGTTCTAGCATCTCTTAGCTATGAACAAAGGGAAAGAACAAGGGAGAATGATATCTGATCCCTTTTTGATGATTTAATGGGGAGACGGTTTATAATAAGGTTAATTCTCTATTAAAAACAGATCACATTAACCCACTCCATTTGAGCATGTAAATACATCCCGGCCTTAGGAATAATTAATATAGGATTTACGGCATCTTAATCGGCCTTAAGAGTCCTTAAAAAGGCTTTAAATGTATTTTACGTTAAAGGAAACGTCAAATGGGGCAATACTGTAGGAATCTGGAAACACTGTTCACATACTCATAATTTGGAAAAGGAAAGAAAAGGTCACCGTTAGACCTCACCGTTCTGGAAACACTGTTCAAGCCTACCAATAGAAGGTCATCGTTAGATGGTTACCGTTCTGGAAACATTGTTTAAGCCTACCGATAGAAGGTCACCATTAGAAGGTTACCGTTCTGGAAACACTGTTGAAGACTACCGATAGATGGTCACCGTTAGAAGGTTACCATTCTAGAAACACTGTTCAAGCCTACCGATAGAAGGACACTGTTAGAAGGATACCATTCTGGAAACACAGTTCAAGCCTACCGATAGAAGGTCACCGTTAGAAGGTTACCTTTCTGGAAACACTATTCAAGCCTACCGATAGAAGGTCGCCGTTAGAAGGTTACCGTTCTGGAAACACTATTCAAGCCTACCGATAGAAGGTCACCGTTAGAAGGTTACCATTCTGGAAACACTGTTCAAGCCTACCGATAGAAGTCCACCAATAGAACGTCACCGATAGAAACACTGTTCACTGAACCTCACTGATAGAAACACTGTTCACTAAACCTCACCGATAGAAACACTGTTCACTGAACCTCACCGATAGGAACACTGTTCACTGATCCTCATCGATAAAAACACTGTTCATCTACCGATATTGTTCATAAAATTGGAAACACTGTTCACATAATTAGAAATTTGGAAAAATGTTGGGGATAAGTCACCTTGACCTCCTGGAACACCTCCAACACCACATTTTCACAAAGTAATGGACCAGAGAGGTCTGGGCCATTACATTAGATACCTCTCAAAACCTTCTTGCCCTCGAGAATTAAAATCCTACCCAGATGAAAAGAGGGGTCCGAACAACCACCCCATAAGATACCTCTCAGGGGAAAACCACCATGAGTTGTTCGATACGACATCCGAGAGTATGAGAACAAACAATCCATATAAAAACAATTCAAACATATCATCACATTAAAAGTACATAAATAAAACATGAAAGGTCTAACCACAAAGAAAACATCATTACATGAAAGGAGTTAAACATTAAACAACTATGGGTACTGAGCATATATCTGTGACTCATGCTCCCATGTACTCTCCTCCATGCCACCGTTTCACCACAAGACACGAACTAAGGGGATAGAACTCCCACACAACACCTTCTCCTTGCGGTCTTGGGTCTCCATAGGTTTCGCCTCGAAGGTTGCGTCATCATCAATTTCGATCTCTCCGCAATCTATAACATGAGATTCATCATGTAGATAACGACGGAGATGTGATACACGGAAAAAATCATGTATCCGACTCATCTGAGGGGGAAGTGCTACTTGATACCCCACACCTCCAACACAAGATAACACCTCGAAAGGCCCAACAAACTGGGGAGAAAGCTTGCTTCCACGACCAAACCTTCACTTCCCACGATAGGGAGTCACCTTCAAAAACCCATGATCCCCAACATTAAACTCTAAGGGTCTCCTTCTTTGATCAGCATATGATTTATGATGATCTTGTGATATCTTCATCCTCTCATGAATCACATGAACCATCTCTATTGTATTCTTCACTAGTTGTGGTCCGAGAATTGTTGACTCTCCGACCCCAGTCCAACACAATAGAAAACAGCTTGGTCAGCTATACAAGGCTTCAAACGGTGCCATACCGATGGTAGAGTGAAAAATATTATTGTAAGAGAACTCTACCAAGGGTAAGTGCTTCTTCCATGAACCTCCAAAATCAAGAACACAAGAGCGCAACATGTCTTCAAGAGTCTGGATGGTTCGCTCTGTCTGACCATCCATTTGAGGATGAAAAGCAGTGGTAAGGCACAGTTTATAGCCAAAATAATGCTGAAGACCACTCCAAACCCTGGAGGTAAAACGAGGATCTCGATCATAAATGAGCATCCTAAGTACTCCATGAAGTCTCACCACCGCCTCTAGATACTGCCTCGACAAAACTTCCACTGAGCTCGACTCGTGATTGCTATGATGTGGGCTGACTTTGTTAAACGATCCACTACCTCCCATATAGCATCATGTCCTCCCGGAGCTCGAGGTAAACCTGTAATAAAGTCCATTGAGATTTCCTCGAACTTCCACTGAGGAATCACTAATTACTGGAGAAGACCACCAAGAACACGGCGTTCGACCTTCACCTTCTGGAAGACTAAACATTGATACACACACACTGCAACCGTACGCTTCAGCCCAGGCCACCAAAACTGACTCCTCAAGGATCGGTACATCTTTATCACATCAGGATGTACTTCCAAGGGTGAAATATGGATCTCTTATAGAACCATCTCGCGCATCGCCAAGGGAACAAAAATCCTTCCATGATACAACACTCGGTGTTGTTCATCCTCTGACCAACCATCAGGGGCCTCACCACAAACAACTCTGTCTCTCCAAACTTCCACCTCTAGATCTCCAAACTGAGACTCTTCCACCTTTTGCATCAGGGATAACTACACCGTCATCTGGAAAAGACAACCTCTACCCCCATCTTCTCCCATATCAAGATGCAAAGCATATGGCTCTTCCATCACTCTCTAGGAATCACCAGATTCATGCACAACATCATTACATGACTTTAACCTTTGTGCATCAGCTACAACATTCCATTTTCCTGGTGTATACGATATTTCAAAGTCGTATTCCTACAAGAACTCCATCCACCGATGATGCCTCATGTTAAAGTCACGATGGGAGAAAACATACCTCAAACTCTTATGATCGGTGAAAAACAAAAAGTGATCACCAATGAGGTAATGTCTCCACAACTTCAGAGAAAACACCACGACTGCCAACTCATGATCATGGGTGGCATAGTTTCATTCATGGGGACGTAACTGCTGATACCCATAAGAAACAACTGACCTATTCTGCATGAAAACACAGCCTAGCCCCAGATGTGAAGCATCATAGAAAACATCAAACTGGGCTCCCTCCGCTGGAAGACAAAGGACTGGAGCACTTACCAACGTCTCCTTTAGATACTCGAACATTCCTGACACTGATCAGTCCATATGAATGCTCGATCCTTCTTGGTCAAAGATATCATAGGAGTCACAACTTGGGAGAAATTGGATACAAAACTCCTATAATAGCATGCGAGACCAACGAAAATTCACACCTATGACACGGTCATGGGGGATGCCCAAGACACCACTGCTTCTATCTTTGACGGATCCACAACTACTCCCTGTTGGGACACAACATGCCCCAAGAAACGAACTTCTCGAGCCCAAAACTCACACTAGGATAACTTCCCAAACAACTGATTTTGGGGATGAACACCCAAAACAGCTTGTATATTCTCTTCATTCTCTTCTTCAGATGTGGAGTACACAAGGATGTCGTCGATGAAAACCACAAAAAACATTCTAGGAATTCATGGAACACATCATTCATCAACCCCATGAAAACAGCTGGAGCCTTCGTCACGATGAATGGAATTACAACAAATTTATAATGCCCATGATGACAACAGAAAGCAGTCTTCGGGATATCCTCATACATTACACGCATCTGATGATATCCTGACCGCAAGTCGATCTTTGGGAACCAACTTCCACCCTTCAGTTGAACGAATAGGTCATCAATACGTGGAAGAGGATAGCGTTTCGTTATTGTCACTTTTCTTAATCGACGATAATCGACACACAACCGCAAACTGAGGTCATCCTATTTCACAAACAAAACTGGCGCTCCCCACGGTGACACACTTGGCCGAACAAAATCTCACTCCAACAGACCATCAAGCTGAATATGTAGCTCTCGTAACTCTGAAGGTGCCATCCTATACAGAGACATAGGGATATGTGATGATTTTAGTTGTAGCTCGAACCCAAACTCGATCTCTCGTCAAGGGGGTAAGGATACAACCTCTTCTGGAAAGACGTAAGGGTAATCCTCGACGACCATAGGAAACGCCAACTGTTGAACATCTGATGAACTCAGCATCATGCCAGCCAACATGGTTGATAAGGATGGAACGCGTCTATGACTCATCCGAGGATCTCGCTCACCAACAAACACCACTTCCTCTCCATCTACATAAAATAAAATGACCTTCTTCCTATAACAATCCAAAATACCCGTCACTGAATACAACCAATCCATGTCGAGTATGACATCATATGGTCATATTCGTAAACATAGGAAATCTCCCCAAGATCGGTGTTGCCCCAACACTAGCTCACAGTCTCTACATACTTCATACAAGTCAGCTCAACCTCCAACTGGCGTAGTCAAGGCCAAGGGCACTGGAAGCTTCTCTACCTCAAGTCCCAAAGCATGGACAATGGTAGGTGATATGAAGGAGTGTGTTGCTCCTGAATCAAACAAGGAATACACCAAGGTAGAAAACAAGAAAAGGGTACCACGAAGGACATTTGGCTCGCCTGGGGCTGAAAACGCTAGAGAATGAAGCTGACCACGACCTCCTCAACGACCTCTCTGGCCCTGATGATGACCACCACCATGGCCACGCTCTGCTCTCTGATGATGGGGAGCATCATGGGGCTGTCCTCTGCCTACTCCATCTACCATCTGGTGATCTAAAGCGGGTGTAACGTGCTGCTACTGCCTCGGCTGGAACTGCCTCAATGGAGGAACCTGGAGCGGAGCGCCTGGTGCAAGAGGACTGCTCTGAAAATTTGGGCACTCCCGCTGCTAATGACCACGACCACCACAAGAAAAAAAATTCCTGATCACTTGGCATAGGCCTGAGAGTTTCTGCCTCCGAAGAAACGAGATGGGAAGGGCAGGGACCTACCCCCAGGTGAACGGAAACTCTTCTTCCCTAAAAACCGGGATCCCCGGACGATAGCTTTTCATCGTGAGGAATCATAACGATTCCCCTCTCGTGACGATCTGGTCCAATCCAAAGTCCTCTCAACAACCTCTTCCCTTGCCAGCACCTCAAGATATGTCTTTAGCATAAATGGGGTGACCTGGCACTGGATCTCTAGATTCATATCCTCCTCGAAATTCCTCGCCCTAGCCTCCTCATCTGGTAACAGGTCTAAAGCATATCGTAGAAGGTTCTTGAAATGGATTCCAAACTCTCGAACACTGGAGCTCCCCTGTCGAAGGGTAAGAAGCTCATGGCGACTGGACGCCTTCGCAGTTGTAGAAAGAAACTTGACTATAAATCTTTCTCGAAACTCCTCCCATGATATCGATGACTCCTCACGATCCTCGAGGAACAAGAACCACCACTTCCTTACTGCTCCATGCAGCATCGTCACAACAAAGGACACCCAGTGTTCCTTCTGTGCATGAATCGAACTGAAGCCTATCTCGACCTCCTCCAACCATTCTTCTGTGACTACATCTAAAACAGATCCCTCGTACTTCTATATATTCTCTCACTAAAACTCTCGGAGTGTCTTCCTCCAAGTGTCATCATCGCCAACCTCTACCCGACGACGATCTACTGGAACAACATGTTGGGAATATTCTGCGCAAACCTGACGAGGACATCGACCTGGAGCCATACCTGTAAAATAACAATTGTTAGAGCTCCTAAGCCTGGAATATGGAAGACTCAACATTAATTAATTAATTTCTTTGTTTTATTAATTTTAGGTTACCTATCCCAAGGTCTAAACATTCAAACACAGGCTCAAATAATAATGATGCATGATCCTTTCCTAGGTCTCTAACTTGCAACCAGTATCACTTTTTCTATTAGGCATCATAAACTAAAGGATAGTGCAACATATCATAGGGGTCCCTAAACGCCTATGTCTCTTCCAGTCTCCAGTGTTTCCCCACCTACTAAACATGAATGACACTGTTGCGCTACCATCCCATGCATCCTCACTTGTGCCTAACGCCAAACTCCATCCTATCCCTCAACCAGACCTCTGATACCACTATGTCACGACCCCCTCCCCATAAAGTGTACCCCTCCTGGGCCAACAGTGTGAGAAGAGAGATAATGACCCCCGTGTCCTGCCTCCAGTAGGCCCCGAGTTGGCGACTAGCACCGAGGGTATAATAAACATACAAATGGGAGGCATTACCCTCTAAGAGAACAATGAAGAAGAGAGAGATAGAATAGACTCAAATCAACTCCAACTCAGAATTGAAATATAAAAGAAATCCAAGTACATATATGAAATGTAATGCAAAAGTACTACAACTGAAAGGGAAAACTAAAAGTACCCAAAAGAAAGTAAAATGGGAGTGACCACAAGCCCGAACAACTCCTCCTCCAACCCCAATCTATTAGTAACAAGATTGATCTCCAACCTGCTCCATGTGACCTAAAAAACATTTTATATATACATAGGGTGAGTATAACAGTATACTCAGTAGGATCCTCCCCATGCCTCTCGTGAAAAACTAAATAAAGCATGCTAATGCCCAGTGAACAACAAGTGAAACTGACTCGTCACCAAAACAGGTATACTAAGTTCCCAATTTCACCATGGCTACTCTCACCAAGTAACACATACAAGAATATAGATTATAGTAAAGAATATCAAGGGTACCCCGCTAATACTTCCCCACTAGTTTTCCGTTTTCCCCAACGACATACGTCATGTGCTTCTTTCTCCAATGGCTTTCCCGCAGACACCTAGGCTAAGCTCCAAAATCTGTACCTCGGGCACCACAAAGGCTTGCCCGTAGACACCTGGGAGAAGAACCACACCATCCTCACAACCAACAGTAACCTGGTATGTTCCAAGAGCCACCACAGCTCGCATAACATGTATCATACATCGGGTATTATACCTCAATCCATTGTAGCCCATACACCGAGTAGGGATCCTCAAGCCATGATAGCCTATACACATTACACCTATAGTAGTCCATAGGATACCATATCTAGAATATATGTGTGTGAAATAACCACAAGCAATTACAGCCCACTACACACATATATGGGGAAACTAACAGTTGTGCCTGTTGTCACATGTATCTACCAAGAGAAAAGAGCTCGGCCAAAAGGGGGTAGTCAGCCATTCGACCTCCCATCAGAATGTTGGGGAAAACACACCCCCTGGGCTCAGAATCCCCAGGGTGTCAGTTTCCCTTACCAACAAGGTGGAGTAGCGTATAGGAACACAAAAAGTACAGAATATATATATAACTCACATCCACATTATGGGCATTACCTAGTCTTAGATACAACTGCAGCTAACGTCTCTCAGATTCCAGGCTACTACTTCTAAGACTCGGTATCCTATAAGCACACAACCATTTGAAGAGATTTATTATATTACTCCATTATCATTTTATCAGTTCCAATATACATTAATTAATTCATTTAAAATTAATTAACCATGAACAATTCCACATTAAACAGAATTGGAATCACATTAAAAATCAACTGCTCATTTTAAGATTCATATCACCTTTAAATTCTAGAATATCCATCCCCGTGGATTTTCACCATTTAATCAAACATTCATTACAGAATTACTTTTCCATATTCCCAGGCATTCTAGAAAACCATCCTATGCTTCTAAACACAAAGGAGGATCAACACGGTGAGTAGATATACTACCTGTCGAGTCTTTGCTGCCTATAGAAAGACCATATACCCATTCTACCTCGAGAGGCTAAACACGGAAAGCAGATGGCATACCCTGCGCGTCTTCGCCTCCTTTGATAGAATGGTAGCAAGACCTGCTGCCTTGAAAAGTTGGGAAAAGAAAAGCTGATAAACATTCAATGAATCCACAAGCATCCAACAACCACATCCATCCCATTCCATCACCCCTGGTGTCCTCCCCGACACCCACATGCATAAACTGATGCATCTCGCCACTCTAGGCGTCATCTACTGCCACAACCACAAGGCCTCCATGCCTCCACATATCACAACAGCCATCCAGGCTCACATCACAGCACAAGAAGCAGGAAAACAACAATCACAACAATGCGATCTTGACCCATTAACAAACAAGTGGGTAACTCATAACCCTTTTAGAAATTCCCACACAATATGTACTTTAATCCATATTGAATTAGCAGATTTGTTATTCGTAGGATCCAATTACGGGATACCTAATCAGTAATCTATCACAATTAAATAACCATGCTTACTTCCCTAATTTGATTATCCTCAAATTAGAACAAATACAACAACCGCAATAACCAGATTAATTTACATGCCTCTTTATCATTATCCAGTTAATTAACAATTAATTCTGGCTTTAAGTTAATTATTAATTTCCATCATGAACGAACATAAAATCAAAGAAATCATAGATATCACTCTATCTATAAAAACATGAGGCAAACAGTTATCAAGGTATATAACAACAACATGCGATCAACCAATTCTTTTAACCCGGTTCAAGTATTTAATTAGGTCAATTTCATTTTGATCCAATGGACTAAATAATGCTAGTTCTACGATTTCACATATATAATTACAGAAGTCGTGAATCCCCTACCTGGAAGAGTTCGTGATGTCCTTTATCCACACAACGTGTCAAAATCGTCCTCTCATGACAACTGCATCCCCTAGAGGATGCCACGATACGACAGTACTAACCAACCCCAAGAAAAACCCATTAGAATCTTGGAAATTACATGGTATAATATGGAAGGGAGAAACAAGAGAATATTTTCCCCAATGGAATGATGTTAAAACATACCTTATTGGGAAGATTGACCGACATAGTTCGGTTGTACCCAAAACAGAGCAGAAACAATCATAGGAGTAACGATTGATTGCGCAACACCTATGGGAATGATTGAATGGTTCTAGCATCTCTTAGTGGAGAACAATGTGAATGAAAAAGGGAGAATGATATCTCATCCCTTTTCGAAGATTTAATGGGGCGATGGTTTATGATCCAGTTAATTATCCATTAAAAATGGATCGAATTAACCCACGTGGTTTGACCATGTAAATACATCCCGGACTTAGGAATAATTAATATAGGATTTATGGAATTTGAATCGGCCATAAGAGTCCTTAAAAGGCTTTAAATGTATTTTACGTCAATGGAAACTTCAAATGGGGCAAAACTGTTGGAATCTGGAAACATTGTTCACATACTCCAAATTTAGAAAAGGAATGAAAAGGTCACTGTTAGACCTCACCGTTCTAGAAACACTGTTCAAGCCTACCGATTGAAGGTCACCTTTATAAGCTTACCGTTCTGGAAGCACTGTTCAATCCTACCGATAGAAGGTCACCGTTAGAAGGTTACCGTTCTGGAAACACTGTTCAAGCCTACCGATAGAAGGTCACCATTAGAAGGTTACCGTTTTGGAAACACTGTTCAAGGCTACCTATAGAAGGTCACTGTTAGAAGGTTACCATTCTGGAAACAGTATTCAAGACTATCGATAGAAGGTCACCATTAGAAGGATACCATTCTGGAAACACTGTTCAAGCCTACCGATAGAAGGTCATCGTTAGAAGGTTACCATTCTGGAAACACTGTTCAAGCCTACCGATAGAAGTCCACAGATAGAACCACCCCGATAGAAACATTGTTCACTGATCCTCACCGATAGAAACACTGTTCACCTACCGATACTGTTCATAAAACTAGAAACACTGTTCACAGAACTGGAAATTGGGCAATGTGTCAGGGATAAGTCACCTTGACCTCCTGGAACACCTCCAACACCACATTTTCACAATGTAATGGACCGGAGAGGTCCGGGCCATTATATGAATCCATTATTAGAATAATCCCATACCGAAGAAACCTCTTTCTCAACCATTAAAAATGCTCAAAATGATGAAAACCCATGTCTTGATAGAATACCTTCCAAAGGAAAGAGTGTGTATATCGATGAGTCTTCTAGAAAACCTATTCCTCTTAAATTTCTGTAAAGGGCCACCCAAACTAGAAAACAAAAGGATAATGAACTCAATAAAGAATTTTTGGAGACCTTTAAAAAAGTGAAGGTAAACATCCACTTGATTGATTATTTAATAAAATTCCATGATATAAAATGTTTTGAATGGAGATGTGTACATATCGAAGTTGGCATCATGGTAATGTGAAGGTAATATTGGAGAGGAATATCAAATCCTTGATAAAACCAACACTACCTACCAAATGAAATGATCCTAGAACCTTCTCGATTCCATTCACCATAGGGTTTATTCATTCTCAATCATTTGCTGGATTCATGTGTTTCTATAAATTTGACTCCTCCATCCATTTACTCTTTATTGTAGGATGGTGAATTGAATTTAATAGGAATAGTCATTCAGCTAGAAAATTGGTGTACAACACACCCTTATGGTTTGTTATAGGTTATTCTTGTGAAGGTTAAAAATTTAATTTTTCGAAATGATTTTTATGTGATAAAAATAGAAGATGATAGAATGAATAGACATTCCCCAATTATGTCATGGATACACTTCTTAAAAACTTCCGAAACCATATTTAATGATCACAATGGTCCATTATCA